>JAWJWE010000001.1:0-2400000 GCA_037055365.1 Polyplax serrata
AAAAACTGAAAAACCCCAAAAACGTCGATGGTTGAAACTACTTCATATAACGACTTAAACAATACTGAGCGAATATTAAGGTGTACGAGGTATATAAAACGGATGCGAACGACATTCTAATGGTTGTCAAAAAATTTCGTAGCGATCGGAGCGGTATGAAAAATTTACCTCTCAGAATCCTATGGTTTGATTCGGAAAAAATTGAAAAACCCCAAAAACGTCGATGGTTGAAACTACTTCATATATTGATTTAAACAATTCTGGCCGAATATTAAGGTGTACCAGGTATATAAAACGAACAAGAACGACATTCTAATGGTTGTCAAAAAATTTCGTAGCGATCGGATGGGTTTGAAAAATTTACCTCCCCGAATCCTATGGTTTGATTCGGAAAAAATTGAAAAACCCCAAAAACGTCGATGGTTGAAACTACTTCATATATTGATTTAAACAATTCTGGCCGAATATTAAGGTGTACCAGGTATATAAAACGAACAAGAACGACGACATTCTAATGGTTGTCAAAAAATTTCGTAGTGATCGGAGCGGTATGAAAAATTTGCCTCTCAGAATCCAATGGTTTGATTCGGAAAAAATTGAAAAACCCCAAAAACGTCGATGGTTGAAACTACTTCATATATTGATTTAAACAATTCTGGCCGAATATTAAGGTGTACCAGGTATACAAAACGAACAAGAACGACATTCTAATGGTTGTCAAAAAATTTCGTAGCGATCGGAGGGGTATGAAAAATTTACCTCTCAGAATCCTATGGTTTGATTCGGAAAAAATTGAAAAACCCCAAAAACGTCGATGGTTCAAACTACTTCATATAACGACTTAAACAATACTGAGCGAATGTTAAGGTGTACGAAGTATTTAAAACGGATGCGAACGACATTCTAATGGTTGTCAAAAAATTTCGTAGCGATCGGAGGGGTATGAAAAATTTACCTCTCAGAATCCTATGGTTTGATTCGGAAAAAATTGAAAAACCCCAAATAAACGTCGATGGTTGAAACTACTTCATATATTGATTTAAACAATTCTGGCCGAATATTAAGGTGTACCAGGTATATAAAACGAACAAGAACGACATTCTAATGGTTGTCAAAAAATTTCGTAGCGATCGGAGCGGTATGAAAAATTTACCTCTCAGAATCCTATGGTTTGATTCGGAAAAAATTGAAAAACCCCAAAAACGTCGATGGTTGAAACTACTTCATATATTGATTTAAACAATTCTGGCCGAATATTAAGGTGTACCAGGTATATAAAACGAACAAGAACGACATTCTAATGGTTGTCAAAAAATTTCGTAGCAATCGGAGTGGTATGAAAAATTTACCTCTCAGAATCCTATGGTTTGATTCGGAAAAAATTGAAAAACCCCAAAAACGTCGATGGTTCAAACTACTTCATATAACGACTTAAACAATACTGAGCGAATGTTAAGGTGTACGAAGTATTTAAAACGGATGCGAACGACATTCTAATGGTTGTCGTAAAAAAAATTTCGTAGCGATCGGAGGGGTATGAAAAATTTACCTCTCAGAATCCTATGGTTTGATTCGGAAAAAATTGAAAAACCCCAAAAACGTCGATGGTTGAAACTACTTCATATATTGATTTAAACAATTCTGGCCGAATATTAAGGTGTACCAGGTATATAAAACGAACAAGAACGACATTCTAATGGTTGTCAAAAAATTTCGTAGTGATCGGAGCGGTATGAAAAATTTGTCTCCAAGAATTGAATGTTTGATTCGGAAAAAATTGAAAAACCCCAAAAACGTCGATGGTTGAAACTACTTCATATATTGATTTAAACAATTCTGGCCGAATATTAAGGTGTACCAGGTATACAAAACGAACAAGAACGACATTCTAATGGTTGTCAAAAAATTTCGTAGCGATCGGAGCGGTATGAAAAATTTACCTCTCAGAATCCTATGGTTTGATTCGGAAAAAATTGAAAAACCCCAAAAACGTCGATGGTTGAAACTACATTCATATATTGATTTAAACAATTCTGGCCGAATATTAAGGTGTACCAGGTATATAAAACGAACAAGAACGACATTCTAATGGTTGTCAAAAAATTTCGTAGTGATCGGAGCGGTATGAAAAATTTGTCTCCAAGAATTGAATGTTTGATTCGGAAAAAATTGAAAAACCCCAAAAACGTCGATGGTTCAAACTACTTCATATATTGATTTAAACAATTCTGGCCGAATATTAAGGTGTACGAGGTACATAAAACGAACAAGAACGACATTCTAATGGTTGTCAAAAAATTTCGTAGCGATCGGATGGGTTTGAAAAATTTACCTCCCCGAATCCTATGGTTTGATTCGGAAAAAATTGAAAAACCCCAAAAACGTCGATGGTTGAAACTACTTCATATATTGATTTAAACAATTCTGGCCGAATATTAAGGTGTACCAGGTATATAAAACGAACAAGAACGACATTCTAATGGTTGTCAAAAAATTTCGTAGCAATCGGATGGGTGGTATGAAAAATTTGCCTCACAGAATCCTATGGTTTGATTCGGAAAAAATTGAAAAACCCCAAAAACGTCGATGGTTGAAACTACTTCATATATTGATTTAAACAATTCTGGCCGAATATTAAGGTGTACGAGGTATATAAAACGAACAAGAACGACATTCTAATGGTTGTCAAAAAATTTCGTAGCGATCGGAGGGGTATGAAAAATTTACCTCTCAGAATCCTATGTTTTGATTCGGCAAAAATGGAAAAACCGCGAAAACGTCGATGGTTCAAACTACTTCATATAACGACTTAAACAATTCTGGCCGAATATTAAGGTGTACCAGGTATATAAAACGAACAAGAACGACATTCTAATGGTTGTCAAAAAATTTCGTAGCGATCGGAGCGGTATGAAAAATTTACCTCCCCGAATCCTATGGTTTGATTCGGAAAAAATTGAAAAACCCCAAAAACGTCGATGGTTCAAACTACTTCATATATTGATTTAAACAATTCTGGCCGAATATTAAGGTGTACGAGGTACATAAAACGAACAAGAACGACATTCTAATGGTTGTCAAAAAATTTCGTAGCGATCGGATGGGTTTGAAAAATTTACCTCCCCGAATCCTATGGTTTGATTCGGAAAAAATTGAAAAACCCCAAAAACGTCGATGGTTCAAACTACTTCATATAACGATTTAAACAATACTGAGCGAATATTAAGGTGTACGAAGTATTTAAAACGGATGCGAACAACATTCTAATGGTTGTCAAAAAATTTCGTAGCGATCGGAGTGGTATGAAAAATTTACCTCTCAGAATCCTGTGTTTTGATTCGGCAAAAATCGAAAAACCCGACAACGTAGATGGTTGAAACTACTTCATATACTTATTTAAACAATTTTGACCGAATCTTAAGGTGTACCAGGTGTAGAGAACAAACAATATTGTGACCGTATGTGCACTCAATTAGATGTCCCTTGTCTTAGCCGTGCTTGTGTTACTTTGGTAACTTCGGAGTACGAATTTGTGGTTTATGTTGACGTTCATAGATGATGTCTGTAATCCAGTGTTTTCTTGATTTAACCTTTTTCTCTTCTGCACATCCCTAAACGTGTTTACTTCTATTAGGTCCTGGGAGGTCGCTCATTTTCTTACCGGCAATGGGCCAAACCTGAAAAAGTTTACAGTCATGGTGGACGAGTTGTGTCCCTGTGACAAAACCTCTCCTCAAACACCTAATCACGGACTAACAACCTGCCTTTTATTCATACAAAACCGATCCTTACTTTTCTTTGAACTAAATGAAAGGGAAAGACTTTCCTTTCAACGAAGTTTTTCGTCTACCTGTTGCACCAGCATTCCCAAGTTACAACCCATGAATGGTCATTTTAAGTACAAAAAATTAACAAAATAAAATAAAATAGATAATAGTGTAGAGCAAAAATTACAAAAAAAACTATTTGCAGCCTAACCACTAATTTCGCCTGAATTCCTCAGTCCTATGTTCTAATGCCTAGTTAAAGAGCTTGGCTTCCTATGTTGTTCTGTCAAATTCTGCCTTAAATCTTTCAACCGACCCCTCTCTTCATCGGTACATTGGGTGACCATATCCGATGTAAAGCTCACCGTTTCCACAACCTACACTCAATACACCCCGGAGGAAGAACACGCGTATGTCTCTTGCTTCCCAGGACGGAAACAAAACAAACCTTTCTCTGTCCAAAGATTCTGCGTGGGCATGACTGGGCAGCCAGCAGTCAACTTGAATTCAAGTTATAATCCGTTTACAAATTGTGCACCTGCGACTTTTGCTGTGCCAAACTTGTGTACGGCAGGAATTAATGCAACTGGCATTTGTGATCATTGTAATCTACTGATTGTATGTTCACAGAGAATTACCACTTAAACTTTATTAACGTAAAAAACAAATAAAGAAAATGAAACAGAATAAAAATGCAAGAATAACTGGGCACCGGTTTACCGAATCAAGTTTGTTACAAGAGTAAAATCTCTCCAATTGCACACGCACCAACACTCGAAAACCACACACAAAGAAAAAACTACCTGATAAAAATTATAAATGTAAGACTTCTTGCAAAATGAACATTAGTAGTAGCAGTAGGTACTCGACAAGCACGCCGTTGTTAGTTGATCCTCGATATGAAGAAAATACCCCGCAATTTACTAAAAATATGTTATATTTCTATCGTGTACCATTAATTAAGTATAAAATTACCAGATTGACACTAACTCCGACTGAAAACTTCGCAAGAATTAAGATCTTTTACATTGTATTTACATTTCGGGGTCGAATGAGGACATTGGTTAATGTTCAACCCGCGAGGTATCAATTTGACAATTCACCAACTCCAACCAAATCACAAAGAGGTTGAATCAAGAGGTGAACCACGGCATGCAGCACGTCCTGACGTCAATGTTACAAATCGATGTTCTTCTACTGCTAGACGCAACAGTTACGTCTATAGCAGTTTCAATTTCTTCTTCATTTTCACTTTTACAACTAATTATAAATCTCTTTCTTTTTTATCCTCTTCGTGTGTTCGAAATATTCTCTTCGTTGGTGCCGCTGTCAAAATTAGTCATAATAATTTTTTGCAGTATCTCACCACCATTGTCAACTTCTTGATTATCTCTCGAACAATACTCGTCGATATTATTTATTTTGCATAATAATGTGACATACTTCGAATGCCGTGAAATTTTTTTGGGATGAATTTACAAATGAAAATTTGAAAACTAAAATATAAAAATGTTAGCGAAAGAAAACCCCTTAACAGTAACGTTTCTTCAAAGTCCTCGTTTCCTTTCAAACTTTACAATAAATCACAAACTAACAAAATCAAAAGATACAACTTCACTTCGCGAATTCTTTCTCCAAAATGACCTCATCGAGTCCTCTCTTGGTTTATTTGTACTTTTTGTTTTAATCCCAAAAACCTGGTTCCCCAACACTACTCCGTTCAGTATTTCCGTCTGTTTATTTGAACCCGATTTATTGTAGGAACCCTTGCTCACAGCCACAAGTTGCTTTCTTCGTCCAGATTTTCTGTTTATTTATGTGAACCTGATTTGTGGTAGGAGCTCTTCTTCAGAACCTCTTTCATTAGTTCTTCATCCAGACTTTCTGCTTATTGACTTGAACCTTTGAATTATGGTGGGCACCCTGATCAAAAAATTCTGATTTTGTTCTGTTGACTTTGTTAAAACTATCACCTATATGACTTTTATATGCACTATGTATTTTTTATACTTACATGTATTATATATATGTAGGCGAGGGATGCAACAATGGTAGTTTTTTAAGAAGGACCCCAACCTTAAGTCAAATTGAAATAAATAGACAGAGTCCTAGGCGAAGGAAACAACGTGTGATTGTGAAGAAGGGTTCCCACGACAAAAATAAGGGAAGACTGGAGACAAGAAGTTAGAACAAACAAAAGGAGGTCTCGATGAGGCATTCGGAGGAGAACGGTCGAAACGAGAGGTGGTATCTTAGTGGTTGATCTTGTTGGTGTGTGAATATAAAATATCTGAAAAAAATCATGGGCTTGGAGCAATCTTTACTCTTAGGGGTCAATCCTTCTCCAAAGTATATATATATATATGTCGGCGGAAATATAAATAAATTATTATAATTGAAAGAAGGGATGACAGAGGTTCTGAAGAACGTTCCCAGCACAAATCTGGTTCAAATAAATAAACAAAAGTATTTGTGAAGAAAACAACAAGTGGCTATCAGGAAGGACCCTTGCCATAAATCAGGGTCAAATCAATAAACAAAGGACAGGGTGAAGAAAGCTACACATGTGGGTGCAATTAAGGCTTCATATGAAAAGATTAGAGGAGTGCCATTGGTGGAGAGGAACCAGGTTTTGGGCGAGGGAACAAAGACTGTAAAATAGATGAAGAAGGTTTCGAGGATCATTCTGAAAGTAATGTTTGTAGCGTTAGGTTGTAATTCGTTGATGAAATTGTTAATACGTGAAATATTATAATACATTTGTAAAGAGTAATGGATTTAGGACAATCATTACCCGAAAGGGTCAATCCTTCTCTATCTATATCTATATGTATATATATAGTGTACATTGAAAATATACTCGTTGCAGTTGCAAGAATCCAATTATCGAAGAATATACAGTTGAAAATACAATAAAATTTTCAAGCGGTCAAATGACCGCTCATGTTGGACTAGACAGAAAAATCCAGTATTCGGGATCATATAAATGGTGAGACAGTTCTCTTATGTGGTCATTCTAGAAAATGAGAACTTTAAACCTGATTTTTTTCTGAAATAATCAAGAAGAATGAATTTTATTCTGCTGCTTCTTACAGCTGTGAGAAAGGGAGAAAACGAAGTAATTAGAAGAGAACATAATAATATTTATATTCATAAGAGTTGTTTATAAGTAAAAAATGAAATGTTCTGCAGTCAGAATTCATATTTGTTTAATGGAAACGTGATCTGGCAAAGATGTTTGGCTGGTTGAATTTTCCTGTTTACCTTACACATGCAAGATTACTTATTCTTGAAGAGGTTCTTGTAGGCAACTTAGGCGATCCATGGACTTTAGATGAATTCCTCACAAGGTGAAAGGGACTATCACTTTCCTGTATGCAAAACAAGAAATTTGTGAATGAATTGAGCAACGACTACACGAACTTTCATTTCGACGACGACGTCGCAGTAATATGTAAGCAACTGAAAGTCTAATTTACGTTCTCACCGGCAATACGGGCCTGAAATATTTTTCATCCAATCCCTTGCATTGCTGTCTTACTTTAGACCCCGACCTAAGAATAATTACTCTGGAGTTGTCTGGCGTCATCAGGTCGGATGTAGATTTCGCCAATGCATTTTCGTACGTTAAAGTTGCATTTGGGCTGACACTTTTAATGCAAGTATTAATGTCCTTTCAATATAAAAACAACAAACAGTTATTTTTATTAACATTTTATAAGAAAATTATTCTGTTGTTAAGTGCAAAGAAAAGCATTACCTTTTCAGGAAGGTCAACACCACCAAAGTGTTTCTCTGTTGAATATTTTGGAGTTCTTAGTTGTCCTTTCAAATTTGTATTATTTCTTTTGGGTGTTAGTATCATTGATTTCATGTGACCATCATTGTCTTTTAATGCTTTCAAACCATTTCTCACAGCTGTAAGAAGAAACAGTATTATTTCAGAAAAAATCAGGTTCAAAGTTCATATTTTCTAGAATGACTTTACATAAGAGAGGTGTCTCACCATTTATATGATCCCGAATATTGGATTTTCCCATTGGTTTTTTTACCTTCTTCCTTACATTTCTTGAAACTTTAACAATATTCTCATCTGTTTTTGGCACTTCTACTGCCCAGTTGTTTTTTTTTCTTTCCTCAAGGTGATTAAAATCAATTTCAATTCTGTGTACCTCAATAGAAATCCAATCCTGAAAACCCTGAAGATCTTCTAATTTAATCAATGGATCTTTTGCTTCACATTTCTCAATCAAATCCTTAAACTGCCTAAACTTGTCTGATGTTAATAAAATTGTCTTTCCAGTAACTGAATAGATTTCCCCGAGAATCTCTTGGGGTATATCCATATTTTTGTCACAAATTATTTTCCATGTGTTGCACTTATCCAACAATCTTTTTGTTTCACATGTGATGTAATTCTTGAATAATAATATTTTGGTTTGAAATTCTACTTCATGTCCACTTCTTGATGTTACATCTTCCCTTTCCTCTATAAATGGACTGTAATAAATTGGTTTAAGAGAAGGGTCTTTCTCAGCACAGTTTGTGCTATCCACATTGATAAGGGTTCCTCCTTTCCCAGGACTTCTTTCCTTGAACGATATTTCTTGCTTCTTATTATTAGTCAATGAAATTGTGTTTCCCTTTTTGTGATTACTTTTGTTTGCAACACATGACTTTTCAGGTGCTCTGATTTTATTTGTAAACTGCGGTGAATTGGGGTATGTTAAAGTCCTACACTGACCCAACTCTGCCACTGACTTAGGAAGCTTGAATTTGTATGAGTTCAAGGGCTTGCAAATATCCTTTTCAATTCGACAAAATGACATTTTTTGTGGTTCTCTTTGTTGATTCATATAATGTGTTACCCCACTTGTTGCATCCCTTGACGCCTTTGCCTTTGATCTTGTTGTCATTGAATGATTCTCCTGGTTTGCAGATAATTTCTGTTTTCTGCTTACAAAATTTTTATCCAAAATCAGAGGAGAACCTGTCACCTTTTTCTGCACAATCCCAACTTTAAAAACTGGTTTCTTTTTTTTTCGTTCTTCTTCTAATTTCTTTTGCTTTTCAGCTTTCCACTGAACCAACATTTCCGCCCTTGATTGTTTTGCCTTACCTAATTAACATAAAGTATAAAATGGTTGTATTGTGTTACAATATTTATTTGACACATTTTCAGCAGTGAGGTTGAATAAAATGGTTAAGTACCATTGCCACACTATTTGATTATAATTTAAATCCAACTAATATGGGAAATATTCAAGGAACAGAGGAACAAGGGAAGTAATTTTTTGAAATGAAATTACAAAGTTCTAAAAATGTGTCGGCGTAACACACACTTGAGGGTATTACATTTAGAACCAAGAAATTTTGAATAGCGTGTTGTTTCCCAACGAACCTTAAAATTTGAGCTGGTACAAATTTACATGGTCTTATTCGCGCATTGCAAAACAACATGACTAGGCATACCTGTTGTTTCGTTTTTTTTAACATTACATATTGCCGCAGGATTTCTTTTTCTCCAAAACAATTCTCTCTGCTGCTCCAGTCGTTCAGTTGCAGTATTTTTACGTTTAGTTAATATATCCGTCAATTTCGGAACCCTTCTGGCTTTGTACAACTCTCGGTACTCCATTTTTTTGAACCGTAAAAATCCGTTAAAACTAGCGTTGCCAGGGCTGCCAAGCTAAATTTGACGTTTACATGAACTTGTTCGACCAGGCAGTGGTACGTGGTGTACAAATAAAATTGTAAAAAGCCGTGAATGGGTTAATAGAATTAAAAATGAAGTAAATAGTTTTTTTCTGTACGGAATGTTTGAAAGGATCTTGTTCAGGAAGCATACAATTCCAAAAAATATAAAATCAATTGTAATTCTAATGAAATTATATGTACCTAAAAAGTTTTTTACAAATAAAACTTATAAATAAAATAGTCACGAGTTATATGCTGAACTCATTCAGCCTTAAAACTAATTATTACAAATGAATTTGATAATCACTTGTTGAAGAGATCCTTGCTATCCTGCTAATGGTGTATGCAGGGTCTGAATTTCATTTGAGAGGGAATTTTGATGGTGACTATCGTTAGAACGAGAAACGCATTGCTGAAAACAATACAGTGATTTCACTACTTATAAATTCCTCTCGTAGCAGAATAGAATTCTTTGTAGGAAAATAATGGTTATTGCGTTGCAAATAATTATCTTATACTTATTACACAAATAATTATACTTACTTCTTGTTTTCTTTCCCATGATTTCATTGCCATTTTGTATTTCTCAAATTCATGGCACCAGTCAGAATAAATTTTTTGGTAGTCATTCGACTTTTTCGGCGATGAACATCTGTGGACATCAACAGTGATATTGTAGGAGCACAAAAGAGTTCCTCCAAGCCAGAAGTCATAACGCCCCGCATCTGCTTCGGAGACTCCTATTATAACTAAGCCGTGTTCATTGGTCTCTATATATTTATCGGACCTTAAAAAAGATTTTTCAATTTCGCTTAACAAGCAAAACAAAACTTAAGTAAATAAAACAGGATTTACAGGATCTATACGACCATACGACGACAATTTGATTCCAATAGAAGATACCTGAATTTTATTTGATATTTTCCTTTCTCCTTATTGTAATGGTACCACGTAATGGTTTGTGGCGCCAACGCTTCGGGAACCCTGAGAAAACAACCCAAGTGAACGCTTTGGCCCCATGTGGCAAAAATCTTCTTCTTAACCACCGAGGAGTCACAAATACTTTTCGATATGTTGGCGACGTCCTGCAGAAGGCCCAAACTGTACGGACGACAAATGTTGGATTGTTTATCCCAACCGCAATACGGATCGCGCACGCATCTTAAACAGCTGTCGTAACGTTCAACGCACATCACCAAGTTCACTTGGCGAACTCTATGATCGGATGCCACATAAAGAGCTTTTTGCTGAAAAGATTTTTATATAAATAATCCAAAATTAAAAGAAGAAAACGTCCTTTAATTGTATTATTTGTTGACGTACGACATGTGATATTTCCATGACGCGTATGGTTTCCCCAGGAGTGACATCGAAAATATCAAGAAGTTCCGAAAAACGATCACCTCCAAAATCCATCCACTGCACAACTTTGTACACTCTTCCATTATCTAAAAATAAAGGGAAACCATAGAGGTGATGGTTTCTGGAATGATGGTATTACATTCCATCAGTAACAAAATTAAAATTCAGGAAAGAGAACAACTAAAGTTGATCCCTGCCAGTCGTACATGAAAAGATTAATATCTTAAATTGCGCTTGGCATTGCCTGCAAATTAACGAGAAGAGTGAAACACTATTTTCCATTTCAACCATTGTGATTTTCACAATCCGGTTAATAATACTGTTACGGGGCGTAGACATCATGTAAAAAAAATCATGTGAACTGCTGCATCTATTACCAACAAAATGAAGTATCACTGCTACTGGCTTTGATAAGTCATTTAAGAGTTAAATGAAAGTTCGGCCGGCAATATATAATATATCCGTTTCATAATTTGAAATCTATATCTTCGAAATAATAATCGATCTAACTCGTAGAAAAGATGTTATTTTCCATTGTTGTATACGCTGATAAATTTTTGAAGCATATTACAAATGTGACGTACTGGTTCCAGCAAAGTAGACAGTGTACTCTGTTTGATCTCCAAAAGAATCAATTTTTACTTGATCAACCACAAGATGTGTGAATATGAGGTCCCTCTTGTAAAAAACTGGTTTATCATTCTCGTGGCGCACAGCTTCATCCATAAGAGGGTGTGATCGAATAAAATTCAGAACTGTGTCTGTAAGAAAATAACATTTTACATAGAATGTGACTTCTATTGAAGTTGTCAACACTTCGGCATCCTAATGTTACATATAATTTTTTAGTTAACGTACCCGGAAGAGTTTCCGTATCGTTAACGCATTCGCCCGGTCTTGGTTCTGGAACCTTATTGCTTAGAACAGGAAGCCAAGCCGAACTGGAAGTCGCTTGTTCTTTAAAGCGTCCTCTAAAGGCTTCCGTTATAGCTTTTATGTTGAACGAGCAAATGGCTGATCCAATTAAACCGTTCATAGACGTCGTAAAAACTCCGTAAAATTTTGTATTGTCACCAGGAATTTTATAAATACTCTCTAAAATATAAACAGAAGTAAAAAATATTTTACGATAGGCCTTATTACACTGCAACGAAACAAAGTAAACTTCGTTCCGGGTCAATTCGTATCGGTCAACACCACTGTAATTCATACCGTTTTAACGACAAATTCAGGTTAGCATGCATGCATTCACAACAATAGGTGTGTCAACTAATATTTAGGTCAAATTCTCGAGGAAAAGAGCTAAAAGTTAAAAATAATAAAGTAGAATGGTGTAGTGAAGGAACATAGGAAGGAGTAAGCAATAAGAGGCTAATTTAATTGTATACTCACGAATTTCATTGAAATAAAATGGAAATTCTCCAGGAATTGAACAATTCAGTCTTGCTTTCAAATAAGTCGCCCAGTTTTGAGAAAGAATGTTTTTGCCTCCTGTGTCTCGCTTGCACACTCTGCCCACCCTCGAGTATACGCTTTTACCACAGTTGATGTATTCCACGGCAGTTTCTCGAAAGAAAAAAAGGACGTGTTCCCCGACATCGTATGAGCCAACAAAATTCGGTTCTGGAAAATCACCACAAATGAAAATTATTATAAACATTGATGATGGACTTAACTGTACCTGAAAACACTAATTATAATAGTATAATTTTTATAATTATCGCCATACTCAAATTTAACCAAGTTTATACAGAAAAAATTACTCCGTGTTAGTTGCTGAACACAAACAAAGGATAAATAAAGGAACCACAATCAACTTCTAATCCAATTAGAAATAATTAAAATAATCTCCTTCCATCCAAATATTCGCTATTCTTTGGCTTGCATGCAGGTATTCATAAGTTGTACATAGTGCGGGTTACGGTCATGCAAAACAACGAAAGCATAAGCTCCGCATTTACAATGAATTAATATAATATCGCATAACATGTCACTTACTGTCCAACCATTTAGAGTCGTATTTAAGAGTACGTTTAAAATTATATTCCTTCCTCCCGGTCGTGAAGTTGTGCAAATCAGTTCTAAATATAACCGTGTCGGCTTTTGTGAATTCCGCATTGGTTCCAGAATAAAGACCCGGTAAATTGCCCGGATTTCCCGCCTCAACCCAAATGGCTGTGCTGTTGTCGGAGGGATCATAAGGGCACTTGGCTATTCCAGTACCCACGCCCGGAACGTATTCGTGTCGTGGCAAATGCGTTAAGTTGGCCTAAAAAATGTTTGAACATTTGAGAGAACGACCTCAGAAAACAATTGTTAATTAATTCAAGAAATTAAAAAAAAGTTAAAACAATATTTAACTCACGTAAATGACCCAGTCCTTTGGGTTGTGTGCATTTGTGCCGCACACATAAAAGCGGGATCCGTCTCCAATGGCCTGAATCACTCTAATATGATTTCTGCAGTCGAAATGCTAAAAAAAATACACATCTCTTAAAGGAATGGTAATAATATAAACGTACGCAGCTCTCTTTTAATGCTACATTTTAAATGTGTGAAATAACTCTACTAATCAACTCCATTAATTTTATTTGCTACACTAATTTGTACCGCTGTTTTATTCTAATTGTTAACCAATTATTTCTAATCTAATTGTTTCTAATCGGATCTGATCCGAACCTTACAATGAATAATGGAAAGTAGCTAACTTTGAACAATTCAAAAATAATAGGAACATAATTTTAGTAATTCTTTTGCCTGTAAAAAAAATCCATTATCTATTTTCCACTGTTTCATGCATGTATTAGTTTAAACTACTAATAAAAATGCTGAGTCTGTCACAGAATTACTGCTTCAGTTCACATTTTGCTTTGTGCTGTGGAGCAGTGACTTTGGTTTTCTCCTCAGTTATTAAAGCAGAATTTTCCTAAAGTAAAAACATTCAGTTTTACCTCCGTCTTTCCTTTCGATACGCAGCTACCCACATTACTGGGTTCCAAATTAAGTGAATCCCTCTGGAAGAAAGCAAAAAAGCTAAAATTGAATTTTCATTTTTTTCCTGAGCTGACAAAATTGTTGTGTGCAAAATGACTCACCTCGCAACTGGATCGACCGATGGCGCTAATATTCAACCTAAAAACTTTATCCCTAGAACATAATAAATTTACAAATTACTAACAAAATGTTTGTCCCGCTAATATTTAACAAAATTTATAAAGTTGTTATTTCTTTCTGTAACTTGTAGTTCTTTGTGGTTCAAATCATTAATGTGAGTTGCTATGGCTTATTAGTGTTATTAAATTACTTACATGGCACCCACATACAGTGAATTCCTCTTTTCATCCAGGTAAAATGTTCTGTAATACAGTTTTCCACATGTGAATTCTTGCATGTGACCTACAAGTAACATTTTCTGCATGTAATTTCATACACCCTCACTGAATTTTGGTTGATATTAACATGATTATTGCTATGGTTGTGGTTACAAATTTCAGTTTAAAATTTTTTTTTTGTTCACAAAACTTGCAGATTGAGCATTGAATTCTTTCATTGAACAAACAGAGTTCTTAAGCGATTATTGTTACTCTCTTGAATCGAGTCAAATAACAACTAAAGGCAAAAACGGACCCAGTTCTCCTTTTCATCTTCTTCCGCATTTTCAGCGTCTGTTTTTAGCCTTGGTTGTTATTTGACTCTGTTCGAGCGAATAGCAATTATCGGTAAAAGACGATCTAACCACTGATGATGCCAGCAGCTGCGAAAGCTGGCGAAACGTTTGGGAAAGGGGGTAACCCCAGTCACCAAAACAGGACATGGTGTTTTTCGAAACAAAATAATGATAAACAAAAAAGGTATTTAAAGAGTGACAGTTCATAAAGGCAATCACAACTCTTTCAACTATGACTTGAATACTTACACCATGGCAATCATAAAGACAAGTTACACCTTACCTATGTCATAATAACTTGGTTGCATTCTGTAATTCATTGTCAATTTTTAAGTTACAGTTGTTTTCAGAAATACAGCACATTAGTGTAAGATAATTGCATAGGTTTATCACTAGATGATCTCAATCAATACAGAGTGGGAATGTAAAGTAGAAAAATAGTTTAAAAATGTTACCATTCAACATTTGTTCTGTTGAATCTCCAAGAACAGAAACCACAGTCAGTATGTGGATGACATATCTTGTGAGCAAGATAATAAACATTGGTTTCATAATAATTTCCATGATATCCAGTCAGAGTCAAGTAAACGAATTTGATCCACACACACACTGGTCCTTATTCCCTCTGTTTTGTTATTTTGCTGATGTAAAAGATATTTTGCAGTCCATAGCTGTAAAATTTTAAAATAGCAAATATAAAAATAAAGCTCAAGGAATCAGCTAAAAGAATGCAGGTACTCAGATACCTCTAAATTGCCTCACTGGCCATTAGAATGAAATGTCATAGGATAACCTAATGTAATAAGGGTGTTATGGTGAGGCAAGGGTTGGGTTTTCTCTGTGGTTACCAATGAAAATGACAAGAACTTCTTTTAAAGCTTGTTTGTTTTTTTTAAAGGACGAGTTATTTATGGTGACGGGTAAATAAAAAGTGATGTGAGGTGCCGTTCTGAGTAGGAATGATAGAGAAATAGACAAAAGCATTTCTCAGGATAATATAGCTCAGTTTATGAGACTTCTAACGAGACTGATGCTAACGGATCAGACCATGTGTCAATATCATATTACCACAAACAATCAATGCGACTACATTTGCGTGCACCAAAATTTATTGCTTGTTTCGTTAAAATCACGGAAAACTTTCACAAAGAGTACAGAAGTGGAGTTTTTCCAGTAATGATACATTACGTTAAATTTCATTGTTCTGTATACCAAAATGTACCCCGTGATCGAGTACTAATTAACAAAGGGATTCTTATTTTACAACATAAACTCCTGGATGCCAAAACGCACGAGTCATTGTCAACCATTAACTAGAATTTCACATAACAAACACTTACCTTCAATTAAAACATCCCAGGAACAAATATTTGGACGATGACAACTCTGGATCAGAAATTTCGGATTGCTCCAGCAAACAAATGTACATCACGGAATTAAAACACTTAAACGAAATACTTAAAAACCAAGTTACTTCGATGGTTCTTCCATATAATCTAAGTGGTGTTACTTGGTCGGACACCTACGAACTTCACCGGAACTCGCCGAGCTTAATAGCTTCAAAAATTCTGGATGCGACCGGCAAACAATAAAAACAAATATACTTATCTATACTTATCGTTATTCTTTTTCGTAAAACACCGTGTCCTGTTTTGGTGACGGGGGTTACCCCCCTTCCCAAACGTTTCGCCAGCTTTCCCAGCTGCTGGCATCATCAGTGGTAACAGTTTTTTAGCTTTAATCGTTACTTACTCGAACCGAGTTAAATAACAACTAAGGCTAAAAAACCACACGCGCGATGAAAACGCTGAAAGAGATGAAAAGGAGAGCTAGGACCAATCAGTGTGGGAAGGAGATAGAATTGCACATGGGTATTCGAATGGACAAAAGACGGTATGGTTTTACGAAAAAGAATAACGATAAGTATAAACATGTACGCCGTGAAAATTTAAATTCGATCAAATATACTTATCATTATTTTGTTTCGAAAAACACCGTGTCCTGTTTTGGTGACGGGGGTTACCCCCCTTCCCAAACGTTTCGCCAGCTTTCCCACTTGCTGTTCATCAGTGGCAAGAGTTCTTAAGCGATTATTGTTACTCGAAACGAGTCAAATAACAACTAAAGCCAAAAACGGACCCAGTTCTTCTTTTCATCTTCTTCCGCAATTTCAGCGTCTGTTTTTTAGCCTTGGTTGTTTTTTGACTCTGTTCGAGCCAATAGCAATTATCGGTAAAAGACGATCTAACCATTCATTATTAAAAAGGCAACCATTTCAAATTTCTTCGTGGCATTTGCCAGGACTTGACGGTTAATATTCTCGGTAACCAAATCCGACAAGCCCTACAGACCTTGTAGGTTCACAGTGTGGAGACCACAAAGAAATGCTACAGTAATTTGATAATAATTTCATGATACAATTTATTGAAAAATGTGAAAAACATTTCCAAACATTGTACACTTAACATGTATAAAGGTTACAGCACAAGTTAACCAGATGGTGCATATTGAAGAAGCAACCTATTAAATTCAGCTTCTTTTATTGCAAAATCCCTAACAAAAGGATGGTTTTTGTGAATGTCTTGCAACTGAATTAAATATCTTTTTGCTACCTCTTGGGGCTTGCCTGACAGCCTGGACAGTACAACAAAATTTATCAGTGAATCAGAATTATTTGAATCTTTTGATACTGACTGCTGCAGTGCAGAATCTGCTTCTTCAAATTTTCCTTGGTGAATAAAGCAAATTGCCTGGCCATTCAATAATAGTGGTGTTGATCCATGCTTATCTATAAGTTCTTGGAAAATGTAATAAGCATCTTCGAGTTTGTCTCCACCCTACAAAATGAATGTAATTTCTCAAATGCACACTCACATACTGATTGATAATTGGAAATCATAATGTAATGGATTACCATTGAAATGTTCACCCATGCCTGGCAGAGCTGAGTGAGGACAGCATCTTCATCTTTATCTTGCATACTTTTCAATTCCTTTCTTGCCAAGTCAATTCTGTCCATTTTTAAATATATCTGGAGACTCAGTGCAGAACTGTGAAAAAATTTGGGTGTACAGGCTGTTGGTCAGCTCTTGAAACAGTGGAAACAATCCAACAAACTAAAATCTATTATCACACAAAAGTACCATTCTTACCATTCCAAATTATCACCCTGATTAAGCAGCTGAAGAGCAGCCTCATAATTCTGTTCTCTGTAATATATAATGGCTCCTACTAGGAAAAGTAAATGGTTTGATGCATCAATATCTTTTGACAGGATGTCATCCAGTTTCTTTAGAACTGAGATCTTGTCCTCAGCAAGGAAATATTCAATGAGGAGCTTTAGAGGTTTGAAATAAGTATGGCAATTTTCTGCTAGCTCATTTTGTACAATTGTATATTTTTGTTGAGCTATATAGCACCTGTAAAGGTATGCGTCAACTTCAAGCTTTACGTGGGAGTCACTTATCTGCAATGTAAAAACTAATATGGTAAACGCTTTCTGGTGGGTAAACCCAAAGTAGAAACGCCTCAGAAACTTATATATAGTATAATAATAACATTATTTCAACGGACTTTTGACACAACATTTGAAATCGCAAGCAAACAATAGAACAATTCTTACAGTTGAAGTCGTTTGCTTCAACATTTGTAAATCATTTATGATCGAAATCAAGCGAACAGATTATCTTGGGAAACATCAATGTTGTGTAAAATGACAATTGCGAGTTGTGCATTTCAAGTGTACATATCAACTTACCCTTACATTCTGGGCTTCATTAATGCAACACTGATAATTACCAGTGTAATACGCATTTTTCACTTCCAACAGACCGTCTGCTCCCTGTTGACGTGACATTTTAGTATCACAATTAACTAAACAAAACCGGAAGTATGAGTTGAGTGACTTTGTTGCATTCAAGAAATTCGTGTACTAAAAACCGAGTGAAATTGTTGCGTTAGGTTATTACATGGTATTTAAAAACGACTTATACTAAGTTTTACTTTTATCAAGGTAATTTTTTTTGTTCGGGAAGCTGGAAATCCATCTTCAAGTAGATTTTTATATTTAGGTTCCTAAAGGTCACAACATTACGTAGCGCAGAAATAATTTTGTTAATATTTTTCTAGCTTCAAAATAATGATTCAAGAAAGTAATAAAATTAAATTCCCCCATGTTGACCATTGTAGCTTTTCGAATTCTATCAAGTGTAGTTGAATTAATCAAGCAGTACTGTAAAGGCGCAAAATAAGAATGGCAACATTACCAAGTAAAATTTTTAGGTTTCAGTAATGGTGATGTCTCGGTAGAATCTAAGAAATATGAAGAATTTTCTTGACAGAACATCGGATTGTAAGGCAACAACAAACAGTTTTAAATTTTACGTTTCCGCCAGTCAAGATTTGCAGGTAAACCTTACGAAATATATAATTTTTATACCTTACCTGATTATAATTAAATTCTTTATGATTTTTTCAGAAGCATTTTTGAGTAATCTAATATTTGCTGAATATCAAAAATGAAATTTTACTGCCAGAAGACTTTCATTTGGAACCCCGAGACAGTTTTCGAAAGTTAGAAAATGTAAAATTTAGGAAAGACTTAAATAACCCAAATGTGACTAATGAGAGAGAGTTTAGTGAGAGACAGTTTTTCCAGAGCAGTTTGTAATGACATTGTTTACCTAAAATTATATGCATGAAAAACAATTGGACGAAATTTTCCCCAAGAATCCCCCATAAGAGAATGACATGCTAGAGTAACCATTCAGCAAAAGAAGCCTACTTATTCTGTTTAGTCTGAGAAAAATTCGCATTCACTAGTTCTATAGTATTTTTAATTGATTTGTTATTGTTCATGGTTCAACAGAAGTGTGCAAAATTTATTATTACTAAAATGTGATAGTGGTAGTAGTAGCAGTAGTAGCAGTACTTATTTATACATGGTAAAGTATTATTTATATTAATTTTAACTAATTGTAATAACCCTTTTTTATTTTTATTTTTCAGGAATTAAATAAAAGTCTGGATGATGTCTCATTCCAAAAACCAAAACCTAAATTACTTGATGGTGAGATCATAATAACAGAAGGAAATCGAGTTCTGTACTTCCCTAATGTTTCTGACAAAACAAAGGGTCTCTCTGGGAATTTATATGTAACTAATTTTCGATTTATTTTTGATGCATATGAAGATGACTGTTCCAATGAGGTAAGTGCAAAACTAACAAACTAGAATGACATGAAGAAAAAATCAGGAGAGTTGCTATATTGCCTTGCTGTTGCCTAGATTTTGACACTTTTTTATTTTCATTTACCCACACCAGGATGTAAACCTTCATCAGATAAATCACCTCCTTGGTGATCACAGTTCTTGCTTAACAAATATATCATCACTCTATCAGTTGTTTGGTGAAAAAAAAAAAAAATTATACCAAGATTCACAGCTCACAGAAAAAATTAGAGGGTTGCAAGTGGTGTGTAAGAACATGAAAGTTTTCACATTTAATTTTGATCATAGTCCAATAATTCAAGGAAGAAATATTGCAAAAACACTCCTGCATCATGCTTTTCCAGGAAGGCATCAGTTACTTTTTGCTTATGACTATGGGTAATTACCATTCTTAAAAAGTGAGGCTTCCAGATATTATGAACAGAAGATACAAATACATTGCATGTTTTTATTCACTTTCAGGAGTATCCTGAAATCAGACAAATATTCTGAGGGTGTTGTTTTATTTTCGAAGAGAAGTGAATGGGAAAATGAATTGATAAGAACTTGTCCAATGTCAGCTTCAAGTTGGAGAATATCATCTCAGAATCAAAAATTTCAGATGTGCACTAGCTTTCCACAGTGGTTAGTAGTCCCATATTCACTTCTTGATTGTGACCTTGTGACAGCATCACAATCATTCAGAGGGAACAGACCACCCATTTGGACATGGTCTAGTCCCAATGGAGCAGCATTGATAAGAACTGCCAATTTACTTCCTACAATTACAGACAGGTATCAAAAACTAAACTCTTTTTCATAGATTTAAGAAGAACAAATATTTTGCATTCATGCATTCATGAACAAGTGGCATTTTGCCTGGAATCTACATTAATTATTGTTAATAACTGGATGACAATATTTCAGGACCCAAGAAAACAGAATGCTAGAAAATATTAGAAAATGTCATCCACTGCTAAAGGGACCTTGCATCAAAGATCTCGATAGAGAATTACCATCAGTTAGCGAATTATTTCAGTGTTACTCCAAACTACGGGACTTATGTATACCGGGTAAGAGAAAGAGAAAGTCTTGAAAGAGAGGAGTAAGTGGCGCCTAGAAATGGAGACAAAGGGTTGACGTTAAACATGTCACCACTCCTCAATACATATTTTATACAATCCATTGCAGACAGTCATCGTCAATTTAAAATGCAAGACACCCATTTGTACTCGGCACTGGAAAACACAAAATGGTTACACCACGTGTCCAGCTGTTTGAGAATTGCCGTGGAAGCGGCTCAAGAAATTCAGTTGGGATTAACCACGGTCGTACAAGGTAACCGTAATTGTTAAACAAAGTTTATAATTGCAAGATGTTCCATTGTATACATTTGAATAATATTTTTTCCCAATTTTATTGTAGAATCGGATGGACGGGATACGAGTGCCCTTATTTCTTCCCTGGTGCAATTAATATTGGATTCCCACAGGAGATCAATTGTAGGATTTCAATCATTAATTCAGAAAGAATGGGTGGCACTGGGACATCCTTTTTGTAAACGACTAGGCCTTTTGGGGTCCAACGGCTCGGAACAGGTGCGTTTCGGCTTCTCGACTGGGAGGTCACATTACTGCCGTCACGGCAGGACGACACAAAAAAGAGCACAATAAACGTCGTCTGTTAGTGTAGACATGCATCCATATTTTTTTTGAGGTTGCTTCATGTTTGTTTTTCTTAAATTGCTTCATATTTGTTCATAGTCTCCAGTATTTCTTCTTTTCTTGGACTGTGTTTGGCAGTTACAAAATCAGTTTCCTTCAAGTTTTGAATTTACTGAAACATATTTAACAACACTTTGGGACTCCGTTCACGTCTCTATATTCGATACATTTTTGTTTGACTGTGAAAAAGATAGAGCCGATGCAACTTTGGTAAGTACTTAAGGATAAGTGTTTACATAATAAAAAATGAATGAGCAGTTAATTTGAAGGAGTAAAAACATACACCGTTGCAGAATCAAAGTGAAAGACTTCAATTAAGGAGTACTTGGAATTGGAATTTTCAGTTTTCCGACAACGACGTTGAATTGTTTTTTAATCCGCTATACGCTTTCGATGAATTACAAGATCTGTCACTCGGTGACGGCGACGGACCTCGGAAATTGAACACTCCCATTTTTCCTGAATACGGCCTTCCCTACTTAGGATTGTGGACGCAGTGTTATTTTCGTTGGTTACCAATGTTGAGCATTCGTTGCGGTGGGAGACCGCAAATAGATGTAGTACACAGGCAACTGATGGCGGACGTTCAGTCTTTACTAAGCGAAATCCGAAGGAAAACGAAAATGAAATTAGGAGATTGTGTTTTCGGAGGTATTAATAATTCCAAAAATATCGGTAAGCATAATAATAATAATAATAATAATAATAATAATAATAATAATAATCGTCGTCATCATCATCATCATCATCATCATCATCATCATAACAACAACAACAGCAACAGTAGTTCCAGTTTTGGTAAAAGCAAAAAAGGTTATTTAATATACAGTGACGCCAGTACTTGTAACAGGCAAGAAAGCGATGTGGCGGGAAAAAAAAATTACGATTTAAGTAAATTGACCGAAGTCGAACTCCGAAATAGGCATTTCACTTGCAAGGACATTGCAGTGATCAAGAACAAAGACTGTATTGACAATTTTTTCCCATTTACAATTAGCAGTACCATCTCTGTGGGCCTAACCAACTCCAGTAATCCGTCAGAATTTGATGCTCCGTCAGTTTGTAATGTAACAGACTAAATTAGATAATGTAACATGCGAAAATGTAATGTGACCAATTTGTCAACCACTCCACCATATTTTTTTTCTTTATTAAACAAATGGGTCATTCTGCATTACATGTTACAGTATGACAGAATAAATGTAAGCTCTCATTCTAGATAAATTGTCTAAGTCTTCAAGTATTGGCAAAGTGCAGAAAAAAACAGTCTTCTAAGTGTACAATTATTTTTTGAAATCAAGATTTGAATCTGTACATTTATATTTATACATGTGAATATGTATGTTAAAGAAATTCAAATATATTTCAATCAGAATTACATTTCACTTTATTTTATTGAATTATAGAATTACAAATGAGATGATGGCAATGTTATTAAACAATTTTTGCTTTACACCTAAATGAAAAAAACAGTTGGAATATGAGCAAAACAACTGGAGTTACAATGAATTACAAAGTTACATATGCATTGCATGTGTAACAACAAAATGTAAATTTCACCAAATTTTACTTCTTTTCTTCTTCCTGAGGCATAAATTTTAGATGTGAATTGTAAATGAGTGATTTGTTTCTTTTAAATATAAAAAATAATTTTACCTTTGTATTGGAATATATTTTTACTTAGCTTGAAGGTTGAGCATGAATTCTAATTTTTAACTTTTTCTTTGGAGGTGGAAGACTTTGTGTTCTCTCCTTAATCAGGGTATCCCTCCTGTGCTTTAATTCACCACTTAAATATTCCACCATTTTGTCAATATAACTATCAATAATCAGTGATCCAGTTTCAACTGTAATACTTTTCCTACAAATGGGACATGTTTTTTGCTTCTCTTTCCATTGCTGCAGACAAAACTGACAAAAGCTATGAGTGCAGCCTAGTGTTACAGTATTGACAAATAATTCAGAGCAGATTGTACACTGTAGTTCTGTCTCAATTAATTCTGTAAAGTTCTCCTTAATTTCCAATTTGTTTTGAAACACTTCATTTTGCTTGCTGTTTGCCTTTGCCAGTTCATCCATTAAGGTGTAATACTTCCCCTGTAAGTCACTTAATGTACTTTTCAAGTCTTTAATTTCCCTTAACAATAATTCAGTTGTATTTTCACCACAGTATACTTTTTTGTCACTCTGCACTACAATAAAATTCATATTTTCTTCATTCTCTTTTTGATTATGATTTCCTAGTTGATATTCTGAATTCTGGTATTCATTTCCATTAATATTTGTTTGCTCAAGCTGCTGATGCAGTTTGATTTTTTGCTCATAATTTTTTTGGCCTTGGCTTACAACTTGCTTGTCACTAACAATACCTTCAGTTTCTCTTGCTGTGACATCAAGTTTCTTATCTGTCCCTCGAATTTCACTTCCAAGTTCAGTGCCTTTAGAAATGTTATATTGTATTACATGTTTGTATGTATCAGTTGAAGGCGAAACAGGTATCGCCAAAACCTTTCGGTCATTTCTTCTCATACAATGGTTTAGACCATGAAAAGTCCACTGAAATTCATTTCCCACTGTTCCAAATTTGATGACATCACCATCTCGCACTACCTCAGATGAACCTCTGCCAATTAATTTACCATTTACATAAGTCCCAGAGGAACTTAAGTCGTTTATTTTCCATAATGAGTTCTCATAAGTAATGTGACAATGATTCCTTGAAATGTTAACATGGGAAATTATAAAATTAGCAAACAAGCATCTTCCTATGGTAAATGGAACCGTGTCGACGACGACGTCGTTCTCTTTTTGCCATCCTTTCAAAACCGCCAGTTGCATTGCTATGTATTATCAGAAAAACTTCTAGATATTCACAACAAATCCGGCCGGCCGTATATGTACGAGGCAAAAAATTTTATTAATAAATAGCTTAAAAAAAGCAGTTTTTCAAACATATTTTCACGCATTCCTTCTTTTCATTATCTCAAGATTTAGTATTATATTTGTTAGACACAGGTCTTGTTTTAAGCCTTAATTAATTTAATAATAAAAGTAATAATAATAGACTGTAACGTATTACTGTAAACACCAAGCGAACACCGATTCGACTTATGGTCAAAGGAATTCTTTAAATGGTCACAAAGGAAAGAACGGATGAGTTACAACTGGTAACTCTAGAAAATGAGTATGTTACGACTGGGCAGGTTCAACCTTTACAATAAATTAAAACAATGTTCTTTCTATTCGACGGCGCTGCCTAAGCCTGATGTCGAGCCCAAAATTCTTTACACAGGTGTAAGTACCTTAATCGCGTGTTTCAGTCTTTTGACAAATGTGTGTTCATTATTAGCATTATTCGAAGTCATGCCCAATGTCATCACAATGATAACTGAAACAAGTTGCCGCAAACTGCAAACTACTTTCTAAAAAGAAATAAATACCAATTTTAAGGAGACGCGACTGCATTCATTTCTTCGGCAAAATAAGAATTGTAAAAACGTTTAGAAAACAGTGAAGCCAATAATAAAAGGTTCATGCACTCTTCGATTGACTGTGATGTAGCGTTGTGACAAAAAGAAAGGTATCACGCTGAAGAGAATAGTTAGACTCAATAGACATTTAGTGTCATTTTGTGTGAACGGCCACTAATTCGTTGGGATGTGACTTCAGGATTCATTTTCACTGTGTGTTTGCCCATTGGTTTTTTTTTCTCATTCACAGAAAACGAGCCTTGGTTGTATGCTTCTTTGTGAATGCGGCCAAAACCTCCGACGTCAACTCTTTATCTGCTGAATCTGTCCCTTTGATATTGTCCTGGACATTTGATTCTTTATGATCCCTAAACCGTCACCCTTTGTCAAGAATATCCCAGTTCTTGACATTGTTCATTTGAATTTGGCAAACTTATCAAGACGATGTTGTCTGTCTTTAAATTTTAAATCACGGACCACACATTCAGCATGGTATTCACCACTTGGGTGTATTTAATATTCGCCTACAACTTTATTTGCCTTTATTTTTTTTTTTCGTTGTTTAGATATTCATCAATAACGAGTGGGTCAAATCGGACGGCGGACGAAGCTTCGAAACAATTAATCCGTCGACGGGGGAAACAATAGCTCATGTTCAAGATGGGAGCAAAGCAGATGTCGATAAAGCAGTTGCTGCAGCCAGAAATGCTTTCAAATTGGGTTCACCGTGGAGAACGATGGATGCTTCTGAAAGGGGAATTCTCTTAAACCGTTTAGCGGACTTGATGGAACGGGATAGAATATACCTGGCGGTAAGACGAATGCCACAATGATTGAATTACATTTAATAGAACGGTGTCGTTTTCATTAATTGAATGCAGTAAATTTGTTTCTAGAGTTTGGAAACTTTAGACAATGGCAAACCGTATGCAATGTCATATAACGTGGATGTTCCAGCTGCTATAAAAACACTGCGCTACTACGCCGGTTGGGCAGACAAAGTTCACGGAAAAACTATTCCTATGGACGGCAATTTTTTTGCCTACACAAGACACGAACCGGTTGGTGTCTGCGCCCAGATCATACCATGGAACTTTCCGCTTCTGATGTTGTCCTGGAAATTAGGGCCGGCTTTGGCAACAGGTGAGTGACGGCTGTCTTTTTCATTTTGATGTCCGCTCACGAGTAATGGCTTTTAGGTAACACGGTCATCTTGAAGCCAGCCGAACAAACTCCGTTGACGGCTCTTTATGTAGCAGAACTAATCAAAGAAGCCGGTTTTCCACCGGGTGTTGTCAACGTCGTGCCAGGTTTCGGAAAGACGGGAGCAGCCTTGGTCGACCATACCGACGTAGATAAAGTCGCTTTCACCGGTTCGACGGAGGTAATGCATTTTATCACCTTGTCATAGTTACCAACTCATTGCTATTTGTGCCGTTTAAGATTGGTTAAATTCTCTTTTCAGGTTGGAAAACTGATACAACAAGGGTCGGGTGCGTCCAATTTAAAGCGTGTATCACTTGAACTTGGCGGAAAATCACCTAATATAATTTTAAAAGATTCAGATTTAAAATTTGCAGTGGAAAACGCTCATTTTGGATTGTTTTTCAATATGGTTGACATAGTTCCTCTTTATGGTCCGCAAAAACATAAGCTTACCAACGACCAGGAAAATAATGTTTCATTGTAAATGACTTTCAGGGTCAGTGTTGCTGTGCCGGGTCAAGAACATACGTGCAAAATGAAATTTACGATGAATTCTTAGAAATGAGTGCCGAACGAGCGAAAACTGCCAATGTCGGAAACCCGTTTGATTTAAAGAACGAATACGGGCCCCAGATCGACGGGGAACAATTCAAGAAAATTTTGGCTTATATTGAACAAGGAAAGAAGGAAGGTGCCAAATTGATTACGGGTGGGGAGCCCATAGGCGACAAAGGATATTTCATTAAGCCAACGGTATTTTCCGAGGTAAAGAGAGATAGAGGAATATTTTCAAATGCGGGTAACTGACAAAAAAAAAATACTTTTACTTGTCTTGCTTCGAAGGTGAAAGATGATATGACAATTGCAAAAGAGGAAATATTCGGACCCGTCCAACAGATAATTCGTTTCAAAACTTTAGAAGAGGTTATCGAGAGGGCCAACAACACGAATTATGGGTTGGCTGCTGCCGTCTTCACCAATGACTTGGAGAAAGCTTTACATGTGGTGCAAGGGATTAGAGCTGGAACCGTGTGGTAAGTTTTGTTGAATCTCGTTTAAATGTTCACCTAATGTCGTATTTACCAGAATTTGCCTGGTAACTTGACTCTTGTTTCTCGGTTTCTTCTTCGTTTCTCAGCAAAATACGTGTTTCCCACCTTTTATGTATCAACCGAGATTTGTTCGTCTTTCAGGGTGAACACGTACAATGCATTCGGTACTCAGGCTCCTTTTGGAGGATTTAAAATGTCTGGCCACGGCAGAGAATTAGGAGAATACAGTTTGGAGTTATACACCGAAGTGAAAACAGTCATCGTGAAAACTCTTCAGAAGAACAGTTAAAAAGGCAATTTCAAAAGCAAAATGCAAAACAAAAATGTAGCAATTTATTAGTTATTTATTAAAAGCTGCCGAGCTCAATATTTTTTATAAACTGCAAAAATTATTTACAACTATATCTATAATTTTTTGGGGCTACGTTTATTATTTCACTGATTTAGGCGAGTTAATAAAAAAATCGTTTGAAACCCTTGACGCGGTCTGTCGTTCCGTCCAAGGAGGACGAGAGCCGGGGTAGGAGAAAAGTTAGAAGATTCCATCGACTGCAGCCACTCCGGACAACGGCAACTTCCTGGAGAAGGCACAGACAATACCTCACGGTAGTCTCACCTCTCCGAATAGGAGGGTGATCTCCCTTTTTTAGTGGGTTCGAGTCCCATAGTACTAGACATTCCTTCCCAACGGGGTCCTTTCTGCGTGGGCATTTTTCCTGGGTACAAAAAAAGGTCTGTCGAGCAACAAATCTGTGGTAGGATAGACTTCATCGTATCCTGCGCTTATTTACCATTTGCTCTGCTCAGTGCATTTTGCATTAGCTGGTATTCCGGCCTCTAGAATTCGACCCAGGTCTTTATGTCTGTTTCAGTTTGATTTGTTATCTAGACCAGAGTAATGCCGAGCGAGTGCTCCCCATCAACAAACAAATATATCGGTTTCGCCACGGTTTTGGAATAAGAGCGTTTTCGGTTCCCGGTGATGGAAACTGTCTACTAATACGCATTGTGCAATGCGAAACCTCTTGGGGCATAATCTGATTGCATCCCATCGGAAGGAGACGACGACTCCCAACTGAGACTGCATGTCGCCGATCCTTACGTCCAACGAGAATCTTCTGCAGACCGTGTGTCAAGTATCTTTGGATACTTATACCACCCTGCACGGATGGTACTATGACGGGAGAAACGTCCATTCCCCAGACGATTATTAACTCCAGCCATTCCCAATTCAACTTTATCCGAGCTGGGCGGTTAAAAGTGATGTGGTTAAGAAACATTGGTCTAGCCTACCGGGACTATCCTCGAACACTGAAGCGGCCTGAAGCGAAACCTTATTCCCTATTCGGGTGACCTTCAAGGAATTCCGCCCTACCCCTGGGGTACACTGGGATAACCAAACAATTACAGTTAATGTGGACATGATTTCACCATCGAACTGGTTCTAACATGGAATCTCGCGCATAAAATAAGGTAACGAAGGGGTTCCTTCGTCGAATGGAACGGTCATGGTGCGAAATTGTTCCCGATTTCGAATTGGGTAAGTTTCCGTCCTCTTGATATAAGTGTAATCTCAGCTTTAGTGGTCGGAATCTTAGAGGTGTCGCACTGCACGGTGGAAAGATGAAGGACGGATGGAGTAGTGGCTGCAGTGTTAGTTTGATGGATCTCTTAATCGGTGCCTCCACGTTTGTTGCTGAGCAGATTGGAACCATAACTAGGCATCCCCGGAATACGAGTGTTGACGCACGTCGATCCGTTACGAACGGATGCTGTGGAACGTGACGGTCTATCGAGCAATTCCCCGCATGGTTTCAGGGTCAGAATAAGACCAATCAATGCATCTGGTGTCATAGAAGACAACTAAAAGAGAGTAGTGGCGTGCTCCTGTAATTCAAGAATTCCGGAAGGCACTTCGATAGGTGGCCACGGTAAGATTTTTTGTTTTTCATTTTGTAGAGACATTCGACATGTGACTTCCAGTTGATCCAGTAGTGTGGACAGTGGTGATTGTTGGTTAGGCCAGTGCGCGCGTTAGCGAAGAGTAATCGTAGAGTAATTCGTGGTGGGTAATCGTCTGACTTATGTAATCCGACGCCGAGTACATACCAGTAGCCATCCGGGCTAGTTTAGCTCGGAGGGCTCATCGATGGACCAAAGCCAAGGAAAAACGTGACCGTCACCCCAATGGCACCGACATATTGGACTCTGAGAGCGACGTAGTGTCGGTTACTAGTGATAAGGGCTTAATGATCGACATCCCTCTCCTCCTCGTTTTGTTGGACGCAGAGAGGAAGGACTCGCAACAATCAGGAAGCAATACTATGTCCACGCCATCTTGTCTGGAGGGGATATTGCCTGAATCATCCAGCAGTAACTCGTCTAATGATGTAGCTCACCCAATTTCCCAGAGGTGCGTTGTATTTTTCTAGAGACGTGACGGGCCTCGTCTCATGGATACGATGAATAGACCCTTCTCTTCCATCCCAGCAGGCACTGGATATGAACTTCAACGTCCAACGTGCACTGGTGACTCCGGGTAGCGACAGCGGATCACAACTGTGAGATGTGTTAAATGGCAATAAAGGTAACTAGAGTGCGGTGCGCAGTACCCCGAACAGGGTTAAGGCCATGGATAATTTACGGAAAATATTCTGGGACGCTACCGCAATAAGAGCTAGTAGAGAAGGTGACCCTCGAGAATATTTGACAACTCCGGAGAGATTCACTAGCATGAATTCACTAGCAAAAACGGGATTGAATTGTACGTTCGAGGTACCGGCAATGTGTGGGACACATTACAGTGCCTGGATGAGGTTTGAGCCTTCTGGCAGAGGAAGTGGCCAACGTCACCAGTTTACCATCCGACGTCCCCACCCCTAGACGGAGGTTTACAAAGTAGCATGCAACACCCCCAAGACACAGACCATCAAGATTCCGGAAGTAGTAGGGTCGCCTATTAGAACCCGTGACAGGTCAGTTCTCAGGGCACACTTTATCTCTCGACCCGTGTGGTAAGGCACAAATTATATATTTTTTTTTGGAAAGGTGGAATTCAACATTGAGGATCAGGATCCTAACAAGGATAATCGGCCGGAATCATCGTACGATGCTAGTCCAGAGGCTGCCGCCAACCCCCCTCCCCACCAGCGGTTCATTTCACATCTCCGTTTAGTTGGAAAGTCGTTCCCGGGGACAGGGCAGACATTCGGGGGAAGAAGATAAGGACGAAGTGGGTTGCGGTTGGAGTGGACAGTAAATTACACCACGGAGATATTATCCTCACCCAACGAACGGAGAACCTGGTCCTGGCTGCTAACATTCCGGACCCTCCGGTCCCTGGGATAATAAACCCCTAAAAGGCAACATTCCTACACGGTCAGCCTACTATACTACGTACTCGTCAGCCAGGTATCAAGGGACGCCACGTTGAGTTCAAACGGTACAAACACCGTCATCATTGGCCTAGCTTATAACGATCCGACCAATCTTGAGCAAGCTATGTGGATCCTAACCCACCTTACTCATTAGTGCTACGAGGAAGTGTTTCGTCGCCCAACAGTCGGCAGAGTACTACTTCTTCTTGCGTAACGCCGGTTTAGTGGACATCTGTGTCAAACATAACAAGATCATATTCGTGATACCCACTGAGACAACGACCCAAGTGACTCTCGGAAATGAAGTGTTTTCGATGGCACGGTACCGTTTTTGGTAAATTACGGGAGAAAGAACCGGCCACCGCGAACGATGCCGACCCTATTATTTTGCTATTGGTAGAAAGTCTGTACGCGGCCAAAAGAGGTGTACGGGTGTTATTTGCTCCTGTAATCCACAGCTTTTAGGATGCCGGATTCAGGCTTAAAAACCTGTTACATTTCACCCCTCCCCCTCATGTGTAGAATAGGGCCAATCCGGGCAGTGGGTGTCGTGAAAGACGACTAGTAAGTCAACTGAGAAAGGGGTGCAAGGTTGTTGGAATTCTCCCTTGCATTCCTATGGATCATATGGGAGCGGTCAGAGGTCGGAAGCCGTCCCAATGGGTCGGTATGTTCTTGGTTCAAAAAAAGGTCTTTCGAGCAACAGTTTTCAATGTTATCACTGAAACATTTTCACCGGCCTTGTTCGATTTAATTACGACTGGTTAACTATGAACACGGTGGAAGTTGATTCGACAGGCGGCCTTCTTCAATTGGCGGAATATGTTCCAGAAAGTAAACTCAACTTCTGGGCAAGTCCTATAAGGAAATGTACATCCGACATTGCTCTAATATTTCATCATCCAGAGTTTGCAAAAGACTTTCAAAATTATTTTGACCTATCTGATCTTTCAAGCCATCAAGCTGAAAAGAGAGCGAGTGATTTGATTTTAGTATGTCTGTTTGTAAATATATTAAACGAGTCTAGTAATGTAATAGAAAAATAATGTCGCACCTGTGATTGCAAATAAGCTTTCAATTCTATTTTGTATACAGGGTCGTACTCGTTCAATTCTTTTTTTCTTCTTTCTATTTTACTACCCTCATCGGCATCCTCGTCTTCAACGGTGTATCCATCTTCTGCCAGCATAAGTGAATTCAGTTCCGCTGACAAGTTATCCATACCCATGACGTCATTGAGTGCTTCAACAATATTCCTTACAATTGCAGAAAACTGAGATAAAACTACGCTTGATTGTACGGTTAAAAGGGAAGAAAGCGCCAGGGCAAATAATTTCCTTTTTTCCAATTGAGTCACTAACGGCATCACCTTGTTCCAAACAATTAGAATCTGTTCAAGCAGAGATTCAGCCATCCGTGATTTCAAGCTGGCTGCTTTCTCCAATACCTAATTTCGAGGAAATTCCTGACATTAATATATCTTACAGTAATTCTTCTAGCAATATCAGTGAAACGGCAATGGAACCGCTGGAAAGCAGTACCATGATCAAGAGATTTTATATTAATCATCAACGACTCAACCAGCGGCAAATTTCATTTTATACATGAAGTCGTTTACCTGAGAAAAAACATCCTTTGAGTAGAGCAACACTCGACAAATCACAGTAAAATACATGGACATCACCATGGTCCAGCTCTCTTCTTCACAAATGCTCCTGAAAAGTGATTTATTGAAAACTGAACATTGAACACTCTAAGGCATTCATTTATGAGATCCTACTCACTGAATTGTATACACAAGCATCGGCAATGAAATGTTTACGGCAATTTGAGGATTCGCTTTTATTGCTGTTTCGATTACTTGCATTATTTTAACGATATCTTTCCCATTAACATCCGTCAACAAATTTGAACATAGTGTCATTAGAGAGTTTCCGCATTCCTGTCAACAATTTATTTGGTCAGTTACATTTATTGAGAGCTCAAGCGCATCGGACATCAATTAAGTGCCCGATTAGAATAATACCTCACCGTTAAGAATTTATCGGGATCCAATAAAATATACGCTTGGATGATGTTACAACATTGTCCCAAATGCTCCAATGTATTATCTGAAAACAAAATAAAAATGTGTAATTGTAAAAAAATCTGCTGAAATTCAATGGTCCTCACTTTGTTAGGGTGCTCTCAGAGAAAGCAGACCTACGACCGTATTGAATTTCAAAAATTATATTTAAACTACTATTGGATTCCACTTCCGATTCCCTCTGTCCCTTTACATACATTCTATTTGTCTAAAACTTACGCACCTAATATTTTTGTCATATTCCTGTACAGGCTGAAAAGTTCTGGAGTGAGTGCTGCGGAATATTCAATTACGGTGAACCAAAGCTGTAAACCGTCTTCCAAAAGGTACACGTAAGCATCATTGCTCATGTCCGTACAACACTCAATCACGGGGTAGAGAAACGATGTCAAGTTTTCACTAACAAGTGCCTAAAAATAGTTTTCTCTTATAGGCTGTATTATTATTATTATTAATCGCGTATATAAAAAAAGATTAATTAGAATTCTACTTTGGAAGAAGTAATCAAGTCACCGACCCTGACAAATTGCACCAAAGTCGAGACGATGTGACAGCGAAGCAAATTGTGGTCAGCCGATTCTTCCCAAAGCAAAGGCAAATATTGAATTAATGACTGGGAGTAGGGTTTTATGTCTTCGCCAACGCGTTCAACCATGAACGATAGAACACTTAAAACTTGCATCTGCAAAAAGTGAACTTGTAGAAAGTAATTCAAGCCTGAATCCATTTCAATATTTATAAAAAACGATATTTCTAGAAAATTTCTAACCTTGGACGAACATTCTTCAACCTCCTGCAAAAGTGTAAACAGCATCGAAAATGTGGGCCCCAAAAAGTTTGAGAATTGTTCCGTGTTGAATTCCAAAGAGTCAACAATGCTTTTCATTGCGATTGCTGCGGTCATGCGAACCACCATATCCTCATTGCCTGAAAAGACACCTCCTGGCATGTAAAGAAAATCACGTGATGGTGAGTAACCGAGCAAAGCTTAACGTGGTGTTACTACAAGTACAAACTGTGTAATAAGGGAACAACGGCGTCACAAATAGCCAGCTTAAGATCATTTCCGGGCTTAACGTCGGCCCACTTGCCGATGAGCCACGCTACTCTTCTCCTGATTATCCTGTAATTTGGTTCCTTTATGGATAATTCGTGCTTCAAACTTGTTGCAAACCATTGATCAAAATCAATCTGTAACAATAATTATTGAAAAGATTATTCTTCCGTGTTTCGATGATACGTGTTTCAGACCCAAGAAAGATGTAAGGATAAATTCATTCGTACCTCATCATACAGATCAAACGTACACAATCCAATGGCGCAGTACACAGCATCCTTTCTGAGTATTCCATTCAAATCATGCGGATCAACCATTTGTTCGTTTTCTTGGAGGAGTTTTAAAACCAACGGAGTCACAATATCCCTGTATTCATGAAGCAGGGCCACAAAGAGTGAATGCGCACACGGGTGAATCAAATATTTCCAAGATTCTCCAACATCCTCCACGGCTGATTGATAAGGAAAATAAGTGCATGACACATAAGTAATACTGAACAAATAAAACTGGGCCAAACTTTTCCTTACAGAAGCTAACTATGGAAAATTTTGTGAACACAATAATAATTACTATTCCCGTGGTCTGCGTAGAAAACATGGTATGCAGTTTAAGCTAGTCGTAACCAGATCAACAAAGTTATTTTAATTTTAATTGTTGAACGATAGGAGCAAACTTGAAAAGAAAGTGAACAATTGAAATGGTAAACATTCGAGGAAATCAACAGAGATTACATTTTGTTTCGTCAACACTTGTAGATCGGTGTGGTTTCGGAGTTTAGCTTTCTAGCATTAAATTCTGGCTTTCATTCTTTAGTAGTGAGAGTATTTTTGAGTTGGAGTGTCGTTGTCACTACTGCATACTTAACAGGTTTATACTTTATACGACGAACGAACAAAATACTAACCAAATGTTTCCGGTTCCGATTCCCATTCTTGAAGGTTTTCTTTTTTCAATAGAAAATATTTGGTTACCAAGTTCATGCAAATTTTTTCAAGTACTTCTGGTGTGAAGAATTCATTTTTTATCCGACCAGCTTCCTGGCTGACGTCATTTTCATTGGTTCCTTCCGTGCAGATTATTTCAACAAACTTTATTCGTTTGTATTCTCGACACAAAACTATAGCTTTCATTAAATTTAAGCACTGAATATGAAATCTTTCAAAGAGAACATCACTAGGTTCCAAAAAAATAATGTTAAAAATAAAAGTCAGAGACGGCTGGATGAAAGAAACAAAGGAGTACGGGTGATTCTCTAGGAGAACAAGTAAAACTGTTGTCATGTGACTAATAACTTTTTCTGAAAGTGTTGTCAGTTCTTCATGCTTTCCGCCATATTTACCTGCAACAGAATAAATTATTATTTCTGGTGAAAGAATTGAAACTGATAGAAAAAAGAGAGGTCACAATCACAATTTCCTCTTTACGAAGTTGTCCGTAGAAAAAGTGTACGGAAGAGAGCTCTAACTCTGTAAGTGGTCATTACTTACGAAATACAAACAGGTCTTTAATTCTACCATACAAGGAGTTCACAAAAAACATCACATCTTGAGAATCACTTGGTTTCTTAAATCCGTGAACTGTCAGGTTTCGTAAAATTTTCACGCTCAATAAAACCTTGGCTAGTGTTTCATGGCACAGTACATCATTGTTTTGCACCTGATCAGAAAAATACATTACAATTTTACAAGTATGACTCATGGTTTTAATTCTTGTAACTTTATGACAACAATACATGTAAATAACACATTAAAGAGTGCAATGAAATGGCTCCTTTTCATTTAAAGAATTTGTGACAATATAATTTTTATACTACACCTGCATGAGGAAATTCTGAAATAATACATTTGAACAATTCAACAGAAACGGAAATATATCAGCTGCTATGCTTTGAAAAAGTCTTTTGTCTCCAGGCAAGCGCTTTGAAGCTAATGCTTTAATGACTTGATTTAATGTGGATAGACCCCTGTATTGCACCAGTAGGTTGTCATGATTAATTATCTCAAGTAGGTTTGGAATCAGTTCTGGCCACTCTCTTGGGCAATCATACCTAAATATAATGACATTTGTTTTTTGAGACCAGTTTTTCAGATAAAAAAAGTCACATTTTAATCATTATTAGCAAGATATGTTTAATAAGAAAATATTATATTATATGAATAATTTAGAGGTTTGCAATGGCTCATTTCTACAAGTTTTAGTTTACATTACAAGTTTTCTACAAGTCTACTGTTTTGCATACCATTCATTACACATATGTAATAAAAAATACATGAGTTGTAATTTTTACCTTGCTATTCGTGCAATTAATATTGATAATTGGCTGGCTACAACATTGACAGGTTCACCAAAAGTACTCATGACACCTGATCTGAGTGAAACTTTTTCCATCTCATCAACAGCACTGAAGGAATTTGACTGTATTAGTAATGATACAAGTTTCAAGTTACATATTCACAGGAATTTCAGTGAGTTATTTCCTTACTTGTCAGCTGTTTTTCTCCAATATTTATCTACCCCATTTTTAAATTGACATGCTGCAAACCATCTGACAGTCGCATCAATAGAATGGTTGCACACAATCTTCAGCAAAGTTGAGTAATAACCAGGTTGTTTTTCCCACTGAAGTAATTTAACTTCTGCAGATTTAACCAAAGTGGCATCTGAACTGGTGGCCAGGACCATTGTATCAAGGAGTTCAGATTCTATCCTGGTAAATTCCATATCATTTCAACTGAAAACAATCCAAAATATGTGTTTGAGAGTTCAACAGTATAATTAATAAGTGAGTGATTGATCTGAATTGTATAGGAATAAAACTCCAACTGTTGAACTGCCATCACTTGTGATTGTATAAGTTGTTTTACGTGGTCAATTGATGAGCAACATTATTTTTTATAGTGCTCAAAAAAATCACGGTTATGGATTAATTCAAATTTGTAGTTTTTTTCCTGGCCACCGTTTCAACCGTGTACCAAGTTTCTAAGAATTATTTTCTGTAGCTTCTTATGATACATCTACAAACACCATCACTTTCGATACTCACTTCTATTGCCTGAAGATTCGGCTTGTGTCAATCAACAAGCAGTTCTAAAAATGTTTTGGCCGAAAAACATTCATAAATAATATCGAGCAATAACATCAGAATCCAACATTAGCGAAAGCGATGTTGCCCATTTCACTGAAAAGGGCGCGCTCATGTCGTTTATTAAATTTATCATGTGACACGATTCATTGTGCACTCCAGGCAAAAAAGGCAAAACACCAACAGTTAACCCGCAAACATTTTTTTTTAAAATTTCTGACCAAAATTTGCGGAGTTTCCTTTTTAGGTTTATGCCCATCGTAAATATCACAGTAAATTCACTGACTCTCTCCTTCATCTCTTTGAGATATTGAATTTTCATTTAAATTTTTCTTTTGTTCCTTGATTAAATCTATTAAACCGTTGCGTTATTCTACCTCGGTTTTATTCTATCGCTCCCTTCCTACCGATATTATCTTTAAGCAGGTATTCCGTTATGGTCAACAGTTTTATTGTACATTTTGATGCAAAACCCATTCTAGATAATCCACATTCCATTAAATTTGCATCTACTCTTAGTACTTAAAATTTGAAAAATTAGTTGTTTAAGTTGGTCATATTTGAATGACAAAACCTAGATAAATAGGATGCCGCATGTCAGTGCCATTTTACACTGCATTCGATATTGTTTCCTATATAAGTTAAGGTGAGAAAAGAGCACGGGACCGGAATACTCGCGAAAGGGTCGCTGACAGTGTGGATTTCTTGTATGCTTGATTTTAATATTTTCGAGACTGTTAACTGATGGCAATTTTATATTAATTCAAATGACATTATATGGCGGGATTGGTAATTTTATTGAAAACGGATATTTTATGTCGAAATATTACTATTGAAATTGTTGCAGACGTAAAGTAGAACTCTCATTGGAGCTACTAAGGCACTTATTAATGTGGGAGAGGATAGGCTGATGGCACTTCCCCTTTGCATTGCTGCCGGATGCTCACCTGAAGCACAAAATGAAAATGAGACAGAGTCAAGACAGAAACTTTGTCGACTATACCGATGCTTACCGTTTAACACGTGTACACGAACACTTGCTCTGTTAGCGTTAGACGGATCACAGGTGTAAATTCCGGTATCCGGATGAATGGCCTTTTGAATTAACAGCCTGCTGGTGGTCGTTAAACCTTTCTCGGTTACCAGGCTAATTCCTCCCCTAGGCGAATCAAATGTTATAACCTGCAATGAGGGCGTTTACAAAATTTTAAATTAAAAATGCAGTACTTTTATATTTTCAATATTTTGCTTCCAGATAAAAGTTCAGAAGAATCACAATTGTGACGTCGTCAATCTTTTGCAACCCGTGGCACATAAATAAATTCAATTTAATTTTATCTCGTCTATTACACGTACCTTTCGGTCGTGACTCCACACAATCACAGGGGGTGGTTCGGGTGCGTATCGAACCAGGCAGGTCAAATTTATTGTACTTCCGGTATTAATGAACAGGTCAGGACCTCCTACGATTTCTGTGATTGGTTCTGAAAAATAATATTCGGGTGTAACAACTTTTCGTTATTTTCCGATTGCACAAAGCTTCGTTGAAATATATTATGTTCATATACAACAATATACTACCAATGATAAGGAAGGCACTCAGTTCTTTAGTTTTGGCGCAGATGAGTTCACCTGCACGATGGAAAGTGTGAATGAACTTGGTTTTCTGTGACGTGAACCTGGTAACTCACCTACTACGGTAAGGTGTACCGGATGTCCAATCGGAGGAGTAGTACTAATTTGACATTCGTAGATACCCGAATCTTTTCTCTGTGGGTATCGAATCCGCAGTGTCCAGTCCTCGGTGTGTGGGCTGTGAATTGCTTCAAACCTCTGATCGCTGGTGTAGGTATAACGACCGACCGTCAGCAAGTGAATGTCTCTGTGCCTGACCCATGAAACCTGTTAGGGGTTGGAGGCAAAAAATAAGATTGAGTGATTACAATTCTGAAATTCATTACAAAGCTACAAAATAGTGAACATTTTTATCTTGCTCAAAACATTTAAGCATAGAATTTATACATATAAAGAAATAAAAATTCGTGCCTACTAAAACAACCTGCTCGTGACCACAGCATGATGGAACTTAAATATTATATTTTTTTAATATAAAATATTGTGTTTTGCCTACCAACGTTGACAGACAACAACCCACCGTTCGGTTTCCAAGGTTCTTAACTCTGCAATTGAGGTAGGCGGTTTTTCCGACGAGACCGGTGAGGTTACTCGGAACAGAATTATCAAAATAGGGGCCCACGTCTGCTGTAGATGGTTCTTGAAGAAAATCGTTTCGTAACTTTCTGAATTCGGTGTCTCCTACAAACGAATAAAAAAAACTAATATCAATTACTTATATTTAAATGTCGCGATTCAAACTACTTACACAACGAAGCTCACCATTTTCGATAAGGAGAAAAAGTACAAATATACTAAACATAACTAGTTGTGATTCAAAAAAATGAATCGTACAATCCATTGCCGAATTCGCAAGTGACAAATTTATTTATTACTAAGAAGCTGTTGGCCATTCTGTTGTATGGCTGTTGACAAATGTCTCCTCTACCTATTGATTTTCAACTGTAGTCTATCACTGTTGACCTGTAATAAAAAACACCCAAATGCATATATATTTACAGATAGAGGTTCATCAGTTCTCATTTAAGTGTCTCAGGTGGAGTTCACCATCAACAAAAAACAACTGCATGAACCAGAAACAATAAAACACCACAGAAGGAGAAGCAGATTATCGGCCGTTCAACATTCCCAGTGAATCAAAATTTTACCTGAACACCAAACTTTAAAAAAAAACAAATTAAAAATAAATTCATAGCCCGTGAAATGGTAAATTTATTTTTTATTTATCATTTCGCGTTACATATAATGTTATTATTTTCTACCATGGCGGTAAACGCTGAGAAAAAAGGGTGACACATTTTGGACGAAATAATTAATAATATTCCAATCTTCGTTCCATTATTTACGGTATACGGATATGAAATTAATGAACACCTGTGTGACAGTTTTACTGTATTAGAGTAAATTGCAAAGGTGTAGAAAATGATTATGTGACAGTTGAGTAGTAATTAATTTATACCTCACGAATTCATCTCATGTATCTGGTTCTACAAAAATTTGGTGCAGTATGATTGATTCCGTAGTGTCCAGAAGTAGACCACCTTGGCCTGTATATTAAGTTTCATCTTTTATGTTGAGTTAAACACGGCTTATTTGTTTTAAAAATATCCTTTTCCTAAAAGACATTTCTTTAGTTTCACTCAAACTGTGTATTAACTTATGTTTCTAATCTACCTTAGGTCCAGTGAAAACGTAAAAGGTCTCAGAATAGAGAAATAAAATGGTAAAAATTGTACCTTTCACTGAACTCCATAGAAATATAAAAAGAACTGAAGCGAGAAGGAAAACAAACAGAATTTTCCAGGGCGTTTTCGAATGTTCGTGCAACTTTTTCACCCGTTCCCAGCAACACGAGCAAGAGAAGAACGGCTTTTTGAGTATCACACTATTTTGCACCTGCAGGTGTGTGTGACACCAAAGCGGAATGCATTCGACAACCTATATGTCAATGTATGAATGAAGAAAATAAATGTAAATGAATCGTTCAATCCGGCCGTCTGGTAATCTACTATGAATGTTAGCAATCATTACGATTTTCTACTTACAGTTAGTCTCTTGTGATTTCCACCACTTCGGAGTCGTTTCCCTTAAAATATCATAGGCACCCGAATTTCCGTGTAATATCACATTGAGAATATTTTGATTGGTAAACACCGAGAAAAACAAACGCTCGAGTTAAAAATAAATGCAGTCCGGTACAATCAGTCGGGACGTAAAATGATGCTGCGACTTTACACCTTGTCTCACGTCGTTATGTTCCTGTGCATGCTGATTTTATCTTACCAGTTCCAGTTGAGCTGTAGCAATTGCCAAATCAAATTAGGGCCTGGTCGTGTGAAGCAAAATTACGATACAATAGAAGAAGTGAGAAGTCACTCGAATGAAACGGCTTCAGGTGATACCTCCAACTGCTTACTTGGTCAAATGTGTCACTAATACGTCGTCACGCTCATGATAAATATTAAGTAATTTTGACCCTAACTTATAATTCATCCACGGTAATAGGGTAAATCTTCACTAATAGCAGTAAGAAAAATTCAAATTCCTGCTCACTTCCTGTACCTCTAGGATGATGAAAAATCTCTTCATTCGGTTTCCATCCCTTCACACTGGCGGTTTGAACCTAATAATAAACACACAAATTTACCTTTGCGTGTGTATATGTCATGACCAGGGTTAGGATTTTGGATGTGCATTTCCCCCGTCCCCCTCTATGTTCCCTCTTCTCTCTTCATGTTTTCATTCATTTGTTTGTAAATAAGTAAACTAGTCTACAAGAAAGACAAATGTATGAATTAAATGTCTGAATCAGTATCGTATTTTAAATTTACAACTCAACTTTTTATCTCATTTATTCTTGGAATCAAAGAAGAAATAGTAGAATATAAAGAACTGAGCGAACACATATTAGATGTAGCCTACTACCTGAGAAGATTTAAATTCAGCGGTTACGATCCCAGATTCTTGAGAGCGCCAGGAGACGGGAGAAGAGGCTTTTTTATGGAATTTCCATCTCCGCCACTTAAAACAACCCACTGGGAGGTAATCATTGGAACTACATAGGAATAGCTGCAACGGCCACACAAAACATTAGCTTGTGAATTTTGTGACAGTTAAAACGGACACCTGCTTCCCTAGAAGACAAGGAATAATAACAAGAATCGGTTAATTTCAGACTAATCCACGATTTTCATTGCTCTTACAGGTGAAAAAGAATTGTGAATCATCCTTTGTGGAGTGCATAAAATATCTACAAGAAACAGTAAGTCGGACGATATTGCCGAGACAGTTAGACAGTCTAACTGTAACAAAACTAAATGGGTGGTCTTTCACGGAAGACGAGGAGGACGTCGAAAGAGCGAACAAAGAATGTTTTAGTCTCTTGGAACAAGACGACAAAAGTTTCGCTCAGTTTTCCGATCCCGTACAAAAATTTGAGTGGCTCGCATCGGCGAGTTATTACACGTGTATGTACACATTGATGGAAACCAATCATCTCAAATTCTTCACCGATGATTGCGACAATTTTGCTTCATGCATCCCATGGGATCTGGGCCCACACAATAAAGACATCCGAAGCGACAATTTGAATCCCTTCGCCTGTGCCCTGTATTCCTTTTGTCCGGACCCTTGCTGCCCCCTCAAGCACCTGAGGAACCCGTCCGATTGCTTCAGTCTAAGCCCCTGTTCTGGAAGTACTGGATCCGACCGAAATTGTTGGATACCCTTGAAAAAAAACCTCAACTTCGAATCGCTCGTTCTGAATGAGTGGAACGTGTCGTGTAGCTGCGATGGAGTCGGAACTCGCTGGGATTCCGTATCTGGTGATGAAAAATTACATCAGCTTTACATACTCTTACATGTATATTTTTTTCACACCCATGACAACCTCGAGGATGGAATCTCCCGTTCCTCGTTGACAATGAGGTAGAACAGTTCGCCTGAAAACCTGAAAGCATTCAAAAGTCGCCCATGATAATGCCACTCACGATCCGCCCCGTTGTCGTCACACCGCTGCCCAATAATCTTGCACACTCGACCATTCATGTACCCTACCACAACTGTTGATAATATGAGCTTGTGAAATCCTGGACTGCTAAGAATCATCATTAGTTTTTTCGATTTTTCAGGTATGTGTGTCGACGTGGACGAATGCTTGCTGTCCGAGGTAGCCTGCAACGGTCACTCGGAGACCTGTAGAAATTTACCAGGAACGTACAAGTGTATATGCAATGCAATCGGATATCGAAAAAATGAGGAAACAAATTTGTGTGAACGTGACCCTCTCATGCAAGAAATGTTTAATCCATTATTTGAGATTCCACGACCAGTAAATCAATCACTTGCGAAGAAATTAACAGGCGCCTTTAAGAGATTTACCGCCTATTTAGGATATTTTGACTCACCTCAACACTTAAATCATAATTCATAATCACGTCTCCTGTAATGCGATAGTTGAGCGCTTTCTGTAAAGCTCAATTATCTAATATCATGAAGTTCATGTAGCCTAATATCTACATTGAGTTCAATTTAGACCGCAGTTCGAATACAAAAGGAAGTACATGTGAGAGCAGTTAGTATTTCACCGTTCGATTTCAAGTTATGTCACTGTGAGAAGAAAATATGAAATTTTACCTCATGTTTCCGCACAGAGTTTAATATTCAATTATATTCTCTAACAAATTCATTGAAACACAACTATTTGTCTCCTTTATCATTGACATATTCTTTAATGGAAAGGATAATAAGACCGCAGCTAGTTAACGAAACGGTCTGACAAATTCAATGGCACCAGGCGAAGGCCACAGGGACTACCATTCGGGAAAAAATGTCTTGATGCGTTTACGCTGTCTCCATTTGGGCAAATATTTGTCCGGCCTAAGATGCTTGGGGATGTAAGCACTTTTAATTTCATTCATTTGCAGGTGGTACGGATTTTGTCGTAATTCGAAGGGTCGCTTCCGCGCATCTTGGGGTCTCCTACGATATTGAATTTTGAAGATTCGCTCCCAATCATCTACCTCATACATTAGATCCCGCCTATTAATATAAAATGTTACATTAAAACCGAAACCACAACGTAAACTGTCTAAAATAAAATGTCTAAAAAACCGTCTAGTAATTTTCCATACCTCGATGGCGGCCTATTTGAAGAAAAATGTTTAAATTGGTGTTCTAACCATTCCCTTTTTTCAATATCCTCATAGTCCGCAATATGCTTTACTTCCTGGCCAAGGTACGGTTTCAATTTGACTCCTTGCAATGGTTCAGGCCTATTGATGTAAAATTGAAGCAGGACCTCCAAAACTTTCTCATTAAAACCTAAAAAGAAAAAACATATGCCATTTTTAAGAAGTTTATAACTATATGTTCAGGTTGGAGAGTCAATTAAGAAACAGTTTTCTTTGTCAGTATCTCACCTATCAATTTACCACTCTTGTATTCATCAAATAGAGTCATTTCCTTAGTGATCCAGCAAATGTTGCAACATGGATTTTCATAATGGTTTTTATGATGAATTTCTGTGGTATTTAATTGGACTACACCAAAAACAAACTTTTTCCCATCAGTGGCTACAGTTTGTGTGACAAGAGGATATGTTACATCATTATAAACAGAAAATCCTGTAACATTTATAGTAGTAGTAATTTTTTTAAAAACTAATCAACAATTTTAAGGGTTAACATATTGATAAAATGAAAAATACCTTGGTAGCATGCCAGTGACATGAGCCAACCAAATGAAGCAAGTATTATTTGACTTTGAACTGCTTCTTCTGCATCTGTAGACCCATAGGCTTGAGGCCTGTGTGCAATATGATTTGAAGAATGGTATGACAAAAAGCTGAATTCCCTATTATCTCCTGGCCAAAAACCTGATTCAGCAGTACGAATACATTCAAATAAACTATTAATCACACCAAGCTGTTACTGAAAGTTTATTTAAAAAGAGCCCCATCACAACTTACCTGGTATATTAGTGATGTGTCTGCGCTCCATGTTGTATCCCAAAGCAACATGAGGGTCATAATCAAATGCAGGTACAGAGAAGTTAAAAATATTTGCAGATCTTTTGTCCAATAGGCTGGGCAACGGGTGAGCATGTCTCAACTGTAAAATGGGGTGTCCAATATACTGAATATATTTATCAGATGGTCTCTCAAGGTACTCCTCTGGTAATTCATGTAAAGGAATTCCTTCTGGATAATTTTTTTCAACAACAGTCTCATTCAAGCTATTTAATTTCCAAGATGCCTCAATTCTTGGTGAATAGTCAACTTGGAAAGACATAGTATCGTATCCATGTGTTTTCAAGCTATTCATTATCACTCTATTTAATTCACTCACAATAATGTTTGTTGTTTGCTTATCCCTTTCAATGTCAGTGATACCCTCAAGAAGCTTTCTATGCCTGTTAAATAAAAATTGTAAGTAAAACATCCAATGCTGTACTCTATTTCTTTTAAACTAGGTAGAAATGGTGAATTAGTAGAAAAGCTAGCTTTAAAATTTAAACAAATTTAAGCAAAAGAAACTTCTTGCAGTTACCACTAAATACACACTGTTGGCTGTATTGGCAGTTAAATTTCAAGCACTAAATTTCTAATCACCTAAACACTCACCCAACATGTAACTGATACTCAAGTGATTCAGCAACATATTGTTGCATTTGACTTGTAAGAGTAGAGGCTTCTTTGGTTGTTCTATTATAGAAATCTGGTAACCGATGGTCCTTAATCAAATGCGTCCTGGTTACGTGCTGCGCAAACTTCAGGTTATTAAATGGAATTGTTCCTTCGTGAACCATGAAACACTTCCATCCCCAAGCTCTTGGTACATTAACCAAAAACAGCTTTTCCTCTACGGTTTGTTGCCTTTTCAATCCGTTTGAATATTTCTTCTCGGGGTCTTCCTTACAGGGTTTTTCTATGGGGGGATACAGAGCCCTCGACGAGAAATCATCTTCTCTGCTCGGATGCTTATACAACGATTGAGTGCAATACTTGGCCGAACACCTATATTTAGGCAGGTGTGAACAACTTTTATATAGCATTTTACACTTTGTCCGAAATTTATTTCATTCAACTTGTTGGTCGTACGGAGATAACTGTTGAAGCAATACAATTTACCTAATTTGTTCGTGCCCTTCCACGATTCGCCGGTGGCAGTAGAATACCGCAAAACACGACTGTTTTCCCGTTTTCTTTATGTTCTTCTTTGAACGGGGAAATATTTTTATTTTGCTTTCATTTGGCCATTATACATGCTTTTATTATAAGTAGTATTGTAAATTAACTCTTAAGGTTTGAAATTTAGTGTTGGGAACGCCTCTAATATTTTTGTCATCGTACAATGTTCTATTGTCATACTTTATTACAGACTAGTTTCCCGTTAAGAGGTGGTTTCTCATATTTCTACAAAGCTACGTTGTACAGAAGTGGGAATTCAACTTTTATTTTTTCTTTTTTTTAATTGCAATCACAATATTAATGAAATGCTTATTTTATGGTAATACAAGGTTTTAGCGTTCGTTCTGTAAGGGTAATATGACTTTTTTTGCCAAAGAATTAAATTTAAACATTAGAAAAGAAACTGAGCAAGCAGTAAGTGAATGGGAGCACTTGTATTTTATTTCCAATTTCATTGTGACAAAGAGAATCTGCTACATGTTGGATTGGAAAGGAAAATCAGCTGCATTATTGATGCAATATTGCCTCACTGTTAACTTCTAAGTCTACAACTAACAAACACTCTACTTAATTCGCACTGTCCAACAAATTTTTTAAGTAATTATTGAAACTAAAACGTAGTGTGTTTTAATTACTTAAAATTTAGTGTTGTTAAACTGTTATTAATTTTTTGAAGGTGTTACTGTTCCTTGTAAAATAAATGGTAAAAAAAGATGTTTATGACCATTGTATTTTATTTAAATTTATTTTAACTATTAAAATATTAATTAATCCCTTTCAGAAATAGAAACCATATACTAAACAAAAGTTGTTGCTAATGCTAAAAGTTTTGTGTAATCCACACCTTTGGCTATATTTTTTTCCTTCAAAAGAGTCCTTAAAACATGTGGTATGGGAACATGAATTCTCGTTCCTAGAGGTGTACCTGAAAAAAAAGGAACAACTTTTATTGCAACACTATCCCTTTTTGTCAGGTAAAACTGTGTCACTCTTAAGTTCCAGACATCAACTTTTCATGTATTCTGCAAACAAGTCAATCTGTCATGTTAAGCTTACCAAAATCATCTACAAGAACAATGTTATTGCTGTCGAATCTAGGAATAAATGGGTTTTGTTTCTGTTTACATCCAACAATAATAGCTTTTTTCTTTTCACCAACAATGGCCACCAATACTTTGTCTCCAACTTTTCCAATCCCTTTCTTGTTGTACACATGAATGCATTTGGGCGGCTTCCCTTCTAACATAGCCGTTTTCCCAATCTCCGAATTATCGACAACTCTTAACCTGGTTAATTTAATTACGTGCCTGCACACAGGAGATGTACTAATGCTTCGCTGAACTAACGACTGACCACACAGAGGCAAAAGCATGACTCTTAACTATAACTACCGGTATTGAAGAATACCTTTTTGGACACTCAATAGAGCACCAGCGGAAGGGAAAGTGACACTGTTCGATTAGTAAGTTTTGTTAATTTCTACTGCCACGATAACATAACTTCGACCGCAATAATATTACTGTGTCGGTTAAAATAACATTTGCATCGACTTTTCCTGTATTACTTCTGCTATTGTCAATTCAGTGAGAACATATTAAATAAAAAAGTAGCAAGAACTGATTACAACAATTTACCGCCGAAGTTAGGTTCTAATTATACATTTTCAATAATTATGAAGTGACGATTCTTATTCCTAAGTGACTTAATTTGCCACCTTAATTTAAAATAAGCTTGAAAGGCCGTCATGCAATGTCCAACTGAATGGCAGAACAATCATAATTTGTGGCGTATTTTATTCACTGAATTACCAATAAAGCTACCGGCGACCAATTTTATTTTGATATCAACATTTCGGTTCAATATAGGCAGCAAATAAAAGTTTGCTTTTCTTTTTAGGAGTCCTCTTAATTTTAATGAGAATGACCGATGTTTTGAGTCCGTTTGTATACTGGGCCCAAACCCGAAATTGTATATCTCTAAAGATCGAATTAAACGAAGCAAAAAATACGAACATTTCTTTAGAATCAGACAGGCTTGCTTTTTCCGCATACGGAAAAGGCGCCAGGGGAGAGCACAAATATGGCTTCTGTCTAAGTTTTTTTTCAAAAGTGGATACCAATGTAAGTCAGAATGTAATACTAAATTGCACATATGACACTGATCTGTCCCTGTGTGTACAGGAAAAAGGCATTCAATTGTTTCCTTCTTTTTGTAGAGTAGTCACTACAGGATACTAGAAAGGCATGTTGAATTCACCATATACAAGCTGGAATCAGGTTTCTGGTCCAGACTGACCAGTTATCCACAAAAACCTGTGTGGCTAAAAATAGATTTTGATAAATGGAAAAGTGAAGATCCAGAAATAGATGATGATGAGAACAGAAACATAATGGATGATTACCCTGATGTATATCATAGATTACAAAAAGAAGAACAGGGATACAGGATAGGTACTAGTGGGAAAACCTTTTTTCATTGGTGACTGAGAAAACTAATTAAATTCAGTAGAAAAAGTTAATTATATCTTTTGTTACAAAAATGACAAATTTCTATTACACATATTTGAATTTTTTAGAAGATTATAAAAAGGTCTACCTTGTCATCTACAATTTATTCCAATTAGTTGGATTCACATACATATTGACTGTGGTAATGATCAGGTACTCAAGAGATGGAGTTAAATCCATTGAGGGAACTTATGAGAATGTGGGAACTGTAATGAAGTTGTGTCATTTATTCATGTGGCTGGAAGTATTGCATCCGTATTTTGGATACACAAAAAATTCAATATGGGCCCCTCTTATGCAGGTGTGTGATTTTAATTTTTTGTTATTTTTCCTTAATGAATTTGATTGATTGAAGAATTCTGATAAATCATTTTTATTGTAAGCTTCTGCCAGTTAAGATTGATAAATATTTTTTTTTCAACTGAAACATGAGAAATTTCTGAAACTTTGGAATTTCAGGTTGGAGGTAGATGCTTAATTTTGTTTGTAATGATTGAAGCAGAGCCTAGGATGCAAACTAAACCAGTTGTCTTTTTCCTTTTTATAATTTGGAGTCTTGTTGAAATTGTGCGCTATCCATACTACATCACACAAATAAATAAATTTGAAATTAAACTTCTTACATGGTTGAGGTACACAATATGGGTTCCATTGTATCCACTTGGAATTTGCTGTGAAGGAGTTATTATTCTCAGGTTGGATTGAATTGTATTATGTTAAGCTCCATTGATTTTCGAATAGCAAAATTTGCTCAAATTCATCAAATTTTTTTTTTAGAGATATTCCATATTTTGAGGAGACCCTGCGCTTCACAATCTCCCTTCCTAATGTGTGGAATGTAACATTCCATTTCCCAACAATATTAAGAATTTACCTGTTGCTTCTCTTTTTCCCAGGTAAAGAAATCAATGACTGCATTAAAAATATGTGTGGTTTGAGATTATTTGTACCATTTCCATTTTTATTTTCAGCAATGTACATTATGATGTCTCATATGTACAAAGATCGTGCACGAAAACTAGGATCAAAAAAATGGGTGAAGAAGTATTATTAATGGGACCAGAAATGTTTTTTTTTATTGTGAATATGCTAATTGTATAAAATTGTCTCAAACAATTACAGTTTAATTTGCTCTCAAGAACAAATCATTATATTGCATTCAATGTTAGTCCTATAAAATTATTGTAATAATGAGAAGTTTGTAAATGTTGGTGTTCACTCAACTCATTTGCAACACACATGTACAAATGCTTGTGGCCATTTTATTACTTACTATTCTGTTTACTAATTCTTCAAGTTTTTAAATGTACATGTATTAAGCGGTGCACGCTAGCATGACGACTCATACATTTTGTTAAAATATAAATTGGTCAGATCCTGCTTGCTCTGTTAATAAAAATTAAAATATGCCATGGTTAAGTTGATGATGACGGTTACGCAATAGAAAACATTATGAAGCGTCACGAAGAGAAAAAATAATTAACTAAACGATGTAACGAGGAGAGAGTAAAATTTAAAGCTGAAGGATAAAACATGGCCACATGAAATTATATACGTAATCCCTCCATTCGCTGTTAATATTCTTATGCAAATAACACATATGATACTCGGACAATTTAGATTACACAAGTTAAATTTGCTCGGGAACGAGTTTCATTTGGGCAAAGGTAAGCACTGTGGCAGGCCGGTTTGTCATGCAATTGCTGCCACGTCTTAAGTTCTCTGTGATACGCTCGTCGGTTCTTCGCGACATGTAATTTGTTATTTCTTTTACTCATTGTGGAAACGTGATCCCAAGATATTTCAGATGTCGGGTAATAACGGCAACTCTTACAGCAGCGATCGGCCCGCCGTGGTAGATTGTGAATATGCTTCGGATCCTGCATCTGGGGGCTTCTTACATGCCGATTACAAAAAGTAAGGCTTTCATAGGTAGAATCATTGGTATGATAAGAGAGTGTCTTCGAATAATAGCCATTAGACGTAGACTGAGTACCCTTGAATTGAAATAAAGTCGTTAAAGATTTCAGAATTCCAGATGGTTTGATAAGAAAAGAATTATAAAATCGCATTCCATTATGCAGGTTACACAGTTGAGTTTGCCCCTCATTTGAGAGATCAAATATTTGATTAAGCAATCAGTGGAGTGGGCCTCATAAATATTTGTGTATATAATGGACTAAATGTAAAAATAGTTCCCATAGCTTCATTTCTTGCACTTGAATGTTGATTGGACAAAGATTTGTGTAATGTTGTTCCAGCAAGGAGACTGCTTGCAATTTTTGGCTCAAAACTATTCCAATTTCATACCTGAAATAGATGGACAAGGATATTTTTTACCAGACACTTTGTCAACTTGTTTAACTGCCTTGAATGAAATGTGCACAGATGTGTTTTCACTGAGGAATTCAAAAATGAAGTTGTATAAAATTGCATTTACTGAGTGACATTCAAGTGTGTTTCTGATTTACTCTTATCATACATATTGTTATTTTTGTATGTGATTTCTGTTTGCAGACATGAAGATCTTAAACAAATGCTTGACAGCAACAAGGATGGCTTAAAATTAGAGGCCATGAAAAGGATTATAGGAATGGTTGCAAAAGGTAGAGATGCATCAGATTTATTTCCAGCAGTTGTTAAAAATGTTGTTTCCAAAAATTTGGAAGTTAAAAAGTTGGTTTATGTTTACCTGGTAAGGTATGCTGAGGAGCAACAGGATTTGGCCTTATTATCAATATCAACATTTCAGAGAGCACTGAAGGTAATACCAATTACTTGTTAGAATGAAATTAGTTTTGGGTGATTTTGTCAAATAACAAAATAGATAATCAAATAACCAATTGATTGTTGAATTTATTTAGGATCATAATCAGTTAATCAGGGCTAGTGCCTTGAGGGTACTCTCAAGTATCAGAGTTCCTATGATTGTTCCAATTGTTATGTTGGCAATTAAAGACTCAGCTTCTGATATGTCACCATATGTTAGGAAAACTGCAGCCCATGCAATACCCAAGTTATATAGGTATAATTTGACTTTGCTTCTTAATACTCATTCTTATATGCTTAATGTTTGGTCATTCTGGAAAATCCTTGAAATCCCTTGGTTTTTTGCAGACTTGATTCTGAACAAAAAGAAGACCTTGTGCAGTTGATAGACAAACTTTTATCAGATAAAACAACTTTGGTTGTCGGATCAGCAGTTATGGCATTTGAAGAAGTTTGTCCAGAGAGAATTGATTTGATTCACAAAAACTACAGAAAGCTTTGTAATTTGTTAATAGATGTCGATGAATGGGGACAAGTAGTAATTATGAATATGCTAACCAGATATGGAAGGACTCAATTTACTGATCCAAATGCACATGTAAGACATTAAGTATAAAATGACACAGTACAGTGACTTTTGATACTTTGTCTTTGTAAACAGGCTGTTGCTACACCACTGCACTACCACACGCACTCATCTAACAAATTGCTGCTCTAAACACATGCACACACACTCATACACATTTACCTGCTTGTTTAAGTGTCTAATATTACATTGCATAAATTTGTGTGTATATATATATATATATATATGTAGGATGAATCACTTCATGGTGACAGACAGTTTTATGATGAATCTGATGACTCAGATGGAGAAGGGATGAAGAAAAATAGGAGTGATGAAAAAATGAAAAGCACCAGTTTAGATGTTGATCACAGGTTGCTTTTGAAACAGAGTAAACCATTGCTGCAGAGCAGAAATGCTGCAGTAAGTTTTTTCACTGGCATATTACAGCGTTACAAATGTTGCATAGATTTGTCACAACTGAGTTGTGCAAATTTTCAGGTAGTCATGGGAGTAGCACAGTTATACCATCACCTTGCGCCCAAATCAGAAGTACTGATCGTTGCCAAGGCTCTCGTCAGACTTTTGCGTTCTCGACGTGAGGTTCAGTCTGTCGTCCTTAATTGCATAGCATCTCTTTCAACACTAAGGAGAGTGAGTTTAGTTTTTTAAATTTTTTTCACTAGATAGCCGGATAATGATGTGTTATCTTTGAAGTTTAGGAGGAAACCATTATTTTAAGAGACTAAACTTTCAGGGCATGTTCGAGCCGTTTCTTCAAAGTTTTTTTGTTCGAACCAGCGATCCGACTCACATAAAATTATTAAAGTTAGAAATTCTCACAAATTTGGGAACCGAGGTAAACATAGGAGTAATTCTTCGAGAGTTTCAGACGTATATATCTAGCAACGACAAAATTTTTGTGGCTGCGGCAATCCAAGCCATCGGTCGATGTGCCGCCAACATAAAAGAAGTGACGGACGCCTGCTTGTCAGGCTTAGTTTCTCTTCTCTCTAACCGCGACGGTACCATTAATGTTAATGAACATACCTGACTTTTCACTATGCCAGTAAGACTTTAGTTATTAATTATCGCTTTCAAAATTTTTCTATTATCAGAAGCTGTGGTGGCGGAAAGTGTGATCGTCATAAAAAAACTCTTGCAGTCTCAACCGAATGAACACCAAGATATAATAAAACACATGGCAAAGTTGGTGGATCACATTACAGTTGGTCAGGCTCGCGCTTCCATTTTATGGCTCCTTGGAGAATACTGCGAAAGAGTGCCAAAAATTGCCCCGGATGTTTTAAGGAAAATGGCAAAGAGTTTTGTCGGTGAGGTATTGTTGAAGCTTTCAAAGTAGAAACAATAAAATATGTTTTTGCGTTTGACAACAGTTACTCATCGATTCACTGGTTCCTTTTGAGATGAACAGAAATAATTCTGCAATATAAATGCTGTGCAACGAGTGATGCGCATTATTAGTAGCAATAATATTTGTCTTTGCAGGAAGATATAGTCAAACAGCAGATTCTCAATCTAGCGGTAAAGTTATGCCTAACAAATCCGTCTCAAACAAGTTCATTGTGCCACTACATTTTCAATCTCGCAAGGTACGATCAAAATTATGATTTAAGGGATAGAGCCAGATTTCTTAGGCAGTTTATCTTACCTTCCTCGGGGGAGAATACTACAAAAGTTGACAAGCAGGCAAAGAAAATATTTCTGGCTCCAAAGCCGGCTCCAATTTTGGAATCGAAATTCAAAGGTGGGTAAGGTAGGAAAAGTTGGTATAAAACGACCACGGAATTTTATTCAGCGTACCTTTCTTACCACTAATTTCATGTATTGCTTTTTACGAATCCAGGCAGACAGTTGCTTCAACTAGGTTCCCTGTCACATTATATTGACTCTCGGGCTAGTGGCTACCATGAATTGCCACCCTTTCCCGAGGTCGCACCTGATCAAAGTGTTAGAAACGTGGAAGTTACCTGTGAATGGTCACATGCCTTAAAGCCGAAACATAGAGTCAAAACTGGAAAGAAAAAGTCTTTTTATTCAGAATCTGATCAGAGTTCTTCTGTAGCCGGTCAGTTCTTATCTGAATTTTTTGAATGATTCAGCATTAATTCGCAAACCCAGAGCACCCACGTTGAATTTATTCTTAATAATCGTTGTAGAGTACTCAAGTGACGATAACAGTGACCGAAGACTAGAAAATGACGAAACCAGAGAAAGCGAAGAGGATGAAGACGATGACGACGATAGTGAGGAACAAGAGGAAGACGATGACGACGAAGAATACGATGACGATGGCGACGACGACGACGACGACGACGATGATGATGATGATGATGATGATGATGATGATGATGATGATGATGATGACGAAGAGGGAGGCGACGGTGACAGCAGTGGCGTTAAACCATCAAGCGATGAAGAATCGACCACAAATGGAGAACACACAGATAATGAAGACGACATTTTGGACTTCAAATTCAAAGGAATAAATGATTTGTACGCAAATGTCTCTGATAAAATTGAGGGGCGAAGACAAAAGAGTGGAAGCACTGATAAAAATGTAATACAGTTTACGGTTTAGGTTAATTTTGTTAATTCCTTTTACTTGGTTCAAACAATTACCTTAACAGTGTTTTATTTGATTGTTTTAGGTTTCGGCTAAGGAAGTCGAACCGAACACGGACAAAGAAAAAAATATGTGCAAAACACCTAAAACAAATTTGGATTTACTTCTAGAACTAGATGATGGTAAATTAGTTTGATTGGAACATGAGGTGTTTGGAATATGCCGATTAGCTTGTAATAAATTTTCCGTACGTAGGTCCCGAAGGAATGACACCGGTCCTAACTCCATCACTGGGAGGGTTTCTCACTCCTCTGTCAACGTGCAACACACCAAGCGTTCCCACACTTGAACCAGTGGGACCTAGTTTTATATCTTACCGGGGGATGGAATTGGTTAATAAATTGAACGGGGGCGGATTGAGCATAGAATACAGGTATGTAATTTCACGGTACATTTCAATTTTAAAAGTTTCAATTAGGCCGACGAGTTTGAATCTTTATACACTCCTTCAAATAATAAAGTGAATTTATTTATTGTTACTCCGTACTCTTGTCAGATACACCAGAGCACCTCATTTGTATTCATCGAAAATGGTGTCCGTTGAACTGACTTTCGTCAACCACGGACCAGATGATGTGACCAACATAAGATTGGTACCCAAGGTGAGCTTTTCTTATTCTCTGAATTTCCTTCTCGCCCAAACGCTCTGTTTGATACGTATTCATTTTCTGACCTATTTGTTTGGCAGGACACGAGCGGAGGGGTTTCTATTCAAGAATTTCCTCCGATCAGATGTCTTCAGGTGAATACGAGGCAGTCCGTTGTCATGGGAGTCGACTTGAACGACTCGACCCAGCCTGTTGAGTTTGTGGTGACCACCAGCACGGGGAGAAGCATAAAAGTTTCGTTTAAGTCGGCCGTAGGGGAAATCATTAGGGCTGTTCTCATGCCTGAGCACCTGTTCAATTCAGAGAGAAACAAATTGAAAGGCGTGAACGAATACACGGCAGACATTAGCTTTCATTCAGGGTAATTGACTCTTGCTTTTTTCAAATTACGTATATCAAGTATGTGAATTTGTATGTACTTTGCTTGTTTTTTTTTATTGCAGAGTCGATGACAGATCTATAAGTCAAAAAATCTATGAATGCGTTAACGTTGGGCCAATACCTTCCTCTGAACCTTGTATTTTAAGGTATGTAACCTTTGAAAAGGGAGGGAAAAATCACACATGAGAAAGACCGCGGAAGTCGATATTCGACCCTCTGGTCTAGTTTCCGATACATAACTGTGGGCCTCATCACCAATTAATTATAGATTAAATGAGGAGGTAACTCTATGCTTTTTCATATATAAAAAAAATTTTCAGATTCGCTGGAGAAACATTGTCTTCGAAGTCCTTAGTATTGATCACGGTCAAGCGGGATGAATCAAGAGTACTTCTTTCCGTCAACTGCGAGAAGATGGTCATTGGCTCTATGCTTTTGAATGATCTCAAAACTTATTTAGGGTCCTAAAAATGCCACTTTTTTATAGCAGTAAATAATCATAATACATTTTTTATAGTATGCATTGCAATGGATTTTCCCGACACCCGCTTTCCATTGTGTCCTACCCTGGGCCCGGCCAGTATGTTTCAATAGCTAATGGTCGATCCTGAAAATACCATCAGAGTACATCCTCATTTACATTCAGTCAATATAAGCAAGTACTTGTTCTTGGAAAATATGACTAAAAAAAGAAGTGAGACTTTGAAAAGCACTATTCTTGTTAATAAAGACGGGGGTGCTCGATAGTTTCCCTTCTTCGCAGGTTCATCTAAATTAATATACCGGTAGGCCAATTAGTCAGTCAAAATTTTCCATGTCAAAACAGTTTTAGCTCAGCTGTACCCTTGCACCCGAACCTTTCTCAAAATAAATTCTCGTCCGTACAGATCTTTGTCAATAGAAGAGTGATAAACTGGTCCAAGTGTTGATTGTATGATTGTATTGTTGTAAAATTGTATCGAAAATACAAACCCAAAAAAAAACATGGACGCATGACAGGTCCGTTGCCATCGAATAGAAGGATTTACATTTATGTGGCTGCAGGTGGCAGAAACTTAATGAAATACCATTTCAAGTCCACTGCAATGTTATAAAACCGTTGCATTCTGCCGCCACTCCCTACCACCTGAGTAAATTTTTTTGAGCTAATTTTTTTTGAATGCATGTAGATTCTATCGATTACGTTGTCGCAATTTGACCGATTTTGTCGCGCGTTCTTTTGACAACTCCAGACACTGTGAAGACTAAAACAGAGGCATCAAATTTGCAAAAAGGAATGACAAAAATGTTCGAGAATGCAATGTAAGTGTGTGGAATTATGTGGGATTTAAAATGAGTGGAGGCGTTATGTTGCACCTTAGCTGCTCAGTAAAATGAATTTGATATGATAAAATGAATATTAAATGAATTTGATTTGCAGAATAGAGAAATCAATCAAGGTGATAAACTCTATTGAAGAAGGAAAATTTCCCTTACTGTTGAACAGAATTGCACAATTTTTGAGTGGCGGGGGAACCACACCGAAGCCATTCACTTCATTAGAAGAAGATAAATTGCAAAGCTCTTTGGAAATAACTAAATTAGACGTCCAGATTCTTATTGATGGACTCATTGAATTGTTTAAAGCGTGTGCGTACACCGTTATTAAACCCGTAATTCTGAGTGAGCACCTTGAAAAACGATTATCCATGAATGCCAAGAAAGCAGAAATATTTGTTCAAGTATGGGCTTCTTCAGCCAGGGCAATTGTTGACAATTTCAAGCAGAAGCCATATTTTCCTCAGGTAAAGTGTACTCTGTTTAATTTTTGATGTAATAAGGATAAGTCTGTTTCATAATTAACACATAAAGGCTACAGTAAATGAAATTCTTACTTATCAATTTCAGTTAAATCATGTATCCTATCTTGTAACAGTTGAGGCAACCTCAAATTCTGCAGCAAAGGAAAAAATTCCCAAAGCCCAACTGCAGTTGGGTGTAGTCAAAGACAGCAAAAGAAAGGAAGTAAATTTGGAATTCAGCCATGAAGAATTGTATGATTTTTATAAGAAATTAGAACAGATACAAAGTCAGTTGGATGCATTCAGATGAATTTCAGGTTCTGGCCAAAGCTATATCTTGGTGCTTGACTTTGCTCATCAATAACAAAGTGATTGGATGCTTGCCCTTTTGGCTAGGAGTGTGTCTTTTAAGTGACCAAGGCAGGGCCAATGAACAACAATATTTTTTCTACAAGCAAAAACATTGAATACACCTGATAACTTTTATGTTCGCCAATACAGATTTATTATGTGACTATTATGAGATATATGAATGGGCAATTTAATTGCATATACCAACCATTGGTCTTCCAAGGTATCAAAATTCATAAATAATGTGCACACATGTAGTGAACAAGAAGATTAATTTTATTGCTGTCCACCAGAAATTCTATTTTAATTTAAACTCAAATCACAAAGAGGAGATTTTTTTATTATTAAAAAATTCTAGAAAAGTTTAATTTATTTATAATGTTTCTACATTCTATTCAGTTAGAACATTTTTTTATTAGAGACAGAAACTGAATTCCTTTTAAAAATCAATTGGTGCTTCATCTTATATTGAAATTGAGGCATGAGAAGTGACATGAAGAAACCAAAACAACATTAAATTTGTGCTGCTGTAATGCAAAACTCAAGATTATTTATATAAATGCTCCTTGGATTGGCTTAGATTTAGCTTAAACATTGGCTACCAGTGTCAAACTGTGTAATAATCTGTTTTTTAAAAAACAAAATCCAAATTTGACAAAGAGTTCTGTAAAATGTTATTATTTCAGATTTCATTTACCGAATAAAACATTACGGAATGACTCGAAATAAATGTCAAAGTCACTCGGACAATTGAACAGAGTTCGGTGTAAGTAGGGCTTGTGAAATGTAGATAATAAACTGAAATATGCAAATAAACAAAAATCTGGGATTTAGGCAGCACATATGGAGATTGACATTCTTTTTCTGGGCAAATCAGGTGCAGAAAGAGAGAGAGAGAGAGAGAGAGAGAGAGAGAGAAAGAAAGACAAGGGAAACCCCAGCATTTAGTGGTATAAAAAAGTTTCAAATTGTTGGTCCCGAACAATCTCAATGAAAAACAATTCCTCAATTGCCGCAATGGCCCTCTGACAGATTCATATTTGAATCCTCCTCTGGGCTCAATCTAATTTGCATCAATTTTGGAAAATTCTGCTTAGTGGCACAAGGTAATTACAAAACAATGGAAAGGCTTGGGAGATGTTGCCGTCATACTAAGCAAGTTGGTCCCAGAGAAAAATCCCGAATGAGAGACCCAGGGGTAGACGAAGAGTGCGTAAAATGATTCAATTCACGTTGCGTTTAATTCAATTAAACGTTTAACGTGGAACCGTTTTAAGTGGATAGAAATCAGGACAGAATTTTCGAGTAGGTCAACCAGTGTATTTTTTTGACACAGCTATTTTAATTTTTATGTGAAGCAGTCTTCTCGGCGGCTAATGGTCTTGGGAATTGGTCTCAGGATTTCTTTCAGGATTCACCGCTTTCTTTCTCACTTTATGAAAAACAGTAAAATTATAAAAGTATTTGACTAAACCCTTTTAAAAAGCACCTAAGTACCGACGGTTTTAAAGCACTTCAATGTATTCTCAAGTTATTTAGTCTAAGTTTCAATAGAATTACAATTGTTTAGCGACAACGAACTTGCCGGTGTCCCCTACTAACTATTGTACAATTTTCATGTTTAACAACAGAGGGAAAAGGGCGAATCACCTCATCGAGAGGTTGTCGATCGATTAGTCGATAAAGCAATTAATTTAATTATTTCTTTGCCTATTACTTAAGTAATCCGGTAATTAAAAATGGAACTTGTCCCCAAGTCGATTAACCGATATGAGCTATACAATAATTTAATTGTTCTTCCCTGTTTTTAAGCACTCGTCTAGCGAGTAATAACATGGTGAACTTTAAATAATGAAAAAAAACATCACTTGCAGCGAAAGGCACATTCCTAAAGAAAGGTTCAATCTTCGGTTTTCCGGCTATTTCCTAAGAAAATAACTGTATTACGGCTATTATTATAATAATACTATTACAAAACTATCATTCATAGTACTAGTAATAGTGGTGGCGATGACGATGATGATGATGAAACCGCGTTCGATTTAAATATAAACTAATAGTAATAATAAATATAAATGTAAGAAGAAGAAGAAGAAGCAAGTGATAGGAAAGTTCCTTTGGTACGTCTAAAGACCAGACCGCAGAACGAAATACGAAGATTAAATCTGAACGCCGAGTGCTGGCACGGCCTGCAGGCAAATAGTTGCAGTTGTCCTCTTCTTCTCTTACAATACTTTCTTCACAGAGTACGTGTATTTACACAGTGACACCTCATTTCTATTCACGGTTTCACACGAGTGAGAAAATTACATCAAATTCAAGCAGCGAGCTTTTGAGAAGGTTTCAATTTCAAATTCGTAACGTTGACCGTATCAAAATCACAGGAATTCCCTCCTGTAATGCAGGAATGGTGGTGAAGGGGAAGAGAGAAAGTCTCCCGATACCCCAAAACATTTCGCTTCACCTGTGACCTGTGTGCATCTGGTTCTCTCTTTCCGTCTTCTCTCATTGGCTCATATTAATTTCTCACTCGTGAACGTTGACTATTATAGAATGAACTCTCAGCTAGACTCGGGAGCAGTTGGAGAGAGTGTTTCGGGGATCAGTTTGGGAGTTCGACTGCTTACGGAGGGTAGAGCCGGCGACGGAGGCCACTGGTAGGCACCAGAACCAGTCGGAACGCTTTTGCTGTGGGTGAGTGATGCCGGAGAAATTTGACTTTGGGGCGGCGGTTGCAGTGCCGATGGTGAAGGACATGGCAAACAGGAAGTGGCCATCGAATTTGAAATCTGACTGGAGGTGACCGTCCCCGTGGCGGTCGCACCCGGTACATGAACACCAACAGCAGCATCCGGATGAAGAAAATTCTTTCTCGGATCTGTCTTCTCAAAAAGCTGCGTTAAATATCTGAAATTATGAATAGAACTCGTTTCCGGCTATAATTTATGGCAAAAAAAGTACACGTCCTTAATTAAATGGGTAAATGTAGTTCATTCACCTAGAAATTTTCTCAGGCAAATAATCGACTTGTTCTTGAATGGAACTCAGTTTGTCTTCTAGACTAGTCAGTCTTTCTTCAAGAGTGTCCTGGCGACTGCTCATGTCCGAAACAATCTCATAAACTGAATTTTGTGTCTGTGAAATAAAACAACATGACGTGGGATTTATTTGAAATCGCTTGTTGGGTTGTTGAAAAACTCACCTTAGCCATATCGGTGACCGTGTTTGCGTTGTCCATTAGTTTTCTCTGATCCATTTTTACTTTTCTCAAGCTGCAATAAATAATGTAAGTACATCCGTAAGTACATAAAGAGCAACATTGTTTTGGCACAGCTTCATATTCAAACTTACGCATAAATGGCTAATAGGAACTTTCTCTGATGCGTTCGAACGCGTCCTGGATTTACTCGTTTTACTAATCTAGTGTATTTGTATATGAGCCATGTTTCGCGAAGGACATTCGCGGCAGCGTTTTTTAACTAGAATGGGAGTGATAACAAAAATGAATATTCAGCGTACAGTCACATTGTGTGGCAGGCACGGCTACAGTGACACGGGATCCTGCTCACTGCTGTTGCTGTCTGTTGGTGTTTCACCTCGTACTCTTTATAGATAATTCCGTGAACTCAAAATTGTATATAAGGAAATAAAAAACATACGCGCTTCGTGAGCTGGGTGTCCATCATAAAGTTGTGCACGTGTTTTTCTGCTCTGGTGAGTTCCATTTTCCTAGAGACGACAGCAACCAAGAGAGCAGTACAACCGGCGCCCTGTAAGAACCAAACAATATATTATACATAACAAATTTCAAAATGATATCTCGTTCGAGGAGGTTAACACCACAAGGGTTCACTGCCACGGTCGAGTCCTTCTTTCAATAACTAAATTTTGTGCTACACTAAAAGAATTTAATTTACTTTATTTAAAATTAATTCTATTAATGTAAAAAAGTTGTCAGATTTATGAACAAAATTTTTGTGATTTGCGGCCTTTTGCTGTAGCTTGCGTTAGAAGTCAGTGTTGCAGTTCAGTGGGCAAAGTTTCCTATTTGAGTTTCTATATGTTTTCATTTTACCACACTTTTAACAAGCTAAGCATTGTGCGCCTGGCCCAGCCTTCGTTAATTAATAAAAATTTCCTCTCTTAAACGCTGATACATTGTGAATGAAAGAAAAATAACCAATTAGATAGTAAAAACAAAATTTGTAACGACCAACGTAATAATGCACAATTCAAAATGTAATTCATTTGAAAAGCAAAAGCATTAGCAAACCGAAATAGAAGCGAAGGGAAACGGCAAGTCTCATGCTGATTGGCTCGTGCAACTAAAATAAGCATGGGAATTCGATCGAAATTTGTGTTAGTTTTCTGTGCAATTTTGCTTTTATTGAATGTTTCCTGTTTTTTTCAATAATGTAATAACTATGAAACTGTCTTAATGCAAACATTGAGCGCAATCGTTATAATCATCATCGGCAGCAGCAGCACGAGCAGCAGCATCGCCATCATCACAATGTAACAATCATGATTATCATTATCATTTATCATTCCAATTATTGCGGTCGTGATTAATATAGTCCTCATGACTATTATTATTATTATTATTATTATTATTATTATTATTATTATTATTATTATTATTATTATTATTATTCATTTCGATCATCAACATCGTCTACATCATCATCGTCATCATCATCATTATCATCATTATCATCATTACCATCGCCATCGCCATCATCGTCATCATCATCATCATCATCAACAACAACAACAGCATTATTACCATTGTAACTTGCTAGCAAAAAAAAGGATAAAACTCAAGTTGCGTGTTCGATTTCGGTCGGTCCTCCGACCTGCGACATTAATCAAAGAAAATAGTTAAATAGAGTGCTAAAACGCTAACTGCCGGTGCTACTCAAATATTTACCATCATCCCCGTACTGACAGCGATCCCTCGTCCGCAGTATGTGTTAGGCACTATGTCACCGAAGCCAACACTCAGGAAAGTTATAGCAATCAGCCACATGGCATTCAGAAGGTTGGCATGTTCTTCGTCATGGAATCTGAAACAGGAGCTCTTCTCTGTCCGAATTCTCCAAAATAATATCCAAACTCTAAAGTGGGACTCGCTTCTTTTTCACTTCATCATCTAAGGACCGTTTTAATGACAAATTTAAAAAAAACCTCCGCCTTGAATAGCCGTGAATTGAGAAAATAACAAATTTTCTTGGATTCTAATTAGCTCGCATCTTTGCTGCAGTTCAACTCAACAGATCATGTAATTTTTTCTTTTTTAAACGTAATTGAAGATTTCAATTTCATTTCATCAGTCTGTCCTCCGTTAGATTTTATAATTAATTCATAGCTGAAGAGGAATCGAAGGCGACTCACAAAATGTTATTAACTTCATTACTAATAACTACTCTAAAACCGAAACCGATAAATTCGAAAGAAAAAAAAAACGAAATAAGGCCACACGCTCCAAGTCAAAAAACGTTGAGAACATGATGAAAATAAAATTAATTATCACTTCATCCATCCTTCTGTTCGTTATTTATGGCTTAGTTTGGTCGCGAATTATGCCCATGTGTATTCGTCCTATCATCGCGTTTTTTCCCTCCAATATTTTTGGAAATATATCAGTTGGTTTGGTCAAGTGACGGGCCGGGAGCACTGGTACAATTGAAATTATATTGAACTCCTGTGGGTTTCGTTACTCATCTTTTATGTAAGACAGAGAGGTTCTATTGTCGCATCTTCATACATACATTTTCATGCCGTATTTTGGAACAGTTATTAAAAGTCACCGAATGCAAAACAACAAACGTCGCAGCAGTAGCAGCAGCAGCAACAGTAGTAGTAGTAGTAGTAGTAGTAGTAGTAGTAGTAGTAGTAGTAGTAGTAGTCGCGGTGGTAGGTCTAGTGGGTCGTAGCGGTAATAGTAAGAATATTACTATTAATAGTCATCGTCGTTGTCGTCGTCACTGGTTGCTGTATCAATAATAATAATATCAGAACGAATAATCAAAACAAAAAAGAAAAAAATACAATATTGAATGCGACGTATACAGATAAACATCAATCAATCAACCAACCAGCCAACCGACCATTTTTGCTGCTGCGTGTGAGCTGTGGAGAAAATAAAACCAACAGACCAAGCAGAGTCCAGGGCCCTGTGTCTTTTCTACTTTATTCCTTGAGGAGAAGAGGTTCATTTGTTCTATTCCCTCACCACAACAAGAGGGTTGTTCACAACGAGTCAAATAGACTTGAATACTTTTGGGTAAAAATAGAGAGGTGTCGCATAATTAATTTGAATGTCATAAATATTATAAATGTTACAACTTTACATTATTATCTATACTTCTTTTACTACATGAGTTCCTAGTCGATTTGTAGACAAAATTAGAAAAGGTTCACGTCGACCATTCAGTGTACTATTGTAAACTGTGCATTTCCATTTTAAGTTGCAAGGAATAAAGTAATTTCAAAATCGTGAAATTTCGATTTTTTCTTTGATCTATGTTGCTTCTCGCGGTGAAATGTATGAAGGCTAAAACGGAGGAACGGAGTCTGCTTTGATCGCGTTGGAACACAGGCAATCAGGTAGGCAAGCAGGTGGGCAGCCTTCCCAGCCGTCGTCAGTGGAGGGGTTCCGGGAAAGGATATGCAATCTCATACGCAGCTTAGTTTATGGGGTTTAGGTAGAGTTGGTTGGATAGGACGGGGCATTAGCAAAAATCAAAACGAAATACTTTACAGACACAACAAACGGAACATACTCCAAGAATTGCAGGTATTGAACATGCTACGACGGACTCACCGTGATACCACAAGCCAGAGTGATACCTCTGCCGCAGTACGTGTTCGGCACGATATCCCCGTAGCCAATGCAGAGGAAAGTTATGGCAATTAGCCACATTGAATTTAGCAGATTCGCATGATCCTCGTCATGGAACCTGTTATTACACGTCATATATGAAATTATTAATGTTCAATCTAACCGGTATGTTAGGCCTCATTTGTTGATTGCGTAACATTTCGAAATTAAACAAAATTCGAAACAAAATGAGAGATCCTTTAGATGGACACAAACTCCCTGGAAAAAGGTGAACGAAGACGAAGACGTTGGCAGCGCGGAGGCAGCAGCGGAGGCAGTAGCGACGACAACAGTAGCAGCGTCGACGTCGGTGGCGACATTACAGACGAATGGAACCGTAAATTTGTTTTCCTAACTTTGGAAAAAAATAGTTTGTTCTGTTCTTTTTCTGTCAAAAATAGCATTGCTGTTTTCCTTCTTCCTCTTGAAACTTTTCAAATTAATCAATTTACTTCGGGTGTATTATTGAGAATTCTTGAATGAATTCTTATGCTTTTCACCTTGGTTTTCAGGAGCCTGCCAAACCACAATTAACAGTTGTCGGAATAAATTAATTAAATGAAAACGCAGTGAGACTTACGACGTAAAGTAGGTAGGCTCGCTAAAATTTGAGAGGAAACCAGAGGAATGTCACGACGAAGCGGCGACAAGTGTTCTGATCCTATGATGCACACAACGATTTTATGCATAGGTAGTAAAATTTTTGTTGAGAGGACAAGTTAAATAACGACAAAGTAACATTATCGAGACTGGTATCTGCACTTTAAGTAGAAGTAACGACCAACTAAGATCATTGTCTGTGAAAAAGTGTTTAGGAGCGTACGAGCACTGAAAAAATTTAGATGCGACAAAACGTCGACAAAACCGGAAGCGCATTTCTAATATTCATTGTACCGTTCAAAGGTAAACTTTCCGCAGGTAAAATTGGGTGGCGCCGTGTCACTTCTGTCAGTAAGAATCACATTCTCTTTGGGAAATCTAACCTTCCAAAAAGGGGTCGCCTTTGATGCGACTCATCGACCTTTTAAGGTTTCCTTCCAACAAATTTGATAGAATCGGCCACTTTATTTGAACTTTTTGTCAGTTTACCGTTCCTTCCTTCCCTGTTTCCTATTCAACTCCATCCTTTCTACTTGCTTTTTCGCCGCTGCCACCGTCTCGAACCACACCAACCACCACAACAACAAAATTCGATTCCAACATCTCTCTCTCTCTCTCTCTCTCTCTCTCTCTCGACTCTTGACAAATTCAAGAACATGAAATTGTTGAAAATTGACTTCGCGGTAAAAGTCACGGACAATAACTTTTGAATTGAATCTACTAAAGTCATTTAGTAAGGAAATGTACCCTTCGGTTCCGTTGCGAAAGTCATCATTGGACTTGTCAGTGAACTGATAGCTTTGAATTTGAAGCTCTTTAGCATTATTAGTTCAACTGGAACACGAACAAATCAAGTTCTCCTTCAATTATTCTTTAACGAACAGGCAAATTAGTTGTTTATTTGTGACATCCACATTATTATTTTAGGCAATAAATAAGTCAACCAAACAAAACTGCTACATATAAACTTATTCGGCGAACTTCATTCAGTTTCAGACACAAAATAGTCTCTGAACATTCTCTTCTGAACGTTTTTGCTTTTGTTCCACCAAATTCGCCAAACAAATCGTATCATTGCTACATAAATGTTTGTGTGGAACCCGTAAAAGTTAGTTAATCGAATGTCATTATTGAAACAGCTATTTTTGTTCAGAGGTTTTTTTTGTTGCAGTTTTTTTGCAGTGAAATATGTTTTAAAATGTACAGAAAAAAGTACGTACCTTTCGCACTGTCTGAGTGTCCAACTAGCAATTATCCACAAAGAGACCATGAAAACGAGAAGAACTGTTCCAGGGCAAATAGTCATCAATGTTTTGAGAACAAATCTGGTGTTGAATGTAATACGATTCAGAGCTCCGATGCTTCTAGAAGATGCATCAGTGAAAAGTTTCGAGTGTAGAAGCATCACTCTACATATGAGGTAAAGTCGGAAAAACATGGGCAAAGACAGGGTGACATCATACGGCACCCACCTGGACCCGATGTCGCCACCTAGAAATTTGTACATATTATTAGGGATCAGGCATTAAGAAACCGACATACGAATGAATTGTTGGGTGTAATGAAAAAATTGGGTAACATTTGACCAATTTTATAAATGAACATTCTCTATCTTTAACATGACATGTTTTTTCATTTAACAATTGTCCAAAGCATGAATCTGTGCATTCAATCGATATTTCCGCTGATAATTATAAAACTAAGAAAAAATCATCCCAAGATTGAGATAGTTTTACGGCAAAGAAGTATTGGTGAGACAAAAAAGTAACTAAAAATGAAGTCGATGCTTCGTCTTGCCAATGAAAAAACGAGTTAAACGCTTTTACTTGAATATTACCTGTTTTCAACCCTCTAACCGTAAAAAAGAAGAAAAGATATGAATGACCTCATGTTGCTTTAACTAAATATTCAAACAGGGAAGATGTCACAATTATTATGTAACGTGGACTGAGTGCCATTATAAGTTTTTAGTCGATTCACCTTTGTTGGCCAATTTGGTAGTCCACAAGAAATAGTACTGTCCGGGAATGGGATGAACCGCACAAATGGCCAATTCTATGGATATCTGAGAGATTCTCTGCCATGTCATAGCGATTCTCCAGTCGTCGGCACAATTATCTATCATAAATAGCTGAAAATAGTGTATAATACCGTCGTCAATGAATGTAAGTATTTCTGTGTGCGTCTGTTACATGTTTAATGTAATAGGAGTGTCACCTGCACTTCAAGAGCATGATAAGTGACGATTAGTCCAAGTAAAATCACAGTAGAAACAGAAATAAGAGTCTTGAGCGCTGTCGAATAGAAGGAAGCCTGAAATAATAAATAATTTCAATGATTGATGAAATGGTCTTTACAACTAAAAATGCAAACGCATAATTTAAGATTCTTATTTAATTCATTTGTTTCATCAGTTTTTGTCAACTGATGTCTTCTTCACATAAAAGAATACAATGTTTTATTTACTGAACTGACCTTCGTGTAGACTCCCGCACTCGAAAGTTCATTTTCCACTACCATGACAATTATGCCGAACATTCCTATAACCAAAGCATAATCGCTTATCCTCTTTCTCTTCTCAAAGAGAGCTTTTCTCCTTCCTAGTCTGTAACCTACATTAGGTTTGTGTTTCCCCGTTGGACTTCCCTGAAAAATAGTAGTCGTTGCATGTTATGATTCGTTCCTTCATTCTCGAGAAAAAAGTGAAATTTCCTTCAAATTGTGTTCATTTCTAATCCATGAAGAACATACAAATGGATAATGGAGTTAACGAGAGTAACTTTCGGTAACTTTCTATTATAGGTCCTTGAGGAGTGTACACATAATACGAGGACATCTACTACGAAGAGGATATTTTCTTCTTTTTACGATCAGACGGAATAGGAAAGTAAAATTGGTGGTAATCAGTGATTTGACATAGCACGATAAAAAAACGTGGATTGTCTATAGAAAAATTCAAGGCCAGCCAAATATCAATCGAATTAGAGAATTGGTGAAATTGTTTTTTTCCTTCATTCCGTTTTTTTTCTTCATTTGCACGCAACCATTAACGAATAGGTTTCTGAAAATTGACCGCATTTCCCTGACATTTCTTTTCTTTATTCCTTTCCCATTTACTCTTTCATTAGTATGATTAATTTATCGTCGCAGTTTGCACACTCGATACACCGTTCGTACGGCCCAGTCCGGAAAAAACTTTTGTCCCTTCCAAAATAAAAAAAAAAAACATATTTCTATCAATTCTATTGTTGCTTTACATTTGACTCCCGATTCTCCTCTAGTATTCAATTTTGAATTTTCAATTTTCAATCATCTTTGGGTCAATGTCCAGTAAAAAAAAATATTAAATTAACTTTTGGCCACCCGACACAAAACATCGTGACTAGGAGGTAGTAAAACTGATTTTGTAAGTTGTACAAAAAAGCAAGCATTGCGGTAAGATGTCTAAAAGAAAACGGTCACTTTTGTCAACCAATCGTTGTCGGCCTTCTTGTTGACTAAATCCAGTAATGTTTCCTGAATGTCTCGCAGCGCTTTGGTCAAACGGTCAAATTTGGTTTTAAATGTCATTGCAAGAGAGCACGGGGCAGCGGTTGACACAGGGAGGACGTAATGCCTAGTATTTCCAACATCAGTCAGGAGGGTTCTGACGGCGATCGTGCCATCCATAATTGTTACCATATAGCACGATGGAATGATTTTAGAAAGATTAAATGGAATGTTTTGGTTAGAAAGAAGAAGAGGAGGAGAAGCAGCCGCAGCATCAGTACTTGGGACTTACAATTGGCCTACATGAATCAAACGTTTCATTTAATATCGGTTTACCTTCGTTAGAGGGTCGCTAAGACCTCTTTCCTCCGTGTACCTGGGATAGTCAGAGTGGACTCCCACGAGGGCGATACCTGCCTCTTCCCCAGCAGTGCTCCCCTCCCGACCGGGCGGACCCTTCATGGCCGCCGGGATCGAGAGCGTTGATACCGGCTTCCGGAGCTGAAACAATAAATAATAACACTTTTGACTGGTTAAATGTGTCCCCTGTCCTGTCGATGGCCGGCGTTTGCGACTCAGGTGCAGAGCGATGGACAAAGGCGGGAGCTAATCGAAGAATAGACGGTGATCACCTTAAGGTGGCGTTCATCGATTCATTCATTGAATAATGTCTTCGTACTTTCCAGAATAATTTTACACCTCTTAAAATTAATGGTTAATAAAAACTCTAAAGTGAACAGGTTTCCCATGTAAACCGGTAAAAACGGATGATGCCAGCATTGTTCGCTGTTGCAACCTTCAGTGGACTAACCTCGAAAATAATTTCGTAACAGAAAAATGCTAAATTCCTAAGCGGTGTCCTGCACGGTTTACGCTTTCCAAAAATTAACTTATTGATTAACTCAGTCATTTTGCCATCAAATAATGTTTTATTCTCCAGATTCTCTGATTCCCGCATTTCAGGATGTTAACTGTGTTAAAATATTTCCATCGATTTTATCACAAAAATTGAAAATGACTGCCCTCTTTGCATGTCCCATTTTAAATAATAAATCGGTAAAAATCGGTAATGTGCGACGTAAATAAAATATGCGATGCACATTTACTATTTCCTCTCAAGTTGAATCATTCACTTGATTGGTAAATTCTATTTAGTAAACGAATTACGTGGGGTATTAGAAATAAATTTAAAAAAAAAAGAAATTTTTATAAATAAATAGAAAAAAATGAATCATAAAATGTGCACGGAAGAAAGTTTTACGCAAGAAGAAATGACACTGACACTAGTTTTTGATTAGACTGGTGCAGCTTCCTGTGATACTCGATTAGCTCTTTATTATGACACGTGATTATTATTGCCTACATTACGCAGAAGTTCTAAGCTCGGGGTATAATCTTTTAATTCACAGTAAAATAAATTCCAACTATTGAATTCATTTTCCGGCATTACCGAGTGAAAGGTAACGTGTGAGCACACCAACAGGTAAAAAATGACTTAAAAGAAACAAAATGTTGGTTGTATGTAGGTAGGAGGATAACAAATAATTTACCTTCGATGAAATCCTATTGACGAAGCAGACTAGCATCGACCGAATCCTCCAATCACCTCATTTAATGCTCACTACCTGTTCGTTGAGGCAGCTGAAAACCTGTCTCTTGCACTTAAGCACTCATCCTTACTATTCAAAATTAACTTCGGTTTTGTCATATTCAGCTTGTAACACATTTTCACTGAAACGTAATGCAATACAATGCAATGCTTCCACTGCGAATTGTACGTCACCAACGCCACCTTAATAATATTATTGATTACTGAATCATTAAATTACACAATTTTCTAATTGGCATGTGCTATGATTTTGACTGCGACTCGATCTACCAAAGTACATTAAATAAAAAAAAAATAAGTTTATTTTAGTAATGAAATGGTAAAATAAATAATATAAATTTTGGTAAGTCAAAAATTAAATTCAATAGATGTAGTGTTGGTACTAAAGACCATCACGCTTTGAAACCTTCGTAAAAAGTACGTCATTAGATCTAATATATTCATTAAATATGTAGGGTGCTTATTCAATAAAAAAAAATTATGTTCTGGAGTGAGCAGGTCAAGAAGGTAAATGGCAGGTGTGTAAGAGTAGACATGCTGGGTATTCCCCTCTACAGGAATATCATTTCTGTGTTCCGGTCGTTCCGTCCTAAAAACCTTATAAACCGACTGTGTGGTCAATTCAAGTAAATTTATATTTAGGGCATGTCCCGACAAAATAATGCCACCTCAAACTTTACAATATCAAACTAATATTTGCTTCCTCCTTCGCATTTTGCTGCAAGAAAGAATCAGTTCATCACAGCTCACATACACACACGGAGGGAGGGAAGTAAACAAATTTGTGATGAGCTTAGGTGAGCATTTCTTCGCTTTCGCACCTTTTCCTTGTGATTGCAACATGAAAACTTGCATTTATTTTCGCAAAAAAAAATTTTGACCCAATAAAAGTTTCAAGTTCTTTTATTCAACAAAAACATCACGTAAACAAATCTGTTTCAGGTTTACTATATTTTCTACGAAACACTTTAATCTGTGTATAATAAAAAGGGTCTTACGGAAGGAGATTTTTGTTGAATAAAAATTAACATTCGTGGCGTGATACTAACAAGAGACTAATGAGGAGTAATAAAAAATGTGTTGATTCGAAAACAAATGGTTCTAGGAAATATTGGGGTAGTTTTTCAGTTTATATTGTTGAGAAAGTGGAGGTACAATCCATTCGACTTATAGTTAGTTAGGTAGATATTTGAGATTCGAGCATAACGTTTCGGATAACAAAAGGTCACCATTTTGGACAAAATATTCGATAAATATTGGAAACTCGAGTTACAGAATTGCACAATAAATTCATTCTTTTGGATTAATTTTACTTAGTTTTTCTCTGTGTATGTAGGCAGTGTGTGAAATGACTGAAAATGCTCATGTTGAGTACGCACGCCAGGGTGAGTATTACTTTTGGAGAGATTCCCGAAAAACCTTTCTTCACTTCACGTTAGTTCGTCCTAATTAAAACGACTGCGGTAACTTGAGAACGTCATTCAGTCTCCGGAACGGAGGAATCAGAACTCGAATTAAACCGCTTTTACTACGTAACCAACGGTTGGTGGTTAATGCCGCTAGAAAAATGAATTCAACGGAGACAACAAAACATAACAACTGGATTTGGTCATGGTTTTTTTTTGACAACGTCGTGAGTATGTCCTCGTCGGCATGTCATCGTACCTAACTTGAAGTAAGTCCCTCCCTTAAATATTATCGGAAAAAAGCGAAGAAAGTAATGATTTTTATCGAGAAGAAAAGCCAATGGTATCCGCCCATTTTCAACTCATTCTGGGAGCACAACTGAAAACCATCCAACGTTTTCAAAAGGTTCATTTCAAACACAGTTTAACGGGAGGACATGCACTATTTCTTGTTTTTCCCATTTCGCGTGTGTTCATTAACACCCGATTTATTGCATAAGTCACCAATAAAACAAGTTTTTCACGGTCCTACGACAGAAACACGAGAACCTTGACACGACTTTTTCTCTTTTGGTACTGAAGCGAAATCACGAGAATTTTCCGACTGCGTACTCGTTTTTTTCACAATTTAAGCATGCGCTACTCTCAAAGAGATGTTTCCTTTTTCGCCGCCAAACATTCTCCAGAAGAATCATAAACGCAAGCGCACAAAATATTTGAAATTTGCCTAATAAAAAAAGCCATCTTCGTAGAGATCAAAATTGGCAGAGAGGAACGAAGAAATCAAAAGAGACTGAATGTCAATTATGAATCTTTGTTTGTCGTCAAGGCAGTGACAAGAGGACACAGACATCAACGGTGAAAGCAGTGAAATTCAAAAGCAAAAGCTGTGCTCCAAGGCTTAAGCATTAGCAGTGGTAATTTTAGCACTGCCAAGGCGCTTTAATTCTTGCTTCAAAACAGAACACGTCGTAAAATTCAATTTTAATAAGACCATTATCCTCATTATTGATTGTTCATTGATTTTTTTAATTTGAAAAATTATTCAGACTCATATCAAACATTTGACGGGTTAATCTGTCGCTTGTAAAGGTACTCTGTAAGCACTATTTTGTGCACCTGCACGTACCACCTATCCTGTCCATTTTAACAGTTGAAATTTTCTAGAATGCGAATATATTCCGAAACAAATTGAAATTAAAAGTGGAAAACGGGATAGCCGAACTAAATTGGTGAAGGATTCCCAGTACTCTGAAACAGTAATAAAGCGTGAGGTCGAACCACCCATTGGTAACCATATAACTTGTACGAATTAATCTTATTGTTGAGTGAAATTATATTTTACGTAAAATTTGTACATTTTCATGAGAAGAGCCGGAAATCAGGTTGCGGTCATTCTGCTTTTTTGTTTGAATTAAACAAAAATGAAATCAATATAAATCAAGTTAAAAGTAAAGATAACATGTATTCTAAGATTATTTTACGTGAATATCCTCGGGGAACTAAAAAGCTTCAAAGCTAAAAACCTAATTTCCTAAAGTGCAAAACCAATCTCAAATAATGACTAAATAAAATAACGGTGTAACCTAAGAAGCGTTCTACTAATATCAGGTAACAGTTCCATAGGTACGAGTACCGTTTTGACGCAGGTGATGGTTTCGCTGGCGGCATCGGTGAAGGCTCGCCTCAGCCTGGACCGGCGACTCTGTGCCAGCGTTTTAGGACACAAGAGGACCCCCTGCGGGAAGCACACAGAGTTTAGAACACAAATTATTTCCAAATAACCCAACTTATTGCTAATTGTGATTAATTTTAATTTTGGAGGTGTACGGAAATATGCAGTGAGCTTATGGTAAAGAACCCGTTCAGACAGATTCAAACAATGTTTTCTGACAATTTCTTTACATACTTTCTGTGTGCTGTGTACTTTCCAGAGCAATTTGATAAAAACTATCTGTACTGTACTGCAATTTGATAAAAACTGTACCAGACAACAGTCCTACTCATTCATCGCAACTAAATTCAAACCGTAAATGTGAAAATGCGTTTTCAAGATAGAACGATCTGCTGTTTATAGTCAGTTATATCCCAATTTTTAGGTGACAATGACAATGAAATGAACCGGCCAAGTCTTTGCCACGGGTTGACAAATCAAAATAATCAAAAACATTTTCAGTATTACAATACATGGCCAGTTTCAGTTAACGGATTGAACGTTTCAAGCTAGGTTTTATCTGAAACCGGAAACCACATGTCAAAAAGAAAAAATACATGAGTGGAAAAGTGGAACTGCCTAAACCGAGAGGTCAGTTTAACTTTCCTTGTCATGTTCGGACATAACGAAGTTGTTTTTACCGCCGGTAAAATTAAATATGTTTGAAAGGGCTTTCTCCTCTGTCGCAGCAACAATCAGATTTCTTGATCCGCGTAATCCTCTTGCAGAAATAAATAATTTCCATTTCCTAAAGGATAAATTTCTCTCTGTGTAACGTCTACAGGTGAAATTATAAATCGAAATAACAACAGAAATCAATCCGTTTGACAGACGTAACCTTCCCTCCTGGAAACTCTTGTTACATATATTTGTACATTGGTATTTGTACACCTAATATAAAACCAACCGTGACCAAGTCCTGAGGTTCCTGATTTTTTTTCTCAGCCGCCGGCACGAGGAAATTTCATGCGTAAAACTTTTTCATTCTTATTTGATTAATGATTAAGTGAAACACACATTGCATAGATTAGAAGGGTGGATTTTACGGCGGTTGTCAGAACGTGTGCAGTTTTACCCTACTTACATTTATGTATTATTTAACAATTTGCAAGGCACACTTATTTGTGTGAAACATTTAAAAATAAAGTAAAAAATTTCAAATCACTTTTGATTTCCAATGAGCGTTGTAAAAATCGCAAATTCAAATAATCATTCATTCTGTTTTTGAAAACTAATGAAAAGCAAAATGTCGAGTACAAGCACTCAGAAAATTGAAATTTAAAGTTTGAATTTGTTATTCATCCATTCACATAAAAATTTTAACTTAAAAGGTAAACCTGACCTATAAAACCCGACTTGATACCGATGAAGGCGAGGTCGATTGTCAACCAGCGAAAAAAAATAGAGAAGCCTCACACACCCTTAGCATTAGCAACGATGAGGAATGCTTACACTATCACGTAAAAGGTAAATGATTCAGGAGGATGTGCACTAACATTGGCCCTTCAGAACGATTCCCGAGATTCAACAGGGATGGACATCGTGAGAGAGAAGTCTTTTTCAGTCAGTGAGTTTCAGTTTCATCAGATCGTCCCTCAAAAAAGGTCGTTCAAAGATCGTCCCGAAAGTTACATTTTATTTCTCTTTTTAACAATGAAAAAGCAACCGTATATTTCTGTTGAGAAATCGCTTTCCGAGTTGAATGACAATAACCCAAATATTAAACCCCAAATCGGTGATTAAATCGAGAAACGTGTCCAGAGACATCTGACCGTATCAGACGGAATGCACCGATCAATGGAACCAGGGTTGAATACCAACTTTTAGGGCGGTTCCCTCCTAGCTACTTACATGTTTGAATTGTCTGATGGCGCCGTTGAATCTCATTGAATCAGCTGCAATGGTCGCGATTCCTCCGTCACAGGGTTCTCTCAACTGCCGCAGAGAGGAACTGCCAGCGACCAAACAGTGGCCCGTACAACCACCTGAGAATCAAATGAACACCAAAAATTCTATTGCCTCATATAACTCAACAACCTATAACATAATGTAAAAACTATATATACCTATATAAACTGCAACTATAACAATAACTCAAATCAGCCCCGGTGAGTACAGAATTTTATATTAAATTCTCAATTACTGTTGAATTGATTTCAAAATGACAATTTCATTTCGGCATTTCTACATTAATAATTCTTTACTCACATTCACTTTAGTAAAAATCACCAAGTAGAGACCTTTTAAGATGCCGGCACTAAAACTTACGGTGGGAAGAGTTCGACAAAAGACAGTATCTTTTATGTAATTGTTCGTTTGCCTCATGAAAGTTCGTTATTAGGTTCTATCCTTGTCAACTTAGTAGAGTTTAGTGTCTATATGTGGATCCTGTTGAAAATTTTCCTGTTGCTCACATCACCTATCTCCATAAATTCGCGAAAACGAACATTAAAACCTTTTCTTCAACAGTAAAATATTTCCAAGTTCCTACGTTCGCAACGGGAGACGGAACAATTTCCGACAATTTTTTTTATTAATACCATGTATGTGTACTTGTTTTGCTAAGGTTAGATTTGTTTAATAACATTAGCTCGTTGTCTGAAATTGCATACTGTTAACTTCAAAATTGATAAACTTTGGTGAATTTTTTCATGTTACCATTTTATGCACTTTTTATAGTTTTTTTCAATGAGTAACTTTTCAATAACGAATCCTCGGATCTCGTCTTCTTTGCTTAATTAAAAATACGTTTTACAAATTCCCACCAATTGATTTCATTATCTAAATTAATTGTACTTTGTTAATTATAATTATTGCCATGGTATTATACCACATTAGTACAAAGAGAATAAGACTGCATTCCTATTCTCCTGTCTAGGCAGAACAATTTTCTCACGCGTCACAGTAATGCAATTGTATTTGTTTTAGTGCGGCCTTTAAGTGCCGCCTGAGGATGACGAAAAATTACTGCAGAATTTTCTACCTAAAAGGATACTTTAATTAACGACAATTGATTGGGGAAGATTTTATAACTTTAATGAATACGATGTCACCGATAACGACACTCTCCCCCCCCCCCCCGCATCTTCATCTTTGGTGGCATAAAGCATTGTAAAATACACCCAGTGCAACAATAATTTAATGGTCATTTCGAGACAAATTAAATAACCAATAAACTCACCGACTGAAGATTCCGGTTGAGAACTTTGCCTTATAACCCTGGAACTGGATGAGGTAGTTGTCAGTAAAACAGCTGGAGGAGCAGAGTGCGGTGTACATTGATATACGTGTTGACTTCCTATGGAACGCATACTCTCCCTGGACACAGACCTTGGGAACGAAGTAAGCCGGCATTGAGGTTCTCTCATGTGATCGCACTTGCATCTGACGTAAGGACTCAGGTGGCCATAACTGACCACACTGGACCCTCTCACCCTAAGCCTGGGGCTAGCAACACCATTTCTCTGGAGGAGGCTCCCGCCGCAAGATCCGTCTCTCACCATAGCCAATGACCCAACATCATTCATTCGGCAATGGAGTTCAATGTCTGGGACAGACCGAACGCTACTTTCTTCAACGAGAACCCCGGTGCCACTTTCTTCGCTTTCGACGCATCCGATGCCGACGGAAGATGACAAAAGAGGTCGGGGAAGGGCAACGGACAACCGACTTGTGGTGCAATCCTGTCTGATAAGTACTGGTTTGTTACCATTTTTATAGGGGGGCTCCCGGTCCTGAAGTCCTGGGCTCTGAAACTGTGTGTTTCTAGTCGTCTCCGGCGTGCACACTAATAAAGTGGAAGTTTCGTCACTCCCCAAATCTGAGTTTGCCACCGCTTCTGTTCCCCCAGAATCCACGTCGGCGCTCATATCTTAATTTTAGGTTACCTTAAGGTACAAGGGTTCAGTTGGCTTTGTTCATGTCCAATAATAATAGGACTCGCAGTCTGTGCCTCTGGTTCAACCTAAAAAATTAAGTCAAAAGTAATTTCTATTAGTGTCATTACGATGGCCATTTTTATGGAATCGCACATCACAAATAAACAAATCACAATTCAATGATAAAAGAGAAATAATCAGGTATGATGACCTCTCCTAACTGTGATGAGAATAAGCAGGGACCCTTGAATCCGACAAAAGACATTTTGAACTCATCGAGCATCAAATTGAAAAACTGGAACTAGAGATCGAGCCGACGAAATCATCGATCTGCTTATTCTTATCAGAGCCGCGATGGAAAAATAAACAATCAACCTCTTCATCCCCATCGTGCAATGTTTTCCTATATATCTTGGGATACACATTGACAATAACGTCAAATTTAAGGAACATATTGAAAATATCAAAAATACATATGAAAAGTGTTCCTCTATACATTTGCAAACCACACCCAGATATTTCTAATTTCTGCTATGATGTTCTTCTAAGGTTTTGCCTGCCACCAACCGAATTAGTTTACACAACAAATATCAAATCAAATCGCACATTGATTGATTGATTTTAATCAACCGATTTTATTTGATTAACATTAATTCGCAAAAACAAATGACGTACAATTTGTTCATTGTTACGTAATTATTTAAAGCAATTTAAAATTGACCATTTAAATTTACCTATTTGTGAATGTGAATGCGCAAATTAGCATCCCCATTTGGTCCCAAAAGAGAGTGATCCTGAGCCTCTACATTGTATTTCTCGAATTCTGAAAGGAAGAGAATAATGTGAAAATGAAAGAGGGTGAGGGACTGGAAACCGACGATTCTTGCTTGATTTATCATCATAATTATTAAATGCCTTACATGTCAGTTCAACTGGTAATTTTAAAATAATTTTACGTTTCCACAGACTAATGCAAAAAAAAAGATTAAGTTCTTGATCTGAAAAAATCTTAGAATAAGAACATAAAAGGATGTGATGCTTTTCGATGCGATAAAAGTAACCATTTCGAGAACATTCACTGAGGATTTGTACGGATTTTTTAAAAATTCTGTTCCTGCTACTTTTCATTTCATATATTTTCTCCGACAGTGGTTCATTTAGAAAAAAGTTATGACCTGGTTGAGTTAAATCAAACATGTTTGTAGGCGTAATTAAAATCTATTGCAGGTCTGAGAAGAAATATCGAGTGATTCCTTGTTGTTAAGGGAAAACATGAGGGATGTAATGATAAAGGAAATTAGGCCACGGCGAGAAAGAAGCGACTGGAAAACGCCACAGAATCAGAATACAACAGATTGCATTAAAACCACAAAAGATGTGATTCTTTTCGGCCATGTTCTGAAAATAATTTCGAACAATGTGTATCACTACTACGAAAAAAGTCATGGGGAGAAAGGACCACAGTGTCTGAAATTCACCTCTGTTTTGATATAATGGCTCTTAACTATTCCAGTCATTAAACCTAAAACGAATTGTTCTGCAACAAGATGTTAACTCGTAACTAAAGTTTTCTTTAGCTAAAGTTTCTACATGTAAGTGTACACGTGTAATAGTGGCGAATAAGAAAAGGCAACAAGGAAACTTTTAAGGACTTTTAAATTACTTGTTCGACATGCGCTTATGTAAGACCTGGATTACTTCCAATGGATCATGCCTGACCTTTCCCTTACTAGCGAAATAGTTTAAACACATATTGTTGAGTGAGGCTAGTGAAGTCCATGGACTTGTACATATCGTTGAGCCCGCAAAGAAAATTCCTTATGAAATTTCAGAATATCACTCAAAGGTATACAGTTGTCAATCTTACGAAGTATGCTTTCGGAAGTGTCTGGACAAATCCACGTGAATTCAGACGCCACAACTCAGCTTCTGAACAGGTCAGTTTTGCGGATTGTAATAATTTCAACATAAATGTGTTTTTCTCTTTGTCCCTCTCTCTTTAATTGAGTCGCGATATGAATTTACAATCACCTGGTTCGATCATTACCGATGCCTCAATGACGGTAAAACGCAGGGAAAAATTAATCAATAATTGGTGACCTCGATTTTATCGTCAACGTACATTTTTAATATAGAAACCTATTACAGCTGCGACCTCTGAAACAACAAGAGAATCACATGTCACCGAACTGTGACAGTTCTTCGAAAAAAGAACATGAATGACACTACATCCATACATCCAGAACAGTAAAATAATTAAAAAAATATCTCGCATGAATTTATTTCCCAAACATTTCGCTTTTTCTTGCATCATAAACTCATCATTTAAAAGAGCAAAAAAATTGAACGAATTTAGCAGGAGAATTCACTACAGTAAATGAAAAACGTTTGTGTCTTCGAAAGAGGAAAACTTATTTATAATCTATATTCTTCCGACACCTTTTTAGTTTTTATAAATTTATGGATTGCAGCTTCCTTGGTTCTCATATCCTATCCACAGCTGTAACAGCAGAGATTATAATAATAGTAAATAAAGTTTGATTCACGTCTATTGCACGCATTGCAACGTGTTGCGCGACGGTCTTTTGGCGTTTTCACTGTCTTTTCGTTCGTCAAAGACGTTGTCGCATAACATCACCAGAAGTAATACAATTTCCTTCGGCCTAACTTCAGACTTTGGTGTTCTAACCTTGTAACCTGAAATTACTTGGGCACTTTTATGATTGAGAGCAAAAGCAAGACAGTGCGAAGACGACGATGACGATGACGATGACGACAACGGCGGCGGCGACGACGACGACGACGAGGACGACGATGATGACGACTGGAAGCAACACCATGGAGATAACGATTTTTACCCTCGTGAGTTTGTCTCGTTCAAGTGAACTTTTTGTTTCTTTTCATGCCCCCACCTGTACTGAACCTTTCCTCGGGCGAGAAGTGAAAAGTCAGGTATCTAGGGTGAGCTTAATAGCTCGTCAGTGGTTAATCTACCAGAGGTGCATTCTCTCTCACTTAATTGTATGAATTTTTTTTCCAATGGGAAAACAACATCAATGTAATACCAATTGCGGATCATTCGTCTAAGCCACACAATCATAAAAGTTTCTTGAAGTCTAATTTTTTGGCCACTGTAGGGAATCCGCCACATTTGGTTGGGGTGCATTTTGAATTTATAATCAAATCAAAAACTACGGGAACATGCTGTGAGTCAAAGCGAGCGACAATAAACTTCTTAAAAAGACTGCCGGTAAAGTGAAATATGGGAATTCAGAAAAAAATAGCATTGGAATTTGAAAAACACTTCCGATTCTTCAGACGTACTCAAAAACAAATTGTTCGACATGGAGAAATGAAAAATACTTCAACAATTCCATGAAAAAGATAACGGGAAGCGCCACCAGAACTAAGAATTTGCAATTTGTTTAAAAAAAATTTCTTTGAATTCTTTTCGATTTTTCCTTTTATTCGTACTTATCCTCCGCTTCCCCAGACGAAAAAATTTTGTCTTTTTTCGTTTGACGGATGAAATGAAAGCGTAGGAAAAGTGTCAACTTGTCTTGGAGTAGACCTCACTCTTTCAGTTTTACGACCCTCTTCCTTTATTTTTCGTCTAGAGATGTTGTGTAGGCTCTGTTTAACGCCTACTAGAAAATCAATCACACTTCGTCAACGAAAAATATTAACATAAAATTCATTAGGATTTCTTCAAGGTCAACGAGAAATTTCAATTTGTGAAATTTATAGCGCAGTGAAATTTTCTAATGGGAACTCAATCGGCGATTGTGTTTACCATCCGATCGACCCATCGATCGATTGACTCAACTAATGGGAAAACAATTTGAAAAATTTCAATCCTACCTACCTTTTCAAATCGATTTTCCTTTAGACGAAGCATTCGACAGAAATGAACTTCTTTTGGGCATCTCCAATTGTTGATATCCCCGAAATAGTCCAATTCCAAATTCTTTTACATCTTAACGTTGGGCATTTACAATTTAATGGGCTAAAGGTAATGCTTCAAAACTTTAATTTTTAATTTCCGGGACTGAAAAGTGTAAATTAGCCTGTTCCTTGTGTGAAATTAAAAAATAAAAAATTTAATCCAATAGCATCTCCCATTTCGCACGAAAAATAAACGTAAACTGAGTGTCGGTGGCCGATTTCCACGTTTCCCATGTTACGTGGCACGCGCCTTTGACGCATGGGCACTGTGGTCAAGTCGCCACCGTCCCCACCACCATCCCTCTTCCACGACCCACTCCATGTCCGACAAAGGAAAAACCTTTTCTCCCCACTTCCTCCGTCTTTCTTCTACCCGCAACCCACCGCCTTCACTCACCCCGCTTCCGCTTCACTCACGCCTACAAAATCCAATGAATCACAAAATCCGTGCTGAAAGGCCCAAACTCAATCACAAGTTGTACACCCCTTCACCCCAGTTACCTTCCCGGCAACTTCCCGATTCTCCAACACTGCCTAAATTCTTAGCAGATTTTTTATTTCATCACCAGATATCGGTCGACTATCGATGGCTATTCTCTTTCATCATTTTTTCTTTTTCTTCTTCGACCAGATTCAGATCCCTTTGCAGCTACAACAGCGTATAAATATTTCTTTTCGTCAATAAATATTTCGAATCCAAAGTTGTTTTTTTCACTTCGAAGACTACAAAATCATTGTCACTCGAATGTCGTTATGAAAATGTGTTCATGTTTTTTATTAATTTTGCCTATTTATGCTCCATCGTAACATCAACAGTCCGTTCATTGTTGCAAGACGAAGAAACCGATGATGATTCTTTTTGCCGGAAATCTGAAAATAATACTCCATATGTATTTAGATATTTAAAAATTTGCACAAAATCTTCACCTTACAGAAGAAATAAAAGGATTTTAATCGATCGGAATTGCACTCGAATTGAACCTAAAATTTGTTACTAATATTGTTGAAAATGTGGGAAGTTGAAATACTTGTTGTATGTACTCAAAAAAAAAAAACGGTCAGAGGTTCTCTATTTTTGGAAAAGAAATAATGTGCGATCTGTACCATAAGACGATTGTCGGACTCTGCAATTACCTATAGTAATTCCCTGTAAGTTAATTAAAAAATATTTGAGGTGTACCAATCAAATTAATATAACAAATAGCAAAGGATAAAATAGCAACATGTAAATTAATGCGTATTATTAGGTGGAACAACGTTCGTTTTATTGTTGCACCAAATTCAAATTAATTCTGGCGGAACAAACCTTGGTTACGTACACAATTTATATTTTATATTCCGTGAAAGACAATATATCATTTGGCGTTCAAATAAATATTTGATTTTCCCGGTTCTCGACGGTTTTCTACCGGGGAAACCTCGGAGGCAGCGTGAATTTTAAATAGACTCCTTTACAAGATGGCGTCTTGTTCATTTTGAACTTGGAAACGTATCTGTATGAATTCTAGTTATACAAGACAAACATGAGAATTGAAACGTGTTACTTTTGCTCTTCTCGGATTTACCCCGGACATGGCATTCAATTTGTGAGAAACGATTGCAAGGTTAGCGATTTATTTCATTTTATCATGCACCACGCTTGCTCAACGTGGTGCCCTTGCACTATTAAATGCTTTTTATTTGGAACGTCGATTCGTAGCTTGAGAATTTGATTTGTGTCGCTTTCCTATGTCGTTATTTCAGTGTAAAATAATCTTACGTTTTATAAGTCAGCGATGACCAAATTTTTTCCCCTCTCAATTTAAAACTGATTTTATTATTTTCATTACAAAATCTGATATTAATAAAAAGTTCGCAATTAGACCCCCTAACTAAGACATTTCAAGAAGTATTTATTTTATAGTTACCTGCTTAAGATTATAATATAATCAGATATTTTTTTCAAGTATAAAATGTAAAACTTCTTAGGTGTCGTTAACCACTATTTTTCAATTATAGATTTTTAAATTTTGTAGAAGCAAATGTCACAATGCCTTTAAGAGAAAGAAAAATCCGAGAAAAACAAGATGGACGAAAGCATATAGAAAAGCAAATGGAAAGGAATTGGCAGTTGATCCATCATTTGAATGTGAGAAACGACGAAATATTCCAATTAAATATAATAAAGAGCTATGGACTAAAACAAGTGAGTGGATTTTCATATTTAATGATGCTACTCAGTGCGCTGCACCACAAGTTACCTTTTGAACATTGGGAAATCTTCATCTTGTTTATTACAGTTGAAGCAATGAAACAGGTAGAGGAAATCAAGCAGAGAAGGCAAAATTCCCACATAATGAACAGACTCAGAAAAGCAATTGAATTGGAAACTTCCAGAGACATACAAGAAGTAAAACGTAACATTGTAATGATCAGATCTCCTGCTGCTGGCTTGAGGAATAAAGAGTTTGATAAGGGAGTTGTAGAAGAAATTCATGAATCTGATACTGAAATGGAAGATGCAGAAGAATGCCCAATAATTGTTGATGTTAAAGGTTGAGTAGTATGGGCATTTGCCTTAAAAATTGGTAGTTGAGTGCCATGAGCAGATGGGAACAACTCATGTTACCAATTGCTTGGAACAGCAAAGTCCAGTTCAACTTATCAGTACCTAATTTTGACATTCATATTAAACAGTTAACTTGTTAATGTTTACTCTAGACATTTTAAATTCACTTAATCTATATAAATGGTGTATGTCAGAATTTTATTAATTACATGATAATTTTAATTTAATATTGAATAATTTTCAAAATTCATGGGGAGCCTGCGGCCGATTCCTTCACTAGTATTTTATTATTTGCCATAATTCCCTGTTTGAAATTAGAGAAAAAAATGAAATAAAAATTTATATTTAAAATGATTTATTTAAAATTTAAAAACTGTAAATCAGAGAAAAATTGTAGTTCCAAATGATGGCTTAACACTAAATGCAAGGACGAATAGGAGGAGGAGGAGGAAGAGGACGATGACACACTGATGGTGATGATGATAACAATAACTCCATCACCAACAATGAGAGCGATAGCAGCAACAATAATGGAACACCACTGCCACGTTCATTTTGTACTCTCCCCTATGATGGCGAGTCCACTTTTATGCACTTCACAATTTGGGGAACGCGAAAGTCAGCGGGGTAGTTCCATTCCCAGATTTTTTTCATTTATGTGGAAAATTAATAAAGCTACATTTTGAGCCCATCCCTTTAGTTTATTCATTAATCTTCCTACCCCATTATTTACATATGATTTTCAAAATTTTCCAATTCAAAACTGAAATAGCGGTGTATGAACCCTTACTCGTGCGTTTCCGAAACCCCCGAGTAACGTCATATAACAAATGGTTTCCTAATAATACCTAGAAAGAAAAAATATTTTAAATAGTTTACTGGACTCACCGACTAGTTCCTCCTTATTACAATTTATTCAGTGACGCATTGAGTGAGATGAAGTATTAAAACGGCGGTCTGAATGTTTTAAATGAATCACTATGGAATCCACTGGAATCCACGCGGGAAATGGCTTGCCTTTGTAACAGAAAGGCTTTAAATGGCGCGAAGGTGTTGATAAACACATTCTTTGTCCCGGCATTTTCCAGTAAAATCAAACTGACAGATAATGACGTTTGGATCGACTCTATCGGCTCTAACGGACCTGAAAGAGGTAAGACGACGGCATTTATCTGGCACCAAAGGCAATCGGATTTTGAATTTTTGAAGAAAAGTAAATTGAAGTGAAAAGTGTATTACCCCTGGCCGAATGCTTCCAGAGGCGAATTGTAGGGAACCATAGAGGATGATGCTATGACTTCTTGGAAGGGCACATTGTCGTTTGTTCCTCTGGCATCGGCCTCCGACGGTTCAGCTTTAATTTAAATCGAAATTATTTTAGAATGTAACACAGTTTAAACCGGAAACAATTTTTGGTTCTTAGTAATGCAATTTGATTTACGTGTACCACAGCAACTTTCTCAATTGGAATCTAAGAAGCAGCTCGGTATTGCTTACATATTTTCCAACTAAAGAAGACTCCACGGGAAAGGTATTTTACCATACTTTCCGGGCCATAGTAAGACGACTAAAGTAAAATACTAAAACATACTAAAGAGCCAAAAATTGTAAATACTCATTGCGCTAAACAAAACTTTACTGATTCCAGCTTGGGGATTTTCCTCGACCGCCTCCTCTGCCTTGGTGGGGTGATTTTCTTTTGGGATATCTTTCCTTATGGATGTCGCGACGGTTTTTCCAGGTTTTGCTTTCACTTCGTACATCTTCTTTGTGCCGACATTATCGTTTTGTATTAATTTATATGTCTTGACACTCTCTTCTGCAAGTCTCTTTATTTTAAACCGCTGCTCACTTTTTTTTTTCTCAAATAGAACCAACTGACTTTTAAGTTTTGTAATTTCCTTCTCGTAGTTTTCTTCTATTGTCTTCTCTACTTTTATTTTCTTCAAGAGGAATTTGAGTTTTGATATGAGAACTGGATTTGGTAGGTTTAGTAGAGAATTCGAATCCATTCCGTTTTTGGAACCTATAATTTTTTCCTCGACAGCGGGTTTCATGTCCGATTTCTTTGGATTTTTGCTCGTGGAGACATTCGTTCTACCTCTGCCGACGGTGTTGATTGGCATTTTACTCTCGTCGATTGCCTTCAATGTGTTGCTGGGTTGGTTGAATGTTTTCGATGAAAGGGGGCCGCACTTTGTAGGAAGAGAATTTGTGCAGTCGAGATTTCCGGCCTTTGATTTCCCGGTCGAATTTAATGCTTCTTCATTTGCTCCGAACGGTGAGCCTGCTAAAATGCGGTCCACCGGTTTCGGCTTCCTCTTTTCCCGTTCCCTTTCGGCTATTTTTTGTTTCAATCTGATGTACTCGAGCCTTTGTGAGGGTGGCAGATGTTTGTACACTGCCTACGCATGAGAAAGAACAAAATACATAAAAACTTACAATATTAGGTTAAATTTAAAGTCGGAAATGGTTGTTCCACATTTCAAGAGTCTCTTAAATGTAAAAAGAAACACTTATTTTGGCAAATAAAGCATCACCTCTGGTGTATCGTTCATCTTCTTGTTGTCTTTTGCCCTCTGTAATTCTTGATCGATTTTTCTCCGCGTCTGACCCAGCAGTAACATGACTTTCTTCTCGAAACATCCCAGGCGAGATTCGTCTGTCTGATTGGGTGTGTCAGACACTTGTTTATCTGTGTTATCCAGTTCACTTGAATCTGCAAAATTATCACCTGATATGTCATAAATCATATTACTAGACGTAATGAGGTAGGACCGCCTGACCAACTCACTACATAATTAGGCGTAACAAACCTAATGTTGGAAGAGTTCGTTTTTCTACAATTGAGCAATTATCACTGGTCTCATCCTCGCTGGAATCTTCCGAACCGAGGTGAACAATTATTCTTTCCATTTCTGGCTTGGGGATTCTAGGTGGAACAGGAGGTTTGCATAATTGGGCAACGTGTCCTGTTCCACCCTGACTTAGAGACGCCAATTGTGACGTTGCGTCACCTTTTACTGTCCCACACTGACGCTGAGACACCTCATTGGTCTCTGATTTTTGCACAGAATCCATTAAAACCGAATTTTGTACCACAGTTTTTGTTGCCTTCCTTTTGACGAGATCGCAAAGTAGTTGATCCCTTAAATTGTGGCATTGTTCTTCTGCAGTTTCGTCGCAGTTTCCTCCATATTCCTTATTACCATTACAAATAATTGATTTTCTCTTCCTGCTTCTGTTTCTGATTTTTTTCATTGATGTGCCACCTGGAACAATATTATTCAAACTAGAGTATTTAGTCAGTGGGCAGGTTACTAATCTTAACGTTAGTAGAGTTTGATGTAAAACTACAACACAATATATGTTTTTTGTAATTTTTAGATCACAATGTCATAACAAGTAAGACCTACCGATTACTTGTGCTGGTTCAGCATCTGGAGTGCTGACATCATTTTCAATTTTTTTTAAAGGATTACCAACTTTAAACTCATTCACTTCTGAAATACAGTTTACTTCGTCCACATTTTTATCCAAACAGTTTTCAGCCATTAATTGGTCTAAACAACATTTTTGCTTCACCGACTTAACTTCAGAAGTGGAGCCGTCCGTCGTATCCAATTTATTTTTTTCAGGAGGGGAATTATTGGAACTTGAAGGAATAGTGGCGTTATCATTTGAATTTCCAGATTGAGTGTACTTAACTGATTTCAGTCTGTTCAATCTTTTCTGATGTTTCTTGAGCAATGCAGTTTTAAGAGCTTCAGCACGTAGCAATAACTCATTTCTGTCAAAATCTGCATCAACATTAACCTCCTTTCTCTGTTCACTTTCTATTGAATTTTCTGATGTGGGATTACCACATTCAGTATTATCCAATGATTTTTCAGTATCTGTAAACTCATTCTCTTCTTGATTTCCAGGGTTCCTTTTTTTTTTATTTGATGCAAGTGCTATCAATCTGAGCTGTGTCAAATCCATTTCATCATCACACTGAGTTTCTATTGTCTCAGATGCACACTTAAGAATGCTTTCTCCCCTGTTTTCATCAACACAATGCTTGGCAACTCCTCTATTTAACGAGTCATGTAACATTTCATCATTTCCAATTTCTAAGTGTTCCATCACTCCCAGTGATTGACCTCTACCCTGAGAAATTTCTTTCACATCTTTTCTCATTAGCTTCTCTAACAGATTTTTTTCTCACTTCATCAAAATCTCTGACATATTTACCTTTACTACTACTACTACCACTATTATTATTATTATTATTATTATTATTATTATTATTATTATTATTAAGAAAAAACTCTTTGCCTCTTTCATCTGAGCCATGACCCCTGTAATAGGAATCATCTCTTACTCTGTTTTTCCTGCATAACATGCTATCATATAAACAGAATTTGCATTCCATATGTTGTTTACTTTTTCTTAGTCTTTTGTACTCAGAAATAACTCCTGTACCAATAGGTCTGCAAGAACATTTTCTTGATTCATATAAATCCTCCCAGCTTTGTTTGCTATCCTTTGCCTTGCATCTCCTGTGTCTATAATTACTCTTTCTGCACATAACCTGATCAATCTGTGACATAATATCCTCCACTGTCCCATCTGTTAGTCTACTGTAATTCATTTTATGTTTTATTTTCCTTTTAACATGTTTAACACATCTTCTTTGGTTAGGTAAGTGACTCCAGTCTGCATCAGATAATTCATCTTCATCTGATGAAATTAGGTCAAACATAACATCATCCTGACTTTTATCCCTTAATTTATTAAAGTGCATTGCACTGTCTCCCAACTTTAGTCTCTTCCTCAATCCTTCATTGACATAACCTGAAACACAAATGTCTTCATATTAATGCCACTTCATCCATTTCATGGGTTACATATTTATAAATACTATCTGGATTTATTTTTTGTTGCTTATTAATACTTGACCTGATATTCCTCTGCATTTGTCAAGAGTCATTTGATTGAATGGTTCCTTTTCTAAATTACACTCATTTCTGAAGTCCTGATCTGTATCATTCTTAACAGGACTTCTCAATGAACTCAAATCGTAGTCTGGTATTTCACCTTCCTCAAGATCAAACAGGATTTCACCTTCCATTTTTAACAAAAACCCACTAACATTCTGAAAGGCACAGATTTGAATCGTTTGAAATCAGTATTATTATTATCCTTTATAAAAATTATACAACGTCCGTAAGCCACTATTAAATGTAATGCCTGTAGCACAAGTCAAGGTTAATGACAATGAAAAACTGATTTTTTATTTCGCTTCTAAAACATTATAGATAAAACCTTTTTCTCCAAATTTAAAATGATATGGATGGCGACGGCTTTGGTGTTTGTCAACTTTCCAAAGCAATAAAAATAAGTTAGACTTATTTGAGGGGAGGAAAAATATTTTCAATTGTCATGTAATCACTGATCAACAACTGGGAACTTATTTATAATTGCAGAACAGAAGAAATAAAAATGATTGTTTTTTGCAATAAAATTAAAATAAAAAACGAGGGTGAGGACTGATTCATTGTAAATTTTATCTTACCAGTTTTCATTTTCAGCAACAATTAAACCAAACGTCTACAGTCAAGATGGCGGATGACGGCGTGACTTTTCAAACAAGAGGTTTCCCGCCAGAGCAGCAAACACCGAAAATTCATGAGATTTATGATTTTTGTTTTACTTTTGGACAGAGCAGCCATAGCCGTAGAATATTACAGGTTCAATGAGCCCCGCGCTGTTTTCATGGATTCTGAACTACAAGGTAATGAAACCAATTGTAATTGATTTCATGTATTTGATTTCAAATCCTTCAGATTGTCAAATTCATTTTCTCTTGAGACAGAAACACTTCGGAAATTCTTGATTATTAGAAATAAATCGGAATTGGAAAATGTATTAGCCAATTCAGACTCAAATAGGAATTATTCTATAACCGTCAAGTGAGTTGGATTTGGTTCTAAAACCAGTACAATATTACTAACAAAATAAGACAATAATAATTGTTTTTAGTTTTATAACCCTGTTTGAAGACAACATTACAATAGGAAACGGATTACTCATTGAACCAGAAAAATATTTATCTGCCTTCAATGATGCGGCAATCTCTGCTCAGAAGCATGTATTAAACGAAGGTGCACAAAATGGGAACAGTCAATTTTGCAGCATTAAGCAGAAAGTCACAGTCAGAATAAAAAGCCTTCCTGCCTTCAGTGAAGCAACCTTTCCTTGTAACAAAGACATTGGATTTTTTGTTAGAATAAATGGAACACTAATAAAAGCTGGACCTCCAAAGGTGTTAGAACATCAAAGAGACTACATTTGTTTAAAATGCAAGCATATTGTTACACAGAAGGCATGTTATGAAAAATATTACATGATCGCAGCTCCATCAAAATGTGACGAGTGTCACAGTTCCAGTATAAAAGTAAAAAATGACATTGATGTATTGAATTTTCTTGACTACCAAGAAATTAAAGTGCAGCAACATTTTGGGAAGTCCAAAGTGGGAACTGTGCCCAGAAGTATTTCAGTCACATTAGAGGGTGATTTGGTGGATTCATGTAAGCCAGGAGATGATGTTAATGTTACGTAAGTTTACTTTATAATCCTTAAATAATATGTAGTAACATATTTTTGGCAAAAGGGAAGATGGTGGTCCAGTATGATAAATTTTTTACTACTGCTTATCACATTTAGGGGAGTACTATTGAGAAGGTGGAGACCTATGAAACCTGGTGTCAGATATGACATTGAATTGGTTTTGAAAGCCAACAATATAGATGTGTGTAATGATCAGAAATCAATAATATCAAACAAGGAGGTGAGAGATAGCTTTACCAATTATTGGCAGAAATACAATAACCAGGAATTACATGGTCGTAATCACATTCTCAAATCATTTTGCCCTCAGGTTAGTAGCAGAATGCTTATAGTGAAGTTGAATGTGCTTTTGAAAAAACTATTCTGTCCAACCAATATTTTTCACTTTGACCTAGCAGATATTTGGATTACATCTGGCCAAATTGGCAATGGTCACAGTATTGGCAGGTGGAGTTCAAAAGACAGATGATAATGATTCCTCAGCTAGGGGTATGTCACACCTCCTCCTGGTAGGTGATGCAGGGACCGGCAAATCACACTTGCTTCGATATGCTTCTAGAATTTCAAATCACTCCGTTTTCACTACAGGAGTTGGTTCAACAACTGCAGGTTTGACAGTTACAGCCATCAGGGTGAGCTTGAAAAAAAATATTATACACACAATGTCCTTTTTTTTTACATTCAACGCATGTTTACCCGCAACTTTTAGGAATGCGGAGACTGGAATTTAGAAGCAGGAGCTCTGGTTCTGGCCGATGGTGGCCTTTGCTGCATCGACGACTTCAATTCCATCAGAGAACATGATCGTACGAGTATTCACGAAGCGATGGAACAACAGTCAATAAGCGTCGCCAAAGCCGGAATTGTCACAAAATTGCGAACCCGTTGCTCAATATTTGCCACCACGAGCATTAAGGGCGGTAAATATGACAGTAAGCTGCCGATGAGTGTCAACGTCGCCATATCGTCACCACTCCTTAGTCGATTTGACATCGTTCTTGTCCTTTTGGATTCCAAAAGTCCAGAATGGGACAGGTCGGAAAACATTATGAAACAGGTTTATGTTGTGTGCGCCTTGTTTGACGTTTTTTGTACTTACAGGTCTTTGTGTAATTTTATGTTTGAAAAACGCACCAAAAATTCGCAAGAACATTGCAACAGAGGAAACACCCTTATCGAATCAACCTGGACTACCACAGACATTCAGAAATATTTTTCAGTTATAAAAGGACTTAATCCCATTATGACAATAGAAGCTGGAACCGTCCTACGTGCTTATTATCAGTTTCAAAGGATGGCAGATTCTAGAAACGTAGCTAGAACTACCGTCAGACTCCTCGAAAGTTTAATAAGGTTTATCGAACCGTACATTTTTAGTGTTTTAGCTTTAAAAAAAATGGGTGAAAGTTAACTGTTACTCTACAATTATATTTTAGGCTTTCCCAGGGTCATGCGAGACTAATGTTCAGAGAGAAGGTGACCGTTTTGGATGCGATCACGGCCATCACAATAATCGAGTCTTCTACATTAAATGACTTCGATGGCTCGCAAGTGAATGCTCTGCATACGACAGCTTCGGATGATCCCTACGAGGAATATCAGTCCCAGGGTAAGCAAGGATTTCACCAATATAATTAATTTTATTGTATCTGAAACTTAACTTTTTATTCTTTCAGCTCGACAAATTCTAACAAAATTAAAACTTTTCCGAATTCTTGACGATGAAATACAAAGACTTGACAAAATGACAAGTGTTGCTGTTGAAGAGATGAAACAGATGAGAGATGGAGAGGAATCAAAAGAAGTATTGACTTCCACATATCAAAGTACCCCACGCCAGACTTCTACAGTATTTAAGGGGGAAAATACTCGAGTTGGAAAAATGTCACCGATAAAAGGAAGACAAACAAAGAGTATTTTTCAGTCTAGTAAAACCTTTTGTTTTAATAGTTCGAAGCAAAACAAAAAGGGTACCAATGAATTGTTTCAAGAAAACACTGAAACGAAAAATTCGGCCAATTTATCCGACAGAAGCAAACCTTCCACTGATAAAAAAAATTTACCTCATTTCGGCGATGTTCAAGAGGGGGTAAAAAAGTGTAATGAATGCAAGAGATGTAAAGGAAATCCTTTCGCTTTGGCAGAGGATGACGACTGGAACTGTTTGGATTTCTAATAAGAAACACAAATAATGCGACGTGAACGGCAAATAGCAAAAGAAAATAACTCTCCAAGTGAAGCTAACGGACAATCATTCCTAATCTGCATGTCACTATGACGAGAAGTGTCTGATGTGAAAGTTGACGATGTACTCGGCATTAGTTCTCTGCACAGAAATAGCGAATGGTTCGGTTGGGTGAAATGTGAAAGCAACCAGTCTTCGGGCCGTGGGCGGAGGTTTTTTGCCAAGGAGTCCTATGTAAATGCAAAATTTCAACAATCCGGAGTCTCTCGCGTAGAACCTGAAGGACACGAAACAAAATTGTGCGTTGACCAATATGGACACTATCGCTTATTATCATAGTAATGACAATTAATACCTGATTGGATATTCTCCACAGGTTTTTGGTCTCTCCATATTTGAAATCCATTTATCGTAGTAACTAAATAATGAAAGGTCTAGGTACGGTGAATTGCTATATGACTGAGCACTGATGGGTAGCTGCGCCAGAAGGCGTTTGATTGCTTCAGTCGGTCCTCCATTGCGTGCGCTACTGATCATTAACTTAAAGCGTTGCTGCAACAACCTGAGTGACAGTAAGACAAGATTAAACAAACTCATATTCCTCTAAATCCAGTTACCAATTAGTCTGTGCTCTAAATGAACAAATCAATCAATTTACCTTGCATGAGTGTTGTTGCTTGGAGAACAAGAAAAGTGATGGTCAGTGAAAAGTTGTGCATTCCTGAAGTAATCACAAAAATTTTCAAATATGTGTAAGAATTCTTCTGATATATTTTCATAGATTGCCAGGACTCTTGCTTCTTTCATGTTATAAACAACAAAAAATGAGGTTTGAGAATGAGTTGGCTCTGTTGCTTTTAATGTGACCACATCTTCAGAAGCATACTTAATCAAGAGATGATCATCATCCAGCAATTGCATTTTCCACATTCTTAGTGAATTCAACTGTAAATGCCTATACATATTAACATGCAAATATTTTTAACACTCACATATTGAAAAAAATTATTTGAATCAAAATTTGAAATTATTACCAAGTCAAAATGTTGATAGAACCTCCTTAGTTCATATGGACTGGAAGTATCATCAGATATTTTCTTGGCCCTCTTAAATAAAAATACTAAAAGCCTGTGCTTTAAAGAGTTAATGGTAACTTCTCTGAAAGGCCTGTGTAAATTTGGTGTATTTGCCTAAGTCATAAAAGTCACTTACATTAGTTTCTGTTATTTAAAAAAAAAACCACTTAAATTGGTTCAGTTAAGTCAAACCAAATTCACAAATTAATTACCATTGGAATTCCACATGAGAGCACAAATTCATCATCCTCAAAGCAGTGCCTCCCGATTTTTCTGACATTGTGAAATCTACCATTTGCAATTTGGAAAATGTGAATGGTTTGATGTTGGACTGACAGCACTGCCAAAGTTTCCTTATACAAATATAAACCTTGATTGTGTGAGAGAAATATTTTGTCCACTTTAAAATCTCTCCAATCACACAAATAACCATTTTCTAAATCTATTAAATATATTGTATAATCCTCAAGAGGAAACTTGCTGTTTGGTGTCACAGCTTCATTATTTGTGTATATATCATGGAAATTTGGCCAGTCTTCTGCTACGTTGCTTGCTGAACCTATTATTACATACCTGAAAGCGAAGCGGTTTAATTCATTGTCACAGGATAAATTAATTCCATATGAATGCTTTTTAACTTACCTTCCGCAGTTGCTGAACAAACTGCACTCTCTGTTTAATTGCTGCACATTTTCTCCTAAACCCAATTCCGCTACGGTTATCATCCATTTTAAACGAAAAAACCTCTTAAAAATCTGATTCCTAATGATCTCACTGTTTGCGTTTTCCACATTCAAATGGTCTCCTGTACAGTCCTTAAGTAAATCTCCTGCGGCCGTACATCCCTGATACTTGTATATTTCAAGGGAAAATTGGTCGGCCGAAAAAGCAATGAAATATTTCCCATCAGGACTGAATTTCCGTAAAAAGCAGGGCGGTTTCTCGACGTTAACGATTGTAAAATTGGGAAAAACATTTTGATAAAAACGTCGAGCAGTATGAAAGTGTGTTCCTTTATTCGAACCGAAGGTTTCTCGCTTCTGTAGCCTGATTACGACGTTCTGAGCGGGGATCCGTCTTGTTTTCAAACTCTCGTGGAGGGAAACAAAACCAAAATTTGAATTCGAGTCCCCCGTCCCCCCGGGGTTAGCTAATTTCATAATGAATCATAGTAAACACTAAAGAATTATCCTAATGCGAAACTTCGCTTGCGAAAACTTCACGAACTCATCTATCAGTGAATGCTAGCGACCCACAAAGGGATTCCGGTCGACTCCATCTTAACCCTGGCTCCGTACCGACATTAGTCTAATGACACTTCACGTGTCTCCAATTATCACGGCGAAACCAGGCTAACTGGAGTATGGGCTAAGTGAATGGGAAAAGGGAAAGGGAAAGGGAAATAAATTTTTTTTACGAGTGGTCAACAGTGATTACAAGCATTACATGAAAACATACACTTTTATTTAAATGAAAGAATTGCAGTGAAGAACTCTCGTTGGAACTCAAACTAAATTATTCGTAGAATTGAAAGGGCCTTGCAATTATCGTGTCTGACACGAAGTGTGACACAAAGTGAATAAAAAATGAGAATCATCTATTTCATGAATTTGTCCTTTTGTTGGGATAAAATTTTTGCAGATGACTTTGCATCAAGAAAGAGACTGTTAATTTCATTAACATCTTCTTGTGAAATAGTTGTTCTACCATTGATTCTTGCAGTTAGGAAACTAGGAGTCATCAGTTGAACTGCATACCTGAAAGTTGGACAAACCATAAATTTTCATAATTTGACGGTGACATAACAGTTCTTGAAATAAATTTAATTTCATCAGGTACCTTAATGTAGTTTTACTGCCAATGTCACTTAATGTTGACAGGGCTTCAGGTGAGATTTGCAGGCCTTCTGTAGCAGCCCGAAGATTCAATATTTGTTCCATTTCAATCCTTGAGTATGGCATTGTTCTGATAATTAGAAGCCTATCTAATAAATCTAAAGGAATTCCATGAGGTGCTTTCACATCTTCTGTGCCCCTGATAAAATATGAAAACATGAAAAAGATTAAATATTTACATTTTTAACCTGAACCAACAATTATTAAAAATGGTTCTTTCTTCTTGTATGAAACATTATGAACATACCTGACATTACAGGTTCCTCTATTGGTGGCAAATATAACAATAGGAGCAATAGCACTCTCTAGAGCCCTGTGCAAGTAAGTGAAACACTCAATGTCCAACATGTGAACCTCATCAATGAATAAAACACCTGGAACAAGTTCAGCAATGCCTTGATCTATGTATTTGTTCACCACTTTGTTAACTTCCTTCCTCAATTTGTCTGAAATTTACAGAAAAGCATTGTTATTGTCCAATTACCTGGAATATTATTAGATAATACTGTATGAATCAGTACACTACCAGAAATTTCTGTCTTCCTGGGCTTCATCAGTTGTCCCATCATAGACAAGATATCTTGACCCCCTTGAGGCCTAGCATTTGCAACATCCAGGTCATGAAGAGTCACATCCTGAATCACCTCTTTTTTTTTATGAACATCTCCTTTTGGCAATGGAACATACTCTTCTGCCTATGAATCATGAATAAATTATTTTTATTAATTTAAAATTTGTTCAACCAAATATTTAAAGTCAACGAAAGTATAAAAACAAACCTCCAGATCAAACTCTGTGGCAAATGTGTCTGATCTTCCTTGACGTTTCACAGCACCTGAATTAGCTTCAATGTAAATGACATCCCCTGTTTCAACCTTCTCCTTTTGAAGAGACTCATAAATACTTGGATCAAGCTTTAATTGCTTTGTTCCCTTTGCAGTTTTCAGTCCAATTATGACTTGTGACACTGTTTTCCCATAACCTGAACAAGAGAAAAACATTTAATGTAATACACAAAAATATGATATTTCCTACATGCACTCAAATTAATAGTGACATATCAAATTAACACCTCCTAGTGGATTTTCAGTTTCTACAGGAGTCAACTCAGTCACTTCTCCCTCATAGACTTCTTTTGTTTCTTTGATTCTAAGCCCAATTGCTCGTCTGAAATTCTCCATTAGCACTTCAGTTTTCTTAATTTCAGAGCTGTATACTTCTGATCCGACCATTGGGCAAAAGGGTACTTTGCTGCCCAATTCCTGAGCAATAGCCAATGCAATAGCAGTTTTTCCAGTTCCAGGGGGTCCGGCCAAGAGAACGGCTCGACCGGACATTTTTTTTGCCCTAATCATATCCACAACTATTCCAGCAGCCTAAAAGAACAACACATAATGTTTCTGATTGTACATGTCTATTTTTGTGAACAATGTTTCCACATCAAAGAATCAAGTTCGCACCTCCCTAGCACCTTCTTGTCCCACCAGACCGGCGGCCACTTGCAACGGAGTCCCGGTGTCGTCTAGCCCCAACCCCTTTATGTGGGTGTGAGCAGAAATTCTTTGGGTCTTCACAGTACTCTTTACTTCCTCGATTTTCATTTCTTTCCTTTCCTGTGGCTCGCACACAACCAAAAACTGTCTTGCAAAAACAACAAATGACGGAATGGACCCGTTCGTTTATATTCCACTGTTTGCCTTGTCTGGTGACACTACGAATCTCGTTTTTATTTATCATGTTCTTAGTCTCGTAGAAGGCAGACCTCACCCAACAACGAGACTGGAACTGAAGTGTCAAAAGACTCGTTCATGGTCATTTCGAGTCATTCAGGTAGTTCAGTTAACATGGCACCGTTGTACAAATTTATTTTGAAGGGTTTATTTACACATTTGGGGTCATGCAATAACTCCTACAGTGTTCTTAAGGTGAATAAGGTAAGGAAATAGAGATAGCAAATGCTTTGATCACACTTAATTCTAATTACTAAACATCACGTGTCCATATTTTTAAAGTTGTTATCGCGACGTGAAGGTCAGCATCCCATATTCGCCTTTAAAATTAAGTGTTCAATTAATTTTCTTTTTTCTTGGTTGAAGGTGGTTCGGGTGTCGTCGTGCTTTTTCTCAACAGTAACGAGGGAGAGAAATTCGAAGAAAATTGTCAGTTCCGTTGAAGAGGCGTTGGATGGTATCAAAGACGGTGATAAACTATTGGTCGGTGGTAAGTTACATTTGAATTGATATTTTGAACAATTTAGTAAAACCAAGAAACCGGTTATTCTATATTTGAAGCATTAAGGTTTACGTACTCGTATATTGATTTAGAATAGATATATTGTGGAAATAAACATTTTTTGGGCAATGGTTCATAACTATTTTAGGTTTTGGTTTATGTGGAATACCTGAAAATTTGATTGCTGGCATTCTAAAAATACAAGTTAAGGACTTAACTCTTGTATCAAATAATCCTGGAACTCAAGATTTTGGTTTGGGACTGTTGTTTAAAGAAAAGCGAGTTAGACGAATGATTGCTTCCTATGTTGGAGAAAATGCAGAATTTGAAAGACAGTTCTTGAATGGGGAAATCGAAGTAGAATTAACACCTCAAGGAACACTGGCTGAAAGATTGAGAGCAGGTGGTGCAGGCATACCTGCATTTTATACACCAACAGCCTATGGAACTCTTGTTCACGAGGGAGGAGCTCCAGTAAAGTATGACAAAAATAAAAATATTGAAGTTGCAAGTAGTGGAAGGGCGGAGCAGGTGTACAATAATAGAAATTATATACTGGAAGAAGCAATCACTGGAGATTTTGCATTAGTGAAAGCATGGAAAGCTGATCCTGCTGGAAATTTAATCTTTAGGTACAGCAGTGCTAATGAGTCTGTGGATGTCACAAGAAGTTATTAATGTTTCAAGCATTCAACTGTGTTTGTAGGAAATCAGCACGAAATTTCAATCCTACAATGTTGACAGCTGCTAAAATTGGTGTTGTTGAAGTTGAGGAAATAGTCAATTTAGGAGAAATTCCACCAGATCAAGTGCACCTGCCTGGAATATATGTTGATAGAATACTGCTGGGAAAGACTTATGAGAAAAGAATTGAAGTAAATTATGATGGCATTTTTTTTTTCTTGATTGTACAGGGATGGTGATGTTGGATTTACTGTTCGTTTGCAGAAAAGAACTGTACTCAAAGATTCATCATCCAGAGGAACTATCAGTCCAGCCCAAGCACTAAGACAAAGAATAGTTAGGAGAGTGGCATTGGAATTTCAAGATGGCATGTATGGTATCCTTTTATAGTAAATAATTTTTTTATTAAGTTGAATAGAGGTAATCTCATATTTTGTGGTGTAGTGAGAAAGACAAAAACTATAAAGAAAAAGCAGATGGCATTGAGGGTAATTTCAAACACCTGCAATAGGTTTTATGTAAATTAATATGCTGTAAATTAATATTTATATTCAAGATTATTAAAAGAGATTTCAATAATTTCTTTCTGTAACATGAGAAACAAGATTACCCAGTTCAAACTACTGTGATCTTTGACTGACAGTGACAGAAAGATCTTTCTATACAATAAATAGAAACTATTTACTGCATTATTTGCATATTGGAATATATTCAGTGGTTTGGTGTCAAAACAGGTTATGTTGCCATGGAAACTTGTCATTTCCAAGAATATGAGAATTGGATGAATTCCAGTTTGCGTCGAAGCAAGTGACCTTAACTCTTGAAATTCAGTTAATTTGGGAATAGGAATACCTGTTTTAGCTAGTAATTATATTCCAAAAAATATGACTGTCCACCTTCAGTCAGAAAACGGTATATTAGGTTTGGGACCATTTCCGACGGAAAAGACAATAGATCCAGACCTAATAAACGCAGGAAAAGAAACTGTAACTGTAATGCCAGGAGCCTCATTTTTCAGTTCGCATGACAGCTTTGCAATGATACGCGGGTGAGACATTCCTACTGACCCTGTTATGCTATTATGAAAAACTTCAAAAAAGTAATACAACCAAATTTGTATTATTCCTTTTTTCAGCGGTCACATAGATTTGACCATTTTGGGCGCCATGCAGGTGTCTCAATATGGAGACATAGCAAACTGGATGATTCCCGTAGGTATTATTAATCTCGTCTTTAAGGTGAACCCCAGCGAGAGAGTGATGCGGTGTTGGCACAACACATTTCACAAAATTTATTTTACCTTTGTTTCAGGGCAAGCTGGTTAAAGGAATGGGTGGGGCTATGGACTTGGTGGCAGCGCCGAATACAAAAGTTATCGTAACAATGGAGCATGCCGCAAAGGATGGCAGTCATAAAATACTTCCCAAGTGTGAATTGCCACTTACCGGAAAAAATTGTGTGGATATGATAATTACAGAAAAGGTAATTTTAAAAAGAATTTAACCGACCTAATAGAAGTGCCTAACATCTATCAGTAAATGCGGGATATTGAAAACAAAATGAAAGATGGATTACAGCTTTCCAACATTCCAACACAACGTGTCAATTTTTATTTTATAACAATTTTTCCTTGTTTATTCTTTTTCAAACTCTTCAAATCCATTTTGCCATTTAACGGCTGCTGCCGTTAACCAAGTGGAGTATGGAATAAATTTAGTAATATCACAAGACTTGTTAAACGATAAAAGAACACAGGATTTGATATTTACGGGAACGTAATAAAAAATATTTTTTTGCCGATTAGAGATTACAGATTTCTAGTCTTTCACAACGAATGTTTGGCCGGAATCATTAAAAATAATCACCGAGTATCAACATATACATACACTAATTTATCGATATATTTTCAGTGCGTTTTCGAAGTCGACAAAGACGATGGCTTGCTGCTAACAGAAATAGCTGATGGCGTGGATGTGGCCGAAATAATCACGTCGACAGGGTGCGAATTCAGAGTTGCCGAAAATTTGAAGCCGATGGGCCAAATAACCATTGATGAGTAATTATGGTTCTCCTTCTTCTTCTTCAATATTAGAACGGGATTTTATTTTTAAATAACTCATTGGGAAAGGGCTAATTTTTCATTCCTTTTTAATTACCGGACTAATTAGAGTGACTCAAACGGTGCAACTTTTTCCTTAATCTCTTAAAGATTTTCTTGAGTTCAAATGCAGTCAAGTCGCTCTCACGTTAGCTGTTGTAAAAGAAAACAGTTACAAATGAAAATTATACAAGAACGTAGCATTTTTTAAAAACTACATTACGAATAAGATTTTTTGCTTCAGTTGTTCTATCCATTTATAAAGTCAGTTAATTATATTACAAGAGTAACGTAATGTCGTTCGTAAGTTTAATTTTTTTTCTCCAAGAGAGAGAGAGACAGATTTCGATTTCGATTACTTATTACCAAAAATATTAAATTTACCATTAACGGAGGGTGCGCTAAAATTGGTACTGCAGATGTATATCGCTTGTTTTGTTTTGTGGTCTCTTTTATTGTTTATTTATATTGAAATAAATTTATTGTTGATGAATTTATAATTTTTCAGTTTTAGAATGAACACCGATAAGCTAGAAGGGGAATTTTCCTATAGTCAGTATCGAATGTTTGGCAGTACAACTTTTCCTTCCCACTGACCTCAGTGGAGTCCCGGTTTCTCTGCATTTCTCAAAAATTACATATAATAGAAATCCACCGGTTAGCAATGCTGATTCCACCGTCCCAGAAATAAGTTTCAAGGTCAACTTCACCTAAAAGAAGAATGTGAAATCCGATTTGAACTCCATATGGCTTTCAATCTACAATTGTGAAATCACAATTGTAAAATATTAGTTACACATTAAGTAAAGATTAGAACAATGTTCTATTTATTTGTAATCTATTTATATTGTTACCATTATATAAACATTGATCTGGTTGACAGTACTCAACTTTCTCTTTCGTTATATTTTAATTAATGACTTACCGTATATGGGTCGAATAGTACACTTTACAAGTATAATATTCTAATATAAGTTCACTAATTTTGGCTTATGAAGTTAGCTAAAGATCGGGAAAGTATACTTTTGACCATTCAGTACGATCCACAGGGTGATGGAACGTACATTTTCAAGGAACTTGATGCGTAGAGTCATAATCTGACAAAGCAACATCCAAATATTTGTGTCACTCTCCTTATCTTTGCCGGACAAGTTTTGAAAGGAGAAAAAGATTAGGCTAGGAAAGAGTAGCCAGCAATAGTTTACAGAGTAAGCAAGCTGATTTGGAGATGTTGATACAGATTTGAGGTGAAGAATTAGAGAGGTTCTGGATGTGGGTTTCCTGCCACTGCAAACCACAATTGTGGTGATCAATCTGGTGTCACCCGGTTTCGTTCCGCATATTAAATTCAGATTGGATAAAAATAAATGCGGTAAACAATGATTTTCATTATTATTATGTTGTACAATGTTGTAGTGTCTTATTACTAGTATTGCTACCACTATTGCTACAACTGTCACTGCTGCAACTATTGCTGGTTGCGGTTTTTTCACTCCTTTATCATTAAACAGCCTCAAGCGAAACTATTGATTTGAGCTGAGGTTCGACGTTCGACGCTTTACCTAGAAATGGACACATATTTCACTATTACGACTTTGTTGTGTTGCATTATTGTGCACATCACTTTATTTATTTGATTTCGTTCAAAGTTGTGGAGAATTCATTTCACCTTTTAGGGTCCTCCAAAGAAATGAGACAAGAAACGTCTCCATCGTCCCTGGTGGTCTCCAGTGGCGGAGACTCGCAACCGTAAGGTTGACGTCTTCCTCTGCTTTTTTTCCTTAAAGACATGCTCTTGTCGCTCAGGTAAAACTCCCTGAAACAAATGTTTTCTTATTCGTTCACTTTATTGGAATAAAGTGCGAACGGCTATTTCCGAATATTTCAATAGTGAGCATGAAAGGATCGTGCTACGAAACTGAATTTTATTTTTTATAAATTCAATTCTTACTTGGAGGAATAGTTGAATTTTACACCATTTTTGGGTTTCCAAATGTGGAAAACTCCGTAAATAATAGGATTCAGTAGACTGTTTGACATTCCAAAGCAGAAAATTCCATTCCTTAAATCTTTGGCTAACTGTAAGAAAGGTACCACCCGTCAATTTGGCAAACACTGGGAGGTGCGAAAGGAAAAGCGATTTTCATAGGTGTTTGTCTGGTTGAGAAACTAATTTGAGCTTACTGAGCGTAATATAAATTAGCAAAACCTTTTCTTCCAACGTGTCCAATTCATAAAAGTGTTTAATTCCTTAGAATTAAAAATGATAGAGAGAGAAAAAAACAGCTTTTAAGTGGGATTATATATGCAGGAATTATGTTGTGCTATGTTGCCCCCGTGTAGGCATGCTAAGCCTACGGAACACCTCGCTACGGCTCGTCTTGACACATTTTTGCAAGTCAAATCTAAGTCGCCTGTCCAAGTGACAAATCGTGGTTTTTCAGTCAAAATAAATTAATGACGATGATAAAATGCTTTCTAGTAGACTCAAGTCCTTCCGGTACCTGTTCGTCTGGTTCGTGAAACATGAAAACTATCATCATGAAGTAGTACGGAGTCCAACAGATTATGAAAGTAATCACAATTACAACTGAAATTCTCATTGATTTAGTTTTCGCTTTGTTCATAAGTCTTCTCCTATTTAAATTTGGTCGGAAGAGACTGGATTTACCGGAATCAATTTCAACTTGAAACACATTTTCACTTTCTGAAAAAAATATGTATACCTATATTTTGATGTGTGTGGCTCCAACAAATTTGAAAAATTTGTTTTTAAGTTACTCTTTGAAAAACAAATTGATTATAATAAAATGCATTTGGTACATTCTACGAAAACTTTTACTCACGGGCAAGAGCTCTGAAAGTGGACGCATAGGACCAAACAATTACGGTCAGTGGAAGAATAAACATCAGAAAAAGACTCGATATTGTGTACAGTTGTTCCTGCCATGGCTCTGTGTAAAAGCCATAGGTGACGCATTGGTAAAAGTCTTCGTAAAAAGGTCCTTTTCCCACCCTGAATATCAGAAACTGAAACAGAATTGATTTTGTTTTTAATTTTTGAGTCGTACATTGGGAAAGGAAAAAATGTGTTGAACGCGTTCAACAAATAAAATCTTCAAAAGCTGACCAAGCGATGTGCACACCAGGCTATTATTTAAAGAAATGATCAAATGTTCTTTGAGACTGTCCCGAATATTACAATCTATTTAGATGCAGGACAACGGCCTGTAAAATTTTTAATTTCACTTGATGTGACCAGGTTGTGTCATCAAAGGTCTATTGCCCACTGATTCGTTCTTGGTCTGCAGTCCGATGCTGTGTTACGTATCTAGTTACCTACTTTGTTACCCCACATTTTTGCTTTCCACTGAATTACGATTGAATTTAATGTAGTCAGTGTCAATATAGCAACGTTTATATCCGGTTTTACCATCTGCTATGGGCTCACTTCTAATTGCTTGTCATGTGTACCGTTTGTGTTTTTAACCGTCCAATATAGTGCATAAACAAGTCAAACCACTTGAAACGTGTAAATTTCAAATTTCAAGTAGCTGAAGCAATGTAAATGAATTTCTGACGTAATTAAATTTTGTCCCATTCTCGAGTACTTCTAACAAATTTTTCTTCTGACATTTGAAATGTGAATGTGAACAAATGGAAAAGAAAGAAATCGAATGCTAGTTGAACCTGAGACACTTGTTTTGAACATAAACCATGTCTGAGGCCATCTCAGATGTAATCGCTCTTGTCCGAGTGTGAATGAGATTGCTTTGTTTAACGGGAAGTTGTCATTGGATCCTGAAAAATTAAATGAACTGAACGAAAATCGTTTTAAACTAATAAATTTGACACTTTGACACGGAAGACAGAATTCATCTTTTGTCATTTAGAGAAGGCTTTGGAGATGTTGCGAGGCAACTTCTGCTAGGGAATTAATTTTCAAAGTAAGCTGCAAACCGCAGAACTCTATCGCGAGGGGTGAGGACGTGAGAAGCTCTACCGAGAAAAACCGTGCAGAAGCAATACGAGCAAAACTAATTAAATTGAAAAATGAAAGTTCAACAACTCACCTGTGGACTACTAAGCAAGAGACTTAATAGCCAGGCCAAGATGACAGACCTGCTGCACCTTCTTTTGGGATTGAGCGTTTTCATAGGATACTTAACCGCCAGAAACCGATCCAGACTGATCAAAACCAGGACGAAAGTTGACAGATAGAGGCTAAACACTTGAGAGAATTTAAATATCTTGCAGGTGAAATTGTCAGCCAACCAGGAGACGGAGTAACTCCAGGCAGCTTCGCCCAGTAGGCAGGTGAATGTTACCAGGAGATCAGCAATGCTTAGGTGAAAAATTAAACTGTAAACAGAACTAGAAAACTGACGGGTGTTTGACTTGTGCTTGTGTGTCAAACTATAGACGGTCATGATGTTTCCCATTAGTGAGACGACGAACATGATGCCGAGAACAATGGCCTGTATAGTGTTTGATAGGTGACGCTGCGGGGCGTGGTCCAGGCACCGGACAGGTAGCCCCGTTGTCAGGTTACTGTAGTAGTTGAGCAACAGCCATAAGGACCCATTTCCGACTTTAAGACGTTCACATTCCTCATTAGGCAATGTTGTCCATTTTGGGTAGTTGTCTGTCAATTTACCAAGTTCTCGAGCGTTAACGTCGGAGACATTGAACATGTGCGCCTGACCGAAAACGTTCGGCGAGAAAGGCTCTGACAATTCGGCCATTTCTACGGTACATCAGCCACTATGCCAACACATCCTTAAGTAACCTGAAACATTTCAAATTTTTAAAATTTTATGCGGACGATCAACGACGATTTAATATTTAATTATCGTGACGAGTCCTTACCCGAACTACGATGGGGAGAAGATACCATCGATCGTGTATCAATGGTTGTGGTGTGAAGCTAAAAAAAAGGAAACAAAAACAAATATCCATCATTCCGACTATCATTCATTACGTTCGACTCTCCAATTAGGCATAAACTTTAAGTTAAGGCGTTACGTCAGTCAATGAATATGCTCTCCTCCACTCGAGTAGTAAGGATTCCTTATGGACCAGATGAGTGGTGATTTCTGTTATAATTCCCTTTTTTTAATGTACTCTGATTGGCCTCTGCTCTTTCACATTTAAGTATATGGTGCCTGTAGCACCAAGCTGGAACTGCAACCAAAACTACTTTGCTCGTGTGACAGTTTATTTCTGATTTTTCACGGGCAAGTATAATTTACTCGTCAGCTGCACGACAATTTTTGTTATCTTCATCCCTCATTTAATCCGAATGCAAACTCATAAAAAAGAATCTAGGAAGCAGTGAGATTTGCTTGTAAAAGAAAGTCAGTGAAAAAAATTCAAAAAATCGTATTCTGTCGTTCGATATAGACATTTTAAAAGGAGGACTTACTCATCTACCTGACAATCATTCAAATTATCTCAAATTCCATTTGACAAAAGCCAGTGATTCAGTGGTCAGATTAATTCTCTACCACTTTCCATTCATTTTCAATACTTTTTTAGTTCCATTAAGTAAGATTAAAAGTTCGAAAGGCTGCGAAAGACGCAAGTCAAGGCACAGGTTCCTTACCTTCCCCTTACCAATTTAGATTCTCATTGTGATTGAGATGGTCAATAAAACTCGTCGAGGAATTCATCGCTTTCATCTGAATGTTGGGACAATGTTCATTTCTCTTTTGGATACCAATTGACACAGTCTTCCTTTCAACGGGACTTTTACTCGTTAAATCGTATCTAATATGGAAAGTCAAAGCTCCACAAAAATGCTCTTTCTAGTCTTATGGTACTTATACTCCATGGATTTACTATAGACAGTGAAAAATGTGTACTTGATTCGTATCAACAAGACGAGTACAGACACACAGATGCTGCTTTGAAGATTTTAGCGACTAGCGACAAAAAATAGAATGTAGAATGTTGTGAATGACAAATGTGTGTACATTTAAAAAACATTAACTTATGAATTTTAAGTACAGATTCGCTCGGTTAAATAACCGGTAATAAATAAACCGGTTAAATAAACACAAGATGTGAATTCTCACTACCTCTCCAAAATTATTACGCATAGTTTGGCATAAAATTATATATGAACCTAGTAATGTATGGTCACCTGACAGATTCAATTTCTTCTTAAACAAAAATCTGAACTATATGTAACGAATATCGAGCATCTGGCTGTCAAAAAAACCGCGATTCTTTGTTGACACTACGTTAACCATCTTTATGCGACCTGCCGAGGTTTGCACGGTCCTCTTAGTAATATTGTTGATTGTAAGAAATGATAAGTTAGCGCTTCTGATTGACAGAAATGACAATTGAGAGACAATTGCTGAGGGAATTTGGTTTTTGTCTTGCTCACAGAGTGCACGAGTACGACAATATTAATTTCCAGTTTTCGAATCCTATAAATTTTGTTTAGTAGTGAATAAATAGCGATTTCATGGCAGCATAGTTTACATTCACAACAGCGTTTTCCCTATAACCCTAAAGAATCGGCAGTATCTCTTATAAATTTTATTGGCATGCACCCGTTTGCAGTATCCTCTCTGTTCACTCTAGTCTAACATCTAAATATTTATTATTATTATGAATTCAATTGAATAGTAACTAATTTCATTTAAACAGGCCAACTGCGGATGTTCAATGAAATGCTTTCCAAATTATTTATAGACAAATAAAATGACAACAGTTGAATTTTGACACATTTTGAAATTAAAAAAAAATTATTTGTTATTGCTCACAAGCGGAAAGTAGCAAAGTCCTGGTGGGGTTCCTGTCAAATCCAACTTTAACTTTCATTTACCTCTTTCACGAGCTATGAAAATCTCTTGATGTACTTGGATACAATTTTAGTAATGGTATCTTAGCTAAGGCAGGGAGCTCTTCATTCCCGATTAATCTGGATCACAATATGGATCGACAAGTCAATTTTCCTTCGGTGGCAAAATCTGGGTGCCTGAAAATGTCCTGTGCATAAATTTAAGCGAATTATGCTAAAGAATTTTTATGGTTTCATTTCGGATTGTATGAATGAGAATTACTCAAAACAATGTTGAATATAGAGAATTTTTCATATACACGAGAGCATGCATGGGACGCCACAGAAGATGCTTCAAAAGAGCGACTTTATTTTTTACAAAACCGCGTCTTATGGCATGGTCATCATTTCCATTCCCCCCCCAAAAAAAAAATACAAACAAGAATGACAAAATGAAGCTGAACTCGGAGGTTTACTCCTCGAGCAGACACGTTCGACGTTCCCAAAAGAAAAGAAGTGCAAACAGGAGCAGACCGATGTGACACAACAACAGAACAAAGTCATTAAATTGCAGTAATCTAATTTACAATTTAAAGTGAACCATAACTCACATAATTGATTTGTCAGTAAGTTCGACCATAAGCAGTTACAAAAAACAAAAACTGCTTAATTCAGTTGCCAATTTACTTCAACCGGTACATCAAATGAAACTTATTCAATTTTCAGTGATGGAAGAATTGGTCAATTGTATCCGTCTGTACCAATAGTATCTGTTAGTAATAGTAAATAAATAAACAAACGTATGGCGTTTGGCGTTCGTTAATTTCGCGTACCCGACACAACCGTAACTCAACTGATGTAACAACCACTTTTTATTCTTGGCAATGCGATGTCAATAGCCTATGGAATTTCCATTGTAAAACATATATTTTCGACTTTTCTCTGCCATTTTTGCGTCCGCCTTCCACGAGTTCGCGGTTAAAACTGTTAATGGAATTGGGAAAGGAAAATAAGATGAGAATGTTCCCGCTCAAACGAATGTTAATATTACTTTTCATATTTTATATTCGAGTCAAACTTGATTGCAAAGTTATCATCCTAAAATACATGTTTCTGTCTCGTGAAATTCTTTTCCATTCCCTTAACCCCAAGAAACAATTTCCATTCATATACACATTCAAGTTCTCCATTCATTTACATACGGAATAACCGTTCCTCGTGGATCCTCACGGTTTTTACTCTGAACCAGTGTTTTTTAAGTGTAGCCCACGCTAACCGGGAATTTCGTTGATTCATTTTTCAACTATTAACAAACTAATTCTTTCAATTTTGAATTTATAAATGGCGCGTATTCATTTTTATTTTAATGCACATGGCGACATCTAATGGCCATTGAACGAAATGAAATTCCTTTAGATGTCTCTTCGAATCAATGCAATCGGACAGCAGCACACTCTGGCGAAGTGCGTGCGACGCACCAAAGTAAACAATGTACGCAATAATGGGGGTGAGAAGGTAAAAGAAGTGTTTCATTCAACCCTTTCACTTATTGACACAACCATTTATTGTAATTGTTAAATTTTGATTACTGCTCTTCGTTTGGCAAACAACAGTAGAGCAGAAGGAGAGAAAGAAAAACAAAAACCACAATTTTACTGAGATTCCATGTCCACATGTTCCCAGCGCTGTTTTCCTTCTTCATCTTTTTCTTTACCTCCGAAACTTTCTGTGCATTGTGTCAATTTCCGATGTACATATATAAATAATTAACTGCTAGATTCGTTTCAAAGCAGCCATTCTCAGTCACATATCATTCTAAAAGAGAGGGAGAGTTCAAATTTCATTCCATCACTATTTTTAAATACTCAACCAGAATTTGCAATTCTGTTCTCAAATGAAAGCGCGTTTATACCTAGGAAATGCCCCCCTGTTATCCCACGTCGTGCACTGCATATTCGTCTCAATGTTCAGTTTTTCACCTGCTTTTGTGTTCCACCTGAAATGTAGCCGAAATTTTTAAACCTCTAATATTAGTATTCCCAAAAAAGCGGACTACCAATTAATAAGTTTCCTAACCCCCATTTAATTTTAATTAATTTAATTTGTTATTTCACTTAATAAATTGTAACAACTGTTTTCTATTATTTGTAGTTTAGTATGTAGCACTAATAAATCAGATTTGTCTATATCCTTAACCCCGAAATTTACAGTTTCTGCACTGTCTGTCAAGAGAATTACCGGAGTCAGATCTATACATTCAACAATATCTAGTACTGAGAAATCTTCCACGTGTCTTATCTTGCCGTGTCTAAAGTTTTTGTTTACTTCAACTTTTCATCCTAATGTCCGCCGGTTCCTGAACCTCTTTTATCTCACTGCAATAGAAAATAATGTGTTTTTTAATGGTAGTGCAAACTATTACAAAATTTAAGTTAAAAACCAAAAAACAAGGTTTCTACCTGTTGGTCACCCGGTTGCCTTGTCATGCGCTGCTGCTCTGCCACTTTTTCATTGTTGACAAGCTTTTGTACTAATATTACTTTTTAGACACACTCCTCATTAATAAACAGAAAAGTTAACATGATTTAACGGTACACATACACTGGACAGGGAGTTGGTGCCAATGGACAACCACAAGAAAAGTAATACTCCAATGAAAGAAGAAAATGTCTTTTGTTAAGATAAATCCGGTAGAATTGTGGAAGGAGAACTTGGGGTTCAATGCAAACAATGACCCTTTTGAAATGATTCCAATTCAATACTGTAGGAAGTACCTGTTTTTGTTCATCCTTCTTGATATACTCATGAGCAGTTCTCATTTTGTTTAATTTCAGGTGTCGTTTTTATTTAAGTTAGGATCAACATAAACAGTAAGAATTCGTCATCATCATCCTTCACTAGGCAGCGGCTGTTTCCAAAAATATTTGTTGAGGTTCATAGGAAACATCCGATCGCATTCGAAACTGTCATTGGAGACATGCGACAATTCGAATAGACTGAACAGATAATTTCCAAACAGCAGGGAAATGTTTAGAGACGAGCTCACCCGAGCTCTGGTGTTTTCAGACAATTAACACTGACATCTCAAAATCGTAGAGGGGGAAAAAATAAAAAATATATTCAATCAAGTGGTAGCTGAAAAGACAAATTTGACCTTGTCAGACAAATGCGAGAAATTATCCGGTCCGGTCAAACTATTAGAAATTTAACGAGGTAAACATTAGGTTGGTAGGGAAGTAAGGTAGGGGGTGCCATGGGGGTGACAAGGAAGGGTTGCCGCGTGCAGAAAGTCCTGTAGAAAATCCCAGCGAATGACGAATGAAAGGAAACCAGGCAGGTGGCATGGGCCGTTGAGGAATTTTCTCTCTCACTTTACCTAGAATAACCGCAAATGACCAAGATGAAGCGACCGGCGTCGACCGCATGAGGCCGCCTGAAACCGGGAAGGTGACAGAGGAAAACTCCAACGTTGGAATGAGAGAATCCGTCCGAAAAACCGCCGTTCATGTGATTCTGGTCGGAGGGCCCTGACGGCGGCTGCGTCAGCAACAACTGGGGCCTCGACGTTGTACGAGATTGTGGCACAATTAAACCTTTTGTCATTTAACTTCACTTGTTTTTTCCTGTGACATTTTGGTCCCTTCCGGAGAAGTCAGATTCTGGCGTTTTCGGGCATTCGGTCATTCGACCACCTCCTAAGCCGCAATCGCATTGTTTTCTGTCTTTTTATGGATTTGATGCCATCCAAAAGGCCATGCACAACAAAATTCGATTCCATTCCTCGTCCTTTTCTTCCACTTTAAATTACGTTTATGTGTTACACGTTACATGAATTGGAGAGACGGACACACGGACACACAAACTATCTTTGACTGCTTGAGTTACCAGTTCATTTTTCCCGCCCAGTATTAGTATTTTTTTTCTGTCTGGTTATAAATTAATTTTTATCAGACGACAATGGCAAAATGAAACTGTCATGTTGGTTAGACGAGTCCGACAGTAACCGGTACGGACTCCTGTTACGCAGAAACCATACTCAACAAACAAACAAGACTAAACAGATTGTGTAAACACTTTTAGTCTTTGGTCCTCCCAAGAGTTCCCCAGCATTGGTCCTGGTCCATCCAAGACCAAGAGTATTTCATCCAAAAGTCAATTCATATACAAAAAAGTTGTGACGAATTTATTTTGTTCAGTTTGAACGATCACAGCAATTTACTTTTCTCCGTAAAATCGTTCTGACCTCACATCCGTTGTTGCTGTTGTTGTACTCGTAGTTTGCCCTGGACAGTATGACAGTAGTGGGATTTATATATATACTTTCCCTTACACGTTCATTTACACACGCAGTTTTCCTTCCTTCTCTTTTAATTTGAACATTTTACCATTTATTACAGTTTCGATCAAATCAGGTATTCATAACCGCACTGGGCAATCCAAGCAATTAGCAAATAAATTTTCAAGAATTTCTAATTGGCGAAAATGAGGTTTCATCTTATTAATGTAATTTCAAACGATTCGCCCCGTTCACAATGAATCTTCCGTTCCAATGTATTATTAATGACAGTGGCGACCACCATAAGATTGATGATAACCACATAGTAAGAAACCCTGTGATAATTAATTGCAGTCACCTATTTATTTTGATAATTTTGTTTACGTAGGTATACTTCTTTTCTTTTGGGTATGCATTTTCCTTATTGTCCGTATGTACTCTGGGGGGAACAGGTTTGTCCAGATTGGGTGTTACGGATTGGGTGCGATTGGGTGTTGGTAAGTAGTATCTGTCGGTAGGGCACTCTGGTTTAAAAGCAGTGACTTGGACAAACATGAATTTGTTAATGGAAGTGAAGTAGGAATGAAGTCGTGAAAGTTTTTTCAACGACAAAAATTATTAAAAACCTAATAATAACAATAGAGTAGTTAAAGCGATCAGCAAGAGAAAAAAAGGTAAAATGCATCGGTCGATTTGAGGGGTCATTAAGCCGATCGACCGGAAGTGGTAAATTGCTCGTTCCACAAGTCCCGTTGCATTAATCATTAAGCTTGTAGCCTGTAGCTTGGAAGAATTAACTGCAAAATTGAGTGAAACCGCCACTGCCACCGTCCTCAAATATAAAGATGACCTTTTCAGACTTTTGCTCCTTCTTCATTCTTAAAATTGTCGTGTTGTAAATTAATCTGATGTCAAAGGCTGCAACGCTTTCGGTGTTTAAATTTATAATTTAAACTATTGCCCAATAATGTAAATTGTACAAATGCAAGGCTAGAAGGGCTCCGAATTCGCTTCACGTTTGCATGGTGTAACACACCGGTGCGACAATTTGCAGTGAATCTTGTATCTTCCCAGTGGCCTGGAATTCTCAGGTTGGGCACACGCCTTTCCTTCGTGATCGACGTTTTTCTTTACTCAGCCTAAACCCATTCAGGATTTAATCGTTTTGTATTTCAATTCTTTGTCTTTGTCTCTCCCTCGAAACCAATTGAATTGGCAATTATTTAATAATTTATCATATGGTGCTACCATTCGACCTGTTAGTCAGCCGCCATTGAGTCGAACCGTTAAGTACCTGGTTAATTTCCCAACCGAACATTTTTCTAATACGTCTGTTTTTCCTGTATTTTCGAATCTATCACATCCAAGACAATCACACAAATGCACGTTTAACCGAGCGCCGTGGCTCGTTATTCCCTTGCCTCCCTGACATTTACGCCTCTCCAATATGTTGTGTTTGCCATTAACAACGGAACAAGGTTTTTTTTGGAATAATCATGGAAAAGTCAAACGATCGGAAACCAAATCGATTTTCGCAAATATCCATTCGAAAGAGTTTCTCATGTCATAGGCATCGCTTCTGGCATCTTGTAAAGTCAATCCGCTAAGATATAAATCAATCAAGAAAGACGTCACAAATTTTAATTGCTTAAATAATTTAAGAATTTAAGAAAATCTTTTGGACAAAGTTCAATCCACGAAACCCTTCAGGATTGAAAGATCAGACTCCGCCAACCGCTGCACATTTTTCTACCTTTACCTTGGAATGAATGAATGATAGCCTAAAAAGAGTTTCTTGGGCGGTAAATTTTTAATCTTAGGGTGGCACCGATCATTCGTTCCAGAGTAATATTCTGACTACTGTCCACTAAGTAGTAGTCGCATTTTAAGTAGTTTTGCACTTCCTTTTCGAATAGCCTTCTATCTTCCCAACAATAGTGAAATTAAAATTCTGGTCGAGCGTTGATGCAAATTTTTGCACTTTATATATAAAATCAGATCAAGTACAAACCTCTTAGTAAGGTTTTCAATGACCAAATCGAATCCTTGCCATGAAGGTACTCGTTTGTATCGACTAAGTTTTCTCATTTTATATCAAGTTAAATTGTAATTGTCGTCTGCTTTTTATTCTAAGGTCGATCACTTTTTAAGCCACCTAAGGCTGGCATTCTGGGTTCTTGCGCTGGATGCCCTTCGATGTTGCTTGACTGAGTCACACTTGTTGGTAGCAGTTAGGTTCATCGTTCCTGCACTTCTTCAGGAGGCTAGAATAACGCATCAAGGTCAAGGTCAGGTCAGGGTCAGGGTCGGGTCAAAGTCCATTCAACACTTACTTTCATCGAAGACATTATTGTCATATGAATAAGAAATATAAACATTACTCGTCGTGTTCTCACGTGGATAGAGCAAAAGCTAGAGCCGGATCAATCGGTCGGACATTCGCATTCTCCTCTCCTGCTAACCGTCGTGGCTTACTGGAATTAGCAATGTTCGTTTCCGGTTCTATCCGAGGGGTCAAGGAGGGCCTGTCTCAGCCGTGACCGTGTGGAGACCAAGCAAACTCTTCTGGCTTCTCGCCTCAGTTTTCAACGCGATAAACACCAAAAACGCTGGTAAATTCTATTGGTATTTATATTATGTGGCTGTCTATCCGTCTCTCTCTCTCTTTTCCTTTCTTTCGCACAGCTCGGGCCAAGTCCTCAACATTTTGAAAAGCCAGGTTTCTGTCGCCTTGTGGAAACATTGAAATTCTAAACTTGGGCCCGTCGGAGGTTGCGGAAGAGAGGGGAGTTAAACCTCATAGCTGACGCTTAGCCTGCGACTCGACCTGCCTTTCATCTCCTCTTGCCCTTCTCCTCCTCCTTGTCCCGGCCGCCATGGCTGCCCACCTCATTCTATTTCTATCCGTCCCCTGCTTCTCACTCCACTGCCGTGTTCCCCTCTGGCCCCTCGCACAAAGGTTCCGCCTCCCCCCGCTCTTCTCGCGTCTCATCCTCTTCCGTTCCACCTCCTTCTCCATTCCCCCGGTTAACATCCACTTCGCACATACATTACCTTCCTCTGGTGGCTCTCGATTCCTCGTCGAATCCTGTGCCGCCAATGCTTACTAAATGGGAACGCGTCCATTTCGACTTGACCGCATTTGCCGGTCCTGGTAACGAAAACTATGAACACTCAACGTGGAGTGAAATTTTCCCGTCGTTTCACGTACCCTTTTTCAATTGGAGGAACCAGCACACAAGTTCCGCCTTTTCTTTGACAAAATGATTATAAAATAAAATATATTTAACGGATTGGCTAAGTGAATCAAATTCGACGTTTTGATTCGGTAGAGTATACGTGACGTAAACAATATCAACGTGGATCTTTTCTTCGTCTTTCACATCTTTATTCTTATGGATTCTGAAACTTTTTCCCTTTTTTAAAGGTTGATTTTTGTTTTTCTTTATTTCGTTCTCGTAGCAGGCGTTCGCCAACCCTCGTTCGATTTGCGCCCCGCAGATAAAATTTCTGAGGTTCTCTCCTTGGCCTCTTTGTCATTAAATAGGAACACCGACAAAAATGTCCTCCTCGAAAATTAGTTTCGGATGAAACGGAGGAAAGGGAGAAGAAAAGAAAACGGTGGCGGTGGCTTGTTGGAAGACTCGCACCTTCCACAGCAGAGCGAAAGCTGCCTTACAGATTTGTTTCTTTCGGTTGATCAATCCCAACGGCAATCAGGTTCCGTGTAAGCCGGCTGATCGAACGACCTCGCCTTAATTACACGAGTCCCAAACACGAGAAACGTTTGCGTGCATTTTCCCATTTCCACTTAGTTGAGACAAAACGAAATGGGAATGGTTCGCGACCACCAGAGCCGGTTGATGGCTGTTTGTTTGTGCGGAGGAGTACAGGGCTATTTCTACTAACGGTGAACAATTTCCTGATTACGAAAATACTCATCTATCGGGGTAAATTTGGGGAATCAGAACGATTGCAGAAGAAAACAGACAAGGGGACCCCTGGAAAGAGTAAAAAATAAAAACTGTTAAGCCCGGCGTATCAACAACTCCTTCGACTGAAAATTTCCCCGGTCTTTTCATTCTTTCTTTAAAGAAAGGAGGAGAAAACAGAAGAAGAGTAAGAAGAGGAAGAAGAATGTAGAAAGAAGTGTCTTGCGGGAAGAAAAGCGAAGGACTTTCAGTCTCTGCATTTCAGACATTTGCCGATGGGAAAAGAAGCAACAAAATTTTATGCTTTGGGGGAAATTTTGAGGGTTGCAAAAGGGAGTTGAAATCTTCTGAGGCTGTTAAGGAGAGAAATCCGCCTTTTTTTCTAAGGCCGTGACTACGTCGTAAGGAACTACTGCTGCTGTTCTCTCAATCTTTTCGAATTTTCCTTTGCCAACTCACACTTATCATATTATTAAAATTTCTTACCAATATGAGAGGGCTCAAGTCGAAATGGACGAAATCTCTTGTCTTGAAACGAATTAAAGGAGTGACGGAATTTAAATTTGATTTAAAACAAGTGTTTCCGCATGCACGCACGCGTATCTTTCTGGCAATAGAAAAATCAAAATTACAGCAGCCGTCTCAGACCATAGCGGAATCAGCCTTTTTCCTGCCCGGTTATGATTGACTTGAGTAAACATTGTAAATCGTGTAAACAAGAAATAAAATGTCGGCGGTTTAACGCTGCCTGTCCAGGAGAAATTAGGCTAATAAATGTGGCGATGCCGCATCCGACGACTGAGGCAGTCAGAGACTTCTCACACTTTGTCTCGCTGCCCATTTAATTGTTCGTACCTCATTAATTCCGTAAACGTAGGAATCTGTATGTGTGTTGCCTATTACTGGTTACCTCGCCTGATTCAAAGGAAAAATTCTCACAGAATCAATAATCTCGGAATTGCAGGTTTGAAGTTACCAGCTTGGATTCGGACGTGATTCGTGACTTCAAATTGAAATGCGTGACACATTTTTTTGTTTTTAAATGTAAATTAACCGAAGTAAATGAATCGTAAAAACTAATGTTCATGAATTTTGATATTCTTGAACCGGTTCTGATTTAATATGAGATTTGAACCCTTTCGGGGTTTGTCTGGATGGTAGAGATGTGTCGGGGCAAAGATTCCCGCTCAATTCTGTTACCGGTCATTTTAACCGGTCAATAAAAATCCATTTCTTGTTTCATTTATATTTGGTTTAATTTGATGCCACCAGTCTGCATTTATACAAGTTTCACCTTTGGCCAATATCTTTGAAAAGTGAAAATTTCCGGAAACTTGAACAACTTATATTATTGACGATCGATCTCAAGCAGTTGACCGAACGGACAATTTCTGGATCGAATCTCGACAAATCCACTGAAAGTTGTGCACAGGAAGCAGGGGTGTAGGACCGTGCGGAGAGGAAATGGAAGAGAGCAAAGACTGCCGGTTCTAATTTAAAAAAATAGTAACTCGTTAGTGGTTTTTGTACGACCGGAGAGATGGATGCAATTATTTCAATAGGATGGGCCTGAGTGAGGTCCACATGGTGTTTCAGACACGACCGAAATTATCTTCCATTATTCAAATTGATCTTTTCAATCTGACTTCTCATCATCGTCTTACCGTTTATTTTTACCGTCCCTCGATCTCGGTATTTCTCTCTCACTCTCACTTTCTAACAATTCCATTCTATCTTTGTTTAGTTTTGAGCCAATTTATTTGCTTCAAGCTCTGATGTTTACCAGTTTTCATGGTTCATTAAGAATGAACCATACCATTTTACATTTCCCCGCATCTTACAACCTTGTACATTTAATTGTTACTGTACGTTTTTCTGTAAAAAACTGAATAACATAAGGAAACTTGAGAAGCTGTTGATCAATATTATTATTAAGGTAACGTGCCTAGATAACAAAAGGCAAGCCGTGTATGTGTGTGGTGTGTAAAGTCGTAGTTGTTGTCTCCGACACAATCTGCGAAATCAATGGTATGTGATTTCCTTAAAGAAGCCAGGAACTGTTTTAACGTTCCAGGGATTCTTCATGACTTAAAGCGATACCCAACAAAAACAGATGGACGTGAAGAATAGGTAGACGATAAGTAAATAGAAATGTAAACAGATAGAAATTGGGTGGTAGAAGCAGTGGCGGTCGAATCCGTGGCGGCAGAAGCACTGGCGGCGGAGGCAGTGGCGGAGGTTTCGTTTTGCAGAACAAACCACAGTAGAGGTGAATCCCCCTCGTAAACGGTTAGCCGCCATCTGTGATGCTTGGTGTTTTTGCTTTGGCGCGCCGTCGTCGTTCTCACTCGGTTCAGTCGTTGGTGAGCCTCCTTGCCGTGCAAGTGATGTTGGTATTCCTGTTCAACTCTTAACCGAATTTGCTCTTTTCATATTTTGCCTAATGAAAGTTTCGACCGATGTTAACCAGTTGTCGGGTGCCGGTTTCTACTTTGATTCATTTTCTATTTCCCGATTGTTTTAAATTCTGAAAAAAAGGCTTGTGCAGTGTCTCCGGGGCTTCGTCACTTGGCCCTCTTGTTCAAGTGTTTTTACGTGTGCGTGCGTGCGTGCGTGCGGGCGTGCGTGCGTGCGTATGTATGAGAGCTTAACCTGTTCATGTTATCTGGATTATTGGATTTTTGCTTGGATTAATTGTTTTCACTACAGCCACGGTATCTATAATTCTTATGTTTTTATGTTTTTTCCACCTTTTTCATTGACGAGTTTTGCCTTGTACGCCTTGAATGCATGAAAAATAACAAAGACTTATAAGTGGTTCCTGTGATTTTCTTCAAAATAATATATGAAATAGACCCCTTGACTTCGTATGTTGTGCGAAAATCAGAAGTTAAACCCGTGGGTGCAGTGAGGGGATGTGAGACGGTAAAAATGGAAGCGGATAATGATGTACGAGACGAGGCAGTTTGGCGTTCGGCCGTCGGCAGAATTTCATACTTGTTCAAATAATTATTCTCCATCTTTGTAATTAGATTGAAGTTAGCAATTAGAGCTACCAGCTAAGCGAACGAAAGGTGACCGGGGGCCCTGAGTGAATTAGCGTGGGGTTGACTCCGAAGAGATGATGCGTAACCTTGAGATTATTGTTTTATGAGGTGCTCGATTCAAGATGGCGGCCGAGACTCTCTTCGTCCCGTCCCGTCGTCGTCGTCATAGCCGTCGTCGTCGTTGGTGTTGTTGCTCCTCCTCACCCCTCGTCATTGCCGTGAAATGAACTCGTCCTCCTCCGGTCTCGTCCGTTTTTTCTCGTTGTCTTTTTCTTCTTTCTCCACGTTTTCTTTACATCGTCACATTAATCTTTGCTTTTGTTTTCTTCCTGCCTTTATTGTCCCCCATGGATATTTTTCTTTTCGTTTTTCATCAGGGTTATTTCCTTCAAGTGACAATATTTTGATTGCATGATTTGAAAATTGGTAAGTGAGTGAATGAGTATGAGGCGCTGCCAAATGCCATTAGCGCATCGGAGTTATAATTTAGTCAAGGGAAAAATTTGTCCGTTTCTGTTCGGGCGTCAGTCGATTATTGCGATAGATTCGCTTGCATATATAATTTACCTGGTTTCATCTGGCAAATTACTACTTTCGAGCAGTTTACTCCCAGCTAATGAAATTATTTACGGCTTAACGTCGTTGAAAGAATGCATTTGTTGCTTTGCAACATAAATGCAACGATATACATCTAGCGGTTTCTAATGTGACTAACCAATTAATGTAGCTTGGTAGTCACACAGGGGAGAGGTACTCCTCAACAGTATAATTGTAATATTGCATTATTAATAGTACGATTTTGTGAGGTTTTATGGTTAAATGTTTTTATCTAGCATAACTACGGGGGCTAAAATTAAGTTTTAAACCAATAATTAAGATAAGTTCTACGAAGTGGCAATAATAATAATAATAATAATAATAATAATAATAATAATAATAATAATAATAATAATAATAATTGACATGGACGGTGCTTAGGTCTGACGGAACCGGCTGGGGGGGGGGGGGGTAAAAGAGAGGCAACCGAGAGAAAAATTCAGAGTTCAAGAGAGGAAGAAATGATGTTATTTTTTGGGTTTTCCAATGGTTGTCAATTCTTGTAATTTGCTGCATTCCCGACCATTCCCGGAAACATTTGGTAGAATTTTCAAATCTCCAACTGCACATGTTAAAAATGTATAAAATGCGCAAGTATGCTTGTTTTCGTTGTCTGAATTGGTTTAAAAGCAATCGAAAGAGCAAAGCCCGAAAGTCGGTATCGGGTAGTTAACTTGTAATGAACTATTTTCTCGGGCTGTTCGTCGACATTGTTTTGTCAATCTCGGTATCACAATATTAACGATTATTGTTTATTTTGCAGGTACTTCATCGGTTTTGAGTACACATGTGAAAATTAAATAGTAATTTGTTTCCTGCAAGATAAGGGAATCTGTGTAGTGAAGTGAAGTGAAGTGAAGTGTTTTTCATGTGGGTGAACTCTTGTGCTTGATAGTTCCGACCAATAATTGGATAACTCGATATTGGATTAATTAATATGGATAATACGTGCTGAACAAATGTATCCTACTGCTGGTATGAATGCTGCGGCTGTCGCAGCCGCAGCTGCAGCCAGACATCCGGTGAGTATTGGAAACATTTTATGTAGCTTCCTGTTGAAAAACAACCACATCATCCTAAACGTCAGACTTGGCTAATAATATTCCTCTTATCACTGGTACCCGCACCAGTGATTGAATTACCATTTCGAATTTCATCTGGGTATTGGGCATGATGTGATATGCTTGTAAAAGCCTTCAAGCACATATTTTTCCTACTAAGCCAGTAAGTTACTTAAAGCAAAGTGTAACATGGTACAGTCTGTTACTAATTCATTTACATCTTCTGCTTTGCTCTTGTCATGGAATGCAAATTAAGTTTTCGTTTAAAGCGTGTTAACAGCAGTTGGAATGAATAGGAGTCGATGAAAATATAGGAATTAGCCTCTTAGTGAATCTCCTTAACACAGCAAAATTTTGCCTGAAATTAATGAGCGGATGTTGGTATGCCGCTGGTTTGACCTCAGGAGGGCGGTTGTGGTTTTCCTTGTGAATGTCTACTAATAAATTTCTCTCTTGTCGAAGATGATAGTGCATTCACCAAAAGTTTCTCACTGTATCTTTTTATTGTCAGACGTGTTTGCTATGAATACGTTGTAGTTAACAGTAATGCCAACTTGAAATCGACCAAACGTATGTTTGATTATATAAGTATAGGTGTTGCGAAGTATTTACGGTATCGTTGATTATTATTGGGTCTGTCGGTTAATTTCGCTCCGCTGAATTCGTTGTTTATTTGTGTGTACATGCGTAAATATATATGCATTATACATTTGTATTAAAGATCTGCGTTTTCTGCTGCATTTCTCGACTATATGTATATATAAATATATGATGTTATTGTAATTAAAAAATGGAGTGTGTCACGCTTATGAATGCTACGTTTCTCTCTCTTGAATGTAATGCTCCATTGTGAACTCGTAATTAGTAATCAGTTTAAAGCGTTTTGGACCGCGTTTCCGATGCAGTCAAACGTGACTAATAATGAAGCCTTCCATTCTTCTTCTGGTAGTCCCATGCTGTCTGATTTGTTGACCGAGCCTTGAGGTTTTTTAACAGTTCATTCAGTCGTGCACAAGTCCAATTATATGGTCTCTTGTTCTTTGTGGCCAACTTTGTAAGAATTTTAAATAACAGTTTCGCGATCATATTTTGGGGTTCAGGGCTCAATATTTTAAATGAAGGTGACTATTGGCTGAATCAATCGAACATCAAACTAAGGAAGTTGGATGAGGCTTTCCAATTATTCCATTTGTCACTTCCCCCACAAGGACAAGTGCAAGTGGTTCGAATCCCGTACTGTTCAACATCCGTCCCAGCGGCTTTTTTTCTTGGTATAAAAAAAGAAGGCATTCCAAGAATTGCACATTTTGAAGTGATACTCGTCGTCCAATCGGATACATGCCCAGATCTTGTAAATTTATTATGTTGACAATAAACGAATATGTATATCCTATATAATATGTACAATATATAATATGTAATCCTAACATTATAAGAATCTGCAATCAACCTACCTACACAAAATGTATAGTTGTATTGCAATAAATAATGTTATTAGAATTGGTATGAATCAATATGGGATCATTTTACTTTCAAGGGCCACGTTACCATTATGTAAAAACACAACTAATGAGTGTTTCAACTTAAGTGCTTATTTTAGTCACTGTCCTGGAAAAATTAACAGGTCAACCACTCGAGATAGCATCGAAAATAAGATGAAGGATTACTACGACCGGTGCTTGAAGTGTTCCTAAATTATCAGAAAACGCTGAAAAGGAGATTCACATCCTTAACCGCTTAATGAAAATACCTTCTTTTTGAGGATCTCTGTGAAAATTCCTAGAGGAATTCCGACAAGGAAGTCTCCCCCGGATGATTATAATAATGAGAATTAAGAGATATTGCAGTACAATACTGTTAAGTTGTTAATAACGGCATGACCACGAGTTACTAACCACAACGGAGATCGTAACAATGAGCTAAAACTGACTCGGCTAAAACAGTTTCCATCATTAATTTGCGTCACAAATTAAAAAAAAATATTATGTTGTGAGCGGTAGGGGTTAGAGAATATATTAGAGTTAATCTTAGCGACCGTTGAAAATGTACGCAGTAAAAGACCAACACAAATCTCATTGCAGGATTAGAGATGTTTAAACAACTTATTAATTGAAAATTATATTTATCGTTTTAGGGTCCCCCACAACCCGGACAACCGTTTAAATTTACAATAGGAGAATCATGTGATAGAATAAAAGAAGAATTCAACTTCTTGCAGGCACAGTACCACAAGTAAGTAATATGTAATATATTTAACGTTTTTGAACATAGCACTTGGATGGCACGTAGAGAAATTAATGAAACTATATATGATTGATGGAACACTTCTAAATTTTACATCATGGTTTCGTGCATCACCACTTACCTTGCCATTATACGAGCTTGCCCATTGTAGAAATTGACATAATGTTCCGTATGACATTGTTACAATTTTATTTTGTTAGAGAGTTGATGGCGTTTAATGCAACATATGTATGAGAGGCATTGTTTTGTTTCACATATGTTTTACGAAAAAAAATTTGTAACAATGGCATCGTCGTGTTTCTTTCAGAAACAAAAATTCCTGAAGTTTCGGATCATCGTGGGTTGCTTCAACAATACTTCGCAATTACTTAGTTAAATAATGTTTACTTATTTTAGGTATACCGGATATTATAATATGAACGATTGTTAACTATGGATTTAATCAAAACAACGTAACGTGGCAGACTTAAGCAGTTTGAATTGAAAAGGGTGAAATATGATGGCTGTAAAGTGACTCAGGTGTAAAAACATGACAACGAATGGGTTCAATCGAAACCTTTTGTCTGTCCAGTGTCTCGTTTTTTTAAAGTAATAAAGAATTTATTGATTTAAGAGATTCGCTTTAATAATGAATGGTTATTCCTATTAGTATTAATCTTAAGTTGATTAATTTGAAAAGGGATGCGCCTTCCACCGCTTCTCGTGAAGTGCCCGTTGTTTTCATTTCAAACTGCGCCATGTATTTAGCTATCCTCTTGAAACTAATCGATTTACTTTTTTGTAGCAATAATAATGGGTTTGTTTATTTCTTTTTCTGTAGTTTGAAACTGGAGTGTGAAAAGCTAGCAAGTGAAAAAATCGAAATTCAAAGGCATTACGTTATGGTAAGTGAAGAGGGATGTTAGAGATGCGAGCTCATTAACTTGATATGAACCTAATGGATTCGGTTATGCCATGTATGCCTGATAGTGACTGACCTGTTCCTTTTTTGAGACAACCGTCTAACTGACGTAAATGTTTGTTGCTTGTCTGTTTTTTTTTCTTAATGGAAAATGTTATCGCACTCATAAGGGGTTCTAAAGATGGTCGCACGCGTTGTTTCCTCAGAGGGTTCTTGGGGCATTTCCTACGTATTGTGTGCACATAGGTATTTGAGCAATAGGTTTATTAATCTAATTGTCTTTATTTCAAAATTTTTGCTTCTTAGAAATTGATTTCCTCCGTCATTCTGTTTGGGTGATTGCTAGCTTCTTCGCAGAAAAAACCAATGATTACAATTGTATTTGTTAAAAATTGGTTTGTTATCACGTTGATTTGCTTGCAGGTTCCTCCTTCCGCAAATTCAAGAATTATGAATGCTTGCACGCTTCGCACTCTTTTATTATTAAAGCGTCTAACCGTTTTAATTAATTTATTTTCAGTTGGCGACGGGATGGCACGATTCTACTACATTAGCAATATTTAATTTGTACGATAGTTTTTACATTCACGTATTCATTGACACCTTTTCGTTTGAAGGATTTCAATATATGTATGTTTTGCAATTCAAAAGGCGATTAATATGACGTTTAAATTACAACGACAAAGGGTAAATGTTGTTATTCAAATTTATACACGAGCGAAAATAAAATTGCTCGATTGACAAATTTACAATGAATGCGTGAAATAAATAATATCTATTAATCAGTTGTCCTAGCATGACCAACGTATATATTAACATATTTTGTTTTTTTTTCGTTTTCCTGCTTTGCTTAACTTTAATTTGCTGCGCATCACCGCTTTCTAAAATGGAATGAAGTTTGAAATTGGAGATTGAGAAATTAGCGCAGGAAAAGACAGAAATGCAAAGGCATTATGTGATGGTAAGTACTTTTCATTTCCATGGTTACTATTCACGATGACACGTACATGAAAGGGTTAACACCTTACACAGACGTGTTACGAGACTTGGACGCAGAGTACTGTTTAAATGATTGCAAATCTTTAGGAGAGGAATTGCCACGTAATTTGTCATGATTCCAACTATTGTATATGGAAATTATTGTTGAACTGTGCTAATGATAAGTATTGCAATGGTACATTTTCATATCAGTGATGTCATTCAATCCGAGAGATTTTTCCGACCTGAACGTGAAATTAAAGAATTTCCAAAAATCTGAAGTCAGTGGATTTGCAAAACCCGTGAACTCATTTCGTAGTTCTTGAGTTGTATTCTTGTCGTAAATATTTCCTTGTCCTTTTTGTCCCAACCGTTTTTTCCTAAACCAAATATTTTTACAACCATACCGTCTTTTGTCCATTCGAATACCCAATTCTGATATCGAATTCTCTTTCCCACACCAAGTAGTCCCAGCTCTCCTTTCATCTCCTTCTTCATTTTCAGCGCCTTTCATTTTTGCCTTTAGTTGTTATTTGACTCGGTTCCAGTGAATAGCAATTAACGCTTGAAAAACTTATTTTACCACTTATGATGCCAGCAACTGGGAAAGTTGGCGAAAAGTTTTGGGAAGGGGGGTAACCCCTGTCACCAATTGTTATTCGACAAAAAATAACGATAAGTATACATACTTTATTTTCCTTTACACTGGATGATTTTCATTCATATTTACTGATGAACTGTGTGCCTTAGGTCATTACAATTAGGTAAGAAATGCTAGTTTTAAAGTTCCGATTGTACATATAAAACTCTGTGGGACTGCAGAACAATGGTGACGTTTCCTAAATGGAATGATGGAGGACAGTGTTGTCGCATACTTACGGGATTAAAGAGAGAAACACATAAAATAAAAGAAAAGGGTAAAACTACCCGAGGCGAACACGAAAGGTAGAAGGAGTATCTTAATGACAGGTTTCTGAGTTGTACAAGCCGACATGCTACATTAATGACATAATGAATGTCGGAAGGAACGGGTAGGAGGAAGAAGCCAACTTTTTCATTTCCATTACGTCAAGATGGAAGTCTCGTTTTGATAATGTGTTCTTGAGTCTCTGACGCTCCCGCACTTGTTTCTTGTAGCAGCTTTCAGAGATTGCTATTTTCATCGATGACTTGAAGTTTTTCCGATTGCAGAAATTCACCCTTTTCGATAAAGTAGAAGCAGTAGGAGAACCGGTATCGGTCACATTGTCTTGCTTGATTCAGTTGAAGCCCTTAGCCGTTTCCGGTCTGCCACAACTACATTGGTACACATGCGTTGCTTCTTTAACCGCATTGGGTAATTTTTCTCTTGAGAAGTGGATCGTCCTTAATTCTTGAAGTCGTATCAAGTCAGCGTAGTAAAAATAAATCTGTTAGAGAAGCGTTAGTGTCCGTAAATATTATTTATTTATAAAAATATTATTTTGCCCGCTTTCAGATTCAAGGTTCACATTGCTATAGCATATCTGACAACATGTCAGAAAAATGATTGTTAAAGGGAAATAGAATAACAATGTAAAATTAATTAAAAGCAAACGCACGCCTCTAATGGACTGTTCTTTGTGAGCATTGAGGTTGCGGTCTGCCCATCTTCCTGTTTTAAAGTTCCACGCCGGAGTGACCAAATTCCTGGGGCGGCTTTCAATTAAACTTTGGAAATGATCTGTTTTCCTCTCGTTTGCACACTTTTTCCCCATTTTAGCGACCAATCTAAACGACCCTTGTGTCACCGTATTGTTTAACACATTTTAATTCAACTAAATTTATTTGCAATGTCGAAAAAGAGAAAACCTTACTCGTGGAAACACTATATAGCCCATTGGAAATAATGGAGTATTGTCGTTATTGTTTCAAACAAATATGACATTAATCCACGACAGATCACTATGTTTTCACGCTTTCGCGTGCAGAAAGCAAATGGGTTCTCCCGTTATGAAATGGAATGGATAAAGTGGTTTCTGACAATTTATCGACACTATTCCGTCTAAATCTGATTCAAATTTAAGACTCTTATTACTTTAGAATTAAATAAATACGCTTTCCCTGTTTACAGACAAATTGACTTGTTACTCTAACGTGTTTTACAAGCAACACGTTTGATATTGTTTTCTTTTCTTTTCTATTTCAGTACTACGAGATGTCCTATGGACTCAACGTCGAAATGCACAAGCAGGTAAGTTTCACATGTCTTTTTTTGAACCCAGGAAAAAATGCCCCCACCGAAAGGACCCGGTTGGGACGGAGTGTCCACTCGAACCCACTAAAAAAACTGCTAGGGGACCTGCTATCCTTTGTGGAGAGGTGAGACTGCCGTGAGGTATTGTCTGCGCCCTCTCCAAGAAGTTATCGTGGCCGAAGCCACTTGAAGGAGCCGAGGTCTCTTCTCGTGGACTCCGGCACTCATTCGCACTTGGATGGAATGACAATTGCACCGCTTTCCCGAAGGGAAACCTCCTGCTTGAGGACAGCAGCCGATCTCTGGCTCCTGACCCCACGATCCGTTGAGTGCAAGGAAGAACCCCAACATCCTTGCACCCCTGCCTCCGTTGACATATCAGTCACCTTTTATGACACGCAGTGCTGGGGGGGGGGCTGAATTCTACAGCCCGACAACCACGCGGGGCCTGCTGCCTTTTAGTCGCCTCTTACGACACCCAGTGCATAAACATACTTTTTTTTAAATTAATATACATGTACAGGATTTCGATTGAAACTTGAACATTATTTTCTTGTGATCCCTTCTTTGTTGTAAAATGTGTATGAGGAAAATTATTTTTTATGAAATCTTTTTCGTTTCTACGGAGAGTGTATTCCAATTCGAAATACTTAATGTTTGACATTGATTATAAATAACAATGACAAACATTGTTTGCTTTGTTCAAACATTCAACAACCTTTAACTTATTTACGTATCTATTTTTTTAAAAGGGTATGTCTTCAGCCCTATAACTGCACCCCTGTTCCCCTACAGATAATTTTAATTGAATTTAATTTAGGCGTAGTGTGGATTTCTCCAGTTTAGCGGTTCAATAAATTGCATGTTTCCTAACGATATTTAGTTATGTAACCTTTAGGTAGGTGGATATTTCGCATTAGCATCTGCTGATGAACCATTTTAATTTTATTAATTCAAGATAGTTTTATAGGGTTTTGGTACCATCAAGTTGAAATTGAAGTTCATTTTACAAAGATCCTTCGTTATTGCCCCTATGAAAATACTTACACTTCAGAATTATTGGAATTAGAAAAATCACTTACTCGGTCGAGATTTAATAAATGAAATGCATTACATCAGTAAAGCAGAATTTGATTGTTGGAATTGTTATGCGAATGAAGAGGTGGTGAGAGTTGGGTCGTCCTTGAGGGCAAAAAGCCTGGCCAACCCTAATTCTCGGATTTTGATATTTTTATCCTGGGAGGGTGAACCGATAAGGGTCTCTGCCAGCGGGGAAGCCCTCACCATCCCATTAATCCCCGCATCATGCGTGTTTTCCACTCATTTCGCACTGTTAATCTTGTTACTCTTGCGATTTAGACACACCCGTCGCCACTGTCGTCGCCATCTTAAAGTTACAAATTATTTATCGAATTTGAATGAAAACTTTTAAAAGTTTGCAATGTTGCTAAACTTCTATCTCGAATTCTCCAGGCGCCTCTTCGTTTCCTCCTGTTTTACGATTCCTCCCCTGAAGGGTATTAACTTCGGAAAACCCGAAGCTTTCATTCTAACGGTTAATTAATAGAACTGAATACCATTCTTCCTCATCTCTTTGTTGCTCTCCTCTCCTAATTTCCTACCAAATTCTTATTTTGTTGTCCATTCAGAAAAAAACTGAAAAACTTTCCGTCTTCGGATGATTTTGGTTTTGCTCATTCAAATATATATTCACTTAGTAGCATGGGAGAGGAAATTAAAATTGACTCTTTCACAAACAACTAGTTCCTGTTAGAAATTTTGTTAAAGGTTTACCCAAAATATAGGTTCATTAAAAAATTAAATAACTGACCCGTGCATAACTAACATGCGTTGGAAAGAAATTGTTTTATTGAAATTAATAAAAGTTTGAAATTGCAGAATTGCAGAATGGCAAATAAGATGGCGCCAATCTGAAAGAGACCGATTAACATATAAATTCTTTTTGAAGTTTATCACTAGTCAAACAAAAATAATGCATTGACAATAACATTTTTAAGAATTTATATAAAAATTTCAAAAATTTTAGAAACTTCGCCGAGGAAGTATACCTCTTATAAAATAAAGAATTTTAACAAAACGAAATTGCTGTCGAATTGAATGAAAATTATATGTATATATATTGTTTACATTAAATAAATATATTGTAATTCTGCTAGATTACGACCAATCAGAATGTGTAATCAATGTGTTATAATAACAATTATAAATAACTACGTAAAAAAACGTGTACCCTTTTAATGCCTGTCTTGTGTAAGGCTCAGTGGGTGCATCGAAAAGTAGCAAATGCAGTCGACACTGCGGTGAACTGGATTCCTTCCTCTTTGGTCGTAGAATGTTTTTCCTGTAGTTTAGCAAGATAGAAAAGGAGGCTCTAAGAAAATGCTTGGCACTTGCTTGCGTACACATGGTGATAAATGTCTAATCCTATTAATAATCTGATTTAACCTGGATTAAAGAAATTTTACGAAGAAAAGAAACCCCGTGGATGGACGACGGATAAATTTCTGTCGAATAATGGCGAAGCAGTAAACCGTATTAGTAGATGAAAAATGCTTGAAGTTCAATACAAATTGTAAAGGAGACAGATAGGGTAGACAGAAGAGGAAAGGTTTCGCCTTCTTACCATCCGTTTATTTGTAAGCCGCTTGCCCACCCTTCTCCCTTTTATTGTGTGACAAAAATCCCCAAAGGGAAAAGGTTGCACAAGTACAAAAGTAGTTTTGCCCTTGACAACAGACCATTAGGGGAATAATAGAGTTATTATTTTTTCATAAAATTTAAAGCGTTATTGATAACGGTGTCCTTTTAATAAATTGCAAATTTTAATAAACCCGCGGAAATTGTTGGTATGACCTTTACCGACGATGGTCGGATACCTTGTAAATGCGAATGATTATATGTCATTTGTTAAATCGAAAATATTCAATTATAGCCAATTTGTTTTTCGGGCTACACAATTGACTAGAAAAAAAAATTGAGAACTCAAAAATGGTGATGGTAAGGAAATGGAAAATGTTTTATTTATCAAGACCATCAAGAGAAACCATATAATCTCCAGTAATCCAACGGATGAATCAAGTAAACATTATTTACCGAATATAAGAAGTCAGCTTTTGATTAATAGGCGAGAAAATAAAATTGTTGCTTGGTCTGACGTAGCCAGAGTGGAGAAAGTCACATTGCTTTGTTAGCTATTTATTGTTCCGATGAATAAGTAATTTAGGTAAAGTTATTTAGACAATTAATAATTTAGAGAATATGTGTGAAGGGTTGATGCAAGACGGTCAATAGAGAGAGAGAGAGAGAGAGAGACCGGGGAGGGGAATGGGGATGGGGTGAAAAGGAGATTGCCGTATGCCGTGCCCCACAAAGCCGTTACTCAGATGTTTACATTTTCACCCTCGACTTGCTTGAGCATGTGTGATGTTTATTGCCCCGAAGGGTGAGCTCACTGCATGCGCATTCGAGGGTTGAGAGACATTGAGCAACACAAGAATGGTAACACTAATAATTGGAGGGTTGCAACGACCCTCTAAATCGAGTGAAGGACTCATCCCTATAAAGGGGAACTCAGTCCTCCTCGTTCCAAATCCGCCTCATCCTAACTTCTTATCCTTTTAGAAACGGTTGTTATTTGATGGAAAAAGTCAGCAAACGCTGCCAACGAAATACGTTAAATTTTTCTTCAGACACACTCATTGAATGAAATAATTTCTTTGAGTTCCAAACTCAATAAGCGTTGCCTTTTTTAGTTGGAAAATTATTTTCGTAAGTAAAATTTAGGATGGTCGTTGTCGTATTGAACGCTCAATGCGACACTCTTTATTACCATTTTGTTACACGGTACAACCGTTTATTTACAAATTCATAGGAATGACGTCACGCAACGAATTTTAATAAGAAGCTTCTAGAAAAACGGAAAAGTTGTCAAATGTATGAATTGTAAGTGAGAGTTTTTTTTGGTTTTTATCGCTGGGGATGAATGGATATCGTATTACCAATGAGATTGCTCTCGGGAATAGGAAAAGGGATCAAGTGTATTGGAGGCGTTCGACCAATACGAATGTGAGGTTTCCCTCAATTATCTGTCTTCTTGGAGCACTGTACCTTATTTGCTTTCTGCAATTATATATCCTTATTTAGTATTTGGTCAGAATGCATGACTTGCTAGCCTCCTGTTGATTAACGGTCTGGTTCAACACCAAGCAGAATAATTACGAATTTCTCTGCTTACAACGTAGTGGCTTGCTTACCCAAAAAGTTAAACACACGCAGAAGCCAATGGCCAATCTTTGAATACTTTTTTGAGATAATTTTTTTTTAGTAAGTCCGTGTATATATTTTCCGACAATCTTGATAAGTAGCGAACGAAAAGAGTGTTGAGTTTGAAAGTCAGAATTTGGGTATTTGAATTTTATTAATACGAAATAGAGGGAACAATAAGTCAAACATTTGTTTTGTACCAATGTAAGTGGCTTATGTGCATTTTTAGGTCCACCTTTTTCTGTTCAAACCTGATCTGTTTCACTAAATTTAGTTTCATCCTCACCGTGACTAAATCCTTAATACGATTGTTACTTTAGTGAAGGAAAAATTACATGTAAAATTTAAACAGTCTCATTTGTGTTTTTGGGCGAGAAAACACGGGGGCACGTTTACTTTTTCTTAAAGTTGTGCATCTCAAGTAGAAAAAGGAAAAAATAAAAATGTTTCAGTGAGCAAATCTGAGCGAACTCTTTGTCTTCCTTCTCGACTTCGATTTTTCTGCTGGCGACCGCCTCCCACCCAGCACTGAAGGTTCTTCCTCTCCTCCTTTTCCCTTTTACCCATTGAAAGAAAATATTATACCCCTGATTTTTTTTCCTTTTTTTTTCTTTTAACAAGATGGAGTAGAATGGAACAAATCTTTTTCTTTCCATGAAGAAATTGAAGAAGAGACGCAGATAAAAATCTCCCCCGTTCCCAAGCGCAGGGAAAAGGAAAATTACTTTCTCCTTTTTGTTTTATTCTCTGACTGTTATTTTATTTTAAAAGTTAAATGTATTTGTTTTGTTTTAGACTGAGATAGCAAAGAGATTAAATGCAATAATAGCTCAAATTTTGCCATTTTTGTCGCAAGAGCACCAACAGCAGGTGGCAACAGCGGTGGAACGTGCAAAACAAGTGACCATGACAGAATTGAACGCCATCATCGGGGTAAGAATAAATAATTTAAAATACTCTATAAATGTCTATAAATACAAGAATAAAGGTATTGAGACTAAAGATTTTTCAAATGATGAGTGCACGAGGCTCCCAAAAAGGTAAAAGAGACTCATTCCTCTAGAAAATGCCACGCTTTTGAACGGGTCATTCAGGCCATTGATTAATTTCGTCAACATTTAATTACGCGATTGATGTTTTGCTTCGTCCCAAAATTGCTCAGGTTGTGCTTCTAGGGATTTTAGGATTGGAGGTTTACATATGTAGTTATCTCTCTTACTATCAAGGTCCTTTTATGGGGTTACCTCGAATCATTTTTGTCACGAATTGAATTGGTGTATAAATAGATGGTAACTACTTTTAAGGCCATTATTTCGCAGTTTTTAGTATTACATATTGGTTAATGTTAAATGATTAAAAATATTATAAATTATCTAGCTATCCGTCTTAATATTCTTAGACACACCGTCCTGGAAAAGAATAGAATAAAAGCAAAATGGGAACTCTCCGAACGTGAAGTTAAGCCGTTGGCAATTGATGAAGCGATTGAAATTATCTGTAACTCACACATTGGCCCAGCAATTGATGGAAAATTATTCGGTGAGCGGCTGTATAGGTGGAGACCGGTGGGACATGCTTGCTTGTTTGTTTCTCACTCGTCCGCTAACTTGACAATTTTTGCCTTTAACATAATTAATTTGTCCATTTTGTATTGAAGAGCTCTTGTGTTTGAGCATTATCATATTTGACAGTGTTTCTTTGGTTTCGTTTGACTCGTTTTATTTGAACAGGCGCCCTTTTTCTTCTCTCTTTCGTTCAGCCTCGTTACACAGCCGTATACTTGTTTGTATTTGAGTTATATTTTAGAGGTTTTGGCTTCTTCGCTAGGGAGCGAATGCCATGTAAACTTAATAAACTTAATCATTTTTAAAGGAACTAGTTATTGTCTAATTTTTGTTGGATGAACGCGCTTGGAAAGCCCGTTGAAAGCTTTCGCCTTTATATTTGCTAGTTTTACAAACTTTCGTTTTTATTATTTTTATTTTTCCTTGTTGTGCTTCCCTACATCATCCGACCCTGGTTTCTTGTATAAATCTGTAATCTCTTAGTATAAACAAAACATATGAAAATCCATAATGGTGTGTCTATTTTAATACGAATACAGATGTCTTGTACAAACATAGCTGTCGAGTATTGTACACAATTGACAAGTAGAAGCAAACAAAGCCGCTTAAAGGAGTCCCTTCATTCAGCTTATCGACAACCCACCTCATTTTACTTTGTTTGTTTAATGTAAGTGCAAACAAATGGATCTATGACTCTGCAGTTTACAGTCTATAGACCAGACATTGCACTCGGAGAGGAAAAGTGTCACTCTATATTTTCTTTCTACTTTTTAGAGTTTCACTTACGGAACGATAATGACCAAAATGTTACCCATACTTGTTGCTCAATCAAAAGGAGAAACATTCCTTGTTTACTGACCTTTTGGTCCGTCTATGCTACATTTCTAATGACTTGTAAACAATAAGTAGACAATAAGCAGAATGCGAATTTGACTCGGAGTGAGGAACTTTTCTGTGATAAACAAGTAGCCTTAGTTGATGCGGGGAACAACGACACATTCAAACAGATTTTACTTCTAAACAGAAGTTTAACCAAGGAAAGTCTTCAAATGTTGTGCAGGCAGTTATGCAACCGTTGTGCAACCGACTTATTCTCTTTTCTTGTCCCATTCAATTCGTACATTTGTGACATTTTCTTGACTCTTCTTACTACCGGAGAATTTAAATACGGGTTACCTGTCTTTTATTTAGTATATTGACGTATTAAAATAATGGCCTCATCATGTTACTCATGTTGAAAAATATTTTTATTTGTGATTAGGTTTACGTTGTTTCACACATTTTGTAAGCCTCCGGAATCCTCGTATGTATTTCTTCTTGATAGACCAGTTCAGTTTAAATTTTTTTGTTTTATTTTTGTTCACAGCAACAACGACCTGATTTACCTCGATTATTGGTTAGTATAAGCTGCAGTTATTTAACGTAAGAAAATAAGATTTAATTTTTCTATAAACCCGGGAAACCCGATTCGGATAATGCCACTTTTTATTTAGAGGAATTAGAGGGATCCGGAAGTTGTTGTTACACTGTGCTCTCAAATAAAATTGAGTTTAATTAAACTGTATTCTGATTGTGTTTCAGCAACAGATGCACGCACAACAACTACCACATGCAGCTCATGCACCACCAATTCCTATGATGCCTCATCCTGGACTGCCTGGACAGCCAACCACTGGAGCAGGCCTTTTGGGTGCTCTTGGAGGTCCAGCCCCACATCCTCTTAGTATATTAGCAGCCAAACCAGACCTCAACTCGGACCACGTCAAATACAATAGCGGTAAGTTACATTTGAACAACATGGTGTGGACACTACCACTACCACATGACTGACACTACCCAAAGGTATATGTATTAACGAAGCCGAAGGATTCGGTCAGAAAACTATTATCCATCACGGTTTCACATTGATTTTCAGCCCTCGTTCAGGGAGTAATAGTTTTATTTATAATTTTGTTTCGCGGTGCCCCGTTGTGGGGGTAAATGTTTTCGGCTCGTCAGTTTCTAAGGTGACGTCGAATATTGACAATTGCCCTTCTGAATCAGGTTTTTCTTAACCCGAAAGCAAATGTCCTGCTGTTTAATAGGGGAACACCGACCAGGATTTTACGTTATGTAATTGTGTGCACAATTGATAAGTTGCAATGATGCACCTGCCACCGACTGACACAATAGAAGCACGTCAAAGTAATAAATTGTAGGTGAACGGTGAAGTAATGATGTCAGAAATCAAACATATCTAAGAATCAATACAAATATTTTTCTTTTTAAATTTGAGTGGGAAGTAGCATTACCAGTCCTCTACCCTTGTCATTATTAATTATTTTGTGCAAATCGCGGTGTATATATATTGGATATTTTGTTCGGTCTTGACCTACAGTTAATGAACTATATGCATCTACCATGGCAGCTAATAACCAATAACATAACTAATAACAACACGCTAATATCAAGCAATAGTAAAGATTCGGTGTCCTTCGTTGATAATGTCTGTAAATTTATGTTGACTGTAAAATGAGACAAAAGCAATTAATTAATGATTAAATTTTGCTTTCATTTTCGGTGTCCTTCTTCAAACGGGAATTGACAGGTCTCAACTCGTCCGAGGAAAGACATGTAAGTAAAATTACGTGACAATAGTACTGCAAAATGGATGTCATTTTTTTATTATACAATTTCTCATCATTACCGTATGGACAGTGCAAGTGTCCACGATTCATCAAATGTTAAGTGAAAAAAATATATATGTTTGGTTGGAAAATTATAATTTAAATGATCGAATGGTAATACTCATGTGTAAGTACGGTTAGCCTTGAAAAAGGAGCTGATTTTGAGCACACGGACTTACGTTTAGGATTTTGAGTTGTTCAGAAGTAAGTCAAAGAGAAGCTGATTTCTTTGCTTGAAAGGTCTCCTTTGAAATTGCATTTTGACTCCCAAAGGCCAGGGGGTGGAAGGACGCCACATTTAGGGGCCTCCCCACACTTACAGCCCCTTTTTTCTCACGTCAGTTTTCTTTCCTTTTTATCTCCCTCTTTGTTCCGTGTAATTTAGCCTTTGGGTTCCCGTGTCTCTCGATTCAAACGATTAAGTTTTAACTCCCAAGGGATATTGGGGCATGTCAGTAGGAATTATTTCAAATCATTTTCTTTTCATGACTCTAATAACGGTATAAAGATATATAAGGTAATATTCCCTGTTCTACTGCCGAAGAAAAAACTTTTCCCTTCTTTTTTCTGTCACGATCAGGATAATAATGTTTAGATATTTGTATTCTTGTTGAAATTCTGTCACTTGAGAATATGGCAAGCGACGATATGATCTGAATAATGTAATCGTGCTATTGCGACATTTACACCCGTACAAGTCACCATGTTTCAATGACACTCGTTATTAAAATGTATGAATTCATAATCAAGTGTTGTTTTCTATCACAGAGAAATTCAATTTCACCTCCAGAAAGGGAAAAATACCGACCGAGGAGCCCTCCTGAACCTGAAATTAAAAAGTTGAAGAAAGAGGAGAAAGATGGACACGCAAGTGACGGTGAAAAGAGCGATCAGGACCTCGTGGTCGACGACCAAAGTGAGGACCCTGCGTCTCCCCACAATGGAACAACATCACCAAGGGAAAACGGCTTGGACAAACTAGCACCAAAGAAAGAACATGTAGGACCCCATAGGTGAGGCCTTCTGGATGGTACTGCTCATTGTTCCCTCGCTTCCTCATTTTCCCCAGAATTATTTACATTACTATTTTTGTATTTGGATGCAGCCCTAGGAGTGGAACTTCGTCAAACGCCAGCACGCCATCAACGAAGAAAATCGATGGTGAGAAGCCGACGACGCCAATTTCAAAGTCGGTCACTCCAACTAGCGGAGGAAGTGCGAGTAGCGCACCGGGTGCTAGTGGTGTCAAAACAGTTGCTAAACCTTCTTCGTTAGGTATTTTATATCGCTCACCATCTGTCAATAGAAAGATATTCAGTTACATTTATATATAGGCAGGTTTAATTTGTTGACCGATCCGATTTCAGCCGGCTACCCACACTATTTAACGGGTGCTCCACCGCATGACCTTGCTCAAGCAGGAGCTTACGGTGCTCTACATAATAATCTACCTCCTGCCCTCAACAACTATCCTAGGCCTCCACTAGTAGGCTACGATCCTCAGGTGCCCCAGGTGGCCCACATGAGAGCCCCGTTGGGCCCCGGCCTCGGAGGGATACCCGGTGGCAAACCGTAAGTTCTAAACCCTCTTACAACACGTATTGTCAGCGACCTACCGTTCTTTTATTGAACGCTGGGGGAATTGTTGCAGAGCATACTCCTTCCACGTGTCCGCCGACGGCCAAATGCAACCTGTGCCATTTCCACCGGACGCCCTCATCGGACCGGGGATTCCCCGTCACGCACGACAAATCAACACCCTCAGTCATGGTGAAGTTGTCTGTGCCGTCACCATTTCCAACCCCACCAAATACGTGTACACCGGAGGCAAGGGATGCGTCAAAGTCTGGGACATTAGTCAGCCCGGGAGTAAAAGTCCGGTTTCTCAATTAGATTGTTTGGTAAGCTTTCTGAAAAAGGTTCAGTCGCCTGAGCATACCGAGCACACATTTCATTTAGAAATTCGTCACTCTCCCCAGATTAGTCCAGTCTGATTTAATTTGATATTAAATCAAATCAGAACTGATTAGGCAACTGATTTAGTTCATTATGGAAAATGCCACTTATTCAACCACAATCATTGTTATAAATTATTTTCAGCAAAGAGATAATTATATAAGATCGGTTAAACTGCTACCAGACGGACGAACGCTAATCGTGGGAGGAGAGGCTAGCAACCTAAGCATATGGGACTTGGCGTCTCCCACACCCAGGATAAAAGCCGAACTCACATCAAGTGCTCCAGCTTGTTATGCTCTAGCCATCAGTCCGGATTCGAAGGTGAGTGGCGAATTGTACTACTACAGTAGGTGGTCAGGTGCCAGAGTGAGCAGAGACTCTGCTTGCCATCGTACCGTGTACCATTGTATCGCTTTAATACAATACAATTCATCTACTCTACTCATTAGGTCTGCTTTAGCTGTTGCTCAGATGGAAATATAGCCGTGTGGGACTTGCATAATCAGACGTTAGTTAGGCAATTTCAAGGACATACTGACGGGGCATCATGCATCGATATATCGGCGGACGGTACCAAGTTGTGGACCGGTGGCTTAGATAATACGGTGCGTTCATGGGACCTGAGAGAGGGCAGGCAACTGCAGCAACATGACTTCACTTCACAGGTGAGAGGGCAGTTTTTGAGATTTTTCACATTGAGTGAAACGTAGATGCGGTGGCCCATCTGAAAGGGAACAGGAAGGGAAAATGACAGGAAATTTAACTTTTGTTTTCAGATCTTCTCGTTGGGCTACTGCCCGACAGGGGAATGGCTTGCGGTTGGCATGGAAAATTCAAACGTCGAAGTTCTCCACGCGACAAAACCTGACAAATATCAGTTGCATTTGCACGAGTCTTGCGTTTTGTCTCTCAGATTTGCTGCTTGCGGAAAATGGTTTGTTTCAACGGGAAAAGACAATTTGCTGAACGCTTGGAGAACTCCGTACGGCGCCTCGATATTCCAGGTCTGAAACCGAATAATTAGTTTTTGTTTTTAGATTACTGTGTTTAGCAGAAGTATACAAATTGTACAATTTCTCATGTTGCAGTCTAAAGAATCTTCGTCCGTCCTAAGCTGCGATATTTCCGCGGATGACAAGTACATCGTGACGGGTTCCGGCGACAAAAAGGCGACCGTCTATGAAGTGATTTACTGACCTAATGGAAAGTAGCCGGAAGAAGAACGATGAAGTCAATTGTCAATTGTAAGGAGCCGGCGATCTCCAGGGATCAATCGAAGATCTCATTCCGATGAAAGTGAAAATGAAAACCATTTCGACCGGGGAAACTATTAACAGCATACGGGTTTATAATTAAATTATATTGACTCTCTTACCACACTTTTGGGAACATTTGGGAACCGACTAAAGGAAAACTATGAAATTATTTCGGATTTTGAAAAGGTTTGCATTTTCTGGAATCCATTCCACAATGTTTTCCTATCTGTTTTTCAATGAATCCGAACAACGATCTCTCAAGTAAAAACTATTTTATACTTTTAAGGAAACAAAATTCTGGGTCTTGCCTTTTTAGATGTAAAAAAATTACCAGTTGGTCGTTACCTTAAAACCTTAAAGTAAGATTTGGTCCGATGTTGGATCAAATAAATAAACAAATCGAAACTGTTTCGGTTAAAATGAGAAACAAAATTATTGCGTTTGTTTTTAAATAGGTTTAAAAAGAAGGAAACGAAAGTGCACTTGTTGACCTCAAAATTATTTCCACTCCTTACTCAGCAACCTACACTTAACCATCTGGAAATTTTTTTGGAAGAAAACAAAGGAGAAAAATTAAAATTAAAAGGACATGTTTCACAATGAATATGGCATATGGCAATAATAGTAAAAATGTGAGTTCCTCTGATTTTGTTAAAACGTTTTAATAAAAACAATAAAAGAAAAAAAGGTTCCTCAAACATGCCCATTAAATAATAATAGTGATTATAATAGAAATAATATTAACTGAGTAAATTATTTAAATTTGTGGGCTCATTTTACGGACGTCGAAGTCCATTCGGAGAGAATTGACAACTTGGAAGGCTGTACAACATTTTCAATCAGCCACTTTGCCTTCTGTAAATATTTAATTTTTAATTACTGCTATTATTTTGATAAGACGAGCAAATTATTTATATAAGTATTTTATAATTACAGACTGTGAAAAAATAAAAGATTCAGACATTTTTTTTAACGTTTAACACTTGATTTCCGACGAGATAAAGCAAATTTAAAAAAAGACTCACCGGTTGAAAATATCGCGCCTAAAAAAAATAGTGTTGAATGAAACCAATCATTTCCTGTTGCGATGGTTTCGCTTTTGCCCATTTTTATTTCTATTTCCGTGATCAATTGGTAACGTATGTTTCCCTAAATATTAACCGAGAAGGGATTCTATCTCTCTCTCTCTCTCTCTCTCTCCCTCTCCCTCTCCCTCACTCACTCACTCAGGTGGAAGCAATATGCAGCCAATTATGCCATAAATGTTTCCCGAGAATTATTGCTTTCATTTCTTCCGTCGTGCAAATTAATTTTTGACTGACTAATAGTTATTATCTACCTACCTTATGGTCTGTAGATATGTATAAGTTGGGAATTACGTGAATGCACATACGGGTGTGCGTGTGTGTATGAGTGAGTATGCGTACGATTGTGAAGTAGAAATTTATATACAAGCAACAAAATGTCTTCGGTTGCAAATGAGTCCCTGTTGAATTTGTCCCAAGAATTTTAATTTGATCGTAGGTCGTTCTCCAAACAACGAAAATCTTGGCGAGTGTTTTTGGTTAAACTCTGGAGTGATAGAGGTCAGTGATACGGGGGAATAGAAGGAGTGGGGTGTGAGATAAATCTATTGATTTTTTCAATAAATTCAACAACAAAAAAAGTGTAATTTTTAGATTGAAAAAATCTAAATCTAATGTTTGTGATCTCAAATGTTCTGATTTAATAATTAAACAAATTTGTAAATTAAATATGAAAGCTAATGAGATTGTTTTTTTGTTTGTTGGCAATCCTTTTCCACCGAAGAAACAAGAAAAAGGAGAAAGCACACTGTGCCTTCTTACCACCTCCTCTCCTGTCAAATTCCAAATTCTCTTTCATCAAATCAAAACGATGAGTAACCAGTTAAAAAGCGTAACAAACAATGAAATTTATAATTGAAATCTATGGGCCCTTTTTTATTGACATGCCTGGACCGTTTCCTTTTCCCTTTTGCATTCCAACCTTTTTCGACAAATTAAAAAGAGTTTTCATCAACGACTCAAGTGAAAATAGAATGCCTTCAGTTGGAGGAAACTAAAGGTCAATCAGGTATAGTGAATTTGGTTCAAGTGTAACATCCAAGTTGAAATCAAGTCTTCACGGTTTAGCTCTTGTCATGGTGTCTTTCAACAAGACTTCTTTCTAAAAAATACATCCTCCACGAATAAAGCATGCTTTCCCCATTGGTTTTAAGCCAATATCGTTTCTTTCTCAGTCAAATGAATAATTATGGTTTGTTAATTGAAATTTCAATGGCCGCCACAATGTCTTGGTTCGATTAATTGAGCCTTCATAAGAAATAAACCAACCTGAAAATTTTCAGCCTTGGAAAGTGTACATAATTTAATTCAACGCAGGAAAATCCAGTGATAGTTGCAAAAAAGTGTTACGTGGACAGGCCTAGGTATACGTTCAGCCTTCTTCCAGTCCAGTTTCAGATTCCAGTGCAGGTATCCAGTCAGTGTCAGTGTTGAGCTTCGCATCGAGCCGATCGCAGGGTCCCGCCATATTTCGTCTGCATCCATCGAGAGAAGGTCAGTTTCAGTCAATTGTATTCAATTGTTTTGAATTTTCATTAATGATAAATGTACTATGTGCGTTGTCATCTCCTCAAAATCGGACAACAATCATATTAGTAATTTAAATTTCGACTTCGTGCAATAGATGGGTATTACTGTTACATTACCTTACATTATTATATCACTAAAGCTACACTATTGCTCAAAAACTCGAATGGCATCGGTTATTTTTGTGGTGACAAAGTTAGAATTACCGAACACACTAGAATCAACAGAAATTGACTTTTTATCTGATAATTATGACGCTTTATCTATTGCGTAACAAAATTTCATTGTTCTCCTACGTGAACATGACGTCGCCTTATAGAATGGAGTGCCTATATGGTGTTTATTACCGGTTTTTACCTCAATTTTCCCTTAACATAATATATATTAACTGTAAGAATTGCAGAGAAGAAAATACTATAAATATTTTTCCTTTTTCATCTGTGTGGTAAATGTAAATGCAGGATTTCATGATGTGCAAAATGGAAATCAAAATGCGTCGAGTACTCTAAAAGTATTTCAAATGTAAACATTTAAACTGAAAATAGACAAGCGCATTCTTCTATTCGCAACTTGTTTGCCTTTTACTTTTGCGCGTCTAATCTTTGCTTTAGCCTTGGCTTACAACTACAATTACCAATCAAACTGGTGAAACTACTTTGTTCCAGATATAATAATGTCCGACCTGAAAGGGGAACCCATTGGGGGCGAATGCGGTGAACTTTTGAAAAAGTATTTTATAAACGATTTTCGTTTCGGATACAAGAGATACAGAGGTGTCACAATGCCAGTGAGCTTTGAACCTTACATGGACAAAATCGAAAACTTGATTGTCAGGGAGGACGACATTTGGGTTATGAGTTACCCGAAAACAGGTGAGCGAAAATATTTTCTTAATAAGCTAAAGTCAACGTCCAAATGGTAACCCCGTGACTTGGAGTGAGAGGAAGGGGCCGTGACCCCGCCAATATCCAGGATGGGGATAGAAATCACATTCAAAGGATTACTGACGAACTCATTCATTCATCAATCAAAAAACAATTAAACGCAATTAACTAAGTGGCAGGTGTAAAAAATGATAATGCTGGTCTCCTCTTTTAACTTCAGGTACAACTTGGACCCAGGAAATGGTTTGGTGCTTGGCCAACAATTTGAATTTTGAAGGGGCTAAGGAACTCCTGCCCCAAAGATTTCCCTTTCTCGAGTGAGTTGTAAAAAGTTTTATTTTTATATCATTTAAGCAAGACTTATTGTCGGCCTTTCTTGACCTTGCAGACATACCTGCCTCTTTGATTATACTCAAGTTCTGCCCAGAAAACCTGATTTGAAATTTCCTGCCTTTGCTGAGAATTCGGTGGACTTCATCAATAACCTGAAATCGCCGAGGTTCATAAAAACTCATTTACCTTGGCAGTTGCTGCCGTTGACCATTCGAAATGGAGAAAAAAAGCCAAAGGTCGAGCACAAGTGATTTTTTCCGCTTCCCCTTTTTTTTCTCTACTTGTTGCACCAGAAATTTCATTTTGTTTTATGCCTGCAGATTATTTACGTCTGTCGTAATCCTAAGGACACTTGCGTCTCTTACTACCACCACTGCATCCTCATGGAAGGCTACAGAGGAAATTTTGAAAACTTCTTTAAGCTTTTCATCGGGGATTCCGGTAAGCCTACTATTACTCGGTCCTTTATCAGTTTTTACGTAGTTGGCAGTCACTGGCATTGAGGCTTCATTGATTTTCAACGAAGGTCGAATCAAATGTCCCGTGACAAAATTTAATTCAAAGTAGAGGCACAGGTAGAAAACATGTTTTGTTAAATTCATTTCAACCATAAGTGTAGGTATGTGACAAGAATCTTCTATCAAGTGACTTTGGGGCAACAGAAAGGAGGTTTTATGAATGATTCAAGTTACTTCACAGAAATTTAGGTTCTTATTCATGTGAGCCAGGAAGGGTTCTGCTGTATTTTTCAATTCTTATAATTTTTTTTATTTTAGTTTCCTTTTCACCCTTTTGGTCCCATATTGATGGTTTTTGGAAAATAAGGAATAATCCTAATGTGCTATTCTTACGATACGAAGACATGAAGCAGGCGAGTCAGTCTGAATCTGTATTTCCAGTCCGTTAAAGATGACATTCTTTTATTCGTATTAAACTGAACATTTCAGGATCTACCAAGCGTAATATGGAAAACTGCCCACTTCTTAGAAAAGGACATTACCCAAGAAGATGTCGATGTTCTCTCTGACCACTTAAGCTTCAATTCAATGAAAAATAATCCAGCTGTAAACTACGAAGCTGTCATTGAAATAAACAGAAATTTCAATTTGATTCCTGCAGATGGCGAGTTCATGAGAAAAGGTTCCTGCTCTTATGTGAAACTCCAATTGTAAAAAATATAGGTATAAAAATAACTCTAAATTAACCGAAACCTTTCAGGTACTGGAGGAGAATGGAAAGACAAGATGTCGCCAGAAATGATTGAGAAATTCAACAAATGGACAGATGAAAATTTAACAAAACGGGGAATGGAGATACTAACTGAACCTCTACTCCGCCAGTAGGGGTTAAAATATATTTCAACTTTTTTTGTTATAAATATTCTGAAAATGACGTGAAGCAGTCTAAACAACTTACATGGATAGTGAATATTCCATAAAAGATTGATACAATTACTCTTGTGATTAGAAGCCTTAGAAGTAGTTTTAAACAACAGTAAATTAAAGTTATTCTGAATGATGACATTGTGTCAAAGTTCTGTTTCTGGTCTTTTAGTTCCGAACTTCAAATTTCCATTTCAAATTTCAATCGTCGTGCTGTCCCCAAAATGGAACCTCCCGGTCATTGCTCTGGATTTTCGTTTTCGATATCCGGCCCATTCATCTTTCACGTTAAATAGCAAAATTATATAGGCTGAGCCAGCCTCCCGTCAGCCCATAAATTTCCTGTGTTTGAAAATCGAACTCTTCAGACAACCAATACCACTCTGTTACAAAACCGTTCTTCTCATCGTGGTATAAATTTTTTCATCTCGTTGTAATCATATTATAAACTTATCCATTGCAACTTTTTACGAGTCTGGATCGCAGTATGCTGAGCTTTGTTATATCCTCGGTCAGTCCCTCGTAAGTAAATTCACACAAAAATGAATATATTTCAATTACGCAAAATTACAAAAAAGGTCAATGCAATACGGTCACATCAGTCCAGTGGATGGGCTGAACGAAATTTAAACGATTTGTATGCCCCATTGCCTAACGCCACGACATTTTGTTGTGCACGTTCAGGAAGTTAAACGATTCGTCCCGCCAACAGTTTTGTTATGTTCACTGTTGAATATAGTGGTATGCACCCGTTAATTTTGACTTCATTTTAAAATGGAACCCGACGAAATTGAATTTCTAGCCGAGGAATCGTTAATTACTATTATACCTAAATTTAGTTGCCGTAAAACATATCTTATCACGGGTGAAGTAGGACCATTTCGTGCGGGATTGCCCACAAAGGTGCCGCTCTGGTTGGCTTCTGACCTGAGGAGACGACAGAAATGTCGTATCGTACCGCCCGACTGGATGGATATTGAGAAACTAAATCAGTTAAACAATGAAGAAGCTGGCTCGGTTAAGTTTTGTAAGATACCAAGTGAAAACTATTTTGTAGAAGCAAAAATTATTTTAGGATTTGGAATAGAAGACAATCCCAATTTTTCATCCATTATGACGGCAGTTAAAGATTTATGGGACAGAAGGAAATCAAAATTGGAAGATTCAGTTGATGTATTCATGAATGTTGGTAGGGATTATGTGCGAATTCCAAACATAACACCAGCAGAACTCAGCATAATCAGGCCAGTTTTGCCACATGCCATTGATTTCCTAAATAGGTTATCAGCTACAGAACATGAAAACCCAGAGAGACCTGAAGCATCTGATTATAATCATGATTGTATGACTCATTACAGTGAAGCAACACCGACACTGAACTACAGGAATTTCAGTACTGCTAGTTGAATGGCAGTTTCTTGTTTCAGGTATTTTACATTTCATAGTTGTTTTAACTGGAAAACCAAATTTTGACACCCAAAAACTGTTAACATTGTTTCAGAATCTTAATGTGCAAAATCATGTACAAGATTAAATGTTTATTTTATTTGTGGTTTCCAGTTCTTTTGTTCTGTTCAACTTCTCATTTACACCAATAATTTAATTCAAATTGTTTTGAAAATTTAAATGAAACTGGTGCTTTTGAGCTTGGGGTTGGGAACATTTGCAAGGTTGTTTTATAAGAAATTTGTAAAGTACAAAATAAAGTAAAGGAATGAAGAGATAAAAATATTAGGCATAACATTTTGAAATTATTCATTGAGCCATGAAAATTCTTCTTGTTGTCCAACCTATTTTCACTATCTGGATGATGGAATACAGTTTTTTGTGTATCTGATGAATTCCAAGGGTCAAAGGACTCAGAAGAATTTTGAATTTTTTTTGAACCACTCTTTCATTCTATCTGTAACCTACTAGAACATTGCAGTGTAATTTATAGATGGCAGAAAATTGTTAAATTGACCGACGATAGAGGCAGAATCGTACCTGGCATGCCATTCTTGTGAGAACAGTGCACAGCTTTGGATGCAAACTGGAGATGAAATAAGAAAACCCAGATGTAAGGAACATAAATTTCATGAATATTTAAATAAAATGTGATTTGACTTGTTAAAGATAATTGGCCACATTTTCTGATTACCATCAAATAACTATTTCCAAGTTGATCAGTCAAAAGAACATTTTGACATATTAGGTAAGCCGCCTATGGCACTTTGGAGAATCAGCTTACGATCCTTCGAGAATTTTGTACCCTCTAAAATCTTGAATCGGATCCGCCGCAAAGCAAAATTAATAGAATAAGAAGAATAATAGTAGTAGTAGTGGTGATGGTAATGGTAGTAATAATTTAACATGTGATATGAATTAATAAAAAAATCTTACACTTTAGACCTTAAAAGTTAAAACAACAAATCTTTTTACGTAATGCCTGTACAATAAAAGTATATGAAAAATGATGGTAAGCCACAATAAATGCAAAACACATCAAAAGGTTCATACAAGTTTGTAATAGATAAAAAGGTTGATAAAGTTGGGTCCCCGTCTTCCCGAGGGGAGACCTTTCCAGTAGGCAGAAGCCACGGCCAGCGGCTCTGAGGGCAACTCAATGCCCGTCAGGTACCAAATCTTCAGTCGGTTGAGCAGTTTGTTAGCAACCCACAGGGTTGCTCTTCACCATTCGGTACACTTGCTACCTGGTTATTCCGGCGCGTCTCAACATCATGTCGGCAGAAAGAATTCCTGTAATCTTTTGACCGTGTCTAGGTCGAGGGCACAAAGGTCAAAATCGAACGTTTTCTTTGTTATTTCGTATTGGCCCGTTTCTGCAATGACTTTGACCACCTTTTGCAGTTCGGCATTGCTTTCCAGAGACATGATCCTATGCTGTAGGTCTCTCAGCTGGGCCACGTACTCCTTTGTGAACTTGTCTGTTTTTCGAATGTTTGCAATTCCGTCCTCGATGTCTACAGTTCTAAATGACTCGGAGACCGGTGTACTTTTCTCCGAATTTCCCGTTTGCTTGGTCTTCTGATATTTGTCCTCTCCTTTGTCCCGTTTCCTCTTTTTAATTTCCCTTTCTCTAGTTAGCTTTAGTTTTTGGTCATTTGGTTCTTCCTTATCCGTCCTTTCCCGGCCTTCTCTCACAGGTTTGTTTTTTTCTAATCCGTCCTCTAACCCATCGTCCTCTACATCTTCGTCTTCCTTTGTTCCCTCGTTTCCCTCATCATCGTCGTCATCTTCATAATCCTCCTCGTTTTCGCCTGCCTCACTCGAGGAGGACACACCCGGAGTTCCCCCCGTTATGCTTCTCCTTTCCGTTTGTCTATTCCTTTTCCTGTTTTTTTTATTAGAAGGCTTATCCTTCCTGCTTTTCATCCCCATTGTGCCAACAGAAGGTTGATCTATTTCTTTTTCAATCCTATTTTCGGAGAGGACGTGCATATTCATATTTGTACTTTGTGTTTTGGCAGTGTTTACGCCAATCATCTGTTGAGTTTTAGTCTCAGGTACAATTTTAGGTTGAGCTTTGGAAAGGGATTTGAATGTTGGCGGAGTGTCATCTTCGCTTAACTGGGAAGCTGAGTCAGAACTGCCTAATTCGTCCAAAAGGGCGTTTAAAGGTTTCTTTTTTATAGGCCCCGGAGACCTAGATATTCTTTGGATTTTTTCGTCTTTTTCCCGCGATTCCTCATGTTTCTTCTTGGACAGTTTTTCCTTTTCCCTGTCTCTGGGTTCTTTTTCACCTTTATTCTTCTCTTTCCTGTGCTTCTCCTTATTCTTATTTTTGTCTCTCTCTTTTTTTTTATGTCTGTGCCTGTGTTTCTCTTTATCCTTTTCTTTATCTCTCTCCGCACTACCGTTGCTATGCTTTTCATAATTTGGCTTGATCACTTCGTAAGGTTTGTTCACGATAACTTTTTTCACGTGTTCTGTCTCTTTCGATTCCCTTTTATCTTTTTTAGACTCCTTTTCAAATAGTTTGGTAATGTCTTTAACTTCTTTGGTTTTCTCTCTTTTTTCCTTCTCTTCTTTTTTCCTCTTTCTCTCGTCGTGTTCCTCTCGTCGTCTCTCTTCTTGTTTCTTGTGTTCATCCTTGTACTTCAAAGGTTGAAGAACTGGTAGCAGAGGAGATAGGGGTCGTTTCTTAATTCTATCTTTGTTTTTTTCACGGTCCTTTATCCTTTCCTTATCCAATTTTTTTTCTTTCTCATTAACAGAGTCCGTTTCATTTTTGTATGAACCATACTTGAGAGTTTTCTTCTTGTTCTTGAGTAAATCTAAATCTGTTAACTTCTTAGGAACATCAGAAAGTTTTTTTGAGTCTAGTACGCGTCTAATTGGAGTGCCGAATAATTCAGCAAATGAGTCATTCGGCGGAGGGTCAGGCTTATGTTTCTTAATTGGTGATTCTGATATCTTTGACTTGTTTCCTCCGAGGGAACCCAGTAGTTTGGAATCATCAACATGAGACTCTGCAGGAGTGTCAACTCCCACACCACCACCCCTAATAAGTTTCCTCCTGAAGTCTTCTGATGGATTTTGAAACAGTCTAGGCTCTCTTAGAACCCTTGAAATTGGTGGGCCACTGGGTTGTAACTGGAGATCATACTGGAAGCTAATTTTTTTTGGTTCTTCTTTGTTTTTTAAGTATACATCAATGGGCAAAACAAATCCTGCATATCCAGATTCTTTAACCAGATATGGTGGTTCCTTGATAACTGAAATAAAACAAAATAAAATTTGTGTTGCCTGGTATTGTTCTACAATATTGAAGAAAAACATGAATCAATCTATGCCACAAATAATAAAATTAGATTGTGTACTCACCCCTTCTTGGCTTTGGAAATGTTTCATGAAGATGAAAAACAACTTTATCAACAAAGCACTGAATATCTGTATTATCAGCACCTCTGACAAAAACTTCCCAGTCATGAGTGAATCCTTCAGGAGTTTTTTTTGTGCGAACTGATGCTTCATGGCCAATTTCAAATTGAACACGAACACTCTGGAATTCAAACATTTTCATGTAAATTACCAAGGCATTGAAATTAGACTTTTTAGCTGTGACTGATTAGAGTTTGTACTGATGTACAATGAATTGAAATGTCAAGGAAGTTCCTGGAAATTTCATACTCAGCAGTGTTTGAAACTGCAGGTAATGTGCATTACATGGTGTAAAGTGTAGCACTGAAGCAATAGACTACTAGATAAATGAACCTCTAATTCTGAAATTCTAGATTAGGATAATAATTAATTTTTTGTAGTGTTGCTGCAATCTTCTTTATGATGATTCTCCCAATTTGGCAGTTCTTCCTTTATTATGAAGTTCCCTGTCGCGCTCAAGGGTAACGTACTAGAATTTGTTCTTCAGTGTTAAATTAAGTGTCGTGGAAAACCCACCGAGTACGCCATAATCCATGAAGGCTACAGAAAAATGTCCCATATGAGAATATCCGCCATTTTTTACAAAATTTGTAAACAAACAAAAATGTACTGCAGTGTACTTATCACCAATCAAGTATTCAATTTGAGTGCCTTTACGGGATGAAACATAAATTGTAAATAAAATTACTGTTAAAATACGAAAAGTAAAATTGCGGTTTCTTTCATAAATTAGCAACCATTTTAAAAATCTAAGCCGTCAAAGTAATCAATGTACTGCCATTGCATTGGAGCTCGCGGTAAACGTAGTCTGCCAACCCTGGTACCTTCTGAAGCCACGACTCCAAATGCTGCCTTGAAATTGATAACCATTGTTATTTCTAGTTATTCTGGTTACTTAAAAACTTACACTTAGTTTGACGCAAATTTTGGTATTTTGGGAATACGTAGTTTCTTTCATTTGTTAATTTTGTTATGCATATTATTAGGAGTTGCACAGTTTGTCACGATTCCATTTGGTCCTAACGCTAATAATCGTGTGTAAGATTTGCAGTTGCTTGAGATTTCTTCAAGGTGTAATTGATTTAAAAAAATGTAAATGACAATAAAAATTTGAATATGCATTGCACATTGTTGGAAATGACTTAGAAAACGGGAGAATAACGATTGGGATGAAAAAATAATATTTTTTATTGTTTTACTTTGAAATACATTGTTTTAATTAAATGAGCCACGCAATAAGAAAGCAAGTCTTCGTTTCAATAAGACAGTCAGATTCGTGAGACGGTGGCTGAGACAGCGTTATAAATCCTTCTGATTAATCATTGTACAGTTGTTTTACTGCGATGCTTAGCTCTCCGGTTTGGCTCTGCTGTTCAAGCCATTTGCGCAATATATTTTAAGAAACCAGAAACTCTAACATTAACTTTCTTCTGCCACGTGGAGCGTTGCTTTACGGAAGGCGGTGAATTTAATTTCAAGTCATCTAAAAACAAAATGGCTGAGGGCCAGGATGCTCCTAAGAAAATTACAATCACCGTAAAAACTCCCAAAGATAAACGGACAATTGAATGTAATGATGATGCTTCAATTAAAGACGTAAGTGGGTAGTTCGCTAGTACAATCGAAATCTGTGATACTTTGTAATTACGTTATTCTGTAAATCAAACGTCATCGTTTTTTAAGCCTACCGTAAGAATGTTTTCAGATTCAATAACTAATTATGTAATATTTCGCAAGTGCAATTCATGCCTTGAAGTAAGAATTTAATAAAATTCTTACAACTGATGTATGTTGCATTACATGTAAACTAATTTAAAATTGACACCAGAGATTTTAGAATTTTGTATTATTGTCTTTCTTTGGCCGGTATTTCTTAGCACTACTGTTTTAATTTTAATGTGGTATCTATTTAGTTTAAGGAAGAAGTTGCCAGGAAATTCAATGTCGAACCCGATCAAATTTGCTTAATATTCGCCGGAAAGATAATGAAGGATCACGAAACTCTGGGTACGCACAACATTAAGGATGGTCTCACCGTACATTTGGTAATAAAAGCAAGTTCACGCACTCCCGAAGTAAATAGCACACCTAGGCCACCAGGTGGGTTGTGTTTAATATTACCACAAATTTTTTTTTGAGCAGTTCATTAATGTGCAAAAGTAAGAATGAAGCCTATTTCACTTATCAAGATTCCAAATTGTTGTTACAAATTAACATTTTTGAAATTGAGTCTTGTGTGGTATTCATAATTTCATAATGAAAGCATTTTTACAGCTGATGTTAATGCAACACCATTTGGACTTGGCTTTTTGGGTGGTTTATCAGGCTTGGATGCTGTGGGAATGGGCTCTGCAAATTTTATGGAACTTCAGCAGAGAATGCAAAGACAACTTATGTCAAATCCAGATGCATTAAGACAAATAATGGATAACCCAATGATTCAGACCCTAATGAATGATCCTGAAATCATGAGACAATTGTTTACATCAAACAGACAGATGCAGGAATTAATGGAGGTATAAATTAATACTAAGTTTAAACCAGTTGCCTCTTAAGATTCATTAAAGAAAGAATCAGACCAAAAGGTACAAAAAAAAGGTTTCTACAATCTAAAACAAAATGCACATTTTATGATTTTTTGTCATGATGTCATTTATCTTATGATAAATCATTATCACATGTTGACAAAAAATGCACAGTTGTCCAAAGCATTAAGAATGTGCTAGTTCTCCTTGAGCAGCAAGATTGACTGCCATTTAATTACAAAAATTATCAAAACATTTTAAAATACCAAGTAATTTTTTCATTTTTTTTTGATATTGTATAAGTTAAAATTTTGGATATACAGATGAATTATTTTTTGAATTATTTTTGTAATCTTAATTTTTCCATACAAACTTATTTTAGGGGTAACATGATTTAATGTCATGGATAAGGTTAGACAAAATAAATTCCACAATAGTTACAATTTACAACTAACAGAAAGGCTTCTTCTGTTTCTTTCTTCATCAGAGAAATCCTGAAATTAGTCACATGCTAAATGACCGCGATCTGCTTCATCAAGTGACGGAACTTGTTAGAAATCCGTCCATGCTTCAAGAGCTGATGAGGACACATGATAGAGCAATATCGAACCTTGAATCCATTCCAGGAGGTTACAATACACTCACTCGGATGTATCGGGAAATACAAGAGCCAATGGTGAACGCGGCCGTTAGTCAGTTTTCCGCCAATACCTACTCTGGAGGGAGCACAGGAAACCCAGGTTCGCGGCTTAACATTACTGCCTTTTTACAATAAATAAATAATTTTCATTATCATAATGCTACGATTGATTTTCACTCCAGATGGAAATAATCCTCAGCAAGGGACCGAAAACAGAGCTCCTCTGCCAAATCCATGGGGCGGGAACCCCTCTCCTGAAGGGAACGCCAATCAGAGGCAAACGGCACCCGGAACCGGCCTTTTTAATTCACCTGAAATGCAAAGTTTGCTTCAACAGATGGTCGAGAACCCACAATTAATGCAGAATATGATGTCCGCGCCATACACGCAATCCATTCTTCAAGCTTTTGCAGCGGATCCAAATATCGCGCAACAAATTCTAAACGCCAATCCCCTGTTGGCTGGGAATCCTCAAATGCAGGTAAGCAAATGTGTGGCGTAGTTATTGTAATGAAATTGTCTCCTCTTAAAAAATTTAACGGCGTTTCATTTATGCATTACAGGAGCAGATGCGATTAATGTTGCCAAATTTTTTACAACAATTGCAGAATCCAGAAATCCAAAGTATGATGTCAAACCCACAGGCGTTGAATGCCTTAATGCAAATTCAGCAAGGAGTCGAGCAGCTTCGAACGGCAGCTCCAGGTCTTGTCAATAAGTATGTAACGGTTTTTTAAGGGACAGGATACGGACATTCACGCAACTTCTTAATGGCTTATTTAAACATTACAACTTAATTTTAGCTTGGGGTTAAGTTCCATACCTACCTTCGGAGTTGGTGGCGTATCACCTGGGACAACGTCCATAACCGCGGCCGTCACCTCGACAACTACCACTACGACTTCAGCTACTCCTGCTTCTACTCCAAATGTTGCTGTTACTAGATCAACGGATAGTAACACAACGGCTGCTAATAATGGTACACCTACAGCAACGAGTCCCGCTTCCGGGGACATTTTCTCACAGTTCATGGCCAGAATGGTAGTCTTAAATTTGATTACTGTAAATTGGTCTTAATATTGATTCTTTATTATTTTATTATGAGAAAAACAAAATAATTTTTTTAGATTGCGAGTATGTCGCAGCAAAGTGGAACAGGGAATCAACCGCCAGAGGAAAGGTACAGGACACAGCTGGATCAGTTAACTTCAATGGGGTTTTTAAATAGAGAAGCCAACCTTCAAGGTAAGGCGGTAGCTTGGATTATTTGAAATCAAATTTACAGACTTCTACATGCAATGCTAAAAAATTATTCACGTTATTGTTCACACAGCTTTAATAGCAACATTTGGCGACATAAACGCTGCAGTGGAAAGACTTTTGGGCGCTGGGCAATTGTCTCAAAGTTTCTCATCCTGAAGTTTATGACTACGACTTCACTTGACATGACATTACGTTCTATCTATCAGTGCTGTGAATTGAAATCGTGAGGAGTTCAAACCGTATTGGTTGCCGCTCTCGTCGGTTTTCTCCTTTTCAATTGCTGTGGACAACCGAGCATTTAAATTTTTGAGTTGGTGACACTGCGCTACCCCCGCCCCCCAAATGAGATATTGCTTCTTGCTTTCCAATGCCTTACAATACAAATACCTGGCGAAAACTGTCAATGCTGCGGGCAGTTGTTTTCTCACTCTTAGGTATAATAAAACATTTCTCGTTTTTTACAACAAACTTTTCACTTAATGTGGTTTACCTAAAAGGGAAATTTTACGAAATTCGTTGACTAAACATCTGCTTCCAAGAAGAGTGTAAATTTGTCTCTTTACCATGATTTTCACAATTAATTTTTTTAAAATCAATTAATTAAATAGCCTGAAATATTCGAATGTACATCGTGTTGTCTGTATAAAATGAATGAACAACATCTCTGTCACTGTTGGTCGGGTAGCACACACGTATCAAGATATGCATGAATTAATTTGTCGTTTGGTTCAGGTAATCAGTACAATAAGTATGTGTATATTTTTGTATAGATGGATAGACGGTAATAAGGAGTCATTTATTTTCATTACGGAATTCTTGTTTTCATTTTAAATCTCACTTAAACGTTGAGATAATTTAAAAAAAAACAACTACAGTTGCTGTTGCGTCTGGGTTAAGAGGTGACATTCAATCAAAAGTAATGAGTAGCCCTACTTGTAACGATTACAGAATGATCACGTGTACATCTTATTGATGAGAAATTTTATGTATTTTTATTGACACGTTATGTTATTGTTGTAAGGAAGTAATAGTTTTAATTTCAGAGTAATCAGTAATTAATGGATTCAAATTAATTATTAAAGGAAAGGGTGTACTCAAACGAAAATAATTTCCCTTATTGTAGTATTTACAATAAATATTGCCACCCTAGAGTCTCTTTTTTGGAAAAATAATAATGTAAAATAAAATAATAATGTAATTCTAAGAGCTTATTGTGTGATTCTAAAGGTAATCATCCTGGGAACGTTTATTTTATAATACGTTATTTTTAAAATACTCCTTTAACGCAGAACACGTTGCAGAGGACGTTGAGGTGAGTCATAAAATCATTTTGAATGGAGTATACGAAGTTGAAAATTACTCATAATTGAGCCCGTAACGAGATTTATTGTTGTTGTTATCATTACTTTTATTTTATATTTTCTAGGGTGGCAATTAATATTGACGAATCCGTTGTCAATATTAATAAAAACCGTTTCTGTTGACCAATTCAATTGTCATTTTTGAATGATTATCACAAGGGATGTAGAAAAATTATAAAAAGCATCTTGGGGGGAATTGGTATTTATTATTTGAATTACATACATTGAATAATCTTGAGTACCCATTATACCAAATAAAGTGTAATAAAAAATTGAGCGGAATAAATTTTTTGTTTAATAAGAATTGTTTAAAACAAATGATTTTGATAAAATTTAACTCCTGAAACAAACTTTGATAAACTTTAACTTAAATAGATGTTACCAGAGTAACCATAGTAAAGTACTCTGATAAAGTTGATTGCTATGAAAATCTAAAAACTATAATTCAATGTTGTGTTCCGTCCGATGGGTAGGTCGTGATAAAAGACATGGAAGACATGGAGACAACTTCTAATTAATTGAAAAACGAATTTACCACATTCAAATAACGTTTCACATTATACTTATTAAAACCACCCTCATTGAAAATTGAGTAATAACGATTTGTGATTTAGTGAAGAAGTCGGGACAATTGACCTTATTGGGAAAATAGCATTTTTGTTCCTGTGATGTAAAGAAAATTTTTTGTCGCAGAACGAAACTGGCGAGTAATTAACCGTTGTGGTGCATATTCGCGAATAAAATGAAATAGCAAGCGGTCACAGAATCATTCAATTACGGGAACGTCTGAAAGTTAAGTTGCTCAAACAGTTTAATTTTCTATTCATTATTCTTGTAAAAGAGAAGAGACAGATGGATGGAGAAGGAAATAAAAATTTTCCGTTAACTTGGGCAGTGCTGAATCGGTCAAAACCAACTGCTATCGGAAGCCTCCTGACTCTGGACATTTAATTCGATCCATTTTTATTTGAATCTCATTTGATTTTATCCTTTCAATCAAGGAAATACGACAGGGATTGAAAAATGGATAAAAATGACGTGACGAGACCGTGAAAATCAATGTTAAAACGCGTTTCATGCGTCGATCGTTGATTCTCGTGACGATTCGGTGGTATCGACCATTAAATTTCTGTAGTTGAGACTTTCGCCACAGTATGCTGTTACGTGTGGCGCCCTTGTTTCCTCAGTTTTCTTTCTGCAAGAATTCAAAGGGTGAAACGCGAAAATGTGTTGTATTGATTGAGTGATGCAGTTTATTTAGTGATTTTTTTAGGTTCCAAATTTATCAGCAACACATTCAATTCTAACCAGGTTATAAGTGCGATTATGGCGTATGATATTTCACCGTGACATTTATACTCGTGATGATTCACCTGTGTGCAAATCTTGGATTTTGTTTCGAATGTCGGGTTCACTTGCACTGTCGCCATTTCCTTCACAACCTTTGATTTTCTCCCAATTTTCGGTAAGTCCGACTATGTTAAACCTTCCAGAATCGTTTCGGGAGCTAGAAAGTGATAGTGACTCATGGTAGCGCTGCTCCTGTCAGCAGTCATTCTTATTCCACATATATTAACTTAAAACTCAGGATGAAGTCGACCCCTCTTATGAATTAGACTATGCAGGTTAGAGTAGTTTTTTCTAGTCGTGGTAATTTCCATTGCTAGTTCAAGAGTCGACAATAATATCGCAATCACCAGACAAATCTGCGGTGGTCTGCAACGTTTTGGTCATTGACAAAAGCACAGAACAATTTTCTGGAACGATGAGAAAGTCTGTTTGCCGTGGAAGTCAAATTTAGAAATTTCAACTGTTGAAATACAAATGAAGATGATGTAGCGGCCGTAATTAAAATTAGGAGTATCTCTTTTTTCTGCCTGAATTCTGCTGGCCAAGTAAATTGCTAACCCGAGTCAGTCAGTTATCACTGGCTGAGAGAAACACTTGACATTTTTGTTAGCTGCATGACAGCCCTGGAGAATCTCTCTGGATTCTCCAACCAAGTAACTCAAATTACTTGTTGACATGTTTAGGGTTGACCTTCCTTCTTTTATTTGCTTCATTTAGTTTAGTTAATTTATTTCGATTTTATACTTTTTTACAATTCAATTCTTTTTAAAATCATTTATGTTGAAGATGTGTATTGTCACGAATTTGAGGGTGAGGTGTGAAGTGTGGAATTGCCTTTCTTTTTAATTTTGGGTCGACAACGGTCTTTCCCGAACTAGCAGCATCTGTGCAATCCAGCGTTATACTCATATCTCATCAGCTCTAGAGAATTTATTTTTCCTGATACTACCATTAAACCCAGTTTAAAATTAGGATTCGTACCTTTTTCCCAATTGAAATGTAACATTGAAATTAGATTCGATTCATCTGTCTCTTTCAACTTGGTTTTTTGTGTTTCCTTTAGTTTCGAGTTTGCCATTTATTCAACAGTATAATTGAATTTTATGGGGCCTGCTAATTATTTTCTGTTGGGCAAGCGGTTGCTGCATCCTCATATCATTCCTGGTACTGCATCGTAATTGACCTCTTTTCTTCTGCCAAGTGTTTCGTTTCATCATTTTATGGTGTACTTGGTCATTTTCTGTTAGCTTGAATGACTGGATGTCTCAATTGTTTTGTGAATGTCTCCGTCTCATCATGAAAACGTATTTGGACAAAAGCCTGTCACCAATTCTGAAACAACTGAATGACATGTTTGTAATTTACTCATTAACAATAATGATACTTTGATTCGTTTATGTTTTAAAATAATTCGTGGTAGTTTCAATTTTCACTTTCTGGCTTACAACAAGTGTCCAGCGGCCTCAGAGTACGTTTCCCTTGAAGTTTGTTTCCAAAAACCAAAAACCGGGTATATTCTACAAACTTGAATAATTTTTTTTCCTTAGTCTTGCCTTGGAAAAGAAAAACATTTAAGTAGAATAGTGAATGTGTCCTCCTAAATATCAGTATTGTTGATTAAAATTACACAAATTGAAGGATATCGATCGGTTGGTTCGCGTCCAGATATAAAACATCTTCTCGTTACCTGTTTTTAATGGACAGGTTCCCCTATCTTCCTGTTGAAAGTTATGATCCCTGATTGCTAAATGTGCATTTAAATATCAAACAAATCAATGCTGTAATGGTAACAGATTTCAGCGAGTTAGTGTGCCGGTCCAAGAAACCAATCCACGTGTAATTGAATATATTGGGCATCGAGTACTTATATTGAGGAAAAACTGTTTTGTTCGGCTAATATATTTACTGAAAGAAAATTTTAAAAGCTATTTTAAGCACAAAGTAACAATCACACTCAGTTTCTTTATAAATTTACACTAACTCTCTCTGTTGTTAATTAATAAAAATTTACAGGGAAATCGAAATACGACACGATCATTCTACTACTGTAATGGATTTTGAATACTGGAATAAGTTAAGCTCTGACTTATTAAATGTTCGTGTTCTATTATGAAACAGGGTTGAATGACTAAGAAAGAAAAATCGCTTGGGAAAATTTCATTGACGCTACCGACGGCATTACCGTGACGGAATTACCATTACCCAATTACCTTGATTGGATGTTAATGTACTCGATTAATATTATTGTGAATGGTACATTAAATTCCATATCAAAAATTGTGAATTTTGAAAACTGACCGGAAAGGGACAATGACAGAAATCACTTTACAATTCCACAACTGCTGTTTTGTAGGATTTTTATCAACTAAAGATCATGCTTTTGTGCGCATGGCGTTTCACGTCACCACTTTTTCTGTCTTTTCCGATTTTAGGTTAGACATTTTTTAGGTTCATTATGGTTGTCTTGTCAGTTTTGACTCAGTTCAGGGACAATCCCTCCTTCTCAAAAATAAATGTAGTTTCTACTGGAGCAAAATTTTGGGCATCTCGTTCCTTTAGCATTTTACTTTTTATACATTCTGTTATTAGTGATTTAGTGTTTACATTACATTATTATCTTGAAAGACCAAGATGCTTTCGATGTTTCATGGTTAGGTGAGACAACAGAATTGCATGGGGTCCCTGAAAAATTAATGATCCCTTCTACATCACGAAATGTAGAAGGTTTTGGAATAGTTTTGTCAATAATCGACTTTTAATCAAGCGGATTTAAATATTCTCTTCAAGAAAATTCAATTTAATTGTTTTTTATTAAGGTAGAAATAACATTTATTTTTAGATTATTCTGGCAATTCACTCAATTGATTAAATCTCCAACATTATGTTCGGGAAGAATAATCATTTTTAACTTGTCCAAAGCCCGTTAGGATTATGTGAAACAAAGCGGGAAGTTTCACGTAGTTAATTCAAAAATTCAAACAAGCTGGGTCATCAATTGAAATAGTTTGCTCGTGGAAATTGAAATATATGACGTTTCGACGGTATTTGACTCTTTAAGACATTTATAAGCAAATAATTATCATTCTTCACTTACAATTTAATAAAGTAGAAATTCGATAAAATTTTCTACAATTTCCGTACAAGTTTCTGCGGCAATAAAACAGGCAAATTTGTTAGATTATAAATTGGGGCTGAGCCCAAGTACACTTGGTTCAGATAGTGTTATATGTACGTGTAACGGATTATGCAACAATTTTGTATGCTTCTTGGCTTTCATAAACTCGGGGCATTCTCTTGATTTTGTCCAGTAATAGGAAAAATGAATGAAGTTGATCGAAGAACGGTAAACGGCAGCAAATGAGCAGCAAAGCGGCAGCAAAAAGAGGTGTGTGTCTTTGTGTGTAGTGGTGGGGGTTCCGGTTGAATGATGACGGAACAGAGACATCACAGAGGGAGGAGAAGGGGGAGCACCGGCGCCTTGGGAGTCGGTGACGTCACGGCCGCATTGCAGCGTGCAGCGCCGCCCTTCAGTGGTCTTTGCTGGTACTGCCGTCGCTGCCGTTGCTGTTGCCATTTGTTGTGGTTCACCTTATGCTTTACACCCATCAATTGTACTTCAGCCTCGTACGGGCACCACTTGGGTGATACAATTTTTTTCATTAGTCCGAGTCAGTTGACCTAGTAATCACTGTTAAGAAATAAACAACTGCGAGATTATTTCTCCAAATTTACAATAATTTAACTTTCAACCCAAGTTTTATTAATTCTAGTGCTGAGGCCCTTCATTTTAATTCATACAATTGTACCAATGCTTAGACGAAGGAATTACCTGACCATGTGGTTGAGAGATTTGCAGGGATAACTGCTTCACCTTTCTTCTTTCACCTGAAATGAACGTTTCAATAAAAAAATGATTTCTCTTTCTGATGTCTAATTATAAATGCTTTTGAATTCCGTTTTTCGATATTTTTCCTTGTCTTCTTTCTTGTGTGGCTCTTTTTAATGAATCCTCTTCATTAAAACTACGACCGCAAAGCACAACACTTCTCCAAATGGTTTTGTTTGGTCCATTTCATTGAAAACATGACTTAATAATTTACAACAATATTATGGAGTTTTAGAGACCAAATAGGAAAAATTATTTAACTTCTGATACGTCATTTTCGATCTGTTACTTTATTATTTGAGTTGTGAAATTAGTTTCGTTGGAAGTGTGATATATAAAAATAAAATGGATTACTTTCGTTTTTGTGATTTCTTTTGGAAAATGATTAAATGATTTATCTGAAATATTTAAAATTTATATTTCTGATAAAATGATAAATAATTTCGTTTTATGTTGAAGGTTTCGTCGGCTTCAAGCTGAATCTCAGGCAGAATGATGTCGGTCCTGTGACGTTGGCCACAAAGAGCAGACCATACACATTACATGGACAGAAGGTAAATTGTACATTAAGTGCATGTTCTTTCGTTACGTAGTGCATCAATGTGAATACGTTTAATTCAATGAATGGTGCAAATTGTTTTTTGAATATGAATGAAAGGAATAGGTTAGGAGAAATTAGTGTGAACGTGGCCACCTGCTCTCGTCAACCAATTTTTTTATGATTCAAACCATTCAAACCAGAAAATTCTACTCTTTAGAGCTATGAAAATGAATTTTCTCACTGAGCTGACTCTTTTTCTTGAACCACCATCCTTAATCTCGATCTTAAAAGAATAATTTACTTTTGATTCTTTGGGCAAAACCTGAATTCTCAGACTTGGCCTGGGTACGAGGTCCAACACTATTGTTTCATCAGAACTCATGACACTAAGACTTATATCACATTTCACTTAATAAATGTAAATAGTATAAACATGTTTTATTTTCGCCAGATGTGATCTATGCAGCCATTGGTAACGTTGTAAATGTCCGATGTAAAAATTGCAAAGTGTAATTGTAATTGTAAGTGTAAGTGTAAATTGTAAGTTGTAAAAATCCGATTTTTTGACTGAATCAGGCATTCTCTAGGTAACAGACTGAAAATCATATTTGTTATACGAGTAAAATAACGAATCGAACCGCAAGAAATCACACTAACAGGTGCCGTGTCAGCTGCTGAATTTTTTTTCAGGAAAGCTATGGTAGAGGTTGGGAGTGTCCTAGTGGAGGAGGCGTCCCCCGGGACACGCCTGCTAAGCTACTGTTAGCGGCTGCAATAGAAAATGTCAGACATCTCGGACTTCCACTCCGAGGAAGAACAACGATTGTTCAGACCATTCACAAGAGAGTCCCTAGCTGCCATTGAACAAAGAATTGCTCAAGAAAATGAAAAGCTTAAAGAATTGGAAAAGAAAAGAGCTGACGGAGAGGTAAGCAAATATCGGTCTCGTTCCGACTAATTACAATTTTGCGGTCATTACGGCAATCGGAACACTCAATTCAATAGTACAGAGTGCAGGCTTACATAATACGGTGTATAATTTCCTCAAAACGTTATCCAAATAATAAAACAGAAAAGAAAATACGATTTTTTTCGTGAGCAGGAAGGAGTCGAAAGTAAGATAAAAGGTGTTTCCTTGTGAGGCAAAAGTGAAAGTTAACACTCAACTATTACTTCTGCAGGGTTCACCAAGGAAATTTTTAACGATCGGGTCAAATGCGAGGGTGCCCAATTCAATGATTAGAAATCATGCAGTTGAGTGAAAAGAAATTAAAAACTTGCCTGTAGAAATTTTAACCGAACTTCAGATGAGCTATTAATTACAGTAATGGAAAAGTAAATATTGTTATCGACCGAATATGTGAAGAGTTTACAAAGTTGATAGCAAAGTTAACTTGACTTTCTGTGAATTGTTTTGAATTTGGATCCCTTTAAACTGCAGACTACTAGGTAAAGGGTTCATTTTGAGGATTTTGCGGAAATCTTATTTGAATCTTCATTGTTTGAAGAATTTGAGATTAGATTTGATGGAATAATTATAATCTACTAATTTATTAATATTATTTTGAATATGGGAATCGAGAAAATTATAATTGAATCAATGTTCCACAAGAGGGAAGACGAGTGGAGATGAACTACAAAACGTCTTGGGAAGTTACGATTGAGAAACGATGAATTGAAAAAAATACAAACTCGAATACGCATATGTTTGAATCGAGTTTGATAAATATTGCCTATGTAAATTTTAGTCCTAGATTTTCTCGATTTTTATTTCCTACTTTATTTTTCGGTTCACCGGTATGTTTTTTTTTAAAACAGTACTGTTTGCTTGTACTATCTTTCTCTCTCTTTCTCTCTCTCTCATTCTTATTGCCACTCAAGTATATGGGACGGAAGAAAAGCAAAAAAGAAGTAAGATATTCGTGCACTCTACATTGTATAGTAAAATTTCGTTTTAGAAGTTACTTAGTTTTTGATTGTTTTATAATTTGCTCATAGAACACCGGTCTGTTTTTCATTAGAATTTAATTTGCCTAACTTTCCTTTTACCCTCTCATCTGTTTGTTTATGATGCCAGTTACAGTTAGTATTATTATAATTATTACTTCCATAATTCCATTGATTAGAATTTCCAGGATGTTTTGTTTGGTTTTGGGAACGATTTGAAAGCAAGAGAGTAGTAGTGTTTCTAACCTAAAAGACTTAGTTTATTTCATTTTTTATTCACTATAGTTGATTGATTACATAATTATCATAACCAGAAATGTGTCGTTTTACCCAGACACGAAGACAAATTAAAAATAGTCAACCTACGTTCTATGTAATGGTAAAGTTAGAGAGGAGCTCGCCTCTCGATTTCCCGTAAGAGCAGAATGGAAATTTTTCATTCAATTTCATGTATTTTGACGCATGTTCACAATCCTTTAATAAGTTACTTTAGAATCACCTGATAGGGACACATATCCTGGCTACACTCGGATCTTTGAGTTCACCACGTGGGTGTGTGTGTGTGTGTGTGTACGTGTACTTAATTGTGTATGCCCACTGAAGAGAAAAGCTCATTTCGTCACTTTTAAGCTTTTAAATGTATTCATTGAAAAAATAAATAAATAATAAAAATTCAAATAAGAACTGCTTTCTAAGTGAGTGTGAGCAACAGCTACACATGATATAAGTGACTTTATCCGCATGTAAAAATCACTAGTCTGTTGTGATTTTAACAGCTTTAAAACACGTTTTGACCGTGCACGTCATATGACCAAACATCAGAGCAAGTTCTCGAAAAATGACAATTGTTTAATTCTTGTTGTTGATATTCAATCAACCATGTCATCGTCATTAATGATAATTACTTTAGTCAAATGTTAAATTTCTTTCATTTGAGATTATTAGAAAGAATCATACGCAATACAATCAGAAAAACCGAAAAAGCCATAAAGCATGTCGTACAGGTAATCGAAGACGGAGGAGTAACGGTGGGAATAGATGAGGCAGAAAAGACAGCATTTCACCCATCCCTTACAAAGCAAAAAACCTTGCATAACAAAAAACTGACTATAGGAGACTCCGACATAATAATAGGGAAAACAATAAAATACTTAGGACTCACCACAAGACAACAAGTACTCCTTCCTTCAACATTTCACCAATATCAAACCCACCATTGTTAAGAAGTCTCGGATGCTAAGCGAACTACTACCAAACTCGAAAGGTCCAGGATTGAAGAGGAGGACTCTGTACTACTATGTACACCTAAGCTCCTATGTGGACATAAAAGACTGAAAATAAGAACAAAAAACTTCAAGACGTTGCAACATAACTGCAAAGAGAATTGGCACAGGAACGATAAGAGGGTATAAAGTCATTTCTGCTGGATCCGCAACAGCAGTCTCAGGCACCCCTTCCATCCACATCCCACCAGCCGTCCTAGCAGGAAAAAACGATAAGTTTACGGAAGACCCACTTGGACAACATAAAAAAACCAGTAGTGGACGGTACCTGCCAGAACCAGGAGAAATGGATGCAAAAAATACACTGAGAGCTAACGTACTACGTGACGCATATGCCTACCGGGACCGACAGTTTACACAAAATAGACAAGTACGACCATCCCAACTGCAACTACTGGACATTCAAATTCACCCTCAAAAGTAATGTCTCTGGTGGTTCTTGAATGTGCTTAACTAGGGAATAAGAGAAGCAAAAAAACATAATGTAACACAAAATGAAGTAATAACCATTGGATTGCCGTTAATTTATATTTATGACGGAAAGAAAATCGAGTGTGTTTTTATGCGTTACTGATTATCGATGTGTTACCACTTGGAAGAAGAAGAACAAAATTGACAAATTTAGTACCAGAGACCCGGAGGGACATAATTATCGCTTGTCTCCACCCAAATACAAAATGTATTTTCATCTGCAAACACCGATCATTAGTCTGAGAAACAAGTTAACGTGTCAGGTTTAGAAATTTAGTCGTGTATGTATTTAAAAGTTATGTGATAATGGATTTTTAGATTCGATACGACGACGAAGATGAAGACGAAGGTCCTCAGCCGGACCCCACCTTGGAGCAGGGGGTTCCAATTCCTGTGCGAATGCAAGGAGAGTTTCCTCAGGAGTTGGCTTCGACACCTTTAGAAGACATCGATGGATACTATCATAACCAAAGGGTGGGTAAAAATGAGCCTTATTATTATGATCTTAGCTAGATTGGTTGATTAGGGGGGGGGGGGTCTGTGGAGTGCCATACTTTGAAGAGGACCGTAGTCAACAAGAGCCGATGACTTGACAATATGGTAACAGACCCTACGGATGGTTTTTAGTACCCAGGAAAAATGCATAGTGCACACCTCGCCTGTTCGAACAGGTTGTGGGAGGTGTGGTACTAGCACCCGAACTAAAAATCCTGATGGGTACACCAAAGACCGTGAGGTGTCATTACCAGCGTCCCTCGGTCGGGTGTTCCCTTTTTTGTAACGGTTACAAAAGCCCTAGCGGAATGGACACCGTTGGGACGGAAAATCCAGTAATGTGGGACTCGAACCCACTAAAAACACCGATGCCACCTCGTTCCTTGTCGAGAAAGCGTAACGGCGTATAGCTATAATCGCCTGCAATCTCGGAACTTCGGAACGAACCCCAATGTACTTGAACCCCTCCCTCGTGTGACACGTTAGTCGCCTTTGACGACACCCAGTGCCTGGAGTGGTTGGATTGTATGTTCCAGCAACCACACGGGGCTTGATCGTCGTGAAGCTCTTTTAGTCGCCGTTTGCGACACACAGTGCACGGTTGTTCCTATTCTAACTCGGGAACCACACGAGTATTTTCCCTGTACTAACTTTACTTTTTGTATTTTCAGACTTTTGTTGTCGTCAGCAAAGGGAAAGATATCTTCAGGTTTTCGGCAACGAATGCCATGTGGGTACTCGATCCATTCAATCCAATTAGACGAGTGGCAATTTACATATTAGTTCATCCGTTGTTTTCGTTATTCATCATAACCACCATTTTGACCAATTGCATTCTAATGATCATGCCTACGACCCCGGCGGTCGAATCTACAGAGTAAGTGAAAGTAAAAGGAGGTTTTGCAATTGGGTCTCGAGAATCATATTCCAACATTATTTTATTTAAGATGTAGTTGTGTAACATTTATTTGCCAGATATTTCTGCAGTAGAGTACAAATAATGCGTATTTTATAGTTTATAGAAGTAGATCGAATTAAATCGTGTTTAGGTGTCTAGTGCAAAGAGACGAATATCTTGTAGTCATAAATTTCGTTCGCCTCCATCATTATGTGAGGAAAATAAAATAATATTCTTTATGGAGAATTGTTGATCCACAGCAGCATTGAATAATGAACATCTTCAATAATTTAAATTTTCCAATGACAAAGTAAAGGTTTTTTTCGGATAAGGAGAACCGGCAGAGAAGGACAAAGAACTGGGTTTCTGGCTAAGGCCTACTCGCTTTACTGTTTTATTTGAATAATTTTCCTTTGTTATAGATATGGTTTTTATGCGTTATTATTCAATACAGGTCAATGAAACATAAAAAAAATTTTCTACTTCAAAAGGGAAGTAGCATTCAAAACTTGTGATTTTCCAGAGTAATTTTCACCGGAATCTACACATTCGAATCGGCTGTTAAAGTCATGGCCAGGGGGTTTATCCTTCAACCCTTCACTTACCTTAGAGACGCATGGAACTGGCTTGACTTCATAGTAATTTCACTAGCGTGAGTAGTTGAAGTTAGATGAAATTGTTCCTTTTAGTTTTAATTTCCACCAGACCACTAGTGCAAAGTCATAGGTGAAGGTCAGTGAAAAAGAACTTTCTTGTTGGCAATGGTGAAGGCAAGATGGAAATGGAATTTCCGAATAAACACACTCAAATAGGTTGCAATTTAATATCCGTAAAATTATTAGTCGTATTACTAGTTAACTATGTGACTTTAATCGTTGGCAATATAACATAAGCCGTTAGTAACCAACAAATATTTATTTTAGAAAATGTTTTCATGTTTTAGAATTAGATATACTTTTAGAATGCTTCTATGAGTATAGAGAAATATTAGACCAAACATGTAACAGTGTTTTCAATTCTGGGTAGAAAACAAATTTTATTTGATTAATGAAAAGCGATTAGTTGGAGAAATGGTGTAATTACGCATGATCATTTGATAAATTAATGAAAAATATTGTTTGTCTCACAGCTACGTGACAATGGGCATAGATTTGGGTAATCTGGCAGCTCTCAGGACTTTCCGAGTGCTACGAGCGCTAAAAACTGTAGCCATTGTTCCAGGTAATCTTGTTTCCTTCACATTCACACACAGAGACACTTTCTCCCTCTATCTCTGTCTCTCATTTTAACACTGTAACCCCTACATTAAAATAATGTAAACTTATAAGCCATAAAGAAGTGTCGACCTCTCCTGCCGAAGTGTCCTGACGGACTTGTCCAATTACTTGCAGGATTGAAAACTATCGTCGGAGCTGTGATAGAGTCAGTGAAAAATCTACGGGATGTCATTATTCTAACAATGTTTTCACTTTCGGTTTTCGCATTAATGGGTCTGCAAATTTACATGGGAGTTCTCACGCAGAAGTGCATAAAGAATTTTCCGACAGACGGCTCTATGGGAAATTTGACGGATGACAGTTGGAAACAGTTTTGTGAGAACACGAGTAAGTGGAACGTAATTTCTATTTGTACTTCTGTTAGGGGTTGATTTTATTTTATATATAAATACATATCATTTGTAATTTTTATTTCTCCACGAATTTTACTTTTTGCTTTTACTTGTCACGGAATGAGCTAGAAAGTAAGAATAAATACAACTAAAATAAAATTATTTCGCTTTACGCTAGCCAACTGGCTCTTTAACGAGGACAAAGGAGAGTACCCATTGTGTGGGAACTCAACGGGTGCTGGGTAAGCATTGAATCCCGAGATGTAACGGTCCACGGGCCATGGCGGTCGTTCCATACACGGGTATAATTTAATACAATATAACATGTCTTACTTTTCCTATTTGTAGGCAATGTGGATCCAACTACACGTGCCTCCAGGGGTTTGGACCTAATCCGGACTACGGTTATACGAGTTTTGATTCATTCGGGTGGGCTTTTCTTTCCTCCTTCCGCCTCATGACCCAAGATTTTTGGGAAAATTTATACCAACAGGTCAGTGTGAAACTCTCACGCAACAATCTGACTATTTATTTATGTTGTTAGGTAAATTACTCTGTTCGGTTTTGTTGTTTTGGTTTTTTAGGTCTTGCGGTCTGCCGGTCCCTGGCACATGCTCTTTTTCATCGTTATAATATTTCTTGGTTCTTTTTACCTCGTGAACTTGATTCTGGCTATCGTTGCCATGTCATATGACGAGCTTCAAAAGAAAGCCGAAGAAGAGGAAGCAGCAGAAGAAGAAGCAATGAGGGTACGCCCAGCCCGGTTCTTTTTTGCACATGCCCACTTCTGTTTTCTCCTTAGCACGTGAGCCTCACTTGTATCCCTTTTAATTGCAGGAAGCGGAGGCTGCAGCCGAAGCCAAAGAGAGCAGAGCAGCTGCGAGAGCAGCAGCTGCGGCAGAGAGAGCAGAAGCTGCCGCAGCAGCTGAAAGAGGAGAAGCCCCCGCGAGCGAAATAGCAAAGTCTCCGTCAAATTCTTCGTGGCAGAGCTACGAACTCTTCGTGGGTCAGGAAAAAGGAAATGACGACAACAACAAGGAAAGGATCAGCCTGAGATCGGATGGAGGCGACTCCCTGAGCGATCAAAGAACGAGGCTGAACGCGACCAAGAGACGGAAAATAAGCGCGGTAAGTCATCATACATTGAAACTTGATCGGTCTATTTCCGAAAACTCTTCGGGTCCGATAAATTTCTCTAATTTGTCCATGCTTTGTGCCAAATGCTAAAAGTAAAAATTCTGCAGGATTGAAATTAGCTCGATTAGCCCAAGTTTTTTCTGTACCCTCAACCTTTCTTTAATGGAATTTCTCCTTGGAATTAAATTAAACAATATTAAAATGTTTTTTTTTGTGTCGCTTGTGTGACGTGACGATTGCATGTATTACTATGTATTGTTAGGTAACTCTTCCCGCATCTATTTATCTGGTATTCAATTATTTTTACTTGAGAAAATTAATGCTGATAAAAAAATAACAATTTTGTTTTGTTTTCTTTTTTCTCTTCCAAAGGTCCCTCGAACACACAACCCTCCTCCTGGTATGAAAAGCCAGTTTGCTTTTGCATACCAGGATTCCATGTCAAAGGTATGTTGTTTTACGGTGATTGCTTTTATTTGTGAAAGTTCGGCAGGTGTGTGACTCCCAAAAAAAACATAAAGGAGTAAGACTCTCGGATTAAATGAAATGGGTTGTTACGAGCCTACCGTTCTAAATTACGTGTTTTGTCATTTCTGTGTGTGATTTTGTTTTGTCAAAAATATTGCCGTAGTCTTTTTTCCTACTCCTTCTCATCCAGTCACACAAGCACACAAACGTTTTTTTAACTTTCAAATTGAAGTATAAATTAAACAAATGTCAAATCCCTTTGGCGATATTGTTTTGCTGTTGTTGTTATTGTTGTTGTTGTTGCTGCTGTTTTTGTAGTTGTGTAGAATCAACATTGTACGACACGTTCGAATATGAATTCTAATATCGAATACGAGTTACGTCAATGGAAAAAAAAATTATTTTTCGGCGTTAGAAAAACAGTTAAAATAGGATATTGAAGTACATTTAAATTAAATATAATGATGTACGTTGCTTCATGTAAATAATATTTTGTTTCGTAGACAAGTTTGAGTCTCCCAGGATCTCCGTTTAATATAAGAAGAAGTTCACGTAGTTCACATCAGTTCAATGTAAGAAATGGGGCAGGCCGCGGAAGATTTGCAGGTCCGCCAACGGGTGATCGTAAGCCTTTGGTCCTATCGACGTACCTCGATGCTCAGGTGCGACGACTCCTGATAGGTGACTCCTCGGCTCGCGTTTCGAATTACATATGTCCTTATTAACTTATTTGTCTGTGCAGGAACATTTGCCGTACGCGGACGACTCGAATGCGGTGACACCCATGTCGGAAGAGAATGGAGCCATGGTGGTACCCATTTATTATGCCAACTTGGGCTCGCGTCACTCATCGTACTCCTCCCACGCCAGCCGCATGTCGTATACATCACACGGGGACCTGCTCGGAGGCCTAGGAGGCAATAGAAAAGGCAGAACGAAAGAGAGTCAACTCAGGGATCGGAACAGAGTCCTGAGGTGCAGTCAAAGAGGATTGTCCATCACGGAGCAACCGACGTCAAAGTTGAGAAGAGAATATGTGAGTATTCGGGTCGTGAGTGAAGTCCCCCTTTGAGCTCTGTTTTGTACTTGATGGACATTACAGGAGGAAAGCGAGGATGGCGGTTGCAAGGAGAAGTATCAACGGCATTCAGACAATCCTTTCATCGAGCCCGTACAAAACCAACCTGCCGTTGACATGAACGATGTGATGGTGCTCAACGACATAATCGAGCAAGCGGGTAGGCAGAGCGCCACTAGTGGAGGTGAGTGCCAATTAGTTTACCTAGGTGAATACCAAAGTGAGTGATAGATTTATCTGGGTAGAATCAGTTGGATTTAATGTCGATGTGATTTCTTGTAATTTATTCTTGTTTGTTTGAGCCCCAGCATGAAGAGTACGATCGATTGACGATCACTAAGATTTATGTGTTTAATATGTTGAACCTTTCCCGTAAATTGTCCGAAGATCCAACATTGTTCCGTCCGGTGTGGTCCGTTTTTCTGCAAACGCTCACCATCACGTTTACCTGTCTCACTCGGGTACATTTTATTGGAAATAGTGTTCAATAACAGTCACATTCGATTACCAATTCTTTGTTTTTCCAAATAAGATCTATGTCTGCCAAGCAATCGGAGATGTCGAATTGTGCGTTATTTTGTAATTATGCAGATGAGGGCAATCAAGTGATGCGGCGGCATAGAGCGGCACTTTTATTTAAACTTATTTTGGGGTAGACGTAAAATCTGACTACATTTTTTAAAACATATTAAATTGAAAAAATATATATCTGGCCAAAACGAATAAATAAAGCAAGTGTGCAGTCAATAATTTAAAGCATTCTGAGCAAAATACGTTCATGAGACATTACTGAATAATTTTTTAGTTTGAAAATCAGAGTGGTAGGGAAGTTGACAACTAATTCCAAGGTAAAAACTAACAATTTAACCATCTAAAACTGAAAATAAATAAATTTAAAATCTTTGGATATCAAAGAAAAAATAAAATAAATTATACTAACTTCTTTACTGATTACGAGAAATCAAATTCAATACGATGGAGTCTTACTCATTCGCTAAATCAATCGATCGGGTCAATCGTTTGACCTGCCATGTAACTGTCAAACAAACGCTCGCTAATGTTAAGGTCATTGTATTTTTCTAATGAAAGCTAACAAATGTTACTTTAATGCTGTGATTAAAGTATGACTCGAATTCAAAGATCACTGCTAACACAGACATATGAGAAGCCCACTCGTTCGCCGATAATACTGCTTTAGTTCAGTAATAAGTACTGGGAGTGGGAAGAAGAGTTCATTTCTACCTATTTTTATATGTATTTGTTACAACCTTGTACCTACCTTTTAACTTGTATCTTGTCAGGGCCTTGCAAGTATTGTTCATACTCTCGATTTCTTTTTGCTATTGCATTGATATAAGTTTTAGCAACAAAAGCTAGCCTTAGTTTTTGTAGCATGGCCTTTCTATTGCACCAATTTGACGACATTTACCTTTAATAAGCAAAGATGTAAGCAGTTGGTATGCAAGTCACTCAAATGTTTTCTCATGTAATCGTTGTATTGAGTTCTATTTAATCGTAGACAAATATGTTAAATTGCTGCATTTGATTGTTGCTTGCTCTGGAGGTAGTAGAATTTCTTCCAGGTGAAAGCTGAATTTTGTATGAGAAAATTGAAGCATAAAATATTTTCTATTCAGTTCGTATTCAGTTCTAAAGTATATAATTCGGGTCAGTCTTTGATCTACGATTCGGGTAACGTTTTAATAGAGAAATTGTTGTTGTCATCTTATGGCAGTATTGGGTAATGCGTGGTATATGACCCATTTTGCTTAAGATAAATATCTGGAAGAAATTAACCAATGATTGATTTTCAAGTAAATTTCACTTTAAAATCACTCGCTGAATAAAACATGATGTTATTTTTTAATGAAATGGATGACGCAAAAACTCATAGGGGTACATAGTTGTAAAGAAACTGTCACTTATATTTATTATTTATTACACACAATACAATAAAAGTTTACACAAATTATTAAAGATAAAATAGTTAAATTTTTGCATCATCCGAAACTTCATTGAAATTGTTATTGATTGTTTAAAAATTCAATTGATATTTTCATCAAATCAGTCAAATGTAAGTGAAATATTTCTTAAAACATGAATTATTATAATCCACTACACTGACCAGTTAATAAGTTGGAAATATTTATTGGTAACGGTAATATTATGCTTACGTCTGTTAGTGTTGGTTCTGGTGTTAGCCAGTGTCCAGTGTCGTAGATGAGTTTCGTTATGCTTGAACGAGAGCACCTGAAACCAATTGAATTTTAAATAACCAATCATTTGATGTATGGCTGCTCACACGCAATTCCTTTTCTCCAAAATCGATTAAGTTAAAAAGGTAGTTTACGTAGAGGAGTTAAATGAAACTGAAATGTAAATTTTGTAAATACTTTTTAATAGTTAATTACATTTGAAATGCACATTTCAATAGTTCAGTTCTCACACCAAATCAGCACTGATAATACTACTTATTTCTATTTCAAATTTGTACGTCTCTCACCATTTATTCATTTATCAATGAATCCATTTATTTATCTTTCTTTGTCCTCTTCCGTTCCCGAAAGCCACGGTTTCCCACACTACTGACTAGATAGCCATAAAGGCTGAAGGCCCGTGTTAACAGCCATCAAAGACGTATGTAATAATTACATACGTACTCATGTAATTACAATATTTAAATTGTTAATCTTGTCAATGCAACTAATGAAAGTGATCTTTGAATTGATACGATACTAAACATATGAGTAGTGGCGACATATTATTTCCCAGTGGACGAGGACGACGAAGGACCGTCCTCCAGGGACAGAGCCCTTGCTCTGTGCATGAAGTGCATCGACGTCTTCTGCGTCTGGGACTGCTGTTGGGCCTGGCTCAAGTTTCAAGTAAGTTTTCCCACGCGTGCTTTCATGATGATCGTCATCATCATCATCATCATCATCATATTATTATTATTATTATTATTATTATTATTATTATCATTATCATTATAGGAATTCGTGGCCTTACTCGTTTTCGACCCTTTCGTCGAATTGTTCATAACTCTTTGTATCGTTGTCAACACACTATTCATGGCACTGGATCATCACGACATGGACAAAGACATGGACAGAGCCTTGAAAAGTGGAAATTACGTGAGTTTTGAGTCTACCGGAGTTCCAGGCAGTTTGTCTGTCAGCCGTCAGAAATCGAACTTATAAGCCTTTTTTTAATTTCATTGAAAATTTAATATATAATTGTGTTTCCTTATTAACCTTATGTTATTTGGAGAACTGATTGCTATTAATAATCATCAATTATATTTTATGTATTATATCTTTATAAATTAAGCGTAACGTTTCATTCAATTCATTTCAGTTTTTTACTGCGACATTTGCAATAGAAGCGACATTGAAGCTGATCGCCATGAGTCCAAAATTTTACTTCCAAGAAGGCTGGAACATTTTCGACTTCATCATTGTTGCCTTGTCATTACTTGAACTGGGGCTTGAAAATGTCCAAGGCCTCTCCGTTTTGCGCTCATTTAGACTGGTAAATTATTCATTTTCAACTTTGTTCTTTAATGTTTAATGTTTGATGATTAATATAAATTAAAATGATTAATATATATGTATATATTTTTTCAATAATTACAGTTGCGAGTTTTCAAACTGGCCAAATCTTGGCCGACTTTAAATTTGTTGATATCCATTATGGGAAGAACGGTTGGAGCCTTAGGTAACCTAACCTTTGTACTCTGTATTATTATATTCATATTCGCTGTCATGGGAATGCAACTATTCGGCAAAAATTACACGGGTACAGATATATTTTCTCATTATTACAGTGTTGACACGAAAACAATATTAAGTAAAACCACAAATCTACCTAAACACTTTTACACATACCATTTTCAGATAATGTGGACAGATTCATGGACAAAGAGTTACCCAGGTGGAATTTCACCGATTTCATGCACTCATTCATGATTGTTTTTCGTGTTTTATGCGGAGAATGGATTCAATCTATGTGGGACTGCATGCTCGTTGGCGATTACTCTTGTATCCCCTTCTTTCTAGCTACTGTCGTAATTGGAAATTTAGTTGTACGTATTTTTGTTTCTTCCTCTTTTCGGTTCCGGTTGCTTGGAGACCGAGCCGCTGACTCCGTCCTGCTGAGGGTTCACCGTAATGAGACTCGTTGGTTTTTTTAATAGGTTCTTAATCTTTTCTTGGCTCTGTTACTCTCAAACTTTGGTTCATCGAGTTTGTCAGCTCCTACTGCCGATAACGACACCAATAAAATAGCGGAAGCCTTCAACAGGATTTCCAGGTTCAATGGATGGGTAAAAAGAAGCATTTTGAACTTTTTAAAGACACTCCGGGCAAAAATCTCGAATCAAATTGGAGATCAGACGGGACTTCAAGGCAAGTTTAAGAAGAAATAAATTTTTCATATTCCTCGGGAGAATATGTTATGATTTTAAGTTCTAATACGAATTGTTTTATAATTTTGCTTTCAGACGGACACGACCGCGACGCCGAGCTGGATCTCGGGGATGAAATATTGGCTGATGGAATCGTGTTCAAAGACAAAAAGAATTCAAAAGGTCAACTTGAAGTAGCCATTGGGGATGGAATGGAATTCACAATTCACGGTACGTAACTGAGGACTGCCTAGCGCAAGGCTTACGAACATAGGTCGCCCTTTTCTTTTATTCCCTGAGGTTCTTAACAATTGGTAACTGTCTTGCACTATGTATCTTGAGATTCCAACAGGTTTGCTATCGAATGTTTTTTGGACGATAACAGCTCAGTTTGGAGAGTCAGTTTTCCGAATTTTTAATATTTTCCCCTTTTATATGTACTTGATTGAATCTGTTGATATTTAGTCCTTCTCGCCAAGTATAATTTTAAGGAAACGTGGTCCGTCATAAACATAAAAAACATTTCTTAGAGTACTCGGTACAATTGAATATTTTCTATTCCGTTTTGTCTAGACAATCGCATAGAAAGCGACTATTTGACGCATCACGATGATGACACGTATAGCAACATATCCTACGGAAGTCACAGAAAGAGGATTTATAAGGACGAAAGCCACAAAGGGTCTGTGGATACATTCGACGATGTGGAGAAAAGAAATCTCAGTGGAGAAGAATTGGACGGCGATTTAGGTGAGAAGGTTTAAAGGTTTTTAATTAAAGGTTTGAAAAAAATGGTTGAAAACAAAATTACAAAACTTGATCCAGGATCGTTGACTTTTCCAGAAGACGGTGAAGAGGAAGAGGACGAAGAAGGTGAAAGCATACCCGAAGTCGATGTGATTATAGATGCCAACATGGAAGATGTTATGTTGCAAGACTATCCATCGGACTGTTGTCCCGACCATTGTTACAAAAGGTTTCCCTTTCTTGCGGGAGACGATGATGCGCCATTTTGGCAGGGTTGGAGCAACCTCCGCCTGAAAACGTTTCAGTTGATTGAAAACAAGTATTTTGAGACGGCCGTTATAACTATGATTCTTCTTAGCAGCTTGGCACTGGTGGGTTTTCTCATTTTTAGAAACCGCACCAACATCTGACAACGAAGACCTAGATAATCCTAGATAATCCTTGTCTTTACCAGGCTCTCGAAGACGTTCACCTCCAGCAGAGACCCGTCCTCCAAGACATTCTGTACTACATGGACAGAATTTTCACCGTCATTTTCTTCATTGAGATGTTAATCAAATGGTTAGCACTGGGCTTCAAAGAATACTTCACCAATGCTTGGTGTTGGTTGGACTTCGTAATTGTTATGGTAAGACTAAGGCTATTCGTTAGAATCAAGCGAATTATGAAAATCCACAATTACACAGAAATTATTGAGTTGTCAAGAAAAGGAGTCCTCAAAAATCGATGCACTACTGATTACTTAAGTGAAAAGAATCCCATAATTCGACACTAACCGTCTGATCCATCTGTTCCCTCACGTTGCTTTTAAATGAAAAACTGACCCGATATTTTTGGGAAACAATAGCTGTCGCTCGTAAACCTGGTGGTTGTCCGGACTGGAACCGCTGACATTTCTGCGTTCCGGTCGATGAGAACTCTGAGGGCGTTGAGACCTTTAAGGGCTGTCTCTCGCTTCGAAAGTATGCGAGTAAGTAAGGACCGGAAACGGAAAAAAACTCACTAAACAGCAGAAGCCATGCGGCCTCGCTCCATTTCATAATTTCTTGGTTTTTCTGTCGCATTTTGCTCAGTTGGAGAACGTTTTCAAATGCTTTCTTCTTTTTATGTGCTCAGCTAGGACACCGTCCTTCAGGTTCACTGCCTGTACGGTGCAAAATTCGATTCGATCCCCGGTCTCTCTGAATTTTGACTCTTTCAGAAGGAATAAGCTTATATTTATTATTTGTTTACCAATAGTATTGTCGTACTATTGAAATTAAAGATTAAGACATTTTTCATTATTAGACTTACGAAATTATTAATTATTCGACATTTCTCGAACCGTTCTGACCATGTCAAACACATGAACTTGCATGAGGTTTTTTCAATTTGAAACTATCAGTTACTTGAAACTTTGGAAAATCGATGATACAAAATGGGAAAATGTCTTAACTTTATGTCCAATTTGTGATGTTTGCCTTAAATGTCGTGTCAATGGTAACTCTCAACCCGCGTGCCTTGTCAATTCGGACACACCTACCTAGGTTGGAGAGAATAAACCAAATGCGAGTCCTGGACACATAAAGCCTAGTCTTCTCCGTCAAGTGAGTTTTACTCACAATCTGGAACCCCGTGAAAGAGATGTCAAAGAACCCAAAAGGAATTTTGCTTTGTTCTTTTACATTTTTTCACGGGGTTTGACGATCACTGCAAAACCCTTACCCGGCAACGACCCGAATTTTCCTTCTTTCCAAATTCTAACCCTTCTGACACTTTTATGGAAAATTGCGCTAGCGATGTTGTAAAACTGGTTGTATGCAGGTTTCATTGATAAACTTCGTGGCCTCATTGTGTGGTGCCGGAGGCATCCAGGCATTCAAAACAATGAGAACGCTGAGAGCTCTGCGTCCCCTGAGGGCCATGTCCAGAATGCAGGGAATGAGGGTAAGCATAGCATGAAACGTGGCATAGCATGGCCTACTCTGACCCTGCTTATTTTGATTATCCAGTGTAATGAGAACACTGGAATTTCCATTTTGGTCTTCCTTATAGAGAATAATAAAATTAGTTCGAACCGATGGTGTTCATCTCGCTTGCACTAAATCTGCATGGCAAAGTCTTCTATGAATTACAGACTGTATGTCTGAACTTGTTTCAGTTCGCTCATCTACAAATTTTTAGGTAGTTAAGTTATTCTATTTTGACGGTGACCCGCAAAGCTTCTGTCGACATGTCTATCGGGCCTAAGAGCCATTTTTCTCCCAAAGGAAATGCCATGCAAAATGGGATTTGGGTCGTCTCCATCGTTCACATCGCGATACGATCACTTACACTTCAAGTAGTTTATTAAATAGTACAAATGATAAGAGCTTTGCTTTCACCTGCCATTTTTCGATTTTTCACTTTCTGTGCCCTTTGCACAGTTTCCGCGAGTGTGCCAGCCTGACAGCCTGTCAGCCGCTTGCCCATGTTTGTTAGTAAAATCCGAAAAATTTATTTTTTGTGCACCTGACTTGAAGTGTTATTTGGTATACAGTATGTTACCAGCTTTGATCATTTGGATATCGATCGATCATAAACAAATGATGATTTATATTATTTGACAAATAGGTCGTCGTAAATGCCTTGGTACAAGCCATTCCGTCGATTTTCAACGTGCTTCTCGTCTGTCTAATATTTTGGCTGATATTCGCCATAATGGGAGTTCAATTGTTTGCCGGAAAATACTTCAAGGTATGTGGTACCTGTAAATAAAATTTAGTAATGAATGCATTAATTTATCTACCCCGGTAATCTAGACAAATAGCCATAATCCGGTACTATATGGTATAATAGTGGTTAACCTATTTATTTATCTACTTATGTATCACTCAATTAATCATAATTGTTTTAACTTGCACAGTGTCTCGATCATAATAAAGAAGTGGTCAACCACGAGATCATAGCAGACAGTGTCGCATGTGCCGCAGAAAATTACACGTGGGAAAATTCACGGATGAACTTTGATCACGTTGGAAAAGCTTATTTGTGCCTATTCCAAGTGGCAACCTTCAAAGGGTGGATAGAAATAATGAACGACGCGATTGACAGTAGAGAGGTAAAGAAAAAAAATAAAATAGAAATTTCAATTTACGGCCAATTCGAGAGATTTCAAATTAACTGTATTAATCCATTGTTGTTTTTGTTGTTGTTGTTATTATTGTTGTTATTATTATTATCATTATTATTATCTCAGGTGGGCGCTCAACCAATCAGAGAAACAAACATATACATGTACCTTTATTTTGTTTTCTTCATCATTTTCGGATCATTTTTCACGTTAAACCTCTTCATCGGAGTCATCATCGATAATTTCAACGAGCAAAAGAAGAAAGCTGGTGGCTCCCTGGAAATGTTCATGACGGAAGATCAGAAGAAGTACTACAATGCAATGAAGAAAATGGGATCAAAGAAACCGTTGAAAGCAATTCCTCGGCCAAAGGTACGACAGTTATGAATTGCTTTCATTTTGACTTTATTTGTATTCTTTATTTAATGTAATACACGATAATTCAATTCTGCTTCTTCTCCCTTCGTCAGTGGAAACCGCAGGCGATCGTCTTCGAGATCTGCATGAACACAAAATTCGACATGGTCATAATGCTATTCATTGGACTCAACATGTTGACGATGACTCTCGACCACTACAAGCAAACTGAGACGTTTTCCAAAGTTCTGGACACTCTCAATCTTATATTCATAGTTATATTTAGTTCGGAATGTCTCATGAAGATATTCGCACTTCGATACCATTACTTCGTTGAACCCTGGAATCTTTTCGATTTTATTGTTGTTATACTTTCCATTCTTGGTAAGTACTCAGTGCAAATCGCAATGTCAAACGAAATGTGAGAAACGAGCGAAGTCCTCTTTTTCAGGTCTCGTGCTTAGTGACATCATAGAAAAATATTTTGTGTCTCCCACGCTGCTCCGTGTGGTTCGCGTCGCTAAGGTTGGACGAGTCCTTCGGTTGGTCAAAGGAGCCAAAGGAATTCGGACGTTGCTTTTCGCTTTGGCCATGTCCCTACCAGCTCTCTTCAACATATGTCTTCTTCTCTTTCTCGTCATGTTCATTTTTGCCATATTCGGCATGTCATTTTTCATGCATGTTAAACCAAACAGCGGAATAGACGACGTGTACAATTTCCAAACGTTCGGGAAATCCATGATACTCTTGTTCCAGGTTTGTAACAATTAATTTTACCTCGGATACCCGCTTACTCTGATGTAATTTCATGCAATGTTTCTCTTTTAGATGTCGACTTCCGCCGGTTGGGACGGCGTCTTAAACGGAATCATCAACGAAGAAGACTGCGACGTTCCCGACAACGAAATGGGATTTCCCGGCAACTGCGGGAATTCCACAATCGGAATCACTTTCCTTCTCAGTTACTTGGTTATAAGTTTTTTGATTGTAATCAACATGTACATAGCCGTAATATTGGAGAATTACTCGCAAGCAACCGAGGACGTGCAAGAGGGCCTTACGGACGACGACTACGACATGTATTACGAGATATGGCAGAATTTCGATCCGGACGGAACTCGTTACATTCGTTACGATCAATTATCGGATTTCTTAGATGTGTTAGAACCACCCCTGCAGATTCATAAACCTAACAAGTATAAAATAGTGTCTATGGATATTCCAATTTGCAAAGGAGACATGATGTTCTGTGTGGATATTCTGGATGCCTTGACCAAAGACTTTTTCGCGAGGAAAGGCAATCCGATCGAGGAAACGGCCGAGCTCGGCGAAGTTCAGGCGAGGCCGGATGAAGCGGGCTATGAGCCCGTTTCGAGCACCCTTTGGCGTCAGCGGGAAGAGTACTGCGCCAGACTGATACAGAACGCCTGGAGAAAGCACAAGCAGCAGCGGTTCGGCACAGATAACGAAGAGGACAAATCGGAGAATGAGGGCAAGGACCCAGAAGAAGACAAGGACGTGGACTCGAACTCGGAGCAGGGCCCTTCGGACTCAGCGAATGCCCGGCAAACGGAAATCCTCGTCGAAAGTGACGGATTTGTCACAAAAAATGGGCACAAAGTCGTCATCCATTCCCGGTCGCCAAGTGTCAGTTCCAAACAGGCGGATGTCTGAGCCTGGCCACGCCCCCCTCCTGAAGAACCGGGAGTCGACACCTAGCGAGTTATTCATTCTTGTTAAGAATTTGCTAAGTTTCCAGTTGGCCATTTAAAAATATAACAATTGAACTCATTAACAGACAAATTAATTTGATGCATCAAATTCCTCTTTAGGTAAACTATTTGTAAATTTGACATTAACTTGTCCAAACTCAATACGAACCATGAATTATCCACTGCAAAGAAAGAAGGATTTTCGAAAATGGCCAACCGGAAGTGACGCAACGGCTTTGCAATCTATATATTTACTACACAAATTGTGAGAAAAATTAGGCTTAACTATAATTTTGCATTTGCAAAATCTAAACCATTTTTACCCGACTTAATATTTTTAAAATTTGATAAAGACATGAAATTGCTTTATTTCCTTCTGCAATCGTTTAATTGCTATGAAATGGTGTCAAATTCCGAAAAGATCAATTTAATATTGATCTATTCATTTAAAAAGGAGTGGGGCGTTACATCAATATCATTAGTTAGTTCCATAAAAGAGAATTATGAAAATAAAATTATTATTATTAGCATAGATAATTAAAATTAATATACGATAATAAAGAGGGCGGGCTAGAGCCCAAGAAAACATAGCAAAACTGCGCGCACAGCCTGGAAGAATGCATTAAAGACATTTTATAAGTAAAAAATTAACAAAATAGCTTGTTTTAAATATTTTAATGTAAAAAATCGATAAAAATCACTAATAAATAAATATAAAAATGAATAAATTGGAAGGAGCAACATTTGAACGGTAAATAGTGTTTAAATGCATAATAAACAAAATAAAAATGAAACAGATACAAAATCAAATCAAAAATCATACGATAAACTAATTTATGATATTATTATTACAATTGTTTTTTAGTAATAACATTAAAAAATCGAACGACAAAGTTACCATTTTTTGTCAAAAAGTTTTAAAAGTGTGACGAATGCTGTTTTCGATATTATTTATTGAATGGTGCTCTCGGTTACTGAATAAGTAATTAATTAAATAATTTCACTAATTGAGTATGACTCAATCGCTTGAACAAAATGTTTATTAAAAATTTAAATTAGCACACACCAGTAGACATGAATCCATATAAATACATACACATATACATGCGCACCAGCATTCCCAGTTAAATACACAAACGTTATTCGCGACACCCCAAAAACAATCTTTTGCGACATGAAAGAGTCAATAATTCAATTTGGATTAATGGTTATTTTTTCTTCAAAATAGTGTTTGTCGTCACGGAACAATGTTAAGTCTTACATCGTAAGAAAGGAATGCCTAAAATCTATTCATTTAAATTCTTAAGTTTTGCAATTGAATTATATCAGTGTTACATATGAATCTGAAAATAAAAGAGTAATATTATTGTTTGGTGGCCGAAGCCGCCCTATCTCGCTTCTTTTCTGGGAACATGGAGAAAAAGAGTGTTATATTTTACCAATCAACTAAGAATGTTATGTATATAGGATCGCGTTTAGTAGAAGTGTGGAAATAAAATGACAACCGAGTTCCCTTGTGGATTACCATGAAGCTTGTTCTCTTTTTACCACCATCATTTCACTACATACATTTTTTAACAACTCTTGGATTTCGACTTTGGTCGGTGCAGCAGTTCACTGCTGGAAGTTTTTTTTTTACCAGGAATTAACGCTTTTCATTTTGCTTGTTATGCTTTTCTTGCTGTTTTGCCCCGTGAGTTTGTTAAATCTCTTGCATCCGTCCATTCATCCATTCTAGTTACCACATGTTGGAAAGGGTACTTGGAAATTTCATTTTTGTCAATCAAAATAAACATCCTACTCTCCAGAGAAATAATTTTCAGAGAAATACATTTTATTGATGTGTTCAAAACAGGTCAAGAGGTCAAACTTAGTTAAACACCTGAAATCGCTGTATTCACTTGGTTTTATATTTTACATTATATATTCCGAGCCAGCTGTTGGATCCGGCTGTATCATTTGTCAATGTTCCTTAAAGCACGGACATTTTTTCAGAATGAAACAACCACATCTTCCCCTTGCAGGATTCCTTTTAAATTGAAATGCTCACCTCCTGGATAATTCATAATAAATAAGAAAACATGTTTTTTAAATTTAAGTTCTTAAATTATGTTAACAGCAATCAATAATTTGTTACAATTTTTGACTAAAACTTGTTTTTTTTTGTATAGTACGAAACATTTGTTTCTAACTTTTTCGAATAAATCAAATTATTTAATGTGAATACATGTGATGAAAGCAATAATAATAATTAATTGTATTTAATAACTTATGAAAGAATTAATTAATTTTAAAATTGAGGTAAATATCATGTTAGGTATATGGAAATGTGGAGATCAGATGGACACATTATGTCTGATTCATTCGAGTAATCAGTTTTCATCACCAAGTCTAAATGCCGAATGTATCAATCAATCAATTAAACGAGTTTGATATTTGATTTGATAAGCAATAAAACTAAAGTCAAATGAAATGAAAATAAATTTATTTTATTTCGAGACAGGATTAACACAGTTGCTTACACGTAGGAGTAAATAAAAATCATTGAAAATATTTTAAAATGAAATTGGGAAGACACATGGGAACAGATATAAAGTTGGTTGAGCACATGTCGTCTTTTTAATTGTGTACTCTCATCTTTGTTGAGAAACAGATGAAGTCGACTCAACTCGAGTCAAATGTTGTCCACGTTTGTCGGTGCAGTTCTTTTCTTTGAATTTCAGGTCTCTCTCTCTCTCTCTCTCTTTCTTTTTTTCTCGTTCTTTCCCTCCCTCCCCCACCACACACTCACCCTCAGCTGCTGTCGCCTGAGACCAAACGTCACTTTGCCATTTGCCATTTTACATTCGTTGCTATATTTTCAATAAATTTTATTTAGAGTCATTTTATTTATAAAAAAACAACAATATAAACAAAAAATGTAAACAAAAATGTAAATTTAAATTTAAAAAATTATAGACAATATATTTCGTTATTTATAGATGATTTTAGTAGATGAATTTCCCACTTTATTACCTTAATATTAATTTAACGAAAAGTATTTTTCATTATTTATTTATTTGATTCATTGAATGATCGATTTATTATCCAAGGCTTGCACAGTGCATTGTTCTCTTAGCAAGTGATAGGTTTGTATTATAATTTTAAACAATGAACAAAATGGTATCGTCATTGGAAATTTTTGATAACGTACCACTGCTGAACAATTAAATATAAATTCTTTGAAAAATATGACATCTGCTTTGATTGAATTCCAATCGGTCCTTTTTCTTCTCTTTCAAGCAATAAAGGAAATTATTGGAATTCCCACTAGTTGATAAGCTAATAAATGGGTGACCTCGACAAAGAGTAATCGATTGAACATAATGGTAATGTTTGATTTCTTATAAAAATTTTTTACTTTCCATTACCTTTCATACGCAATAGTTGAGAAGTTTAATTTATTTCTTGTCATTCAGCGGAGAACGACTCTTACCATTGAATGACAAGCAAATGAATAAATCATCAAGTCTTCACTATTATCACCTCAAATGCAATTTAAAAATATAACAAAAGTTTGGTTTCGGTCAACAAGTCATTGGGTCCTCAGTCGTCGACAACGGTCGGTCACTTACGACTATGAGCGACAATATTAGTTCAATCAAGTTTTCATTTTCATTGCTTCGGTTTACTTTTTTGTCGTGCTGGGGAATTGAAACGATAGGGGGAAAATGGCGGGCCAAAAAATCAAAAATGAATTTTCTTGTCAATTTATCAACTATTCTTTTTCTAGGCTACATCTTCAGTCAAGTAGTGGTGAGCCAGAACAATCCAACCATTTATAAGACTTCACCAATCGTGTTTCCGCTCTTCGCCCAATGTCTAATTGTTATCAATATCATGTTCATACTCTCCGGCAATACACACAACAGAAAATTCATAAACATAATCAATCACTTCGGGCCCATCAAGGACTGCCTGACACGGAATTTCGGGGTTTTTCCCCTTCGTTCATCCCCTGAAGTCAAATGGATTGTTTGCGGCGGGATCACTGCTCTCTTTCTAGAGACTGCCATAAAACTCGTCATTGAATTTCATCTATTGTTGTCCTACCCCAGAATCATTCGAGTTGTTCACTACTTCACCTCTTTCTGTGTTACCTTCGTTTGCATTCATTTTATAGCGACGATGGCTCACTTAAGAGATAATTATGCATTTGTCAATTGTTTCATAAATAAAATGATAGGCCAGGCTAATCGGGAGGTTTTAGGTTTGGAAAAAAACAAGAAAGCTCCCACGAAGAACTGTTGCTTACCTCACACAACTACCGATAAACTCGAGTTGAAAAAGAAATTTCGCACTTGGATGACGGCCTACATGAACCTACGAGATGTCGAACATGTAGTCGACCAAGTGTTCGGAAAAGAAATTTTCCTCATACTGTTGAGCGTTTTCTCGTGTTTTATAATCAACGTTTACTATCTTGTAGCTATGAACCTCTACAAAACAGGTAACATTTGGATAAATATTTGCTTCGTTATCGGATTAATGGAAGGAGTTGTTGTCCTTTATGTCGTCATCAGAGCTGCTGAAACAACAGCAAATGAGGTAAGCGTCACTGACGTAACAACGTCGTTTGACAGGAGGGATCTTCTTTCATTTTTACTTTGCAATTCTTTAAGGCAAATCGCATCAAAGAGGATATTTTTTATTTTCCACTCATTCCCAGCAATTGGTTCCTGTATAATCAGGTAATTGCTCCCTTCACTCGAGCTATAAAACTACTTACCACCTTATATGTTAATAAACTTTTGACCATTTATTCTACTTACAGATCAGATATTTCATGATGTATTTGCACTACAATCCCACCCAATTTCATGCTTGGGTCTTTTACACCGTCAGCTATTCTTCCTTCTTCAAAGTGAGATTTTACCATTACTGTTAATATATCATCTCTCGGCCGACATATGTTAGAGGCAAGATTTAACGTTATAGGTGATAGCTGCATCGTCAGCCATAACTATTGTATTCCTTCAGTGCGACTTTATGAGGCCACAAGTTCGAAATTAAATTCACAGAATTTACATCGGAATTGGAACACTTTGGGAGAGAAAAACGCTCAATTTCACTGCTACTATTTTACTCAAATGGTAAGTAAAATACAAAGGAATCACACAATAAATCAACATTTCTAACCAGTAAATAACATTTTCATTCTTCTTTGTCCACACAGGCCATTTTTCTCACTGGAAACTTTTCATGGTTGGAAATTATTCTATTGAAGTGGTAGAGATAGCCAAGTGAAATGAATTTTAAAAAACTCATTAGTGATATAGATAGAATTCCCTCTATCAAAGATGATACAGGACTCATTCCTGAGCACAGTGTGGTTAGAATTAAACTTTCAAAGCCAACCACACTGAAAAAATTTCCATTCTGAAAGAACAACATGCAAAATTAAATAAATAAGGTTTGATTTTTAATGTGCAAAATTTTAAGTCAGAAAACTGCACTGTTCAAACTAACCAAAGCATCTGAAAGGAGCTGCCTTGCAACAACTTCTGGTTCAAATAATCCAGCTGCCTTTGAAATTTCCTTTGTTACTTCAGGCTTTGACTTTTCCTCAATTTCAAAACCAGGTGTCTTTGTATCTGGTGGTAAGCACAAAGTGACACTTACATTGTAAGGGGACAACTGCAAAAAAGGAATATACATAAAAAATCAATACACTTCCTTAAATAATAGAAAAGTATAATTTCCCTTGCCTCCATATAAAGACTCTCTGTAAATCCTCTCAAGGCAAATTTTGATGAGCAGTATGCACCCATTCCATAGATACCAATCAGTGATCCCTGAGAACCAGTGATGACAATGTGGCCCTCATTTCTTGTTTTCATCTTGTTCGCCAAAAAAAGAGTAGGGATAATTGTTCCAAAGAAATTTAAATCCATCATGTACCTGTGAAAATTTATATCTTACTACCCATACTTAAGCTGATTAATTTTGCTTAGAACAAAACCTACTTTATTCTATGGGGAGGTGCTTTATATGGCTTACAACACAAACCTTTGGCTGTTTAAAATTTATAAATTTCTTAGCTGTTTACCTTGTTTTATTTAATTATTACAATTATTATTATCTTATTTAAATATTATATTACAATAACTATTTTAAAAATTTATTAATTATTTCAAGTGACCAAATAAGGAAAAGTAAAAACTACAGTACCTCAATATTGTGCAAATTAATTGTACAACCAAACACTGAACAAGAATAATGTTACTATTTGTAACATATACCTAATTTTGTGTAGGGAATAAAAGGAACACTTATTACATTGGGAACATTACAAGTTCATAGTTCAAGGAAAATGACTCACCTATAATCTTCCTCTTTGACATCTTGAAGCCTTCCAAAAATTGCCCTGCCTGCACAATTAACCAGTAAAAATATGGGACCGACTTCTTCTTCAATTTTGTTAAATTTTTCTTCAATTAGTTGACTTTCATTTGCTACGTCCACTAGAAATGTTGGTGAATAAGTTAATTCAAAACTAGACTTAAATTAAGTTATGATTATTACAACATGAAGTTAACACAAACATGAAATGTATTTGATTGTTTGCACTTCGGGACATTTTGCCTCTTTTTTTATTTCCTCAACGGCGAGTCTGAGTTTTTCAATGTTTCTGGCTATAATTGTAACATGAGCTCCTCGTCTTGCAGCTTCGACCGCTACCGACTTACCAATGCCGCTAGAGCCACCTGTAACCTGCAAAACATAATAATTATTTCCTTCACTCCTTCACTTTGCTGACGGTGTTCAACAATTTAATCAATTAGACAAATCATTTCCATGATTGAATTGTTTACGAACAACTCAAGATTAATGTCTTTTATAATTATGTTTTTATGATTCATAGAACATTTAAAATAAAAAAGTAACACTATTAACAGACAAACCAAAACATGCTTTCCACAAATTGATGGTATTCTTGATTTCCGAAAGAGTTTTTTGAAAAGTGCAAATGCAATTACAGTTAAAAGAGCAATTAATACTAAAATATACTTATTCATTCCGCCTGGGAACCGTTGCAGCAGGCAAATGACAAAGACTTGACCAGAGGGCGCTAATGTCAATTCATTCGTCAATCCGTCTTATTCAGCACTAGAAACCCGCCGGCTCAAAGTTTACTAACAGACCCTACTCGAATATTTTGAAACAACAAATTTAATATAAATTTCACTAATTTCAATGGTAACATGCAATAATTCTATACCTCTTCGTCTTTGTCGTTTTGAGTTACCTGAAACGTTTGATTCTGTTATCATTCGTATATCTTCTGAAAAAACATTGTTTTATATGGCTGAGTTAAAGAGGTCGGATTTTGATGAGGAAATACGTTTTGGAGCGAAAACTTATGACGTGAAGCTTGTCATTCAGATTTTAAAAGCTGTGAAAATCAAGGATGTAAGTTATTATTAATAATGAAATAAATTTTCCCATTCTGCTGGTGAGGGGCTGTTGAGAAAATAGAAAGGCAACTCCAGAAGAGGTAATTCAAAACGTTCTTTGCTATTTGCAAAAATATTGAGCCATTTGGTTCCAGAAATAGATAGATGTCTTGCAGACAAGAAATCAAATCGACTAATCACAAATTAAAAATTGTGTTGTAATATTCAATAAGAATGGTTGGTAGGATTAAATAAGTTACACTAGCTTACACCAGACTGATATGAGTCTGCAAAGCAAAGTAATTTAAGTAATTTTGTTTATCTGTTTCATGTATTACTTCATTTCCAGAATGCTACCTTCTACTGCACAAATGAGGGAATAAAAGTGACAGTTGAAGACATGAAATGTCTGCAAGCCAATGCTTACCTTGAGGTATCATTGTTTGAGAAGTATAATGTAACCAAGAAACCAGATGAAGATTTTGTCAAATTTACAGTAAATTTATCAGTTGTATTGGATTGTCTTAGTATCCTCCACAATTCAGGAGTTGGTGGTGCAACAGCATTAGTTATAACTTACAAGGGAGAAGGATATCCAATTATTTTATTGTAGGTGTTTGACAAAAAAATATTAAACAGAGCTTATGATTAATTTTCATGTTTTTGGGTAGTCATTAAGTGGGCAAAAAACATTCTGTTAAATATGAAAAATATATAATTAATGGTGCATTTTTTACTTTTTCAGAATGGAACATGGTGGTGTAATTACAGATTGTAAGATTAAAACTTTAATGTGCAAACAAATTTTGAATTTCAATTTTGAAACATCTGTTTTAGTGAACAAAGTTGTTCTCTTTTCTGATTCATTCAAGGAAGTGCTTAATGATTTAGATACCAACAGTGATATTTTGAAAATATCAATGTCTACAGACCCTCTTAAGCTTAAATTGACAACTGATGGGAATGGGCTCATCAGTGAGACAGATGTACCCTTCGACTGTCAAATGGTAGATGCCTTTCAGTGCAGCTCTTCCTGTCAGTACAGGTAAGTTTTTTTATTGATGGTTGCTGCCTGTTCTAAAAATATTTGTTCTCAGTTTTTGTCATTTTATTATGCATTAAATTAATTTAAATTACTTTACAGTTACAAATTAACTCATTTGAAGCCAGCACTCAAGCACTTGCCTGGATCACAAAAAGTTTCTGTCCAAATAAATGAATTAGGTGTGCTGTGTCTTCAGTACATGATAGTAAACGAGAATGGAAGAAATTGCTTTGTTGAATACTTTTGTTTGCCCCTGTTCAAACCATCACAAAATGGTCTTACATTTGCTGAGGAAGAAGGTTCTTTGTGATTAACACAGGTCAAGGTAAATGATGCATGACAAAGAACTACCTTTTTTGACACAATTTAAGTAGACTGAGCATGGCAGGATAGGCATCACCAAAGTGATTGTCCATGTAGAGGATGTTTGATGTCTATCCAAACTAAGTGTTCCATAATTAAGGAGTTAAATTGACATTTGAGGAGTCCTGATTGTCCCATAATAAGTCAGAATCATAAAATAAAACTCTGCGAGAATCAGGAGTTTCTTCCTCCATTGATGCCTCCTGTTCCTCCTGAGGATTCTTTTGCATAACAGCAATATCCCTGAGTAAAGATTTTGCCTCTTCTTTTGTCTGCAAATAATAAAAATATAGACTAATTGCTTACATGTGCACACCTGTGGGTTTAAGGATAACATGTTGCAATTACCTCTTCATAAAGCAAACATTTCTGAGCATACTGGTAAGCATCCCCCAGTTCTTGGTACCTTAAGCAGTGGATTGCCAAAAATTTATAGGCTCTGCACAATTCACCCTTATCACAGGTTTCCCTTGCCTCACAATCAGAAACATACTCTTTATATAGTCCTGCTGCAACATCTGCAATTCCTAACTTTTGCATTAATCTAAAGAAAAAAAATAACTCAATTAAGTCAAGATAATCCAGATCAAATAATATTCATTTTATGTAGATTACAAAAATAATATAATGTGGTAATTACTTAGCCAATTTAATTAGTGCTGTTCCCTCTATGTCTCCCACATTTCTTGCAAGCTTGTAGCTTCTAATAGCATTTTCATTTTGTCCAAGTTTTTCATATATTTCTCCTACAGCAAGTAGCATGCGGGAATCATTTGGTTGCAGCAACTGAGCTTGTTGGTAGTAGTACAAGGAATAAGATGGCATCCTTAGAATTTCATATGTTTGTCCCAATCCATACCAGGCCCTGTAATCTCTCCTGTTTGCTTCTATAGCTTGCCTATAGCTTTGTATGGCAGCACTAGAATTCTTCATTTCCATGTATTCATGACCCATTAAGGTCCATGCTGACAGGTAGTGGGGATTAATTTTCAAAGCTCTTTGAAAATACACGACTGCTTTTTGATGCTCAGCCCTAAGACTGTATAGATTCCCCACTATGCAACATGTTTCAACTCTGTATTTGTCTATATCACAGGCTCTATGTGCCAGATGAGAGAGTAATGCTTTCTTTTCTTTTATATACAATAAATTGGAATAAATATCAAGATTATCTAATCTATAAGGATCAGCTGCTTGCAGCTCTGAAAATTCTGCAATAGCTTTTTCTACTATTCTATGGTTGTGATAACAGATCGCTAGTTGTGCTTGTATATAGCTGCTTTTTTGAAGTCCCTTTTCCCTTAGGGACCAATACAACTGTATGGCTGCTTGATTCATTTGATGTTCCAGATACAAGTGACCCAGAAAAAAGTTTTTCATCCAATGAGAATGTGGTATATCCAATGATTTTGCTAATCTTATATCATCTATTAGTCCAGCTAATTCTTTCCATGCTCCCCAATGCAGAGGTTCCTTTCTGACAGCTTCACAGAGTGCTTCTATGGCTTCCTGTTGAAGATTCAATCGTTTGCACAAAATGCCATACAGATAACAGCAGTAACCATCAAGTTCATTATTGGTTTTTTCTTTTGCCAATTCATTTTGTAATTGGTTAATTACAGCTGTTTGTGCAGAGTCCAATATACAAGTTTGTTCTGTCATGTTTTCAACTCTTTTCTTTTCAAAAGACATGTACCTAGAGTAGTAGTGTAGGAACTTAACACAAGGAGTCTGCCACTTCTCAGAAAAGTATGCGCACCTATCATATTCTTTTAGGTCGAAATAACATTTACACATGTAGTAACATTCCTTGTCCCTTTCTCCAGTTTTTTGGCTGTCCAACATGGGGTTATCGATATCCGGGTTTACATCTCTTAGAGAGTAATTTAATTCTGCTAACCTGAAAATCAAAATTCATGTGAAATTAAGAAAGCGAGCACTGACTTCAATTGGTTTCTGTCCACATCGCACAAAACAGTAAGGATCATTTTAACTTGCCACTGGGTAGTGTGTATCAATCCCCTTCTTGAACATTGTAAAATAGCCGGTTCTAAATCTTTTTTCAATAATTTCTTCCATTCTTCCTCGCTCAATGTCACTTTGTCTTCTGCGTACATTACTTGCTGTGAATAATAATTCGATGCATCAAAAACTTAAACAATTCCGTTTGAATAAGAATAACTGTATACAGTGACGTGGAATCAGACAAATTTTGCTCCGAAGTATTGACATGTCCGCCTCCTGTGTCAAGTCAGTTTGTTATTTACAGTAAATTTCAGCACGCCTATTAGACATGAATGAGGTAGACGCATGGCAAGGGATGCACTGGCACTGGGATTACCCTATATTTAAACGAATTTCTTCTCTAGGAAGTTACAGTCGTCAAGGAAAAGGGAAATTCGTGCTTGAAAGATCAAAAATACGAAGAAGCAATTTTACATTACAGTCATGCCATCAAATTGGATTCCCAAAATCATTCTTTATATAGTAACAGGTCACTGGCGTTTCTTAAAATACAGCAGTATTATTTGGCTTTAGAAGATGCTAAAGAAACAATTCGATTAAAACCGGACTGGGCGAAGGGGTACTTCAGAAAAGCCGAGGTAGAGGTTCATACTCCTTCTATACATAATTTGATTTTTCTTTGTACAGATGATTTGTTACAATTCTTTTCTTTCTGACAGGTTGAATATGAAACTTTCAACTATAATGATGCATTACTGTCTTATAAGATTGCACTTACTCTTCAGCCTAATGATCCCAGTTTGGAAAATGCAATTAAGAGAACCAAAGCAGCTGTAAAGAAAGAAAAAGCTTCCGATGATCAAATACCCTGGATTGGAGCAGCAATTGGCATATTTGTTGGAGCAGGCATTGTTATAGCAGATCAAATATTTACCCACAAACCAATTTTGGGTGTAGGTATTTGTAAAATTCTATTCAATGCTATTTATTAACAATGATAAATATCTAAAATTGTTTTTTTTTTTAATTAGAACCCAATAATAATGTTACTCATGACATTTGCTATAGCAATAATTGGTTACTTTGTTGGTAATGGAACAAGGTTTTACCTGAAAAGTCAAAGAAGTGCATTGCTCTATCCACCAGTAGATCTCTTTGATGACATAGAGCTCAAGAAAGATGAGAAAGTAATGAAAGACAAGGATGCAAGGCCAAGATACTCAAAAGCACAACTTAGACAGAGATTGAAGAAGGGAAGGTCTTGAATATTATCTTATTCCTCACCTTCAAGTTTCCACATTTTCATCTGATATTCTAATTGTGTACTTCTTAATAACCTTGTATTAGTTTTTTTCATGCCTATGGCTAGTTTAAAAAACTGTAAACTTTCAATATTGAATATACAAATTTTTATTTTTAGATTAGTGATAATACATGGGAAATATAAACATTTTGTATGAGTACATAAAATTGAAAAATAAACGTTACCTTTGGAAGAAGGTATAACAGAGCAGTCAAACTGTTTGGTTTGGTTTACATTTCGGATGTGTCTTATCTTTGATGTTGCCAACAAATATGATTACATTGTAATAAAATTATTACTGTACTACTTAAATATAAAATGTGTAATTTAAAGATGAACCCAAAACCTGGTTGTTTGTGTTTAATAAACTGGATTTGAATAAAAAATTGCTTCCCTTATGCATTGTTTCCATTGTTTACTTTGAAATAAAAACCTTGTTAATTAAACAAGAAAGTAAAACAAAGGTTACAGTTCAGGTGTCTTCTGAAAACATAATTTTCTTTCCTTCAAAAGGTTTGATTAATTGGATTTTTTTGGCTGCCCAAGAAGGATGCAAAACTTCATTTTTCTCTGGAACTTCTTTGTGTATATGTTTAATGGTGTTCAGTGGCACATTGTGCAAGCCTGACTGTCTGCTGAATCCATCATACTTTTGCCTACCCTGTTTATCAACACTTTCATTTTTTAAAAGTGTCTCTTGAACTTGTTTTGGTGCAAAAACTTTCTTTTGAATAAAAAATGGATCATCTATTTTACTTTGCAGATTTTCCTCATGTCCATCACATATATTCATTTTTTCTTTAAAATCCCTGCCTACACTTTCCTTTACAAAAGTAATTTTTTTGAGTGTCTTACTATTTTGTATCTGTTCTTTAATTTTGGCTCTTTCATTTGATGATGATTTACTAACCTTGGTAACTTTTTTGCAATTTGTACCATTGTTATGTGTTGTTACTAAACAAGGTAGATCCTGCAACTTTTTTTCATTTGTAGCAATTTCTTGCTTAGTTTTTAAATTATTGACTTTTTTCCTTTTACTGGAACTCAAGAGAATTGGGAAAACTGTCTTCCAATCAGGGATTTTTTCTCTTATTTTTGACACAACACTTGCAACAGCTGAATGCCTGGCAAGGGCAGCCAAAGCTGCTTTCTTCATGTTTTTTGATGACTGCTTTAAAAAACTTTCATAATCCTCATTTGCAAGTGCAAATTTGGTAACTTCATCATCTTTCAATTTCTGGAAATAAAAAGTAATAATTTGTACAATACAGTGAGGGTACTTAAGGGATGATATAGCCTGAGTATATATGTCAACTTGTTTTTGATTTATAACATTGATTTTTTATTGCAAAAGATCTGGCTTAAAAGGATTTGGGGTAAATTCATGTACACTTTTGAATTGGAGTGCCAGAGAAATTGATTCACATGCGAATGGAGAGTTATTTTTACTTACAAACCTTCATTAATTGCACCCGTCTGTACAATTTTTTGGCTTTCTTTAATTTCTTCTCTTTGGCATTTTCATTTTTGCATGTTTTCAGAATTTTCATATGTTTTAGTGTTTTTCTTATAACTATAACTCTAGCTTTTCTTACTGCAGATCTGCATAATACTATCTGCAAAAATTGGACAGAGGTTATTAAATTTTAATGGGTGTTTGTTATATATTGACTATTGTATTCCCCATTAATTAATCACCTACCTCATTATTCAACATATTCTTGTCCATTCTGATTTTTTTGTTATAATTATTGTACAAGATTGTTTGCTTCTAAATGACCCGTACTACTTTTCTCGGATTTTCAATGTACATTCATGGCTATTTCATTAGGTCAGGTCCAACGACACGTTCTGGTGACTTCTTTTGTACAAATTGAAAAAATTACACTTGAAAGCATGTTAATTTTTAATTTTTATTTGCTGCTGCCACGGTAAATTTAAATATAAATGAGAGGCGCGGGAATATTTTCAAAGCTCTTCAACGACCAATCGTTTTAATTTGTTTCATTGGCGATTGTAAGTTGAACGACTGTCAATTTTGCTTTAGAATTACAATAGTAATTATAATTTAATTAATGTAACTGTGATAGTTACATTAGGCAGGGTGTGTGCTGAAATAGTAGTACTTTGCTTCCTTTCTTTACAAGTACTTTCAAGGACCACCAGGAGCGTTACTTTTGAATGTATATGAACTTATGTAAATGAACAATAAAAAAATGAATTTATTTGGAAAAGGCAATGCACAATTATGATCAATTTGACCGTCACCTGTAATAGCTTCAGAAATCCGAGACTGAGGCTTCGAATCTAACGACATTTGATGAAATGCAGGCAACAATTTAGTAATATTGTTTGGATCTCCCAGTCAGAGCATAATTCATCCCGGGCATAAAATAAGAACCCGACATATTGAGTCTTACCTACCGTGTCGGTTAGCAGATTCCTTTTCAGTCGCGTTGTTTAAAATTTAACTCTTGCGGATAACTGAAGCAGATGGAAATGAAAAAAATTTCTTCGGGTTACTTCAAGTTACGTCGGAAATGGAACGTAACAGATTTGACTACAATAACACACCTGTTAATTAAATGTCTCTGACGTTTGGTCTTAATAATATTGTATCTTCCCCATAAGCATCTGTTGTTAGTTATAGTTAGAAAAGTCACTTCAGTACGTCAGCATTGCTTTTTTTCGAAATTTTTTGATTATTTAGAAGAGTTTGTTTCCGGGGAGTTGATGTGTCATATTACTTAAATTTTCCTCGTTGTCACATTAAAACATTTACAAAGCAAAATTGTCTGCCGTGACTGAAACCTCACGAATTTGTACGTATAGTTTACTAAAGTAAATCTTCTATTTTTTTTAGGGATTCGGTTCAGTTTACATTGGAATGTCTTCATAAACTGTTTGATTAATAGTTAGAAATCTTACGTTTAGTTAGGGTGTTACTATGATGTTGACGTAATCAGGACCTAAAAGTGAAAAAAAACTCTGAAAGAGGAATATCAATGAAAATGTCAAAGAAAGAAATCGGGCGGGAACAAATAAAAGACAGATAAGGAAAATAATGAAAGAAAAGTCTTAGGTACCGGAAACGTTTGACATGTGCGAAGTCGAATGAAACGTTTGATTCAACCCTTTTCAATCAGAAAATAATTAGTTTGCTCTAAAGAAACAAAAACGTCGGTTTCAGTGTCTTTTTCTTCATTTGCGACGGTCATGCGGGCACGAGTTACCGGTTAGTTGCTTGTTGGTCAGTTAAAATATTAAAAATTCAAGTGCAAACTTTAAAATGATTATCTTTTCAATTCTCGGAATAACCAATGAAGAATCGTTGCTCAGGAACGTCGAATATGTCCACCACAAGTAGGAATCCTGTTTATTTGACAGAAAGAAATTATGTTTCTACATGTAGTAACAATGTATCCTTTTTCCTCGTCAAGTATTCGTCATTTCGACCTTGTATTTTGTTAAATTTGCTTAACTTAATTAAGTTTTTCTTTGCTGCTGAGTACCTTTCACCACGTCAAAAACAATCTTTCTGTCGTCAAAATTTCTTTCCGCAATCCTTTTCTGATTCCTGTTAAAATAAACCGTTCATATTATTTTTATGATCATATATTTATATATATTTATACATTATTTTTATGATTCATAAATATTTGTGAAAAAATAAATAGATGTACAATTATAAATTATACACGGTTAATCCAGAAGGAGATACATAGTTGAGTCATGACACAAGTGTCCTTTTCTGTCATGTCACATTTCGGTTTATTGGCTTTGCGTCAGGGGTGGTGTTCATCCCTCTCATCCTTCTATTTTTGCTGGTCCTTGGCCCACTTTTAACCGTGTCACTCCATTTCCATCTTTGACCTACCAACAAATTTTGCAGTTACCTTGTTTTCATTTGTTGAGAAAGTTCTCTTCTTTTTCATTGTGCTTAAGTTTGAATTTTATTGGTAAGGTAGACATATTAGACGAGATTCAATAACGAGAGTTAAACGAGTGAAATGAAACTATTTTGTAACATCGTTGGTAATCATTCATTATTTTTTTATTTGTATTAATATTTCAGCACAATAATTTATGTTTAAAGAAAAATTAATTTCTGGGATGAGTTCATTTGATGCAGCAAAATGACCAACATTCCTATTTTATTATTTACATTCGCAAGTTTTTGGGCTTACTCGATAGCTCGATATTACGACCAGGAATATGCTAAACCGTACACAAACGAATGGGTCGTCAGAATGGAAGGAGGTGAGGAAGTGGCCGAACTAATCTCGACTGAATTAGGGTACACATTTTTGGGTAAGGTAAGTTACACCTGTAATACTCAGCATTTACCATTTAGCATTTATTTATTTATAATTAATTAATAATATAATTCGAGTTATCACTTAAGTATATTGATGAGTTGGGTTTTAGGTGATTGGATTTAGAGACACGTACAGGCTTACAAGGCAAGATAATCCGGTGCAGAAGAAAAGAAATCATGCCGTGTTCTCAGAAGCTCTTGATAAGGACAATCGGGTAGGTTCCCCTACAATGGATTTTATGTTATATTGCTATTACTTTACCACCAGAAACATCGAGCAAGAATTTTTTATTTTTACATATTGATTTTTAATAAATGTGAAAAACGGGAAGGGGACCATGTTCGTTTCAGGAGTTCTGGGTTCGGTTTACCGCGGTGTTTTCACTACTGGATAAACATAATAAAAAAAAATTCACCAACAGGTGATTTGGGCCGAGCAACAGTTCACTAAACGACGGGAAAAACGAAATTTTATACCTATTTTTGAAGGAGACGACGTAAGGTTAACAAAGGAGACCATTTTAAATTTTCTTAAGAAAAACGAATTTAAAAAGAATTTAACTGGTCAGATAATAACTCAGTCGAAGGTACCAGATTCCGAATCACCAGAAGGTAACAGATTCAACGATGAACTTTGGGAACAACAGTGGTACTTGGTGGGTAACGGTTTTACAGTTATTAAGTTAATTTTACATTGGAAAAGTGTTTCCATGATGTGTTTTCTTAGCAAGACACGAGGGCACAAACGCATTTACCGAAATTGGATCTTCATGTACTTCCCGTTTACGACTTGGGCATAACTGGAAAGGACATTAGAGTTCTCATATTGGACGATGGCATAGAATACACTCACGAAGATTTGAAACAAAATTACGTTAGTCTAATACGTGACGAGTAAATCTGTAATTTATTGTATTGTATGATAACAATTGTTAGATTATTATATTCTAATTGCATTCATGCAGGATCCTGAGATAAGCTACGATGCCAATGATGAAGATGAGGATCCCTTTCCCAGGATGGACGAGTACGAGACGAATGCCCATGGAACGCGGTGTGCCGGTGAAGTGGCCATGGCGGCCAACAACAGGAAATGTGGAGTTGGAGTTGCGTTCAATTCAAAAGTTGGTGGTGAGCCAATCATTTTTATGGAGATGGGCTGAAGGATGGCCAAAATTAGTGGTTCTTTATTTAATATACTTTTCTCTGTAAATCCACCAGCCGTCAGATTATTAGATGGAGAAGTCAACGATCGAATAGAAGGTATTGCCCTGGGTTACGCCTACGATAAAGTGGACGTGTACAGTGCTTCTTGGGGCCCTGTGGACGACGGTAAGACTGTTGAAGGCCCCGGAAGGCTTGCGAGAGAGGCCATGGAAAGAGGCATAACGGAAGTGAGTAAAGAGTCGCTTTGAGTTGCGAGGTCCATGTACTTTATCCGCATCTTGATCCTCATCAAATTACGTTAACAGGGAAGAAACGGAAAGGGTGTAATTTACGTTTGGGCTGGTGGCAATGGCGGTAGTAAGGATGACAACTGCGAATGTGACGGTTACATAGGAAGCATATATACACTATCTATCGGAAGTGCGTCTCAGCATGGACAGTTCCCATGGTACGGTGAAAAATGTGCAGCCACGATGGCAACAACCTATTCCAGCGGGGCTTACGCGGATCAAATGATTGTAAGTTATCTTGCTTAATCTAAAATCACTACTGTCAATACCTGGATTAATCGCGGAGCTCCTTTCTCAAAGGCCACAACCGACGTAGGAAATAAATGCACCATTAAACATACTGGAACTTCCGCTTCTGCCCCTTTGGCAGCAGGAATAATAGCCTTAGCTTTGGAAGCCAAGTAGGAAATTTTCACCTTAATTTGTAAAAGCGAAAAACTTTAGAAATATATATTTAAAAAAACATTCATATTCCGATTTCAGTCCCCAGCTGACCTGGAGAGATGTACAACATTTGGTCGTTTGGACCTCGGACTATGCGCCATTAAGTGAAAATGACGGTTGGTTGATGAATGCGGCAGGTTATTGGGTGAATACGAGATTTGGCTACGGACTGATGAACGCTTATGCTTTGGTGAAAGAAGCCATTAATTGGACGAATGTGCCAGAAAAGTATCTTTGTTCTATAGAAGTGGGGCACGAGTAAGGATTTCTTTTTTAAAAACATTGCATTACTTTTAGGAATCACGGAAACGCAACAATTCAAATATTAATAAACTAAATTACATATGAATTTGAGGAACGAATAAATATAGTGGAAGAGAGAACGTTTCGCACAGCAGAAATTGTGAGGGTCTGTGAAGGTACTCAGTAAAAGACTTTTCGACCGAATGAAACTTTCCTTCCAGGAACGAAGAACTCTACGTGGGAAAAGATGTACAACTGGAAATAGATGCGAAGGTTTGCGATTTTATTTCCTACCTGGAACACGTGGAACTGGAAATTAACATTGAATATCCAATAAGGGGAGACCTGGAGCTTTTTCTAGAATCTCCATCCGGTAAAAATATTTTTTTGTAGTTCATAACTGTAATTCTTTTTGACATTCTTGGCGCCAATGATTTTTTCTCAGGTACCAATATTCAATTATTGAATAGAAGAAAAAACGACGGATCTCGTAGAGGATTTAGAAACTGGAAACTTATGTCTGTGTTGACTTGGAATGAAAATCCACGTGGCATCTGGAAGGTCCTCGTCACCGATCGAGTAAGTACTTTAGTACCTTGACAGTTCTTTGGTTGTACGACTCACCTGAATAGACTTGTAACAATATATTTTCGTCGTCAAGACGGGCATAGAAAAACCGAAGGGTCGGATAGGAAAATTCACGTTACATCTTCACGGTCTGTACGAAAGACCTCCATACCTTGTCAAAGGGAAAAAGGAATACAGTGATTGCTGCAACGTAGTTAAGGACGACGTGAAAGGAAGTAGTCGCGAGGAAAAAGAAAATTTTGATTGGATCGAAATAATCCGTAGATGGGTTCAATGAGTTCTATTGTTTAAATCAAATTAAAAAGTTATTTTCATGTTGGAAAATCAGGTTGACGAGCTGGATCGTCGGTCTTCTCTAACACAATAATCTAAAACTGTACAAGTAGTATTGTTAGTAGAGAGCCGACATACTCAAGCGGAATAAAAATAAAATTGTGGCATATATTTTTTGTAAAATTTATTTAAATCTTAAATGCACTACTTTTAAGATCTATTTTTTGACTCTTTCCATGTATTGTTTGGCTGGTACCTTCCTACTTTGCTTTTACTCATTTGAGACGATCTAAATACTTTAGCGGATTATGTGAATTAAAATTATCGTTCACTAAATCGCATGACTCATGTTGACAATTACTGCCTAAAACAATAATTATTTAATTCATTCCACGTGACTCGTGTAATCATTATCATTTAAAAGTAAATTGCTTAAACATTAAACTTATCATTATTTTGCTTCGAAAAACACCGTGTCCTGTTTTTGTGACGGGGGTTACCCCCTTTCCCAAACGTTTCGCCAGCTTTCCCAGCTGCTGGTATCATCAGTGGTTACATCGTCTTTTACCGATAATTGCTATTTGCTCGAACAGAGTCAAATAACAACCAAGGCTAAAAACAGACGCTGAAAATGCGGAAGAAGATGAAAAGGAGAACTGGGTCCGTTTTTGGCTTTAGTTGTTATTTTGACTTTGTTCGAGCGAATAGCAATTATCGGTAAAAGACGATGTAACCACTGATGATACCAGCAGCTGGGAAAGCTGGCGAAACGTTTGGGAAAGGGGGTAACCCCCGTCACCAAGTAATGATAAGTATACATATGTACGCCGTGAAAATTTAAGTTGTATTATGCTTAAACATTAATTTATTTCCGCAAAAGTTTAACCATAATCCACTCAAAATTGTCTACTTTTTCCCACGTAAGCTTCCTCCAGAAAGTCACAGGTCAATCCTCTCTGGCTTACAACTGTGGATACTTATATTTCTACTGTTATTAAGAGTATTAATCGTAGATTGGTTTCTACGTAAAGCAGTGCAACAGAAATTATATTTTCGTGGTGGATCAATTACAATCCTTCTGGAACGTTTGATTTGTTTATTTATTAGTGCGGTTGATATCTTGACAAAAGGGTTAAAAAACAAGAACAAAGTGGCAAGCCAGCAACCCGTTCTGACAGGTTTTACCTAAACATTAACTTTCTACTTAAAATGGATATAACTTTACAATGCAACGTTTACAATAGGCCGCAATCAGATTTTTATATATGTAACAAAACTTGAAAAGTTATGTTAATGACGGTAGCAGTTTTTCTGGCCACACCTAAGACAGAAAATAGACTGTTACTTTTTGGCTATTATAATCTTTCACATGTCGAATCATAAAAATTCCAATCAGCATATGAAGTAGTGTAGGCCAGTTCAGTTTAGAAAATCATGAAATGTGCCGTGGACTAGGTTAATGGTGAATAGACAATTGTAAAACTAATACAATTAAGTGCCATTGAACGAGATGAAAAAGTAATCAAGTTCTGGTCGAAGAGGCGGGAATAAGGAATAAGACACCCGGAATCCAATAATTCAATTTATTTTAAAGATCACGTTCGTAAATCATTCATAACAGAAAAATCGAAGTCTAAATACCTAAGTTGATACAATTCAAATATTTATTTATTAAAAGATCATTTGAAGCATTCAGAAATTCATTTAGCAATAATATTTGCTGTGATGTATCTAAAAAAACTAATAAATTCATATTTTTAAATGCAAACTATTTATTACAAGTTTCCGCAGTTAGTAGTTTGTGACTCTGGTGTTTCCACATGTTTTTCGCATCGATTTCACGCATCGAACATACTTATTAAAAATATCGAGCAAAAAAAGTTTTGGTAAACCTAGGAAATTCCATTTGCCCTATTTTGAGTGTGTTAAATCCGCCTCAAAGCAGACTGCGGTGAGCCTGGAAAAAATTTTGCTGTTTTTTAAAGTTAAACACAGTTTAAGTCTTTTAGCCGTGGATCCTGAAATTGAAAGACATTTGACCCTTTACAGATTACAGAAATTGCAAGGCGGATGGAATTGTGCCACATTGGAATTCTAGTAGCTCAGGAGTATCATGTATCGTCTACGATCGTATCAACTATCCATTTCTATCAAGATTTTGCATTTTCATACTCATCAAATGTATTAAGAAAAGAACGTAAGTGACCAGTAGCGAGTACTCAATTTTGTTTTGCGTTACTGCACAATAGAAATTATAGGTGAAGGCCATACATAAAATGTCAGTTCAATTTAAGCGAAAATGTCAAACTCTGGTTGACCGTAATCCAGGTTCAAGACGTGTACCTTTAAATATTTCAACCTGAAATATTTATCTAGGCTTATTTTTCATTATAAAGAATTTATAGAATTTAAAAATACATTTACTGAAATACTTTGAAAGTAAAAGGTAGCCAAGTGTCACATTTGAAATATTTGTGTACTCCACCTTGAACTGTCACCCAAGTCCTGTCGAGACATGACTGTTCGGTCGGATCCCAGCCCTGTCACCCCATTTTAAATAATTCCATGTGGGTTGTATTGAACTGGATGAAATTGTTTGGTTGGTCGAAGGGAAATGAGGAAGGATTCACCTAGCATTGAAAGTTCGGCAGCTCTACTTCACAAATTTGGTTCAGTTTAGCTTAAACTCACATGAACTAGACGTCCTTCATCATTGCAGTTTGGCTCCGATGAGCAGACCTTTAAGGATTTCTGTATTGTTGATTGCACGTAACAAGCTAATTCTCTTTTCAGAATTCGTATTCTATCATTCTATGAAAAATTAAAAGTAACAGAAATAGTCTTTAGGTGAATTTAATCAATCAGTAAACTGATTCATTATAATTATATAGAAATTTACTGTCAATTAGTCTTTTATAATTTTTACTTATTTTTGGGTTCCATTGGCAAGAGCTTTTTTTCCTATTTTATTACATATTTATAATTTGTAAAAATGACGTCAAAGTAACGAAGATTGCCGAATACATACGACCGTATGCGACTGTAAATGGACAGGAGATTTCGTCTAGTCACGAAATTTAGCGGAGAGGCTCGAGTGAGTTTTTACGATCGCCCGTTTGTCGTCCGTGAAAAGTGAATTTTGTACATAGGAAATATTTGGGTTTGTTTTGGGGGTAGAAATTTAAAATAGACAATGGTAGCAATGAAAAATACGGTTGAATTCGAAGTAGGCATTTTGTACATGTGTACCTCATTGTGAAAATCGATCAAATTCTAATAAATTGTGGTGTATTGTTGTACGTAACGGTTTTTTGTCTCGAAGTTCGGGAGTCGGGTTGAAAAAATGTGCGTCGCGGACATTTTGAATGTTGTTTTACCTTCTCGCAGATTATCATTCAAACAAGTCTCGTAGACCGTATTTCTGTAAAACCTATGTTTATTTTTTTTATATATTTTGAACGTGTAATTGTCGGGAATTTAGCGTTTTATAATTACAAGAGTACCGACACGTGTATTGACCCTGCAATGCAAGACTGAACATTAAGGGTTCGGTCAAAAATTAATTTTTCCTTTCTGTCAAGAATGTGAACCGTTTTTTGTATGGATATTGCGGACTGCACATTACCAACCCAGGTATTATTGCAGATATTAATAGGTTTCAATTATTCTTCTGTTTAAAATTTCTAAAATTTATTGCCTATGTATTTATTCAAAAGTTTAATGTAATAGTGCTAATAACCTAAAATGTAAAGGATATATATACATATGTAATATATATATATACACACACACACACACACACACAACACACACTAAATATGCATGAAATATTTATACGGCCTTTATTCCAAAAACTTTTTGTTCTACCTTAAATTCCAGTCACATGATTCATAAAATAGTATGATCTACAAGTAGAATTTATGCAAATGAATGCTGAAAATACCTTTTATGCAATTACTATTGATTTCTTGATTGTATAACACTTTTACTATTACAAAACTTTTTGCATGGCTTTAATCATCGTAATGGAAGTGAAATACAATTGGTTTCTTGAGTTTTGAAATAATAATTAAAGGAGAACTATTAGTAATACACTAATTATTACCAGTGTAATAGCCTGTATTAAAAATTTGTGTGGTATATTTAAAATGCCATCTAAAAATTTCTTATATCCAAACACAATTATGTTCAATGATATTTCATAGATGTTGCATATTTTTTGGATATTACTAGAAATTAAAATTTTGTTTTGAATTGAATTAAATTAATCATTTGTAATGTTAAATAGCTTGCAGAATTGTCTTGATTTCAATTTTAACTTGCCCTTTGAGTTTTGTTTAGAAAGGATTAACTGATATTTTTATTTCTCCTTGTATCATGTACTTTTATCACTAGTTTTTGTATATGTTTATTCAGGTAGTATCACATATTTGAAACAATTCTTTCGCAAAAGTGAGCTTGTGAAATATTCTTTAATCTAGTGAGACATTATTGAATTAATTTCAATGTATTGATTTAATACAAATTATCAAACTAACTAATAAATTTTAATAATTTAATTAAAATTTGAATTGTAATATGATAATATTGAAAATTCTATTGTGTAATGTGTAATGGTACCGATATATATTTGAAAGTTTTTCAAGATTTTCAGATTGGTATAATTGGTAAATAAATTCTGAGCTTTCAGAAAGCCATGATTAGGTAACAACCATTTCATTCCTGAGTGAAATGTTCACCATTCTATTACTATTAGATTTCTACTTCTGTTTGATTCTACATCTAACAGGTTAAATAAATCCGGTCATCCTCTCTGTCCCTTGTTGAACATGTTGTGCAGCTAATAATTTACTTTTATTAATTATTTACTTGTGTGCTGCTGTGTAATTCTTCTTTGAAACATAATTTTGAAATGCTTGCATCATCATTAATATGTTGTGAAGTGGCATTGTTTTTTCAATACCCTAAACACTTAATGAACATGTGTAATTAAATGTTTGTATGTACTGTGTTTACAGGTTCTGGAGATTGTTACATTTATTAGGTTGTTCTTTATCAAGGGAAGCTTACCAAGCTCAAAAATGAGCTAATATGACACACTAGTAAAATTTAACATTAGAGGAGGGGGGGTTAAAAAAAGTTATTCATTCTCTGTTTGCTGTCATAAATAGCATGAATTCATAAGAACAGAATTCCTGTTCTTCATTTTTCTAGGGTAACATTGATGAGTTATCATGTACGGCAATAAATGCCTTTAAATTTGATTCTTTACAATAAGTCATACTGATAGGAGTACATAAGGTCGATTAGAAATGTAATCGGTTGGAAAGGTCGTAAGCCGTGAATAAAAATCCTCGAGCAACCGAGCAAATCAGAGGTACAGGAAACTGAAAGAGTAAAGAATTCGTGAAATCAAGGTTAACAACTTCTGGTGTTGGCCTGCAACAATCACATCAAAGTGTAATTATTGGAAAAATGAAAATTGTGTAATTACAAGACGTCATAAATTGTTTCGCATATCTACCGAAGACATTAACCCGTTTAAATGGTGTACCGTGAGCCATCTTTCTGATGTCATATGTAATCTGATGTAACAGATATAATAAGTCATTTCAATTTCAAGATATAATAGTTCATTCAAAACATTTAAATTCGTTTCACCTCATGTAAAAATTTGATTTATTTTTAAAAGGACAATTCATTTGGTATTTGAAGCTTGTGATTCCTGGTTAATCGAAAAGGACTCTATAATAATAGACATCTTTTGGTTATGCAACTTATTAAGCAACCTTGAATCTATGACGTTGCCTGTCTGAATTGACCATGAAATTGGTACTCAAAGAAAGAGAAATGTTGTAATATTGCAACTTTTGACTTGTGTCTTAGAAACCATTCAGTGCACTAAAAAGATAAGTTTTCAGTTTTAACTAAAATCAAGTAATGTGTTGATATTTTATTAATTTGGATCGCAGTTAACTATTCAAAACCAACAACGGAGCAGGGAACAATGGGAAAGTGCTTGTTCCAAAGACTGTGTGTCACATGATTGGATCCTTAGCCAAATTCACTGAATTCATCAAAGAACCTTCTGGCAGATAACCTCGCTTTTTACGGCGAATGGTTTTCTTCCATAAAAATTGACCATTGTGGGCACTTTCGGATTCTTGGGTTAAACCGTTCATTCTTGAATCACATTTCTTCTGAAAATAGTCGGAATGGTAGAAATGGAACCGATCATTCTGTGTAGCCCATTCTTGTAAAAACGAGTGCAGATTTGAAGAAGGCTGCTTTTGGGAAGGTCTTAAGATCATTTTATATTGAGTGTCAGGACAGGTGTTGGCATGGCAACACTGCACACATCCTGTGACGGTAAATGCTATTACCTTTAAAATGCAATGAGTACTGCTCCTATAAATTATTTTAGTGTACGAACACTTTTTCAAAGTCTTTCTTACTTGTAAATTTCACTTGAAGTCAAGTAAGTAACGAAACAAAAGGTGACAGTAAGACGGACACACAATTACTAATCTCCTTTACTATTACTGAAAAATCGGACTGTGTGGAAATGTAGCCGTTCAGTTAACTAAACAGAACTTGGATTACAAGTGACCTGATGATATTTTCGTATTAATGACCATTGTTATTGTCATATACAAGAAGTATGAGTTTGAAATTCAACAAAGTAATGTAATGTGAGGCAGAGCAGTAACGATAAGTAAGTTTACGGGACACATACATTCCAATCTCTCATGTCCAGGTTTATATGCCTTATTTTTTAATATTGGAATTCTGACCTCTACTGTATAGGTGGAACTCACCCAATTTCATTGTTTAATCAAGCCCAGCTCTTTCGTTTAATTTGGCAATCAGGAAGGTCATTAAGACGGGGTATGCAGAATGTCAATGACGGTCTTTGGAAATGCCGTTACCAAAAAATTAACACTATGTTAAAAACAAACATTTGCTGAAGGTGACTGAACCATTTAATTACAATTGTATTAGTTGGTACCTGCGGCACTGAGAACTTATTTTGTGGAAGGTGAGAGAAACAATCCGATAATTTTGTCACAATAATGATGCCCTTTAATAGATACCTTTTTGATACCATTTGTCAATTATAATTGAAAGCGCCCGAATTCCGAATAAAATTCGCTTTACTTAAATGATGAATTGTAATGTTTGCTTTTTCCACTCTGTGAACAATTAACAAGAAAGAGTTAAGTTGAGAATCATGGACATTGATTTTATGAGTCAAGACTCTCTTTATCACTCTGTATTTTTAAGACCACAAAATGTTAATTGGAGTTGTCTTTTGAAATTTGGCTATCCGCGTCAACGAAAGTATTTGTTTGTCGTATGTAAGTTACCTCCGTTACATTAAACTGTGGTTTTTACTAGAAAATTGCAAATGACAAGTTTTGTTGATTCAACACATTTTAATTGACTTAATTACAGGCACAATTCGTTGATGAAATTGTTTTTTGAAATCGGGAGTGTTTGTTTGTATTGCTTTTGTATTCATTACATGACTGGAAGAATGAATTCTTCCTTCTATTGTAATGAATTCTTTTCCTTGTCATTTTCTTCTTCTAATTGCAATACTTACAGAGAATTTAATTTGATAATTTTATTTACCTTTGGCGTAGTAAGGTATTCATATCCATATAAACGCAACAAATTCTTAATTGGTAACCTAATTTTGGCCTAATGGTTAATGAAAGTTTAAATATATCAAGTCACGAATTATTTTACTGTCACATGTGTGAATACATGTGCTAATTTTAAGTGGTAAGCACACCTGACGGAAAATTAAATAGCCTAATTTATCCTGTTTACGCCATCCTCTGGTTTGTAGTGCATCAAAGTCAATGTTCAAATTGATACCCCAAAATATTAGTTAATCACTCAAGGGTTGAACATTGACCCCTGGCCAGTGCCTTCATCCCACCCCTAGATATAAATAGGTCCTGAAAGCCTTTCGAGTCGACTCTCGGTATTTGGAGTAGGAGTAGAACAGTTTTTTAGTAGACTGTTTGTATCCAGAGCTAGCGTCACGTCGTACGTATACAGAAATCAGTCGGGGTCAGGGTTAGTTAGTGTATATCTGGTTAAATCATATTAAATTGTGTTAAATGATAAGAATATAACATGCTGTAAGTAAACTTCAGAGTTATTTCTTAATATCGAGGAACCATCAACCGTGTGTATGTCGAATATATGCTGTCCAGTTGGAACCAATAATAGTTTTACGAAACTTACCTAATCAGAAAAAGCTCCGTTGGTAATTGGTATAAATTCACTTAAGGTATCAAGGAGTATTATTCCCCTGACATGTATATTATATTTTGTGTATATATGGTAGTCATTGGATAGAGCCAAAGGTTGATGACTGATATATATATATATACATACATAAGCATGATGTCGAAGAGTACCATTCGGGTGGCATAGGTAATATGTGGTCCACATATAAACGATTTTAAAAATCATTGGGTTGTGGTAATCCATCCTTGAGGATTTTTAATTTTCTTGTTTATCAAGTGACCTACTTAGGACTATCTCCCAAAGCTGATGTCATCTGCACTTCTGAAGAAGTTGATTTGTGGATTACCCAAACATGAACAACTCTTGCACATGTTTTTTCAGTCTCTGAACAGCACAGCAACGTGTGAGTAGAAAATTTTGTTAGTCTTATCTATCTTCTTTAGCTGGAGCTGTACAATAAAGCAAAGGTCACAAGCCGTAGTCTGTTGGACTCGACGTACTTCAAGATACCTGAATGATTAGAAATATTTGAAATGGTGGGAAAAAATGAATATCTTTCCTAGTTCACCAATGAAATGATCCCTAAAGAAGAACAAAATTTAAATAGGGTGAAATAACAAAGGTAAACTGATTATTGATTTATATAAATCGCTGGTCAGTTTTGCTAATCTCTAGGTAGTGTTTACAAGTGCAATTTTGCAAATCAGAAGCCATTGAAGTATTACACGAGGAGCCATTAATTAGCATTTGCAAACGCATGGTTGATGTTATAATAAATTGAAAATAGACTAGGTATTTACTATTTTATTTTTATTATTGCCAAATTAATTTACTTAGTATACTTTCTTTTTAATATATCCTTGAGTACTTTGAATTCGGCTTCTATTCCCTTGCTATATTACCCATTTAAAGAATATTTTTTTAACGTCTGTCAACAATTGATCATCTTTTTCCAGCTTTTCTAGCTTGAATGTTGAGGGAAACAATGACTAAGAAGGAATTAAGAACGAATGAGGTAGTGAGGCTTAAATAAGGGCAAGTGAACGGTAGTGCACCTGCACGCGACAATTAATGAACACGCATTTGCAGAAATACGTTAGTGGAGCAGAAATATGGAATGTCGAAAATCATGGGCATATTATTGGGAAATAATAAGGAAATTAAATCGTGGAAAGTCTCAAAGTCGTACATATGTTAGAAACATAAAATACTGAGCATAGTGTTTTCGTTCAATCATAGGAGAAAATTTTGTAATACTTGACATTGTATTTCTCAAGAATCTCTTTTACGTTGACCCGAGTACTCAATTTTAAATTTCATATTGGCGATTTAAAATATATGTACGCTCTTGAGGAATAAGAACAGAATATTGCTGCTGTGTTGCTTATATTTGTCCTGGGCTCACATATTATTTTGAAATATGTAACCCTTGTATTATCGTGTATCATTGGACGTCCACCAGACAAACAAATGAAATGCTTAGATGTGGTACCATATTTCCATGGGTGGAAAATCCTGTTAGATTGAAAGCAGATGAATTTGAAAACGATGCGGTCTGCATGGTGAGCCTGATTTTAATTTTAATTTGAATTTCTCGTGTCTCGTGTCAAACCTTGAAGTAATCTATGTGTACGATTTCTACAATGTGATAATGTATTTTATGATTTCCGTGAATACCTTTCATCTCATCTCGACGTCACCCAGCACACACGCACGCTTTTTGCGGTAAAATCAGATTGGCTCTCGAATTTTATTTAGCTTCACTTGCGAATTTGTCATACGCTTACTCATGTTTGATGATTTCGGTTAACCGTAGGCATTCTTTTCTTGGAAGTTGAATTGAACAAAAACTTGAATGGGAAACATAATGAAAAAGTTTGAATTTATCGTAGATAAGAGTCAGTCATTACCTCGTGTTTGTGCAATCAATACTTAGGAATGCATCTAGTTTGTATGAATTTTAAAAAGTTGTAATGGTTACAATTGAGGTGCCTTCTTTTTAGAGCATCATAATTTGCAATGAGCAATGAGAGAGTTATGATTTGTTATCTTCGTATCTTAAGTTGAAGGTAGTAATTTGATCGACCTACTTCTTTCGTATTCAATGATAAGTAGTCAACACCATATGAAAGGTGTTAATTCGGAGTAATCACACATTTAGATATGATGTGTATGATAGGTATGAAATTTTTGTAAACCATTTAATGCGCCTATGAGATCCCAAGTGGCTCATTGTACTTGTTGACTCTAATGGTGTACAATTTGCCTAGAATTATTGAAATTTAAATGAGTTATTATAAATACATGAGTAAAACCTGGAACTTGAGTGAAACTGGACTCATAATATATAACAATGACAGCAACCCTATAGGTGAATATATTGCTTTTTTTTTCAGGACTTCAATGTGAAGATATACAATGCTCAGGGTAGAAGACGAAAGCAGCGATGGGAGGCGAAACAGCGAAAGGGGAGAAAGGTGCTTAATATGTGATAATAGATGGGGAGTCAAGAAGAAATTAATTGATTTATTGAGGTGGCCGTCCCGGTGTGCGCCTCGGACGTGGATTAGTCGGGCTGTGATACTTTTATCTTTGTTTAATGTCGCTGTCGCAAATTATGCATCCGACATTGGAACGGACGTCGATGGTGATGGTCACTTCACAAGGCAATGGGCTGTTCACATAGAAGGAGGACAAGAAGTTGCCAGTAGAATAGCTGCGAAACATGGCTTCATTAATTTAGGAAAGGTAACGGCGTTTTGATAAACAAATTAATTTTTAGACAAGAGCGCATTCATACTACATGTACAATACATACATACATGTACATTAAATATCTACAGTTAAGTACATAAATGTTTTTCTATGTATGGAACAAATTGTACAAACATCGTATATTTACAAAAAATTAACTAAGCCAGAATTTTTACAAGTCAACATTTTTAGAGTGCAGGCGAAAGGCGTTTGCAGGCAAAATTCCAATTTGAAACTTTTAGAAAGTGTCTCCTGATTACGTAAATTACTCTACACGAAATGGACCTTAAGATTTGAACCCGAATTAATAAAGGACATTTCACGACCGATGCCAGGGTGGCATATTTCTTTTCGGTTTTTCTGGAATTAGCGTACCAGCAACGGTAATATACGTAACACGAAGAAATTTTAATATTTTCAATGAATATTGAAAATTAATTCGTACTTTTGAAAGTTTAATACTGTCGTATTACAACCGCAAGATAAACGTCAGCAATACAAAAGGGGAGTACATTTGGCAAACTAGAAATAGAAACTACAGAATATGTCCGACAAAAAACTTATTTCCGACCTGGCAATGCTAATGACTTCTTTCAATGACTCACCCATGTTGAGTTTATTAGAAAACAACTGCTGCTTAATAAGTCGACAGGCTCATTCGTTCATTCAAATTGAATGACATCTGTTTTATTTTTATTCAAATTTAATTGGAGATTTTTTCGTGTAAAGACGGTATTTGCAGAAGAATGGTTTTACTCTGATCTTTGGTTTCAACTTTGAGTTGAATAGGCAGGTTTATAGTTATTTTTAAAGTTATTAGAATTTTTGTAGTCGGTCGTGGTTATTAGTGGGCTCTTTTTTTTAAAACGACTTCAGAGTTATTTATTATTATTATCTGTAATAATTGTTATAACATATTAAATACAAGTAATAAGTGGCCATAAGTAGAATTACAATGTTTAGTAATTGAATATAACATGTATTCGTGAGTAATTTTGATTAATTAAAATTTTGCTATTTTTCAAAAGATTTAAATTTCTTCAACGAAGTATCTAAATTTCTATATACATTTTTGTACATGTCTTTGTTTGTATGGTATTTTTATATGATTCGCACCAGGAAGTGAGGATGTGGCCAAAATCATCAACTTCTTCACCTTGCTACAAGGAAAATTTTGAAACGGGTCAGGTACTGTTTGAATTTCCCGTGACCCGTTAGGATTTGAACTGTGTGTATTAATCTAATTCTAAATGTTTATACATTAATCTGATTTTAACATCTGGGAAGAATTTGGGCCTCTTTCACATTCGGACCATCTTATTTGTCATTCTGCAATTAGATTTTCGTTAATTTTTTTTAACAATTTCTTTCCAACACATGATAGTTATGGATGTGTCAGTTACGTAATTTTTCAAAGAACCTACGTTTAGGGGAGCTTGGTTATTATTCAATATTACCCGCGCATTGAATAACAATGTTCTTTTTGGTACAAATAAATCAGTACAAAAAAGTCTAGATACAGGGGTAGGGAGATGTGTCGGTCACGCACTGTAGCTTTTCGTGTTTATTTTTAAATACTTGCTTTTTATTGATAATAATTTATTTTTCATATTTTTATATAGTTTTGAATAGAATGTTGATGCTTCATATTCCCATATTACCTGAATCAAGTCCTTGTACAATACAGATTGTTAATGTCAAGTCCCCATGAGTGACCCCGTAGTGCAATGAAAATATTATAATATTTTAAACATTTATTTTCGATGTGTTGTTTAAATTTTAAGTTATTATCAATAAATATCTCGAGATATTTAAAACAGTGCACGATGAAAAAAGTCATCATGCAGAACAGGTTGTTCTTTGGTGGATTTCTTCATTGTGGCCCAGATGTCTTTTTTTCAAATGAACCATTTTCTTTGCTAGAACTCTGCTCCCAGTTTTTCCATTTGGTGTTCGATTATCATCAAGGTATTCCTTATTTGATTCAGCAGTTGTTTTGGTTGTTCTTTTCGGTGGGGAGGATGACGAGTATTCCAGGACATCCGCGTAGTTGATTATTTCTGTTTTGGCCTTGGATTGAAGTTTATATAATAAACCTAAACACTAGAGGACGTTCCAAAGTGTGGGCCCCAGCTGAGAGCACTGTGTTTTATTCACTTTGGGGCCGTTGTATCCCATGAAAACTTTACGATTATTAAAGTAACTATATATAAAGTTTTTGAGAAGTTGTGATATATTATTATTACTCAGGGTGTCCAATACAGTTGGTAGTTTGAAATTATTAAAAGCCCTCCCGAACGTGAAGGGAAATGATAATCTCCATCCTGTACTTACTTTTTAAGACGGTTTCCACGCACTCAACAAAGTAGTTCAGTGCGTGTTGACATGCCACATCTAAAACCAAATTGATTGTAATGCAATTTGATATTAGTTTCGATCTCCGAAACCAGACTACTGTTGATGACTCCAGAAATTTTCCGAACCCCCTTAGCAAAGCAATGGGTCTGTAGCCTGATGGTGCTGCAGGATTCTTACCTGGTTTATTTAACAATTTTATTTTAGCAATTAAAAAGATGGACTTTCGCTTTGGTGTTGCATGTAATTAAATCTGCAACACTGGATCCATTACTGCTTTCGAATGTTTTGTCATTATATTGATTCAAATTATGTATTCATCTTTGCATAATAAATGTGACACAGGTTTGATCAGGATTTCTTAAATGATCTTTCCTTGCACAGGGAATTTCTACAATTATAGACGGCCTAAAAAAACTGTGTTTTGAACAAAATTTAATCAGTTATTGACAGACTTGGTGGGAAATAGTGGGAAACCCTCATTAAGTCTCTATGTCCTAATCTTATTGAATTGATGAAGTGTGAACCTAGTGGTGTGATATTTGTTCTCGAGGGTATCGAATGTATATTAGAGGTACTTGTATTATTTCCTGGACGAACATTGACCAGTTGGTAGGGTTCAGTTATTAAAGCAGCTATTACTTTATTACCTTTAATTTCCTTAAATAGTTTGTGCTGTTCGGCTGTTATTGATATTTATGATTATTACATTGGGATTGGATCGGACCGTTTGATTATTTTTGCATTCGCTTAAATTTTGTTAATTATTGCATGGCATAAAGGACTTGATGGTACCGGACGAGACGTAGACGTTGTCCAGGAAAACTGTTTTTTCCTGAATTTGTTGAAACAAAAAACACCTTTTATTTCGAAAACAATATGGAAAATAATACGATACGAGCAACGTGATGTATTTAAGTGATGACATGAACCAGACGTAGGTCACGGTCGGTTGGTGATACAATGAGTGCACACCGAAGTCTTAAAATTAGAGAAAGAAAGCAGAAAGCGATTGAATGCTGAACTGTCATGGGTTTGGGGAAACAGTTTGATTCAGAAAGTGACAGACCGCGACAAACATTGTCATGACGAACATTGAGTCTCGAAGTGCTTCAACTTACATATTCACTACTAAAAATTATGTCGAGCGGTCGACTAACTTTTCCAAACAATGATTTTCTGTGTTGCGAATGTGACAGTCTTTAACACAAGGGGAAATGTGGACCCTCCTGGACCATATGTGGACATAATTCAATAGACAAAAGTAAAATTTCAATATGAGATCTTGCCACTTGTGTCACCTGTGTGAAACCTGAGTGAACTCTGTCAACTTTATCATTTGTCAGGTTCCACTAAACGGTTGTTTTGTAGCTTTGAAATATCGGATGCTGATCGCCGTCGTGTGTGATTTATTTGAAAATTAGGTCAAAGAAGTGCAAACGATGTGAAAAAAGTGCTGAAACCTGAACTTATTATTTGCTCTACGTGTTTCAGATTTTTCAAGACTTTTACCACTTCGAACACAGGCACCTAGCTAAACGATCTTTAACGCCTCATTCTGACTACCATAAAAACCTTACAAATGAAGCTGAGGTAAGAATGTTTTTTTTTACTTTTGTCTATTATATTGTATTTTGCAAAATATCAAACGCTTTTCATTATATATATGCGTAATATGTACAGTGGTGAAACATTTTATTAAAACATAATTTAGGTAGTGCACGATACATAACACCTACAGAAAAAGAGTAATTTGGTTATTTTCATTAACCTACTAATATTCTTAAGAAACAATAACACATATAATTAGATTAGATGGTATGTGGATATCATCGAGATGTTGATTCTTGGAATAGAAATTTATTCGTTTTAAAAGTCGTAGTACGGAAATCACAATATCATTTAGACATTGGGAATATCAATCTTCTGCTAATACAGCACAAGATACGATAGAGCACAACAAACTGAATCTGACAAATTGCCATATTGCTTTTTATAAATATAATTAATTCCAATTTATTATGCATCTCAAGGAAGTGCTGCCAGTTGGTGTACTTTGATTTCTCTTTTAGTAAAAGGTTAAATAGTTGTAATATTGATAATATTAATAACGGGATTGTCACATTGATTTTACTTTTCTGTTTTAGGTAAAGTGGGCTCTGCAGCAAGTCATAAAGAGAAGATCGAAAAGGGATCTCATTTCTCCTAGGCCTAAGACAAAATCTAGTACACGTCTAAAATCTAATAGCGTAAGATTTAATGATGTAGAATGGCCTCAAATGTGGTATCTGGTAAGCATTTCATTGTCTCAATATTGATTTAGTTATAGTTGGTCAGTTATAGTAGCAATTTATCCAATCTAAGCGAACAGGAATCACTGTTACTGTACAATTGAATGTCTAGTGAAGAATTTAAAAACTGCGTCAAGATGAAGGTAATGAAAGGCCTCACATCGATTTATTTTGCTGGGTATTTTGCAATTCGGGGCAGTTCCTCGATAAGTTCCCAAGAAAATACGGAATGATAAACAACTGGAATAGTATGTGATAAAAAAAATATTGTATTGCAGAACCGCGGACAAGGGCTGGACATGAACGTCGAAGGAGCCTGGCGAGAGGGCATCTCCGGTAGTGGAGTTGTCGTTACAATCCTTGACGATGGATTAGAAAAAAATCATCCTGATCTCATGGCAAATTACGTAAGTATTAAATTGCTGCTTAGATTAACCATGAAGTGCATTGCTGTGCTCGTGGAAAGCTGTTGTAAGAATTTCATTTGAACTTGCCCTAGTTGAGCAACACAGGCCGGAGTAAGTCGCTGACGAATCAGGCCATTTTTTAGCTACAATTAGTTGACTTTTGATTTAATTTCCAGGATCCTCAAGCCAGCTATGATGTAAACAGCCACGATGAGGATCCAATGCCGAGGTACGATCCTTTAGATTCCAACAGGCATGGGACACGTTGTGCGGGTGAAGTTGCTGCAGTGGCCAACAATTCATTGTGTTCGGTTGGTGTTGCATTTGGTGCCAGTGTAGGAGGTCGGTACAGGTTAGAACTTGAAATTAAACTTAACGCAACGGTAGCTAATTATCTATCTTTCAGGTGTGAGGATGTTGGACGGCGACGTGACCGATGCCGTCGAAGCAAGATCACTTAGTTTGAATCCTCAACATATCGATATTTATAGTGCATCTTGGGGTCCTGATGACGACGGGAAAACTGTCGACGGCCCTGGTGAATTGGCCACGAGAGCTTTCGTAGAAGGAGTTACTAAAGTAATTTTAATTTTAGAACTTGTAGTAGTCGCCTAGTACAGATTAGTATAGATTGACCATATAATTGTACATCACAGGGTCGCCAAGGGAAGGGTTCCATATTTGTTTGGGCGTCAGGCAACGGTGGTCGCGAACATGATAACTGTAATTGTGACGGGTACACAAATTCAATATGGACTTTATCTATAAGCAGTGCTACGGAAAACGGTTTTGTTCCGTGGTATTCAGAGGCCTGCAGTTCTACCTTGGCAACAACCTACAGCTCTGGTTCCCTCAATGAAAAACAGGTACCTTGGTGGTGATCGCTGGCTTTAGGTCAGGAGTTGTGTTTCACTCGAGGTGACAGAGGTACATCCGTGTGGTTACAGATTGTGACGACGGATCTTCGCAATAAATGCACAAACGGACACACAGGAACTTCTGCATCGGCTCCTCTGGCTGCTGGAATTTGCGCCTTGGCCCTAGAAGCCAACAAGGACCTGACATGGCGTGACATGCAGCACATTGTTGTCAGAACGGCTAAGCCGGCCAATTTGAAGTCTTCCGATTGGAAAGTCAACGGGGTTGGAAGAAATGGTACGCGGCATGAATGCGATGAAATGTCGTTACTCCTATTTTCATACAAACTTCATCAATTGCACCTGAAAATCTCGTTTCAGTTAGTCACTCCTTTGGGTACGGTCTGATGGATGCAACTGCAATGGTCCGTCTTGCAAGATCATGGAAAACCGTTCCAGAGCAACATCGATGCGAGGTGTTAGCACCCCATAGGGACAAGTAATAAATTCAAGATTATTAATTACAAGATTAATTACAATTATCAGAAGCAGGAGCAACACCCGTGGCAGACATACGGATAAAAATGTCTAAACTCTTGCAGGTCAATTCCACCCCGGAGCAAAGTGATTCTGGATTTGAATGTGACAGAATGCTCAGGGGTAAATTTTTTGGAACACGTGCAAGCAAAAATTTCACTTTCGTCCCACCAAAGGGGAGACATACAGATTTACTTAACGTCTCCGGCGGGTACGAAGTCCACTCTTCTCGCCAGGAGACCCAAGGATACCTCTAAGAATCCATTCAATTCGTGGCCCTTTATGAGTGTTCACACTTGGGGCGAAATGCCCTTTGGAATTTGGCAATTGGAAATTCATAACGGAGGTGGTTTCTTAGGTACGTATAGGGTGACCACTTGATTACCATTTTCCACCAGATTGCCGATCCATTTCGGATATTATTGATATTATTTGATAAGAGAATATTTAGAACTACGATTGACGAAGCTACCGTTGAATAATTCGTTGGAATGGATTAATAATCTGGCAGGCAAAAATAGAATGACCTGTGTTGTTTGCCGTGATTTCGCTGTGGCTGAGACTTTTCTTGAAAATATTTCTCTAATATTTGTGGGTATTTTTCTGTTTTACGCTGCTTTTCCCGTGCGGATTTCATCATCAGGACGGGCCAATTTACAGGATTGGTCATTAATGTTGTACGGGACCTCACACCTTCCGCAGGCAGAATCACAAAGCCAAAGATTTCCCCAACAGTTATTGTCCAAGTCGAATTTCCTGAATCGCTCGAACGCCATTCACCTCGGTTCAAAGGCGAATAAAACTATTTCGTCTCTTTCGAATGTTCAGAATCGGAAAAATGTTAAAATTTGGAAAGGAAAAACACTCGGCAGTCGCGTCGGAAAAATCTCAACGAGTACCCATTCGGGAGATACCGTCTCCGCTAAAAACACAAAAGCTCCCAAGTTGTGGCACCTGAGCCGCACAAAGGAACCAAATTTGGGGCGAGTGTCTGCGAAAACTACACCTGTCCCCTCGCCGACTGTCAACCTTCCCTTGACCATCGTTTTAGGTCCCGGTGCCTCTGATTTTGCTGGCCCCCAGAAAGTGCCTGACGTATTTCAAAAGTACCAGAAGGTACAACAACTATTTCCGGTTTATGTAAACACAGGCCGCATTTACAGCGAGGAAAATTTTCTTTTACCTAAAATCGAGCTAAGTTCCCCCCTTTTTTTTAAATCAAACACAAAATTGAAGTCGGTAACAAACGGTCAGAAAACTGAAAGGCAAAACCGTTTTGACACTTCCTCTCTGACACGAATCAGCACCGAAGGAAACTTAAGTGGAAGTAGGAGGCCGAGCCCTAGAAAGCACCAAATGCAAGGCAAGAAAGTGTGATGTTTGTGTGATGTAGTTGATGTTATTCTCTCTCTCTCTCTCTCTCTCCTGTGTCTTCTCTGTCTCACTTACTCCCGTCAATTCATATCCTCATCCTGGGTACTCAAATTGTTGCCTGCAGGTACCAGGAAGGAGCATGGACAATTAACTCTATCAAATTTCAATCTTCCTACACCGGCAACCTTTTTTTGAATTTATTTTTGGAATGAACCGTAACAAACCATCCATAAATGGCAAATCCCTGATGACAATTCTACATAAAATAAAGTATATTATTTCTAACAGGTAAATTGGAGAGTTGGCAAATGCTGTTCTATGGCACTGAAGTACCACCGAACAACGAAGAGGGTCACCTGAGTGCGGGTAAAAACGGCGGACACTTGGGGATCACTGGAAACAATAATGGAGTGAAGAATGGTCTGAGAACCGGGAACGTGAACCTGGGAGACGACGTGTCCAACCACCTGGACACTGACACCACCGGAAACCGAATTTGGAAGGACCAGGCGACCCGGCGGGACGATGTCACGAGGACAACCATGGACCCAATTGGTGGGTCTCACTCGGGCTGCATTTCGTCCCTAAAACCAAACGTCCAGTGCATAGGTTCGTTACTTTTCATAATTTTCACCTCCAGCTGGGGCCTCACGTTTCAATTTTGGGATTTGGGCCATTTAATAATAAGCTTCTCAGTGTTACCTGTCAACTACTTGATTAATATGGTTTTAAACTTATCAAACGAGATTAGTCGTCGCATACCTGAGTCGAATGCTTTAATTTATGACAAATGTATAGGTGATTTTATTAATGAATTGACTTATAATAAGACTGATGTAGACAAAACTAAAATAAAAACTCCGGCCGCCGCCGGCAACACACACGTTCCAAATTTTTCACCCGTGGTTTTCCCATTTCTCTCGTGCCCATTTTCTCTAACTCGGCAACTTGATCGAATCCAATTGATGACGTAGGCGATTTTTAAAATTGATTTTATCTGGAAACACAGCCGTTCCCTCCATCTCTCACCTTTATAAAGTTTTTGCTTTGCTTTCTTCCTTATGTAATTTATATTGTTGAAATTGTAGTAGACAAGTTAAAAATAAACTATTAAATTTTCTTTCGTTTCATAACCGTCAGACTCATTGTCCTTTTTTGCTGATGCTTTTCAAATAGCCATAACCGTCCGGTATTTGACCAGCATTTGTAAACATATTTTGCGACTGAAAATGACAATAATTCAATTAAAAAGCTAATAAATTATATAAATAAATTGGAGAGACTAGCGGATGGTTCTAAGATTCTCTTCTTTTTTTGGAGTCAATCGCCCAAAGGCCGAAAAGCACAGATAGAAGGTTCATGAAGCGAAGCGGAGTCTGATTTTATGTAGTTATTTTGTATACATAACCAACGATCAATTAAGTAAGAACACGAGAAATAAGAATAAAAAAATACACACTGGTGACATCCGATAACATTTGTATGCGTTTTGAGAGATCTCCTTCGCGATCTCGACATTTGAATTCACGGGTCACCGTGCCGTTGTTACCGTATCGCAAAATTAGATGAGAATTGGCTTAGCTCAGGGCCACAAATGACGACGATGATGGTGATGTCTATGACTGAAAAGGACCTCACAATGTCTCATTCTTCCAGTGACTATTGGTCATGACCAGAGCCAGCCAATTCATTATGTTTCCTCGTAGTACTCTAATTTAGAATTGGGGCATCTAATTTAATTAATTAACAGTTGCACATTAGCGCAACATTCGTTGATGAAATGTGAATAAAATCAGAATGTTACATCAAGCCTGTTTCTTTTTTACACAGAAATCAATTACAATTACTAGTTTTTATTTTGTTTTACTAAGGGGATTGTTGAACGACTCGAGAACACTCGTAATTTGTTATAATTTACTGTATATGTGTATATAGCAGTAGACCGATTGAGTGTGCATTTGTTGGCAAGGAATGGAAGAATCGAACCTCGAGTTTGGATTGTTTCACTTACTTATTCTTTTTAAAATTTCAACAGAATTTGTTTCTTTGTTACGCCAACCCAAAAAGCATTTAACTCTGAAGTATTTTATTTGTCCTCGTCGTACTCACTTTATTATTATTCCTGATAAGTTTCTGTTTTTCCTTTTGTCTCTTACATTTGCCTTGTCGTTATCAACGTGATCGATTACTCTAATTGTAAGTTTAGGTACCGTTTGTCATAGTTTTGACTGCCTCACCTGTTCTGCACCAGGAACCAAAAAGATAATGCATTTTATTTTTATGAGCCAAGACAAACAATTTAAAATAGAATTCCCACGAAACACCTTTTTTTGATTGTCGTTTAAAGCTACCTAATTAATTTTCTTCTATTTGTATGAAATTTAAGAATATTAAATTTTTAAGAATATTTTAATTGTACCTGTAATTGGGCCGTTAATTTCAAATAAACTCGTTAACAGCCGCAACTTCGTTGACTGTAAAATATAAATCAAACTTTGCTGTTTTTGCAAAATTACAAATACTATTTTGTCAATTTAGTAATTTACTTAACGTCATTTTGTACCATTTAAAGTCATTTATTTAAAGGTAAAAATGTGTGTATCAATCCTGGTCTAACGAAAGTGCATATTCCAAAGCAAAACCAGCTGCTGTGGTTGGGTGGTAAAATGCTGGTGATTAATTCGAAATTTTTTCAATGCAAGTTGAACAATTAATTCGTGGAAAAATGTGTGCTTCCATTGCTGTCAGATGGTTGCTTTTTCTGCTGGTCATCCCAGCAGGATAATTATTTATATGAATTGTTCAATGTCGAAAACAAAAAATTCTCAAATGATGCTTGGATTGACAATTTCGAATTAAAGTAGGTATACAAGTAGACAAATCTGAATTTTGTACTGTTTCGGTCTAGTGGAAACTCTGCGCACAACTCGGTTTTTTAACTGCGAGAAATCCTTCAATCAATCACTATCTATCTATCTCAGAGGAGGACGGTACCCGTGTACTGAATGGAAAGACTTCCTTTTGAAAAAAAACCGCGTTGTGTGATGTTTTCATTTTAAAATATTTTTTTCCAAGTTAATTTGAATCGGAAACTCTCTGTTATATGGCAACAGTATTATATAAGAAACTTAGAACATCGATCAACATTATTGATTAATTTTTTTCATCTTTTTTTAAAAAGTGGTACATTAATTTTTATCTTTCCTGTTCCAATTTCCCGCAGCCCATTGCCAACGCCCCTGTGCCGATTTTTACATTTCTACACACGTAGAAAGCTACAGCGAAGGGAATAGAGAAACGGTGGAAAATGGTGGTTTTCCACTAAAAGGAAAAACAAAACGTGCACCTGGACTAGAACAATATAAACCTGAAAACACCTCTTTGAAAATGCATTAAAAAGGTATTAATGAATAAATTATTTATTTAATGCCAAATTTGTCGACCGTCAACGTGGCAAACTAGACAATAGCTAATTAAACATTCAATTGAATAGTTTAATTTTTTTTATAAAAGAGGACCGCATTTTCGGAGCGCTAATGAAAACATTTGTCCAAGTAACTACGTCCAAGTAACACCCTTACTCTCAGTGGATGGTCCTAGTACATTACCATCTTAATTCATTAATGGATTTTTTTCGAATATAATTCATTAAATTAAAACACCCTGTAATTGCTGATTGAATTATACATGCAAGACCAGTTTGGTTAATTTATAGAATTATTATTATTACTATTAATAGTAGTTTCTGTCTGGTAATTTTTCTCTAATACAAATTTATCCGTGGGCTAATGTCCTAATAATTTTATTGAGATTCCCAGGTCAAGGAAGCAGAGCCTGGGTACCACAGGATGACAGAGAGAAAGAGGGAGGGAGAGGGGGAAATCAGGTATGTGTATTTGCTCCGAGGCCTGGGGTACACCACTGCTCACCACTCTTTCATCCCTCTCTCTGAGCCAGCTCCTAACCTGGTGCTTGGGAATTTTAATTTACTTCTCATCTGTCCAAAAAAAATAAAAATCACTCACTTGTAGGCCAGGGGTAAGTTTCTTGTTTCACAAAGATGTGACACTTGTTAATAGTACTTGCAATAAACGAGGCTGATAGGAAGGTCAGCACATTAACAGCTCATTAAAGGACAGTAAATCTAAACATACAAAATCATTACGTGAAATAGAAATGAACAATAACTTACTTTACAGTTGTTTTGTTTCAGAATGCATTCCCCAACTCTACTTATATGGGGGACGATGCGAAGCCATTTGCCCACCAAAAACATACCCAGGTATCAATGCGAAAAAGAAGGCAGCATGCCTGCCCTGTCACTACACATGTCTCACATGCGTCGGGGAATCGGATGGACATTGCACCTCCTGCCACGGCGAATCCACACCTGTACCTTCGGGCCTGACGGACACCGGCAGTTCGAATTTTGACAATTCCGACGTGGACAGCCAAGATGATGTAAAAATGGAAGACCTTTCGCTTGTAGATCCAGAAGTTCACTTGAGCTGGGGCAAAAGATCAGAGTCCTCAAGAAAGAGACAAGTCCACGAGGAGTACGGAAACAAATCGATGTTAACAAAAAAAGCAGTCACCAAAAAGATTTTGGAACCCTACAATTCTCCCAGGCCTCTGTTTTACTGCTATCCAACCCGCGTCTTCGACCAGATTAAAGCATCTGATAGTTGGTATCGCAGGATGACCGTTATCTTCGCTGTCAATCTCGTCTTCCTGATAGCCATTTTGATTTTTCTCTTGTGGAGGGGATACTGCAGTAGGAGAAGAGGGAAATACCACGGGGATGCTGTCATTTGGAGGTATCTGAAAAATGACAAATCTGCCGCCCACAGGCCTAACGATGACAACATAATTTATTTACCAAGTTCTAGTGACGAAGACGATCTCGGTATAAACAAGTGACGACCCCATTAACAATGTCAGAGATGACATGAGAATTTTAATGCGGTGACGCTGTGAAAGTGAAAGATTGTGTAATCCGATCTGATTTCAATTGTAAAAGTGAAGCAATTGTATATATATTTTAATATTGACATTTTAGACAAATCCCGGAAGGGACATTTTCACGGAAATACTGAGATGTCATACATATTTAAGACCCATCGTGATTGTTTTATTGTTCTCTTGCAGTATTTAAAACTTTGATGTTGATTTCCTGCTTTTTTCATTTTAATTAAACACTGACACTATTCACTATATATATTATTTCCTGGCCGTAAAAGAAAATTTTAGAGGTCCATCCGGTTTGTTAATGAGGTAGGATTTTGAGTCTAGGACACCACCCTTCCAGTCGATAATGAATTTCCGACAGAGCTGAAATAGAAAAGGGCAAAGGAAAAATAGAACTTTCCTATACTTGAGTTATCAGTACCTACATTGGAGAACATCCTGACCTTTAGGACTAAAATTTGCATGTTCTGTTCGGCTAATCTTCTTGCGATGCAAGCCCTGGGTCCGTGGCCGAAAGGCAATACCAAATGCGGATTTGTGGCCTGGTACTCAGGGAACCCCTTCAACCATCGTTCGGGCAGGAACTTTAATGGATCAGGAAAAAATTCTGGCAGTCTGCAAACTACTTGGTTTTGCGTGACGACGGTAGTCTGAAAAGAAAAAGAATGTTCTGATGTTGGCCTGAGTGAAAATGTACAAATTGGTCATAATTTGCCACCCACTCCCTTGGGAACATTGTAACCAGAAAATATGGCGTCCTCTGTTAGAATCCTTCCAATTCCTACAGAGACAGGGTTTAGACGAAATGATTCCTTCAGGACGGCCTTGAGGTACTCGGCCCTGGCCAAAATCTCCGGTGTGACTGGCGTCCTCAGGTCTGCCAGCAGCCTCAGGCTCTCATTGTGCAATTGGGTTTGCTTTTCTTTATTTGTTGCTAAATGGTAAAGTGCAAAGCTCGTCGAATAAGTGATCTGAAGTTTAAAGAAACGTGGGCGTGTAATTCAGGTTATGGTTTGAATAATCAGACAGTGGTAGATGACTTAAACTTACTGTATCAATACCAGCTAGCAGCATATCAGCTGACATGCCGATAACGTCTTTGAAATCAATTTCAGGAGTCGTTAAATACATTTCGAGAAGAGATTTTTCTGCGTTCTCCACTTTACCTGCCATGCTGCGCAACTTATTATTGACAAGATCAACTGCTACACTAATAACGCAAAACACTTATACAATACAATGAATGTTTAACAGTTACCTGGTACAATGTGATAATCATGTGTATTTAATTTTTATTTAAGTATTTAAGTTTATGGGCTCACCTCTCCATGTAGGCATGTCCTCTTTTCAAGTTGTTGTAGAGTGGCGTGTCCCAGAAGCGCCACATACCGAGTCCGTTGTCCGTTTTCAAAATACATGAATTTATGGTTAAAGCTGCATCCAATAATCTGCTGGTTGTAGAACTCGGTTGCAGTTCGGCTTCGGTAAAACTATTGAGACGAACATCGAATGCAATCAAACCAAGTACTGATATAAAGAGAAAATTAAAAAATTTTATCATGAAGTATAACGACCAGAATAGTAGTCAAGGTAGCGTGTAGACGAACATATATATATATATATATCTTAATATATACTTTCAAGAAAAGCTCTTGACAACTGAGGTAGGAAATCCTCGTTGGACCTGCGCTTCTCTACCACATATTGGACGAAATCATCGACAACCTCATTCACGCAAGGAAGGTACGACCTGACATTGTGTAGTGAACTAAGACCCTTCTGAAAGGTACTTCTTAATCTGTGCCATTCGGGTCCATTTCTACAAATTACATGTAAAAAAATAGACTTTAAACGGTGAAATAACCCGAATATGGAATGGTTGCAAAAAAGCACTAACGTTGGTAAAAGACCTCCGTTATTATAGAGGTGTCGAACACTTTTGCGGTAGTGGTCGATGGCCAGGTGGCTCCTTCTTTGAGGGTACCTTCCTTCAGTTCTGAATAGTTCTTGAATATCCTCTGGGGTGAAAATCCAAACGATATTTGTACCTGGGACAATTTCTTCTCTTACGATGGATCCAAATTCGCGATATTTTTTCAATCCATTTCGGTGCAATTCGTCAAATTTATACTTTCCTAACATGTAGAAGAAAAAGAACTGTATGTCTGGTTTTTTATAAGCAACGTACTAAATAACTTCATTGTTAGACTTACTATCAAATTATCAACAACGGCATGTTAATAGACTCACCGATAAATGGCAAATAATGGAAAAGAGTTCCAAAAATTGGAAAACTTTTGGGCCCGGGAATGGTCGCGAAAGAATTGGCTATTCCACTGCTCATTGCGAATGTTCCATACACAACAAGAGAGAGAGAGAGAGAGAGAAAGACGACTTGTAACACTTGTGTTTTATTGCTACGAATAAAACTATTACAAGTTTAGAGATCTGACTTGGACTCTGAATTAAAATTCAGTGGCGACGAAAAAAGCCGGTCAACGACTGTCTAAGGCCGAACAAATGTGACTGAAATATGAGGTGAAGCTCGACGTTCCTATTTCCATACCCAATATTGATCATTTTCAACTTAAAAAGGGCATATGAGAATATCTGTTCAGGTTCGCACAAGTCGTTTGTCGTTCGATTTTTTGAGCAGGTACCAGCTGAGTTAAATGCTGGGTGCCTGGCTCTGGACACCATAATTTTTTTTATCCTTTTTTGTTTGCCCTTCTCCTCTGGTCTTTCTCCGCTATAAACCGTGTGTCAGTAAAGTCACGACCTGAACTCGCCACTGGTGTCTAGTGGCTCACCTGAATTAACCTTGAAAGCGCTTGAATGCAACACGTCAGAGATAATTCAATGCCAGTGGAACGATGAATAAGTTTAACTTAGGAGGAAAATCCAATTAGCTGAGATCTGATTGAACTGACCAATTAATATCGATCTTGTCTCGGGTGGTAGCCCGTTAGGTTAAATCTGTCACCTTTCACTGAAACACTGCAATTGGATTTACGTTTGACTGCAGCAACAGCGGGCTTATTTGCTTCCAAAGTGCCATAACTGACATTGCGGTTGATTATTTTAAGTGGTGTTTTCCATTTTCGAAAGTCAAAAACTTTATCGTTTTCCCTACCTACTCTGTGGATGATTTCATGATATTTATTGTTCATCGCTATAGCCAACGAATAATTGTTTTGGTAACAATGAGAAAACGAATAACATCATAAAAGTTATGGGAGTGGAGAAGGGAAGACCTTTTTTAAAATGCGTCGCTTTGGCTACCATATTGAACGTGTCTTCATATTGTTATTTATTTACTTATTTTATTGACATAAACAACCGACGATTTAGATTATAATAAAATAAATTACGTCAAAACAGTGAAAAATTTGTAATAAGATATGATTAATATTTTCCACATTCAAGTCCCATTTGTAGAATACTAACTGGACATGAATATAAAAGGTCACAATCTTGGTTTGATTCTCCTGCCTGGTGGGCTTCCAAGTATGGCGACTCAAGTGCTCTCACCTTGACGTCTGAGTCTCCCTCAGTGGTATACCTGGATTAAACGATTGACCAGTGAAAAAATAGAATCATCACTTTATATTGGATTGCGATTTGAATGAAATTGACTTGCATGAAAATCAATCTGAATACTTCTTCTATGATTCCTTGACGGGGTAAAATGTATTGTGCAGTTTCGCAAATAGTTCTCAAAACACAACCTTTCCCATCGAAGCCGGTTCTAAAAATATTAAATTGAATTTTTCGTAAATTGGGTTCGTCAGTTCATGGAACTGGCCATGAATTACTCAGAAATAGGTGAGAATACGTACGAATCTAACAACTTTTCCATGCGTATATACAAATCTCTTTTATGTCGGCGCATCATCGAAGGAAATTTAGATTTGATCTCCTTTCTGTGGTATGTTTTGCTGGGTAATTCGTAAGAAATGGCCCAAGCCACACCCGTGGTGAAAATTCCTTCAGTTCCAGTGATGGCAGAAGAGGATAAGTCAGCAGCTGCCTGAAATTTCATGTGCGAAAGCGGAGAAATACACCAAAAAAGTAATACACTTGTTGAATGCAATAAATGTCAATACTTAAAACCGAACTTACGGAAAGGTGACTTCCTTCAGGGAATACAACATATCTTCTTCTCCTGTCATGAACTGAAGAGTTATAGTTGAATTCGGCAGCCTCGATATCCGAGATCAATTTGGATGATGAAACATTTCGTGAAAAGTGAATAAAGCAGACGATAGCGAGAAACGTTAGCTTCTTCATATTCTCATGTCAAGAGAACAATGTAGAGAAAAAGGAACATGCTATTGTTCGAAGAACCGTTGTGCCATTCATCTAATTAGATAAAATTAATCGAGTCGTGACTGATGCTTTTGCAGCTGTGACTCTGAGTCACTCACCTCCAGCTGCATGGACTGTACAGTATCCCCCATATATTATACACTTCAAATTAACATTAAAGCAGTATATTGAAGGTTTCTATTTGCATTTGACAAATAATATCATTGAATTTTCATTACCCAAGCAAATAAAGGCGTTTTTAAGCTTTATGCTGGTTATTTTGTCAGAACTCTTGTGCGTGATCACTTAGACGACACAGTGTTTTGCCTTTCTGCGAACGAGACAGTCGTGAATGATGACCAAAGTCGATCGGGTTGGCACAAAACCGAGTGTTTCAGCCATCACCATCATCGGTATAATTGCAGGAGGCCTTTTTCTTCAATCTCGTGCAGCCAGTAAGAAATTCATGTTGGTGTCGGTCTTTCACTGGGTCTATCACTCACTAACACATTGTTTCAAATTTCCAGAACTAGCCTTAGCAGGTAATAAAAGTAAGAGAAGTCTTTTAACGTATCCGCCCGAGAGTGTCTTTCAGGTACAGTGGGAACGTGTATTTACTTTTTCATGCCCTTTGACCCTTGTTAAATTGAAATTTAAGTTCAGGTGACTTTGGGAGTCTCAGTTGAAGGAGACTTTGAACGCAACGTCGCAGGATTTGGCTTGGCTTTGCAACACAATTCCCACCTTCCTGGAGACGGTCAAATCATTTTACCTGAACTCGTGTCCTCCAGGACGTCATCCGTTTACGACCAATTAAGTACTATTTTCCAAAGGTATGGAATGCATTCCTTTTGTCACGTCATCTCGGAATTTAGATCGTTTTATACCCTCCAGGTATGGTTTCGACGGATTCGAATGCTTGAAGAAAATGATCTGTCAGATCGGAGAGACGCCACTCGAGGGCGGACTTTTGGAGGAAATAATTACATTTGTGTTGACGTGAGTGAACTTAAATTCTGCTGTGTCATTCTATTCATTATGTACCGACCATCGCTATCCGGCTGGTCATAAACCCGGGTGCTCATTCAACACGCACCCGGAATCGAACAACATCCAACAATAGGTATCAGACCGTCCCAACTATGCCGCATAAAATATTGGACAATTCACGAGAGCCAATAAACCAAAATCAATCACTACTTGTACTTCCTTTTAATATCAGAGAAAAAGGGTTCAGTGAACTAGGCCTAGACCTTTCATTTTCATCAAAAAGTTTCACTTTCATCTGAGCTACTGACAAGATGTCCGCTTACCAGATACTAGTCCAGATACCTGACTCCTAAGCCTGTGCAGACCTGTGTGCAAATAACAAGCAATTTTCTTAGTAATTTCTCCTGTCTTGCTACCGCCTATACTCTACAATTCATTAAAGTAAAATACGACCCTTTTGTGTTCCAGACCATCGCAGCATCGGGTGACAATAAATAATAATAATACTGCTTCGATTATGATAAATTCCGTCGAAGAGAACGAGAGTCTTCTCTTGTCTGAAACTTTGGGCAAACAGGGCGCAAACTGCAGTTTGTCATTTCCAAAGTGTGCGGACACACCATTGGACCTGATATCGTACATAGAATATCTGTGAGGTAAGGTGACTATGACTCCATTTCGGATTTGAGAATTTTGCGTTCTATTGATGGGAACCCTAGATGAGTTGGAGCAACTCATTTGTAAACATATATTCCGATTGCGATTTCATTAAACAATCAATAAAATACGATTTCTAGAATTTGTTACTTTTTGTTCCCCTAATTCGCTCAGTTAATTAAGACTTAATACTCAATACTTGACTTGTTCAATACTGTTCTTTACAATGCTATGGTGATCAAATAAAGAAAATTAATGGAAAATACTTTTTGATTTCACATTTTACATATGCATACTAATCATGATTGTGTAATTGGTAGTCACTTTCTTAGAATAGAACTCGATCGTCAGTAGCAGAATTAATATTTTATTTACAAAATATAAAATTTACATTTAATAAAGATAGATTCGACGCATTCGATCAGGCCTGCGACAATGACATGTAAATTTATTTTTGAACCCTTGTTTTACACTACAAGTTACCTACTAGTTTAGACCTGATTAACAGCATTTCATTTGACCACGGTCAGCAAATCAATGAGAGCCAAAGAACATGATGGGTAGAGAATTTTACAATCTGCGTTTCTTGCTCTTCCTAACCTTTCTGCATTATGATAGTCCATATCTGATCTCAGGAGAGGAGTTTCATCCGTGGACGAAGGCCTACAAGATGTATTATGTTGAAAAGATAATTTTATATTATTTATATGCGATGAAAATAAATGAAATATTCAAGCAAGTTACTTACAACAGAAATATTCGAAGTATTTGAGCAAGAAGACTGGACGCTGTCAACGGAATAGCAGAGGCTTCACAAATGGACCTTAACATGCATTCTTTTCCGCTACCAGTGAACCTGTAAAATGAGAAAAGAATTTGCCACACACACAAACGAGAAATATATAATTGTACTCTTGTATGTGCGTGCTTACCTCTCGGTGGCAGCCTCAAAAATCCTGTAAAAGTCGTACCTTGAAGCTGACTGCCTCTGAAGCGAACGCTTTTGAAATGTTACGTAGGAATCTGTATATTCGGAAGCGTTCGTGGCCAGAGAATATTTGGCTTTTACTACCCAGCCCATAGTTACCGCATGCCTTTCTAGCGGTATAGGTATTCCTGTTCCTACAATAAACTGTGAAATTTCAAAAACTGAGTAAGTTCAGTGTGATTTATTTGTTTAACGGTTATAAAACAATTTAATTTAGATAAAATTAATAGATGGAAATTGACAAATGCTGGTTGTATCTAGATTGCCTCTAATTAAGCAACGTCATCGTGTAATTCGAATTGAGTTCTTTTAAAATGATTTTTTACCTGAACTTTGCTTGCTGGCTTTGGGTAGACCAGGTATCTCTTCTCTCTAATTATTTCCTTTCCTTCTGCAGCACTCATAACCGCAACAAAGGTGCAAGAGAACAAAAAGTGGTTGATCATTTTATAACAAGTTTACTATTCTCCTTGAGGCAATCGACTGGAATGCTCTACCCTAGAGCACGCACTACCTGTTGCAATCTACAAGAACTCGCTTAACAGTGCTAATTGGATGCAAACTGAATTTACCGTTAAGAAAAAAAATACTGAGTTCAAACTGAGTTCTCAGGTCACTTCTGATTGTCAATCCTGACGAACAACAACATGAAAAATGACTTTATTCAAATGTTATTTCTTTTTAATTTGTTTACTCTGCTACTCATCAGCAGGGATGATCGCATCGCGTCAGAAAAGGAATATTTTTCCGTTGGGAAGCGCCATGGGGGTGAGTATTTGCCAACATTTGACTACATTGTCGTTGTCTTGGCAATTTTCAAACCTTTTATTTCAGATTTATCTTGCGCTGGCATTGCCTATAGATCTTCCCCAATATGAATTATCCATGTCATTCAACTATGAAGCCAATTACAATCTTCCTACAAATGTAACAGAACTGGCAGTGGGCCCTTATTATACGGAAATAAGAAAATCTCGAAGCATAACCAGGAAACATGTTTATTCCTACATAGAAGAACAAATGAGAAGGTAATTGATAAAACATTTCTTATATTGTTTGTAGAACACTATACTTTACTTTTATACTTTTAGTCAGGGCCTTTTGGGCAGAGCTTGTTTACTTAGAACAATTTGTGAGACCCAAGCTAGTCCGATTTTCGGTCACAATGGCATTGTTGGAGACTTGATTCATATTTTATTCACGTAAGTTAAATTTGCGGCACTGCCCACGACTGGCAGAATGTAATCCTAATAATTTGTGTACTATTTATCAAAAACAGACCCTCGACGACGAGGTCAGAAGACATTTCCCTAGAGTACCAAAATGCAGAGGAAGCAGGCTTGACGGGTGACAACGACTGTGCCAATTTGTACACGGAATGTCCAATTAACATTTACGATTTTATTACGATTTGATGAAAACTCTGATTATGTTCATTCGCCCATGTCCGATGAATGAATAAAAGGCATTATGTTGGAGCAATACAACTACCTGGTGGACCGTCATCACACTTTAGACACATTAAAATTTAGGTTTCCTTGAAATCAATTAAAAGGATTTTGATACTTGTATACATTAATACTGAACTTTTGATTGAAAGAAAATTTTCGTCGCCTTTCCATATTAAAAACAGATGTATTTCGTAATTCATTCTTTGCATTTGTTAGTGTTTTATACGCTTTATACGTTTTATATATATTATTGGTGTTATTCAACGTGATTTTATTCGCGTGATTCACAAGAATTCTCAGTAGGTCCAGCATATTATGGTGAATTTTTATAATTAGTTCAATTCCATCCATCCAATTTTTCTCTTCATCATCTCTTAAAATGTCTCTCCTGTTGTTTCTGCCTGTTTTCATCCAGGTGTAACAAATTTTGTTTGTACGGAATCAAATGCAAACATTCTTTTAAAACATATCTTTTTCTCTTGGTACAAAATGAAAATGCAATAAACGGCAAGAGGTAAACGGTTTCAAAGGAAACGTTACATATTTCCTATGTATGTGTACCTGGTTGAATGCCATCAACAATGATTTTCACACTTTTATTTTAGCGTCATTCCATGTCAGTTCACGGAACCGAATAAATTAACTAGAAATACAAGTATGGTGGTACAAAGGTAAAATGGTCGTACACAGAGAATACATAATACATAGAAAAAGTTTATTACATGAAGTTGAAATGTTTGGTACTAAAAGTAAGGAAAATATGAGATGCAAAATTGGCGAGACAACAATCTGTACATAACTTATTTTACTTATTGTGTGTACAAAAGCAGTAGTCGATGTACCTTGCTTAGGGCATAGGTGGTGATGGAGGTATAAAGTTTATACAGAAAAAAAATTTTGTTTCCTTCGATAAATGTCTTTCACTGAACATTACTTTTAACTGGCTCTAAATCTATTTTTTCACCTCCTCTCATTTTCTCTCTTTAAATTATCTGTCCGTCCATCTGCCTGCCCCCTCTCTCTCTCTTTCTCTGTCTCTCTGCCTGCCTGCCTGCCTGCCTGCCTGCCTGCTTGCTTGCCTATGTGTAAACAACTATGAATACTCTTTGTCAGTCTTCCTTAATGATACTTTTCTTTCTTTTCTAACTGACGAATTTTGACGCGCGTCCCCTGTGTTTTCCTGTACCTCAACTCGTTCTCATAGCCAACATTCGTGTTTACAGTTGGACCCGTGTGAGGGGCCCAGATCGGAGGATTGTTGGATCCCGAGTAAGGCCACGCGTGGGACGGTATCGGCCTTATGGCTAGTGGTACCTCCTGACAACTCACATAGAGACCTGTTGACGTTTAAAAACCAATTAGAACAACTTCTGAGCTGAAGAAAAATAAAAAGCTGAATTACCTCTGTTCGGGCGGCCAGTTTCCGGTTCTTTTTCTCCTTCGGAGATTTTATCAGACTTTGTTTCTTTCTCCTGAATCCTATCTCCTCTCTCCTCTTGAACCTTTTCAATAATTTTATTGCTCGCAGCAATCTTATTACTGTTGGACAAATTTACTGCTGTAGTCCGTTTTGTACTCTAAAAGATTTTGCCTACTTTGTACAATTTTGGATTTATATCTGTGTCAAATAACAGTTATCTAACACACAAGCTTAGTAGTAGTAAGATAGTGATATTGAATAATAATACGTAATTCACTCAACTAGTCTTTTCTCTAACTAAAATATTTTACTCTTTCTTTTGTTGACTTTCTCTAAAAGAAGGATAAAAAGTTTTATTTAAATAAGACATTCAGGAATTAAGTTAGTAAGTGGTATTATTAAATAAGTAACTATGTAATTTATGTCCCTTGTTGTGTAGTTCTAGTTCTTTCTTCTTTAATTGAGAGGTGAGACTCAATTAAAAACAAATATAAATCTAAAGGGATTTTACCTGCGTCAGAAGTTCATTGCTTTTCGTTTGAATGTTCATAGCGTTATCGTTAATTATATCATTATTAATATTATAATAATGACAATTATTATTATTATTCATAGTAGAGTGATTAGTGCCGGTGAGGGTAGGAATGAGGCCGACGTTGATCATTTGATTCTCTTTCGAATTTGTGTTGAATTGCGCGAAACTCTTGAACTTCTTTGAAGGAGTATACGAGTCCATGTTAGTGGCCATTTGTCGTCCGTAAAGGCCGTATTTAGCTTCGTCCTCAGGTCTTAATGTTCTGTTTTTTTTTAAACAAAGATAAATCTGAAATCAAAAATAATAGAAATTTGTAAACGTCGAAACCATTAAAATGTGCTATGAAAATGGAAGAGCTTCATGGTTCTTCATGGGTCAAATCTGCGACCAGTGCTTGACAATGTGATTACAAAATTAAGGTGTCGGAGCTTGCTGTCTTCTTTTTACTTTTCTACCGCAGTCTCAAACAGCAACACCAGAAGCAAATACGTCTACCCTTTGGTCATTAATAATATAAAGCTTGTGGGATTTTAAATGTATTTTAATATTTTAGTGTACTGATAATAATGTCAATGATCTGGGAACCAGCAAAAACAGTGAAAACAAGACAATTATTATGTAAATACGGCATGTAAATTGTGATCAATTACATTAAAAGTGTGCAATTATGGGCGTGTCAGCTTACACCAGTTTCAATGGAACAACTGAAGTATAATTGTTCTAACCATTTAAACAGTTTATTCCATGCTTTTTCACGTTTAACGTTGTCACGTGAGTGACAATTAATTGTTTGTTCTTCCGGTCTATTATTTCCGAGTTATATACCGTGAGGAAGAGGCAATGAACAATGTTCTGTCAGGTTAATGGAAAACGCCTGTTAAATTCATTTCACTTCAAATAAAGCGCTTATTAAATATGATGTATTATCGGTGAGAATATGAGTATCTCGCATGATTGAATTATCTTTACAGGTGGTAAGATCAAATAACTGTGAGGCTGAATTTTAATTATTTCAGTTTATCAAGCTTTCGCTTCCCTCTCTCGAATTTTGTTCATAGTAAATAATAACTGAAAACCGCGTCTGCAAATTTTATTTATTCTCATTACACATAATATAAATAACATTTTTTTGTTACTTAGCTTTCTTACGCTTAACTAAAACAATAATCACGTTGTTTACTCCTCTTATGCTTCCGTTTACAAACTAATTTCCAAATGGAGGAGAGGAATTTAAGGAATTTCTTCTTAAAACCTATAAAAGTGATAGCGACACACCTGCTCAATGAGTCCGTAACTTCTGACTAGAAAATCCCTTTGCTTCAGCTGATGTTGCCTCTCGATTTCTTCTGCCTCTACAATGGGAACAGGATCGAATGAACTGGAAATTACTTTCTTAAGTCCTAAGCTCTCCTTTCCCGTTTTCTTAATGTTTAATTTTTTGGATGACTTTGATTTTCCTAAGGGCGACTCGGGACGTAGTTTCTCCAAAATGAGTTTACCACCGTTCCTCCTGAGGGCTTCCTGTTTTGCCCTCGTCTGTAACGTCACAAAATTAAGATTAACCGAATCAAATCCTTCGTTTGTTGGCCAATTAACTATAATAAACTAACTATAAAAATAAACAAATTTTTATTTTTGTATACCATGCTCTCTTCTCTCTGGACTCTGCTTGCTTCCTCCCTGGCCCTGGATGCGGCAGTGTCCTGGAATAACGAACTTAAATTTTGATTGAAAAATTTATCGTAAATCTCTGAGCCTTGCGAAGGGTAAATTTTTCTGAAGTTTCCTTTGTGCTTTTCCTCCCAGTCGGTTTGCATTTGGAGTGGATTTCTGAAGGGAGGCGTTCCAACCTCGCTGAAAAGTCGGATTCTCTTGATTAAAATATTTTCGGGATGTTGGGATTTTCTTTGACGGCCCTAAGTCAACTCCATATTTCAGCCCACAGGTCACACAGAGTCGGGTCTTTTTATTTAATAGTTATTTCACGAAGGAGCTTCCATATGGAGCTTAAATAAATACAGTTTTATAATTTTGGCCATCACCTCGAGTTTTGATCCTTGTAAATTCCCTGCAGAAGTCTTTCACGAATTCTGCGTCGATCTTCCTCCATAATTTTCTTCTTGTCACATTGCTGTAGATTTAAAATTTCAAAGGTATCCCTCAGCAGGCCTTCCTTAATATCTTTGTCTATTTGAGAGTCACAATGAAAACTCGGCGAATGGTTCACCTAAATGAGTCAAGGTAAGTAATGGAGTCGTATTAAGGAATGCAGCACATTTCAGAGAATTAAGTACAACCCAACTTGAATACCTCGAGTACATAGGGTTTCAAATTCTGATCCAAAAGAATATCAAAGCCCAAAAGTTCAAAACAGGCGTAGGTGTAGTCATGGGTGGGAAAACACGTATGATAACTGTGTTTCAGCATTGGATGAGCTGCAATAATAGTTTTTATAATGACGTCGTCCGTGCTGGCCCAAATATCCTCCAAATCGTAATCCTGCGACTCAAACCACTTGTTCAGAGTCGAGATTTTTCTTTTACTTCCCAGCTCGTCGTCGACCACATAGGTTCGACTGTGCTTGTTAACGGCGTAGTTCGTCAGATGCATATAAACATTTGTTGTGTTGTGACCTGTAGGCTCTCTGTACCTACTGGTGGCAAACCTGTATGGAAAGAAGTCTTATTTATCTTGTCTATATCTTTATCTTTTTCTCTTTCAAATTTTGTATATTAAATTAAGGTCGGAAACAGTACCTTACAAGTCCATCATTGTATACAAATATTCTAAGGGGATCGCAGGAGGTTATTAGTGTGTAAATTCGAAAATCACACTTGTATCCGTCAATTAAAAAAGGTTTGGCGATGTATACTTGGCAGATCATTTTATCCTGAGGTTTCATGTCTTTTACCGATTTGGTTAAGTAAATCCCACGGCCCTGACATCCCGTATCGGGTTTTAATATGTACGTCTTGTTTCTTTTTACTCTAGCGTATGCCTGCAGATCACCCATGCTGAAAAGAAAATTCAAATAAATAATCAACAATCCTACGTGAAGTGCACTTTGGTGAATAATTTGGCTGCTTGTATTAAAATAAATGTTGAGTTTACGATAAGAAAACGGCAAAAATGACCAACTTACTCGGCTGGAAGACACCACGTTTTAGGAAAGAAGCAGTAGTCTTTGGGAAAAATTTTTAGCATTCTATTTAAATTTCGGGCTAACAAGTCCTTCCGGCAAATTTCGCTCATTCCCGGGAAATGATTTATTTTCTACAATTTAAGAATTACAAATTATTAAGAACTTACAAGATGAGAATTACTGGAAAGTCATCATAGGTACCCTCTTAATCTTATTCCCTCCAAACGGAAGATGTACAGATTCAGTTTTGACACTCACCTGAAATCTTTTCATTTCTTTGCACCTCTCAACTGAAATAGATAAATCCGTCCAAAATAGATTCCAGCTTTCGTCTTCGGGTACTTCCCTCATGCCCATTCTGTAAGCCACCCTACGAACGACTTCGTAACGGCAATTCGCCGTACAAATCGTGATAGGTCTTCTTCTGTGCTTTCGCTTTTTTCTAAGGTCAGTCTTACTTGTTGAGGAATCTGCATTATATTTTGAATTGGAATCAGAGTCAGCTGAAATGCAAAATAGATTTATGTAGTGCCGTACGTTTGCCCTCAGTTTTATACATCCTCTTTCTATAACTATAAGACTGGAATTCGAGTCTGAATGACAAAATGGTTGCCGCCCTACGGGCTGTTTCTTCCACATTTTCATATTAGTAACAGTTTCACTCGGTTTCCTGTAGAAAAATGAATAACCGATAGTACTAAGGCTAAGTTTTGTTCAACATTATTTATTATCATTATCATATTACCTTATTATATTATCATTTATTAGACCAAACTATTAATTGAGAACACGAACAAACAGATTACTTATTATTAATTCGAAAAAAATAGTCAAATTTGTTGTTAAAATAAATATAAATGTAATATTTATGTAACCAGTTGAACGTCGTACTCACTCGTCAAACGTTGAATTAATTGTAAATTCCCATGACTACTGCTGCTTGAAATTATAAACTGAGTAATCATAACCACTCACATGAACTAAATAATTGAAATGCTTATTCTCAGTTTCAGTTATCTCAGTTGGTTAGTAACGGATCACTTAAACGGGATTACCATCCTTTTTAAACCTAATTCCACGGACTATTTCGGTAATTTCTATTTGTATTATAAGGTGTATCAAAATTTAAATTCATTCACATCCGAATTTAGTTTTACAAGCCTAGACCAACACAATTAGACTGATAAAATTCCGCATCAAAACAAACTTGAACACGGATTTTGTGAATATTACGGTTAATAAAAATTAATTCTTAACATGCAATAGTTAACGAATTGAGCAGTAAGAATCACGCGATTCTTGTAATCCTAATTTTCTTGGTTTTAACGGGGATAAGAACGCGAAAGCATTCCTGAAGGACAAAAATAACTATTTAATTTTAAGTCACAAGCTGAAAGAAAAAGTGAGTTTTGTGAGAACCCAGGAAACACGGGAAACAGAAGGAATGGTAAAAATTTTCATTACTCCCGCAACGAATTCACCAAAAGTTTAAATACTGTAATTCCCATTGAATAAAATCATCAGTAATTACTATTGCCTTCATTATATTTGATAAAGCTTCTTAGTAGGGACCCAATAATTTCAGTTGAAGTCGTACTTTTCTCCAGTGATTCCATGTGCTTTAGCTTACCAGAATTTCCGTTCTGTTGCGTTCTTGCAATGTATTATTAATAAAATGTTCACTCACAACTTTTGGCTTTGCCATCTTCATCGCTGCTTATACTTTTGTCTTTTTCATCTTCCTTCTTGGCGCCAGAGTCACCGTCATCTTTTCTTTCGGACCTTCCTCTTTGTAACTGTGCACTTTGAGCTTGTTCGATTTTCGACTGCTTGCAGTCGGCCGGTTGCACCACAATCGACTTCCCAACTGTTTTTGGACGTTTTACTTCTACCTCAATGCTTGAAACGGACTCTTCGCTACTATTCGAACTCTGATCAGTATGTTTGTTCTTATTTCTTTGCAATTTTTTAACCTCCTCTGTCCGATTTTTTTCCATTTTTTATAATTTTGTCTCAGCAAGAAGGTAGATGTGCCTTTGGAAACGTCGTAGAAAGTGTTTCTCATTGATTTTCAAAAAGTTTGACAAGTTCACAAGAAATTTTGAAAATAAACCCGTAAATATCACAACCAAAGATGATTCCCGATTAAGGAAGCCGATTTTTATAAACGTTAATAATAAATAAAATGGTTTAATTTTGTCATGTGTTTCTCCACTTAAATCGTCACTACTTTCACATTTCAACAGCAATGGTTTTTCAATTTTTTCTCAATTTAACGGCCATTTGTCAACAAATAAAACACTGCGTTCACGAATTATTTACATCGACTGTTTTTGGTCGGAACAAACGTGGCAGGAGAATTTCGGAAATCTACGAGTCCGAGCCAATGACGGCAACCCCGCAATTGCTAAAATGACCAAAAACAATGGCGTCGGGCAGGTAGCGTGTGTTTCTGCGACGACGGTGCTTTTCTGTTTACCGTAACTGAGTCGACAATTCTGGCTTTAAATACGCAACTATTCAGTTTGAGAATGCATTTTGTTAGAAAAGAACAGGGGCACATCAAACATTTGGTCGGTTTTTAACGTAGGAAATTGGAAAAAAATATATTAAAATGGGCTTATCCGATATGAGTGTTGACGGTTCAAATCGTGGTTCTGTTTCACAATGGGACAGGACTGAATTGATTCATACCCGGCCGTTATGAATGTATGCATCAGATTAATTGTTGTTCATCCGTATGAAAATCTTTAGGGGTCGGACCCCGACCTGTAATTCCAAAATTGTGGCTCTTAAAATTTGAGCTAAGAGTATTTCAAAACAAAGGGAGTAGAAACCGATGCCTTTTTGCAAATCGTTCAGAAAATGTTTAAGTAAGTAATTATAAAGTATATGTTTCACTCTGCGATTCTGAAATGTTCAATTCTCAAAGTAGACCTGTCAAATGAATTAGACTTATTGTCGTTGCAGTTTTTTAAGAACACATTAAATTCGGGAAGCTCACAGATAGATTAGGCCGTACGTCTGGTTTGTGCGATCTAATTTTTAACTAAATCATTACTTAGAAATGACGCAACGGAATGTTTTTATTAAAATTAACAAGTTCAATGTAATATATATATATATAAGAAATGTAATATTCATGTGATGATTTTTAGGTGTACACTATTTAATTTAAACTATTAACATTTCATTTAACATGTTAAATGACAATTAAATGACATGTCAATTAACCTGTTACATTAGCAAAAAAGTTCAATAATTTTATTTATTTTTCTGATACACCCCAGAGTGGGTATGTAAATGTGACTAAAAGAGTTTTTGATAGATGCAATAAACTTCATTTCAATACACATTTTTGTAGTAGCAATAATTTTTTGTAACTAAAGCTAATTTTGCCTCAGGCCATTTGAGGTGCATTAGATTAAGAAGTTACAGCTACTGTAATTACAGTACAGTTATTGTCCTTCTGATTGCAGTATGTCAAGGGGGCAAAACAATGTGTACTTTCCCTGTGGGAGTTCAGGACCAGAACCCCCACATATACAACGTACCCCCTGCTTCCCACTTTCTGTTGATGACAAAATGGCAGGAGGTCCATCAGGAGGTAATTTCACACTATAATATTTTAGAAGAAAATAAATATTGAATTAACTAGGTAATTTTATACTATTCCAATAATTTTCTCATTTTATGTTTGAATTCCAGGAATGCAGTGCAGTATGGGTGAATTCAAATCCCCACTAATAGAGCCTCCAAATTTAGCCATTAGTAATCCAAAAAAGAAAAGACGTACAAGTACTGCAGTGACTCCTCAACAAAGTCCTGTACTTCAAGACTTAATGCCTCAGCAACCAAGTAGTAAGTTTCAAAATATTTGATTAAATTTACCCTTCATTTTGTTCATCTATATAAGTGTTTTTATTTTGTTTAAGCCTTAGGGGATACAATAGTTGCATCCAACCCTTTTGATGATACTCCACAGCAGTCTGGACCTTCTATGATGGGGCACCATATGCATATGGGAATGCATATGAACAGTCCTATGCACAGTCCACATAATATTGGACATATTGGACCTCCACTATCTAGCCCAATGAACAACATGGGAATCACAATGGTTGGTAATCCAATGAGCAGTCCTTTGGGGATGGGATCACCAATGGGTTCACCCCATATGATAGGAATGATGAATGGAGGGCAAATGGGTCCTTTAGGCAGTCCAATGTCCTCAGGACCTAACATGATGGGTCCAAATGGACCAATGGGTAGTCCGTTAACGCAGAACCAGCACATGGGCCCCAGTGGACCGATGGGTAGCCCCATGTCAAATAATTCAATGAATATGATGAACAGTAACATGGTGGGTAATCCGATGACATCGCCATTGGCAGGACCACCAATTGGTTCGCCCATGATGGGATCACCGCATATGAACATTCATAACGGACCAATGGGTTCTCCGATGACTCAGAATTCAACAGTTATGAGCTGCGGTCCTAGTCCAAATTCGTGTGGACCCAGTCCGAACAGTTGTAGTGTGTCGACAAGCGCGGCTGGTAGCATGCCGTCTTGCGGGCAAATGAGTTGTACATCGAACAGTGGTAGTGCTAATTCTAACTCTACTTCTAGTAATAATAACAACAGCAATAATAATAGCAGTAATAATAATAATAATAACAATAACAATAATAATAATATGACGAATTGTGGCAATCCCGTGTCGTGCAGTGCGAACGTGCAATGCGGACCGTGCGGCCCAAGACTGCCAGGAGGAGGCTGCGTGGGACCGAGGATGATGCCACCCCCTGCCATGGGTCACATGCCGCCTCACTTAATGGGACCCCACGGTTTTTCCAGTCCGAAACCCCTACCCGTCTCCGCTGGGAAAGTTTACCCCCCCGACCAGCCCATGGTGTTCAACCCCCAAAATCCCAACGCTCCTCCCATCTACCCATGCGGAATTTGTCACAAAGAGGTGCACGACAATGACCAAGCTATCCTTTGCGAGAGCGGATGTAATTTTTGGTTTCACAGGTACGGACTCAGACTCATATTTATAATACATAGATCTATACATATGAAATTTAGACGCGCCATTAATTGTGGTTTATATTTTGCAGGATGTGTACAGGACTGACTGAACCGGCTTACCAACTTCTGACGGCCGAAGTCTACGCGGAATGGGTTTGCGACAAGTGTCTCAATTCGAAAAATATTCCACTCGTTAAATTTAAACCTTAAAACAGTTGGAGATAGTGATACGATTATTTTTATAAAAAGGAAATTCTCCATAAGCCGAGTTACAGGTACCTATAATATCACCACCACCACACTACTACTACTACTACTACTACTACTACCACCCAAAATATATTGATTATTGACAAATTGGATACCAAATATCAAGCTCATGGTAGTCAGCTTGAATATGAACAGTATCAAGAGGAGAACGAAGGATATTTGAATTTGTTTTGATTTTCTTCTCGTGTCCTGCCGAGTTGGTATATCATAGAATTTAAAAACCTCCGCAACGCAGGTGTCTAATCTAATCTGTTTTGCATATTTATTGGAAAAAAAAATAAATTTAAAAAATATGGGTATATATCCACATAATAGAAAGAAATTTTCGGGAGAGAAAACCTGTTATATAAAACGAAACATTAAGTTGTGTCATCTTTATACATATTTTCGCCAGGAATGATTCAATCAGTAGTCAATCAAGTCATTACACGGCATTGGTTTTTAAAAGCGGCCCCAATATTGAGCACATCACATTTCATTAATTGATATTAAATCTATTTTTGTTTAGAATCAATGTACAACATTAAATAAATGACAATAGGTGACTCTGAACACTACTTAAAGGTTCTTCAAACAAGCAGTTTTGTTTACGACTGGAATGGATTTATTTTTTTGCCATAAATGTGAAGAGGAGCCCTCTTGGCCAATTTGAGATCTGCAATGAGGGTATTACTACTCTTACCATTGTGTCTATTGAACGAAATTTAGCTGCATAGGTATTAGCCACCTATTTCTTTATGACTGTGTTTTTCAGTATTTTGATTAAAAACATATTGAGCTTGACTAAGTTACACTGCAAAAAGAAGACGAAGAAGACGGTAACAAGAAAGGCTATTGAGACATCATTTTATGATACTCTCCCATGAAATGGTGCTAAAGCGGTTACATTACAAATAAGGATGGGATGTTTTATGATGAAAACTAATTTTTGCGCATCGTGTCGAATTTGATCGACAGAATTCGACACGATTGTCTACACGAAATAAAGCAAAATGGCATTTGCGTGGGTACGTGTTGAAAATCTAGACCGCACGAGCCCTTTATGATTTGTTTGTTCACGGTTCTCTAGATAAGTAGTAGTAAAATGAAAACTGTAAAGTTAATTAAAAAATATAGTACGTATATTTGTATATAATAAAGGTGAACTTTTTTATCGGGAAAATGTTTGTTTTCTCTAAATTGTTATATTTCTTAATTAAGAACTTCATTAAATCCGTTATTCTTGTCAATACTTGAAAGACTACATGTTTTTGGCGGAAGTTGGCGACTTTACTTTTGATGCTAGTCCATCTTGCGGTGAACGGATCCATCATCTTCCTCAATTAACTGCAGGACAAGGTAAAGTATTTTTGACTCCAAATTTATGCAAATTAGACATTGAATGAGTTGACACGCATTTAGGTATAAATAACTTTATCAATACAAAATATTGAATAATATTTTAGGTTTTTCAGCATACATTTTTTTTCTTGTTCCCGAGTTTGGCACATCCAAGAACCGCCAGAGGCTCGGTCACTTAGCTCTGCTATTACTATTATTATTTTTTTTTCTTTCCTTTTTTCCTTCTTAGTTAGGACTGCTGTAAAGTACCCGTCAAAAGCATTTCACGACGATTTCTCGCTGGCAATTTTGTCTATTATATTTTTGCTGTTGAGTGATCCTACAGCGGCCTCCAAGTCCTTTCCCTTGCCATGCAATGCACTCCGCCAAGGTGTTGGAGAGGTGTCTTTGTCTGGGGGGCAGTAGTCACAATTGGGATGATCGTGTTTGTTTATTTTGTGTAGCCACTTATAGCAAACTGTCCGTGTACAGGATGCCTTTGTGTCACGCAGTTCCCTAGTTCTCCGTATTGCACCAATGGAATGTGAATTTTTCCAGGCTCCGGCAGATGCTTCTGCTACTGGTTTCTTTCTTTTGTCCTGGTGTAGGCAGGTCTTCCATAAACTTATGGCGTTTGTCGTTCTTTCCTTCTTGCTTGGACAGTTTCTATGATGAGGATGGGCAGAGTGCCTGAGACTACTATTGCGGACTCCGCAGAGATGACTAAAGCCTCTTATTGTTCCTATTGCCAATTCTCTTTGCAGTTGTGTTGCAACGTCTTGAAGTTTTCTGTTCACATAGGAGCTCTACACAAAATACTATTTAGTAGTACATGGCAGTACAGTCCTGCTCTTCAATCGTAGACCTTTCGAATTTGGTAGTAGTCAGTTTAGCATCCGACAGTTCTTAACAATTCATTGTCCATTTGTGAAATAAATAAGTACAATCTTTGAGTCGTTTTTTTAAATTCCAATTTAGACTTACCGTCAATTGACACTTCACATTATTGTTTGCAGTAATCGGAGTTAATATACGGTAGTCAGCACAGGACGTTGTGACAGGTGAAATCTGAAGCGGCCTGTGACTGAGGGTTGCCACCAGGCCCATGCAACTGTTTATATTGTATAAAATTTTCCTCTACCATTTTTCTTATACCTCTAAGTTTAACTGCTTATTAACAACACAACATTGCAATGCTTTCAGAAAATTGTAGTCCGTCAAGACAAAATATTAATGAATAATGTTATGTCCGATTATTGGAGATAAATTTTATTATCGAGCGCCTGCTACGCTTTCATGTGTCATGACATGGAATTGTTTTTGGTTGATATAATTGGAATCTGGTTTCTCACTCTAAAAGTAGCTCCTTATATTGTTATCAAGTAAACTGATCGAGCCGTTTAGTTCTTCAAATATTTTGACCCTTATAAAAGTTTATTAAATTGAAGCGGTTTATATTTTTGACCGTTACGAAATGAGCATATCTAAAGCTTTATCTCTATCGTTATTAGTTGCCATCAAAGCTTCTTCGGCACGCTTCTCGTCGAATCCCAAATCCAACAAAACTATCATGGCTTCCAAATATCTGACAGCATCACTTAACTGAAATTTGTTAAGAGCAAGTGCTTTTTCTATGAGATCCCCAGGGTATTCCTTTTCTTCTAGAATTTGTACTTGGAGCAGGAACTCAATTATCTAAAAGTTAATGTGCTGACTTAAAGTAATGTAACCATAAAGCACTAAAATTAAATTTAAATCATTAACATAAGTTGCTACCTTTTTATCATTGTTCTGAAACATTTCACAAGCTCTTGCTACCCTGGCAAGAGGAAATCCCATTTCACTTATGTAACAAATTAATTTCTGTGTTGAAGGTGATAAGCTACATGTGGGATCTGGCAGTTTACTTAAGGCACTACCATCTTGAACTCTTCTTGAGCTTTCAGGCAGTCCTTTGTGATCCTGTAAAAAAATTTAATAACCTCTTATAACAATATTCGTAACTACATTAATTTTTTTGACCCTAAAGAAATTCACCTTGAAATTAGAACTAAGAATTGACTCCTTCAAATAAATTAATTTATTTCGCTTTTCCATTTCTTCCTCTCTCTCCCTGTTTTCTCTTAGCTCTTGTTCCAGTTCTAACATTATGTCTGGAACACACTTTGAATTTTCGCCGTCAACTGCCGAAGCGTTTCCTGCTGAATCCTTAATTTTGCCTACGAAAATTTAAATTTTTAAACATTTTTACACATGCATGGATACACTGTCAAAATGTTAATTATCAATGATTAAAAATACAAGAGGACCTGCTCTTCTGATTCAACATTATTTAAATTAAATTTAAATAAAACCCCTAGCAATTGTAAATCACATCTCCATGAGCAGTGAGACATTGCAAAATTGTTTGAAACTCACCTAAGGTTGGGTCCTGTCTGTTGAACACAGTAGCAGAATGATCCAAGGAAACTGCAGCCCCACACTGATTTGAAAAGTCATTAAGCCCATAATTACTAATCTGCATATGATCTCTAATTGGATAAAAACCAAACTGATTAAAGTCTTTGTATTGTGGCGCGGCTACTGACTGACCACAGTCCACATTGGAATATGTCATGTTATTGTAACCATTGATTGGTGTGTGACCCCACTCATTATTCCTATTTTTCAAGACTAAACAGTTTTTACCTATATCCTTATCAATTATGTTATTATTGTTATGTATGGATTGTTCCATATTATTTGTAGATAAAATAGTTGCTAAAACTTCCATATCATTTATGGTTTTTAATTCCATGTTATCAAAAGGACTTGAATTGTCTGATTCAAAGTCTGACAAATTGAAATTTGATGCGACTGGTTTATGTGAGGGAGAAATTTGTTTAGCACAAACAGGTGTCAAAACTGAATCTGTCAAATTTGAATTCAATTGTTGATGACATTGTTGACTTCCCTCATTTTTAGCAGAATTGACTGATATACAATTGTAATGTTCTTCACATACTTTTGCTTCATTTGTCAGCCTTTCTTTTCTGCTTTCAAATTGTTCTCTTCTGAGTGTTTTCCATTCAGCCAATTTATTTAAGACATTTTGTTCTAGTCTAAAATCATACTGCAAGAAAAGTTTTTGAATGTCATGAAGTCTTATCAAATATATGATTAAGGTAACAATTACATCCTTTAACACTTTACTGCTTACTTGTTTATACAATGCTTCACCAAAGCTACAGTTTTGACAACTCACAGGTAAAATCACTCTTCTTGGTGGTTTGTACTGCTCACTAATCTTAACATTAACTCCATCAATGAATGTATTTGGTTGTAATTTTTCATTCTTAATACAGTGTTGTAACATCTTTCAGACCTGAAATTATGGAAAAAAAAAATTAATTTTTATGTTTCACATAAAAAGCTATTATATAGCAATTCAAATTGAGTGTAAACATTCCTTACGATCAGTATCAGAGTGAACTACAGTAATTTGTCCTAAGTCAGCACAACTCAGTGTCTCTGGCAACTATGAAAAAATAAAATTTAGAATTAAGATTATATGGTATTGGATTGTACCACAACTATTTTTATTGATACTTAAACAACTTATAAATCAGGTACTCTACTTTTATTAAGCTTATTAAATGACTTCATTGTTGTAGTGATAGTAGTGTAGTGATGATTTCTAATATTTCAATTACAATCTATAATCTCCAACCGTTCAATCTGCTAAAATGCATTAAACATATTAATTACACCACTTAAAGCAATCAAATGCCTCACAAACTTGACAGACAAATGTGACCTGCTTCTCAAGCTACAATTTTTATTAATTACTGTAAAAAATTTAATGTAATTGTTTCAAGAAAAACTCCAACAATGAGAAAGCAAATCAGATGGGCTGCATCGCAGAACGAATTTGGTGATCCACTTTAAAAATATATCGAATTTATAGTGCTCGTGTTAGAGTTGAAAATTTATATGTAAATACCAACCTTAAAATTTTAACAAAATTTCATGATTAATATTCCCGATATGTAGCAAATGACTTAAATAATTTTTAATTTTTTGGCATGTTTGTTTTCATTAAGTTCTTTATATTACACACCTGGTCTGGTGACACTGCAGAATTCTGTTCGCACGTGACTAGAGATTCTTCATAAAAATTACGTCTTGTAATTTTGAGTTGACACGTGACATGATGGAAGAGTAGTTCATGTAGCAATCACATGGTCACCAAAATAACTCATGATATAGCCGCAGCGTTTTAAATTTTCCATATATTTTTACAGTGACACTTTTTTTATGATTTGTTTATTCGGGGCGGTAGGAAGAACCAAATAAATTCAGTGCATAAAATCCCTATAAAAGTAGGAAAGTTTGTTGCGTACGAAATGTAAAATGAATTATTCCCTTAAGTTCTACATGAGTTCTACATTTATTTGTTCTCAAGTGAGATTTGAAAAATTATTAAGCTCCATGTATTGAACTCTATTATATTAATATTTCATATTCACCAAGGTAAGAAAGGAAATGTAAAAATTAAGTAAATAATGATAATCATTATATTCGAGTGAAAACTAGAAATAAAGTTATGTAAATATTAAACGTTCTAAAAATCCAGCAATCATCATCACTGCTGCTGTGACTTACATTTATAGCTTCAACTCTTTCTTTCAAAATAATTAACAGCACATACAGAAAGTGATTAAAACAAATTTGTTCATTTTTATGAACAGTATTTCCAGTATACATATTCATGTGTATAAAACAAAGCTTGTTCTGTTCCTCTTCAATCAGCAAAATTGTATAAAAATTGAGATGCCACTTATTTTATATTTTTGGGGATGTGAACAGAAGGAAATGAACTACTATTAAAGAGATTTAAATTTATCAGTACACACATTGAGTTCCCATTTTCAATCAGACCATAATTGGATCATCCTGGCCGTTACGGGAACCTGCTTCGGTGTCTGCGTCATCTAAGGATCCATCATCAATGTCTGTTGATAAGAGATCATCATCTGAAGTTGTTCGTGTTAAACTGGGCAAGGCTGAGGTCAGTAAAGCTTTCTCCTTTTGAATTTCTTGTATGTGATCAACAAGAAGAGCTTCCTCATCTTCTGACTGATCAGTTGGACAAGGATTGTTCACAGCATGAAAATCTTCTGGACTGTATGCCTGCCAAAATAAACAACAATTTTAACAACATGGTAGGTTTATAGTTGTTTAGGCATTAGACTGGGTACTTTTCTGAATGTTCAGATAAATATGGCTAGTATGTTTGTTAATCTAACCTTGGAGCTCCTCAAAGAAGACAACCTGTGTGTTGCTGTATGGCAGGCAGTATCCAGCGTGTCTATGTCTGCCAGGGTGGACCTCACTTTCTTTAATTGTTCACTTATTATGGTCTCTATACACTGTGTTTGTTGTCCTATATCATGAAGGGAGTCCTGGGCTGGAACTATCTTGTTTGTACGCAATATACATGGGGCGAAAACTATTGCCAGTGCACTTGCGTTCATCCTGTTTGTCTCCTCCTGAGAAGCCACCCTATGAAGGAGAAATCAGTGGAAGGTCAAACCTTTTAAGTTAATTTTCATGCCAAGGCTACAAAGGGTATCGACATAGTATGAGAAGGTGAGATTTAAAACAAATTATCACATTGTTACCTTGCCAAATGGAATATCAACCTCTCCATTAGATCAAAATTAGGTTTTGGTAACTTTTTAAGAATAGCAAATAGCGTGGACACTCGGTCATGTGGCTCCGTAAGGTTGGCAGCCCTCAGAAAGTCCTCATAGCAGTCAAATGTGAGCAAAGGTTCCGGCATTTCACGGAAGAAACATTTTAAAACGCTTGTCAACACGTGGACCTGATAGTTCTCGAAATTAACTAATTCATGGTGGCCTTCCTCAATTTTAGCCTTCAGTTCTTTTACTTTAGAACTAACCTGAAACACAGGGAGAAAGAATTGTTTTATTTGTATTTAGAAGTGGAACTGGAACAGGTCTGGATCAGGTGGGATTTGGCTGACCACTCACTCCAGATTTCCTGTAGATTCCTTCCGTATACAGCCCATACATCTCGATGGTGGTTATCAGTCTATCAACCACAAGTGGCACCTTGCCATCGTTGGCCAGTTTATTTACAGGCACTCCGAAAACCCTTCGACCAGAAGTGATTTCTTGATTCAACCTACACTCTCCCATTACTTTATTGTAACATTTTTTGTGGCACGCCATCTTGCAATCTGAAATAAAAAAAGAATGACTTTTCTTTTTTCATTTGGTGTCGAATTGACGGCGACACCAAATTAGCTGAAAATGAACTTACTTTGACAAACTAAACTTCTCTCGATGGGCCACATGAAGAAACTATTGCACACTTCGCAAGCCGTTCGAATATTAATTACCGTCAACATGAAGAAATGACCGTTGAAATTAATGTTGTCTTCCATTTTCCACCGTCGCTTTTCCTTTAATCTTTTCTTGTTATTCGGTTTTTCTAATTCGACGCGAGAAAGAGTCATAAATTCGTTCATGAACCCTCTGAACGCATTCACTCCCATTGTTACCGAGAAGTCTTCTCGGTTATTTTCAGCGTTGCAGACGGTTTTCATCACCTGTAATGTTTACAGTGTTACTTCTAACTTGTTTAATTTCTTCCCGGCTCAAATGGAGTGTTTTTACTTGGCTGTGAGCTACTAACGCGTATGAAGTTCCCAATTAGATCTTTGTATTTTATGTTGAGCGCATCTCCTTGTCGATTGGCCACGCTGTAGGTTGCAACTAAATTGTCTTTGAATTCTCTCAATGCTTGCTTGAAAACCAAATCAACCTCACTAGGTCTTTGCTTGCCCTCTTCACTTTCTATTTTGTAAATCTGAGAACAAAAATTGAATTTTTTTACCAACGAATCTATTTAATATAAAACGAATTTATTAAATGAAAACAATTAATAGTACTTAATAGTATGTATAGTAGTATCTCTCAAATCTTTCAGACACCTCATTTTTTTAAAACCTCATTCAAATAACATGATTTTATTATAACTCGTTTTTACCATGCAGAAATATTTCGATTTTTTCCATTTCTATTTTCATTTCCATTAATAAATATCAACTACCTTTTTCGTTATAAAATCTTGCATCTTTTGAAGTTCCTTGACGTCTGATATTATTTTATCCGTTGAATCAGTGAATTCGGAGGTTCCGGTGAGGGAAAATTTTGAAGCCACTGGTGCTTTCAGCTCGTACGGGGCTCTGAAAAAGTTAAAAACCATGAGACACAAGCTACGACCAGGTGAGTAGTTCTACCCTAAAGATTTTATGTGTGTTACAGTGTTAATGATATAGGAAATTAATGTGCTAATAGCAACAACGCTGTTGGTATGAATACTAGTAGAGCACTCCTCCAATATTTACAAATAACTCTGTACTGATGTCTAAATGAGAGTGATAACTTAGAACAAAGTTGTTAATCTAGAAGCTTAGGAAACGGTGAACTCACCGTGGCTGTTTCCTACTTTGTTTCCGCTGACACGGCATTTGCAGCACTCCGCCATTTTGAATACATTTTGTGTGGAAGAGTTGCTTGCACTCTGTGAAGAACGAGAATAGTACTGTGGTAACTTCTTTTTAGGCACAACATAGCTACATATAGGTAGCTACCTGTTACAGATGTACATTATCTTACCAGAACACTTATGGCCTTGGGTTACGAATGCATCCATTGATTTTTCACAGAATATACACCGGTCCTGTTTTGAGAACCTTGAGATTTTTCTAAATCTATGACCGCCAATTGTGAACATCGTTCTACCCTTCCACTCGAGCAATTCACCTGAATGTTCTGTATTATCACTATTTCGCCGGCCTAAATTCATGCTCTTGAAAATAAAAATTTTTGTGCGGAGTCAGAGAAAATCTTCGTTGTCTACAAATTTTAATGTAACATTAAATACCTTAGCATGAAATCATAAATTACATGTTACCTGCTTTATATATTCGGAATCAGTTTTTACATCCGTGCTATTAACACTACGAGTATTTTTAGAGGAAGTGGGGTCGGAGGAAGTTCTAAGGTACGCAGATCCCATGTGATCTTCTTTGCTTGATTCTCGATCAACATTCCCACTAAGAGAGGCTGCAAGAAATTACAATTTTTTTAATGTGACAAATCTATTTTTAATGTTTAATTTAATTAAGAGGTATTTAATTAGTTTGATTTATATAAACATCATGAGTTAAGGTAACGTGAAATAAAGTAAAAGTGAGTTTTTATTTCATTGTTTTGTATCATTACCTAATGGCTGATGCTCTTTCAATGTATTCGGTTTATTTTTGTTGCAAATCACATCAGAAGTTTCTGTCTCCTTGCTTGAATTTTTCAATGTTTTCTTTTGTTTCCTAGCTATTCTAGTTGGCGCGAGAGGATTTAACGGTGTTGCCGTCCCCCTGCGTAAGGCCTAAAAGCACACGAATATCGTTTGTGTTAATTTGAAACAATAGAAGAGAATTCAACTCAGGGCATCAACCCACAGATTTACGCGTCTGCCAGATATCCTTTTCTTTTTCAGATGACACCGACCAGTTCATCTCTTCGTCCACTGTCTCACCTATTAAAACCAATGGGACAACTTCCATATTTTTAACTTTAGAATTAATATCTGAAAGAAATGAAGCTAAATTTTACATTTAATGTTTTCAAAGCTTAATTTTTAAATACTTTAATTTACCACCATCATTTTGTTGATCGTTAATACTGTATTTAACGTGTAGGTCGTCCTGATCGGGGATCCAGGTGTTGGTCATGTTTCTTTTGCTGTTATTTTCTTCAATTTCGCCATCACTATGGGCAGATGTTACTTCCCACTTATCAGATTTCTTACTGGCTCCTGAAATGTATTTTTAAGTTGATTCAGTCGTGAAACTCATATTTTCCTAATATTTAGCAAAGAAAAATGTAACCGCACCTAAAATTGCCTGCAATTGCTTTTTAGCTTTATTTATTGTATCTTTAACCGGAATGGCACTCGAATCCCCTTGCTTCGGTAGAAGTAGAGCATCAAAACTTCCTTTCCTTTCAGCGTGCTGGGGGCTCCCTTCGAGGATTTTATCTCTTGTCCTGTCCTCTGATTTACTCATTGATCTTCCGCTCATTCCTAATTTATTATTTGCTTCGCATGTGATTTTGTTAATCTCTTTCTTATTAACAGTCCTTGCATGAAGGATTGAATCATTTCTAAAAGGGGTATTCTCACAATCAGTCGATTTATTCAAATGAACTTAATTATGTTTGTGACATACACATACGTTGAGGATCGGATATAAAAAAAATATACCTTTTCGTTTTAGCAACAGTATTTGGCATTTTCCTTTTCGCCAACATTTTTGTATATTGTTGCCGAACTAGGAACCCTCGGATATGTGCTTGAATCATGATGGTTGACTCTCTCAAGGTGCAGAACCATTTTCTGGCCACATATCTTCTGTAACAGGCCTGAATCTGAATTACAGCCTGAATTTGCATTCTAAGATTGTTGACTAATCTCTGTGCCAAGACGCTTCGCCAAAATGACTGAAATTGTAATAAAAAACAATTGTAATTAATCTCTCGATTACTGTTGGCTATACTCACTTGCATTCCAAATTATAAACCGGTGAGACACCTGAATAGTGATGACAGCTTCTCGCCATTTGAGAAACTTCTTTCGATCCAAACAAGCCCTAAACCATCTTTGAATGGTGACGATTGCCGACATGATCTGTTGATGCAAACGATAATCTAATTTAACCTTTTCAGATTCTTTTAGAAATATTTTACTACTGCCGAGCTGATAGTTGTCTCTGTTGAAATTCAAAGTGGTCAGAAAATGTTTCACACTGGCTACAGAACTTGACGATCCGTTCGGTAACAAAATCCTATACAACTGGGCAAATTCCTCGTAGGTCAATCTCACGTTATAGCCGGCTTGTCGAATTCTAACAGTTTCTAACATGCCGGTGTATCTTAGCTGACGCTGAACAGTTTCTTCATCGAACTTATTGGGTATCTGAATAACAATGTAAGAATTACGAGGAATCATGCATTAAAAACATGCTGATAAAAAGACGACCGCAAAGTGTTCCAACCTTTTGACCGTTGCTTTTGATGCATCTAATGAAAAAAGGATTAGCCATGTTGAGCGTATCCATCAGACTGTGCAAATTCATTTGGAATTGAGCTGTCACTGTTAGAGGCTGCTTCCTTTTTCCCAATGTGCCAGTGCTTTGCGTTCTTCCAGCGAGGGTTTTCAAGCTCTGAAGGTTTTTTAATCCTCTCTTTCCCCTCTCACGTGGTCGAAATGATTTATTTTTCCTGTAAATAAACATTAATTTCGGACGTACTTTAGACAAATAAATTGTAAATGAAACAAATGATCCAAGAGCACCCAAAAACAATACCAGTAATTAACAGCTTTAGACAAACCATGCACAATTTATTTAAAAAAAACAGTAGCAAGCGTTTGGTTTCTTGGGGATGTTGGAATGAGGGGGTCCTACAGTGTTGCAAATTCCACATTGTTTTAAATGGTTTTGTAAACGTTTCAGTAAAGAAAGAGATGCCTGGGACATAGCAGATAATGAATGTTAAAGGGATAAAAACATACATCTCGAAAATGCAAACATTAAAAAACAAAACATTGAAAAAGCATTAATTTAATATGGGGTACCTGACATGTGACAGGCCTAAATTTTCGTTTAAGCAAAATCCTCAACGGTTCACAATTGGCGATCTGTCTTATCCTCTTATCCTAATTTCCCTTATTAATTTCCCTTAACCATCAAATACCGTAATTTTTTATTAAATTCCAATTTTCTACTAAATTCAAATTTAGACCTACATGACAATCTGATTGGCTTTTTCCATTACTTGTGATGGACCTGTACGCTTTTCCTCAACCTTTTCGTTGCATCGGCTTCCATAAATTCGCTGTCGCGTTCGTTGATCATTTGGCACTTCTGTTTTACCACGCGGATATGGCACAGCTCCGTCTTCTTTCCACCGTCTAAATCACATTAATAAATAAATAAATTTCTGGTTCCTAAAGCTTCGCTCATTCCCCTTTCCTCTGAGTGCACATTTATGATGTTCCTTTTGTATACCGTGAGAGTAAAACTGAGAGATAAATTGGCCAAAACCATAAACAATGCATGCAAACCAGAATCATGCATAATTCTTTTAAGTACTGTATCTTTGGATTTGGAGGGGTGAAATTTTGTGACTAAAATGAACAGTCGACGAATTATACAAATAACTATAACACGACATTTAATGTAATATAAAACGTAAACGTAATATTTGCTTAAAATGCAAATAAACCCGCGGATTAACTTGATTAGCAGCATCTAAAATATTCTTCAAAATTTAATTCCTCGTGGGCTTTTTCAATAGATTTTGAGGCAATTTATTTTCGTTAAACATTTAATCGTTTATGTAATATGTATTTACGTTAAACTATAGAATAATAGTTTTTATGAACATGACATTAAATACAACCAAATCAAGAGAAATAAATTCTCTCTGTTGTTTTACAAATATTTGTCTGCGATAATTTATTCAATCCAATTTTGTAACGGTTTTTGAATTCATACTTCAAGAAAGTTCACTAATTTCTGGACAAAATTTCGCGGAATCTCTATCAACACCACGAGAAATTATTGTCACAAGCTTAAACATTGTTTCTAACTAAAAATTATACACAATTAGAAGATTGATTTATTTTTTACTTCTACTATTACATATATATTGGGGTACGCAATTTTGCTATGACCAACTAACAGCCTACTTCTAAAGCTATATTTTGCCACTTTACACTGGCTGCAGCCTTTTTTGATAAAGTAAAGGACTTAAAAATTAGGAGTTGAGGACTTACGCCATTCGGTAAATTGCGTAATTTACCGCAGATATTGTCACAAGATGGCTAAAACAATGAAGAATACAAAGTAATTTTTTGTACCTAACAGTAGAAGAATTTTTCACCATTTTCAAAGATGTGTCTTACCAAATTTAAGCCAAACTGAATTTGGGCTTACGACTAATTAATTGAAAATAAATTTCGAAACTTACCTCAAAACATTTTCATTAGGAATGTGATTTCGATATCTCTGCTGAATGAAATTTGTCTTGTTGCCTTCTGTTGGAGAAATAAAATAGAATTTGAAAGAGAACTAATTATTGTTGCTTTGTAGTTAAGGCAAAATATGTGTTTTGCCATTAATGAATAGAACTTTTATTTATTAGCATACCTCGATTCTGTCGATGGGTTCTACCGGCAGCCAAAAACGCAAAATAACTTCGGAAAAAGGCTCGGACAATAGCCCATCTGAATACGGCGACGGGATCTGCTCCGACCAACTCCCTCACAAATGCCATACTGCTGTTCTTCAAGACACCCACTATGTCATGCCTCATTAAATCTAAATTTTTCTCGCGCATTTCGGCCACTTGGTACTTTACTTTCCCCGCATAATGCCGAACAATAAAAGCTGATTCCCGTCTCTGGGGAATTTCATAAAATTCGTTGTCTTTGTGCACCGAATTAAACTTTTGAACTAAGGTTTCATTTGTAGCACCAGGAAAACTAAAAATGAAATGAAGGGGAAATTTACAAATGAACGACAATTTGCTTTACTACAATTATTCTTCATTCCTTACTTACTTGCACTGATCGTCCAAAACACAAAGCAATCCGAATGGCTTGCCTTCAATTAAATGTAAGCACCCTGTGTTATCCATAAATTCAATGTTGCTCCATCGAATGTTCTCTTTCCGATATTCCTCTTGCTCGTATTTGAAGACGTGTTGGTTGAAGTAGAATTGTAGGTGCTCATTTGCATAATTAATGCAAAGTTGCTCGAAGCTGCCGAAAATATATTGTATTTTAAAACAATCGCAATGTGAAACAGGTGTTCTCATTAATTTGAATAACACTTTACCTATTGCATTGTCCAAAATCTTCAAATCCAAATATGTCAAGAACACCAATAGAATTACCCTGATGTTGTCTCAGGGTATCCTTTTTAGAAAGAAGAGCGTGGTTCAACTGCAAAACTATCCAGTCAAACAAAGCACCGTACAAACATTTAGCCATCGCATCTCTCGCAGCCACAGCTTCTGGCAATCTGGAGAAAAGGAAACAGTTAACCTTCAATAGTAAATATGCCAAACCTTCATTTTATAATTTTTATGTATAGCATTATCGAACCTATAGTTTATTATTAAAGTTTCACCAGATGCTTTGGCCCTCTTTGCCGTCAGTGCGGTCATTAACGTTTCTTCCTTAACCTTCAACAATTCAGAAATTAACGCAACAATTTCCGGATTACACACGGCAACTGCCTCGTCGTGATGATATGTTGCTTTGCGTGGTTGAAATTCCACGTTTCCTGCAAAATTAGTAAAGAAAAATTATTCCGAACAAAATAACAAAACGGTCAAAAAATTTAGCAAATCGCATTTGAAGTCACCTAATAATAAAACCGAGGACAATACACTGAACAGTCTTCTCTGTTTTTCGGCGTTAAACCCCACCATTTCCATCGATTGTTTCAGTCTTGAAAACTCGTATTTTTCATCAGCATTATCCAATATAAAACAACCACTCTGTCGAAAAACGAACAAATTGAATTTGAAAGTAATAAATCTGGTTTACCACTTACATTTAAATATTCATAGTGTATCTCACCTTATTTAAATAATTGTAATCCTGTACTTTTAATAAATGCAATAATTTTCTCTCAACATCAGAAGCACCACTTAACAAATAATAAAACACATGGTAATTTCTTTCATTTCTTCCTTGAGTGCAAATTCGAGACTTTTCTAATAGATAATTTTGAACTACGGCACTGAAATAAAAAGAAACATTAACGACGTCTAATTAGATTTTGTAAAAAAAGCTTACCTCAGAAATAGTTTTCATATTTACCCATGCACCATGCCGTTTTCTTTATAGTTAACTTGAATGAATTTACCAAAACGACTGGAGTTGTTGTTGTGGGCAGTTTTTGCATTGCCAAAAGCCTGACACAAAAAAAAAGGATTAGGCCAGCATTGTAGACACCATTGTGTTTTTTGAATCTCAAAGGTATACCTCTAAAACGGGACCAGCACTAAGAATTGTTTGCTCTACGCCACTCCCGTGGCTACCCTTTTGACTTAGTGCCGTCAAATGATGAAGCAAAAAGTTTGTACTTTCAGTTTTTCCAGATCCACTTTCACCACTTATAACAACACACTGGTTCCTCTTTTCCTTCAACATACAATGGTAAGCTGCATCCGCAACCGCAAAAATATGAGGAGGTAAATCGGAACCCAAACGACAGTTCTGGTACAACTTTACATATTTTGGATTGTAAATAGGATAAAACTATAAAAAAAATTGCAACAATGTGAAAATTCCTGGTCTAAAATACTTTTTTCTCATGTTTTTTATTTTTCAACATTTTTAAAGTCAGTTACCTTGAAAGGATTCAATGCAATCAGAATGCTCCCTACATAAGTATAAATGTGACCAGCCTCAAATCTTGCCTGAAGATTATCAAGTAAAGTTTGTTCATTTAAATCTGGCAATTGACACAAATCTGGGTATTCACGATCTTTCTGTTGGTACAGAAATCTGAATAGGTAATCTCTGATTAAACTGGGATCCATTGAAAAACTGTCTGTCCAAGGGGTTTCATTTAATTTCTCCCTCAAGTAAAACCTTAAAGTAATTTTATGAAAGTAAAATTCAGTTACAACATAAATGAAATATGTTTCATATATGTAATACCTGTAGTATTCCTGTTGACTGTCATGTAGTTTTGGCCACAGTAACATAAGCTGCACAGGAGACTCTGCACTTCCTAATCTTCTTTCCTTACACTCCTGACCATAACAGTCACCAATCACTTCTGCTAGTTCGTAGCATGCTGGGGAATCTTTCAATGACAGTCTTTCAAAAATACAAAGTACAATTTCTTCACATGTAGTTTGTTTACTAGCTTCTACACTGAGGGCTTCATAATGCAGAGATAATGCCCCAACATAAACCTGTACAATTAAAGGAATTGTAGTCTCTCTCCTTGTCTAAAATAGTTTCACCAAGAATAATTCTTATCTTTAAGGCAATTGTAAGTGCAATTTTTAATTAAAGTTAATCTTCCTATTCTCACTTTCAACAAGCTCTTAAAATGCAACAGAAAAAATCAATATGTATATCTTAATTTGGATTTATAAGTACTGATCATTTGTATGATCATGCCCAAAAAACCCAAAAGCACATCTCATATTGAATTTTCAATTCACCTGAACAATATATCTGTTTTCTCCTATATTCATGGTTAACTTAATAAAATATCAGTCATCTTGAATACTGAATAAAAAATAACATTGACATAGCCAATTTCCTGAAATTTGCTCATTCCACAATAAATTCTGAAAATAAAAATTAATTATTAATTTAAAATTACTATTTTTCATTCAATGATTAATATATCTATTCAAGTAAAACAATTCTAAATTGTGGAATACCAAAATTGACTTATTATGGTTTTCAGGCACTTTGCACTTGAATCTTTTACAATGAAAATTTCATGTCCACAGCCTTTTTGGAGGTATAGTGACAGAAGTATATAATACCTATTAATTAAAATTAATTTATTATGTAAAGCCAAGATAAAATAAATGTCCTAAAAGAGAGTACAAGAATTACAGCTTTATGTACTAACATAGATGAATTATAATTGAAAAAATAATTTGAGTGAGCGCTAAAGGAAATGTAATAAATCTAAATAATTTACATCTACTGTGATGAGTCAGCATCCTGATTTTACTTTAAATATTTTCTTTTGACACTGATGACAAAAAAATTAGGTTTCAATTTCATAATAAGATGTGGGTCATTCACACACATACACTACTTTAAGTGCACTCCACATGTTCATTTCTCAATGAGATTTATTATGATCTCCTGATGGCACCCGAAAACAGTAACAAATGCGATACAAAGCCCCAAAGCTCTGGAGTATTTTATAGTAAACGTTGTAGGTATTACCGTGAAATGCCTCTATGATTGAAAATTGAAATTAAAAAACAAATTGGTGGGTATAAATATACATGATTGTAAACGAATGCCAACACGGGATATCACACCCCAAATTCGACTTTCCATTTACATTTCTACTAAAACGTTCGTTGAGACCCAATAAACAATTAAAAAATCAGTTATACCTTTTACAAAAGTTCAACAACAAAATTGTAAACTATTAATATCATAATTCATAATTAGACTAAAATTAATAATTATTACATTATTTTGATGAAATAAAAAAGTCAACCATCTTTAATTCACTAAGAGCTAGATCGGAAACAAGTCACAGAGTAAAACTTCTGAATATTTTTTCTGGTGACACGCTCATTACTCCCAAATTCATTTTTCATTTGAAATTCATTTGAAAACGGGTGTACTGCACCCCGGCTAGACAACGTTAGGAAGTTATGTTAAAAGACACCCGACTGCCTTTGAACCATCAGTCAGCCCTGTCTATTACAACTGAACAGATTTATTCGTATTCTGTAGTAATATTGTCTCGTGCATCCCTCGCCCGCCAGAATAAACTAAAAACCGATTAATAAGTAGAAGACATTTTAAACATACTAAATGTATGAATCGTAGACTTTATGATTGCCTTTTTTTAGTTTGTTAATTCCCAAAATTAATCAAAGTTCACCTGGAGTTCTGGTAGTGTCACACAATGTAAAATATTTTAATTCGCAAGGACAGCGTCTGCGCTTCACGAATATGAAGGCTCCGTCGTCGGATAAGACCACAAAAAGGAAGAAAGTAATCAGTGCAAGCCTCGAGTCGGTGGCGAGGGAACAAGATTCTTTTGAACTTGAATTTTTTATGCTGTCGGAGTGGTTCGCCAATGAATGACCAGGTCGGCTTCATGTGTTTAATTTTTGCTTGAAATATGTTAAATTCTTATGAAAAGTTGTAGGTTTTTATTATTTCTTGTCGTTTGAAATGATAATTATGTTCCTCAGTCCAATTTGTGTCGGGTCGTTTAAATACAAAACATAAAAAGTGTTTTAAACCAATTCAGCTTAACCAGTAAATGTATGAATGACGGTTAATTAAATTGGAATGGTAAAAAACCAAAAGTGCATTTGCAAAATGACAGGAATGCTTACGAGGTTACTGTGAACTAAGCTGCTTCAATGAAAAAATTCTGTTTCTTTCTCTCATATTATTGGTTCTGTTCAAGTTAGAAGAATGACATCTATAATTATGAAACTTATCTTCTTCTTTCAGACGTTTTTTCCCCATAAATGAAACAATTCTGAGTTACATTTATAGCTGAATCATTTTAGGTATCTGGCATTAAAAGACAATAAATTGTTCGGCAAACAAATATTAGAAATACAAGAAATGAAACCCTGCAATTTAAATTGTTACAATAAATTCATTACGAAGGAAAATTGAAATTTATTTCATGATTACTGCATAATATTCAGATTGGAATATTTCTTTCTTAGATTTTTCTTAAACATTTAATATTTATTTCTTTATGTAAGAAGCTACTAGTTCAGCATCTTTGAAAATATATTTGAGTTGAAAGGTGACTGGAAGCAAACCAATGAGAATCTCATTGAAATCAATTTTCAACTGACAAATAGTTAATTAAAAGACAACCAGAATACACAATAAATTACATGAAGAATAATAATCAATTCATTGTCAAATAATTTCAATGGGAAAATTTTTCAGGTCTCTGGCACGGTTTCGATCGTTCTCTCAACTGGACATGAAATTATACTTCGGTTAACTACACTTAAATATTTAATATTGCGAAGACAACTTTGTAAATGAGAAAAGTTTTATGTAAAATATAACCTTTACGTATTGAAAAATTTGTTACCTTGACCATAAGCAATTTAGTCATCAATTTGAATGTAAAATTAATATACTAAAAATTAACCCTTCAAGTTACTGAATAACTTAAACACAAAAAGAGAGTAGGGAAAATCAGAAAGCTGATATTTTATACTCGAGTTTATAGTTGTATAATTTATCCGAGAATATTTTCGTGATTATTCATTGCAGAAATTGGCCCCACGTTCAACAATCATCTGAAACTTTCTGATTTATTTAATTACTGTTTTCATTTTTCCTTTTTCTCTGTAACGGTTGACCGTCGTTTTTGTTACCCTGTCGGCTTGTCGGCTTCGCAGGTACTTCAAAACTATTATTTTACCTATTATTGACGTCATTGACCTAAAATGCGGAACTGGTAATTCTTATATATAAGAATACATGTATATTACTACACATATGTCTAAACATGTACACATCACAATTACAATCTGCACGACATAGAGTTGTCAAAGTTGGTGTAAGGAGAACTGAAAGTTTCATTTCAATGAAGAATACTTCCACTTGTACGAATGCTTGCCGTTGTTAATCCATTATTTTTCTTCCATTATAAAATACTAAGTAATGTGAACAGATATCTTGGAAAATCAAACGTCTTTAAAGAGTCTGAAACATTTAATCACTGGTAAAAGTTTTTCACCTGTCTCGACAGAATAAAATAATCCGGCATCTTTTTATTTTCTAAGCGTATTAGTGATAAAATGACTGAAATATTTTTTGCATGTTAACTTAAAGCATAGGACGGATACAAAGTGAAGTGTATATATACTTATATAGCTCATATAAATGCAAACATAATTTATAAAAATGAGTAACTCAATCGAAGAAAGGATAAAGGAATTTAGAGGAGATCCACAAAAAATGGACGTTGCAACCAAATTTGTCAATGAGGTGGTAGAAAAAGCAAAAAATGAAGCGCTCAGTAGAATGAATGAAAATGACGCGGTAAGTTCACTATTCTACTATTCACCAGTCAATTTGTATACCACAAAATCCAATCTTGCAAATATTGTTTTTTACGTTTTAAATCATAAAATCTGTGTTTTAATTTTAGGTTCAGGAAGTAAACGCCGACTGTGGTAAGTTTCTTTCTTCTCCACAAAAAGTAAAATTTCTTTCATTTTTGTAAAATGACTTGATTTGTATTTTTAATTCTGACAAAAATTATATCAAATATGAAAGTGAATATATAAAAGACATCGTCACTGACCTACCCAACACTTCAAAAAAGATTTATCATATGTACGTATATAAATGACTTTTGTGTAATACTACAACAAATTTGTATTCCAGGCCCAGCAAGAAAGAGAAGAAGATGGCATCTGAGGGCCAGAGGCTTGTTCACACGTATCTTGGCATCATTCTGTATTTGCAATACAGAAACAAAGGTTTAAAGCAACAGCAGAGCACCTGTCAAACGGATTGATCAAAAAAATTCCACTAAAATGAAACGAATATATTGGAATATTTTTCCACTTAAGCATTTTTCCGATGCTTTGGGTGAAGGAATCAGTAGCTGGCATATGAAATCTTAATCACAACTTTACAATGATATCAATGTTAAACACGTTATTTGAATACTGAATTATTCTACTGTTTTTGGTGTGATGTAAGTGTTATTCATCATTGTATTTAATGTAAACTCCGATGAAAATGCAAGGGAACGTGCACTATTCTTAAAGCTATACTTTGACAGCAGCAAATCAGAGTCTTGTAATTTTATTGTTTGATTAGACCACAGGTTGCACAACTCTTAAGTGAGTACCTTGGGTTGAGCCCAACATCCGTTTCAAAATGCTAATTGCGTTCTTAGTCTTCCTCTTTGAAATCCTTCGAAATTTGACCAAAAATTACTACCTGATAACTATTTTGTTAGTATGTTTTCCAACTACTATTTTTACTGGTCACAACAAATTTTAGATTTAATTACCCATCGGCATCGTAAATGTTCCTTTTATTGTAATTTTAACTCATTTTCTGCACTTGTGATTAAATAATTAATAATTAATAATGCCTTACCTCTATGAGAATGAGCAGTAGTAGCACTTCAGCGTCAAGTAAAATTTAAACGTTTTAAATGGAAATACTGGAAACCTCGGAATGTATAAAATAGCTCAAAGAATCAGATTTTTCAATTACCCTGCATCAACTGCCCATCTACAAATATTTCAATAAAAATATTTTTTATTGTTACTCTATTAATTATACTTTTTTTCGTTAATTTTCATTTGGTAATTTTTTTAAAAATACCACATTCATAATTGACGGTAAAATAATCAATCGAGGTCGTGTAACGTTTTTAAATTACAAAATTACTGTACGAAAGTACAGTGAAGTTGGAAAATGGCGACAAATATTTTTGTGCATATTAAAAATTATGTAAAATGAGTTCAGTGAAGAAAACATGAAGGGGAAAAATTGAATTTTCTCTCGGACGTTGAGTGGAGAAGTGAGCTTCCATCCGTTGCTTGCATTACAAATATTTTAAAATTTGTCGACGGGAATAGTTTTCTGGTCTATTTTTATTAATTTCTGTCGAATATGTTTTGATTAATTTATCAAATTAACAAGAAGAACCACAAGTGAAAAAAATCAATTATTTTTAACAGTACAATTTTTGTTTTTGAGGCCAAAATTTTGTGAGAAGAAAGCTTATACTGACCCCTTACAAGAAAAATACAATAATTTAATGATGAACGTCTCAATGATGAGCTTTTTTAACTTTTTTACATTAACGCCATTCCAACGAATATATGTAGTGTTGAAAGTGAGGAGGGCAAAAGGAATTTTCTCTTTTGAGGGCTTTTGATTCGGGGCTCCCTGGCAAATCAATAAAACAGAAAATAGGAAATTCTCGGGGTTTCGATGCTGCGCAACGGCTGTACACAAAATTAAAAAAATAAAATTGCAGTAAAGGCCGATGATGAGCTGCTGCACCTTTCTTAAAAAGTTTGGGACCATCGACCTGTACCTTAGTTTACTCACGTTCGCTTTATAAGACCCATGAATGATATTTATTGTCGTAGTATCTGTGTCAGGTGACGCTGAGTCCTCATCCATTCATTGTGTTTCTTTACTAACCTTTTCCTCCATACCACTTTAATTTCTTAACATTTTTTAGAATTTAAAAGCTTCCTTGGTTTCTTTACATTAGGCACTCACATTCAATAAAGTTTTTTTGGAAACCTAAATTTCTGATACTATAATTAGTTGTTTACAATAACGTGGAGTTAACGTTTCTGATTGTCTACTAGGCGTCTATGTTATGGCATATTGCTTATGAACGGTTGTCAATTTGACGATGACTTCATTAATTCCATGTCGATATAAATGATAAAAAATTTTGAGACTAATTTCTTTTTTGTTAGCAGTACAATGCACCTTTTTCTATTAAACAAAGCTGGTCTTATTATTATATTTAATTTATTACAGTGCTTTACAAGATTTTGCAGTTGTATCGTAGAACGCAATTCGTTTATTAAGTAAGAACATTCATTAAAATAATACATATATTACATATATTATTATATATGGTATATATATATATATATATATATATATATATATATATATATATTATGATCCAATATAAAATCAATGTTTAGCCTTTACGAGGCAGGTGTAAAGCTGACTCAAAGAAATTAACACTGTTTATTTCAAGCTGAACCACACAGACCATATCCACTTATAATTCAACTTGTTAAAATGTGCCTTTTCGCTGAAGTGAAATGTGGATTTTTTAAAATAATAGTAGAGGTTGTCTTTTTATTGCAAATTTAAATCATAGTAAAAAGAGTATAATTCAAGACAATCGTAATTCGTAGTACATCTGTAATAAATAATTATATTTCGAATAAATAAGTTTTTTATTTCTTGCTGAAAATTGGAATCTGCTGTCCTATTCTTTTGCACAGGAACCAGTGATCATTTGAGGCTCTGAAACTAATATAAATTAACGGTAATGTTCTTGTTTAATCAGGTGACTAAAAGAACCATCCGACTTACGAATTTTTAATAATATTGTGATTTTGTTTATTGTTTAACATGTCATGCATTGTACCAATGCTAGAAGTCAATGACGAAAAACTTCTATTGTACATTTATAACCGTCAATTATATTATGACAATGTATTTGTAAATTCAGGCATAATAATTTAATTCAATTAAATGTAAAAACTACAGGAGCTCATCATGCGAACGAAGAGAAACATTGATTGCAAAACATTAAATACGGACTCAAGTTGAAAGTATTATGTCAGGCTTGATTAATATTCAGAAAAGAGAAGCAAATAATGTATTAGTTGCTTTTCTCAGCCCCATTAATTTACGCCAAATTCGCACCTGGTAAATCTTGTCTTTTATTCTTTGAAAGGATGAAAGAGTCAAGGTAGTAAATATCTGTGAAAGAATATATTTTTCTTTGTTTAGTCATCAATACTTCCACCTCAAAAAAGTTATCGCCATCCTTCCCAAAGATTGTGTCGCCGAGGATTCTCAACATATAAGAATTGTTGCCGCCCACAATTGGAAAAGTAATTTACAATATTTAACAAATTGTGCAAGAAACAAAACTGGAACCACTAGGGTAGGGAGCTACTAAAAGAGAGAACTGCAATAATACGTAATGCAAAACACTGCTGGGTTTTTATTAATATTAACAACAAAACAATAAATGCAAATATAAATTTTAAGTGGACAAGAATTTTTATTTGTGTCATGATTGAGGTGGGATTATGGTGCTGATGTTCCTTGGGTTTGGAGCTTCGCAATGTGACTCACGTTACACGAGCTAAACATTTGGAAGAGATCTTTCTTCGTGTATTTTGGTTTGGAGACGCAATTTCCACAGTGTTGTAACATACAGTTTCTACTCAATCTCCACGGGAGTCTGACATCCAATACAATTTCTTTTCAAATTCAGTTCAGACAGTTCCACATTGTCAGTAGGGCGAGTAGTTCTCTGATCTGGACCTCGTCTACTATCCTCATTGAATTGGTCAGTCAGTAATGAGTTTCACACATGCAGCTTGAGTTCGTTACGATTTTTGTAATGACGAAGTACTTCATAAGCATCTCTGCTGTCCATCTCCACCAATGGCACATTGGGTTGATAATATTCCAGTCATCATAGCCTTTATTTTTCATTATTAATGTTATTGGTGGGACAATTCTGACGACAATTGATTTACCATCATAGATTTTTGTTGCAGAAGAGCTTCCCGGTACTGGGTGGTATGTTTTGAGCAGACTTATTTTGGACTTTTGTCAGAGGTTTGACATCGTTAAGGAACCAAGAAGGTTTTTATATATTGAAGAGATGGGATTTTTGGAGGGTAGGAGAAAAGAAGTATTGATGATCAAGTAGTTTAGCAGTTTTTCGGCAGTAAGTGTTTATGAGGTCCCAATGAAAGGAAGGAGACAGTTTACCTGAGTGCAGTTCTGTTTTCAACTTGTATATTCATTTTCTACCCTATATGTAATTCATTTTTTGTACTAGATAAATAATCACCATATGATTTTTGTTCTTTTGTTTCCTTCCCTCATAGGTAATTAAGTTGCAAAATGGAACTCATATTTTCCCCCACCGTGTATCAACATTGTAATTGAGCATTTTTGCAAAAAAGGGCGAACATTTTATAGTGTTTCACATCTTTTGAATAAGCGTCTTAGTTTTTATTAAACATTCATTATTAATTCAATTGAAAGAACCTTTGCATTGCAAGAATGCATTGAACCTAAAAGAAGTTCAATGCATTCTTATCTTTTTATATGCAATTTTGTATATAAAGACTAATTTTCAATGTTGATATAGTTTGTGTGAGTAAACCGTAACTTTTATCGTGGCAAAAATTAAAATTAGAGAATGTAAAGCTTTTATTTGGATAGCCTAATCCAGCTGAAAAATTTATTTTTAAGGGGAAGCAATTATCCTGTCATGTGGAAGGTTCATCAGGTTATCGGAAAAAAGTGGTGATTTTATGAACACGGGTTCAGAGCTCGAGAGGCGAGGCATATCCCTGGCAGTCCGTTACTTCATTCAAATCAAAGGTTCCGCATTTTCCTTTGAATAATCGAACAATGTATGACGTTGAATTCGTTTTCCGCACGAAACATACCACCAGTATAAATTGAACCGATTCGAGTTTCGGTAATGTGATGTGAACTCATGAAAGTGAGCCAAAATAATTGATTACTGTACTTACTGTAAACGATTTCAAGTTTCAATATGTCAGGTTTCGAAGATAATTTCTTTGATGATAATAATCCATTTAGTGTAAGTTGAATACAGATACAAACAGATACACTTAGTTATGCATCTTTGAGCGCACCATCGTTTAGCATGTCCAAAAACGTAATTATTCGAAGAAATGCCAGTTGATTTGAATTTCTACCCCATTTTAAACATTACGTTTTCATCAGTGGCAAAAAATTCTATTTTTGTAATATGTACAGGGTTTTTTTTCTTTTAATTCATAGGATCCTTCTGTGACTGAAGTGACCCATCAAGTTGGGAAAAACCAATCTGGCTTGGAAGGATATTCTCCATTCACGTCAAATACACAGTCCAACTCTGGTCCAGCAACCAGCACAGTGGGGCCTGCCATTATGCACCCCACAACTCAAGATATTTCACCCAATCCCCCACAATACAGCAAAAGTCCTCAGTCTGTGGCCCAATACACAGTTGAGGAATTGGAAGTGAGTGATACAAGTTTCCTACACTTTAATTGTTTAGATAATTCTGTGAAAAATCTATAGAAAAGAGTAAATAATAAAAATAATAATTTTGATAGTTTCAAAACAGCAAATTATTCAAATCTGACAGAGGTTACTGTAAAGCATTCAAAAATTATTGTTTTTCTAGAAACAAAGAAGAGAGTTAGAGGAGAGAAAAGCAAATTTGGACAGGAGAGAAGCTGAATTAAGAAATCCTAATCTGAATTGTAAGTAATTTTGCTGCAATGATTAACTTATTGTCAAGTTTGATGTATTATAAGGTGGAAATCCAAAATTACTCTATTTTTCCTGTTCCAAACGTAGAGTAATGATTTGGGTTTTTCATATGTAATATTATTAGATTGTTTGTCTTCTAACAGATAAAATAACATCTTGTGAAGACTAACCCAGGGTTTGCCAGGGGAAAATTTTTTTATGAGAAAATTTTTGTGGTGATTTTATTTGCTCTTAATAAATACTCAATTTAATTATGATATAATATGACAATATGAGTTAAAAATTTGTTGACTAAATTGGAAACAACAATTTTTAAATGAATGACCCTCAGCTGAATATTGTATTTCAATGTACATTTTGATGTTATAATGTCAATTTGGCCAAATTCAAGAAGTTTGATGGTACTTATAAAAATTAGTTGATTCTAAATTTTTTGTATTTTTCAATGTAAATGATCTTAAATCATAGAAAATCAGAGGCTTGGTGTTGACTATCCATCAAGCTCTCACCTAGTGAAAGGGCGGTGAAATAAATCATGTTATTTTCGCAGAATTCACTTAGTTTCCTTGTCATTATGAAAGCCTTTCCTGCAAAAAATAGACTCTCTGTAGATTTAACATAAATTAAATTTCTTTTTGAACTAGTGGAAATTGCTTCTTCTGGTCAAAGGGTACAGATAGATTCTAATCATCAGAACCTACACACAACTTAATTTTATTCTAGATGCACAGCTTCTATATTACTATTACTAGATATGTATCATATTCAATCACAAGAAACTTAAATTAAAATAAATTAATATAAGTTTGTATTTGTAAGTTAACCAATAATAATGGATCAATGACAATAATCGAATTGACCCATTACCAGTGGTTAATTTATATTGTATAAATTATTAAATATTTTTGAAATAAATAAAAAAAAAATATTACTGTTATTTATTTATATTTCTTTTTTTTCAGTCAGGAAAAATAATTGGCCCCCTCTGCCTGAAAGTTTTTGCATTCAGCCCTGCTTCTACCAGGACATAAACTTAGAAATTCCACAAGCATTTCAGAAGATAGTTAGACACCTTTATTATGTGTGGTTATGTGAGTATCCATTGAGGATTATTTTGTTTTTCTTTGCCATCATCATTATTTTTTATTTTTTTTGCAGTTCACGGCTGCGTAATGGTCCTAAATGTCATTGGTGGCCTTGCGCTTCTCTTTCAGTTCGGTGAATTTGTCACCTTTGGTGTAGGCATTTTGTACCTCATTTTGTTTACACCGTTTTCATTCCTTTGCTGGTATCGTCCAGCCTACAAAGCTTTCAGGTAGGTTTAGCCATTTTAGTTCTCTTTTTAATTTATTTGATGATTAAAATTCAAATTTCTCTATTTTAAATTTCAGAAGTGACAGCTCATTCAATTTCATGGTTTTCTTTTTTGTATTCTTCTTTCAATTCATTGTCACAAGCATCCTGGCAATAGGGATGTCCGGAACTGGAACCTGGTTAGAATATACTTTTTATTTTTTCGCGAACATTTGGTTTCATTAAACTATTACGTATACAAACAATAACGAGGAACTCCTTTTAAGTTATTTTTGGTAGACTAGTCACTTTGATAGATTTGATGTTTTCATTTTGTCGTACTACTTCCAGTGGAATTCTGCGAGCAATTGCTTGCTTCAGCAGCACTTCTTCTGGAAAACCAACCGTCGGTTCGATTGTCGTCGGCATTCTTGTCCTCATGATCGCTTTCTGCTTCGTTGTTTTAGCTGCCGGACAACTCCTACTTTTGACCAGGGTAAAGCTTTTATTTATATTTTATTTATAAAAAATTTCCCAAACATTATTTTTAACATTAGGCATTTGGTGCATATATAGAGCCGTTATGATTTATTTTAATTGCTGTCAGGTACACACCATATACCGATCTTCCGAAGCCAGCTTTAAAAAGGCTCAACAGGAATTCACGAAGGAATTTTTAGGTAATCAGCATGTCAGGAACGCTGCCAGCGATGCTGCTGCAGCCACCATAAGGGCTCAACTGGGCGGAAACCAACAAACCAACAGGTACTAATTAATGTAAGTCGGTAATTCTGTCTCTCCTTATTAATTTAATACTTTTTTGTCACACTAGATAAAACCCCGATAAGACAGCACTCAAATTGTGCTCTGTCCAATTAGAATTTCTGCTGTTGCCTTTATCAACCAGTACCCATTTTGATTACGCTTATGTCTAATCCTGATAAACGAGCTGATAGTTATCAATCTGTCTATAAATTTTTACAGTGAAATAATAAATTTGACATCTTTTCAATAGATAAGCCGATGTTAATGATTGGTGACAGCGTCGAATTGTCATTTGACGTGACCAAGAAGAAATCGACCTACAGATGATCAATCTTCATGTTCAAAACCTTATTAATTATTGTTCAGTGTAAGCATACATAGTATAAGAAAATATCACAGTACATTCATGTGTGGTTAACTATAATCTATTAAATAAATATGTAATTATATTATTCTTGTTATGTAATTAAATAAAACACAAAACTATTTCGAAATTTCTCATATGCGGATAAATTATCGCACTTCAGTCAATAAAAGCAATTACTTTATTAGGTAAGTTAGGTAGGCCGAAAAAATCCTAGGAAAAGACGTTAGGAAATGTATGATATAGAAAAAAATATTTAAAACAGGGAAAAAATTAAGGAACCCTAGGTATATGTTTTGTATTAATGATTTTTACCTCCCCCAGCCGTCTTGGCTTTGTTATTCTAATTGCAGTTTGGGTTAGTGTCGAGTTTTTATTTCTTATTTCTCAGTAGGAACTCTATGTTTTCGTTGAGCATGAATAATTTGTTTAACAAACCAAACACATCAATAGAATTGTTGTCTTTCGTGGCGGCTTGCGCAGATTTTGTTCGAACAAAATCCCCGACAACTCGTTCCATGTCATGTATTCTTCTAGCTAAAACCACTTGTTCGTTTCCGTGTTCTGTAACTGAAAATATAACTCATATTTAGGGACAAGTTCACGTTGAACTTCAATTACGGGTTGTTACTCACCTCTGACGTATTCCAGTGAACTTTTGTTTCTTTTGTTCATTTTCCGTATTTTATTTGTTTTATCCCATGACGTTAGATGAAGGAAGAGCAAGATTAAGGCAGTTTTCCTCGCCGAGAGTTTGTTTTCTTCGGCTCTCCCCAGTTCGGCAGTCGCCAGAGCTTTCATTAAAGTCATCCTGTCGGTCGATATGCTTCGATATTCGGTTAGATCATGTAGTTTCTTTTTTACAAATCCTTCACTTTTCATTCTAGAACACGATTCGTAATTCCACTCAGATTTCAGTTCGCTGACATATCTATTAAGTATATTGGTGTCCTCTTGGTAGAATAGTTTATTTTTTGACTTTTTCTTTTGTGTTCCCATTTTTTTCATCTCATATTCATCATTTGACAGTAATTTTGATTTTTGGTTTCCACCTCCACGTAACCGTAGTGTTGAAGCGTTCAGTTCTTTAAGCAGTGCATCAACCTTTTCACCTTTCGATTTGAACAAATCAGTACTCTCTTTCGTGAGAAGGCTTTTAATATAACTTCCAAGTCTAAACTCATTAACAAATGACCCGTTCTCCACAGCGTGAAAAAACACACACCCCACTACAAGGAATATATTAATGCATACAACACAATAAACCAAAATAAAAAATAAAAAATAAAAAACCTGTTGCAACAAAGTATTGAAAATAGTTTTGGTGTTGACGGCATCGTCAACGCGAGCAGCTATCCCAAAGAGGGTTATAAGACTGCGAGTGAAAGAAGTAAATTCGGGACCTTGTTGCCAAAGTACCAAATTAAAGAATAAGGCGAATGCACATAATAAAATTAAAAGCGGGCCCAAGAATGAGAGGTATTGTTTGAAGCACTTCACTATGAGTTTGCGGAATTTGTAAATTTGAACTTTGTATGCGAGCAGACTATATATCTTGAACGATAACAGAAGAACCTGAAATGCAAACTTTTCGGTCAAACAAATCTGGTTTGCAAAAGCTGAAGAGCTTGATCGTCGACAGCCGTTATCACATACCGTAATAGCACTCATATTGTTGGCCCAGGTGCACCAAAAAGCTATGTACGAGAAGCTGATGAATTGGTGGTTGAACGATTCATTCAAGTCATGAAGCAACAGATTTACGCAATGCAATTTGATCAGGATACACGAAACAGTGAGTAAACCACAAATGATGATGGACATATTACCGATGGTGAAAAGACTGTAGAGGAAATTGAACAGATGAATCCCATTAGGATTTATAGGAATAATTACATTATACGCACAAATTACCTTCTCACATAAAGATTAAACGATACACGATAAATCCTGAGGCCTTCTCTGAAGAGGTAGCCCAATAAGAGAAATAAAAGTAAAACTGTCAGTACAATCCAAAAGAACCACAGTTCTTGTGAAATTAACATCAATTTGTGTGAATCTATCTGAAGTAAAAAATTAAGGCATTCAAACCACTAAGAATTAGTACCAAAGCAATAATTAATGTTAAGGAAAAGCAAAACCTGGTAGGTGGTTCTTAAATATCCCGTTGCTGATCTTTCTGCTAGTAAGGTGACCATGACGAAGTCATTTGTGTTGACACAATATGCGGTAAATTCAATAAAAATCTATAAGATTATTTCAGGCGATGACAAAAATTATCACAATAGAAAGTAAGAAAAGATTTGTTCTTACAAAATAAGGTGTACCGACCACCCTAGTTTGTATGTCTATCCATTGAAAGGAGTCCATATAGTGCAGTAGCAAAAGCGAATCATTCAGGCTATTTGCAAGATTTAACACATAGCCTCCTCCTGGGTAAATGAAAAATTTGGCAACCATCGGTAGGGTGCCTGATTTTCGTGCCGTTTGATATTGCCAAGGTGACGCTTGCCAGGGTGTAACCCCCGTGCCATGGCTTGCATCCCACGCTATTTTGAAATTTCTCTTTTCTTCATTGAACCACGTTAGTTCCTGAGCACACAGAAGGTTCCTGCCGAGCAGCTTAAGTGATTGCTCGCACGAATCTACAAAAGAGTTTGGCACTTGCACTCTTTGCATTGGTAAAGAATGATCAACAACCTTAGAAAGGTAACCTGTTGACACTCTCAGCTGTCGAATTCGGGGAGGACCAATGAGTTTAATTGCCGGTTCCAATGTCCAGCCTTTTTCGTAAAATTTTAGGTCAAATGTTTTCAAGGCACCCTCAGTTCGCCTTCCGTCCTTACTTGGAGTGTTTCGCTTCTTGTTCACCACATCCGCTTGCCAAAGTTGGTAGTGGGATTCTTTTGTCACCATTAGCGCCGGCAGGAACGTCTTGTTAAGATACTGCAAAAGTCTGAGAAAGTAGGTGGGAGTGCGTAAGCACTGATACATATTCATGCTCATACATACGTGTCGTATGTGTTGACCGACGTAAAAGGCATTGAATTTGTGTATCTGGCCGATACAATTAAATCTTTTACAGTATTGACGTTATGGTAACCCATATTGCATCTATTGATCGATATTACAAAATAAACTGACATTACGGATAATACGTAAATAAAAAGCGAACACACTAAAGTTCTCAGCTGTATGTTCTGTCGAATATCGATAAACCGACCCTGAAATCAATCAAAAAAGTATTAGAATCGTAAAAAATTATTTCAATGATGAGATGGCATTCTCACTTTGAGCTTGTAAGAGGGCGTTGGTACGTAAAGAAGAGCATTGTATTTTCTTTCATTTTCTATTTCTTTCCTTTTGGCAATGTCGTGGTCGTTTGACAGACCTATGGAATATATTTCCGTGTTCGTAACGGTTGTTTTGAACTGTAAAGGCAACAAAACAATATAATTGAGACCATAACATTTTCTGTAGAAATATTGGGGTTATTAACAGTTACAAAAGATTATGCTTGTTTTTGGATCTACAAGATCTCTCGGGTTAATGTTGTTAGAATTAAGAAAAATTATTACTAGGCCGTTCGAGAAAAAATGAAAAACTCCTGCATGGCGCTCATAACCTCGGTAAGATATGATATCTATCGTGCAAGATGTTAGACATCTTCAATATTTGTAGTGCATCGCTTACAGCTTACCTTACAAAGTAGAGCATTTAATGAGGCACATAAAACAATTTGTATCGGGTCAAGCAGGAAAGCTGCTGCTAGAAATGTCAAAATGACTCCAAGTAACCAAATACAAATCTTGTAATGCCCAAAAGATCCTCCGTAAAGAATGAGAAATGATATCGACAATATCGCAGCAGTCATAGTGAAACTCCTAAAGCAAATCATTGGAGTAGTATTTTCGTAGATTTAATCAAAATTAAGTGTATTTTTAAAGTTTAATTCACCACGTAAGGTATTTACAACTTCTCGGAAACCAATACGTCACTTCTTGGTTCAAACCTGAAAACTCAGATTTTTCTTTTGTATTTTTCTTCAAGAACCCATAATCTGCAAAGAAATCTGTAATCAGTTGACGAATCACATTCGTGTCGTATGAAATACTTTCATAGCAATAGCAATACATTGATTTTGTATGTTCATGGTCCCGGAATTATAACTGAAATTCCAGGCCGGAAATTTCAGGAAGTCAATATAAACACATTACAAAGGTAATAGGGTAACAATAAAAAAATACAGATTTACAACACAAAGTAAACAGGGGCTACGACGAGAATAGAAGTTTACAGAATTCATATTCAAACGATAAATGTAACTCGTGAACCCGCCCCTGTTGGTCGATCCTCAAATCAGGTTTTACACTCTGGCACTTCACTTAAAACTTGTAGTATCACAAAGGGAGTGACTGTAAATAAGACTTAAATTGCTGACTATTGAAGTTGAAAGTTGCTTTTGTTTGTGGCGCCTTTCTAGCGTGTTCACTAGTGACACGGCAAAGCGTAGTTGCGTCTGTGTCGAGTTATTTGTGTTCAAAACTACAAACGATTGATTGGGAAATTTGCTAGAGGTGCAATTACTTAAAAGAATTTCAAAGTCATAACAAAGGTAAGATTACCTTCTTTAGTTTTTAATCCTTCTATTTTCATATTCAATCCTCTAAAACAGAAATATTAAAATCGGTTGGTGTCAAAAAACCCTTGAAACGGTATACTTCATTATGGCAGAAGTATTAAAATTTTTTGTAATTCACTGTTCGCTGACGCGTTAGTTCTTTTCGTAATTGGTGGTTGAAGTGTGATAGTAATTTTACATTCAGTGTTCAGTGCTCGGAAATATGTTTCTCACCAATTTTAAAAATGAGTGTAAAATTGTGAGATTATTCTGTTCATGACGAAGTTTTACCTTTGTGTTACGAAAGTGTATTCGAATGTACTTTACAAGTGCCCTTCATAAAATTGTGTAACATACTAATAAAATTGTTTTGTCATTTATAGCAATTTAAATCCAACTAATTCAACTACAATTAAAGCCAACATTTGACTTGGGTATATTATAAAATAATCTGGCACAAAGTCCCTTGGATGCTTACTCTATTATTCTCATACATTGATTCTAGAAAAAGATCCTGAAAATTAATTTTCATAAATTTTCAGCATCATGGATATAACACTACTCTTCAAAGCATGTGTTAAAACCATCAAAACAAAGAATCGTGCCTTTGGACAGGTGCCAGTAGACAATGACAAAGCAAGAATTCTGCACTGTCGACAGTCCAAACAGGAGTTCACTATCAAATCAAGGGAAATAGTTCAGCACATAATGAGGTTACATGAATTCTTAACTGAACATAGGCAGGCTTACTTGAATTTTTCCAATCATCTTGCCAGACTGCCCCAATTGACAGATACTGAAAGAGATAAGATAGATTCAGGTGCTCAGAGAATAATTAATGTGTGCTCAAATTTCTTAGGAGATTTAGAGAAAGAAATTTTAATCAAGAATGAAAAACAGGGTCAAATGTTTGAACATCAGAAAACAGTAGCTGCATTATTGAAAGAATACCTGAAACAGGTTTGTAAATTATACTCTGAACAGAGGGCACTTCGCATTCAAAGAACAATGGAATTGAGAAAATTAATAAGAATTGATTGTGGCGGTCCAAAAAGAAACCTATCAAACCAAGACAGTAGTGGTGTAACATTGGAGAAAAAAGATAATTATGATAGTGATTTGAATTGTTTACCTTTCATTGAAGATGAGCTCTCAGTGGAAGAACTCCAGATGTTTGAACTAGAAAACAATGAATTATTCAATGAATTGAACAGCATGACCGATGAGGTCCGGCAAATTGAAAGCAAGGTAGTCAGAATAGCAGAATTACAAAACATCTTTACTGAGAAAGTTTTGCAACAGGATAAAGATATGAATCATGTAGCTAAAATGGTGGTGGGAACAACAGAGAATGTTAAAGAAGCCAATGATCAGATACGTCAGGCCATTCAAAGGAATGCTGGTCTAAGAGTTTGGATCCTATTTTTCCTGCTTGTCATGTCATTTTCTCTGCTCTTTCTTGACTGGTACAATGACTGAATGCAAAATGCATTAAAGTCAATGTTGTCAAACAAAATGAATTGAAGACCACTTGGGTGCTCTAATATTTCATTACTAATTGAGATATTTCTAATTTTTTGTAAATATTAGTACTATATTTGATATCAAAGTAAAAATTGTTTACACATATTAAATTGTTATTTGATAGTCAAAGAATAATTTATTTTTTATCTGAACGCCTATTGGCTTATTTGACTGCCTTGTCTGCTTTAATCACTTTAATGAAATGGGCCGTGTCCGTCACGCCCAGATACTTCCGTAGACTTTCCTCAAAGTGACTGGAATCATTAGATTCTTCCTCCACGGTAGTGTCAATTTTCAGTTTCCCATTCACCAGTGCTCTTGCCATCCTCCTCTCACTCTCATTGTCTTCCTTCACCACCATGCTGATCGGAGACTCAAAAGTACATAGGTATTTCTTTCGCGGCATCTCGGTTTTCACGCCACTAGTCTTCGCTTTCATCATCTCTTTGGTAACTTCAATGCTCTCATAACGAACAGTTTGCAGCCTGTATATTCCATCATCCCCTCTCACATACCTGAAAGCGATGTCAAATTCTGAAATTGTTCCGCGAATATAAAGACTGACATTTGCGTTGCGCTGACCAATTAAAATTGTTGCACCTACTTAAATCGAGAATGACCCGAGGCCCATCGGTAACTGTGTTCCTTTTTCAAATGAACAGTCAAATTAGCGCCCCTTCTGTATTTATTTGGGCAGATGTGACAATAGTACAAACAAAGGTTTTGATCTTCAGTGTGAGTTTTGACGTAATGTTCCTTTAGTACATCCTTGCTTCGACAGCTGTAGTCGCAATCATCTTGCTCACAAACCCAAAAGTTCTCAGAACAATGAGTCAACTGATGATTTTCCAAATCCCTTTGTGTTTTTGATCTGATAAAGCAAATAATACACACAAAAATAGGGTGAACATTATAAAAATTCTTACATGCTCAATATTCACATTCGGAAAGAGCCAAAGATTTTAGATGCCGAAAATGTACCTGTGATCGCAGAAATTACATTGGAAAGGTTTTAGGTCCATATGTCTGTATCTGACGTGAAGGGCAAGTGTGCTTTGGAAAGGACATGTCATATCGCACATTGGACATTTAAACAGATTTATGTGAAGCCTAATGTGCTCCCTGAGGATTCTCTCAGTCGCAAAATTTTTCCTACAATGTGAACATTTGAAGCCCTTTTCTGCAAGAAAGAAGGATAAAAATTTGATATGGGGATGATACCATTGACAAATGAAGTCAAAATGTTTATTAACTTACTAGTGGCTGCTTCCTGACGTTTGCAGTGATCATAAAATTTTGTTTTATTCGAAAATTGCGTGCCACACACGGGACAGCCGACCAATTTCTCCTGTGTATGAGTTCTCACGTGTTCACGCAATTTATGCGGATCTTTGAACACTTTGCTACAACCTAGGGACAATAAAAGCAGTTCGTTATGACGACTACCTGCTAAAAATCAGCGGGATGTTTAAGTCATTAAGGGAACACGAACTTCTCCATTCGCAAGTGAACGTCTTGGGTTTGATGCATCCTCGCATCGGCAATGTCTGTACATGGCACTGCACATGATTGAGAAAACTCTGAAAATTGTTGGTTTCATAGTTGCATTCAAACCATTCGCAATTGGATTCTAGGGGCAAAACAGGTAGTAAGTTCCTTCCAGCGTAGTCCAGGGTGCAAAGAGGTAGATTCGACTGTTTCATCATGCTTGATCCAATGGCTTTGATCTTAGTATGATAGGAATGGTAGTTTATGTGCCTGACGACGACATTCAAATCGTCAGAGTCGAAGCCACAGGAATCCCAAAGGCAACAATAGAATACACCTAAATAAACGAATGTCTATCTCTATTAGTTTGGAGAATCTTGTACATAATTTAACTGCATTTAATTTAACTTGCCGGCGTCACGCTGTTCTCCTTGTGGATAGTGTGAAGTAACATGCCTGACGAAGGAGTCGACAACGCATGACTCGAAATCACATTCGGCCCATTCGCATTTCATGTCGTAAACTTCCTTTGAGTATTGAAAAGCTATTTTTTTTCGGCCGATGTCAACCGTTGAGACGTCATCTTGTTCAGATGGATCATCGACATCTCTGTTTGAATCATTATCATACCTAAAATGAGAACAAAGCCAAATATAAAAAATTTACTTAGTTGTCACTGCATGTTAAAATTAATGACAAGGATTCCGTTTATGCAACTGAACTTGGTAAAGGTGTCCTATTGGAACCAATCAATTATTGCCAATAAAATACTGCTTCTCTAATTTCTTTTAGGAATATTAATAGTGAATTTGAACTTAGTGCAGAATGAGAGTAAAACGATCCATGGACAAGGATTCATTAGAAAAAAACGAAACAAAATTAGTCGAAAGTAAAACATCTTTCAAGGATGAGAAGAAAAATCATGCCAATCAGGTTGTTTGCCAGGTGTGCGAAAAGAATGTTAGATCCAAATACCACCTTCAGCTTCATATGGCCGTTCACACCGGAGAGAAAAACTATATTTGCGGAGTGTGCCATAAGAGTTATCAGCAAAAGTGGAATTTGATAACGCACGTCGCCCGTGTGCACTCGCGGGAGAAACCCTTCAAATGTAATGACTGCGGAAAGGCCTTTGGCTATTCGTCACACTTTAAACGACACGTCAAAACCCATTTTCTCGAAAAGATCAAAGCACCGGAAACGCTAAAAAAGTTCATCCTTAATCCTCATAAATGCAATATGTGCAGCAGGAGTTTCGAGTCTAACTATCGACTGGGTCTCCATGTTAAAATTCACACGGGCAATCGGCCTTTTGTTTGCGACCAATGCGGGAAAAGGTTCATTACACAAAATTTGTGCAGGCTGCACGCGAAGAAAGTTCATTCAGCTGAGACGGTCACTCACAGATCCACTATTACTGTGAATTTAAAAGCAGGTACAGTTAAATAAGGTCACATAGACATACCAACCGCCTAATACAAAGATATCTTGATGAAAGTTTTCTTTCAGCACAAGAACCTAAGCTGACACCATATCAACGAAATATTGAATCCAATAAAAATGTAACAGATTTGGACGGGAAAATAATACAGAGAATGAGAAATTCACGTGTCGATTGCGTAGTCTGTGAGCTTTGTGGCAAGATCATCTCCAAGAAGTCTGTGAAAAAACATTTGAACGTTCACAACAAGCATAGAGTTTGTGTTTGCAAGTACTGCGACAAGGAATTTTCACAAAGTGGCCAAAGAAGGTTTCAAGAAAGACAGCATACGGGTGAAAAAAGCAATTGTAAGAATGCACACGCACAATACAAAAGTAAATTTCTGTCAGATGGAAGGTACCAAAATTTATCTGTGAAATCATCACAAATTTACAAATGTTTCGAATGGTCTCAGGAAAGGGAATCTGAACTCAACAAAGGAAACTGCTCGGATACATTGGATATCCATACCAATCTATGCAATAATGGAGTATTATCAGTATACAAGAGTTCAATTGATTTTGTAAATCGTGCAAATCTGATTTCTACTGCAGGGGATGTACAAACCTGCACGGGGAATGAAACTTTAGAAGAATTTCTGAAAATAGCAGGTCAATGGGCGAATAAAAAGTTTCAAGAATCGAAAGATAGTAACAAGAACACGGGCGAGATAATATGCCAAAATTATAGTGTTTCACCACAAGAAAAATTTGTCGACATAAAGGGCAAATTAGTTGTGACACGAAATAGCGAGGACCATTATTGTAGGAAGAATTATTTTATAAACAAAAAGAAACCATCACAAAATGGTAAAAATATGAAATGTGAAATTTCATTCAAAGGGACTATAAAAAACAAAATAAACAAAATTATTATGGAAAAAATTCTTGAGAACTTAAACAGTAGAGGAATAAATGAATGGAAGGCAGTCGAAAACGTGAAACAAAAAGACTGCGATGGTGATTTACTGAAAGTCTTTCTCAGATCCGTGAAAAAAGTCCCGGATAACTGCGTCATGGTTACTAAAGAGAATAAAGTTTTTTGGCAGTGCTGGATATGTCATTCTACACTAAAAAGTAGGCATCTGTTGGCTCGACATCTTCTTATCCATGAACCAGAGGAAAACCGACCGTACAGATGCAATGTGTGCAATAAAATGTTCACTCAAATGAACAACCTCAAGGTACATGTCTTGTCTCACAATCAAGAAAAACAGTTTTATTGCGATAAATGTGGAAGGGGTTTCACACACAAATCTAATTTCAACGTTCACATGAGAAAACACGACTCAAAAATTTATGCTTCCAATTCACGTGCAAATCCCAGCACTTACCACAACGCAAAACAACAGGGTCATGACCGCGAGACGATCTACGAGGAAGGGATCCTGATTTCTAGACGAAAATTCGATGTTACATCCAGTTTTAAAAGAAAGCAATCAGCTTGTCTAACACCAACACACCAGTGCATCATTTGCTTCAAACCTTTCAAGCACAGGTCTAGTTTGAAACGTCACCAGGTTCAACATTCAGAGAGACAGAGTGAAAGCATCATCTGTGAGTGTGGCAAAACATTCAGTCAGGGTCCGTCTCTGAAGAAGCACAAAATGATATGCAAGAAAAGGATGGAACCGCCGGTCAAACCCTTTCAATGTCCTACTTGTCCTAAGAGGTTTGTCACCAGAAGCGATCATAAGAGGCATATGGCCACCCATTCGCTGTCCCGAAACTTCAACTGCTACATTTGTTCAATGCCCCTTAAAACTAGTGAAACATTAAGACGACATTTAAGAAGACACAACTCAAGTGAAAGCGAGGAATTAAACAATTTTAAAAATTAATGAACCTGTAATAAGTTTCGTAACTGTTTTCTTTCCCTTGAGCCTGTATGAACATCAAAAAATAACTGTGTTCTCAATCGTTAAGTGTGGTACTGCATTAATAATAACTTTCAACATGAAAGTCAAATAATACAATTATTTATGAGCTTTTTACTAGTTTAAAGTATAAATATTGAAAACTTACCGGTCGCTTTCAGTAAGGGATGACGACTTATTGGGTTGTTCAAAATGATCTTCAAACCAAAAATTGATTTGATTTGGTGAAAGTTTAAAATTCTTTCTATTGATTACTTCACCATCTTGTGCTGCAGGCGTCTTCATTCTTCTGTTAATGTCAAATAAAATCAATTTTAAATGGTTGGGCATCATCATATTTTAACATTTTTACTTTCAGATATATGTGGTCATTTAAATCTTACTTAAGATGTCAAATAAAAAACTTTTCAAGCTTTGTACCAACAATTTTTGCACTTTCCTCAGGTATTGAAAAGCAATACATTTTTTGTTTTATAAACTTAAACAGAATGTAACCAAGAGTATTACACACAGGGCAAGGAAAATGTGGAGTTGCAGTTATTCGTATATCAGGGCCAAAGGCTAGGGATGCTATTTTCAAAATGACTAAATGCAAAGAGTTGCCAAAGCCAAGAACTGCAACTCTTCATCATATAAGGGACCCTGAAACAACAGAAGATCTTGACAAGGGCCTAATATTGTGGTTTCCTGGTAAATTAATACTCACCTTGACAAGTAAGACATATAATTTTGGGAAATGTAGAACTAATAGTATCACAAATTTTGATTAACCAGGGCCAAAAAGTTTCACTGGTGAAGATTCCTGTGAGTTCCAAATTCATGGAGGTCCAGCTGTTATTGAGTCAGTCTTAGCTGGGTTAACAAAATTGCAGAATTTCAGACCAGCAGAAGCTGGGGACTTTACAAAACGAGCTTTCTTTGCTGGTAAACTAGATTTAACTGAAGTTGAGGGTTTGGGAGATTTAATTCATGCAGAAACAGAACTTCAGAGAAAGCAAGCTCTTTACCAAATGGAAGGTACCTTAAGTGAGCTCTACAAGAGATGGAGGGCAATTTTAATAAAGGTGAAATTGAAATCTCTTGCAGTCTTCTCACAAAAGGAAGTAGAATTATTTAAAACAACCCAGGTTTCAGGGGACTAAGAAAAGTATTCATTCTTACAGAACCTTGCACATGTTGAAGCATATATTGATTTTAGTGAAGATGATAATATTGAAGAAAATGTTTTGCAAAGAGTAATTGATGAATTAAATGCATTGAAAAAAGAAATGGAAAAACATTTGAAAAATGGAAGAAGGGGTGAACTTTTAAGGCACGGAATTAAAACTGCAATAATTGGAGAACCAAATGCTGGGAAAAGCAGTCTTATGAATGCCATCTGTATTTTTAATTTCAATTGATGTTTCCTGATAACTAACATAATTTTGGTAATTTAAAATATTAGTTTTACAATTTTAGGTCAAAAGCCAGCAGCCATTGTCACAAAAAAGCCAGGTACAACAAGGGACATAATACAAATGCATATAAACATTAATGGATTTCCAATTACATTGATGGACACTGCTGGCCTCAGAAGAAAGACAACTGATATCATTGAAAAAGAAGGAATTTTAAGAGCTCAAGAAACTGTTAAAAAATCTGACCTTGTTTTACTTGTAATTGATTCTCATAAACTAATGAAAAAATCCAAATTAAATTTGCATGCCAGCCTAGAAAGACATGTTGAAAGTTTAAATATGGGCATTAATATTAAAGCTCAAACATGCTCAAATAGTAAGAAAGAAGAATTGAATTCACGCCCCGTATATATTTACATATTGAATAAAACAGATTTATTGACTGAAAAACAAAAGAAGATACTGCTTACAACTGATCTGGGTTCTAATCTGAGTTGTATTTCATGCAAGACAGAGGAAGGGTTTGAAACGTTTATAAACGGTATTACAAGAATATTGCAAAAGTTGTAAGTACCCGTTGCAAAAAGTACAATGCATAGTCAAAAACACATTGCAACAAGTCTACGTTTTTTTCAGATGTGGGTCTCCTTCGCGGGAAAATCCAACCTTGACTCAAAGTCGACATAGGCACCATTTGACAGAGTCTTTAAAATTCTTAAACGAATTTCTCGTATTTGTAAATGACGACGTTACCCTCGGCGCCCAAAATTTGAGGCTATCTGTGCGTCACTTGGGAAAGATTATTGGTGGGGTTACCAGCGAGGAAATACTCAAAGTCATTTTTAAAGACTTTTGTATAGGAAAATAAAACTAAACTCACCTGAAACAAGAAATGTGTTTAAACCGCTAACCATTTAATATCAACAAAAACCCAACTTACACGGGCACTGTCATTTGTGTTCTGTACGACGACAACAAATCGAATGACTGCACCTCGTTCTCGTTATACCAATGTAAACAAAGATGGCGAATATTTTGGACTCTCTTTGGATCGCAGGCGTTAGGAACTATCGATATTTGCGACGGAACAAAACTTTTGGGTTCAGGGGTAAACAAATCTCTGACGCTGTAAAGGTATGCGATAAACCGCATTATTTATTTTTCAGCGAATGCTTCCCGGATTTGAAAGAGAAAATTCAGTTGGCAAGTGATATGAAAGTGTTGGATGATTTCGTAACGGAAGACGAAGAGAATTCGTTACTACAGGAAGTGGAGCCTGAACTGAAGAAGTTACGGTATGAAATAGGACACTGGGACAACGCCATAAAATGTTACAGAGAAAGAGAGAAGTTAAAATGGAATTCTGTCAATACCAGAATACTTGAAAATGTAAAGAAAATTGCTTTTGACCATGAAAGTGTACCCCTAAAACATGTACACGTTCTTGACCTAGAGGAGAACGGTGTCATACTGCCACACATCGACAGTATTAAATTTTGTGGAACAACTATTGCGGGTATCAGCCTGTTATCTGATTCTGTCATGCGGCTAGTTCATGACGTCAATAAAAGTAAGATTGTTGATGTCTTTTTAAGGCGCCGCTCATTATATATTATGACTGGTGTCGCTAGGTATTTATATACTCATGAAATACTAGGAACTGATAATTCGAGATTCCGTAATGAAGTAGTAAAAAAGGGTAGAAGAATTTCAATAATCTGTAGGAATGAACCATAAAAGCTTCATAAAATTTTACTTGTAATCAGGTAGTAATAGTGGAGAAAAAGGAACAATTCTTCACACAACAGCCAGGGGAATTCTTACTTTTTATTTTATCTGTGTGCAATTTATTGCGTAGGAATTAAAATGTCTTATTATTAGAATTCCAAATAAATGTAATGAAACTTAATTTAAATTGAATTTTTAACTGTGTTTTATTGTAAGTCAGTTCCTCCTTTTTGTGTAACAGATTAGCAGGTCTAAATGGAATCTTTACAAAAAGAAAACCCAAGCAAGTAAGAATGTTACTGATGTGTCAGGATGTGAAATGAAATTACCAATTTGTACTCAGTCAAAACTTTTGTCACTCATAAACTCTGATTCAGGACAAGACATATGTATGACTTTCCTGGACAGTGTGAAACTTCCAATTTTGAACAACAAAATTGAATAAATAGATTGTAAATGGTTCTAATTATTAAGATGTGATTTTATTGAAATAATAATCATAACATTTAGGACAAATTTCACAATAGGGATTATTATTTTTTGATGCAGGGGTTAAGCAGGAATTAATCCTTTTTCTTGCTTATACTGGTAGTGCAACTCCTTACAATCTATTTCAGATATATTGATCCAACCAGTTTTCTTAATATGATAAACTGTAAAAAAATTTACCTTCAATGTAGACAAAATATTTTAAATTTATATAGTTTTCATTTTTTATTCAGGGTTTGCCATATCAAAAGTTAAAATTTTCTCTTAGTAAACAATACAAATGAATAACAACAATAATATTTGGAAAAAGAATACACATTGACATACACAAATTTGGAATTTTGTGACTCACCTCTTATTATGCCACCAGAATAAGCATCCCTATATGTGGCATGATAGATGGACCGTTGTGCAAGGTCATAAGCATCTTTATCTTCCAAATCCCATTTGTAGCCTGTATCCAAGACTCCAAATGCATAGATAGAACCACTTCCAACAGAAAATACATTTCCACTTGTTCTTGTACCATCATCACTGACATAATATAATGAGGCACCCTGCAAAATAAAAGGAAAAGTTCATTTTTCTACATTAAATAATACCCCCAAGTTTACTTATTTTGCTTTGTTGAAATAAAATGTAAGTGTCACATTCTGAACAATTCTTAAAAATAACATTTTAATTTAAGGTTACCTCAAATTCAAGGATGTTTAAATTTTGAACCCCTTGTTATATGACATAAAAAATAACTAAATAATTATTTATTATTGAGGTGGGTTCCAGCTACACTTGAAATACCTATTCTGGAGGAGTTCCTTTCAATTTAGTGGCATATATTTTCTTTCCCATTTGCTGCATTTTGTTTTAGGCAAAATTAAATATTCTTACTCTCTTATCCCATCCAGCAATCATCATTCCCATACTTAATCCCATTCCTTTATAATTATAAACCATATTTGTCATTAGTTTACTTGCAGCTGCAACTGATATTCTTTCATGGTTCCTTAGTTCAAACATTCTGCATTGTTTTGCTAGAACTCTATCCCAGTACACACAGTCTGCAGCTCCTCCAGCCAATGTGCCCAATAAGTAATCATTTATTTCAACAATTTTCTTCATACTTTGAGAACCTATTATAAAATATATTAAAAAATGTTAATATAATACTTCCTAAAATATTTAGTAGTTCTTCAAGTTAATAAAAATTTAACTTGGTTATGGTATAAATTCAATAATTTGTCAGTTCATTATTTTCTGCAAAGGAAATAATGCAGTTATATCTACCAATAAATTGTCCACCAGTGGCTCTGGAATCAACAGCTAGAATCACACCATTTTTAAACTTAAACCCCAGAGTTGTAGTTCCATGGTCAAAATTAATTCTTAATCCTTTTCTCTTCCACTCTGTCAGTTTTTCTGCCGGCTGTAAACAAAAAGAATATAAACGGCGGCTCCATCACAATAGTGACAATGCAGAAAACAAATATGGGCATCTAAAACGATTGCTCATTTTACTTACATTTTCATAGGGTGGAACGGATAAACACATTTGATTGTAGAAATTCCCGCATCCCTTTTTTTGTATCTCACTTTGATCAATATGAAATAAATCATAGTCTACCAAACCCGTCAAACCTTCTAACGCCATTTTTTAGTTTTACAATACCACAGAGTGCAGATGACCGAGGAAATTGGAATATTTGGTTTTGGCCTTGTATGATATTTCGTGTAATGTCGTGGCAATAGGAAATATTAAAGTCACGTGTCATAAAACATGTCTGACGTGTTTGGCTGGGTGTATCCGATGTTTCAATTTTTTTTTTGTATTGTCATTTCTGTTTTAGCCGGATTTGAAAAATGGACTGAATGATACTACTGTAATAATTCCTTTTGATTCTCAATTCATCCGTTTCCCTATTACAAATTACACACTCTTACCCTCAACGTAAAAGGATTCTACAGACAGGAGCTTCTGACCATTGCCTAGATGCTCTGTGAAATGTGGCAGTTAGCCTTTTCAAAACAAATTGTTGCATTGGTTAAAATGGTAGTATACATTAGACAGGAACACCCCAGTACAAGATGTGTACAAGTACTCATTGAGGAGGTGCTATGTTAGATTCATAGATACTACTATTAAATAAACATTTATTTATATTTTCACATAGATTCATAAACCTAATTTTTCAGAAGTGTGAAACAAATTAGTTTCACAGTGAAAGTAAATAAAACATTATCTCAGAATGACCACCACATTGCTCTCCACAATAAAATGACGCACATAATGAAAAAGAGGGACTCATATTGTTCACAATCTTGCATTTTCTTCAATTGTCACTTGAGTCAAGAATAAACTCCCTTTGTCTGAACCATTATGACCTCAGTGACACAAATTGATGAAATACATCCAAAATATGAAGATCCAAATCTGATGTGAACAGCAGTGTCTCAAGGGTGGAACTGTACTTTTGAACTTGTTCATGGTGCTGTAAGTAAATAAATTATTAGAAATTACTTTCATAATAAATATGTACAACAGAATATACACTTATCATTATTTTGTTTCGAAAAACACAGTGTTCACCTCACCTCACCTCAATTTGTACTTCTTGGGTTGTGCATGTCACAAATATTTCCTTGTCTTTTTTTGTCTCATCCATTTTTTCCTAAATCAAATATTTTTACAACCATACCATTCAAATGACAAATTCAACCATTTTGTTCATTCAAATACCCACGTGCAATCCTATCTCCTTTCCACACTGATTACCCCTAGCTCTCCTTTTTCATCTCCTTCCATATTTTCAGCGCCTGTGTGGTTTTTTAGCCTTGGTTGTTATTTGACTCGGTTCGCGTGAGTAACAATTATCGCTTAAAAAACTATCCACTGATGATGCCAGCAGCTGGGAAAGCTGGCGAAACGTTTGGGAAGGGGGGGTAACCCCCGTCACCAAAACAGGACGCGGTGTTTTTCGAAACAAAATAATGATAAATATAAATGTGTACGCCGTGAAAATTTAAGTTCTATAACAGAATATATATTCGACTGGGAGCAAATCAAAATATCTAACGTTTGCTTGACGGTTTAACACACTTTCGACCGACAGCAAATACTAATGAAATAGAATTCAATACAATGTCCTTTCCTTTGAATTGAGCAATTTACCGATACTTGGGTACGGGAAGGGATACCAACCATCATGAAAACTTGTTGTAATCGGCCAACTGTCCACCTGTACCAATGTGTATCGAAGTCTTTGCCATCCGTGTCGCATCGAACCAAATGTTCAGAAAGGTTCATAATAAATCTCTGTAAGAAAAACGTCATTAGTCAAGAGCCTACGTTATCCAGGTATTATCATCATTGGGGGCATACTGTCTATGCAGTAGTCAACCCTGCTGATAACCACAATTGTAACCTGAAATATAATGAGGAATAAATTCTTTTGGTCGGCTTGAGCTGCCTCTAGCGTTTCCTCCATCCTATCAATTGTTTCTGCCGTGGGTTTCTCTTTTCCATCTGCATTTTTACTCTCGTTGTCACTATCGGACTCGCTTTCGCCCCTGTCTTCGCGTCTCTGACGTGTCAAGGCCCTCAAATCGCGAGACACTCTAGTCACGTGCTTGTTCATTTTCTTTATGGTCAAATGAAGAATTTCCCACAGGTACATTCTGCATTTAAAAGTTGTTGGTTATGTTTATGTTCATAACAGTTAACATTTAAAATCATATCAAGACACGAAAAATTATACCGGGTGAATTCTTTGCTCATTTCTTTGGAAAATATCCAATTGGCAACAGCTGAGCATTTAACAATCTGATTTTTCAACATTTCGTCAATGAGAACGCAAATCATTTGTGGGTGTTGGTGCCAGACTTCATAGAGGTGGCGCAGAATACAAATTTGTGCCTCTTCAGATTCTGCCAAAGTCTGCAAAAAATCAATTACACCAATTAGATCATTATTGAAGGATATCCATAAGGAATTGCACGCAGTACCAAAATAAAAGTCGTTGTGAATTACATGAAACGATTTCACAAGGCTTGCAATCAGCAGGGTACTTGTTTAATGGGTTTTTATAGAGGGGGTATTTTTCCACGCTTTAAAAAGAAACCACTTTCGACAAAAACATAAGTTTTGGCCTAAATTAGAAAAAAATCATTTACAAGAGTACCGGGTTTTTCGTTTCATGTTTGAATTTCTTTTACGACAAATCAATTTTTCCAACTCATTTTTGTTTCTTATTCCACCGGATCACGGAAAAATAGTTCGGCGGCAGTTCTCAGAATGCGTTTCTTTAGTCTGAAATATTACCCCAGAAACTAATATAATTGAAGAGTTGGATGAACATTCACCAGTAAGGCTAAGTGATGGCATCGGACAATAATTTTAATGATCCACACAAAACAATAGAAAATGAATGGTTTACCTTAAACATCGATAGAAATTTGTTAATTGCAACAAAAGAATGTGAAAAACTCTTTGAACCGACGTAAAGTAAAGTCTGTACGAAGACATCGATCTCCAGGGGATTGAACCTGTTGTCACCGCTGTCGTCCTCCATCGCAGGATTCGGCAGCTCGTTTAAAATGGCCGTTGCTTCTCGTACTTCACATTTTGTTTTGATCTTCGCCACCAATTGATTGGCAACGCTCGTACCAGGAAGATTTGCTGCAATTAATCAGGACTCGAATTGTCATAAACCCGAGAGAATTTAAAATTGAGGAACACTAGATGAGAAATACCAAATGAAACAAGAAGAAATGAGAATATCAAATGCATCCAAGTGTTGGTAATAGAAAAAGAGCTGTAGAGTAAAAAAATCAGGGAAAAGCAGAATTGGATTTCATATGTTTTAGAATATTTAGAAGGATAATTTCTTTTGACAAAAGTGAAACGAATGGCAAGAAAAGCAAGCAAGTTCAAAACTGTGTTGAGCAAATTGAAGTTGTCTTATTGCCGACCGCAACGGTGACTGCCTATGTGGTTAGATAGCTGAAGCTAATGGCTGAAGGGAAATGGAGTCGCAATCTGTGACGAAGTTAGAAAAATGAACAATTTGAACATTTTAATTTCACATTAGGTTTCCTGCTTATGTAACTGACTCATTGTTTAAACAATTTAATTCTAAAAGAGCAAAACAGTTTTCTTCAAGCATTAGATTTTCGTATGAGTCGGTAAACTACTTGATTGCATGACACCCATGAGAACCACGGTCGTTTTTTCTCACAAAATTCAAAGACATAAAGTTGGTGGTAGGAAAGCAGTGGGAAACCATTCAAATGTCCGATTGCATAAGTACACCGCTATTCTGATAAAAGAAATACACCTTAATTCGATGAAAAAGCCACTAAATCTATGAATAATAATAAAATTCTGTAATTATGAGCATCCTTCAAGCATTGACTGATGCACACGATAACTTAACAGGATATCAGGCTCACGAAATCTTTCTCTCTTTTGTTTCCTGTGCAAGTCGGTCGGTTCTCGAAAGATTTCGAAAGAAACCAATGTTGTGTTAATTCACCTGTCATTTTCCGGTAAAAAACATATGAACACGAATAATATTTCGTTGAAAGTTAAACCTGATGGCTTGTTTATGTAAAGTATAAACTTAAAGGAAGTCCAAAAATCTAAATTCAATAAACAGTACAGCTATCCAGAGTGACTCCAGCTGTCAGTGGCAAATACTCTAGATCTGTAACCATTAAACCAGGAAAGATAAAAAAATATTAGTATTTACTGCTACTGTGGAGACCTGTGAGAGAAACAAGACTAATGCAGATGTGGAGTAAGCTGTTACACAACTTAAACTGCTGCTTGTACATTATTGTACTTCAAATAGTTGAGATCCGATAAAATACGGAATAGGTGACATCTATATAAAAATAATTAAATATTTAACTTCCACGTTCCAGGAACTAACGGAAAATGCCACATATGGTAACGGTTCAAATTTATATAGGTTCAGGAGTGCGTTTCTCTGATTTGTTTTAATGAAATTTTCGTAGGTATTCAGACACGTTGAGATATTGACATTGAAACAAAACAATGGTGAAAGAGTACAAATTGAAAGAATACATACTAAGAGTACCGTGAGCACTGTACCGATTCTCAGTTCTCACGCTTCAGTCAGTGTTTAGAGTCGAAGATGGAAAGTTGTTATATAACAAGAACCGAAGTGCTGGATGGAAAATAGTTCCTGACAAAACAAAAAGAAAAAAAGTTGGATTTTTAAAGAAAAGGTTCTGTGTGCGTCTTTGTCGGATTCGGTACAGCTGGCTGACAGTGTTATAAGATTTACGTGGACGATTTCAGTTGACAATTATCGACAAATATGAAAACAAAAGTGAAATGCCTTATTTGTTTTGTAATAGTAAGTATTTCGGTACACTTAATGATGTGATAAAATGTTATGCAGTTTACTATAAAACAAATGTCTTGCACATTGAAATATTAAAATGGTATAAAACCGAACCGTGTAACAGTTAAGTTATGTTTATCTATAATTTCATAACGTTGTATGTAGGAATGTAGGATGTACGAATTCCTAAATTTTCGTACAGGTTGGAGATTTGTTGTTCCACCCAATAATTGAATGCTACAATGTAATAAAAGTTGTTGTCATGAGGACTTTTATTCTATAGCAAATCAATAATAAAAAAAAGGTTTTTGGGATAACAATTGTGGATTTATACTTATCATTATTTTGTTTCGAAAAACACCATGTCCTGTTTTGGTCACGGGGGTTACCCCCCTTCCCAAACGTTTCGTCAGCTTTCACAGCTGCTGGCATCATCAGTGGTAAGATCGTCTTTGGCGATTATTGTTACTTACTCGAACCGCGTTTTTCGAAACAAAATAATGATAAGTATATGTGTGTACGCCGTGAAAATTTAAGTTCTGTAATTGTGGATTTATTTACTCATTTTAGAGTGAAGTAAGAAGACTTTATGGCAGAAATGAAACAATGGCCATTTAGCTGCGACCCTTAATATTTTCAGGTAATTTTCCATTGTTCAAATGTGAGCAATTTTGAATTACACCACGGGAAAGAAACCCAACATTTGAAAAATATCGAGGCGACAGAGTCCAGATACAACATTTACGACCAATGGCCAAGTCAATATGAGAGACGAGATGTTGATTTGTCTGTAACATTAAATGTTCCAAACCATAATGCTAGAGACTATTGGTACTACAATCATGAACTCGATTCGAAACACAGGAAGTTTTTTCTCGAGAATTACAACAGTGGAGACCACATCGAGAAGAAACCTTCCTTACCTGTGATAAGTGACTTGTATCATTTTATGAACAATATCCTTGGTAGAGGTAATATCGAGCGCGAACCCGTTCACTACTTCCGCCACAGTTCAGTAGGTCCCCAGCGCCTTTCAAACCCCATGGCTTATAAGCAGCCGAAAACGGCTTTTCTTTCGCAAAAACCAATTCGAGCCTCCGTCATTAAGCTAGAGACAGTAACAAAGCACCCAATAAGGTACTCTTTGCAACGTTATACCGAAGGCGCAATAAATAATCCTTTGTTTGAAAAACCAAACAATAACTTTTTCGATCAGTTGTACAGTAAAGATCATATTTCTACTCTCGCGAACCCTCCACAAACAACCTCATCAGAAAAATTACCAATATTTTTTAAAAAAGAGAATCAAATGGGGCATATTCCTGTAGAGTATTCCTGCAGGCCTGATAAAACCTACGTGCGCCTAACTTCCGGTAACCATAGCCGACAAAAAGAAAACGTTCTGAGTATAACATCAACCCCTTATAGAGTGATAACGAAGCACTTTCCCGACAAATCAAATTCAACGTCAACTCGTTACGCCGTTTCTCCTACTGGTAATTCCAACCGACTTCTGAATACGGGCAAGATCGCAGGACATGAGATTAAGTTGCCCAATGTTGAGAATAGAGAATCAATAGAAATGATAGCAAATTTAACCGCCGAGGGACTGTCCAGTAGTGAAATAGAGAGGTTAAACATCCAAACGTATATTAATCATGTTAACCTCAGAAATCTTGTTCAGTATGAAATAACAAAACTTGAAAAGGGTGGGAATGTTCCCAATGTTCGATTCGGTTCACTTGGAAATGGCACAATAAATGCTACGTTAATTAATAGGAAATCTGTCAATCTTAATGATGATCTTAGTTTGGACGCGAAAATTTTGAAAGACACCAACTGGGATGGTCTAACAACGACAATGAGGACAGAGGTACACCATTTAATGAAAACTTTGCCTCAGACCGGAAAAAAATCTTTGCCATTTGTTGTCAGTGAACAAAAAACGGAAGAACCATTTTTCATAATAAAACCAATCCTAGAATTTAAACCTACAATGCCCATAGAATTGAGGAGAGTAAAAGATTTTTGGGAAATTAACACAGAGAATGAGACAATGACAGTTGTTCATAACGAACATACTACGGAAGTGTCGGGTACAACAACAAATACGGCACTTACGACGGGACACCAGGAATTAGTAACAATAACTGAACCGAGTTCCATATCGAAGCCTCCAAATAGGGGCACAGAATCCGAAGGGAAAACAACAACACCAACACCAACGGAAGCACAAACGACGTCTGCCGTTCCGTCGGAAATTGCCAAACAACCATTTGCTACAATAGAAGAAATTACCACTATCTCGTCCTCAAAGGAAAAGTTACCAGGAGCGGCTAACATGATGGCGTTAACAAAATTCCTGAGACGTAAATACAGCAGAAAGCAGAAAATGCTGAACTTCTCAAGCGCAAGCCCAGTTGTTACCCAAAAAACTAAACAGTCGATCCGTAGCCGTAGTCATTTCCAAAAAAGGACTAAACCAAATGTAACTTTAGCCATTGGTAGAAAGAACAAAATATACAGCAGGCAAATGTATAATTTTGAAGAAATGATGAAGTTTTCAGATGAGGATGGGAGGAGGAGGGAAGGTCACATAGACAGCAAAGGATTGGGTAATTTAACTTCCAAGGGTTCTCCTTAAATCTATTGCGTTTCGCAAAGGTAACATCATATTTTCATTGTCAAATATAGAACTTACCGGCCTCTTCAGTAGTATATTTGTAGCAAATTTCAGGCTTCGGAGGCAACAAACATTCAAACGATTTTGGCACCATTTCCTTAACTCTGTGATAGTAAGACAGTCTGAGGGCTTTATGTAATGTTTCTTGAATAAATTTTGGTTTCGGATGATCTGGTTCTAGTGAAAGACATTCAGACCAATCTTCCCAGCTCCATCTAAACTGAAAGTTGCTCAGATGATATGAAAACCATGACACTAACCTAAAAGAAAATAAATCAATTTTCATTCAAAGTCGAATTAAAACTTTCACGGCGAACACAATTTTTAGATTTATATTTACCATTATTTTATGTCGTGTCACGCTGCGTCCTGTTTTGGTGACGGGAGTTACCCCCCTTCCAAACGTTTCGCCAGCTTTCCCATCTGCTGGCATCATCAATGGTAAGCGATAATTGCTATTTACTCGCAATAAAAAACGTACGCTGAAAATGCGGAAGAAGATGAAAGGAGACCTGGGACTAATTGGTGTGTGAGGGAGATAAGGTTGCAATTGGGTATTTGAATGGACAAACGGTTACAAAAAATATTTGGTTTAAGAAAATACGGTTGAGAAAAGGACTACGAAAAATTTACGACGTAAACATTAGCACATAAACAAGGAATCTCATTTTTTAGTTTTAGTCGTTATTTGACTCGGTTGAAGTGAATAGCAATTATCGCTTAAGACCTCTTACCAATGATGATGCCAGCAGCTGGGAAAGCTAGCGAAACGTTTGGAAGGGGGGGTGACCCTCATCACCAAAACAGTACACGGCGTGATTCAACACAAAATAATGATAAGTATAGATTTAAAAATTTCTTTCAAAATGTTTAAAAAATTAATTAAACATTTCAATTGTTGTAATTTAAAAAGTTCACTTGTACTAAAATTCCTATCCTACAATAAAATTCAATACAGAAGGATATTAGTGGAGCACATGTGTCTCACCTGTCAAAGCATGAAGTATTCATTGTATCTATTCTCATGAACAAAATTTCTGTAGCCTGTGCCAAGACCTGTGGCATGGTGCTTGGCTGCAGTTTGCAGAGTTCTATAAGGATTGACCCATAGCATATTTCTAGATACCTAGGGTTAGGCATATGAAAAATTTCTCCAAAAATGACTTCAACAATGCAATAATCCAAAGGAATCTTTGCCTTGTATGGAAAATTGAGAAGGTGTGCAGCACTGAAAATTCAATAGGTTAGGTATATTATAAATATTTTACTTGAATAAGTAACATATGGTATATGAATGTACCTTTGAGTTGATATTTAGAATTCAACTTCAAATGATAATTTTAGGCAAAATTCTTAATTTTCTCAAATTACAAAATTTCCACAGGAAATTGTAACATTCTCAAAAAAAAAAAAACATCCCATCACAAGAAAATGATCTCATAAAAAAACAAAATTATGAAATGTGAAATAAATATGAAATAAAAAAATCATATTTAAGAAATTAAATTGCAAGAGGAGGTAAAGCACTGTATCTATTTTGCAATTTCTTAATTGTAACTTACCATTCTTTTCTTTCAAGGTGGTACATTTCAATGATTTGGTGCAGATGCTCTTCAATTAAAAACCTTTCTATTGAATGAGCACCAGGTAAGATGGGTCCCTGAAAAAAACCAATAATTTAATTTAACAATAAAACAATAATTAAAAAAAACAATAATTAATTATTTCACAATAATCATGATTAATTGGGAAAGAATTTATGAATTGAGTTCTAGTGATACTGAATTTCAGAATTGTCATATAAACTTGTGGTAAATATTGAGCTTCACATTAACAGCAATGTTTTTGTATATGATATAAATTCATTTACATACCTCAGGGCAATCAGTGTAATCAAACATTCTGAAAATTACACTTGGCATTGGATAAATGTAACTTTCATGATGTGGAGGAGGTAGTATATTTGGTAAATTATGCTGAAGAGCTTCACTCAAAGCACTGTCAAATGCTAAGTATGGTCTTGGAATGTGTTTCTCTTGCCAATTATCTTGTCTCAGTTTACATATTTGAGCCCAAAGACAATCCAAATACTGCAGATTAAAAAATATGTTTTTGTTTAGCAATTTATCATTGATTCTGACTGTACAAGAATGATTACCTCTTCTTGTGGATGTGGGTTGTCATTACTCCAAACTCTGAGAGCACATAAGTGCTTTTTTTGTCTCTTTCCTAAAAATACTTGAATGGTTACAAGAAGATTGTCAAGTGCTTGTTCTTTTTTTTCATACAGCTCTCTCCCAATCCATGGTAATGTGCACAAGACAGCATAAACATACCAATCTTTCCTAACCTAAAAACCATAATAATATTAAACCACACAAGAGTATTAACATAACCATCATGTGATATTTATTCATATTACCTGAGGAACCCCTTCTTCCATTGCTGCTTCAACCATATTTGACAATAACTGTATTAATGATCCTGCTGCTATTACATGACAATTAACTAAATCTGCTAGAAATCTGAGTGAATATCTGGCTGAATCCCACCTACAGCCTTTTAGGGATTCTTTGAAGTTTCTAACTAAGTATTCTACAAACTAAATAATAACAAATAATAATAGTTGAAAACTTATCATCTTCAGTTATAAACAGTTTATGTTTTTGAGGCAAGGTGACAAGGAGGAAATATGCAACTTACCTCTCCTCCAAAGTTATAGTTTTTTACATTTAATAGACCAACCAGTGTTGTATAAATTGTACACTTCTCTGGCATTTTCACTGCACAGTCTGTCAAAAGCCTCAAGATTTTGTTCCTATATGTTGTTAAATCTGCCTCCAAAACACTAGCCATTCCCTCCAAATTACTTTCCAAAGAAGAAATGCTCTGTAAAGGTAAAAAACCTTATGTAAAATGGTAAGCAGTATATTCTCATAAAAAACAATAACTGACCTTTTCACCGACTCTGAGTATGAGATTTTCGATACGATCTTCAATCTCTTGATTGTCAGCTGACACTCGCCTCCTTTTTCGATAAGCCCTCTCTACAATTAAAGCAAAAATAAAGAAATTAAAACTTCACGCGGGTTGTATCCATTGGTTACGATGTGAATTTTATTGAGTTAAGACAGTGACGAATCAGTCATAATAATTTTACCATAGCCATCATCTTCTTCATGTGCTCTTCTCCTACTCATTCTAACTGATTTTGTGTTAAACTTCACGTTTAATAGCACCCAAAACTCCCGAGTGTAGCTAAAGCCGACTCCAGCAATGGTTGTTACGCTACAAGAGCATAATAATAGTTGTATTCTGAAACCACGACGAAATACTGCGCGCAAATGTGCATTTCAATGTTCCTAACAAATTGATGTCTATTACGTTAAAATATTTAAATCTAACTAGTGATTCTAGTGCATTCGTCATTATAAAATTAAAATTGTTTGGTTACGCAAAACACAAGGAAAGAAAAACCAATAACATTGTTTTGTATGGGGAAAAAAATAAAATCAAATTATTGGAGTCATTTCAATAAGTACTTAGTAATTGGTAAAATAAAGTATAGTATGTTAAAGAACTACCTATGGCGGACACAATTTCGGTAAGTTTTGAAAAAATAATACCTCATTTGTCACACATGGATAATTCTACAATTAAATAGTTACAAATAAATAATAAATGAGTTTATTGTTTAAAAAAACTTCTACAATGAATCTTCAATTTTTTGATTCTTCAAAAGTAAAAGTCAACGAATCAGAGACTGAAAAAATAACCGTCACGTAAAATGATAAAATGGATATAAGTGTCAATATTTATGACATATTGCTAAATACGGAGCAAGAGACTTTATGTTGTGTAAAGTAATAAACCATTATAAGTTTTCACGAATGTTTCAATTTTTACCGTTATTTTAAATTTGAATTGTGTGATTTTTACGTGACGGACGAATAAAAAAGAAAATATGAAACTCAAATTATTGTCATACAGTGGTCACATCTAAAGAGATACTTCAAATGCCATTATAATCGTCATCCATCTGTCATCCCAAACATAAGAAGATCAAAAATAAAAGTAACGAAAAATTAAATTTTAAAAGCTTAAATCTATTATCAAAATCTCATTTGTTTGACTTCAGAGCCCCTGTTGCATTTCCCTGGCCTCAGGTGTCAGTCTACGGACGGCATTCAATCCTTACACCCGGGCCACTCAAAACCAGTAATTTTTCCAGTAATTGACACCTGTATGATTTATTTTCCTCAGTTGAAGTTCCGACGCCCTCATCTCCCGACAGGCAATTGACGATGCTGTCACGCATATTTTGTTGCTCGTAAACCGCAATTGTAATACTTCATACTTCTTTTTCCGTTTCAACCGTGACTCTTGGTCGATAATTTCCATTTTGTGTGAAATGACTCGATGTGTTCTAAATTAATGCCTAAAGCAAATAAATAGTTAATATCTGATATAAATTTTTGAGAAAGTTTAAGTAACCCGTTATTTCCGTGAGATGGTAAAAACGAGTCCAGAAATGAAGAGATTTAAAGACAAGGGTTGCATCAAATTCGATCAGTTCAAATTAACAGACCAAGTTTTTTTAAATAATTATGTGCAGTTAACTAATTTAAAAATGAGCAATCGAATCCTCGGTGAATTAAATAATACGAAAATTCCAAAGTGTGGTGTTAATCACAAGCACAATACGGATATGAGTTCCGAAGTATGTAAGTAAAATAACCCACCAAAGTTTTTGGCAACACCAAGAGGACTGTAATCTTTTCCTAGGTCCTCCTTTTTACAGTCCCCAACAAATGAAAATTCTCTCTGACCAGTCAGAAGCGTGACAAGTAAGTTCGACTGACTGCTCTGAAATTCGCTTTGTTTGCTGAAATAATGACAGCATTCAACTATTTGAAAGAAATTCCTAAAAAAAAATTTGGAAATAAATAAATAAAAAACAACTTTACCCTCAAATTTTTAAAAATAAATTGCAAAATTACCAAGCTTCTTTATCTTTCTTCTTCGGATATTTTATAAGGGGAAGAGATATTCTCTCTTGTGATTTCTGGGCCCTCAATGACCTGTTCCCATGTTGGAACTGAGACTCCAACCATCTGATTGTTTCCCGAGCTCTACCACTGTCCCGTTTACACTCGTCCAAATGAGAAAGAACTAAAAATTAAAGAAAATCAAACAATTCAACTGTTAGTTGTTTTACACAAAGGACAGGTTTATTAGATACAATTCTGCAATCTCAATAGTAATGAAGAGAAAGTGATACTAACACGATGTTATGCAATGCACATATAATAATTCAAGAAATTATTCTACAAAATTTATCTTTAGAGGAAGGCTTACCAACTGCAGGAATAATTACAATAAACTGTCTAGATCCCACCAATTGTTTAACTAATACAATATGCTCAATTAAAGCCTCTGAGTCCACAACAAGGTAAGGAGAAAAATTGCCTGCTCTCCTTCGAACTCTGCTCTCCAGGTCCCTGACCTCAGCTTTCAGCCATAGCTGTCCCATATTTTTCATCAACTGCCCTTTTCTAGTAGCATTGGTGACCTGTTCTTTGTTTTCCTAAAAATAATACAGATTCAAATTTTAATCGTGTATTAATGTAATTCTTTTTACAAATAATTTTACAACTAACCATTTCATGGGCTGAATTGGCCACCTTCCCATTTTGTCCTACCATGTAAAACATTTTGTTTCGTTTATTATAAAAGATACCCGTTCCCTCCATTTTGCTTAAGTAATGACCAAATTCAGTTAGCCTTGTCAGTCGGAGCAAGTTCTCCTCCAAAATATTGACACGGTTTTTAATGTGATAGTCCCATTCAAGTTTTGTACGCCCTCCTTGTAACATTGGCAAGCCGCGAGTCATTATATCTTCGCTCAAAGGTATGGAATTACTACCATTTTTTTTCAAAACATTCCACTCTGAAAGACAGCAGTAAGGTCGTAAATGTCACTACCTTTTCTTTCTTAAGAATATTTAAATCAATGAAATGCTTGCCTCTTGAAAAATTTTCTTCTAATGAAATCATATTCAAAAATGTAACAAACTTTCCAAGTAAGGTCTTTGAACTTTTGCAGCATGCTTTTACCGTTTCGGAGTCTGTTTGAAACCAGTCGCAATACAGTTTTATAGACCTTAGAATTCCTTGCTGGGAAAGGAAGTGTAAAAATTTTTTCATATCCACATGCCTTAGGTTATACAGATTTGCATGCAATTCAGAGCTGGGTGATGCCTTATCTGAAAATATGTCAACGAATACTACTAAGATGACTATTAAAAGAATTTCCAAGTGTCAACGTTAAATCATGTTACTCTACTGACGAAGTCAATAGACTATCCATGTCTGTATCACCATAAATTACAGTTCCTCACCCAAGTCACTGCTCTCATTGGTTATATTTGAAGAAAATTTATTCCCAATGGGCGTATCACTAGTACGAACGCTTTCTACAGCCGTGAAGTCCCCTCTGTTATTTTCCTGCTGCTTCATGTCCTCTTCATCAATTCCATTGTGCACCGTGAATAAACTCTTCATTTTGTCCTTTTCGTTCGACGATTTTGTTCCATTTTTATCGTTTACACCATTCACTGCCAGTTCATTTTTAAACTTCGCTCCTATTAATGGAGAATTTGGCTCCAGCACAAGTTTGACACCTTCTTCTTCTTCTTCATTGTTTGACTTTTTCACTTCACTCGTTATCTCATCTCCTTTTCTATCGCCTTTAAATTTCTTCTCTTTTATTTTTTGATCTATTATCAATAACGTTTCGTCCAGGTCTTCGCTGTCAGATGAAATCACTTCTGAATCCGAATCTCCCGAAAAACAATCTTCTCCCGAGCTACTGTCGTTCAAGGTAATGTCGCTATCACTTAAGTCCGATTCGCATGAACTAACGGGCCTAATTCTCTTACGTCTTTTCAACCTGTTTTTCTTTTTAGTAAACTGCTTCGTGTTTTCAGTCTCATTTACAATTTCATCAAACAAATCTCCATTTGAGCAATTTTCTGTTTCAATAAAATTTTTGTTTTCTTTAATTAGACCCTTTCCATTCTTTTTGTTTAGGTTTCCATTCTCAATGTTATCTCCCTTGTTTTTCTTCTTGTATTTTTCATTGTGCCTCAGTGGAAATTGCTGAGAATCACAAGGAGACGACGACTTTTGAGACTCTTGTCCAAGTGTATCCGATGTATAACGGGAGAAGAATTGCTGAAGCTTTTCGATTACGTGCTGCAGTAATTGTGACAATACTGCTAAAGACACGGCCATTACAACGGATGACTGAGAAAAATCTGCAGCGAATCAAATTAACGATTAAAAATAATGTGACAGTTTTCAATAAATAAACGAAAAATTTAAGACCGAATACCTCTTTTCTGCTGCTTCTCGACGCATATGAGTAGTAATATTATTATTTTTAAGACCATATCTGAACTGAGGTGATCGGGATTTTCCAAAGAACGGTTTCCAAACGGGGTTATGTTTGATATTTCCGTTTCATTCAGATCAAATGGTAGAGAATTTTTGGATTCTTCCTGCAAACAAAACTGTAGCTCCTGCAGCATTTCATGACAGTACGAGCTATGCAGGCCATTGTCCATAGTGTTGTCGAAATACCACACATCGAAGAAAAATAAGAATCTCATGACGAGCTTTTGTACTGCCGGTAGGGTGTGGGGCAGAAATGGTTCTAATTGCATAAATTCAGCATTTTTTTCTAGAGCTTTTTGCAAATTTCCTTCTGCACCTTGAAATGGTTCTGGACGAATTATACTAGGGAAAATAAAAATATGCTTCATTTAAAATTTTCAGGATAGAACTTAGATATTTACATAGGTAGTTTAAAACAAATACTCATTAATTAGTAGTACTAACTGCTAATAAAAGCTTCTTACCATCTTATGTAGTGGTATGCTGCATCCAAATTATAATTCTTACTGCCGGCTAGGGTTCCAAGTTGATTATGTGGTCTACCACATCTGATATTCATATTAGCTGCTTGAATATAATACCTTTCAGCAGTGCCACTGTCCCAATATGGATAGATGTCTAGCAGATACCTATTTAAATCTCCTAAATAAATCAAACACCGGTAGCATGATTCCTTGGCCCATTCTGTAAGATTTTTATCAGGTACCCTTTGTGTTGATACAGTCTCTCCTACTTAAGCAATATTGTGAATTAAACACTGGTTTTCTTAATTTTTTTACATTGAAGTTTAGATTTTGATTAATTACCTTTTGCTAGACCTAAAGCACAAGTAGTTAATGGAAAATCCACTAGTCCTTGAAAATCTAGCTTATAATCAGTTTGTAGTTTAAACAGGTAGTGCTGGTAATGACCAATTCCAGACATTAATAAACCCTGAACATGAATGACATCTTCAAAAGACCACATATTATTCTATAAATAATAATAAAAGAATATTTTACTAAAATATTGCAATTTGAATATGAAAAATCTTTCCAAATATTGAATAAATCAATATTTATTTACTTTTCTCAATTGTTTGGCTGTAATAAATATATCATGATATCCTTTCCTCCACAACAGCTCTTCCCCTTTTTTCCCATGTCCTAATGGATCAGTTAATATTAATTTGTAGCAAAGATCGTGCAGCTTAGTTTTAAGAAGTGCCAGACCTGGCAAAAAGAGATTGGACACAGTCTGTGATCTTCCACGAACATCATCAAGCTGTCTTACAACTTCTGTAAGGGACCTGTAAGATGTTACCAATATCAGATTTATTCCAAACTCTTGTGTGACGAATTAAATTTTTTATTCAAATGGTAAATGGGTGACAAATTTTGCAATTACAATCAAACACAAAATTATCACCATACCGAAATTGTTACCTCCAATAAAAGTGTAACTTCGGAACTGCATAGTCATAGTCAATGTTTATTGTTATAATGATACTCTGTAAATTACGTTATTCGATATTTCTGATACATATCCTTTAACGCTTTTTAAAAATGAATGGGTCACATTACGACTTTTTCATCAAGGTCAGAAAATCTTATTAACAGGTCTCACTTACCTATAAATCCGTCTTGTGAGTTCGCTTTTTTCATTACTAACATCCGAAATCGGGATATATGATTTCTTCATTCTGTCAACTCATTTTCTCTTAATTTTCCTTAAAATTTTAGTCATTTACCATAAAAGTTGGGTAAATAAAATTTTTTTCCGTGATAAACTTCGCACTTCATTTTTTGGTCAAGTACGTTCGGAAATCACTCATAAAATATCTGGTGACACGATTTCAAATTAATTCGCACATGGGATGCGTGAAACGCGTCCGATCGAAGAAATGAAGATTTAGTTGCGTACATGGTTTTCACGTACGATGTACTTAAATGATGTGCAGAGATATAGTGCAATATATTTATTTTCTGCTGCCAATTTTGTTAAATTTTTTGTGAAAAAGAAAATCCGAAAGACCCATTGTCTTATACTAAAAGGCACTTATTTCATTTATTTAATTGGACGCCTTGACTTATCATTATGGTCATTATTGTATGATCATTATTATGTATAATGATTTGCCGATTTCTCATATTTGAAAACTACATCCAATCTGCTCCCTGGATTGGACAGATTTTCCCAGTGGTTTATGCCTGCAGTTGGAACTACTTAATTCATTCATACACTTTATTCTAGGGGTTCACTTGAGTGAACCAGTTGTCAATTTATTTAATTAATGTTAACAAAATTATAATAGGCCTGTCACTGTGAAACTGAAATTCAATAACATTTTTGTACACATTTTATTTACCTTTAGTAGCACTACTGTGTTGTAAATGTCAATTATGGGAAACTTCAAAGCATACAAAGAAATACCTCATACTTTTACATTCTTTTCAACAACTGTAACAATGTTTATTCCATTTCACTTTTCATGAAGTTTAGAACAAAATTAGAAATTTTAACTGCAGGTGCACAGTTTAAGGTAAAGTTTATATTTTGGAACTTTTTTATATGTAATATTCATTTAAATTGCAGTACAACAATAACAAAGTGTATACTGCCAGATATTGGAAAAAAGCAATCTTGTAGTTTTATTTTTTATTTTAAGATTCAGGATAAAAATCAATAATAAATGCAGGCATTTCTTGTAAATTAACAGTGTTATTTTCAACTTACAAGTTAAAAAAAGAACAATTACTCTTGTTCTATTACTCCCTCATCATTTTCTCTTTTTGCCTGGCCAATTTTTTCTTTGAGATTTTCTTTTTTGTTGGCTCCTCTTGTGCAGGCTTGGCAATGACCTCTTCTTTTTCAGTTAAAAAGACTTCAATGTGACATGGAGAGCTCATGTAAGCTGAAATAGAAAACAAATAAGCAATGCAAGTATTCAACTATTCATTATGTAATATTTGTTCACTTAATATGTAACACCTTTATATAAACTCAAAAAGGAAAGGAAACACCATTAAGTATATTTTCTATAGCACACAATTTTTCAGTATTTTAACGTCATTAAAATATGATTAGAACATGCGTGCTGAGTGGGACAGAGTATGCATAATGTGCGTACGCAAACGCAAAAAACAAATAAATGATAGGCAATGACAGTACTTACGATTAATCCTTCCGTGAGCTCTATATGTTCTTCTCCTTAGGCATGGGGCTCGATTTACCTGAATGTGGTCAATAACTAATCTGTCAATGTCGAGTCCGCTGTAGTCGGCGTTTGATTCCGCATTTTTAAGTAGCTGAAGCAAAAATTCCGCCGACTTCTTTGGCCACCTTCCCTGGGTGGTTTTCCATTGCTTTGCCTGTGCGCACCGACCTACACCGCCGTTAAATCTTCTAAACGGTACACACTCTCTATGTTCTATTACGTTCTTTAAATATTTAACTGCTCTTCTAAGTGTCATCTTCCGAATGGCCTGGGCTGTTTCTCTCGTGTTCTGAAAACAAGGCCACAGTAATATTATGTTACAATTAAATTGCTGCCCACTAAACGATCAAATGGGGCCTTTTCAAATTACGAAAAAAATCTTTCATTGGCCGGATGAAATAGAAAACACACCTTGAAATGAACACGGAGGTTGGAGCCTCTAGCTTTGCATGACTTCGTTGCATTATCTGGTTCCCTTGCGTACCGCCCCATTAGGAACCCTAAAACGGAACGAAAAACAAAATAGTACTTTTTAAAAATTGAAATCAAAACCCATCAAATTAAACAACTTTTCCAATTCGGTTTACAGATAAAAACTTAGGATTAATCGAGATAAAAATTACATACGTGGATATACGAATTCAGTTAATCATAAACAGTATGAGAAGAACACTCTTCGTGTCAGTAGACAGTAAAAGCAATTTCCGTTTGTGTATGTACAATTTCTTTCTGCTACATGTTAAACTCGTTTTAGTTTTTTTAAAATAATTTTTAAAGTATTTTTTCAGTCTATCAGATGTACAAGGGTGATTGATTGGACAGAGCATTCAATGAACGGCTTAATTGAATCGCTCTGAAATCAAAAAGGAAATTTTTGATAATTTAATGTACTAAAATATTAAAGAAGGTAACTGACCACCGCTCATGGCAGTTAGCGCTCTTGCGTTATAGCATTGATAAAATTGTTCGCCGACCGAACTAATGATTTGTAAACATTTCTTGGAGCTTTTCGCAACAGCACAACAAAGGGAAATTATTAAAATACGAGAGGTATTCACTGCATTACAAAAGTAATCAACTGCACTGCAAAATGGTTTTCGAAGCCGTAGTGGTCGAATTATTAAATAGATTTTTAAATCAGTATGTTGAGAATTTAGATACTTCACAGTTAAAAATTGGTATCTGGGGAGGTAAGTAAGCCATTTGTTAGACATGTTCCCACATAAACAATGTCATGGTATGATATGAAATTAATAAGAAAATCATTGTATTGAAATATTCAGGTGATGTGGTTTTAAATGATCTGAAAATTAAAACCACACTTTTTGATGATCTAAATCTGCCTGCACGAGTCAAATGGGGGAAACTAGGGAAACTGGCAATGAAGATCCCATGGAAAAACCTTTATGGTTCACAAGTGGTAGTTGATATTGAAGAATTACTTATAGTACTTATTCCCAGTAATGAGTTTAAGTATGATGCTGTTAAAGAAGAAAAGTGGTCCAATGAGAAGAAACAGGCAAGACTAAGAGCAGTTGAGGAGGCTAGGAAAAGGGAGCAAGACATTGGTAAGTTTCAAATGTACATAATTATCACATTTATATATTATAATTATATTTGGGAGTTTAAAACATTTTAACTTCATATAATAATAACAGTGAATACATATTCATTTTTAAATAGGACTTTTGACATGGTACATTTATTCAGCAAGTAATGTGTATATAATTTTTTTAGAGCCCATAAAACAAAGTGGTGGATTTGTTGAAAAATTAGTCACACAAATAATAAAAAATATTCAAATTGTCATTAGAAACATTCATATTAGATATGAGGACAAAACAACAAATCCTAAGAGTGCATTTAGTGTTGGAGTGACAATGTCAAATCTATCAGCCACAACTACCACAAAGGAATCATCTCAGTTACCAGAAAGCAGCAGTAATGGATGTGATAATTCCAACTTTATTTGCAAGGCATGGAACCCCAAATAATTCATTAATTTAATGTTGTCATGAATTTTGTACGGTCGTAAAGTGTCATAAACATTTTCTAAGATGGTGCTTAAACTACTTTTTAAATGAATTTCCAATTAATGAGTAATTTATTTTTGTAGGCTGTTTATTTAGAAGGATTAGCCATATACTGGAATCCAGATTCAGTATTATTTTCAGACTTTGACAGTGATACTTTGACAAACACTTTAATTGATAGTATTCCAAAAGATGATTACAAACCACAGGATTATTATTATGGTATGTTATTTTATGCTTTAATTATTACCATTATTGAAATAACTGTAAAAATGTGAGAGTAGCCTACAAAAATGAAAAGAAACAAAAAAAATCAAGACTTTGTAGCACTGCTCTTTTCATTCATTCAAAATATGAACTTTGTAAAAGCTATTACTATATCTAATTTATCTATTGTTTTATATTTTAGTATTTGGACCTCTATCAGCAACAGCTCAGTTACAACTGAACCCAAAACCTGAGAATGATGGTTCAGCATTTAACATTCCAAAGATTTTTGTCAATGTTTCTCTGAATGAGATTGAACTAGGTAATGGTTAATGCTAAATAAACCACTGCACTTCAATAATATATGATTGAAAATGTAATTAAATATGAATTGGTTTGAATTTCAAAGGTGTGACACACAATCAGTTCATAGACATTATGCTCTTTGTAAGAAATTATCAGAGACTTGCAGCTGCCTCCAAGTACAGAAAATACAGACCGATTGGTATTCCTGTTATAGGTCACACCAAAGAGTGGTACGTAAAACTCTCTTGTATTTAGCGAATTGAAATATCTCGTCCAATAGAGTTTATGAATTTGAGTGTTTACTTTTTTGCACGGGTATTGTATTTTGTGTAAAAATTACAGGTGGCATTTCGCGTATAATGCTGTTGTGGAAGATATTAGGCGATATAAGAGGGAGTGGTCGTGGGCGAACATCAAGGAACATCGAGAATTGTGTCGGAAATATTACGAGTTGTATGAAACGAAACTCAACTCTAGGAGGCCGTCCGCTGTTGTTACTGATGAATTACGAAATTTGGAAAATAAGTTAAATGTATTCAACATATTGCTGGTAAGGGAGCAGGTCTACGTCCAAGTAGAGAGAAGTAGTCAGCATAGAGAAGGGAGCTCGTCCAATACCGGATGGCTCACGGGTTGGTTCAGCTACGGATCAGATAAAAAAGAAAGCAATCAAAATGAATTAGGTAAGAAAAATACAACACTTTTAGTCAGACTATTAAGGTTTCCATTTGTGAGTGTATTTTTTTGTCTTTGCAGTTAAGAAGATAGAAAGTGTCATGACTTTGCAAGAAAAAGAAAAACTTTATAAGGCTATTGGATACGATGAAAATGCACCTGTCGATAACTACCCCGTTGAATTTGTTGAAGTTAAATTTCAGTTTCATCTGGATGCGATTAAAATAAACATTTTGGATGATTTGGCGGCGCCTGTTCTGCCAATTATGTCTGCCACAGTCAAAACGGTGAAATTGGACTTTGAGCAGCGACCCTCTGCGTCCGCTTTTAAGTATATGAATTTTACATGCATTAAGATCACAGTTTTGTGCATGGAATGATGTTTTATGTGTCACTTAATCAATTTCATTTTACAGGTTTGCTATAGCAATAGGAAAGTTCCAAGTGCTGGGAAAGCGTGAGGATACAGATAACAACTACCCAGAGCTGGTTACGTCAAACTGCTCCGAGTCTGAGAGTTTAGTTGAGATATTGTATGAAACCAAACCACTGAAAAGTTCTTGCGACCAACGCATTCATGTTAAAGCCCTACCGCTAAGCATTGTTTATCATGCTGACACCATAAATAATGTGAGGAGTGTCTTCGATACTGGTGATGACGACAACATCTCTAAGTAAAAATACATCAAATCTTATTTAGTAGGCTTCAAATATTTTTGAATAATATTCATTGTTCTAAATTTAATAATTATATTACAGGATTATGGCGGCCACATCAGCCTCTCTCCCGGCTTTTCAGAAGATCACCGCCATGGGTCTTCAATATGCAATCGAGAAAAGAACCATTTTTGAAGTGAAAGTTAATATCATGCCCTCTTACTTGATTGTACCTTATGGTGGTTCATACAATAAGTGAGTTCGTTATTATGTTTTTGTTTTATTTTTTAACTTATTTTTATGACCATATTGTTTCTTTAAATTCGAACTCCAATTCTCTTATAAATTTTTATTATTGAAAAAGTTTCCTTTTTTATTCTCCTTAGATACTTAATATTTCATTGCATAAACATTATTCAGTATGTTTTCACACAGAAACAAAGATATGTTGGTTCTTATGTTTGGCAAACTCAATATCGAGACCGAAGAAAGCGAACAGAAGGATATCAGCGTAAAAAAGTTGTATCTCGAGGGGACCTCCGAGCAGGAAATCTTTTCCACCGTGGTGTCCGCCAGTTACACTAATTTTCGATGTGAATTGACGGGCGTTCAGGTGAGGGAACCATACACATTCAAATGTAACTTAAAATATTCGGTCTTCACCTCTTTCATTCTATTGAAAATATATTTTGACAGAACTACAGTACGTATGTCCGAATACAAATATAAATCATTGCTTCTTAGGTCCTTCTTCAGTTGGCTGGTGAGGACTGGGTGCAAGCGTCTAACATTCAAGGCAGATCTCCTATGCGTTTTCTCGAATCCACAGATTTAGTCGTCGTAGTTAAGAAATCTTTGGTTACAGACGATGCACGGATACCGAAAATGATTTTGGAGGGTAAACTGCCCTCATTGACATTTAATTTTTCAGAGGAACGTTTCATTGCCTTTGCTGGTTTGGTCTGTTCAATTCCGACTAATACAGAACCAAGGGATTTGGCTCTTGATATGAAGGTTGCACTCAATCGTATAAATGAAATTAAAATTTGTTTTTGAAGGAGGTTGCAAGTCAATTTTATTGAATCTTTACAGAAAGGCATATCGCTAAGTGCTTGGTCTCTGCAGTCCGTGGGCGCTCAATTGGAAAACAAATTGATGCAGTTTCCTAAAGACCAACCTGCTGATATGCCAGTTAACTACTCCCAAGGAATAGATTTGGTTATTCATTTTGAAATGAATGGTACGTCTCTGGTTTCCCGATAATTGCGTAATATCACTGTCGTAAGAATACAAATAGATTATGGTACATAAGATGAAATTACAGACCCCGTTCTTCTCGGTTGCACATACAGTATTTCTCGCATCGAACTTTTTACGGTCAAATTACGGTCAAGGATATGACCTTTTGTTATTTGAATTAGCTTATGCTTCATTTTTAGAGCTGGTGGTCAATGTGTCTAAAAGCAAGCGCAAGAGTGACTCACCAACCAGAAAACAGTCGAAATCTCAACCGGCAGAAGATAAGTTTTTAACATTACGTGTGATCAAGCTAGAAGCGGAGATCACTCACAAAACATTTGAAATAATTAATTTGATTAAGTTGGGTGGAATTGAATTTCGTCAACACCATAAGAATACAATTCTGCCTTTCGTAACGACCGCGGGTCTGGCAAATGATTACTATCTGTTTGTCGTTGAATTTATTAATGTAAGTAATGGCGACATGTCTTTATTTTAGTGAACCGCGTGATGTAATTCTGTAATATTTTCAGGTTAATTTGACAGCGCCAGACTTCCGTACCGAAAGAGGAGGCATTGTCAATCGGCTCACCCTAAATGTGACGCCCTTGAATGTCGTTTTGAACAAGGAAGCTCTCTTAGCCCAAATGGCTTTCTTCACACATGTCCAGGCGCGACTGAATAAGGTTAAAGAAAATTGCGGTCAATTGAAGCCAATTTCGGCATCAAAATCAAAAGAACTCATCTGGGACCCTTGCGAAGGACAATTCGATAAAAAAGTTATGCCCAAAGGTGATTACATGTTTTATTGTAAATATTATATAGCTTGCTTATTATACGAAGAATCTCCTTTAAAGGGAAGAAATTCAGAAAGAAGTTACCAAAGAAAGAAATAATACATTTATTTTTGGATGCCACTTTGGAGGAGATCAATATTATTGTCGATTTCGAAGGGCAGGGACTGATGGAATTTCACTTACAAGGAGGCAGCGTCGAGATATCACATCGGAAGTCTTACACAAATTTGGATTTTAAATTGCAAGGAATTTTATTATCGGATTTGAACTCTCAAACAATTCATACAAAAGTATATTTGTATTTTTATTGTTGCAAGATTCGTCTTACGCTACAAATATGACATCTCGCTCTGTGTTCGTCTTTTCAGATCATTGAATCTCTTGAAAATAAAACTATAGCCGCCCGATTAACTATTTTCAACACTGACTATTACGGAACAGAGGACGCGGTTGACATGTCTCTTGAGGCCGAAGTGGCCGAGATCAGATGTATTTTTTTGAACATGTTTTTTACAAGATTACTAGTAAGTGTGAATTCTGTCACGTAACGAAGTTCATATCTTAAACTTTGAAATGCAAAATACAATAAAATGTATTCTGAAATTCAACTATAGGCGTTTCTGAGTGCTTTTCAAGTTCAGATTCAATCGTTTAAGGAGAGTGCAACGGTGGCTGCTCAAAAGGCGAAAGAAAACATGATTAGAGCTTACAAAAATACAGCCAAGATTTGCCTCAATGTTAAGATTCATGTGGGTTATGTGATTATTTACAAAAAAAATTGATTCGATGAATTGTCATATTCAGATATTTCTTATTCATAGTTGTACACTATTTATATTTTCAGGCCCCTTTATTGATAATACCGAAGGAGAGTTCAAGTTTGGAAGTTTTACTTATAGATTTAGGTACTTTGACAGTTAAAAATCATATAAAAGAATTGAACTACCCAACGGAAGAACATACATCGAAACGACCCCTCATTGACAATATGCAATTTCATCTTCAAAATTTAAAAATTTCTAGGTAATGATTACTTTTTAGTTCTAAAGTCCATTACAAGCATAAAAATGATAAGATCTTCAACGTTTAGTAATTTTCACAAATTTACTATTAATTTGTTCCTTTCAGGTGTGTGCTGCGTGAGGACATGATCCATTTCGATAATGAAAAAGCTTTTCTCATACCGGTCTCTTTTGAATTAACTATTAAAAGGAATTTGTCTACATCTTGGTTCAAAGTCATTCCAGAATTTGAAGTTTTGGCCAAACTGGAAGCAGTTCACATAACATTAACCCATGAGGATTTCAGCAACATTGCCACCATTTTGAACACTAATATGGGCGAGGGTAAGACCATTGCAATGGACATTGCATTGGAGCCCGAACCAAACATTAAATCGTCGACGAAATCTTCACCTACTTTTGAACATCAACGTAGAACTGATCTGCAGGAGGATGCAACAGAGGAAGAGAATACTCAACTTTACACTAGTATTAAATTTGTGTTCTATATGGACCGTTTTATTTTTGATGCCTTCACAGAAAATAGAATTGAGGTGAGTGGCCTTCCCTAAACTGGCACAACCAATATTTCTGTTAAAGCAAGCCAACTTTATTATATAATATTATATTTTTATTTTCAGGTGAACAACACCTTGACAAAGGAAAACGTCGGTTTGGCCAGATTTGTTTTGGAAACAATTTCCTTGAAAGGTAGAAAATTTTCAGATGGATCCATTGATATGTCTGTTTTGTTGATTAGTTGTTTGTTGAACGACACAAGACCCGGTAAGTACACATTTGTAGTACACATACTGATTTTGCGAATGTTGTTCTTATGATGTTAGGTTTACGCTTAAACTAGGTATACATCATTATTATTAAAATAATAAATAATTCGAAGCGCTGAAACCATTGTGGGTTCCCATAGTTGAAACCATAATCTCTAAAGCTAAAACATTTGAGTTCGTCAAGCAGGCTCTAATCTTGGCAATACGAGACGTACAGCATGTGTATTTTCCTTTTTAAATTGAGGTTAAATGTAAAATACTTTAAATAGGTAAAGAAGGAAGACTAACAACATTGATGGAAAGAACAGATGTTAATGTTGCCGACCAAGAGGGAGACCCGAATTCATTGAAAAGTATGATCCAAGTGGTATTCAAGAAAACCGATCTGGACGCTTTCGGTAAGAAAATACAATATTTATTTTTAACCTTAGTTAAACAAAGAAATTTATCCAAATTTTTGTTTTTAAAAATTTTGAAATAAATGCGTGTAGGAAATGTACACGAAATTAATTTCTTTATTTTAGTTGATGTTCGAGTTTACAAATTCACATTAATTTTGTCCATGGACTTTTTACACAAATTGAAGGATTTTTTCACGGTGGAAGGTTTGGGAGATGAGAACTACGACACCCAAAAATCGGTTAAACAAATTGAAAATAAAACAAAACTGCCGAAGAACGAGGAAAGTCCACGACCTCCAACCTTCACAATTAATCTCAGGTTGGAGAAACCCGACATCATCATCGTCGAAAACATGGATTCAATCGACACAGATGCCCTTATATTTCATGTAAAGCGTGTGAAAATTAAATATTTGCCGTTTAGCCAACTTACCCTAATCTCACATTGCATTTCAGACGGAAATTCTAATGAAGTACAGGTTGGCCGGTGTTAGGAAAGTTATATCTGGCACTTTGAGCGACATCGAATTATATTCATGTTGTTTTAATCCGGCAAAGAGGCGCCATACTTTGGCGCAGGCAAGTCAAACTTCTTACGAATATGAGAACTTGCTTTATATACGATTTTGACAACATTGTTCAATTTCAGGTCATCAAACCGTTTACAATTAGCGTGGCGGGATCCACACCACTAGAGCAAGGCTTGCACATTGACATTTGCTTAACCGAGATTTTAATTAATATTAATCCTAACACTGTGGAATTAATATCCAAATGTTATGAAGCTTTGTTGTCGAAATCACATGTCGACAAGGAAAATCTAAACGAAAAGGATTTATCAGATTTGTGGAACGCAAAGGAATTTGACCCCGATGATTATTGGTTCTTTAAAGCAGGTAAGAGGACTACCTTAATTAACCGGTAATTACAAAAGTACTAATGAAAAAGACCCTATTATTCACATTAATAATAAAGTAAATGTCGGTATGGTCACTTACTTCAAGGTACAACGATTCGAAAACAATATGCATTTAAACCTGTACTGCATTTGAAATTAATAGTAATCTACCAACACATTATTCAGATCCGCCGACATAAGGATTTTTAGATGTCATAGTTTAATAAAACTACTTGATCCCTCGTCGCAGTCAAAGTGCTGGAGTTTGAACGTATTACTTTAACTTTCCTAAATTATATTACGTCACCTTATTCATATTATTACAGAACAAGGAGAAGACGCATTGACCGCCATTTCTAGCACTTCCTCCGAAAATTTCTCTGAAAGGAAAGCCACTGATGAGATCTGTCTTCTAGCCATTCCAACAGTAGTGATTCTCATAGAGGGTTGGACGGCAAAACAATCGAAACCTTTGCTTTTAATGCGGACTGGATTTCAGTTTCAGTGTAACAACTGGAGTACTAAGGTTTCATATTCCTCTTCTCATATTATTTTAAATCGTGATACCGCTTCACTTTAATAACTTAAAAATATTTTTAGTTAACCGTGACTAGCACTTTGACATTTCAATTACAATATTATAATAAGGTAGGAGCAGCCTGGGAACCTTTGATTGAACCTGTAGAAATTCAAGAGGACAAAGAAAAGAAAATAAAACATTCTTATGTGCCGTGGGAAGTGAACTTTTCCGTAAGTGTTACCCGTAGTGTAATAAATGCTTATTGAATGAACCCGTGATAATGAAATGTGATGTAGCCTCATTGAAGCGAACGGTGTAACTATTGAAACTGTATAAATAATTATCACATTTCAGATAGCATTTGGGGATGATGGTTACTTGGAAGCCGTAGAACCGCCTAAAGTTTCAGTGACTATCTCGTGTTCCGATGTTCTCCCAATAACACTGACCAAAACGGGTTTGGATGTATTGAAAAGTGTTGTGGATACTTACACTTCTGCCGTGACAAGGCGAATCGTAAAAACCATAGTTGATTTACCTCCTTTTATAATTAAAAATGAGACGGGACTGGTGGCAGAGTTGCTTTTGGAAGAATCCAACCTTCAAGTAGGTTCTCCTGTTGGATTTTCTGCTGGCAAAAAAATGAAAATCTAAAAATAAAATTATCAATTTTTCAGGTGTGCAAGACCATTAGCAGTCAGTATAAGATTGTAAAATTAGAATCGAAAAGTGAGGTTGAATTACAGTTAAAATCAACGAGAATGTCGCTGGTTAAATCATTATGTTGCGTTGAAGGAAAGGCAGGATTGCGACTACGTGTTCAGGTAAAAGGAAAATCAGTGTTTGTTCGTTATCGTTTTATGCCTTTAATACGTCGCAGAATTTTCAAATCGCAGGTAGATCCACTATGCTAGAGCCACAGATCTTTCTCTATCCTATCAACAAGCCTGTTGAAATCCAATTTGTATCACGCTACACCAGTGATTTATTAACCTGCTATCGATTTTTAATTTGAATTCCAACTATTTTAGCAACTAAAGATTCGTAAGAAACCTACAACTACTAATTTTGGAAACAATTTTATGTTTGTTTTGGACTGAAGAGTCTCACGCAAAAGAAGCGATTTTTTGGGTAGCTGACCGTTCGGCGTAATTCACAGGAAAACAGAATATTGCATTACGCGAGGGAAAATGTGTTGCATAGTTCCAGTTCCATAGAAATTTAGTTGTCCTTGGCTGAGACATGGAAAATTATTAGTACTCAATTATTTTAACCGGTTTTTATTACAATTATACGACCTCATTCTCTCAAAATAACTATAAAAAGAGAAGACTGCGACTATATTTAGAAAAAAAAATTAAAAATTCGAAATATTTTATTTTTTGTATTTTTTAAAAGTATTGTTTCAAAACTATGTGTAACCGTCTAACTTTGCGTAATATGCGTTTGAATTGCAGTTCCCAATTTCTAAACCAATCGTATATGAACTTCCACTTAATTTAGCTTCCAAGAGATACTACCCCATTCCATTGAAGCAGTTGGATACTGAAGAAGTATGGGGCCTAGTGTCCGACGTTTCAATCAAAGATAATACGACTGTCTTGGTCCTACGGAGTACGGTGAAGGTTATTAATTATTTCAACGAACCCATAAATATTCATTCTCTTTCCGAGAATGGAACAGAGGCCGAGTATGTGGGCGTCGTGGAGGGAAATTCAGATTTTAGCCTTCCTTTCCATGCCGTTTACAGCTCAAATAAAAAGTTGTTTTTCAGCATAAAAGGGTGAGTGGCCAGATACATTTTCTCCGATAAAGGATTTGACAAAAATCAGTTACAGATAAATCAATTTTATTAACTCATTAGATCGTGTTTATCGACCGTACCTTTTGGTTGGGAAGCAATAAAAAAGAGTACTAATTTGTCGCTTCTAATGCAATGTACATCAAAGAATCCTGAAAACAACGATCCTTTTTTCATACAGGTACATTTTTTATGATACCTTCACATGATATATGTATAGGATATGAGTAGCAACTCTACGACAATATACTGAATTTGTTTATACCTAGGCTGTCGGAGAACTGGAAGAGATATATTTTTGCAATACAAATAGAAAAATCAGTGCCAGCGTTTGCTACACCATACATCTACAGCCTACGGTTAAAATTGTTAATTCTTTACCTATCGACCTAAAGATTTGTTTTCAAGGGTGTTCTACGGAGAAATACCTCCTACCGGGAAATAATTTACAAATCACAAACGCAGAGCCTGGAAGTTCAACTTTAACATTGAGGGTTTGCCTTAAATATTGTCTTTTTTATTGTACTAACAAGGTCCTTATACCTCAAACAGTATATTATGCATTTTTTTTAGATTAATAATTACCTAGACAAGGAATGGTCTTGCAAGGAAACAATACCTGATAATCCTTCGGAATTTTTTGTATGGAAATTCGATTCGTACAATGGCCTTGCACCTGAGACTCTGAACCTGGGTGTTCACTGTACGTTCACGAGAAGAACAGCAGTCTTTACAATTTACTGTCCTTATGTTATGGTAAATAAAACTGATCACCTCCTGACCTACAGGGTACGTTTCATACTTTTCCTATTCTGACTTATGTTGTTTCCCTCTAATCCGTTTTATTTTTTTTCCTCAAAAAATTGGATTTCCGTTTCAGTTTGATGGCAGTCACACGGTTTTTTACCACCCCAGGGATTATAAATATCCTATAATGTTTTCACCAACATTCAGGAAGTTTTTCAGCAAGAAATCGGCCTACCTGAAAATGAATGACAGCGATTGGTCAGACAAATTCCCGGTTGATGTTGCAGGCAGTGGGGGAACTGTGGAATGTGAAGATCCATCCACAAACATTATCTACAAGGTAAATCACCTTTTTCAAATAAGAGTTTGACTTCTTGTCTTTCAACTAACAACCAAAAATGTTTTCTGGAGTGCTTAATAAATAAATATAAATGCCGTTTCGTTCTAGGTATCGGTTACCATCAATTTGACTTTTAACAGCTTGACAAAGATTGTTACGTTCACGCCGTACTTTGTCTTCATTAACGAAACGAAGTACATCATCGAGTGCCAGGAATGTGATTCAATAAATGAATCGTGGTTGGAAATAAAACCCGGTTGCGGTACTCCATTTTGGCCTCGGTCCAAGGTTAACAGCAGGTCAATTAAGGTGAGGCCGCGGGGTTCGAGGGCCATCACACCGTCCTTCTGCTACAGCAATACTGACACCTGTCTTCTGAGATTACAGGATAAGGTTTGCAAAAGATAAATTGTTTTAACTCCTTTTCTGTATCAGAAACATTGAAAATATATTGTTCTTTTAGCACGGAGGAATTTTTGTAAATATTCAAGCTACACAATCGGGTACATATATAACATACAGCAGTTACGAACCTGGGCAAGCCCCTGCATTAATAATCAATTATTCTGCCAAGCCTATTAAGTTGTACGAATTAAATACAGATTTTGAAGTCAATTTGAAACCTCATAAGAAAATAATGTACGCTTGGCAGTGTCCCACTGGAAAAAGGAAACTTACCGTAATGAATCCGAAGCACATGAAAGACGAGATTTTTCTCGACCAGGTACGTTGACACTCAGAAGGCTATCTCCCAAAACTTATCTCGGTGAAGTCATTGGGTTTTGTTTTGTTTTTGCCACCAGGACATGGAAGGACATGTGTGTACATCAAAAGGAGAAACTGTACGTTACGTGACATTCCTTGATGGCATCCAAAGAATTCTTCTCTTCACAGATGATCTCGGCTTGTCACGTAGTATCACTAATTTTTTGAAAATGACAAATTCAGGCATTGAGGTCATATGCGAAATACAGGGAATTGGAGTTTCCCTCGTCAACAATATAAATTGCACCGAAATTTTATATATGGGTTTGATCAGGTATGGACTCTGAAACGTTCTCCATTTTCTTATTACACAAATTTTTTATAAGTGTTAAGTTTCATTCTTATTTATGCTTTTTATGGTAGTTCAGGGATAACTTGGGAAATTAAAAAAGTCGGGAAAACACGGTATAAACGGATGAAGCAGGACGATATTGACAAAATGGAGGAAGCCTACAACAGATACCAGCATGAATGTGAAATAAGGGAAGACATCGCTTCTGAAGTGGCCATAACCGATAAAATAACAGTAATTATTATTGGTTTATACCTTATTTTTTAATTGGCGTTAAACGCCGTTAAATGACATGTTAATTGCAATTTAAATGTTGTCTTGTTAGGTCAATTTTTCGTCAATGAAAATGCTGCAGCCGAATTTGAGAGATCTGAAAAGAACATTCGAACCTGGCGTCTGGCTGGCTTACCGTGTGATGGAAGACCAAGTTATGTTGAACCTTAAAGTGAATAAGATTCAGGTGGACAATCAGCTTCACGATTGCATATTTCCCGTCATTCTCAGTCCGGTGCCGCCGCCAAGAAGTGTCTCAGCTTTGTATCAAGGTTGCTTCCATTCGAGTCTGAAAGTCTTTTGATTCTTTGAATGTAGGTAATCGAGACGAGATTTATAATATATTCGTTATTTCAGGTTCTAAACCCTTTTTTGAATTGTCTATTGTTAAGAAGGCAGGTGACAATTCCGGCGTCGAGCAATACAAATTTTTTGAGATACTCGTGCAAGAGTTTCACATTAAAATTGACGTTGGTTTCTTGCAACAATTCTGGCTGTTTTTGGCACCGGAAAAGCTCTCGGATGAAGAAGAAAAAGCAAGATTTTTAAAGGATCTGGAACTGACTGAAAAGCCACTTATTTCTCACGTTGAAGTTGTCTCCTCCACCGAGCAAAAAAACTTTTACGAATACCTGCATTTCTCACCCCTGAAAGTAAGTACAGGAAGTCAATGGTATGTAAAATATATAGAGCGTAATTATAGAATGTATATATATATGTTATTCGGCATTTGTACATTTCGGATGCTTTTCAGATTCACTTTAGTTTCTCTTTGGCTGGCAGCATTGAAAGTGGTACTCTTCCTCCAGCCCTTAGTGTAATGATACAAAGCGTGGGTGTTACCTTGACGGATGTACACGACATAATATTTCGGTACGTATTGACACTCTTGTTCCCTGTAAAATATATGTATGAAGGTATTTGTCAAACCACTCAAGTTCCGTTGCAGGTTATCGTACTTCGAAAGAAAATGCATTTTTTTAACTCATAGACAACTGCAAAGAGAAGTGATGTCACACTACATTGGACAAACAGTTCGCCAGGCTTATGTTCTTGTTCTAGGATTGGACGTAATTGGTAATCCATTTGGCTTGATTGTTGGCATTGGTGAGGGAGTCGAAGCTTTTTTTTACGAACCATTCCAGGTGTGAAATAAATTCACTATTGAGAGAACAAATTGGGTAACACATTTCATGGTCGAGATCGATGATGTTATTCTATACATACATTTCAGGGTATTATACATGGCCCCTCTGAATTCGCGACGGGAGTTGCCATTGGATGTAAAAGTCTTTTCGGGCGAACCGTTGGCTCTACAGCAGGAACGCTGGGCAAGCTCACTGAAACTTTAGGTTAGAGCGGAGATTTATAATTTTAGTACAGAGCAAAATAATAAAAATTATAACCTCTAAATCTGTTTAATAAATTTCAGGAAAAGGTTTAGCCGTATTGTCATTGGACAAGGAGTACCAGCTACAACGAATGGAACACCAAAACCGCAATGAAAACATTCAGGCGTCGATGGCGCGTGGTGGTCGAGGTCTTGTCATGGGAGTCTTTGAAGGCGTCACTGGAGTGGTAAAAAAGCCCTTAGAAGGAGCAAAGGAAGAAGGAGTTGGCGGCTTCTTCAAAGGGGTCGGTAAAGGAATGATGGGCTTGGTAACAAGGCCTGTGACAGGAGTTGTGGATTTTGCCAGCACTTCCTTCAACGCAGTGAAAAGGTGGATCGGAATCCACTACAATCCTTTCCAGTTTAATGAAAAATCCAATAATCCGGGACATGAAATTTCAGGGTGACTGGTCCTTCATTCGAAAACAAACGTTTGAGACCGCCAAGGTTTTTCCGCGAGGAGCAATTAGTTCATCCCTATAATTTGTTTGAGGCTCTCGGAAATGCCATACTTCGTGCTATATGTAGGAGGAAGTATTGTTCATCGGACAAGTATGAACATCACATACCACTGAGGGATAAAGAGGTGGCCATACTTACCAATAAGAGGATGATTCTGGCCGAGTTGAATGAATTATTCGGAACCTGGCAGGTTGTACTGTTACTCCAGCTTATCAAGTCAGTTCTCTCTGATTCAGACAAGAATGTATCATGGATTGTTTATTTCTGCAGGAACAAATGGCAATGACTTGGATATCGATGCCACAGAAACCTCGTTGTCATGCTAAGGGAGTGGCCATAACTCTACCGGACAAAAATAAATCTTCCAACAAAGGAAAACCAGATGTAAAAGTTTTGATAATTGAAGATGAAGATGTGAAACAGGTTTGAAAACGAATTTATCACTCAGTTGTGAGGGAGGACCTTTAGTAAAATTATTTATGCCAACTATTTCGATCAAATTTAAATCAAATTAATTAAAAATATTCGTCATAATTTAAATTGAAACATAAATAAGTCACCTGCACTTGGTCATTTTCTTGAATTTGTTTTCAGGAGGTGTGCAAGAAAATGGTTGAGCTCTATAAGTTAGAAAAGGAGGCCAGTAACCAAACAGTTACCGTGTAGTTAAATCGCAGCTCTAGTAAATCAGACAGTACCGCTTTGGACGATGTAAAACTGTGATGGTATGATTTCATCGTTCTTACCTAAATTTTTTTAACTGCTAAACATACATAGATTATTTTTTAAAACAATATGTTAGTTCACACAGCCGGTGATATAGCGAATTAATATATTTAAGTACAAAATAAATGTAACGCTTAATTATTTCGAAAACACGTAATATAAAACAATAAAACATGTACAAGTCAGAGTACGTACTCGGAGTCCCTGGCAACCTTGAAATGGGTAGAACTAATAGCTTATGATTTTATGTGACAGGTTAAATAAGGCTAAGTTCCGCACAAACGTAAAATACATTCTTCATTTTATTAGTTTTTACATCCCCGTTTCATTAAAACGACCTTTTGCCCGCATTATGTTCCTTTCATTTCCGACCTAAAACTCTTAATTTACATAAGTTCCCAATGAAGTTGGTCAGTGTATGATGGAATGTAACTAACTGGTTGAGTTGTGTATTCATTAATGTTATATTTTTACAAAATTTATTTAAGTTACTCTGTAAAATGTTACTCTGCTTTTAAGAGCGCTGAAACAAACATTTTGTATTTTTTCAGCATTGGATCGTAAATCTGTAAAAAAAAATAAACTCTGGCGTTATTAGAATTTGTGTACAGTCATTTTGCAGAGAGAAGAAAATGACAGAGGGTTGACGAAAGCCTACCTGTACGGCATCCTTGTTAGGTGCGCAAACGAGTTCAGATTCGAGTGGATCTTCAAAGTATGCCTCCGGGGGCCGTTCACCTTTCATTCCAAGTTTGGCTCGGTATGCCGAACCGAAAGCCGCAGAATTATTACACTTCTGCGAGTACATGTTAACATGGGGATAACATTTACGGTACAAGAAAACGGGGGTTTTTGAGTGAAAATGTTATGCATTTTACCTGGATGTAAACTGGTATGTTGAATACGTCGCAAAGCACTTGGAGAATTACTTTATTTAATGAAGCACCTCCTGTTGCTAATATTCTGCATTCGTCAGAATGAATGAAACCCATTTCTTCAACGAAAGCCCTTCGTGCGAGAAACTGTCCCTCTATTAATGCTCGCACCTGATGGTTTGACGAATACTTGAAATTGTTTTTCATACTGGGAAGCCAAAATTTAAGTGTAATGTCTCAAAAACAAAAAATATGAAATGAACGGCACAAAATAATGGGATTGTAATCTGATAAATATCCACTGTCCTATTTACGTGACTATATAAGGTCGACAATTTTTCGGCATGGTTCTATAGGTGTGTCTGCTACTGCTCAGCTAATTTTCACACAAGGCTATTACATTTATAGTTTACCAAAATGTTTTTATTATTTTTATGGTTTTCAGTCTTAAGGAGTCAAAGCTGTTGTGGATGAAGTGTAACGAGACAGAGTATTTGACTAACTTTGACAATAATAATTATTAATCAGGAGCTTACCTCCATTTCTGGAGCTGCAAATTTCATTACTTTTTCTCCTCTGGAGTTCCACCTGTAGTCGCCTTTCTTTAAAAAAGGAAGAATTTCGGTATTGTCAAAGTATAGTCCGAAGTTACCAAAATTTCCCCTTGGTGTGGAGTCCAGTAAACGATTGAATTCGTCCCAAGAGCCTTGAGCGTACAAATTTCGAAGTCTTTCCCTCGTCAGAGACCCGTTTTTAAAGCACAACAAACCCAGCCAACCATTTCTTTCAGTAGATTTGCACATAACATGTCCGTTGAGCGTGGTTACCGGTTCAGACAGGGACATCATGACGGTGTCGCTCGTTCCCAAGCTTACGGCCAAATCTTTTTCCGAAAGCTGCATACCTAGAGACAAAAACAATTTTAATAAGATAATCAATTAAGGCAGTAGATGATTTGGGCTCATTTATTATTGATTACTATCACCTGCTAGAGTTGCTGGATTGTCACCGGTAAATATCACAATCTGACACGATGGACTAAATCCGAAGCGATCTACAAAATACTTGGAGATGTTACCAAAATTTGTGAGGGGCGGCATGGGAGACCCTAGTTTTTCTTCTAAATTTGGTGCTTTTGTTGCCTAAAACAAATGGTGTTGCAATATCAATAAAGGTCGGCAAAACGTGCTATAATTTTGAAGGTATTAAGAATCCACCTTGACGCAAGCAGGGTCCCATTTTTTTGTTCTAATATCCATCAAGTTCATTCCGGAGGCATCAGCGTAGTCTATGGCTGCATAATCCCCAATAAATAGGGAACAAGCAAATGAACTAATGAGGGATATTCTCTCTGTAAGGTCATAAGTGCTCGGTCGTTGATCCGCAAATTTTGCAATCTGAGACCCTGTGAAACGTTCAAAAGCTCTGGAACCCGTAATCTCGGCCATTTTCTGAAAATTTATTTGGTTAAGAACCTGATTAACTATGCACGTGGCGAAGGGAAGTTTTACACTTTAGAAGGATGGTGCATGGCAAACCTCTGCCCCGCCAACACTATCTTCCATTAGTAGGCAGTATGTAGAAGTGCTAGAGTCCATCCACACAGGACTTTCTTTCAGGCTGAAGCAACCCTGTAGCTGTTGAAAAAGGAACTGAGACGAATCCAAATTTTTCAGCTTTGCTTTCCCATTGTTTTGCCAGTAGACGGATCCGTGCTGCTGCAAGTGCCAGGTTAAAACTTGAAATATTAAACGGAGAAGCAACTTGACCATTTGCAAATGAATACCTGGGCGGCCCCTGAGAGTGCCTTAATAACTGAAAAATCGACGCCATCCAATTTCATTTGATCAAAGAGCAGGTCCACGGCTTTAATCCACAAAGTCACAGGAACTGTCATCGCTCCCTTTTCACCTTTAACGACCCCACCTTGTGTCCTGAAAATCGACGAACACTCTTTAGGTGGCATTCGTCAGAGTGACAAAAATTAACTTTCTATTACCTGAATTCAGGAAGTTGCCTGTCGAAAACAACGGCCGATTCGTGAATTACATTAAGTTTCGAATCGACCACAACGGCTTTTAGCTGGAATATATTTTTAAAAAGTAAAATTTGTACGTTTGTCTGCAGCGCAAGTCTCACCTATTATTCAATAACAAAGATCAAATTGCTTACTTTTTGAGTGCTGAAGTCCAGTCCCAAATAATTAGTCATGGTCTTTGTTGACACCTTCGCACTAACTAAAATTAGAATATGATACGATTGTTTTGAGTACCTTTTTTTAATAGCTGATAATAAAAACTTTCGGTGAAGTTGCACAGAAGGACCGTACGGTAAAAATTACTTTTCTCTTCAGACTTTAAATTTTTTGAATGATTTAAAGTAGTTATTATCTTGTTATCACAAACAATCCAGTATATTTCAATTTAAAAATTTATTCTACGTGTAGCTTGTATTCAATATAAATGAAGCTTTGTGCCATGATAGGAGAAGAAGGAAGAATACGTTCAAAATATTCTTCGGTACAAAAAATAAAAGTAATTAAACATCAAAATATGTTCTTGAATGAACCGGGCCCAACCACACGTTTTCTTATGTGAATTCTTGAGACATTCTAATTTGCAAAGTGTGAATTAGAATGACTACGTATAACAAGAATCTTAGATAAAATTATTATCTGTAATATGTTTTTATTCACAGTCGTATACTGAAGGAAAATAAATAAATTGAATCCATTTGTGTAAGTAATAGTGAACTCATTCGCGCGACCTCAAAAAGAAGTGAAATTCCATTGACTTCAGGTGACTACTTACGTGTTATTTATAACATGAATAATGGCAATCACAATATTGGAACTTAAAAATGCACTAGAAGAGAGGGAGAGCGAGAGAGACAAAAAAACAAACTCAATTGAGTTTGTAAAATAGGTCAGCAAGTATCCGAGGAGGTCATTTTTCAGCCTCAATTTTCTTATCTTTGAAATTCATCCGATATTTATCGCGACAATTATCGTTGGCGACCGTCAAACTAGTGGAAATTGACGTGTCCTGGCCTACTAGTCACTTTCAAATTAATAAATTTTCGTTTACAACGCTCGCACATAAGCAAATGTTCAGACATCCTCAACAGACCTGTGAAAATTCGGACTACTACACGAGATGAGCAGCAGAACCGATCTATTCCCCGTAATACAATATAAATATAGAGCCACATTAGGTTCGTAAAATTAATTTTTCTTTTCAAGTCGCCAACCCATATATTTAATGTGGGTTTACTGCCTACATTAATGAATTTGAGCTAAACCAATATTTTCTATTGCACCTAAAGTGCATTTCTACAATATGCATATTCAAAAAGTGGCAAATAGTTGCACAAGTTTAATGAATATGAAGCTTTTTTTCAATTCTTTATTGATTTTGTAATTAAAATGGTTAAAAAGCACATATTGATGTTGCTGTGAGTTTGAACAATTATAATCTGATCACTTGATTCAAATTGTACTACATATTCTTTTGAAGAGCCAATGGTAATGGAGATAATTTCTTACAAAGGAGCCTAAATAAGAGTACCATTGAAAAGAGTGCATAACACAAAAATTTACAGTGGGATACTTGTGAAGGAGAGAAATTTAAACAAAGTGAGAAAAAGAAATTATATTATTATTTGAGTCACCTGACAAATCAAAAAGTACAAGGTGTCCACATTTCTTTTAATCATCCAGTCTGTTCCAGGAAAATTTTAAGAAAGTCAATTCTTTTTAAAACAACTTAGTGTCCTGTTTTGAATTCTGAAATGAAGCTTATTCAGGTGGTTTTGCACATAAACTTTTAAGAAATGCTGGAAAAACAAAAAAAATGAAAGTCAAGTTATAACATACAAAGTATTGGTGAAAATTAATTATATATTTATATATAATTAACATGTATTTTAATGTTTTAAAATTTTTAAAATGTGAAAAGGCGCAGAGATGTATTCAATTTAAATTTTACTTAAAAACTTAATTAACATATACACAAGGTAGACTTGTTATAACAGTAAAAGACTTATGTTTACTCAAACTAAAATGAATTCAAAAATGAGTCTGTTAACGGTTAGAAATGTGAGATCAAAAATTATTTGTGTACATATATTGCAGATAATTAAATTGGTTAATGCTTAATTGTACTTACAATTTTATATGCTGCTGATACTCATTATCTAGACCTGTGGTGCGAATAGCTTTTTCAGGAATGCTAAAATATGAATGTTACACAAAAAATGTGAATTTCAGGTGCTTGTCCCATAAATTGCACTTACAAAATTGTAATGTAATACAGATGTTCAGGTAGCCTGGTTACTTAGCTAAACCTCGTGTTGATTCAATGAAATATTATAATGGAGCGCAAAATGTGTACCTAGTATTACTTTCTTGTAAATTTTAAGGTTAGAGAAATTAAGCGAGTCGTAACCCGATTCTAAAAATCCAATTGGGCCTGTACCAAATTTCGTTTTGGCTTTGCATTCATAAACGCTTACTCAAAACTTCCTACGTAATTAATATAAAGCGATGATGATGATGAAGGTGATGAAGTTGAAGATGATGATGGTGATGATCAGCGCACATGTGAATACATCAGAGCTTTGCTATTAGTTAAAATCGAAATAAGGCATCTGAACGTGACGTTGGCAACCATTGGGAATTTTGACTGTTTTGCAATATCGATATAAACTAAATAAAACTAATTTAATGAGTAAAAGTAAAAATATCACTGATGCCGCTCATACGTGAGTGTATAAAAGTTTTAACGTTTTACATTCCCGAGTTCTAAATATAAACGACCTAGACAACACATATATTTTGATGTTATGAAACCTTTTAACAAAGTTGACGGGTAAGAAGAATATGTTCCCGCGAAAAATGGTTTTTCAAAAATGTCAGTGCAATAACATAGTATTTCTTACCTTCGTAAGCAATAAATCCTTCATCATCTTCTGGTGGGCTGCAATCTTTCATAACTTCCTCACATTCGGCATCGGTCAATCTCTCTCCTGTTTAAAAATAAAGAAAAAGCGTGCAAAACTGAAAATAATATTTATCTTCTCTTCACAAACGTACGCAAGTAACTCACCAAGAGCCAATAATGTGTGCGAGAGTTCAGCTCCGAGCATCATACCATTTTCCTGTTTGTCGTACAATTTCAAGCATTCCAAAAAGTCTTCAAAGCCTCCATGGTCCTTGTCCTTTTTGCACTGGCTGAAAATTGGAAGAAACTCGTCGATCTTCATTGTCTTTTCGCCTAAATTGGAAACCAAAGACAGCGATTATGTTGTGTTGAATTTGAAACGCATTCCTGATTCTAAAAATAAATTATAATTTTGTCGCAGTTTTATCACCTTTCTTCTTTGTTCCTCCCAATTTTTCAATCGTAGCGTTCGTTGGGTTGAGATTAAGTCCTCTAAGCACGTCCCCAAGGTAAAAAGCATCGACAGTACCGGAACCGTCCAAGTCGTAGATTGAGAAAGCAAAATTTGCTTCTATTTAAAATAGAATTTCATAATAAACAATTAATTTAATCTTTGCATTCGTTGATTAAAAAAATACCCTGATTATGTTTAGGTGAGGCGAATGTAATTTTACACCCAATGTCTACTTATATGGTGGCCATCTGCATGATGATGTCACCTGTTTATTTATAAACGGATCGCTTGATGTTGAAATTTAGAGTAGGTAACATTAACTTCTGAAAATGTAATTTAAAAAAACAATTACAATGAAAAAATACTCACTTTCAACGTCGCGGGAACTCAAGTCAGCCTGTATTAGAAAAAAGCAATCAATTAAAAACTTAATTCGATTTATCCGTCCTTTGGAACTAGCGTATTGCATTGAAATTTAACTTTTTACTGAATATTGTAGCGTATGGTACGGGGAATACCCGATAGACAATTATTCTATTCTATTATTGCGTTTAATTTCATTGCCTTAGTTTTGCCTACCATTGCCTAAAATGGAGAGTTGTTCGATTGGTCACATTTAAACTAGGAAACAGCACAAATAAGAATTCTGAACAAATTCTACTAATATATTGCAAAAAAATGAATAGAAATCGAAAGAGATGTGTAGCGTGATTTTTCCTCTGAAGTTCACATTTTTTTAGTTAGACCATCACAGATGAAACGGGGCTACAAGGCACTATGAGTAAGAAGTAAAAGAATCCTTTGGTATAACTTATACAAATAACTTAATTTAAATAATGTGAAAGGATATGGCACATACGGTAGATAATTTTTTCTGTAAGAAATTTACATACCATTGTGTGTTCTTGTTAAGTTCGGACGCACTGTGTGTTATCCCGTACGTATGAAGGATACTGTGTGACTGATTTTTTTATTTTCTCGGAGATCGCGTTTGTGCGTTTTTTGGTGGTTTGCCCATTTCCAAAAATAAATGAGGCTGATTTGCTGCGGAATCTTTCGACGAATTATTTTCTCTAGTCTCAACACAGAACCATTCGTGTCCGTTTCAGGGTGGCCATTTAGTGCAAGTAACAATCACTGTAAGCTTTAAGATGTTGAAGAAAATACAGAATTTATAAGTTCAGCTTCACTTCAAGAAACACATGCGAACGAAAAATGACAAAAGATACACCCAAAAATAATTCGAAACTGAAACGGTTTTCTTTTGGAAAAGGAAAGTAAAGGAAACTTTGACGTGGTCTGACCATTATTCATTGCTTTAATAATAAAACAGTTTTCGGGGGTATTATTGTAAATTTGTTGAAGGCTGACGTTGGTCACCACTTGATTTTTCTTTAGTATTATTTTTAAATTTCACATTTGGCGTGCCAATAGCGGAGTGGAGGCCGAATCCGTCTTAATAAATGGAAACGACTAATGTCGGAGTCTTTTTAGGAGGGATTTAACGTGAACTATATAAAAGTTCAGAGAATGCGCATCGACGAAGACTAAAATGTGGACAATGAAGCATTTTATGATGAAATGGGTTTTCTTGGTTGACATTACTGACGGATACCTTGTAGTGAGTACACTCTAAACGTGTTCTTCCTACGACAAATGCACGTCTGAAGCGCTTCACGTAGTCTCCCATTGCATGGTTTCAATAAAAGTTTTATGCATGACAGCATTGTTGTTGTGAGAAGGAACGAATATTTTCTAATTGTTTAGTATCCTAGTTTCCATATAACCAAGTCTAAATTTTCAAATTCCCAAATGAATTCGATAATTCAAATGGATCATTTTATTAAACAATTTTTTGTAGTAAAGCGCTTTAAATCAGTTAATTGTTTTTTGTTTTTGACACGTGAGAAGAAACTCAAAAAACTAATCAATAATGAATTACTTTTCAAATTTACTACCAAAAAAATTATGTGTTCTCGTATGAACATATACATGTTTATGTAAATATTTGTCCGGCCCTATTTATTCACATCACTATTACCGCTGTGGATTTCATACTTCTGGTCAACGTTGGTCACCTTTATCTGACGACGTCTTCATTCTGCCAAAGGTGGAACACCAAAAATTACGAAGCCGTGCCGTCAACTTTTTTCTTTTGTTGTATTTGACTTTTTTCTCCGAGTCCGTTTGGTCTACGTCGGGCGGTTTCCTTTCTTGCAATTCAGGTGGTTTAAGCGACTCTACGTAAACATCGGTGGACAGTAAGTCAACATTACTCTTATTCTCAATCACTTGATTGTTGTCTGAAAACAATAAATAATGTACTTATTACCTGTGATCAAGGTTTACAAATCTTGATTCTTTTTATTTCTCATTGATTTTCTGACGCATCTATTTCCTTACCTTTTGTTTTCTGGGGGAAGATTTTTTTCACCGACTTTTCCTCCGTAATGGGACTGCGAGGACTGCCAGAGTCCGGTGTCGGCAATCCTCGAACTGTTTCCAAAACAATAAACTCTGGTTGAATGTCTTCTGTTTGCTTTTCTTCTTCTCTTCTCCCATGCTCACCTGCGTTTACCGCAAGTTGTGTTTCCTTCTTACCAAGTTGATGTAGTTTCCCGACGCTTTTTTGAGGCTCAAATTGAACAATAACTGCACAATAAAATAAAATAAATATAAGGTGATGCCAAGTTTAGAGGCTACGTTACAGATTTCTAGACCGAATGGAAACATTCATTGAAATTTCCAAATTGCCATTTTGTGCCAACACGATCAATGACTGATTGATCAAATTATATATATTTTCTGTAACGAATATAGGGTTGGATCTTCAATCGATTAACCTATATTTATTTTTCTATCATATTCTACCACATATCATATTTTAAGCGATTAGAGAAGATGAGAGAAATTTCTCACCTCCGAGCAACACAGAATTTACTTGAGGTTTCACCTTCAAACGGTTTAGAATATTAAGGAAACTTCGTAGTTACCGTGTTCTTCTTCAAATGAGTTTGCGCTCGCCAGTGAGATACTTGATTTTTTGGCAAGGCTCTCTTGCTGAGACTGAAAATTCTCTTTCAATTCGCATACATTAAGATCACTGTTTCTACTTCCTCCCTGCTGAATGTTCAGTTGACTTCTGACAAACTGACTTTTATATACGAGAGGGCTCTTGGGCAACAATTTTTTCAAGTTGTCTGTTCGATCGATCAGCCTATTTTCTTCATCCTTCTTGTTGAGAGATTCAATTGATTCGCTTCCCGCAGCAGAGTTAGACTTGATTTTTAAGGTTCTTTCTATTTGTTTTTTGGCTATGTTTTTCACTTTGACGAAGTCTTCCTTTCTCAGGAATGGAAGCACCTTTTTCTCTACGACATTTCGGACATCTGACTCAGATGGTGAGAATTTGTGCTGATCCAGGGTTGTCGGTGAGTCTGGAAAAGTTTCTGAAGCAAAGCGACTGTGGCTCAAACTTTTTAACATAGTCTGCGTGTTCTTCAGGAGAGATCTACTCTTCTGTAAAAGGTTGGTCGCCGATGAATGACAATCCTCCAGGATGGATTTTATGCTCTCGGATGCCATTAGTTTGCTGGTGTCCCTCGGCAGTGATTTAGACGTCCTCAGAAAGATATCACTATCTTTTCTATTGAATCTACTTGATGCCTTTCTCAAAACGCTTCCTAGGGTGCCATACTTTTGATTTTTTGAAATGTCGTCGAATTGACTCTTTTTCTCTAGTCCTTGCGCCTGCTCTTTATTGTTGCCATTCTCGGTGGACGTTGTTTCTTCGGAAGATACTCTTCGATTTGCGCTGTGCCTTAATTTTTGATTTGAAAACGTTTCTTTGTCTATTTGTTCGTGATTGGAATTTTGAACACTCATTACCAAATTGCTGTTATCAATCTGTTTATTAAATTCGTCCGTTGCACACTCATTAGGGTAGTATTCGGCATCATTAAAGCAAGTTCCGTTCAACATCAAGTGCATGCTCTCGACAAGTTCTTTGTTCACTTCTAAATTGTTGTCCCCTACTTCAAATGACAGCAACGGAATGTTTACGTCTGGAACAAATGTTTTCCAACTTTATATCAAGTCTGATGAGTGAAAGAAACGAATCGTCGACTTGCTGATCTTACCTGGGACTTTGTACCTTTCATCTGTCATGGATTCAACGTCCTTCAAGTCAAGTCGGGGCCGATTCAAGGTGCTGTCCTCTTCAAAGTCTTCCTCCGGTTTCGGATGGTACGACATTACCTCCCTAACCTTCTGTACTTTTGTCAAGCTAGCAATGTCTCGATTAACGATAGATCCTACTTGAACGGGTTCTCCTTCGACCACCATGGTCACGTCATCGTCCGACTCTCCATTAGTTATTTCAAAGAATGAAGGTGACCGTAGGGGTAGACATTGTCCCGAAGATGATGTTACTTGAGTCATTTTACCATAGTCAACGTTGGACAAAGTGAGATCTTTTGGATCGTGATCAACATTTTTTATAGGGCCTATTGTTGTCATTCCTGAATACACTTTTCTGCAACAAATAAATTTTACATTGTAATCAATGTTTGGTTTGCATTTTTAAAATTACACGTATACGTATTATTTATATCCAACCTCTTCGGGTCTTGTTCTTCAAGTTCCAAGTTGACGTTCTCCGCACTTTCGGCAGGTATAGGGAGTAGCGCGGATTTTGATGTGTGTTCCTCTGCGACTATTTCGTTCAGCAAGGAAAATGAAATGCTTTCACAATCGTCTTCGTTGCTACTTTCACCCGGTTCTATTATCTGTATTACATTTTCTACGTAGTCGATGTCACTTTCTTTTGAGTTTGTCAGCACCGGTTCTACTTGGATTCCGGTTTTACTTTGGGACTGAAAATTGATTTTTACATACATCTATGAAGTTTTAATTCTAATCGGTCAGTTATCGAGTAACATTGCAGCGACTTACAAACTTGGCAACTAGATATTTTTTTTTTGACTGCAACAAATAATTTCTACATGTTGATGTTTGATGTGAATCATCCATAGAGTTTGGACTGTTGTTTTCCTCTTTTTTATTCTCTTCAAAAGTATCGCTCTGACTGGTCGTTGCTTCTACATGAATATAATTTACATGTGTCAGGTAATTTCATTTTTGATCAAATTGGAAATTTACTTCAAATTCTTAGATGTGTCAACAAATTTTATTACCTTCCGTACCGGTCGTTACGTCGTTCCGTTTGTCTTCTTTTGCCGCCGGCTCGCCGGAAGACCTGTTACCAATTTGTTTCTCACTGCCGTGTGCAGGCACAGGAATGCTCTCTTGGGTGGACTCTGGTTGTGAGAATTCACCGGTCGTACTCAAAGGATCATTCGGTAATAATGACACACCTCGATCACTCAAGTCACTTATCTTTTCGACTTCGATTACCTCATCTTTACCTCCTTTGCTTGAAAATAAACTCATTTTAGTAAGAACCTCACTACCCAAGAAATTACTCCTGTTGTTGTTTTCTAAAAATGAATTTGATTCTGTCAGCGATGTTTCCACCTCTTTCTCCAATGAAAAAAACCCATCATTTGGATTGTCGGTTTTTATCCAAGTCAAGTTATTTGCTGTTTGTGGAATTTGGCCATTGTCACCCGCATTGTTAGCACTCTGAGATCCTTTCAGGTTGTAGATGCCTTTACCTGAGCACAGTCTACCTTCTCTCACAGCTGTCTCGGTTTCCCGTCCTCCGCTCTGCGATCTCTTCAATTTTCCATCGAATTTGTCGGAAGGTGAAATTACGATTTCCTGGTTCTCATTTTCATTTATATTTTTGTCTGAGGCTGTATAAATTTTTTCGTGATACGCGTTCGTTTTTTCCAATAAAATACATAGTTCGGGTGGTGTTATCAAATCTGGAAATGTCTGTCTTTGACACAGATGATCGTTTCTCATTTCTGCACCATCTTCTCTAATACTTTCGCTTACATTCTCATTAGTTGTAGAATTTTTTCGGCTCAAGAATGCCTCGGTGAGTGTTTCACCACCTGATGCACCATATTCTGGCTTAACGTCGTGTCTTTCAATGCTGTCTGGCTCCAAAGTTTCATCTTTTTCATCTTCCTCCGGTATATTATTATCGAATATTGTAGCAGAACTTTGCCTTTTCTTATTATCAACCTGAACCGTTGACACAGGATCTGGTTCACGTGTTTCTTCTAATCTAAGAGAATAGTCTTTCTTGGATGGTGAATCATTTTTGTTTCCCATTGTGTCCCTTTCTTCGAATGTTTCTTTGCTGCTGCCAGCGCTCAGACATTTCGACTGGTACGACGATTCTAAAATTTTTGACGCCATATTCTTGTTTCTGGATGAAATTTCAAAATTGACAGATTGAGACTCCAAATCGGCGTCTCCCTTTCCTTCTGAGCGATGGAACACCGGAAATGCATCCACAGTCAAGTGATTTAAATTTAAATTAATTTCTTCTATTTCTTTGGTCATCTACAAGGGACACACAGCAATATTTGTCAAATTTATTTTTAATTAAGTGAAATCTATCTCTGGCATACCTTATTTACGTCTTCCTCGGCGAAGGCACACGCCCTTGGCATGTTCGGGTCAATGGAAGCTTCCGATAATATCTGTACAGAAGTAGACTGGTTATACATAAATGTAACACATTCTGAGATATTTTTAATAAATAAACGTCAGGTGTGACGAACATTTAGATTGTACAATGAGAAATAGCGGTTCCAGGTAATCTTACCTTATCAAACTGAATAAGCGACACAGGATCAGTATTTAATTGCCTGAGTTCTTCTGTCGTGCATTTTGCAAACGTATTTTCGACAGGTTCTGCAGTCAAACCCTCGAGTCCTTCCGCTGTCACTACCTCATTATTTCCTTCTTCGGTGCAATTGGACACCTCAAAGTCAACCGTCCCGCTTGTGTAAGGTACGTAAATCTTCCCTTTTTTTCCCTTGGTGAAATATTCAATTTCAATTTTCTCATCACGAATGACGTCTTCTCGTTCCAAATAATTAAGTCTGCTTGTGTCGAAATGGTATTTTACTGGCTCATCAAGTCCAGTCTTTTCCAGTCGAATCTGACCATTTTCGATTCGAAGTTCATTGTTAGCCAAAATGTCCTCTTTGATGACTTTGCTTTCATTCAGGCTCTTCAATCGCTCTTCCTTAGGTTTAATAAAAGTATCTAATATCAGTTCTAAATTTTCCCTGGCCGTTAAAAGACTAATAGATCGGTCGATGCTTTCACCCGAATCTAGTTTCAGCTCTTGGTTTGTTCCTGAGGGAATGTTTTGATTTCCAGCATTCAAGTCAAAATCCTTTGAAAACGCTGGTATCTGGTCGAATTGCTGGCAAAAATCTTCGGTTATATTGAAGTCTCCTATTCGACTGCAACCTTGTAAATATTTAATTGCTTAGCGTTTATTACGTGTATGCTTATTAATTAAATTTATTTGAATTTTTTAAAAAATGTTTTTCCCTGATAATTCCGCTGCCTCACCTTTGTCGACAAAACGTAAAGCTGCAACAACGGCTTCTTCTAAAATAAACTCAACAACCCCCTTTGCGGTTATGTCTAGGCTGATTTCCTTTTGATCAATGGCTTCATCCGCTGAAACAAATTGGCCAGGTTACCAGAGTACACAACTACAATTACAAACAATTGTATTATTTTTATCGTGGTCGACGCCATTTTAACGGATGTTTGTGTACAACTCAATCGCATCAACTCTGCATTTTGCCATTCTTTCCCCAAACGCCCACAAATCGACCTGACAGCTCTTTTTAAATAGTTTATATACCTATTGTCATGCAATTTGACATGCTTCAGTAAACGTGTACCATAAATGCGCGTGCACTAATATTTTTTGAACATTTTATTTTCTTTGAGTAGAGGCTAAAAAATTCATTTGTCTTCGTGCAAAGCAATTGTTCCAAGACATTTTTAAATCGGTGCCCCCTTAATTTATCGTATTTAATTTTTTAAAAGTTCCCTTTTTTCATGGGGGTGCAAGGAAATTTCACGTGTGCAGGTAATGCTTCAATTACTCTGGCGTTCCACTACACCGGTTCTCCTACCTTGCCTTCTTTCATCCGGTCATTCCTTTTTCTTCTTGTCATATTCTCTAGGAGTGTGAACTGTTCGTTCCCAACGGTTTGTATTGATTTATATACATTATATTCTCTAATGTTGTATTCCCAATCATTTCACATAAAAGTTAAGCGAAAGATGTGTAAGAATGTAGCAAGACTAGTAATATTTTTATTAGTAGTAATTGTCAAATTTAATTTATATATAACGAAATCAAAATGGATGAAAAAGGGGAAAAGTCGGAAGGATAAGATTACAAATGGTTAGCGGAAGTTGGGTGAAAAGTAAAGTAAATTCATTGTTTATTTTAGTTCGTAACACTCGTTGTAATCGCTCGGCCATATCTGGGCATATATTTAAATTGAATTTTCCCATTTTTACCAGGTGTCATCTCTCAGGTCTGCCACCTTTTGAGATCTTCTTCAGATCTTTAACCATCGGTTGTTTGGAAAACAAACATGTCAAATCTGTTTTAAACACAAGTTTTTTGTTTAACTGCAAATTTTTTAAATTAACATTACAAAACTGGAGAAAATTGACGTAATCTGGGTTTGTTTGATTGATAGTCCAGGCCGCGTTGTTGCCGGTCATGGAGTAAGTTACGCAAAAGAGATATGATTCACGAGTTGATTGATCCAAAGAAAAGGATAGCAGTCAGAAGCAACGGGACAAAAAACGGGAAAATACCCTCAGACGTGATTGCTAAATCAAACGATGCGACTCATCCGCGCTTGGAGTCGTACAGTGAAAATGAAAGCAGAGAACATGGGTCTACATCAAATACTTTCATACCACCATGGCTGAGGAGCAGTCTGGGATTCAACCAGAGGAACAGCCAGAGTGAGGACATGACCTTTTCGACAATTCTTCATTTCAATATCATTTAAAAATGTACACATCTTCTTTATATTTGCAGACTTGGACTGGAGTGTATGTTTACCAAATTTCAACGCCCTAGGTCTCGCTACTTTTATCACAATGATCCAAGTTAACGTTTGACACTTCCCTCCACTTATCACATATCACTTAAGTAGTGGCCAATGGGTGGGGCCGTGGGGTCAAACAAACTCTCAGTCGATTTGAAGATTCCGGATAAGCCTGAAACGAGGAGTGGATTTACTGTGTAATTTTTCAGGTCATGCTTTATCGGATCAAAAATCGTCCAAATCGGTACCGAGGTACAAGGACCATGTGAATTGCGGACCAGAAGAGACCAAGGTGGACGATCAGTCAGAATGCACCATCAGAGTCACCTGCGATTTGAGTAACACCATTAATCAGGATTGTCTTGAGGATGTGAATATGAGCGCCAATGCAGGTATTCAATTTAAGAGTAGCTCCTTCACACGACACGCGATGTTCACCGTGATTGAAATATTGAAAGACGAGTATTGTTTATTTGTAATTAGAGTATAAAATGTTTGAACTGCTTTTTGGAAAAAAAGGTGCACTTATTGGTAGAAAACAAAAGTATGAGACGTGTGATTAGATATAAAAATCAGCGTCTAACTCGTTTACCAATTTCAGACGTGACTTCTGTTAACTGTCACCATGAAAGGTCAAACACCGTTTACTGGAGCAACGCGCGAAAGGGATCTGAGGGTGAATCATTATGTACCAATCCCGAAATAAAAATTCTTCAAAGAGACCCCAAATTGAGTCACGGAAATGCCAAAGAAGATGACAAAAGGCAATCGAAAATGAGCAAGCAGAGGACCAGAGGCAGACGACGAATTTACAATGAATACAATTTCGATGGTGAAAAGAAAGAAGTCGACCTGATGGTGGAAGTTAAGGCGAAGGAAATTTTGGATAATTACTCGAAGCAAGAGGCGCACTCGACATCGTCGGACATGAAACAACTAGAAGCAAAACTAATTTTGCTCGGGGCAAAATGCCGGCAGGTTGATTCGGCCAAATGGAACCAACACGAAATGAAATTGTTGCAAGAAATCAAAGAGCAAACTGGTAACAAAGAAGAGTTTGATAAGTTCATGACTCATGTTATAGAAACGAATTTAAGTGACAGATTGAAAATATCAGAGCGTTCGTTAAAATTAAAGAGGGAAAGAAGTAAGAAAGAAGACAAGAAAATTGGGTGCATGGAGAAAGAAAAATTAGACAAAGAAGTAGTAGCGGAATCAAGGCTAACAGTTTCGGACAGAGATTCCGTCAAGAGCACGGACGAAGAAAATGACATAAAACGTTTCAGTGAGTTCCTGAGTAAGAATAAAAATATCGATGAAAAGCGAAAGTGCCTGGAAGAGGTGAGAAATTATTTTGAAAGGAAACGTAGAACGAGATTGACTAAAAGGAGGTGCAGCGATGAAGATAAAAAGGGAAAGAACGACGAAATTGTGAGACAACTTGCTACTGAAAAAGACGATCATCCGCGTGAGAGGCCTTCAACAGGCAAAAACTGGACAAGTCTGTCTGGGGGAAAGGAGAAGAAGAGCAAATTCGTGCCTTGCAACGAAGGGGTCGTTGAAAAAGCGGTTAGTGAGACACTTCAGAAATTTATGAGTTACTATCATTTTCATGTCTCACCAACCATGATGGGAAACATGAGAAGGAACATATTGGAAGCCATACAAAGCGACTCTTTGGACAGCACACCGTCAAAAATGAACCTAACCAAAGGGAATTCAGTTTCGTTGGAAAATACAAAAGATGGTAGAATCCCTTACAGAGCCAAGGAATCTTGCGACGAGGCGAGAGAAATAAAATGTGTAACAAATGACGGTCTCAAATGTAGCTCCGGCTCTTACGAAACCACAGACGAGTCAAACAAGGCTTGTTGCACACCAACAGCGACCTCGAATCATTTTCAACCGGAAGGGCGTACTGGTAAAGATGTTCCTCCTGTGGAAAATGACAACTTTGAAATATTGAAAAATGAATTTGATAACTGTTTGAAATCAGTTCAGTGCCATGCGGATGGTTCAGGTCTGAAGTTACAAAGTCTGATCATGGAAAGGGAGGAAACGTCAACGGTAAAGGGCATCCGATTCTTGTACAACTTTACAAAAAAGTCACTGGAATTTGCACAATTGGACTCTGATGAGAAGAAATCGTGTACTGGAGACATGGTAAAATCAAAAAATTTCAAAGAGTCAGAAACACAAACATCATTTCAATCAGAAGTCATGATGAAAAGCACCAGAATTCAGACTATCGACATGACAAATAAAGAGGAAAACTCCGTTCAGACGGATGATAAGACATATGTTGATAACTCTGTTCAAACCGACAGCAATCAGAGCAGTAACATAAAAGAGGTGAGAGAGTTGAAGGACGTCAACGTTATTCCTGGTCTCTATAGAATGGTAAAGTCAAGGCACATAGGCAGGTTCTACCTGTACCCAGAAGAATCAAAAACGCACATTTTGCCCAAAACAACAGCCACGACTTTGACGTCAAACATGACGGATTCATCGTTTGCATTTAAATGCAACCATTGCAATGTGAAGACGAAAACCGACATGTTGAATATGCACAATCATGAAGAAAATACAAAATCTTCTAAGGAATTGAAAGTTCTGTACAGAGACAAAAGTAGTGGGGTAGGAGGTCGTCGCTCAAGAGTGCAATGTTACAGGACTCAAAGGCTTCCTCCGGAATCCAATTTGGAGAGCTCCATCAGTTGCTTGTACTTTGGAAATTCCGGAAATAGCGGGAAATCGTGTGACGAAGGGAACCCACTTGACAAATGTGACATTTCATCAGGAGAAGCAGAACACGAGGAAGAACACAATATGAGGGCAACTGACGACCACTTCGGATGTTTTTGGTTTTGGAATGGTGAAAAGATAACTCCTGGATCTGACTTGAAGATACACGTCGAAGACTTGCTCAAAGAGAAACTGAAAGAAATAAACACACAACATAAGGAGATACTAATGAAGTTCATTGAAGTGGGTCGTAAGGGTGAGAAGAACAGGATCAGTCAAGAGGATGACACAACTAATAAACAACCTCCTATTAAAAAAAGTTCAAACCAAATGTTAGAGGTAAAAAATGCCAACGCCGTGTATTGCTTCAAGAATGATAATCCGGGGGAAGCATCGTCTTTATTGAAACGCATTCGTTTGGCAAGAGGAATCCAATGCAGAGGGGTAGAATAAATGTCCTTTTGAGTTTTAAGTGACAGGGTGAGATGAGCCCGCCTTCACGCCGCTCTTTCATAATTTTCATTTTAGGAGGTGTTGAAATTTGACAAGTCGATGGGAGACGTTGGAACTCGGAGTGGTTATCTGTCGTCGAACATAAGTAAGCTAAAATCCAAATCTAAGATGGGTGGCTTGTCTAAAATGAGTCGAACGGTAAGGAAAAAAGGTCAAGTGATCAAATCAGTCCGAGAGAAAAAGAAACATGTCTCAAAAGTGAAAACCAAAGGAAACTTGATCAAAGTTGTCAGGGAAATTCGGGATCTTGAGAAGGAGAGGGTAACAAGTCCGGAGAGCAGCTCGGTATCAGAGGTCAGCACCACTTCGTCTTTAGAAAAAAATACTTTTGCAAATGCCATTTCATCCATTTTGGAAGGAAAGAGGAGAACTGAGGTAGGAGAAACCGATAACTTGGGTAAAAACAAAATTAATCAGAATTCGAAAAGCGAACAGTTCGAGGCCAAGGTCAGGTGCACAACTGATAGGAAAAAGCCGGGAGACGAATCGTCGGGAAAAAACGAAGAGGCAGGAAAAGAAAGAAACAACAGGCTAGTTGAAAGGATACTGAATAAAGTGTCCCATAAAGAACGAGAAAGGGATCTCTGGAACGACGTAAGACAGTTCATAAAGCAAAAGGTAGGACGGGACATAGACGTCGAAGGAGCTCGGGAAATTTGCATAGAAATAGAACAAGAAATGCCTAAAGTCGGACAAGGTGGGACTCTGTGAGTATTCATTGTATTAGTTGTACTCCACTGAGAAATTAAAGGTTGTTTAATTTTTAGGTAAACTTAAAGAGACGGTCCTTGCCAAGGGTCACTACATAAGGAACGAAGGAGACGTTGAAGTGGAAATCGACCTCACCCTGAACGATTTGGAGAGAATACTGCGCCAGAGACACAAGAAACTTAGAAAGAAACAAATGTGGAACTCGGTTAGGTCGAAGAAACTCTTCTCTAGTTCGTCCACACTGAGCTGTCTTGCAAGACGTGAAACGCACATGACAGTGCACAAAGAGCCGTTAAAAATTCCTTTTGCTAAAGCTTTTGAAGCAAAATAAAAAAAATAAAGTAAAAAACAATTTTTAATAAAATTTAATTTTTGGTCAAATCAATGTGTGATTCACAAGCTTTAATCTCTTTCCGACGGAGCAGGGAAATCCTCACGAGGACAGGAACAAATTACCTTCGAGTAGTGCCGGACCTTTACCACCTAATGTGTTCTAATGTCAGAGAACATTAATAATTTATTCCGATGCGATAGCAGAAGAAATATTAAAATAAGGATGCTAAAATGACAGGAAAATTAACCAGGTTTTGATCAGATCTCGAGGCATCAGACTTACGATCTTATGATGAGATCGCATGAAATCTGATTGCAACTAATTGGAATTGCCTGAATATAACTCAAGTCTGTTAACGAAATAGAACCGTAACGGAAATAACTTGCGTTCATTAATAATGAATAATTTCACAAATTTATTGAAAATGAAATTGACATTTATTAAAAGGAAAAAATAATTTATTTATTCACTTAGGACTAGAAGTCTAAGAAGAGGTACGTAATATTTCATACCAGAATATGTGACTGAGAAACACATGTCCAGGGCAGCAAAAATAAATAGGAAGTAACGGTTAGGCTTGTTGGTGAAGTGTTGATTAGGGGCGAGGAATGGGTAAATGAGAGGCACAGACTTGAGAAGAATTTTGACTTGTTTTGGACAAATGCACAAGATAAAAAGCAGTCAGAGAAGAAATCGAGCACTGTCGGAAATAACAGCATGAGCCAGTTATTAATTAATTAATTAATTAATAATAATAATAATAATAATAATAATATTAGATGTAAAAGTGGTACACGATGAAACAGAAAAGATAGATAAGAAGACCGAAAGAGCTGTGGAGTAGACGAAAATGGAAACAAAATCGATGAGAATGGACCGACTCAGATGCGTCCATCTGCAACTTTCCTTCCCATTCGGTCTCATTGATTTTCTCCATCGGTGTCACGACGTTATTTTATTATAAGTATTATTATAAGTATATTTGTTTTTTATCAAGGGGTTTCGTACACCTGGATGTAAATAGTTGATTGGTAATTCGGCAGGAGATGACAAAGATTTGGAGGGTTGCATTTTAAACGCCGCACCTTTTGGTAGGTACCTCATTAATTCTCTCTCTTTCTTTTTTAGTCAGTGACATCACCTTTTCTCTTCGTGACATTCGTGTTTCGCGTTTTTACAAAATTTACTACCAATGAACATGTTTAAATGTTAAACTGAGAGAGAATATGGTTGTAGTATAGTAAGCAGGTATCATTTTGCCGTGCGCTTTCTTAGGGAATTCCTCATTTGTTTACATTGACCAAGTGTGTAACTAATAAAGTATTAAAATTTATAGAAAATTATGAGCACACGTGGATCCCTTTGATTTTTCCTTGATTTATATTATTTACATTAATTGTGAATATTTTAAATAATTCTTCTTCAGTGAAAGCGCCTGTGTAGTTTAAAAAAGGATTACTGATTTTACTTATTAACAAAGAAATTAAGAATGAATTAAAAAAAATTTGATATTGACAACAAAGGATTCCTTGTACCAAGTCAGGTTAACATTACCTTCAAAATAATTTACATAGAATTCATTAGAAATGTTTTTATTAGTGGTTTTTGAAGAGCAGTTTCTGCGTCACGTAAGAAATTTGGAACTTTTATGTTGTAATGTTTTTAGAATCAATAATTGCATCCTTCATGAACAGAAACGTATTTAATTCAGTTTTTCCAATTCATTGAATTTATTAGCGTTTGTTAATGACAATATTCACATTATCTGCTATTGCTTTTTCTTACATCAATCTCTTTTTGATTGCTATTCACTTTTTGTTCAGTACAGAAAACATGCTTGACTTTATTGTTTTCAACACAGGAACATTTTTAATAAGAACTCCAAATAAAACACGACGACCATTCACAACAAGTTAACGGAAAAAGTCCGGGATTACTATGTGGAAAAATCCAGAGATCAGCTCTCTGTCGGACGACAATCTCCAGGATCAGACTCTTCCTCTGCCCATACAAATTTATTTGTGGCGTCAAATAAGGTGGGTCTCAATGAAAATCTTGTGAATTACTTGATTCTTAGATCATTGAGGATTTTTTACTTCATCTCGCGCACCCTGAGCAGTTCTAAATAAGTTTTTAAGTCTGACCATTTCATCTTCCAATTCAGAATAATGAATAAATTTCCAAAATCTAAATTTACGTTATTTCTTTACAGTCCTTTCATACGACCAAAATTGGGCAAGTTGCACGAAGCAGCCTGCATGGTACGTTTTACACACATTTTATGTTACCCAACATGTGCTTATATAACTACGAAAAAAAAACAATTTAATATAAGACTGATAAAAAACCATTTATTGTTAAATAAAGTAATATTATTGTATGTTGTATATAAGCATGTAAGGTGTCATGAACAGAAATACATCCACCAAAGTAATTTCTCCGTAAAATGCAACATTTCACTGCTTACAATAGAACGCAATCACACGTTGTTAAATACAACGAGCATTTTAAATCCAATGAGCACAATTTGTTTTGCTTCTTTTGCATTCAATGAAAATCAAAATCACATGACAATGATGTAACAATCTAAATACTACAATCGTTAAATAAATTTTAGTACTTAGCCGTGGAGTTTGTCCATGTCACTTATTGAATAATTTTTGTGTGATAGGGGTTTATTTGTCAATAAATATTGACAAATTCAACTCTGAACCATTGTTTTTTTACTCTTATTGAGAGAAAATTTTAAAATTCTCACAATTCAATCTACTCAAGCAATAAACATGCTTTTTTGCTTTGTCTACATCAAATATGTAAATACATTTCTTACGCTCATTTAGATGTTTTAATATTTTTTTTTCTTGCTTTTCCTGTTCTGTTGATTTGGCGTCTGCAACTAGTTTTGTCAACAAGCACCTGGACATCATGTAAGTAGATCATCAGGGACACTATTCGCTTTGGTCTTCACCAATGCTATTCATTATTGTACGCCTATTTATTTATTTATTTATCTGTTTGTATAAATGGCTCGACTCTTAATGCAGTTAATGTGATCGTAAAGTGACCGCGACGAAAGTATGATCGTGGAATACAATGGGCATTGTGTTGTCGACATTCCATATCTATTTCATTGAACTGTGAGATTGTCTTGATTAATTATTTATTTAATTAATTCTCTTTTTTTCGCTCTCATCGGAACAGGAGTTAAAAGAGGCGTGTAAGGTGCGTCATCTTTCATCCTCTTCTATTTCCCTTTTTCCTCCTGAAATTCACTACTTTTTCTTATTTTACTAGTCGTTTGAAAAGATTTTAGTACAAAACATTCAGTACGGACTTTCTCCGAGTTTGACGACCGCCGTGGCCTCTGTTCCCAGGTGGAGGCTCGTTCAAGCTGCTTTTCCTTACGTAATGCATTGTACGGCGACTCTTCTCCACAATCGGTGAGTACAATATTCGATTGTATTTGTATAAAGTCCTTCCTTTTGTGGGTTGTTTTCCATCAATTGGTTAAGCTTTCTTATACGGTCACGTGCAGTGCTTTTTTCTTACTTGATGCCGCCGCGGTATCATTATTTATTTTTAGAAAAGACACGAATCTTCAGAATTTAGGAGCAACAGAATCTAAAATGCTCTATACTCTGCACTGGATCCTGTTGGTGGCCGCTGAAGAATGTGCCGATGCTGACCGTGAAAATGGCATTTTTCAAACATCTCCATTTTACTATCTCTTCTCGGTGCCTGCAATAACGGTAGGCATATCTAATGACTGCTACCACTTTAAAACTGAACATTTCTTTATTCAACAGTTTATGTGATGTGTTTCTAGTTGTTTATCTACCTTTTCGCACCGATTTACCACCACCTGAAGGAGTCCGACTTTCAAACTTATCGACTCGAGAATGGTCTGAAAATGTGGCAGGCTCTCTGGGACTACAGACACCCTGACACCCCCTGTTTTACGGCTCATGTGAAGCCTAAACCAAGGATGTTGTCTAACAGGTTTGCTAAAGGAAGTCATCTTCAGTTCGGTGACGTCTTTATGGGAAGTAAGTTCTGTTTACTTAAATTTCTGTTTAACTTGAGAGAGTTGCCTTGACAAGTGTAACCGGCAAATTTTCAGGGCAACAAAGCGCAGATGATGCAATTTTATGCGGAGAAAGCCCTCAAAGTCAAAGTGCAAGTGCTTCATACAGCTCAGAACAGTTTATAGGAGTACCAGTAAGAATTGATCCTGTTAAAGTTTCGGATGAAGAGGTAAATGGTGCTGCTGTTAAAGCAGGCTCGTAAAATTTTTGGGTATTATAATTGAAGTGAATTTGATTTTAATTTTTAAGGGCAATTGGGTTTCTTCTCCGAAAGACACGGTATTTCCGGAGACAATTCCTGAAGAAAGTTCTAGTACTGAAGAAGAACATGTAGTAAGTGCATTCATTTTGATGCCATTATTTGTGTGAGTCTAACAACAGCTCACCGAAATTTATGTAATTATACATATAGGTAGCATTCAGTTGATGTAATGGAGCAATAGAAAAGTCGAAATGAAATTAATGTCACATCCACATATTTTTTTTTAATATTTAAAGTGGCACTAAAATTTTCAGGTAATATTTCGATTGCCTTCGTTAAGTGAAACCGACGGAGTGGAAAAACCGACTTCACTGTACACGGTAATCAATTATTTGAAAATTAATTATAAATTAATAAGTTGTGTGGATACGTGAATGACAATTAATTTAAATTCAGGCGGATCCTACCCTGTTTCACGTGTCAATGGGTAGAAACCTAAACAGGTCGACACTGACAATTGAGCAAGTGACAGCTCTCTCAGGCTCAGATGTTAGACAAACGAAATCAAAACCTCTAATTCAGAAAATGGGGTGAGTTATTAATGTGTAGCGATTCAGTCTTTCTCTCTGGCGCCCACCAAGGGCGAACCACCTAAACCCTTCGCCGAAAGGTTTCACCTTCATTCGACGTTTTGGCGAGGTGTTCGTTCTCATTGATTTATACGTACAAGCCAGTGAAAACAACTTCGTTCGCTTCCCTGATAAGCAAGTCATTCTTTGTTAGATGTATATTCCGTCGGTCAATCAGTTAGTTAGTGGTCGATAGTGTGGGTCTGTGCAGAAATTCGAGTTACTAACAAAGTAACGTAACACTTCATTAGTAAATTATTTGTATAGGAAGGCTCCTTTAACCGAAGAAAGATGACCTTACAATAACCTATCTAGTCTGCAACTGGAACGACCTTTTGTTCGTATTTCTTTAATTGACTCAAGTAACAGGCAACAGCACTCTTCAAGTTATTAAATGTAACACAACGAGGTTGTGTAATGTCTCGGTATTCAACCTCAAGAGAAAAACACCATTTAAATAACGGTTTGAGTTGTCTGTGTGAGAGAGAGACAAGAGCTCGTATTTTTGTTACGTTCAGGTCGTCAACAGACAAAGAGTCGGTGTCTAGCAAAGGTCAGCTCGGCAGCATCCCAAAGCTGCACAATGTCTCAATGCACTCAACAGATGTCTGCGCCGCTACTTTCCTAGATGTCGCAGTCCTCAGATGTTTGTTTATGTCACAATGGCCTGAAGAAGGAGTCTACTGGGCCCTACAATTCTACTACCACAGGTACGAGAATTTTCGCTTTGCGATATTATTCACATACTATTTAATCGGAGTTTCAATATTACAGATTGAGGGAAATATCAGAAGAAACCAACAAACAACAGCAGCCAAGAAGACGTAGTAATTCACTTCCGATACCTAAAATCGAGGTCTCCCTGTACCAAAGCCCGGAAATGAAGAAAAAAGATTCAAATAAAGATTTCATAGAAGTGCCAGATGTGAAGGATGTTACCCGGTTGACAGGTGTGATTAATGCATGTATTACATATTGTGCACTCCATTGAAATAAAACAACTGAAGGTTTAAAACAATAATGTGACATTCTGGGTAAGGTAATAATTGACTAAAGCAGGGGTTCTCAATTTTTTGGATACCGCGGCGCACTCACAAGTTTAATGTATGTCACGGCGCCCTATTTTAGGAGAATATATATGTAGCCTAGAGTAATGTATCCCTACTAATAGTAGTTGGTTAGGTAGTTAGATATAAAAATTAAAACATCCACAATATGAAATTGAGTTTTATTATATTTATAAGAATTTGGAATTGACACAGAGAACAAAAAAGATTTAAGAAAAAATAAAATATGACATAAAGTGTAATAATAATTACACAGTCAAATCATTAAGACGGGTAGTCTTGTGCGATTTTCGCATATCTTTTTCAAAGCGGGAAATAAGACTCATTTCGTGCACCACGTTTATGTTTGACCGATATTTGTTCTTGATTATAGCTACAGCTTAAAATCCAGCTTCACAAAAATATGAAGTGGCAAATGGTATGAAAATTTTATAAAGCTTTCGAAGCTAAATTTGGCTATTCATTTTGAATCGATATCCGGAAAAACTTGTGCACGATGTATCTTGGGTCTACATCTGGCAAATTTTTCGACTTCATCACCTGGAAAGTACTTCAAAAACCGTTCCGTGGAAGAGGCATCATATCGTGTGAGGCAACCGGTTCATTAGATGCTGCGCACTTGTACAATTGCGGGAAGCAATCTTGACCGCTGCCTTCATTCATTCATTTTTATCCGCAACTGCAGTTTCTTCCTAAACGCCACAATTTTCCCCGATAGTTTTAGAATGTGCATGTTGTTGCCTTGTAAAGAAAGATTCAAATTATTCGGTTTTTCAAATATATCGCAAAGGACGCTAGTTTTAGCGTAAAAATATGGTTCAATAAAATATTAGGTGCTTTCGTGACGTTCTTCCTGTAAAAAAGTGTGCATTTCTTCGTGTAATTCGAATACACGAAATAAGACATTTCCGCGTGAAAGCCACCGCGACTTGCAGGAATACAGCAGGTTCGACTCCCTGATCTATGCACAGTTTTTTAAAAATTTAGAGGCCTTAGAGTTTTTATACAGTTTGCCGCACCAATTACACATTCTAGTACTTGGTCCAGTGTGGAGCTCATTGACTTTGATGTAAGACCTTCCCTATGGAGGATGCACTGGGTTCAAATAGCATGCGGTGCTTTATCAGGAATAAGCGCTTAAATACGTCCAAACCTGCCAGCACCATCAGTAAACACACCGATATTTTTCCAATCGTCGAAAACATTTTCGGCAATAAACTATCCTTTAAAGATGCAAACTCAAACGCTCAAAACAGGAATTGTTGCTTTATAGGTATCCCCGAATATGTGGTAATGATAAAGGATCGACTCGCAGCGCCCCTCTTTACTTTCTGTGGCGCACCAGGGTGCCTTGAATTTTCTTCATTGGTTTTTTTCTTTTTTAGAGTTGCCATATTTTGGTTGGAATCAGAACGAAGACTCAACATCTCACACGCGGCGCGCAAGCGAAAAGTCAAGCACCAAAAGGAAAATGAAAATGGCGGATTTGAGAGCATTTGTTGAGACAAAATTGCTGTCCAAATCTGAGAAGACCCTGGAGAAAATCGGAACGGAGGAGCCGAAGCCTTTGCTAATACAACAGGTATGGATACCAGGTTCTGCTAGGCGGTGCTTGTTTGTCCCTGCTAAACTGAAACTCTGCCACCACTTTTTTCAGGAGTACCATCATAGTTTGGATACTGGTGAAGACCATCTATCTCGTCCAGCATCCGCACTGGCTAAAATTTTCGAGCACAAAAACGAGTTCAAGGCGCCCATAGGTTGGGGAAATTTAGTCAAAGGAAAAAGCATGCCTAGCTTAAGGTACCATTTTATTACCTTGCTACTTTTATGACTCGAAAAAACCTAATTTGATTCAGGGCTTGCGCTAGGCTTTAAATGTGTGTTTCTTACTTATACTTTTCATCTACTAGTACATTCCTTCTCTGTCTCTTCACTTTGGTTCTTTTCTTTTCGTTAATCGCAACAGCTGCTTAACAGACGAAGGCTCCGTTAAAGGGTAAGCATTACCTGTCTAATGTTCTTCGTTTAACACTTGGAATTGCAAACGAATCTTGTGAATTCAATGTGCCACATTTTACAACACAGTGTACAACATGCATTTAGATATTACCTAAATAATATTTATTCATTTCCATTTCAAATTCCGAGTTAGAACCCAAAAAATGTTGATTTAATAATAATAATAATAATAATAATAATAATAATAATAATAATAATAATAGGAAAATGAATAATAAAAAAAATTTCATCTTGATCTTGAACAAGCTCTGTAAATTTTAATCTCTCTTCTCTATCTTTCCCTTTTTGGTTTTCACAATCATTTTCATTATCCACCCGTAATTTCGATGATGCTAAAATCATTTATTATCGTGACAGGTGTACCGTAGACCAGGAGAAACACAAGTTGAATAAAATGTTAGGAGCTCACACCATCACAAATCCGATCATAACGGTTACCGAACATTCTCCAACTCCATCCCCGGATTTTTTAAAACGTCAGGTAAACACATTTGATCTAATAACAACCGATGAAGAAGAAAAATGATTGAAAGAAAACTTGAGTCGTGTAACCTACATAAGAACTAGTTATTATTAATGAATGAAATTAATCATTGTAAATTAGAGCTGATTGAACCCAAACAATTTTTAAATTAATGCACCAATTAATAAAATTAATTAAATTAATAAACCTATAACTAATTGTTTGTTTTTCTGTTTCTCGAATTTAATTATTGTAGACATCGATAGAAAGTCAATTAGAGGAAACGAACCTGGCGAGCCACAAGACTCAGGTATTTACTCAGGACCGTAAGCTAAGCCTCACTCGTTCTCAGACGGACTCGAACATAACATATGCGTTTGACGAATTTCTAGAGGCTCCAGGAGCTTCTCATTACATAACTAAAGATGGTGATATTGACCTTCAGGTTGTTCTTAAGGTACGAAATAGTTTAAAGAGCACGGGTTTAGAGGCGATAATCAACGAACAAAATGAATTTGATGTAACCTAAAATTTTGCTTTCAGGCAGTACATTCTGCAGCCTTACGTGACAATATATGCTGCACGCTCAGGGTTTGCGAAGTTATTTTTAATATACTAGAATTGTTGATCGATATGGGTGTGCTAAAGGAGAGTCTCAGTGGACGGGAATCCGGCAATTTGAGTAACAAAAACGCAGGTAAATCGGACAAAGAAGACAAAGACTCTTGCCACAGCTCGGAACACGAAGAAGTCAAGGAGGAATATTCTACAGTTAAAAATATTAATGAGAAGCACTGCACTTCACAAGATCTACTATTAAATACGATCCTCAGGTAATACGAATAATTAACCGCACGTTACGTTATGATTGTCGTATCAAATCAAACCCAGTTACTTACCTATAAGTTGATATAATTAATTATTAACATACTACATTCTTATTCTCTCAAAATTTTCCCATCCTTTTATATTTGTACTAAAGAACAAATCATTTCTTTTAAGATCCTCATCTCAATGTCGTATAATTAAAAGACGTTCATGTTATTACCAAGCTTTATTTTAAAAATATTTATGAATTATTTTCTAAGGGTGTACAAACATTTGGGTTGTCCTCACGGGTGTGGTGACAGTCAGCGAGGGCCTCCAGCTGACTTCTTGAGGTCTCAGGGCCAGACGATCCTCTCAAAGCTTCAACGTTCAGATCCAAAGAAGTTTTCCAGGTTTCTACGGGGATTTGTCAGAAACCAAAGTCTTTCAGAAATTGTAGAGTTTTTTCACGCTTACATTGGTTTCTGTGTCGATCCGAGTTCTTTACTCTCTCCTCTTAGTAAGTTTCACTTAATTGACCGCCCGAAAGTACGGTTATCCTTATATAAATTAGGTACACTGACAAAGAAATATGCCTTTACATGGTTACCTGAGGGTTCGCAACCATACATTTCAGTAAATAAACATAAGTACACGTGGATGTGAATTAGGTGCGATTTTTAGACCTTCAACCAACTAAAAATAAAGTCATATTTCTGTGAAATTCATTTGTTCTTCAAATACGTGGGAACATCTGTCCGGTGGCATGCAGAGACAATCAAAGTTCGTTTTTAATTTCTAAATTCTCCAAACCCATTGCTGCATTTCCTTAAAAGGTGAGCAACCATACCTGCGCACAACAAAATAGCATTCCGATTCTAACACGAATTACTGCTATTGTTTTTTTTTTTTTTTTATTAGAAACTGCTTTGAGGAATTCAAATTATTCGTTAAAGAGAGTTTAAATGTAATTGCCTCTGCATGATGCCCTACAATACGTTCTTCCAGTAAATAGAATTTTCCAGAATCAACTGGAAATTGTTTTTGACTCTACAAAGCAAAACACGAAAACAAACAAAAGCTGGGCATAAAACCGGTCAAACTAACACGACAGATCATCTCTCTCTCTCTCTCTCTCTCTCTCAGTGTACTAATTGACACATTTCTTTTCTTATAAGGCCCTTATTCCTTGTTCCCGGGTGTCATTATTTACAGTACAGTCCTGATTCTTTTTAGGAATGAATCATCTGTGGTTGTTAGCGAGGAAAGCCGGTCAGATTTATGGTAGGAAAATTTCACTAAGCTGGAGTAGTTTACATTTTTTATTTTAAATTCCAAAGTAACTATAAGAAATACATTAAATTATTAGTTTGATATTGGAAGTCCCTGGAATGAAAATTTAAAAATGTAAAACTGCAAGGCCTTAAAATATCGATTTATAAACATTTTCTTGCTATTATTATTATTATTATTATTATTACTGCTACTACTACTACTACTACCACTACTACTACTAATACTAGTCGTAGGCGTACTAGTTCTAGTGTTAGTGCTACTATCACTAATTTTATGTTATTGTCCATTCGCAGTTTTCTTTCGGTGTTAACATATGCGAGGATAAAACATGGTACAACACAAAATGTTATGTTTTTTGTCAAGTCTCTCTTCACTAATTATATTAAAAATCTATGTGGTTTGATTCAAAAGTAATTTTTGAAATATATTTTTAAGGGAGCCTCACTAATTTTTTTTTGATAATTAAGTGCGACATAGCAGAATCATTCGTCGATTTTATCCCTAATAATACGAGAAAGAGTTGTGAAGAGGGAAAAAGCTGAAGTCCCCAGTTAAATGCTTATATGGAATTAATATGTATTTGATTTTAGACAACCGCATCATCTAAGTTTACAATTTAGAATTTTAATAGTTCATATCCAAAAGAATAATTCATATTGATAGAATTCGGAAGAAAGTGCGTTTGGATGATTATCTACAAACATATCGATATTATGGTAATAGAAATGTTAACAAAATAAATGAAAAATTATTTAGGGACACAGTTGACACAGATGCACCTATCCACACAGTGTAATGTACAAATTGGTAAACTTCGAATAATAGTAATCCTGAACTATTGAGATGTAAAGCATAGTATCGATACGTTTCAAACCCAAACAGTAACTACGACAAAACTTTAATCGTTTTCTTTAGCAGTCACTTTGGCTGTTATTTATTTTTTTGACTATTAATTCTAGTCATTTTCAACAATATCTTGGTTTCTTTATTCTCATAAATGTGATATTATTTCACGTGGAAATCGACATAAGCTATCGATGTGGCGCATGATTTTTCCCTCATTTTTCTCAATCTTTTCAATACTTCTTCGTAAACTGTAGTGTGTAGTGTCCATTTGGCTGTCATCGAGTCTCACGCTTTGATAATCTTAATAGTAATTGTTGCACTCTGAGCCGAGAAAGCCGAGTGGACCACGAATGATCGCATCTGAGTAAGTCAACTCTGTCCTGACCAAGGGGGTACGGGAGGGGAGGCGATTACCTTCTGAAATTTATGTCAATTTAAATGTGTAACCGTGACTGACTTCAATTTATCGATGACAGATCAAATAGGCTCAAAGGTGTGCACGTGTGTGTGTGTGTGTGTGTGTGTGTGTGTGTGTGTGTGTGTGTGTGTGTGTGTGTGTATACATTGTATGTTTCACATTTAATTACTTAAATTCTTCATATCTTCTACCAGTCGAAGCATGTTTATATCCAAATGAAGCTTTTAGTATTAAGATATGTATTTTTAATTTCCAACATGTGTAGTAGTTTCTCTTAATAATGATTTGAAAACGTTAGAATGTTTACAATTAAACTGTACCCTTTACCGAATTTTTATTCATTGACTTTGTCTAAATCAGTAACTTGGTTACGTTTGAGGGCGAGAACTTATTAATCTTCTATTTAAAAATTGATTTTAAATTATAGAAAAATTAACAAATGTGTTATATCCCTTGAAGCTTCTAGTTCTCTTTACGAATGTGACGGCCCAGTCAGAAACAAAAAAATTCGTCCGGGACATATTCTGTTATTTTAACACTTGGGTAAAGTGTCTTGGTACATTGTTTCAAAATTCCTTTATTGTAAATTACATTCATATCAACCAGCAACGTAATTTTGTGCGTTTAAAATCAAATCAAAACTGTGGCCACAAGTGTTGTGCGCTAGCAGGTAGTTCATTTTGTAAATCCACCACCCTTTTTCCCTCGTGTTACATCTCAGCCTTGGACATTAGATAACTGATTTCTAACTGAATGGCATCATGTAACCGGATTTGGAGACTTGAGAACCCAATTGTTAAAATATAGTTTTACCAATTGAATATTGAAGGTTAAAAGCGAATCCAGTTGTCCCTTTCAGCTAATGATCTATTCCTTTAATTTAAATTGTATTCGCAGATCAGAAACGAAGTTCCAGCAAAAGCCCTGAGATCGCTTCACAGGGTGGCTACGCAACAAATTTCGGTGCCGGTCTTAAGGGCAGAGGATCGCGAGGGGTCGAAGGTCAAATTATTTCAAGTGTATTTAAAGCACTCGTTTCGAGACTGGTCAAATCTCTGAAGGAATTGAAAACCCAAGAAAATGTGGTGAGTCTCATTTATTATTAACAACATGTGGTGCGTGGATACCAAAATGAATTATTCTCTTTTCGTTTTCTTCTCGGTATAATCGAACTTTGTGTGTTGGGGCTCGGTCCTTCATTTGTATTCATGTAAAAGAAACGTCAATAACACTTATTTGCGTAAAAGAAGAGGTAACTTTTCTATCGTTTCAGCCTTTATATTGTGATGTTAGACTACTCATGACTTATATAAAAGAAGCTCATGGGGGTGTTTTCCGGAGAGTTGCTTTCAGCGGTTTGATCGATTCTGCCAGTAGAGGCAACAAGAAACAGGACCACGTTCAGACCACACGAGTTGTGCGACATGTCAGTCACTCAGAAACAGATGACCAAACAGATGTACCTGGAAGTTCCTTTTATTTGGACGAGAAAGGACAGAAGAAACTTTTGTTTAAAAAAAGGAGCACCTCCTCCGCATGTGCGGTAATTTTCCTTTATTTTACAAACCTTGAAATCTTAACGGGAAAATCGTCGTAGTTTCAACGGGTTATCCGCGTTCACTTACCTTGTTTAATTTCAATAGGGGACCTTAGATATGGAGGGTTCCGAGGAAGACGGTAAAAGCCAAAGTCCCCTGGGCAATGTAAAAAAAAAACATCAGTCCGTGTTGACACCGCGACAAAGTGAAAAGAACTTGGGAATTTCAGAGCTTAACAAGTCCATCAAGGGTGACAAATCATCAAGACTTATACCAAAAATTGGTAGCCTAGGTAAGGAGGAATGAAGTTTTTAATTGACATTTGAGATTTCTTACGGGTGTACCACTTAAATACAAATATTGTTTCAGTTACTTGGTTCAAGAAAGAACAAGGAAGATCAGAATCGGCTGACAGCCACGATGACACCGAAGTTGTTTCTCACGAGGGAGGAACTCTAACACGACAGCAGTCGTTGCACCATGGCATGTTAGGCAAAAGCACCTCAAAGGGGAGTTCAGGGTGAGAGTTTAACACCGAACAACTGAAATTGAACTGAACCTTGTCACTGCTATTGTAGTTAGTTAAATTTTCATTTCCTCAGGGATTTAAAGCAAGCACTTCAAAAGACGAAGAAACGTGTTGAAGATCAGATAAAAAAGAATTTTGGTTTTAGAAAAGGAAAAAGAAAGGATGGAAGCTTGGAGGAAACGTCGGGAGCTTGTAAGTGAATACGAATGAAATTAACCAATAATGTTCAATCTGAACTGATTGATTGATTTACCATTTCCAGATATGAGCCGAAAAAGCTCTATCGACTACGGAGATTCTTCGAGGGAAGCGGATTACATTATTTTCAGGGAGAGGAAACTAGTTCCTCTACTTCCAGTTCTAAATGGAATGATGCGATTTTCATTTCTTCTTGAGACGTGTCAACCTGGTTCCGTCCCCGATCAGCACCTATTAGCTGCTATATTAGATTTGGTATAATAAATATTATTTATAATTTTTTATCGGTTAAACGTTTTTAGTGTCACCTCTTCTCTTCAAGTTAATTACACATCACATGGGTTTGCTCACGTTCCAAAACATCGTTTTACTTAAACTGATTCTAATAACAGCTTATAGTCAAGTAGTTTTGGTTTCTGTACCTATAGCCTCATGCACCAGTGGTCTCGAGAGCGGCTCTCTTACTTGAATGTGCCTTTTTTGTGCACAATTGCAACAAAGGTCAATGGCCGACGTGGATGAAACTGAATTTCCCAGTGTTCAGACCGTCAATGCCCTTACAAACGAGGGGAACAAACTCCGGAACTAGAAGAACTCATATTCTACAAAGGTCGTCTGGAAAATTATTCTACCAGTGGGCAGAAGTGAGTGATACTCTTGAAACGCAGCACGCGGCGCAGTAAACATTTGCATTTATTAAATTCCTGTGTCATATCTTAGGCACTGAGCAATCGACTGGAGGAAATGCTTCAGAAAGACAGGCTGCACATACCAGATGTCGTGACTATGGTTACAGAAGAAAATCATCAGAAGGAATTGCTTATTGAAGACGAGGAAGAGGATTTTTTAGACGAAGGTGTAACTCCTTTTACAGTATAATTTTTTTAAATATTGAGTAGTCAATATTTACCGATAGGAGTAAAATATTTTTCAGCGAGCATCAATTTATATGGAAACGACTGTCCAATCGCACTGAGAATGATTGCCTGCATTCTTCTACTGGAAATCACAGCTTTTCTCCGAGAAACTTACCAGGCCCTTCCAAAATCCCGAACTTCAGGAAGAGATCGGCCACCTCCTTGGGAACGAATGTACAGCAGAGAGGCCAACAGGCGTTGGAGTATGGCCCTGTCCAGCATGGGACACTCCCAGACTTCTGCGCAAAGCCTCCAGAGCATTGCTGGTGAACGGGGAGATGCCGCGGCTCAATCAGAAAGAAAAATTAGTTTTGTTTTGCATGAACCTGATAACGAATCAGAAGGAAGCAGCAACACGACGGTCACAATGCAGGTGCCGTATGACGGAGTCATACGTCCAATCGTGTCCGGAAATAAATTTGAGCGCATTGCAATTATGTGCAATTTTTCTAGGGAGAAGATACAGATGAAAAGGATAAGAAGAAAGGTAGTAGAGCGTCATCGGTTCAACCGCAGGGCAGACCGTTTCTTCTTCGTCGAGGAACAGCCACAAATACTACGGGCTCGTTCAAAAGAAGAAGTTTAAAACTTCGAAGAGGAACGAAAGAGGGACTTCGAGAGGGAGACACCGACTGTAGGTTTCTAATTTACTACAAATAGTGAAAACGAAGTAAAATACTGATTCGTAGGAAGAGACGAGAAGAGAAACATAGGTCGAATTGACCCAAGTGAGCATAATAACGTTGATGTTGCTTTTTAATTTAGTTAAGCGCACGGATTCAATTCAATCGAAGCGAAAGGTGAGTTCTCTGAGTGACAGAAGTGATACATCTGAACCGGGTGCTGCTGGAGAGATCAGCGGTGAAGAATCTCCAGGCATACTGAGTGACGATCAGCCACCTGAATCGCCCAGCGACAGCAATGAAACCGATGATACCTCGAAAAACATGCCATGGATGAAGGTAAGCGTCGGACGTGGTCTCATTAAAACACCCGATTGACCTGTTTTCACTACGTGTCACTTCACCATTTCTTACAGGTGGTGGTTCAATTTGCGCATTCATTCAACTTCTTCTGCTCCCATCAATCCTTTTGTCACCCTTTCTGCTACAGAAGACATATGCGCGCCTGCGAGAGATTGATGAAAGCAGTCAGAAGAGTGTACGGGGAAGAGAACATTCTCTTAAAGGCGATGGAAGAAGAGGTGGAAGAAAAACAACAAGAAATAAAAAAGGAAAAACTCGGAAGAGGTCGCAAGGTGTCAGATCAAACGAGTATTCAAGCATCGCCGGTACGGAGAAAAGACAGCTTTGGCAGAAAGGATAAAATTGAAGGAAAGCAGAAGGACCTGGAACACGACGTGGAAAAAAACAAGGTGCCAGACGGAACAGGGCGAAAATGGGCCACAACGGAAAAGCCAAAGGAAACCCTGCCTATTTTGAAGTACCTAAAAACTCAAGTAAGTCTACTTAATCGATGCACATCCAGTGCACCCATAAGTTGTTTATTTAACTGAAGCCGACAGCTTTTATCCCAAGCCGTGGTTCCTTTTAGGTAAAAAACGTATTTCACGCACCGCTCTCGGTTTTGGTGAAGGGTGCCGTAGTCCTTACAGAGGACCTCTTCATTGACATCATGCCTGTTGCTTGGGAATTACTGCTCGAATCTGATCAGGAAGTTGCTGCCACTGCCGCAAGTTTATTCATACTTTGCTCGGTTCGAGCACCAAATCACGCAAGTGACTTGATGCATCATGCCCTCAGTAATCAGGAAACATCCATCAGAATTAATGCCATCCTAAGGTAGTGCAGAATGGATGAGAGAAATCCCCATAGCAGTACCACTTCTAATAAACTTTAAATTAAGATTTCAGGTTCTTTGGAAACTGAGGTACCAAGTTTGGCCAAGAATGGAGGAAGGAGCCCACGTCACATTTAAAGTTCCTCCTCCGGGAATTGAATTTACACTTCCCAGTCCTAAAATTGGAATTGAAAGTTTGCCTGTGGTCGACCCACCCTGGATACCGCAAGTTCAGACAAAAGTAGAGGAAGTTACAATAAGTCAAGAGAGTCATGTGAGTATTCCGCTATTCTTTCTGGTGTCCTGCTCTTTGCTGTCCTATGGCAAACTGACTGGCAAAAATACTCTTCCTTGTGCTCAGAGAGCTTTGGTAACAGCAACAAAAACGAGAAAAAAACAACAAACTGAGTTGATCACAATGGCTCTACAGGCTCAGGAGGACAAGAAAAGAGTCGAAAGGGAAAACTTCTTAATAACGACAATTCCCGTGACGGTGCAAGCTGCTTACCAACCCAGCTTGTACCATGCCGTTGGCGACGACCATGACGAAGGTAGACGTTACATGTCTGATTACTTGATCACTACTCCTTCTAATTTCGGTCAATGATGGTCGATTTCAAGTATTTTCATTCACAGGAGACGAAGAGCAGACGGATATGAACCAAGGAAGAAACGCTGTTCATCACACGAACGCTGTTCATTCATTGTTTCCTTCTTGTCTCTGCTCTGCTGTCATCCAAATCATCTCCTTGTTGGACGACGCCGCTGTATCGTCCGATGGGAATGCTGTTTACGAAGTCGCATATTCGGTAATGATCAACCAGCATTGGTTATTCTGCATCCGATGATGTAAATATCCACCACACCCGATGACGGGTGACCAAATCGATCAACTGACCAACATAACTTTTCTCGGGCTTTATCAGGCGCCTTAATTTTTCTTATTATTACACTCATTACACTATATTTCACGCAGAGTTGACTTTCACAAAGTAACTCTGAACCTAATGTCTTTATTATTATTATTAGGTAATTTGGAATTGTCTGGTAGAGGACTCCGCTCTCTTTCTGCGCTATATCTTGGAAAGGATAACTCGAGAGAAGCAGGATCAAATGTTTAAAATTTTACGTCATTTGATTCGATTTGTTCCAAAATTGCCCCAACAAGCGGCCTTTGCTCTATATAACTACATCATTGGTTACGTCATGTTCTATGTTAGAAGCTCACACGAGGAGGGTCAACAGTATATCGGCACAGCTTTATCTATTTTGTGGATGGTAAGTATAACATGAATGGCCTAAATTTTTCCATTAGAAAGTACATGGAATCTTATCCAAACGGTACGAGTTTTCGGAGCTACTATTTCGTTTTTTTAAACCTAATAGTGAAAAAAAACTTAAAGTTAAAAGTGTAAAGCACGACAGGTTTCAACAAGTGCTCTTTTACAGCACAGGTAGGCACTGTCGGTATTCATTCATTCCACCAAACCGTTATTAAGCAACCTATATCTAGTTCATTGTAAATACTGAATCCTCTCGCCGTTCCAAATACTCCCAATAGGTCTGGTCTTAAACCTGCCACACGTATTTTTCTCTGCCTTCTGATAATCAGTTCAAAAAGCCAAAAGAAAACTTCCTAACAAGGAAATCAATCCCCGAACATACCAAAGATAACTGCCGGCTTAATAATCCAATAGAAATCAAACAAATATTCCCATTCCACCTGATAGCAGAGTGTGCGAGAAAGAAAAACCCGATAATGTCAACTGCAGTGGTAATCACCCAGTCAACTATAATGGGGGTAAAATATACCAGGAAGTCCTAGAGAAGTTATTTCCTAAACCAAGGGATCACCAATGCCTAAGCTCGCGTCTACTACAATCAAATCACCAACAAAACTCGACAAGGAGACTCATATGGGCAAGCCTAGCGGAATCTGACCTGAATCTGAAAACTGATTCAAGGAACAACATCACGTATTTAATCGTCCATAACAACAACAACAATATTTGAAAAAATACTGGTTACTCTAATACCTAGAATGGATACGATGCTAAGGTCGTCGTCGCAGGTAAACCGTAATGGATCACCTCCTTAAAATATGTATCTGGAACGCCAATAGCGTATGCCAAAGAAAATGTGAGCTACAGAACACCGATATGATTCTCTTAAGTGAAACTCATTTTAGTAAAAGAAGCTACTTCACAATTCCTAACTTTCGCACCAATGGGGGCCCCACAGCTTTGGAGCTCGGCAGCCAACTCCAACCCAGAAATTCTAGAAAGATTCCAAGGTAAAACTCTAACCGGTACGTTCCATGGTACGCTCTAAACCCTCTCTAAATCGAGAACCTCAACATCCCAACAGTGAGATCTGCCGAGAAGAAGTCCTCTTGATTCTTCGGTCTAATCAAAGCCCGTACCACCCCAATCAGCCAACTCACATCCTTCCCACCTTCCTAAGTAGAAATAAAAGGGATGCACACCAATGGATGTTACATTGGACAAATCGGTACATCCCCTTCCCATCCTTCCATTTGCCCCTTCAATTATAATAATTTATTTTATTTCATTTTGCAATACTCTTTGTAAATTTGCAGCTTTTGTTTCAATTGTATTTTTATTATGTCAAAATTTGTCAACACTGCCACCTATTGTCGTACGATAGACAGATTATTTATGTTAAATAATAAAAAAAGAAAGTACGTCGAATTTTATATTTTCAATGATTTACTTTTAATTTCTTTTCTATTTTTTGCCTAGTCTATTGGTAATATTTTTGACGCGTCTACTAGTACCATTTATACTTGTACACGACAACAATTTTGTTCCCCTCTATATGAAAGTTTCATTTCAATTTCCATCGACAATTTCGTTTCTCTTTTCCACAAAACTATTGATGTTGCTTGTTAATTTCTCATGTGAACGTGTGGTGTTTAGGTTGTTAACAGCGTCCACGGCATTATGTTTAAAGACTTGAAACAAATTCTGAGAAAGGAACAATGTGATGCCTCTATTTTGCTGACAGCGAATGTACCCTCTGCAAAGAAAATCATAGTCCATGGGCCCCAGGGTAAATAATAATTCTCAATTGAACATTTCTGTTTCTCAGAAAAAATTGTTAACTAATGAAATGAAATATCAAGTGATTTATTATGGCATTGTCCAATTATTTTCATTCACTTCCAGAGCAAGATGCTGGTGGGATTCCGTCTCAGTTTCCCGTTCAAGAGGACACCCAGTTCTGTCAAATTCTGCGCGAAAGTTTAGATTTTTTTGGTGTCGAAGAGAGCAAACACAAGGAATATTTTTTGGTCGACCACAAAACTCGTAAATAAAACTTTTCGCTACAAAAGTCGCTACTAATTAATTTCTACACCCGATTTTTTTATTTTTTTGTCAAGTTGGTTCGTTTCAACAGTAAACAAATGAATATTTTCACTAGGTCAAATTCATAATCCATCATCTTACGTGAGAGATTTCTACTTCTTCAAAAGATCTCAGTACCCCCAACTGGAACTGGTCTATATGAAGCCAGAAGATGCTTTCAACGGACTCCAGCGTCAGGAATTAATTTATAAATTTGTTGAAATAGGAAAAGTCCTTCTTACATGGGCCATTCTAAAAAATGTCGACATGGTGAGAAAAACAATTTATTTTTTTGCGCGTGGCACAGGTGATCGAATGGTAACTGAGATGAGCAAGAGGTCATTGTGAAATAAGGAACACGACCATATGTCTTAAACTCTGTCTTACTTGCAGGTTGTGCAAAGAGTTGTTTTCCTGCACGAGGAATTAATGAAATTACCTTCGTTTCCAAGAAAGGCTCTCGAAGCTGACCTCGACCTTTACAAGAAGGGAGAACTCGGAAAGGTAACTAAGTATGCTTAGTTACCTGTCCACGAAGAACAATGTCGCATTTGCTCAAGAGAATATTTTATTTGACAGGAACTTCTGGGTTTGGACGTCCTTCACAAATTCATGTGGGTTCGATTGATAGCTCGAATGTTTGAAGCGATGGCCGGCAACTTTGCTTACTCAGGGGATATTCATCTGCTGCTCAATGTTTTGAACGGAGCTCTCATCCTGCACAGTGAGGATTCCTGTATCCTTCGCTATGTTATGGCTACCTATATAAACGCCGCTCATAATTTTAAAAATATTTTTTCCACAAACGGGTCAGAGAGTCATTTTAAAGAATACATTCGCTTGATATATGAATTGGAACGATGTGCAATATTTTATGTAACCTTACAGGTATCTATTGATAATGCCAACTCTCCTTCAAATCTACTCGAATCATCAAAGCAATAAATTAGTTACTAGAACGGTCGAGTACTGCGTTAAACAGTTCTATCTGATGAATCGGAAACCCTTCATTTTGCAAATGTTTGGAAGTTTGTCGGCAATTTTAGACACCGAGGAAGAAGGACAATATGGAGATGCACATAAAGTAAGTTTCAAAGAATCGCGTTTTAGTCTGACGGTTGATGATTGGTTCATTCGATTGTATTGAATTGAAATTGAGTTTAATTTAGTGGGATTTGCTGTTTGATGAATGAAAGAAGAAATCTGAAGATTTCTACACAAAAATTCAAGTGTTACTTAAAATAATTCAATATTCCGTAGGGCTTCCGCAACAAACAAACAAGAACTCATTGACATCTGAGAGTTGCGAAATTGTTTGTCAGCAGCGTCACGGCAGGGCTCGCTTATATTTTAATTTTAATTTAGTTAAAATCTATTCCACTTAGGTTCAGGCTAAATGTTTGTTTCAATTATTATTGAGCCTTGAGACACCGTCGCCTGATCCTCTCAACATTGCTGAATTGGTGAAGGAAGAAAAACCATTGAAAGCCATTGATTTCTGCTACCACGATGAAAGTGAAATGGTCACAGTTTTAGACTGCATTTCTCTCTCTATAATGGTCATAGCCTATGCATCTGATTCTGTCAGAGGACACCAGATGTTGGTACGAACGTTTAGAAGAGGACTTTACAATTTAATGTAAGAAAGAAACAAATTTTTATAAAATACAATTTTATTTTATCCTCAGATAATTTTAGAAGCCATTTTGCCGTACTACCTTCAGCAGATACAAAAACCAAATTATGAAAAAGAGGGTAAAACTGAGAAAGAAATAATTCAGCAGTTAGCCGTTGCTATCAGGACTTTGATCCACAACTGCGAAGCCCTCGCCAAGTGAGTACTTCTTTCCAAAAGTAATACCCTTGTGGTGTGTAATTCGTTTAATGCACATTACCATATTTTCTTCGTCGCAGGAACTACAACGGGCCACAACGGTCCAGTCCCGAGCACAAAGGTTCTAGTCAGCGTAATTATAGTCGAGGACCCTACAGCCCAGGCTTTGAATTTGAAGAGGATTCTCATTCGAGGTACCTCAGCGATCACAGTCGTAGCAAATTGCACTACGAAAGAGGCGAAATGGAAGACTCGGAGGTGTTGAGAAATGAATTCAGAAGACCTAGGGACATTCTTTTGTCTCTGGTGGCGGATTTTCACTCAAAGTGCACCATCAGACTCGCTGAAATCAATAAGAAATCAGGAAGCGATGGAAAAACGGTGGAAATTCTAGATGTCAAATCACATCTCGTTAGTAAACATCACTCATTACCTACATATTGTATTTTTGAACACTTTTTACATAAAGTAATATGTCCAGCGTTTGGTGGACATTGCTCACAGCCTCTTGAAGGTTGCTCCATACGATCCAGACACCATGGGATGTCGCGGTCTCCAGCGTTACATCAATGACATTCTTCCCTCCACGGAATGGTCCAATGACGCCATGAGACCGGCTCTAATCACAATTCTTAGGCGACTCGACAAGACTTTCAATAAAATTTATAAAAAAGCTTCAATAAGGGTGGGCTATCCTGGCTATCCTATCTCAATTAAATGGGCGACAATAACTGAACAGCAATGACACTTTTATAAAAATTTCAGAGACACACGGATTGGGATGCAGCAGCAGGTCTCCTTAAAGGCATTTATGAGACGCTTGCTCGGTGTCCCTATATTGTTCACATGCAGCACCTCAAGACCCTGATAAACACGTGCCAGTCGCTAATCTTAGGAGATGCAAGCAACTTCGACATATCAGCCAATGAGCCTCTTGTCGTCAGAATCTTGATGACCATGGTTCCTCCACCACATTTCTGTTCGACTGTAGTTCGACTGATTGTCATGCAAATACTTCTCATGGGGGTTTGTTGCTTCTCTCAGTTTTTCTTCTACGTTCCACATTATTTCACAGGTTCACGTAAACAACTTTACCTTGTCTACAGGAGAGTTATTCCCTCGAACAAGTTTGCGGCAGCTCCGTATTTCCGAATAAAAAGAAAACCGAGAGCATGCTCATGAATTTTATAATTCCCTTATGTATGCGAGTGGGAAGTGGTCGAAAGGACGTGCCTCGAATGCGACAGCAGGACATCAGCTTTGCTTTGACAGTCGTCCTACACGCGATGTGTCCTCCGGCTACACTAACAGCCCAAAATATTAAGTCTCTGTCGGAAATGCGGTCTGGGAGTTTGGCCGTCGGAAAGGAAACAAAAAAGCCAGTTCGTCTCCCACAGTCCACATACCAGGTGTCGTTTCTAGGTGAGAAAAATATCAGTTGACCCTGACATGTTCCCGCTAGTGTTCAGAATTCAGTTGATTGAATTTGTGTTTAACATTCCTAGCACTGAAGATCATTATGGTTTGTTTCGAAAATGACCTCACCAATGACTGGCACAGGATAGCAAAAACGGTGAAAGACGTCGGAAGGAACCTCGACCTCGGGTCTGTTTTCTGGAACTTTCTTGATTTTGTGGCATCACAGAGAACTCCTCTTTTTGTCCTTCTCTTACCTTTCATTAATCAAAAGGTAAGACCTATTTAATCAAATCGACCTAAACAAAAATGCACCTGACTCCGCCACTTAATTCGTAATTTTAACTTTAAAATTCAGGTGAATAGTCCGCCCCTTAGCGACCAGCAGTGTCACATGCAATTTATCATACGAGAAAAGCTGAAGGGTTATAGTCTGCCTGTGACAAAATGCAGGTCTGCTCTACTAATTGAACTAGCACACGAGATCAAGGAACTCAAAGAAGAACTCGAGAATGGAAAAATAGGTTCGCAACTGGTAACCAGATTTATCATGGTTCGCCACAGACCAAGACCATTCACAGACGTACCTTTCATTATTTTCAGAAGATGCAAGAGGTGGAGATCAGTTAAACATATCAAATTCGCAATCGGCCGATATCTCTGGCATCGGATACGGAAGACATCACCGTCCTTCTCTTATAGGTGGACTTTTCTCAGGTATATGCATTACTGAATGTATCTCTAATGTATTTTAACCATGGCATTTTGAGAAATGAATTCCTTCTTAAATGTTCACTTCCTTTTACTCAATAGAGTTAGCCAAATTCTTCTTTTTCTGACATCACTTATCAATGATAAGTAATTCAACGAAAATTATAAAAAAACTAGGTTCAATATTTTAATTATAAAAGTGCGAACTGATCTATTCAGGAGTCTTCTTGTTTTAAAAGCAGAAATGTAAGACGTCGTGTAAAAATTGTAGAACATAATTTGCATTTTTGTTTTCATTGCAAGGCGGATCCGAAATGAATGCAAAGTCAAATCAACACGTCAATGAAATTCAAATGAAACCGATTCGAAGTCAGCGAAATAGTTTTTCCAGTGGTGGAGAGAAAAAAACAGAAGAAACGCCAGCTGCGGTGACGACGCCAACAGAAGAAAAATCGCTGAAAACATTCAAAGGAAATTTTGTCAAAGGTAGGGCTAGTATAGGCCAGGATAGATGTACTTTGTCAATTTATGTCTCTTTTCGATGTTTCATTTATTATTAAATTTTTATTACTACCACTGAGTGTGAGCCATGTTTTAACTTAATAAATATCATTGCCTTCTTAATTTTTTTCTTGTTGTTTCGATCGCCGTTTAGAAAGATGGTTGTTGCTTTAGTTGGATTCGTTGTTTACTGCCATTTTTACAAATCAGTCATTTTTTTTCTTTGTAAAACTGGCTTTACATTTTTAAACGGTAATAATCACATAACGATTTGGATGAGTTAAAGAAACTGAATTCTGACACATTGTTGGTTCATTTGGAAAACATTTCTAACTTGCTTGTATTTCCTTCAGGATTGACCCCTTTTCATGACAGTTTTCATTTGAGCAATATTAGAGGTATTATTTCGTGGTGTGTTCTCCTTTTTTTGTTTATTTTCATGCGGTACGTGATTACAATTATATCTTAATTTTATGTGGTAATTTAACGTACTTCATTAACAGAATTAAGTTTGTATCTCTGCACTAGTTCCGCTAGGGATGGACGTTTCGTACAAGCACATTTTCCCTGCAAGGGAACCACCTCTGCTCTGCTCATTGTAGTCCATTCATCTAGCAAATAGTTCAGTTACAATGAATTTAATTTGGACTGTTTTTACGGTTCTACGAGCTATTCCCAGAAATTAAAATTATATTGTGGTGCAGTTACGAACGAATAATTTGGTATTTACTGCATTTTTACAATTATTTTGGGACTGCAATTTTACAACTAAAGTACACCACTTAATTAAAGAATTTTAAGAAGTCGGAGTCTCATTAATATTAGAAAACAATGTGTCATACTTAATAACCGCTGTATCTTACAAAACAAGACCGAATCCGAATACCTGCAGAAGAAGGATTTAAAAATTGTATAGAAATCCTGAGGTTATACACCGTAAGTTTCCATTCGGACCAAAGGTTGAATGTTAACTCTCCATTGTTGAATGGCATGCTGTTTCTACCTTTACTTTTTCTTTTGTATTCTTCCTTGTGTTTGGTGCATGACTCTCGTTTCACTATTTCAGACTTTTCGGAACAACAGAAAAAACCAAATGTCAAATTACGATTCACCTCCAACGTCGAAATGAAAGACGATTCAGGTAACATTTAAAAGATTATAGAACTTAAATTTTCACGGCGTACACATGTATACTTATGATTATTTTGTTTCGAAAAACTCGGTTCGAGTAAGTAACAATTATCGCTAAAAGACGATTTTACCCACTGATGATGCCAGCATCTGGGAAAGCTGGCGAAACGTTTGGGAAGGGGATAACCCCCGTCACCAAAACATGACACGGTGTTTTTCGAAACAAAATAATGATAAGTATATTTAAGAAATTGGTAGTTCGGTGTAAGGCGATGGATCAAATAGCGTCTTGCCCAGTTGATTTAGCTGGCATGTCTGCTCTGCTGCTTGTCCAGTGACCCGGACTAATGTTAGCTTTACTGATTGACAACAACGCTTTTCAGGGGAGATGTCGATAACACCACTTAGTCCTGGAAGTCCGAACGATGAAAGTTCTGGTGAAACTACTGGAAAATACAATAAACCTAGATTACAGAGATCAAAAGCTCAGAGTCGGAAAACTTTCAGACTGCGGAAAAGCAGAAAAAACAGAATGGGAATTTCAGAAGTAAGCGACTAAGCATTTTATTCCAAATTTTATATTCCACAATGCATAATCCGTCATAAGGAAAATTCCTTTTGTTGGTATACTGATTTTTAATAAATATTTGCAATTTGTATTTATTTGACATAACCGATGGAATATCAATCTGTGAATTTCATCCTATTATTTCTAATAGCCAAGTAGAACTTATTAGAAGCGCCAAACATAAAACAGAAAATAAGTTTACGTAAAGCTCAAATATTAAGAAATTAAACTTTTTTGCAGGCAGATGACATAAAATTGGAAAAACAAAGCTACTCTACACCAGCCACTCCAACTCAAATTACCCCTCAGGCTCAGAAGCTGCTTTTGGAACAACTCAAAGAAGCAAAACTTAAGGAGATGTTGGTCAAAGACGAGAGCAAACGACGGTGTCCGGCATCAGAGAAGTGCAGTGGGTCCTCAGACAAATTGTCACGGGTTGTCCCGGCAGAGAGGAAGAGGTCGGACGAAAGCTGTCGTCCTCTAGTCGAGCGGAATCACTTAAGCCAGGGTCATTCTCAAGGGTACCTACCGATATGCGGTTACAAGAATAATGCTCTCCTCAAAGCCGAACTATCGGCCGACGAGGACACGAGTGCAGTCTCACAGACTTCCAGCACATCTGGTAAATTCAATTTGCCCCACAAATGGCAAAAGCTAAATGTATACTGACTACGATATCTGTAATTTTAGGTTACCGTGAGTCTTGCAGCCTAATAACAATGCTGACGGAGAGCCCAACTCTTCAAAGACCGTCCAGTATACCAATGACCACAACGTCACCCGAGTCCTCTTTAACCAGTATTGATGGTGACGAAACGGCCGTTTTAGCCAGAAGTAGTTCCTCTCAACATTCGCTTATGATGCTTTTTGAAACTCAAGACGAAGACACATTGATCTAGGAGGTTGTTTACCAGCTGCATATCATAGTCGCCGCGCCTCATGTTCCTCAATTTCAAGTGTTCCTGGGAGAAGGGTATATTATATAAAAAGATACCCTCCCTGAATTTCCATGAGAACTTGAGAACGTAACGGACCTCATAAGTACAACCTATGGAACTATCAAGAACTATTTCGGAATCGGAAATGAATGAGTTTTTTTTAGCAGAACAAGGGATTTTCCCCAAAAATATAAATAAATGAAATTACATATAAGAAATGGAAATTCTATAGTTTTTCTTTCCATTTCGTGTTAATGAACAACTATGCCTTACATTAAGTAAATTATAACGGTTACCTGTTGGATTAATATTTTTAATTATTACACCGGTTAAATTAAATTAAAGTATTGTTACGATTATGGAAGTGTTGTAGTTTATAGAATATTCGGGCTTGATAAAAATTATTATACGGTTCGTGTGAATTCGATGGAAGTTTTTAATTAACAATAAGACGGACATTGCTTTAATTGGAATTGTGTAATTAATGTACGTCTTCTAATTTCTCCAGGTGTCACCCACAGTTGAATTGAATATAAATGTTTAAACAAACTGAAATGAATGCAACATTTGTACAATTTGCTTCTGAGTGCTTGGCCTGGTTACCATTTATTGCACTCGAAGAGATGATAAATCATTCAGGCGTTTCCTGATGTGGCAAATGTGGGCAAAGAAAATAACATTTGTCACCTGTCATCAATAAGTCGAAATTTTTGAGACGAGGAATCCCCTCTTCTCGCCACACATAGGTATGAACCTTCAGCGTCAGATAAGCCAAAAGTATACTCGCCGACTTGAGTACCAGGATCGCCTGTAGATGTAGAAGGCAGAAGGCCCTGAAACAGTGTTTAGTAAATAAAAAAAAAACAAAAATAAATGATACATAAATATGGGCCATTAAAAGATTTTATCTATAAGGAACCTCAATTGCATTTTTGTACTCTCATTAGGTAAGAAGAAAATAGTGAATGGCCCCAAGTGGAGGAGTATCATTTCCTGGTTTGTTGGTACTCGCAATTTACTCGTGGGAATTTGGCATTTTTTTGGCATTTAAGCTACGTAACCATTTGAGCGGAGTTAATACGGAGTTTGTGTTTCTTCGTTCGGCTATTTTCTTTAAGTTGCTATTTAGTGCACCTTTTTTGGGTATGGTCATGGTTGTGCCATATGTTAAGTATAATATTACGACCATTTTGATCAGTTTTGGAATCTAATTTCACCTTATAAGGAAATGAGATTGTAGCTACCATTGCTACCTGCTCGGAAAACGATCCAATACCAAAATTGGAGGTCCTTCTAATTTTTGTTAAAAGGGCTACAGACAAAACTTTTTATTTACTTGAATTTTGTGAATCCTACCAGCAGGCAAGTACTGTCGTAGGATGGATCCGCGCCTCTCGTTTCAGATCCATTTCAAACGCGCCGCTGAGAAGGCAGAAGCAGTATCCATGTTCCATTGGGAATGCTGATTCCCAATCTGCGAGGACCGAGCTTCACGAAACGGAAGCTATTCGGAAATGTGGTGCTATCAGTCCTGCTCTATGGGGCACCGGTGTGGGCGGGTTCGCTCGATCGGGCGAGCAGGGTAACGGTCTCTCGACTGGAACGGGTGCGTCGAGGGGTCTCACTGCGTCTCTGCCGGGGATACCGCACCGTATCTACCGAGGCCGCCGGATTTTGGCCGGAGTTCCGCCGATGGGCCTGCTGGCCACCGCAAGGATGACGAGGAGCAAGGAAGGACCATCGCCGCATTCAAGCCCCTCCTGGAGAGTGGCTCTGCCGCACATCGGGTGTCCTCTCATACCGGATGACGCAGTTGCTCACCGGGCACGGGTGTTTCGCCGTCTTCTTGCACCTAATCGGTGTCCCGCCTGTTGGTTCTGTAACCATTCAGTGGACACGTCGAACCACACGTTCCGCGAAGGTACGTGTTTCCCCCGACCGAGGCGGAGGACTTGTGCTGGAACAATGTTTTGCCGAAGGTCGTTTCGGTTCCCGGGAGCACGACACGATTTTTGCGAGGCGGTTTTCTCCGTCAAGGAGAAAATGGCACGGCAGAGGGAACGGGAGGGTCTCAAGGGACTGACGGCTTAGCCCGGACTGTTTTTAACGGTTCGTAAACAAGTCGCTTCCACAGGAAGTAGGTTGGGAATCGGGTGTAGGACACAGTTGGGTTTCTGCCATAGTACATCGCCGAGAGCGGAGAGTCGGTGGGGGACATGTCGCGCCTCTGTACGTCGACACGGTCGCCACGTGAACGGCACCGTAGGACGTCGAGTGTTTCCGGTAGTTGGTTCTACACCAACTAAAAATCCAATAAAAAAACCAATAAACCAATAAAAAAATAAGAAGGATTTAGTGGACCCCTCAGATTTTTTAGTGGGTTCGACTCCCTCACCATTGGAACCCCGTCCCAACGGGCCCATTGTGCGCAGGCATTTTTCCTGGGTAGTCAAAAAAAAAGTTACTGCCGTAGGAGAATGTACCGAAGTCTGTCTAGTACAATCTATTCCTCTGGCGGAGACAAACTCATTGTGGACTACACGAGGATGGTGTCGCCTACCTAGGAGCACATCTATATAACATCATCGCGCATGTACCCACAAGATCTGTTTCCTTGTATTTGCCTTTGCCAAAGAGAAGGACATAACAGTCCTGGATCAGAATATTGATTCTAGACGACTACAATGTCTCCGGAGCATAAGTTTATTTACATGTGTAACACTGTCTTGAGTATTTAACGAATAATTAAAAATATTATATACAAGTAAAAACTGCCAAATATGGCTAATTATGAGGGTTTTGTCTGCCTTCCAGTGGACAGGACTCCGGCAGTGGTGAAGCACCTGTAATACCCAAAGCCTCCAGATCCTGCTCTCTGAGACTGCCCTTTGGGAAGTAGCCCAGAAGTTTAGGGGCGTGCTCTTTTAACATTTTCAACCTTTCTTCTTGTACAAGACGCACTCGTCTCTCCTCCTCTTCCTCGGTGAGTTCGTTTATCATCTGAGTTAGCTTCAGGTTCTCTGCTCGTTTCTGCACGTTCTGCCTCATCGCTTCTTTATTATATGCTAAATTATTTCTTTGTTCCTGTCGTCGTTTTTCTTGTTTTTCCCGTTCTGTTTTGTCTTCCTCATCGATTCGTAGCTTCATCTGTTGCGCAAACTGCATCTCCATCTCTTTTTCTTCATTCTTACGACGACTCTTTTCGGCCAGAGCCCGTTTGTAATCAGCTCTGACTTGTTCCCTCAGTGCAACAGCCTTTGTAGCTTCATTTTGGGACCTTTGGTTTTCCTTTTCTTCTATTTCGTATCGCATTAATGTGGCTATAATAGCTTCTTTTTCATCCTTTTGCTTCTGAAATGTTTATTTAAGGTAAGTTTACCGAGCTTACTTAGATGGTTGATATGATACATTATTGTTTCAATATTCATCTGGTAAGCTGTTAACAGCATTATTGATAAGTAATATTAATTTGAAGAAACACCCAGTGTTGATCGAACTTAAATTTTCACGGCGTCCACATGTATACTTATCGTTAATTTGTGTCGAATAACACCGTGCGCTGTTTGGGTGTCGGGGGTTACCCCCCTTGCCAACCTTTCGCCAGCATTCCCAGCTCCTGGCATCATCAGTGGTAAAATGAGTTTTCCAAGCGATAATTGTTACACACTCGAACCGAGTCAAATCATAACTAAGGCTAAAAAACGGACACTGAAAATGCGAAAGGAGATGAAAGGAGAGCTGGAACTAATTGGTGTGGGAAGGAGATGGATGAATTACAAATGGGTATTCGGATGGACAAAAGACGGTATGGTTGTATAATATTTGGTTGACAAAAGGGGCAAGGAAATATTTACGACATGAACACAACTCAAGAAGTAAATTGTTAATTGAGTTGTGTTCATAACCCCCGTCACCAAAACAGGACACGGTGTTGTACGACACAAAATAACGATAAGTATACAAGACCCAGTGTTGTTATTATTTTTTGATCTACTCCTGACTTATTTGGCTACCTATTTTTTTATTGTTGAAATGAATAATGAAAAGTAAAACCAAACTTTTCTTATATATCTTTGTAATACTTTCAAATTTAAGAATACCCAACTTTGAAAAGAATGTTAGAAAAATAATTGCATTGCTACTGACCTTCAAGGATAAAAATGACAACTGTCAACAATTATTGTTGTGGGTAACTAAGCTACAATAAGAGACTCCTTACGATAATATGATGTAGACAATTTGACAGTCAATTATTTCATGGGTCACATAAATTCAATTTTTTCAACTTGCTTCAATGAATAGCCAAGTCATTGATTCATGGCTTTCGTAGCAACACAGACTGACTATATACACCAAATATTCAGGTTACAATGGTTAAAATTAAGAATTAAAGAATATATAAATACAACAAGGGTATTAGTATACAGGACTCCTTTAAGGAACAGCATTTACACCAAGAAGTGGATGCACTTCCTACCAAAAAAGAAAAGTGACACAAATCAGCAATGTGAAAATGAATGTGGCATACACTTACTTGTTTCAACAGGAATTCTGTAAGCAATTTATTTGAAATTTCTTCACTTGCTGATTTTTTGGCCAATTCTTGTGCTCCTGCAACTTCTCTCTGTCTTTTCTTTTCATTATTGATCTGTTTAATTTTTTCATCCTCCTGCTGAATTAAAAGCCTTTCTTTTGCTTTCCACATTGCTCTTGCAGTGTAAAACTGTTCCATTTCTTCTTTCAACTTCTGCTGAGATACCTTTTTCTGCTCTGTTTCTCTAATTGAGATATTGTGGTGGTGTGTGATAATTTCAATTGGATTGAATTCAATAGGAGTGTAAGTTTTCACTCACCTTTCTTCATCTTCTTTAATTTTTTGCAAAATATCATCATAATTTTTTTTCTCTTTCATAAATGAAAGAAACTCAACCTGTCTCAACCTCTCTTTCTCAATGATTTGATCTTGAAGAGAATGCCGAAATTCATCTTTTTGCTTCTTTTCATGTAATCTCTGTGCTTCTTCTTGTTCTTCAAGAGTGCCCACAGCTCTTTCTATGATCTCTCTTGCTCTTTTCTCTGAAATCTGAAAGAATAAATTTTCATTTTATTATAACTCTTTAGGTGCTTTATTGATAGATTTTAAAAGAAGTACAAAAATTTCTGTGTTTGAAACTGTCCAACAATCAACTATGTTCATTTTGAGAAATGAACCAAATTCATTTTTACCTCATTTTCCAGTTTATTTGCTTGCTTCTCAGCCAATTGTGTGGCAATTGCTTTTTTTGTGTATGCAGCTTTTAGTTGTGATTCCAATTCTTTGAGTTCATGACTATTTTGTCTTAAGTACAACCTCAGTTTCTCATCTGCTATTTCTTTACGCCTCAATAAATCCAACTCTAGGGCTAACTTTTCTTCTTGTCCAAACTGGTTGTTCTGTAATGCGTCAACTTCTTGTGCCTGTAGGTATATAGAGTCAGCAATTTCATCTGAGGTAAAAATCAAATTGTTTAATAAAAAAAAAAAGTACTTTCAGAACAACTCCATTTAGAGAGGATTCTCTTCTCTCCAGTTCCAAACGCCTAATAAAATCCTTTCTTCGACGCGTTATGTCTGATGCTTTTTCTCTCTCTATCTTCAACTTAAATTTCTCATCTTCTTCCACCACTTTCGCAAATTTCTGACGTTCCAATTCTTTCTCCTTTTGATTTAGATTTATTCTTGACATTTTCACAATGATTTGATAAGTTTTTAATTAGTAAAATATCGTTTAAACAAATCGGTTCAAGTAATCTAAATGACGGTTAAAAGTGTTTCCAGCCACATTTTGTTTGTCGAACGCACCGGAAATTTATTTTTTGGGCCCTTTCAAATGACCGCGTTTTTATGATATTTTTAAACTTTCTAAAACCATGTTTACTCTGTTTTATTATGCTTTCTTTTAGGGCGTTAACACATTCTGCAAGAATCTAAAAGGCGACGTCGTACAAAGTGCTTTTCCAGGAGGACATGGATATCTCTTAAGACAGAGTGTCAACTGTTTATCGCATTCGCAAAGTCGCTGAGCGCAGGAGCCGGGACCGCCATAAGGTCCGTGGTCGATAGCTAAAAATGAAAATAATAATATAGTTAATACCAGAGCAATGTAAGCCAATCATTATTCTGAAGAAGGGGTTTTACCACATATTGGTTGATCGGCGTAACATTTCCAAAAGTACGGAACGAAGTACTCAAAAAACATGGGACAGCCTGCCGTGGTGTAGCACCGGTCATGCATTCTGCAACAGCTGCAAGTAAAGTGCCTGTAGTTTTTAAAGGATTGATAAATTGAATTACATGAAACCAGATGGTTCTGAAAATCTTAAAAATGTAAAAAAACTATCCCGGAATAATCTACGTAATTTGACTACGGGATGTAACACGGTATGAAAATTCATTTGCCTGATGCTAGAAATATTATATGCAGGTTCACGGTTAAATACAATGGGTAAAGGATGTTACCTGTCTATACCATCTACCGGATATCCCGATCCGAGGAACCCACAATAGCATCCGTAACCCTTGTATGACAAGGGGTTGCACCCAGTGGCACACAATACCATATTGTACAGGTGAAATACGCTTCTCTTTTGCCTGGGATCCGAGCATTTTCTATAAAAATTTATTATTACGTTACCAAGAAGGAATTTTTGAAATGTGGAAAAAACAATAAATTCAATGCTGCTTACCCTGATCTGGATTTCCTAAAATAATTAATTTTTTTAAAGCGAATATCCGAAAATGGATGTCCACCGAACCCCAAAAAGTACCCGTTTTGGTGGATGACTGTTTCGTTTCCAAATGGGTAACTGAATTTCTTAATTCCTGCAGGGCTATTGAAATGTTTGAACGAGGCGTATTCCATTCGGGAGCTTTGACTACTGCTTGATGTGATTTTACTTAAGGTTCTTCCTCGAGTCTGTTTGTACTGCTCTACGGAAGATCCAAATCCGAAAACCTCGGAAAAAATTTCCTCCTCCAAAGCTTTTGATTTATTAATCAGCGCACTCAGATTATTGTTGCTGTCTGACTTGTAGTCAAATGTACGCCCTCTGTACTGAAGGACACTGCATTTAACATTGGTAAAACCTGAAAATGTTAACAATTTCTTTACATTTCTATAGGTATCTATAATTTGAATTGAGAGAGCTTTTCAGCAGCTAAAGATGGAATCATATTTTGTTTTGTAAATAACGTGCAATACATCTCAGAAAAAATTCTTGATATAATTTTTATTCTTGCTTCAGTAATGTTTGATTTATAAATTTTTCCAGAATGACATAGAAACGAAGAGAACACGACAAAAAAGTGTGAATATCATAGATGAATTGTATGCGCCGTTTCGTGTAAGTTGTACGTCACCGACCCAAGTTAAGTCTTACAGCTCATCTATCGGTGCTTCAAACCGAAACTTCAGTTACAACAACGTGCCACGGTTTTGTTACTTTCGGTTCCATTCAATGGATTTCCGTAATATCGATTGGCAGAGTTTGACGAGTTTGAGTAGTTAGATTGAACCACCTAAAATTATGAAAAGGAAGACTGCCTAACGAAATAAAGGACAATAATAAAGAGTGAAATTAATAATAAAGTAGATCGGGATAATTGATAAATATTAATAAAACAGAACTGGAAAGGTTAGGTTAGGTTAAATGAATGATTTCCCCGTGTGGTTAGAATAGGACCAACCTAAGCGCTGGGTGTCGTAAGAGGCGACTAAAAGGCAGGAGGCCCCGTGTGGTTGTCGGGCTGTAGAATTCAACCACCCCCCTGTCACTGGGTGTCGTATGAGGTGACTAATGTATTAAATAGCAAGTTGTGTGGGAACTTGTCCATATCCTATTCATTTCACCCACCTAAATAACACTTCTCCGACCTTGGCTTTATGAGGCAATAACTATTGTCATGACTGCCAGAATCTGTTGAATTGCAACCGAACCCATGATGAGAAACAAAAAAAAGAAAAAACTAACGGTAGAAAGAATGTTATATAAGCCAGGTGTCAGCGTATTTAAATGCCACGCTCGTGTTATTGTCTTATACAATTTGTCCGTGAAGTGATTATTCCAGATGTACCTGCGAAATTGTTGGGTGAAATCGGCAAGCAATACCTGCGTTTCTATTTTACATTGGATTGCGTAATGGAAGCGGCCGAAATAAAAATGAAAAGGAAAGAAAAAAAGAAAATCCATTGAAATGCATTAGGTTTGTTCACGGTTGTGATTGAACACCGAATGGAGGATCATCTTAACCGGATTACCGTGAAGTCAAATTAATATGACAGAGTAGGCCCATTGTTAGAACTATCATGTTGTGTAACCATCGAGAAAGGCAAATCCTAGAAAATCAGCACCAACGAGTCCTAGAGTGACAGAGGTAGTGTCGACAATTTACTTTTAATATTTTTTCTATAGGTCCTCTACTAGTTGAGACTTCAATTTTGTCAAAGATAAACTAAATTTACATGATCTTCTGTAATTCGTGTGGAAACACTATATACGTCATTTATCTTCCCCAGTGTAGAAAAATTAACAATTAAGAAATGAATAATTCACTGAGTGACATCTTTTTCCTAATTGCAAAACAATGGAGTTGGACTTTTTACGAAATTGTTCGCCATTATGTTTTTAAAAGACAAAGAACTGGGAAATGACTGATGTCTTGCATATTCGGTCCTACCTGAAGTTGTTCAATTTACCTCCTTAATTCAGGAAATTACGTCAGTTTTTTCTGGTCATTGGAGCGAAAAGAGAGAAACAGAAGAAGAGTGAAAATGTCTTGGGATGAGAGAGGAGAATCAATCGTCACAGTTAGAATAGAAACAGTAACATGAAATGACATTTCACGTTGACATCACCGCCAACAAGCAAGTTAACAATTAACGTCACTGTTTAGCAAAGTTGACAGTTTAAAACGTAGCGTGACGAGAAACTTTTAGAGTGACATGATAATTCCAAATTATTTCCATACATTTTCATTCACTATTAAAGACAAAAATATAATTTTGTTTTTTCTATAGGCAAAACAAATTATACAAGAATGTGTGTGACTCTTGCACATCAAAACAACGCACGCACTCTTTGAAGAGGATTGAAAGATGCAGTAAATGTAGAGGTAATATATTGTACTGAATGTTAAAAGATAAAAAGGTGATTGACAGAGGAGTGAAGTTCAATTGAAGAATGTGAAAGGAGATCCGTCTTATACACTGTTACATAATTCTAATTTAAGAAAATAAGTATTATGTTTTCAACAATTAAATTCATTCACAAAATCTAAAGTCTGCTACGAAATAAGCAATACAAGTTCATTCTTTCAGGATCATAAAATTTTTAAATTTCAAGTTTATGTCTTGGGCACAAAGTTAAAAAAAGGCAAGCGTTGTAAGACAAAGTTATATTAAGTTAGACAATGAAAGAAGGGAAAATTTGAAGTGGACAAAGACAATAAACAAATGGCCGTTTTTTAATATATCGACCCTAAATTATTGATTACATAACACTGATAATAATAATATTGAATTAATAATATAAACGTGTAATCATCTATGGGAGTATCCAACGGCACAAGATTCTTACATGTAAATTACAGTTTGTCATAAAGGAGGGCGTGTTAAAAAGGTACAGATGCGTTGGTGCGGACAGCCACGTTTGTTTCGCAATGTCTTTGCCAAGGTTACACCTGCCACGTTCACGGAACATTCAATTCCTGATGGAAAATGCAATGCTTTAAATGTGTTAAGTTTCATGGGCCGCGATTGGTCCATCCACACAGGAACTTTTATTTCATATATAATTTATAGGTCCACCTTTGCAATTGCACAGAAATCTGTGTTGTATTTATCGTTACCCGTTAATTGGATTTTCACAACACAAAAATAAAAATGACTAAAAATAAAATAAAAATAATCAATGGTTCGAAATAATTTTTTGTGTTCGTTATAGTACCACATTCCTGTGGGTAATTTCCTTACTTGTAAAATTTATTTACCTATCATTCGATTGCAAATGAGTTGGTAAAAGGTCTAGTAGTGACATTCGAAAATATTATAGTAAAGAATAATAATTAACGTTCACTCTGGTCGAAGGCTCAAAAGCTTTATGCACAGGGGTGTTTATTATTTATCTACCAGTTTTCCAACATATGTGTCACTTAAAAGTAAAAACTGAAAACAATAAATTCCCATTTCAAGAATCAACATCTATGACAAATGTATCATATCTAATCGTAAGTATCTTCGTAAGTAAGTAACTTAAGTTAAAATAAATTAATATAATGATTTTATCTGCAACTTAACCAACAGTAATGGGTCAATGACAATAATCAAGTTGACCCATTACTAGAGGTTAATTTATATTTTATAAATTATTATATACATATAAAGAATCTACCAGTTTTTGTCCTGTCCCTCTTTTTGAATTATCGTAATTTCATACCATAAAGTAAGTTAGAAAACTACATTTAATTGAACACAAATAAACTAACAAAAAAGAGCAACGCATAACACATGAACGATACCCACCGAAACTAATGGAAAGATGAATAATCAATCCCATGGGAATCCAAAATTCAATAAATGTTCTCATAGTTTGTGTTCGATATCATCACTTTCACACATATTTGTTCTCATGACATGTTTCCGCACTTCTTCTAGCGTTTGATCGACACGTAAAATAACGATAAATAGATAGAAGGCAATCTCCCGATTCTTGGTGAACCTCGGCAAAGCAAATTATTAATGACACCAGAACAGTTGGTGCACAACACTCCCACCATCCTGCGTCAATTAATAAGTAAATCTCTCTCTCTCTCTCTCTCCCCCCGGTGTGGGTAACAAGATACCGCAACAATCAAGTAGAAGAGGGAGGGAATCAGACAAAGTATATTTGTGTAAGCAGACTATTAAAGAGATTGTCTAAATTAATTAATTTAGACAGGTCAACGAAGAAGAAATAACTGAATCATATGTGCGAGACAAAACACGACGAATTTGAACGTTTATTGTCTCTCAAGAATATGTAATACAAACAATAAAATTGAAATTAAATATAAGAAGTTCTACTGATATTTTGATTAGAAATATGGTAAATCGGATCGAGCCGAGGCTCAGGGAATAAAATAAGACGGGTTCTTTTGCTCTTATCTTGTGAGGACACAATTGGCATGAAGTATTACGTAACGCTAACATTGCTAAATTTCAAAAGAAAATTACTTACCCGTTGCCCTCCTCTGAGAAGATGAATATGGCTTAGTAACGCGTGTCCGAGATTGAAAGAAACTAAATATAATGCTTCTTATGTAGGGCTGCGTAATACCATTAATATGTAAATGGTTAAATGGTGTACCATTTAACGTGATAGAGATTGAAGTTTTCAAAGGTTGAAGAGCGTAAAAATCAGGCAGGTTAGTGGGTCACACAAGATTTGTGATTGCATCGAAAAAAATAATAATGCAATAATGTCGGGACAAACTTGAATAGACTGCATAATATAAAATGACACCAACACCTAAATTGTGATGATATGTGATACGTAAGATAGACAAGGATATAAGACATTCGAATGATCGAATACAATTATCATGTGAAAAATTACAAGCATTTTTTTCTATAATGAGGTCTTTGGTGGTTGGACCCGGGATTTCGGGGTCCCTTTACCCATAAATAGTGCCGACTCCCTAAGAGTCGGTGTTAGTTGGTCAGTCAGTCATTTTCTTTTCTCCTGAGGTACTGAGGACCAGTTGAAATTTATATTTAATTTATGATAAGAACTATTGTAGATATAAATAATTATAAATTATGTACAATTTCGTTATGCTTTTTGTCTAAGAACTAGGTTACCCTAGGAGGGTCTTTTTTATTATTATTATTTTTTTAATTTCAAAAATATTTACTAATTTATACAATACAAATTAATCTCTAGTACAGGATTATCAGTCAGTCGGTTAATTGTTACTTAGTTAGTTAGTCAGTCATTAATAGATCATCCGTGCCGGTCTGTGTGAATTGGTTTGCTGTAGGGGTAAATTTTCGTACACAGTAAAGTTGTCAATTAACACTTTAAAATTAATACAAAATATTGATAAAGTTGTTAACCTATAAAATTCTTCAAGTCTCGCAAATTAATTAAATTTCGCGTGGACACAACAAACCATATGTCTCAATCCACCGCCCAATGAAGAAATAATTGATTTTAAAAAGTTAATATCCCTAATAAAAATTATAAATGACAATTAGAAAAATAAAAGTCCTTTAAATTGATACATATGACACACAGTGCGTAATAATACCTTTGATACGTACATAAGAAAGGAGCACAAATTTGAAATAGTCTCTTCTCACATTAAAATGCGAGCCTCCGTTGCCAGAAACAATTTTATTTAAGGGATATTTACGATAGATACTTGTCAATACTTGTCGGTTACATTGATATTCTTTGTGCAACTTTTAATTGCGTCCAATTTCGAATGTTACTTTAAATTGACAAAAGCCTGTGTTAGATGGCCGGAAAAGAAATATGTTAATGTTACTAACTTGAACTGCTATTGAAGTAAAGAACATGAGGCCCAAGGACTGACAAAAATTTGTAATTGCAAGAAAAACTGATATTTAACGTGTCAACTATCTAAACCAAAGTCAAATTACGTGAGTCGAAGTGACCCATGAAGAAACACAACTGTTTCTACTAATAGCCAAAACAAATCGGTTTGTGAAATTTCTAGAGTGGATCTACAAGGAAAAGAAAGTTCTGACTACTCTCAGTTGTGAATTATAGAATAAGACAAATGTCGTTCATTACCTTTTAAACAATTTTCTCGTTAAAAATTCTTTCAATTTTTAATTCTTATTTACTATTTAGAGTTATATTAAAACAGCCGATTTATGCTGCATTAATTATTTAAATTGAAAGAAAGTTTATTATTTTGCTTAGTCGTGTAATATATGTAATCTCTAATTTTCTTACATTTTAGCACCTGCTGTTGGTGTAATAAAATAAAAATTTGCCACCGCTGGAATTGGTACCATGACCTCATACGAAAAATAAGTAAATAAAACTTATCAACGAAACCAGTTCATCCAAAACTCAGGAACCAATTGAAAATTGATTGAGCAAGACAGGGCACAATTAAATGCAACTACTTTGTTTACATATTTATAAAATTGCATGCGCACTACAAATACAATAAAATACCCAATTTTACATATAAAACAACCATGCTAGTAGGAATGTGATAAGAGGCTTTAGCGATTCAACAGTGAACATTTCGTTCAATATCCAACCCAAAGAATACAATCATAAAAATTGAGATATTTGGCAGAACTCAATGACCTTGACCATTACTGGGCTTCATTTGGAAAAGGGCGGCTATGCCTGGCGACGATTAAATTGGTCTCAGATCCTTCGCCAAGAAGATTTGCTTTCATTCAACTTCTTGTCCGCGTGTGTCATTGATTCACATGTGACCGATTGTCAACCCAACGAAAAGTGCTGTGACCAGCTTTGATATATAGAAATCAGTCTGTAAGAAGAATATAGTTGATATTGTAGTGTGAGCATGTAACATATTGTTATCGTATAACATTATATTTGAACTACGTGGTTTATAACTAGTTAATATTTTAATTATAGGCATTGTTAATTAGTGAATTATTATAAACACTTGTAAGGAAAACACGAAGTTTAGAAATTATTATATACGTCGGAGAAGGATTAACTCAACCCTTAAGGGTGTGGATTTTTGAAGTCCCTGTTTGTTTTTTTTTCAAACACTTTATATTCACAATCACAAAATACAACTTTAAATCGCGTTTCAGTTTCTAGAATGCTCTCGTAGAGTCCTCAGCTTATTTATACTTTTGTAATACAAATACCTAATATATGTATATATATTTGACTTTCAATGAATAAGTGTGCATAATTAGTTGATGGTTTAATTAATAAATTATTTTATTTCTTGTTTGAATGAATGGAAGTGCGAGGAAGAAACGAAAGTACCAAAATTCAGAACGATAGAGAAGCATTAAATATAGTATTGGTGAATACTCGATGTTAGTTTGTTTGCTCGGGAATGGATTGTTCAAGGCTTGCTGACATTACATTGTACATTTTAGGTTGTATGAGGACGGAAATTGACGAAAAGGAACGAGATGTTTCCTCTTAGAACGCATGACTTCTACTGACTTCTCTTGGTTTTCCATTTGAAATTGTACTTTCTTGCATTTCTTCAGTTTGGTCCTCAGGTTTTGCTTAAGGTTATGCTACATAACATATATTAAAATATTAGTGTGACGTTTTAATTTTTGAGTCAATCCTTCATCTTCACTTAAGTCAGAATCCATCGGTTTCAGATTGAAAGGTAGGATAATTGTCTGGTGCCCCAACGGCACCAACAGAAAACTCCTTATTTCAACCACAATTATTGTATGTCAGAAAGATAAATCTGTCATCTATCAATCTAAAAATTTATAGTTTTTTACTAATGCACGCATGTTTACCCGATTTTTCAATTTAATTATTTTTTACCGTTAATCCCTGCTGACAGCATTTGGTACAGTATTCATGCAGACATCTATATCACATAATGTCAGACTATAAAAAGTTACAGTTACAAGTTAGTTTTTTGTTAATTAATATTTATCAGTTGTATTAGTTAAAAGTTTATTTTTTCACTATTTTTCGGGATCGGCAGGAGAAGAGAGGAAAAATAATTATAATAATAATCAGTTATCACTACGATAATTTGTCCAATTAATTACTTAGGACAACCTAAAGATTTTTGATTCGCTGTAAAAGCATTTTTTTAAATAACATAATCCCTGGGTGTTCAGCCTCAGTTGATATACAGTCACATGTAGATCAGTATCATTTACACATCACTCCATTAGTTTTTATCTTTTTCTCACTAGTGAGAAATGAATGTACCTTTAGACACTGATTTATTTTGAAAGAATATAAATAATAAATGAAATAAATAAATAATAATAAATAAATGAAATAATAAAATAAGATGAATAATTTAGTAAAATTGATTTGTTACTGCATTAATTAATTCACAAAGTATAGTAATTTTAAATATATTCAAATATGATGTGAACTGTTCAATTTCTAACTTGGAAAAATAAAAAAAAAGAACTGGAGCTGCTCATTTCAGATGTTAACAAGTTAAGAATTAGTTGTAATACTTATTTTCACATTTCAAAAATAAATAGTGTATGCAAATAGCAAAAAATTAATCTGGATGTCCATAATCCATCTATAAGTGTAATCTAAATATAAATGATATATAGAATACTATTGTGTTTTAGAATTTCGAAATCACAAATTTTTACAACACATGGATTATAATAATGACTTTTTCATCAAGTTCATCAAAGTTCATCAAACACGTGTCTTTCTTTATTAAAATTATCTACTATACCTAATAAATCTCAAGTTGCCAATACACCTAAAATGTATTTCATTAATACATTTTACGTAAAAATTTTTATTATGCCTCTTTAACTTGTAATTAAGTACGCATAGCATAATGTAATCAAATCAGTATGTAGACTTTAAGGCATCAGTTGAAGAACCAAAAGCCCAGATATAAGTAAAAAAGGCCCACACATATTTACATCAGCGGACGTAAATACGGAAGTTGGTTTATATTCATATGTCTTTACCTGTTTAATGGAATAGTACAACTCAAAGTCCTTTAATCTGGAACGTGTGATAATAATAGGATGCCAATTTCTTTGAATTAGCCTAGTCATCATGAAGCTTACATTAAATCAAAATTATGTAGCGGAGAAAAGAGACGGATTATTCTTTTATATTATGACGCAATAGCTGACGATACGCCCACGCCCACTTGTACAAGTCTCACATGGAATGAGAATTTGAATATAATAAACAAATCGTTCGTCATAATGGATTAAATTTATAACGGCTACTTCCTGTCGAGATAAATCCAACGACAAAGATTTTTTGGTGTATCAAAACCTTCCCTTGTAATAAAATATATATTTATTTACCACTCCCAAAAATTCCTTCTCTTATCTAAATGAACTTTTAGTCACTTGATTTCAATATCAATTGGTCAATCTGTGTACCTGCTGTACTTTTTCGTAAATAAAGTAATTTTGACTCAATTTTGATCCACCTAAATGGCCATTATAATTATAAATTGAGTCTAAACAAAGTTTTATTCAAATATTCAATGTTATATTTCTCGTTATCATTAATGGCATATAAAATGGACCCTCATGGTATATTGTGTTTTTTGGATTTTTTTCACCTTTCAACTCTCTTCAGCGATGTTCATACGAACATTATAATAGGCTCCCCATATAATAAGAATGTGACAAATTCTGTCGTTTCTAATACCTCATTCGTTGCTCTCTCCACTCCTTGATTATGTTCAATCCTTCTGGATGGAAGAACTGAAAAATGGTCATTTACCACTAAATAAACCTTCAAAATTGCGTATTTCGTGTGTTTATTAATTTATTTATTACGTCTCACTATTCTATTCGTCTCACGCTTGAATGAACACCTATGAGCGCTCTAACAGTATGTAAAAATGTATATTTCCGTTAAATTTTCTGGTTTCTGATCTTGCGTTTGCCTTTTTTAAAATTCAATTAATTATACCTAAACAAAAAAGTCATATCCTAATAGAGAAAGTTAGAAATCACGTGAAATTAAATGGCAGAGTTCATTTGAAACTTTGAAATTGGAGTTCCTTCGAGGAATGAAAATCAACAGTCTCAAACAAACTTAAAACTTTTATTATTGTTATTAATATAAAATTCTTATATTCAATTCGTAAATAATTGATAGCATCGTAAAGGAGTTCCCGATTGACGAGAGTAAGATGTGTTAGACCGTATTTATTACGGTACATACGAACTGTTATTCAAGAAAGGTCTAACCTCATCCTCCGACCTTACCTTACGCACCTCTTGACTTGAAAATTTCACAAAACTACGTTGTCAATGCCCTGTGGCTTTTCTCTACCTCATGGGAACCACAACGAGTTCAGTTTTATTTAAATAATTATCTAATTGTCCAATAATTTGCTCACTTTGTCATTCTCATTCGTCGCTGTGTCATCGCTCTATTTCATCTAGTTTTATTTGATGTTCTAATAGCAATTTAGTTAGCAATATTTCTATATATTCTGATCGTTTCATCATGCACAGAATCTGAGAGAAAAATAAATAAGAAGATAAAAATAGAATAATATCAGAATACAAGTAAAATACTGAAAAATAAGAGAAAACTCTATAGAAATAAGCAAATGAATTGAAACATCTTAACAAGTGTAATCAAGTTCACATTTACATATTTGCAAGCAAAATTTTTTTATAAATATACTTACAGGTTGAGTGCAAGTGAGATATCATTAACAATGTCATTTCCTAAAAAAGCAACGCCCAAAGTCGTCGTTTACTATTTAACTACAATAGCTATCCTGTCTGCTTTACATTTAACGTATGCAAAAAGTAAGTAAACATACCACCTATTGTACTATTTTCTAAACTATTACGAAAACGTTTTTTAATGTGAAATTGATGAGGCTAACACATTTGAAATTGAATACATACGTGGTAATATAAATGGTAAACTTGGTGTATGTAAACATTGAGTTCATCGATCCAGAAATTGTGCCAGAAAATTTTTACCAATGTTCATTCTATCATCCTCAGTTTGCCACCAGATCAAGTTTCCATTACCTGCCACTAAATATAAATATTCTACGTCTTAAATCTCTGAAAATGGAAAATTAGTTTTCCTGACAGGTACACATGGTTAATCCAACTTAAGCATTGTCTCCCTTAATTTATGACGACAGCCAATCATTAAATTTTGAAATGTATATTATCTGATATTTTGCCTTCCTACACAAACTCCTAGTGTACCACCAAGAAAATGTATAATTTTTTTTAGTAACATTGGTATTACAAATTACAATTAGAGTTTTCTGAACTTTTCTGTTTCATTCGTTCTATTAACCACATTTATTTATTTTTTTCACTTACACCACATTTACATATGTTTTACAGCTTACTTATTTCTCTCTTTTGTTATACTTCTGTCAAATTCGGTACACTGAAGGGCACAGGAGCGGTAAAAAATGCGGTATTTTGACCTTTACATCAAGGCTACAGTTTCACATTTTGTTTGTTTTATCCTTCGCTTGTTATTTTTTACGGTCTTATGATTGCATAGAACGAGTAGACGAATATATATGTTTTATGTCCAGTTCTTTCGGTTTTTGCTTCGGCAGCAGTCATTTTAATGATTTTATTCAATCTTTGTAGACTTTCCAATTTTTTTTTCTATTTACCTTCAATGATGTAAGCCTGAATGAATGACACAAATAAAGTTATGTAAAAAAAATTTCAATCAATTCTAGTAAATTCTCTGTGACATTTAGTATTTCCTTGAGTTATTTTGCTCCGTATTGAGTTATGTCACGAAGTTTAATGGTCCTACTTTTTCTCATCAACGTCTTTCAGTTACTCGTGCATTTTTTAGGCCCGTCCATCTCCAAATAAATTCTGCTGCAGTTGCTACCAAACTAGCTGCCGTTGCATATACTTTTTTAAATATTAGACTTTAACGTATCATGTTTAACTTATTTATTTTTCTAGTCCGGCAGGCGCAATAGTGGCGCAAATATGTTGAACAAACTATTGTTTAATAAGACAATCATTTAAATGTACGAAAACTTAATTTGTAAAAAATTGTGTCTTCATTCGTAAGAAATAAGTTTATAATTTATTTTTTAGTTTTGTAGCTTTTACACCCGTAATAAATGTTACATTCAACTCCGGTGGAAATACACAACCTAAACATTGCAACATCAGATTGTTTGCCACATTTTCCCTGCTAATTAAAACGAATAATGAAGATGGAATGAGAATCATCACTAACAAAACTTTATATTTTCGTTTATTATTAGTGTAAAAATATGTTTTAAGGTATTCGAACACTGAGATATTCTAATCCACGTGGTGCGGACGCCATTAAAATTAGAAGAGGTAAATAATAAAGTACAAGTACTATAACTTTATTCTTTGCTATGGGCAAACGAAACATTTGGTTTATGAAAATCTTCTCTCTGTCAAAGGGGGATGTGCTGCTTTCGGTCATTCCTGTTTTGGTGGCCATGGCAAAAGGACAGATACGGACTCAGTCGGAGGTGAAGTACAAGATGATGGCATCGGTTTTAGAGTGCCCAACGAAGATTTAAGTAACTCACTTAACAGCGACGAATTTATGGTTCCTGCCGAAAACTTTAGGCGTGGCAGAAGTCAATTGGAGAATGTGCAGCACCACCACTACGGAGACGTCGAGGATTACCTTAAATTGGCATATTTTGTACGGAAATGGGTAAGTTAAGTTCATTTTGTTAAAGCTTTTCGTTTATTTCCCCGGTTTGTAATCATACTTATACTTTCAGTTAACCAGTGACTACTTAAGCCCAGTACACCAGGAAGGCCGAAAATAAATATCATATTGAAATTCGAATTTTATTTGAAAATTCAGTTAATTCAGTTAATTCAGTTAATGGATTCGGGATTAATCATAAAATATTCAGAAACTATTTGAATCAACCAAACTTGTTGAATTGTTCTTGTGTAAAGGAATAAGTCAGAAGGAACTATTTTACATAATGTTTTCCTCCTCAGTACTACATGACATCCAAAGAAATAAAATAATAACTTATGAATGAATTACGGACGCTCAAACGTAAATACATGATTCAAATTTTTGACTTTCCTTTTATTAAGGGTTTCGTGAAAAGCCAGTGAAAAGAAAACGACAAAGAAGAACAAGACATAGCAAGTCTAAATTATTTAAGCAGAACTAAACGATGCAAACAAAAAACAATTCGAAATTTACATTCTTCTCCGTCAGCCAGGGCCAGCTTCTCTTGTACATAGAATATTTGTTGTTTGTACATAATTCGTTGACGCAACAGATTTTATCTGGATTGGACGTCAGGTATTAGAAAAACGACTGTACTTGAAAGAACTGCACTTCTTTTACTTTTTCTTGGGAAGAGACTGCATTCCTTCAGTCATTCAACAAACAGACAAAAGAAAAGAATATCGGAACCACGTATTTGAATGAAGGTGAACTTTAATGACCAAGGGTCTAAGACTAGGCTAAGAACTTTTCTTTCTCACGAAAAGGTTATTGCGTTTGACTTGCACTGTGGAAATTTATCAATTTTTCATGGCAGTATTCTTCTACGACACATTCTTCTATTTTTGGGTGTTTTTCTTTTTCGGTTCTCCGGTGCCCTGAAATGAGATTAGTGAGCAATCGTTGCCTAAATCCTGTTTCAGGACAGTGACCTTAACAATTTATCTGAGTAACAAATGAACGCTTTTTTCCAAGTACCGTACCGTACAATTTGGTTGAAAAAAAATGAAACTACCCGAACTCAATTGTTTGGGTAGTGAGGATATCCATGAAGATAAAACAGGCAACATTTATCATAAGTTTGTTACGGACACAGTTTAGATAAATGAAAAGCATTTTTAGACGTGTCAATAGGTATACAATCATTTCAATTTAAAAGTGTTACAGGCTTTGTTTTTATTTATTTGTATACATCTGCAGATAAGTAATATATTGGAATCATAGCATTTCTGTAATGTCACTTTGAATTTTTTTATACCATTATTAAGTAATTTAAAATGTAACATTGGAAATATAAGAAAAAAAGAAATATTGAAGACCTATTTCTAAGCGTGTACATACATATATAAGAATATATATTTCATTAATTTCATCCTATATACACAGTGAGATTTATAAATAAACATATTCGGAACGATATTTAAATTTGGTTATATTCACCATTTCTGCACTATTATTTTGACTAGAAAACTGTAAACTAGTTGAAAGAGTCAATAAAACTAAATATTTCAAGGACCTAATGCAGAGCGTCAATGAGCACGAAAGTTCACGTCCCTAGTTAATTCAATTAAATGAGAATATTTCTCAAATCAAAATAAACATAAGTAATTGGTTGTATTGTACGGTAACGAAGGACGTGTTGGCCTGAGTGGCCCTTTTAGCTTCTTATTAGAGCACTTTACTTTAATATTTTACAAAATATTAAAACCATGGCGGTGAGTACAAGATAAGAAAAGCAAAAAGAATAATTAATTAGAGAGGGATCCATAATGATACGTTACCAATTACTGCAGAAATGTAGTGTTGTATAGATAATACAAATCTGATAAGTTGTATCAGCAACTGTTAAGTGAAATAAAATGCTACTAGTTCGAGCAACTAAACCAGGTACCATTCAATTTCGTTTAAAAGTATAGCACAAACATAACATGTCACTTTGTAAACTGGAGTACTTTAAAAGTACTTAGATTCAGAAATAAAGAAAAGCCTAAACTAGTGCAGCCACCACGGCAACCCGATTTTCAGGATTTAGCACGTGCCTTTTGAGGTTGGCATATACTGCCGAGAGTCGCTTTGCTTTTGCTTCAAAGGCTAGAGCAAGATAGTTGAGCGGAGTTTGGTTCAGTGTGTCACGCGGTCCGGTTGCACGTCGACATTCGAACTACCAACAGTTGGTTCATATGGCTGACTTCATCCGCATCCAAGGACAACTACTTCCCGATCAACAGTAGATTTAAATCTAAAAACTAAATTTAATTTTTAAAAACTTCAAATGACACAAACTTTTTGACCTCAAATATAACTAGTAACAAATCACGAAATATATTTATCTAAATAAATCGTTATGGATTAGTCACCGGGAACACGACAGTTGCTCTGAAATTGCTCCACCTAATGAGTAACTTGTGACTCAAGATGGAGTCAAGTATCAAAATCAGGCGACTGATCAGATTAATAAAATTACTCCATTAATGACCTAAAACCCAAGTACAACAAATTTGTATGCTACGAATATTAATACATAAAAATGCATGATTAATTTTACATTTCTGGACAAAAAATTTAAAAATAGTTTAGAAATCACGAGTACTATTTGGTAATAATAACGTCTAGTTACTTACAAAAAATCTTCAAAATTTGAAGACTAAAAGCTTGGTACTTTTATACATTGGTAGAACCTTTTTTAAAATCAGTGGTAGTGGGAGGATTAACATTTCATAGTTTTTTACAACAAGCTGCATAAAACTTTAATTTTTATAGGAATTAATTAACATTCTTCAAACCCAAAGAATCCAGAAATAATGTTAAATCTGCAATTAGTACAAAAATAAAATAATTAAGAATGTTGACAATCTCCATGTGGAGTTCATTCTTACCATAAAACTAGGAATGGTCGTTGTTTTTTTATAATGAATTCAGCGATGATTAGTTTGATGATGATTTTGGCAAAATTTCATTTCGCTGGACATTCGTGTCGATATTAAGTACAAATTGGATCGAGAACTGTTATGATTGCTTTCGTGACCGCAGCCGCTGCAAGAGCAGCGTAGGGCTGCCACTCAGTCCTTCTTGTCCCATCTTTGTAATCGCTGATGCCGCGCACGAAGAGGAAACTGTCTCTGAAAGTTTTTTTATGAAAAAAACTTAAATAATTATTATTTAATGGTACATTTGATAGGTATAACCAATCAAGGAGGTGTTTTCTCTCGTTTCATTTTCTCACTCTTCATGTAACATTGAACCTGTCAGTGTGCATTTCAATTGATTTTCGCTCACCTACAATTTCCTATTATACTTTCTATTACAGGATCAAATTCAGGGACGTAAGCCGACACTTCGTGCTCCTTAGCGAATTTCTGACGGTATAAGTCCGACCTAGAAACTTCCTGTCCTGCTCCAATGGTACCCAAATGTAGTCGAGGCCTACCCATCACTCTGAAACAATGCACCAATGAAAACAAAATTACCAAATGATTTGTCGAGTTTCATAAAAATTATGACTTTTCTCTTCACCTGTTTGTATCACTCTCTTGTGCTGTTGGATGCGTCACTTCTATCAAATCATGTTCTCCTATGGCCATGTAGAGTTTGTCACTTCCTGGTGGCGGCCTGTTGAAGTCGTGTTCTGTTTCCACTTTCACGGAGAGCAGTCCCTCATCTAAATATTTCCAAATTTTGTCACTGCTATTAAACATCGACTGTAAAAATAGTTTGGTTAGCTGATCAAATAAGTTAAGTCTTACATGAAATTATTTCGAACTCTCACCTCCACTTTAAGCTGAGCAGCTATATTTTGCAATATCGAGTCTCCAGAGGAGTACTCTTTTGTTTCGAATGAAAATGCATTTGGACTTATTTCAGTTGCTCCACCACAAGATACAAATATGCAACTGCAATTTAAAATTGAAATAAAATTACATTAATTAATCTTTTTTATATTGGTTATTGAATACTCTATTGCCATTCCTACCCCTATACCAAATTTTTTCAATTGTACTTCAATTAAGATAATGGTGTATGGTAGTATTATCACTAAATTAAATTAATCGAATATTGAATCGAATATTGTTCCCAAACATTTTGGTATACCATTAAGTTATACCTTTTCATTTGTAATTTACATTACCCAATACACCCATGTCCCAAAACTCCCCCTCCCCTTTGTGTCCCTAGCCCTTCCCCCTGGCTAGATTACCCCTAAGGCATTCGTCCTCCTTTCCCTTCCCCTGGGCAATCTCCTCTCTACCTAATCCTCTCCTCTGGAAGGTTCCGGAGCAACGACCTAGATTAAGTTAAAGTAAGTTAGGTTAAATTCACACATCACCCATGTTTACTCCTCACCCTGTTGTAAATGACGCATTAGATCATCTTATAATTAATTTCATAATTATAAATTAATTCCACCAAAAGTCCCCCACTCTGTCTTCATAAGGCTGTGCTCTAAACTTTTACCCCTCTTATCGTATAAATACCCATTTAACGACTTTACTCTATATATAGAATGAATCAAGTGTATTCGATTACGAAAAAGTCCCAAGCGAAACTTAAAAAATGTAACACTTAATGTAGTTCTTACTCAGACTTTGGAGAAGCATGAGAGACAACAACATCTCCCAACCTGACATGTTTATTGTAGTCTGTGAAATGAGGTACGCCACCTCCTACACCAACCAAAATTACATGGTGAACACTTTGGAAGGTTCCGAGAAGTCGAGTCGTTGTGTTTCCAGCAGCTGTCATGGCCTCTCTGGTCTGTCCAATAGAAGGCAACTTTGTGCAGACAATTCTGTGATCACAGATAGTTCCTAATGTGTATACGTTGGATTCGCCTAAACAAAACGACAAAAAATAAGGCAGGGAATTTTCGCTACCGTACGAGAAAGTGGCACATAAGTACAGTTTGGAATCTTTGAGGAATTCTTCTAGATTTTAAATCTCACAATATTAATTTCAGAACTTCTGCAATATTTTTATTAAATGTGAACAAATGCTGAATAGTAACAAATCAATGAGTTTAAAAAGATTTTGCACGTAAAGAACTGAACTAAAACTAAATAAGTAAATCAAAAATTCAATAATTAGGCTCAAATGTTGGGAATGACTTTAGAATTGTGAAAGTAAGAAAAAGATTATGTGAAAATATAAGTCGAACCAAAGAAGTTCCTGAATAAAATAAGAATGTAAACTAGTCAGGAGATTCAACAGAAATGTAACCGACATAAGTCAGGAGGGACATTGTTCTTCGCAGATTGGATTGGAGTCATACAAAGAAAAACGTGGCTATGTCAAGATTGCACAAACTAATATGAAACAAATTAAATGAATAAAGTAAAGGAAATGGTTTTTAATGGCCAAAGGTATAAAGCGAAATTAAAAAAGCAATAAAGGGAACAATTCGTGAAGGGATGTAGAGCGACACAGAAAAACTAGTAATGTTTAAAGTTTAAATTAAATTCACTAATACAGTAACATGCACAACTCAAAGGATAAACATTCAACACTAAAAGCAATGACAATCGGACAAAATTACAAACAATAATAAACCGTGCAAGGGCATTTTTCTTACCAAAACGCGTGCTCTCACCATAATTTCCTGAACCTGAGAAGGTTAAAACCGATTAGTAATACTTTAAATCTTAGTTTCAGGTAAATAAGTCTTTAATGAAATTAATATAAGTACTTAATAAAAAAAAGTGGCCAACTACAGAAGGCGTAAAGTGAAAATAAAACAACCTTTTGTAATTAAATTCTTACCCACAGTTGTGTACCGCATAAAAGTTTCCTTGTTTTCCATCATTGCATTAACTGCTAATTTTTCAGTGAAGTGAGCTGTGATTATGGCAATGGTGGGCTGGTGGGCCCAAACCATTTGGGGCATTTGTCTAACAATCTGAAATATTTTTAAACAAGGTTTATTACCAGGACTTCACTTATAGCGTATAGTAAAGGTTTAAGACCTATGAATCTTTTGTACTGCAAAATTGCTTGTTGGATTTTTTCCAAGGTGGTCCAGCCTGTCTCCTGCAACTGCACTTATTCTAGCTGGAAGTGTTACTTAATTTATAAAAAATTTACGTACTTTAACTTCGGCATCGCCTTGGGTAACTCTCGTGTAAGCCCCTTGTTCTACAGATTTGACTATTTTTTTGACTTGCAACCGATTTAAAATTTCCCGTACGTCGTCTTCGTCCCATTCGTGTTGTCTGTCACAAAATATAATTTTAGAACGTTAATTTACATTTAAAATGACCTTTATGATTTACTTCATACCGAACCAAGTACTGGATGGTGACGGGATTGGGGTAGAGAAATTCCAATATTTCAATCACTTTCTCCTCCGTAATTTCATCCAATTTGTCTGAACTGGAGTCATCAGCGGATGCTGGAAGCATAAAAATAGAGATAACAGCCAGAATAACAGAAAAATAGTGTAAAATATTCTACCACTTACAGGTACAAGGTCGGTATAACAATTCCGAATCCTCTACTTGTTGCAGAACCAACTCGATCCTGACAATTCCGTAGAATTTATGCTGAAGCAACTTCATTATTTTCTTCACGAAACCAACATAATCTCTTGGAAACTCTTTCGGATGAATTAAATCACCAAAAAATTCTTGTGCAATAGATGCATGCTCGGCGTTTACTTCAACGACATGGCGAAACCAAAACCGTAAAGTTCTGACCTCTTGCGTTTGTTTTCCAGTTTGGTTGTTTACCAGATAGACGCAAAATTCTAAAGACAGATGCGACGGACATATGCCTTTTCTTGCTGGAAAAACAAAACATTTCAGTCCGTTTGAAATGCTTCGGAAGTGCCTTGTCTTTTTTCATTGCCACTGGCAGAATCGTCATACCCTGTGTGGGTTGGGGATTGAAAAATGTTTTCCAGAAGTGTGATATCTGTTGGGGGAAAAGATAACGCACGCAAACTAAAGATTAACTAGTTAAAAGCCATCGAAAGGACTAGATTTCTGCCCGACAGTATTTTACACCCCTTTTTGAATAGATTGACACACACTATATTATGAAATTCAAAAACTTTGTTGCCGATGCTCCCTTATTTTCGTAATTACTGAAAAATGTCCTTTATTCTGCACGCGATTTCATTATAATTGTCTGTTAAGAAAATTTTGGCGACGTCATCCTTTTTCAGTATGAAAGTAATTTTCTGATTTCGTTTTTTCACGTTAACAAAGTCTAAGCGATAATTCTTTGTGAATGTGCAATCAGAAGATTACAATGATCACATAATGAGACAGAATTACTTCCCTCGTTGCACAATTGGTGAACAACGTGTAAATGGACTGTAACCTGAACCCAAGTTGACTGTTGGCTGCCGAATTATTTCTAGGCAAAATCTCAGGTTTAGTCAAAGGGGCACTGGATGGGGGGTTAGAGACATCATCCACGAACCTGAACATAAACCAACTTTTCATGCCAAGTTAATCAAGGTGGAATTTGACAACTATACAGGACCACTAACTGAACCTTTCAATGGACCGCTAAATTGGGTTTCACTTCCAAAACTTAAAAAAGATTAGAAATCTGGAGAAACTATACGCTCAAGAACCCAGTTTCGTCTTCAACCTGCCAATGCAATGACGATTCACAAATCTCAAGGACTTATGTTGGATAAAGTTGGATCAATGTTGGTCAACTAAATAAAAATTATCTTATTTTGATGACCGACTTGCTGAAGAACAAAGAATGGGAAATGCCGACCAACATTGTACATGTACTAAGCATGAAGTTTTTTTTACATTTATATTAATAAAGAGACTAAATTTAAATTTTTAAATGCCCCCGAATTTAGTAAATGCCTGCGGATAATAGAATTAGTATAGAATAGATAATAGAAAACAAAAAAGGGTAGAGAGTCAAACATCAACAAACAATAATCGATAACGAAAAATTTGACTGGTATTTAATCTCAGAAAACTAGTCCTTTTGTGTGGTTAATAAATATACCTAAGTAATATACCTAAGTATATTTATTAACCACACAAAAGGACTAGTTTTCTGAGATTAAATACCAGTCAAATTTTTCGTTATCGATTAAATATACCTAAGTATATTTATTATTGTTATCAGTTTTATACACAACTGAAAACGCAGTGTCATTAAAGCTCTAACCTCGCATAAATATCATTTTAAGACTGTACCGTCAATGTTCTCCTTGTTTACGATAATCCCCTGGTGGTCTCCACCCGCCACGTAGACTTTTTCACCCGGTGTAACATTCTCTACAGGTTTCCTCTCGATCCACAGAGTTGTAGAGTTTGATGTTTTGTTTTTAGGAGTTAAAACAATGTGCTCTAAAAAAATTTAATAAATTTAATACATTGTTTGTTTGAATTACTTTATTCGTTTCCTGCCTCGGACAGTACCTTTTAACTTGGGAATGCTGTGATGAGTATTACACTATACACTATACTGATATATACAATACAATTAATAATATATAAATGTAAAAATATAAAAACCAGCTGCTTACATAATGATTCCTTTGTTAGTTCATTTTGCAGAATCAAAGTTACATACCTCAGCATTCAAAAGTTTTCTTTCTGACAGAGTACTGTCAAAGTGAAATGAAAAAGAGATTGCACTGCTGCCATATGAACAATTACATGAAAATTTAAATGGAAGTATTTTCTGATATGTGATATCAAAATGCAAAAATTTGAATGAAATGAAATGGAATTTTAAAATATAAACTGATAGAAGAATGTTTATGTTTTCATGTTTTCTTCATTCAAATTGATTGTATTATGCCCAATTTTAATGTCAGGTAAGCAGAATAAGATCAATAGGAATTTTTTCTCTATATATCAAGTTGCTTCTGGTTATCTTTTTTCAATTTACTTAGAACCCTTAATGCTTTTTATAGCTTAAGAGTTTCATATCCTATCACCATCTGTTACTTTAACTTTTCTTCACATATATATTTTTAGTTCTACTTTAAATGCTATTCAATGATGTGAAACAACTTTAAAGATATATAACAGTCAAAGTTACTGTGGACCATCAATTTGTTCAATTTTAATCTCTTAATACTGTAAAATATAATTACAAATTGTATTTTGAAGATCTACATGACCACTTGGATATGACTGCAACTTACCATTTCAGAAAATTACTGTACAATAACCTTAAATTAATTTTTGTAATATAAATGACTTGGACAATTATGGTTATGAATTAATAAAATTAAGGAGAAAGATAATAAATGTAGTTTCAAGTATAGTACATTCAGATTATAAATATAAAATAATTTTTAAATTTCATTTATTTGTTCAAAATAAGTATCAGTTGTAATGAGTGGATATTTTTTATATCTATTGTCCCACTGATAACAATAATCTGTAGAGTTAAAAAACTCCTTTCAAATTTAACATTTAACATGTCAGTTCTGTGATAGGTAATAAATCTTTTTATCAAATAAGAAGAAAAAATAAGGAATAAAAATGGTACGAAGCTAACAAATCTTACCTTTTACTTCCATGTTGACATTGAGCTGTAGTTAAACCTTGATATGAATCACTTCACACATGATTAAAACAATTAATAAAAATCGGCTTTTTAAAATCCCTTTAGATCCATTCAATAATAAAAGTAGTACAAGAGAGAGTGCACCACCAGTAGTAAATTTGATTTTAACTTCAAAATGGTCGTAATCGTCTCAACAGTAGAAAAAGAATTACGAACTAATTCTAACCACTTTCATCATCTGACTGATTAACGAACAAACGCAATTGTGACCGTTTTCAAAGCTGCCAACACAACGGAAGAGTCACTAGGCGGAAAAAAGTAAAATTACAGTTCATAGTAAACTTGCAACAAAGTATAATACTTGTACAGATTAAGATCATTCGAGAAACTATATTCATTGTTAGCAAGAAATTGGCGTTAACATCTTTCTGAAAGGACTAGATAATAGAGTAAATACATCAAAGGAATTGATGGGATTTCTAAGCACTATAGATGTCTTAAGTAAAAATGTTATATTTCAATTATTTCAAGTCACGATTGCACTTCGAAGCATGCTTTTAGCATTTATAATACTGGAACCACAGCACAATATCCTACAACCCATTCTGGCTTCGAGGAACTGTAACGCCGCAATTTCAGCATAAGTTATACCGCCCACGAAGTATACTAAAATGGTGCGGGGGTTTATATCTGGCGCTCCATCGACCTGAGTTGCTATTAATTTGGTCTCGGGTTTACAGTTGATGTTACCGGGCATGCATTTTATTAGTTCTTTGAGGCTCATTTCTTTCCTAATTAAGTAATTGACAATTTGGGCTACAATGGGAATGTATGCTCCACCAAAAACATATCCTGCATCCTGTGGATTTTTTAAACAGTACGTTTCGGAAATGTCAGGGATAAGTTTTAATTTTTGAGCAGTTAACTGAAACATATTTTTTTTTGGAAAAGGCACAACCTGAGCCACTTTGGTGGCAATTTTCATTGATATTTCCCCAGGATATGGAGGTGTCATGAACAACCCACATTTTTCTAAGTTGTAAAAAGTGGAAAGGTGGTAGTGACCATATGAATGAAGAAATTGTTTCTTAAGACTATTTGCTTCATCAGCTGTCAAACCATTCTGAACCAGTGAGAGTAAACAAATCAATCTGAGGACAAGAAACATATCATCTGATATACCCATCATGTCCTCAATTTCCATTATAACTTCACGCTTGGCACCACCATACAATATGTTGTTCTGGCATTTTGAAAAACTTTCAAATTTTTGTCCCATTTCATTACAAATTTTCTCACATATGTTGAAATGATTTGACAGTGCCAAACATTCATTACGCAACTTCCCCAATTGACCTTCCACAAAATTTTTCATTTCCTGAATGCTCATATTTGCTCCTTTGTTTTTTTCTGTGATTAATTCATTAGCCTTTTGTTTCAAGTAAACATTGACATCTGAGAAATGCTTATTTTTAATTTGATTATAAATTTCATCTTCACTTGTTAAAAGCATATTCACTGCTAATTGTCTCTTTTCATTATTCTGCTCTTTGATTTCAACTGTACCAGTTGAGAGATTCATCACTTCTGATATTAAAGCAGTATATGTACCAGGCATCATCAGAACTGGAGCATAATCAACATCCCTGTCTAAAACCAACATACATCCAATATCTGAGTCTGATCTATCTGGTGCACCTGCTTCCTCTAACCAATGTTCCAGTAAACTTGATATTAAATTTGAATATTTTCCATGAAAAATACTTAATGGTGGTTTTCCAAAAACATGACATAATGACCAAATAGATTTTGCTATGCTTGTCAGAAAACTTTGATCGTTTCCTATAAATAAATGTTTGTATATTTTTGGTGCTTCAAATGACAGAATTTTGGAGTCCAATTGAATCAATTCCCAAGCAAATATGTGAAAGTCCACTCTGCCAAAAAGGCCTTCTTCTTCAAATAGTACTTCAATGGTAGTCAGCATTTTTGGAATTAATATTATGTGAAATTTACCACCTTCTCTAGCACTAAAGTGTGAGTTAATTTGATTGCACACTACTTTTGCAGTTATTAAATCTGTTTTTATTAAATAAACAGTTGTTGAGTTGCACTCTTGACCTCCCAGTCTGTCCAATTTATACATTTTATCCACTCCATGCATCCTTTAAAAAAAACATTTCACAGTTCAGCAGAAAGATAATTTTATTTTATAAGGAAAAGGGTGATTAAAAAGTAAAAAAATCTTCACGAATTTATCGTTTTTTTCATACTGTACTAACTGTACTTTTTCAAAACTTCAAAAAACTGTACCAGAGATTAAAGTTTAAAAAACCGAGTAAGTTTATTAGCAGTCTAAGCAGTGAAGCAACATTATAATAGATTTCTTACGACACATTTTATTTTACTGCCACAATGCTCTGTACTGATGTAACAACTTTACTAATAAACAGCTATAACAGATGCCAAAGATTGTCAATGTAGAGTAACTCACAAATCAGTCAACTAAAAAAGGCTCACCTGAGCACAGAAACACCAATGAAGCGGTCCAAAGGCTTCATTAAACTCGGTTCAATAATCAAATTCTTTTGACCGGGAATTCTATCCAAGATGTTTGTGAATTTTCGTTGGGATATGCGAGCGAGTGCATCCACCCTTTCCAAAAATGCAGATGCCATATTAGCCTTTAAATATCGCTGTCACACTTATACCATCGTAGAATTATCACAGAAATGTTCATTGTTCGAGTTCACACCAGAAGTCACGTTGACAGCTAAGATACGAAGACAATGTAACAATTTTTGTTTGAGTCCCGTCAGAAACGACGGGAAACGTGGCTACAGGTAGGTTGGCGGAAAGCACCGCCTTTCCGCATTGAAAGTTTCAATTCCCTGTACACATTGTGTCTCAAACTGCTTTTTCGTTGAACTTCCGACATTTAGAATTAACGGGTTTGTTGGTTGTCGGCGTTGTGTATTCCCCGTTACTTTGAAGCATATACTTAATTTTTCTTATTATTTGTTATCATTGTTTTTGTCCTTTACATAATGTTTTGGGGTAGGTAGAGGACCTTCGTTTTAATATTGTCTATTTATTGCATTAAAAAATCTTGATTCCTGTAAGGTTTGTACTTGTACCTTGTAGCCCATGTAAATTACGAATTCAAAAATTATGAAGCTACCAAATAAATTAGGTGACCGGCATTTAGTCCATGTATAATCGAATGTATCCAACAAATCTTCTATATTTCTTGTTTAATGATTTCAATAAACATTTCGGTTAAATGACGGTTATAGTGGTTTCCCAAAAAACACGTGTATGTGCAGCAATGCTTTTTTACAAAATCCAAGATTTGGTTGTAATTTAGTAATCTGAATATTGCTCTTGGGTGAAAAATTGTGAAAAAAATTAAACAAAACTTTTGAAAATTTATTAAAATTAAAAGTAAATGAAAAATTTTTAATTGTTTCAAGTTAGGAGCTTGTAGTGATAGAAGCATGGGTCATCAAGAACAATGAGACTTAAATGTTTTAATGAATAGTGCATGAACATTGATATGAAAGAATTAACATTCATCAATGACAACTAGATGTAATCAAAAGAAACTTACCTAGGTTCAAAATACAAATTAAGTTAAAAATATTAGGCAAGAATTTTGACAATCATATTTTTAAATTTGAAGATAGCTGGATCTCAGATTTTGAATACCAATTAAATATTTAAACATTTTTACTTGTACTTTTAAAAATATATATTTTCATTTTAGGGCTTGTTTTGGAACCATCCAAAAAATATACTCAAAAAGTAGCTCAAACATTCCATATTTCTCAAGCATCACTAGACTTAAAAGCATCTGATCAGGAACCCATTCAACTTGTTGTTGAATATGAAAACTCCAACTTTGTCCTAGCTACACTTTCCAAGGGAGCCAAAATATATCAAGTGCCTTTAGATTTGATCTTCAAAGCAGGTGACCAGGTTTCATTTAGGACAATTGGAAATGGCAAAGTGCACTTATCAGGTAACATTAAATTAATTTGTATTTTTATTTTAAAAAAAAAAAATACATCTTTAATAACCAACATTTGTACTGTCATTGTTTGTCAAATAGGGTACCATGTCCTTGATGACTTAGACTCAATGATCATGCAAGGAGAAGAAGAAAGTGATTATGAAAATGACCTAGAAGAAGTAGAAGATACTAAAAAAAAAAGAAAAAAGAATATTGTTGCTCATAAAGATGGAAAAAAAGCTAAATTGGAAGACACAAATGAGAATGAAAGTGATGAAGATTTGAGTGAGTCAAACCAATTTTTATGTTTTCAATAAATAATTTTTCATGTGCACATTTCTGTACTTCATATCTAACTATATTAGCAATTAGCATTCAACTAAATTTATATTTTGTAACTTAAAATTTGAGACATTTTGGATTTAAAAGGGAAAACAGTTTTGCATATTATATCTTTGTGTCTGTTAAATAAATTGTTAGTTTATTATCAATGAAATTTATTTTAGAAAAGCCAAAGAAGAAGCAAATGACAAATGCATTATTTAGAACTAGTGATGATGAAGATTATGAAGATATAGAATTTGATGAAGAGGATGATGATGATGATGATGATGATGATGATGATGATGATGATGAAGAAGAAGAGGATGAAGATGAAATGGATTTTGATGAAGATGAAGATGATGATTCAGATTTAGAGGAAGAAGAAGATAGTGACCTTGGTATTGGCATATTAGAGCGAAGTTCATTATATGTTTACACATAATTTTTTATTCTTCCTGCTCTCAATTTTTTAAAATACACTCTGGAACTGTGAGAAACATTTTATGTAGATATATTTGTATACTGGTTTCAATGTTATGGATTATTTTCTGCAGGTGAGGAGAACAGTTCCAAGTCTGAAGTTAAGAATATTACAAATGGAGTTCCATCTAGCACTAAAGGAAAAGATAAATCAACTCAAAAACTTAATAAGAGCAAGACAGATAATAAAAAACAGGGAACACCCAATAAGGAGGTAAAAACACCAAAGAGTGAAAAGAAGAGTGACAAGCACAATAAAATGTCAGATACAGAAAATACTCCAAAAAGGAAGGGATCTGATGAAGGCAAAGGGGGAGATAAAACTCCAAAGACACCAAAACAAGAAGGAAGCAGTACAAAAAAAGTGCTTGAAGGGGGAATAATATGTGAAGATGTTAAGATAGGAAATGGACCAGTCGCAAAACCTGGAAAAATGGTAAGCAAATAAAATGTAATCCTCATTACTCAGAATGAAAAAACTCAACAATTTGTCTTGAACTGTTCTGCTTGTGTATAATTAAAATTATCTTGTAGGTCACTGTTTACTATGCTGGCTCTTTACAATCAAACAAGAAACAGTTTGATTCTGTGCAGAGTGGACCTGGGTTCAAATTCAAACTAGGGAAAAATGAAGTTATTAAAGGCTGGGACATTGGATTAAATGGAATGAAAGTAGGTGGAACAAGGAAGTTAACAATTCCAGCATATTTGGCTTATGGAGCTAGGGGGTCTCCACCTGTCATCCCTCCCAATTCGACTTTGTTATTTACCATTGAATTGAGATCAGTTGCTTAGGATATATTAAATAAGCACTGCTACTGTCAAATTGTTATTGTTAGGATTTTTTAACCATTTATCAGTCAGTACTAGTGTTGGTGTGTCAATGTGTCAAATATTGGAAAATTTTTTTCCTGAACTACAGTTTTCTTATTCCCTACTTGTGACTGTTACTCACTTTATTTTTTAAAAGGCATTAAATAATAATTTTTAATTTGAAGAACTTTTTATTGTTTGATTTTCTCCAATTTGTCTTTTATAATTATAATACATGGACAAGCCATTATTATGGGAACACCTAAGTGTTTAAAGCCATTGCAGTTTTTCAGGACTGCTGTTAACCACTGATAAATCAATGTAATAAATAATATTAGACATTTAAATCGATATTTACATATTTTATGTTCGAATTAGTAACTATATAAATCACAAAATTTAATACCTTGTACTACGACTTAAAAATTTCAAAATCAAAACATTTTTCATTGATGTCAGGCCGAAGCTTTTCAATAATTGAAAAAAACACACCTTATACTTCTTTCAATGATAACTAAACAGAATTGCACAAATGAGAGAATAAGTACAATGAGAGTATTAAAGGACTGAAGAACCAGAGTTAATGAGACATGTACACATTTTTAGAATTGAATAATTACAAAATTATGTTCATTTAGACTTCTCGACACCAAAGTCAGTAAATGTTACCCGTCTAAAGGTACTAAGTAGAGTGAATAGTTTTTATTTCGCGGGAGAAGACATGTCGACTTCGCAACGAGCCTGCCGCAGGTTACCAAAATTTAAAAAATAAATACAATATGGCGTGAGTTGGTTTCCCGAAAATAATTCATTTAAAAAACAATAAAAATTCGTTTCTGAAACATAAAAATCTCCAATAAAGTTTTTCTATCACTGTAAAATTACAATAAAAATATTTTTTTCAACCACAGGTGAGCATTAAGCAATACCGGCATCGTAATCCATCAATAAAAGTCGAACTTTTTACAAATTTTAACGTATTAATTTGACTTGTTTTTTGTTTCATTACCCACCTGACATTCTTCCGTCAGTTTTTGCCATTCACCTGTGTCTGCAAGAGATTCATACATAAAATCCTTAACAAAAAGAACGCGAACCCTTCCGCCGATCTTCGGCTGGTGCAACCATTCAAAATAGTCAGTCATTCTTTATGGCAGTAGAAGAAAGTTTATTTAAATAAAAAATAAAATATCTTTGTCAATGACTTCTCATCCCAAGTCCGGAGCAATGAAACAATAAACGGGCACGTTTACCGAATATGAATTGTTATTTAGTAATAGTGTGCAGATTCACAAATATATACCACATAGAATGCTAAGACTTCTGAGAAATCCGATACCCAATGTGTGCAGTGCATGTTCAAGAAAGTTTAGGGAAAATGCACGAAGGACCCTTTTCCAAATTTCCAGCCTGCAGGAAAATGGATTGGACAAAATTCAACGTAGAAGCTGTGTAGCGTCACTGATCACCACGAGTGAGACATCGTTCACAAATCAAAAGTGAGGTTATGGTTGCTATTACGGGAAAGAAAACATAGCGTGCAACACATGAGCCTCAAAATTCAATCTACATATAAATTTGTTTGCTATTTTCATGCTGCAGGTATGCAAATTCAGTTTTGTCCTGCAGAAGGTCCTATAGCAGTGAAAGGATAAGCGGAGCCGCAAACGATGGTTCAGGTTCAGATGATGATGATGGAAGGGGAGAATATCATGACGAAAAGCCACCAGTGGCCCACCATTCATTGCCTGCCACTGTTGTTGTACCAGAAGTGTGGCCCAATGTTCCAATTATTGCCATCAACAGGAATCCTGTTTTCCCTAGATTTATTAAATTGGTTGAAGTTACAAATCCAGTACTCATAGATTTGATAAGAAGAAAAGTTCGATTAAATCAACCATATGCAGGAATATTTCTAAAGCGCTCAGAAGAGTATGTATTTCTACCAAATTTCTAATTGATTAATCACCTCAATTGAATCCAATTCTCAAGTCTTCTTTGTAAATTACAGAAACAGTCTAGAAATTGTGAATTCTTTAGAAGATATATATCAAATTGGCACATTTGCACAGATACATGAGATGCAGGACTTGGGTGACAAACTAAGGCTTGTAGTCATGGCACATAGAAGGATTAAAATAGTTCAGCAACTTCCAGATGATATAGATTCAGGTATGAGCACATATTTTTAAATATCAAATCCTATTTGCTACCTTCCAAGGTTTTTATTTTCTATATTCATTGCCTCTGATAAAAATATTAAAAAAATTTTAATAAAACATTATTCTTATTTATTTTAAATTTTACTATTTATGTAGATTACTTGCACATTGTTTAAATAACACATTATTCAAATTTAAATGTATTTAAGAAATTATTATTTGTGTTCTTTAAAATTAGTGTGTAAAAATTATGTAAGACATTATGAAAAATAACTCAAGACAACATTGAGAATATGTGTGTGTTACAATAGCTTACATAAAAGAAAAAGACACATTTATTATGAATGAAATGTGACACATATGGTCCTATAAAAAAAAATTAGGAAAGGAGACTGCCTGCGATGTTATTAATAGAGATATCATAAAAGAAAAATTGTGTACATTTCCTAAACAATTGTTTTTGTCACTTCTTAAATTGTATTGAAGCAACCTAAGAAGTAAGTAGTATTAGTCAACTATATAAAATGAATGATCTTAGCCAATTATTTGTTGGAAGTGAGTTTGCTAATTTGAAATCTATGGAACAATTTCTAATTTAGTAAGAAACCACATCTCATTAGTTTCTCTGTGATATTTTACTATCATTCAGAATAGTTTTTATTGCCTTTTTTACCATTAATTCATTGTAGAAGAGTCAAATAGTAGAAAAAAAAGAAGAAAGAAAAGACCAATGGAAACTGCTGCAGAAGTTGCCAAAGAAAGTGAGTCAGAAGCTGAGAAAGAAAAGGTAGAAAAAACAGAGTCAAAAAAATATAATGTACATGGTCAACCAGTCTTGATGGTGGAAGTTGAAAATGTAACACATGATAAATTCAGGCAAACAGAAGAAGTTAAGGTATAGTGTGATTATTTGTATGCTGTTTAGAAATGAAATCAAGAGAACCCATTGTATTTTCAGTATTGTAAAAAATATTGTTATTTATTGTTTTTTTTTAATTCATTATAATTTTCAGGCGCTCACACAAGAAGTAATTAAAACAATCCGCGACATTATCAATATGAATCCATTGTACAGGGAGTCCCTGCAGCAAATGTTACATCAAGGCCAAAGGGTGGTTGATAATCCAGTTTACTTGTCTGATTTGGGAGCAGCTCTTACCGGAGCTGAAGCTGCTGAATTGCAAGCTGTCCTGGAAGAGACCGACGTGAGTTAATGTGTCTGATTAATAGAACTAATGAGGCCTGTTCTTCTTGTTTGTGACAGAAACGCTACCCAAGCAAATGAAATTAAGTAATTCTTATAAATTACAAATATTCTTCACAAAAGTTTTAACCTTGACTTAATATTTTAAAATTCACATTTAAAATTGAAAAGTTTTAGAGAGAGGGAGAGAATGTGCCATAATTTCTATGATTATGTACCATTATGATAATTTGTTCTATTACTCCTCATTGTAAATGTCTCTGTGTACCCATAGCACCATTTATGGGAGACTTGTTTTAGTTATAATTTGAGTTTTCTGCTCTCTTATTTTGCTGTGATGCCACGCAGTTTAGTATGCTGTACAGTAGTAGTATGTGGTATCGTGTTTTTTTTTTTGAATTAACTTCTTTATTACGTAATGTATAATTATTTTGTATTTCACTTACTAGTTTTTAATGACGACATTTTACAGATTCCTAAGAGACTGATGCTTTCATTGTCGCTATTGAAAAAAGAATTCGAATTAAGCAAATTGCAGGCGAAAATCGGCAGGGAAGTAGAAGAAAAGGTAAAGCAGCAACATAGGAAATATATTCTTCACGAGCAATTGAAAGTAATAAAAAAGGAACTGGGACTGGAAAAAGATGATAAGGACGCCATAGAGGAGAAATTCCGAGAAAGAATAAAAGGCAAAAAAGTTCCGAAAGCAGTGGAAGATGTTCTAGAGGAAGAATTGAACAAAATGGGATTTTTGGAGAGCCATTCCTCCGAATTTAAGTACGACTTCTAACTCTTAGTGTCGTTTGAAAAAAAAAGAGTACAGAGTCTTACTTTGTTTATTTGTACTATCAGCGTTACAAGGAACTACCTCGACTGGCTTACATCACTTCCCTGGGGTATCACTAGCCAAGAAAATTTAGACTTGAGCAGAGCTACATCCATACTAAACGAGGACCATTATGGAATGGAAGATGTTAAGAAAAGAGTTTTAGAATTCATAGCCGTCAGTCAGCTAAAGGGTAGCACTCAGGGAAAAATTTTATGTTTTTTCGGACCTCCAGGAGTTGGCAAAACTAGCATAGCGAGATCTATAGCAAGGGCCCTAAATCGAGAGGTTAGTGTTGAACAAAAATTAATTGTTCTTGCATTTACAAAAATTGAATTTTTTACTACGTATAATTAACACTTTTTTTCAGTATTTCAGATTTAGCGTAGGAGGTATGATGGACGTGGCAGAAATAAAAGGTCACAGGCGAACCTACGTTGGAGCAATGCCGGGAAAAGTGATTCAATGCTTGAAGAAGACAAAAACTGAAAATCCACTGGTACTCATAGACGAAGTGGATAAAATAGGAAAGTGAGTAAAATTTTTTTAAGAAGTATAATTTATTTTCATTGTTTTTATTTGTATTTGTAGTTTGTTTCTATAACTCATGCCGTTTTTCAGAGGTTACCAGGGTGATCCGTCATCAGCACTACTGGAAATGTTAGATCCAGAACAAAATTCAAACTTCTTGGACCACTATTTGGACGTGCCTGTGGATCTTTCTAAAGTTTTATTTATTTGCACGGCTAACGTTGTGGAAACCATACCCGAGCCCCTTAGAGATCGAATGGAAATGATCGACGTTTCGGGGTACGTGGCCGAAGAGAAATTGGCAATTGCGAAGCAATATCTGGTTCCACAAGCAATGAAGGATGCTGGATTGAAACCTGAACAGGTACGTTACCTGAGAGGGCAACTGCAGGGATGAGAAGAACAATTAAACAGGTTTTTATAACTGTCATTGGGAACTGTTTTTAAAGTTGAAAATACACGATGATTCACTCACCACCCTAATCAAGTCGTACTGCAGAGAGAGTGGTGTGCGGAACTTGCAGAAGCATATTGAGAAAGTAGTACGAAAGGTCGCCTTCAAAGTAGTGCAGCGGGAGGCCGAAATCATTGAGATTTCATCGTCAAATCTTAGCGAATTCGTCGGAAAACCCGTTTTCACGCATGATCGAATGTACGAAAGCACTCCACCCGGTGTTGTCATGGGTCTGGCATGGACTGCTATGGGTCAGTTTGATTGCCCTTCACCTCTCATTCATTTCTGAAATTGCGTGACATACAGATAAAGTCCAGAGTTTTATTCCAGGTGGTTCGACCCTTTTTATCGAAACAGAAACCAGACGACCCCCGGATGAAAAGACAGGAGAAGGAACTCTGGAATTAACAGGACACCTCGGTGAGGTCATGAAAGAATCAGCCAGGATAGCCCTGACAGTTGCTCGGAACTATATGAAGATTTCAGATCCACAAAACAATTTTCTGTATTCGAGTCATCTGCATTTGCACGTACCTGAGGTGAAGCGTTACTCAATTGGCATCTGATAATATTTTTAGAGCCCCAAAAATGTCTCATCTTGAGCGTCACAATTACCTTTTTATTTTAATTTCACATCCTCATTCTTGTCTCTCCGTTCATTTCACTCAAGCTTTTGTTCTCAGAATATCCTCTTGTTTTCCCACAAGAACGATAGTATTACATTCTTCTTACCATACACACAAATTTCCAATTCTTCTTAGACGCAACAAAATCTCAAACGACACAATAAATGTACTTTGAAATAAATTCAGTGACTTTTTCCTTTCAGGGTGCGACACCAAAGGACGGTCCCAGCGCAGGTTGCACCATCGTAACGGCTCTCTTGTCCCTAGCCAAGAATATTCCTATAAGACAGGATGTGGCAATGACAGGGGAGGTTTCTCTCAAAGGAAAAATACTACCGGTCGGAGGAATCAAAGAGAAAACAATAGCTGTGAGCAAATAAAAAAAACTAATTGCCAGATTTTGAACCGATTTATCTATTTAATTAGTAAATAATATTGTGTGAAAATTTTCCAGGCCAAACGTGTAGGCGTCAACTGCATTATTTTGCCTGATGAGAACAAGAAGGATTTCAATGACCTTCCGAAATATATAACCGACGGCTTAGAGGTACATTTCGCCTCTACATATGATGACATTTATAAAATTGTGTTTCCTAGTAGCTAGTAATATTAAACTTAGTGAATGGATAAACCCATAAAATATTTACATTTTTGTTATTATACAGCCTGTTTAAATAAAAATAATTTTTTCTCAAATTGTCTGTTCCGTAATATAAAATCCACACATGCTCTTGCCTCGATACTCACACGTCACATTATGGTCATTATTATTGCTACAAATGCTAGACTGCTAGAAAAATAATTGGCTAACCACTATTATTTAAGGACTGCAATTGATTTCTTGGTCTTAGGTGAGAATTCGAATAAACGTTTTGCTGTTTAATTGAATTTACGATAACTCTTCGACACAGAAAGAATCCCAAATATGTGAGGTTGAATTTTTTAGTGCTACAATTAGTCCTCCGTTAATAAATCTGGAAATAAGAATCTGTATCGGCAACAAATTAGGAAAAAATAATGGATTGAATTAAGGAATCCAATTATTAGATAGCATTCGAATTCGTCGTATGTCAGGTACGGGACAACACTTTACATGGAATTGAATTGAATTGTTCGTTACCTTTAAAACAATGAAAGGGGCGTTTTGAAAAAAAAAGAAGCTGCAAAAAAAAAAACTAACGAAACAATCGGTGGAACAGATGAAATCAGAGTAATAAATTTATTTTAGTAGCTCGCAACGTGTGGCGTTAAAATATTATTTACATTTAATTAAAAAACCGTTTGTAATTTTACTTGGGTTGGTCAAGGAATTTATGAATTTATTAGTCACCGGCGCGAACCACTGCTAAATCGATGGTTGGCTTTCATTTTAGTGAGTATTTTTTTCATTTTTTAATGGAGTAATTCTTGTTGTAAAATTATATCGGAGAAATAATTGGATTAGATGTAAAAGAATTGAGAAAAGTATTGTGATAAATTCCTGATCAAGTCCTTAAAAATGCGTATTTTAATATTTTCTTGTAAAATTCAATGTACCAGAATTGCTTGACAATTGCCGTGTTCGTGTGGCTCTGTTGAATGAAGATAATTACAATTGCTCTTAACATAATTTTAAAACTTTAAAAAGAATTTTTAGAGATGCGACGAAATAGAAATAGGATCAGTGAATTGAAACATGTTGGCTCTAGAATTATTCAAAATTAAAACGGTGGACTTTGAAATGTTAACTCAAGAAAATTCCTTTCTTTCATGATAAAATTCACGAAAATTGAGGACGCCATATTGGATAACAAATGAAATGTTTACGTTGAAAATTTTTTTGCCTTCCTCAGGTGGATGTCGAATTGGCACAGTTGCAATTTTTGCAACATTACTGGTTGCCATTCAAGTAAACGGGGAGAAAGGATGCGTTTTCGACTTTGAACATGGAGACGTTCTAGTGGACTACGACCTGGAATGCCAAGGCTTGACAAAGTTATGGCAGCTGAAAGAAGTGGAAAGAAATGGTCAAAAGAGATCCTTTTTTATGTTAGAGCCAAATCAAGAAGGATGCCTCAGAACGAGAACTGCTGTCAGTGACTTTTAATTGAAATTATGAAACAATCTTCCGAATACTATAAATGACGTTTTAATCGAATATCCAAAATATTTATAATTTTGATCTTAAGGTACATATACATATGTATATTTCTACAGGTTCCTATGAACTCTACAACGAAAGTTGTAGTGAGGTTTAACCGGGAAACACCTGAGGATGAGAACGGTCTCTTTAAGATGATTTTGATACCTACGGAAGGATCCTGTGCACCTGACAAATGCATTTGGATTCCAAAAAGTTCGAGCCAGCACATGACAGAAGACGGTTGGAGGATGGCTGAGTACAAATTCCCTCTGGAAAGTAACAAAGAATACAACGTGAGTGTTTTTCTCGAGCTTGCTATTTTTGCCACATGTCCACGGTTTCGTCGTAATTTCGATTCTTTCATTGTAGATACAAATTGAGATTGAAAAGAGGAAGGATAAATTCGAATTGGCTTCAATATCCCTTCCCGACAAAGATACCAAATTCTGTCGTAGTATCGGATTGGACGATTCCTTAGATTCGTTGGAGGACAACACTGCCGTTTATGCCAGACTTGTCGGAGAAAATCATACGACTGAAACCAGCACCCCAAGCGTTGCAGCAGGCCTCACGGAACTCAGCAAGAACCTGTTGCTTACGTCCGCGCTAGTGCTAATGCTGAACCATCTTCTTATTTAGTTGTTTAAAATATTTTTCAGCAAAATTCCTTGTTTGCAAGTTTTATTTTTAAATAACTCGTCGTAGAAAAAGATTGTCAGAAGAAATTAGGATTGCACTGATCTGGGCGAAAGCGAAGGACCACAAACCCATCACGGTTTTGCTATCGAGGGATTCGACCTCTCGCCAGCAGCAGCTCTAAATTCATAAGTTTTATTCAAATAAGCAATTAGTTTAATAAATATTTATTAGTTTTCATAATTGTTGCATTGGTTTTATTTCTACATGTTCCTCATGGTTCAGGCAATCATTCAGTTGGTATACTATAGTGCGACATTTTACAATATATGGGTCGTATAAATTTAATTTCGAATTGGTAAAAAATGAAAAATTCAAACGAAAAACGTATTTCTTTGAATTTGGCGGGAAAAGAAAATGGGAGCATAAAGCACATAAAACTTGCGCACTGCCGTTGATATTGATTTTGGCAGATTCTGCGAATCCTATGGAGCAAACACTCAGTCATCTCGGGGGATGCATGAAGGAATGAAAATCTTTTTAACTGTTTTAATACTCACGGAGCTGTCATCGCAGGGCACCACGGGTGAGTGACGAGTTACTTTCCGACTGGCATCAGAAGGTTAAATAAATGTGAATGTAAAATTGTAGGTTTGAATCAGATGGAAGCGAATCCGGATGCGAAGAGATTGTATGACGATCTTTTGAGCAATTACAATCGACTTATAAGACCCGTAGTGAACAACACAGAAACATTGACCGTTCGTCTCGGTTTAAAACTCTCCCAGCTCATCGAAGTGAACCTAAAAAGTCAGGTTATGACAACAAACGTGTGGGTCGAGCAGAAATGGACAGATTACAAACTCAGGTGGGACCCAGAGGAATACGGCGGCGTCGAGATGCTCTACGTCCCTTCGGAGCATATTTGGCTGCCCGATATTGTCCTGTACAACAAGTGAGTGCCTAATGCGTCAGAGAAATTTGGATGCCCGTGTACAGGCATTTCCTTTTATCTGAAACCCTTGATTTGTGTTGTAGTGCTGACGGTAACTATGAGGTCACCCTCATGACGAAGGCTACCCTGACGTACAATGGAGAAGTCTACTGGAAACCTCCAGCTATTTACAAATCTTCTTGTGAGATCAATGTTCTTTACTTTCCGTTCGACGAGCAGAGTTGCTACATGAAGTTTGGGTCGTGGACTTACCATGGGTATCAGGTGCATAGGTCTTTTACTAATTTTCGAAAATTACATCTGAACACAGTAGTTCTTACCGGGTACTTCTGTACTTAAATGCAAGTTGCATCCATCGAACGTTGTAATTGCACTTCTACACCTGCCAAAATATATCTATATATATCCTCCTGATTTGAAGGCTTTATAAATATTGATATTTCGGTACAAAATTTTCAGGTTGATTTAAAGCACATGGATCAAAAGCCAGGAAGTAATTTAGTACCCATCGGCATTGATTTGAAAGAATTCTATCTGAGCGTCGAATGGGACATACTGGAGGTGCCGGCAAGGAAAAACGAAGAGTACTATCCTTGCTGTGCTGAGCCTTATTCAGGTTGATGATTCGCACATACGCCCCAATTTATTCTGATAAGTTCGTCCTAATCATTCTAATTCAAATTTATTACAGACATTACATTTAATTTGAAGATGAGGAGAAAAACCCTGTTTTACACCGTCAATCTTATAATCCCTTGTGTTGGTATCACCTTTCTCACGGTAAGTTTCGTATATTTTTGTGTCGTGAAATAAGTATTAAGTAATCAATTTCAGACAGCTCATTACGCTTAGGTACTCGTTTTCTACTTACCTTCCGACTCTGGGGAGAAAGTAACCCTCACCGTGTCTATTTTACTTTCGCTCACCGTGTTCTTCCTTCTGCTGGCCGAAATAATTCCGCCAACATCTCTTGCGGTTCCCCTTCTGGGCAAGTACCTTCTCTTCACGATGATGCTGGTGACTCTGTCCATTTTCGTCACCGTGTGTGTTCTCAATATTTACTTCAGGTACATATAAGTTTTCTCACTTGTTAAAAGACTTCGACCCATTCTAAAGGTTATGATCTCCTGTTTCAGATCTCCTTCCACACACAAAATGTCACCTTGGGTGAAAAATGTTTTTTTGAATTTCATTCCGAGATTGCTCATGATGAGAAGGCCTCCATACTCACTCAGAAGAGACGGATATGACGACAATAATGACAATGGGTACGCCAACGCATTAGACTACAGGTGAGGAAATGTCTTTAGAACCGGCTTCATCTGTTTTTGGGTCATGTTGTTTAACTGTTTTCTCTGTACCTTGTCTTCAGGGATGGCTTAGGAGAGTCGTTTCCGCCGGAACTTAAAGGCAGTCCAGAATTTGAATCCGCCACCACTATTTATAAAAATTCCTACGGGTGTGATTCCGAAGACAATCTGGGGGGCAGTCACAGGCATCCTCAGCCATCAGGTTTGTTGGTCTTTTTCATGTTTTAAATGAGCACACATTTAAAAACTTCACATCCGTTCATGTACGACACAAATATTCGTAATTGTCCATAAATTGTAATATATTTTTTGTGGAAAATTAATGCAAAACGATTCAACTTCTCAGATTCGGAGAACACACTCCCACGCAATTTGTCTCCGGAAATTCTATCGGCACTTCAGGGGGTTTGTTTTATTGCTCAACACATAAAGAATGCAGACAAGGACAATGAGGTTCGTTTTACTGGTTCCTATTATGATGTTCATTAAGCATTGTTGGTGGTATTTGAAATTGGTTTTTAGGTAATCGAAGACTGGAAATATGTTTCCATGGTACTGGACCGATTTTTCCTTTGGGTTTTCACCTTGGCCTGTATTGGTGGAACCTGTGCCATTATTTTCCAGGCCCCATCTTTGTATGATCAACGGATCCCTATAGATCAAGAAATCAGTCTCATACAATTTGGAAAAATATTTTTAAATATTCCAAGGGAGCAGTCAACTGAGTAGTAAAAGTAATGATGGAGAAACTCTTGTCATATTCATTCCATTTAATCCACCGGTGTACAAACGAATACGCAGGAGTGCTAATAAAATGATTGTTGAAAATTCATTAATAATTTAATTTTACCCTTAAATATTTTATTATTAAACTACTTTGTTCATAAATTAAATATTATTTATCTTATATTACAGTTAATTATCCGCTAATTTAAAAATTGCAATAAAATTTTTAATTAATCACATTCAATTAATGATTATTCAATATTATCTATATCTCTGTGCCACCCTGACTTCACATATCGGTTAATTAACGCCTATTTATTACATTTTTCAGATATTCTACGCTCCCGAAACAAGCCCTATTAATACTCCTTAAATATTCTCTTACTCTTAGTCATGAACTTAAAAGCCACTCGAATAATATAGACAAGTACTACATGACATCCATCCTACACTAAAAAAGACTAATATTTAAGAGGCTAAAATAATACTCTGCTAGCTGCTGTCGTTCTGACTTTTATTTGTCGCAATCTCTCAATCCTTTGAGAATTTGATTTTTTCACAAAATGATAAATCCGTAAAACAATTAGTCTTACTCCTCTAGTAGCTTCTACTTAGTTCTAGTAGTTTCTACTTACACATGAATTAGTCTTCATAAAACCGCCCTCCAGGTTGTCGACTCCTAACTACTTAAATTTCTGTGCAATCGTAATAGTCAGTGTATAAAAAAATAACTTGAAATTGCTGTTATATTTATTTTTTATTGGTAGAATTCTTGAAAACTAAATTATCACATTTTCAACGTTTTCAAGTATTCGTACTCACCATATAACAATAATTATTTAATATAATAACAATGAGACACATTTAAGAATTATCAATGTCCGGTAAGTACTGGTTCCGAACGATTAGCGACAGGTCTATGTCTATCGGTTTGGTGTCGTCGTACAGTGCAGGAGCCTCGCACAGTATGGCGAAAGTACCCACGATGGATGCTATTGTGAAAATACAGAGAAACAAACGATCGAGTACCATGGCGACAAAGCCCCAATCTTGGTCTTCCTGTGAGCCAGAAATATTCTGTTAGAAATCGAATACAACCATGTCTGAACACTGTCAAGCGACCAAATACTCACGGCATCGAATTCATCCTGTCTTCTCATGTGGTTTTGTATGAACATGACGTTGTGTATGGCTTTTTCCAACTCAAATGGATATTTCTTCTTTCCCGTCAGATCACTGAGGCTTCCGTCTAGTCCCATGACACTAGGAAGACCATTGTAACCAGAAATGCCGGAAAGGGCACCCATAAGACCACTAAATCGTAGGGTGGCGCTTGTCGTCGTGGATGCATTGGAGTGAAGTCCATTGCAGCCACCTGCGTGAAAGACAATAATTCAATCACTCAATGAGTCATTTATCGGTTAATGCTTTACGCAAAAATGAAGAACATAAGCATTTATATATGGTGAATGGTTTCCAAGCGTGAGTGCATACGCGGTGATAATACATGTACTCTTGGATTGGCTAAACCATCGTCATACAGCCCACAATGAGTTTGTCCGATAGAGGAATAGATTGTACTAGAACAGACGTAAGGATATTCTCCTTCACGATTGCTGCACTCCGTCTAGCAAACCAAATATACGTATGTAGTCACACATTTACTTTATTTATTCCTGTATTCAGAACACACAAGCTTTTATAGACCTGATTAACTCTACATATACAAAAGTCGCAACAAGGAATAGTTTCACTGGCTTGGGAATCAGGTATCAAAGGGACAATGAAAAGGTCAATCCATCAAAAAGGTCGAAAGAGGATGAACCTTTTGGCGTGGGTCTATGTCTAATAATAATAATGATGATAATGATTTTCTCAAAAAGAAAATAAAAAGTGTACGTATCAGGACTTGCTTAAAAAGCTGGCAAAATGTTTCCCAGTGGACTGTTAAGTTAAAAGTAATTCTTTGAAATGAAATGAAAACCATTTTTACACGTCACGAAAGCTTTCGTCGCGGTAATTTTGAACTTTTAATGCGAACTAGTTGTGGTTATATGCTCACAAATTATGCACAACCCGTTTCTATTTTGATATAAAAAATGACACCTTCTTTTAATGAAACCACTTTTAATTCTACAGACTCACCCAATCTTCTTATTGAGTCCGGAGATGATACAGCTGACCCACTAGCTATAGCATGTGCTGTTGCTGCCGCGTGAATTTTACTCTTTTTCGCTCTCATGAGACGCTTGTTAAATGCCATGTCGGCCAACAACTGCTCTGGAACTCTCATTAGCAACAGCTTTGGTAATTTTCTAATGAACACCTTTCGCATCCAGGGTGCCATCTTGTGTGTACTCGGCTTTCTGTAGTGCACATTGAGGACCATAATTGTTATAACGACGGAGAGACCAACAAGTATCATAGTAAATAAGAGGTATTTGCCGAGCAGAGGTAGTGCCAGTGATGTAGATGGAATAATTTCCGAGATGAGAAGAAAGAACATGGTTTGCGAGAGAAGGATCGAGATGCAGAGAGCTATTTTCTCACCCGAATCCGCAGGCAGATAGAAAACAAGTACCGATAAGTACGAGATACCAACGCATGGCACTATGAGATTAACGGTGTAAAAAAGAGTCTTTCGTCGAAGGGTTATATTAAAAAATATGTCTGAAACAAAACAAAATCATTTAAGGTCTAGATATAACAACAATTGGCTCAATGACAATAACCAAATCGACTCATTACTAGAGGTCCATTTACATTCCATAACTTATTGAAATAAATTTAAATTTATTAAAAAAAAGATATAACAACATTAGGTAAGTAACAAACAATAGGGGGAAATATTCACCTGGATAGGGTTCGGCACAACACGGATAATACTTGGCATGCCTTTCGGCCGGTACTCCAAGAATATCCCACTCAACACTCGGGTAGTATTGCTTCAAATTAATACCAATTTCAACTTTGTCTTCTCCAACCTTTTGATCAATATGCTTTAAGTCAATCTGAAGGCAAAAATTCGATAGTAATATGTGGATTATACGCATACATATTAATAAACGCAAAAACTAAATTCAAATTGGTGTACATTCAAATAATAAGTAGCATAAACAACCAATGAAAGGACAAACTTGCTTCAAAAAGTATGAAATGAAAAGTAGCTAAAAAAGAAAAAAAACGGTTGAAAGTGTGTAAGGAAGACAGATGTAGTAAATGGAATCGTAAATTTTAAATGAAATAAAATTACGAAAGTAATTTCAGAATCAATCAAAGGGTTACTTGAAAACAATAATACATACTGAGCAAAATAAGTTCAAGGCAAAAGAGCTAATAGATAGCTAGGTAAAAATAACAAAGACCTGATCACCGTCGTAGGTCCATGAGCCGAACTTCATAAAACAGGTCTGCTGATCAAAAGGAAAATATCGGACGTCAATCTCACAGGAAGACTTAAAAATGGCCGGAGGTGTCCAAACCACTTTTCCAGTGTGATGCAGAATGGCTTTGGTCATAGTTGTAACAACGTATTCTCCATCGGCACTATTTAATAATGAGAAAAATATGCATCATGGTTTTGATCACAATAGGGCTTATAATTTCACCAATCAAAACTATTAACTCACTTGTTGTAAAGGACTATGTCCGGAAGCCAAATATGTTCAGATGGAACATAGAGTTCGGTGACGCCTCCATATTCGGCCGGGTCCCAGCGAAACTTGTGATCAACCCATTCCTGTTGGTAGAAAGAGAAATTACATTTGTTACATTTGCTATTACCTAAATAAAAATTGTATTAAAGGAAAACGACAACCAATAAGTGCAAAAGTCACAAAAGTTGGGGCACTGAAATTTAGAAGTCGAAACATTGAAACACTGAAAACTGAGTTCAAACCATTATTGATGACTGACTTTAAGGGACTTTCTAGCATCCAATCATCTCTTTCTAATGTTAGCTCCCTCGATGAGGGGAATAGATGGATTCTGAAGGAGTATAAGGAATTCAGAATCATCTAGCTTCTGTTCAAAATTCTCGACATTAGGAAACGTTGAAAGGTAGCGTCTATAAGCTTAACTATCAGTTACGATTTTATGTAGAATCCTTCATTCGACAAAAACCACTCTTAAATAGCGGACTTAGTGTTCAGCATATAAACTTGTACCATTGTTCAAACTTCACACTGTAAGATTATAGAACGTAATAAAATAAAAATTTATAAGAAATTAGAAATTGAAATTATAACTCTGTAGGTAAAATGGTAGGAAAGGAGGTAGGAGAAAATAAAACTAATTTTTTGTGTTAAAATGGTTAAAGAGAATCAGCCAAAATCTTTGTAATAGTCTTTTCAAATAATAATTTCTTTTCATTATAATTTCTTAATAGCACACAATCTATTACCGTCATTTAATGGTAACATATTGTATTTAACTGAATTTAATTTAAAGCGAAATCAGCAAAATGTTATTTAGCAAGAACTCATTCAGACCTAATACATATATCTTAATGACAAAGCTGGTTCTTTGGGTGGAATCATAGAAACATAAGTGAGAATAAGTCAGGAAGACTTACGTGTTCCAGCCAAACATTTGTAGTTAATATCTGATCCTTTAAATTCTGAAAAAAAGGAAAGATAGGAGTTAAATTAATATGGTTTTCATAATAAATAAAAGAAAGTACTTGCGCAGATAAGTATAGACAAAATGATAGTGACAAGTAACAAGATTACAACTTATTGGTTTGAGGTATGGCAAAAAATAGCACCAAATCTAAACCACTTTTACTGTTTACGACAGGTAAAAGACAATTTCATTATTGTTCATCAGTTTGAGAAATTCTATGAGGGAGTCAAGAAATTCTTAACAGAAATTTACCTATTGCATCATTCAATTTTCCCTTTTCCCATTGCTTATTTCTCTCTCAATTGTGTTACCTCTTGAATGTTCTTTTTATAAGTCTGATCATTCTTATGTAGCTATCCCATCTGGCGGTTCATAACTCTGCCTTCTCATGTACATTCAAATAATATATTTCTTTTTTATTAAATTCTGTGATTAGCACTCAGAACTACTCTCATTGTTTTATTAATTGCGGTTAGTTAGAAAACTTCAAATATTTGTTTTAAAATCGTCTTTGATGTCTAATAAATGGCATGTGTTTCACTTAATTTAAAGGTTTCTGGTTCATTCAGCCTCAAAATTAATTTACTAAGCATCGAAATAACAGAAAAATCAAATTCTAGGTAACAAGAAACTGTAGAACTATAATTTTTTTATAAAAAGTTTGTAAACATTTAAACATAAAACATATAGGTAAGAGTTTGATGTCTACAAAAAATACAGTATTAGTGTGAAAAAGCAATCGTAAATATCAAAACTTCACTTCGCGCAACAGTAGGCAAAAACAACCATTGAATAGATTTATATACGGAAAAAATATATTTTCAGGGTATTGTAAATTACAAACAATAGAATAAAATCTTGACGACTTCTGCAACCGTTTAATGTATCCAAACAACAGTATCTCCCAATGTTTCGTTCATCTACACAGAAAACTTACGAGATCGATTAATTGGGACAGTCTCAGACCCAATTTAACGAGGACTGTATCTGTATTGTTGCTAACGGGTCTTATTAGTCTATTGTAGTTGCTTAGAAGATCATCGTAGAGTCTCTTTGCGTCTGGATTCGCTAGAATCTCGACAGCTGCGAAAAGCAGCATAATAGCCAAAGATTTCAGATTCATTTTCTAAGCTGACCGTACGAGCTCACATCGTGGAGGCCGCGCTTTTCAGGTACACATTCACTCAAATTCATACAGATACGCGGACAGACAAGAACCCACGCCCTTTGTCTCTACCGCAAAATGTTTCCAGCTACAGCAGCTCGATTCTTCGACATGGCGTCGCGTTTCGAAACCAGAAAAATGGCCGCCACCAAAAAATCTTGTCTGATTCGAACGTTTTTATATTATTTTCCACGTGGTATCCCGACACACCTTCGAGCAGCTGCGAGCCACCACTGATGAGCTCGATGTGGCTGCTGTTACTGCTGCTGCTGCTGCCGTCGAGATGCTGTGAAAATTTGGAGTCGCGTCCCCCGCTACCACTCAGTCTTCAGACATGAGATTTTGCCTCGCATTCGTCTTCCTTCACTCCACTTCATATCTCCTCCGGTTGTGCGCACTATCAGCCCCTCCTCATATATTTTCTCCATTTCTTCAAAAACTTGTCGACTTGTGTGCTTGCCTTCCTCACTATATTTGTACATTACGCGCGTGTGAACGTTAACCTGAACAACTCCGCTAGAAAAAAATAATAAACCTAGAAAGTTATTAATAGCCCAAAAGAAATGATTTTTCAATTTAATGCACTTTAGGCTGTAAAAATATACAATTGAAATAAATAGATGTAATGCTTGTTGCCGTGACATAAATATATGAATGAATAAAGCTACCAAAATGAAAATGAACAATGAAGAAAATAAAAAAGTGACAGAGGAATTTAGATAATATGTTGAATACAAATGATAATAAGGTAATTAAGGAAAATTGAGGAAATTACCGACACTGAAAATACTGACAAGTTTCAACCATAAAAATACCGATTTTTTCACGAGAATGTATTCTTGCGCTGTCGAATGAACGCAAAAAGACAATATACGCTTAATTAATATGCTTTGCATCACAATAGTGTATGTGAAATACGACCGTTAAACTGAAAAAAAATCAGAGTCAAGAGGTTGGCCGTGAAATTTTAAGTTTTCTCAAGGATATTATTTGCAGAATTTGTCTTAAAACTTCCGTAAGCCAAGAGCATTGATGAAAGGTTTAATTAACCCCATGGAAATTGAATTTGCTCAGCGAACCTTAAATTTTCATAGATATTAGTTGCCGAGGCACACGGATAAACTTTCTATCGTATATAACTATCATACATACACATACATAATGTAAACATAATAGAAATGGGTGAGTCGCATTCGAAATTATTCTACGTCCTAATGTCATATTTTGTTCACCATGTCATTTCATACAGAAGGCAGTTGGCGGTTTTCTCGAAGGACAATAGACCTCATCCTACATAATTAATGTCTTAATAACCGTTTTTATTTTTTTATTTAGGATCCATAATTATGATATTACAGTTCTTTGCCTTTTCATTTTTCCTTTTTTCGTTTTCCTTTCTTGTTGCACTAACTGTGAGTTGTTGTTCCACGACTTAGAAGATACTAATCATTTGGCACCCAAATTTCCCAATTTTTCAAACAAGAGAACGTCTCAAAATCTAGGTACAACGGTGTGGAAAAAATTATGCTCATGGAAGGCTCAGGTAATTTAATGAGTAGGACGACTATTACCTTTTTTTATTATATGGCAGGAACACAATTTAAATTTAGCTATAAATCACGTAATATTAACACCTTCCGTAAATTCACAGACTAATTTTTTCGTCAAAAATTCCTTTCCTTCCCAGCTATCATATACAACCACTTGTATTTATTCGCTTTAAAAGGGCTCTTAATTGTTACAAGGCCTCTTCTCCATTTTTCTGTGGTCGACATTGTACTCTCGTCTACTCACCACCGCTTACGATACACAGGATCTGCATTTCTTAAAGGACTACATGTCGTTCTACAATTCAGCAACAGATGGTTACTACATCACAATCGGTCGGGATACAAGTGAGCATGAATGTAAACAAATGTCGATTTCAGTGAGGTACATCTTAACAGAGTGGTCATTGCAGATGCTGTGGAATTGGGCAAAATGGTGTCCACATCGCTGGGACACTTTGTCACGCTACAAAAATCGGCCGAACGTCTGTCAAATGTCTCCTCCGAACTAGTATCATTCATCCTACACTTTGACTTATCGCCTAACTGGAAAGATATTCTCAACCAAGTAAGTCAGTGAAGCTCACACAATTACTCAGGCTAATGAAAGGATTCTGGTAGATTATGGAACCGCACTGCTTGTTAATATTCAATATTCCGCGTTCTAGGTGAATGAACATTAGTCACTGTTTATTATCTCCTTCTGACTTTTTTGTTTCTTCTTCTATTTGTTTAATTATTATTAACAGAAAGGGTTATTCTATGAAAGGTTGAGAGCACTATAGAAAATTAGTAGTGATCTATGAAAAGTGGTCAAACTATATGGTTAACACTACTCAAAATCTAAATTTTCAGGCTGCCAAATTAAATCTATTCCGAAAACCTTATAAATGGCTATTGCTGAGTCGCTTTGGTACCACTAAACCAATAAACATGAATATGAATGATAAAATAGCGAAAAATAACTTTGCAGGTACATAAACAATTCACCAAATACCAATTTATGTTATGTGATTATATTATTATGATTTTATTTGATTTTATTATAATAAATTTCAGTGGATGTCATTTGGAGGCATCTAAATAACTTGCCAATTTACGTGGACAGTGACGTGAGAGTGGTAGTACGGTACAGTGATGGACAAATGTTGGTGGTGTCACCCTATAAAATTTCTGCAAGAAATGATATAATAAAAGAAGAAATATGTGAATGGACGAGGGAGAATGGTTTGGTCATTCTTAATGGCAAACCCACTGCTGTCAGGCGGTTAAACCTTCAAGGCTTGGTAGTACCAGCAACGCTTGTGGTGAGATTATTTTAATTATGCCTTTTCTTGTTACGAGGCATCAGTCCTCCGCAAAATGTTTTGCCCTTTTGAATCAGGTAAGCGACTTGGAGACCACGAAACACCTAGAGGACCTATACGAAAAACACAAGGACACGACACCAAAAGTGAGTCACAACGCCGTCAAGCACTTAGAGTTTGTGCTTAACATGAGGTGAGAGAGATAATCAATTATCAGTGATGTTAAAACCGATGGCATGATTTACATTCTTCAATTACTCAAATAGCTTATCGGTGCGGGTTGACACGGTCTGGGGTTTGAAGCAGGAAAACGGCTCCTGGACTGGTTTGGTAGGAGACTTGCAAAGAGGAGATTCTATCATATCGACATCACCAATCTTTATGACTAAGGAACGACTTCAAGTGATAGAGTACTACGCCAATGTCAATCCAACACAGTTAGTAGACATTCCAAGGTTCCACAGAACATAAACATTGCTGATTGATTTTTCGATTGCCTTTTTCTAAAATCAGGGCTAAGTTTATATTTAAGTCTCCTCCTTTGTCGCATGCTAAAAATATTTATACGCTGCCGTTTGCTACCATGGTTTGGGTATGCTGCTTCGGTTTAGTACTCATTGCTTGCATAGCACTGTACATAGCACTGAAATCCGAAGGGACGACAGATACAATACATATAAAATTGTCAAACGTACCAATCAGCGACATAATCCTTTATAATATAGGAGCTATTTGCCAGCAAGGTTAGTATTTTTACCATATTCATTTCTTCTCTTTGGCTTTGCGAACCATGCCTTATTTATTATCTATTTATTTATTTTCCGCTTATTTCTTGTCTAAATACTTTACTACATCCATTGTGTATCTGATTTTCTGTTTTTTTTTTGTTAAAAAATTAGAGGTTCGTTTCAGGAACGATAGCATTCACTCTGCACCCGGCGGGGCGCATAATCATCCTCTTTGTTTACATTTCGTACATGTTTTTATATAACTCTTACTGCGCTTCAATTGTTGCCATACTGCAGTCATCCGACTCATCTATGCAAACTCTATACGATCTTTTGAAAAGTCCAATGATCGCTGCGGCAGATAACGCGACATATAGCCAATACTACTTTAAGGTATCATAAAGGGTTAACGCTCAAAATATATGAATGAGTCTACTTTCTATTTTGCATATTCTAGACGGCAGATGATGAACCTAGGAAAACGTTTTACGAGAAAAAAATAGCTCCACCAAAAGAACGGCCTCATTTTCTTTCTCCGGAAGAAGGTATAAAGAAAGTCCGAGATGGTTTGGTTGCCTTTCACGTGGAGACAAGTGTGGGGTACAGTTACACTAATGACATGAAATTGAGCTACAATGGTTAACATATTCTTTAGGTCTATTTTTCTTATCAGGTACCAAATTATTCAAAAGACATTTGGGGAAGATGAAAAATGCGGCCTGCAAGAGTTGCGCGTGTCGTTTTTTAAGAGTAGCGATCCCTGGCTAGCTATGAAACGGGGTAATCCCTACAGTGAATTGTTCAAAATTGGGTGAGTAGCGGAACAAAATAGTTTCTTCTTTTATTTCACTAAATTCTTTCCGTTTTTTTTTGTACCTCCTCTCTCACGCCTATTTTTAGTAAATTTATAATTAATAATAACCTTATATACTAAAAACTGTAAACTGTAAAACTATATACTAAAACGGTAAACTGACACTCATAGTTTTTCTTTCAATTAACGATGTAAAATTTTACGTAACAGTATGAAACGAATAACAGAGACGGGATTCAAAAGCCGTTTCGTCAAAAGGTACTATACAAGGAAACCACACTGTGCATTCAAAGGTTCCAGGTTTCTGAGCGTCGATCTAATTGACTGCTATCCTGCTTTTTTGTTTCTTGCCACTGGTATGGTTTTATCAATGACCATTTTCGTGGGTGAAATCATTTTAAAAGGCTACAGAAGTAGGTATCAAAAACCGCCAAATATGTACATCGATTGAAGTGTACCGGTTGACTCCTCTGAAATAAAAGAGAGTTGATTCTTCAGTTATTGTTTTACCTTTTTCTCAGTCTTTTAGACCTAAGTCGTTTCCTTTCTTAAGTCTTACTTTCCTAAGTCTTTTACCTCAGAAAAAAGTGTTGGTACGATGTTTGGTGATTTCATAGTTAAAGCCCAACAAGAATTTCCACTTCTGTCAATGGAAAAGTATACAACAAATATGAAAATATATTTATTTTATTCACAATTCGCTTATGGTAAGCGAGTAACATTTACTTGAATTTTTTGAATCGTAAAGTTTATTGTTTGATTTAAATAATAAATATGAATATACCAATGACACGTTGGAATCAAATCAGGTTTGAGTACAAAAAAGTAAATATAGTGAAGAAGGTAATTCGCAAGGTGTCGTTATCCTGATGGTAGCCGTTTTCAGGCAAAATATGATTCGTGATGAATAGGAGATGAAGTATGAGGAAGCGTGGGTCATGACAAAAAGGCTTATACCTGAAAAACAAAGATCATCGGAGAAGCGGAGTCAGATGGAAGCAAAAAGGTAGAAATAGATGAGTGTTGTTTGACATTTTAAGAAAGTGAGAGGGAGGGAATCAAAAAGAAGTGAAATATAAAGATGCAAAATGAGAGAAAATGAAGCTGCAGAAGAGGCAAGCGGAGAAGCACATTTTAGGTAAAGAAAAGCGATCGAAGCGCCCCTGACATTCAACAGCGACGACTCCGCTGCGGTACGCGTTTTCATCATAGTCGCTATGAAAGATTTTCTCATCTCGTTGTCATGAGGTTATAAGTGAAGAGATTTTCACTTTCGTATCTTTTATTAAACCGTGACTTTTTAGTTTGTCGATCGAGGGTAGGGTCGAATTTAATGGGTAACGCACCTAGTTGTGTTGAGAAAAGTACCTACTCAAAGAAAATGTAAGTGCTGTTGTTATTGCTGCTGCTGTGAGAAAACGCCCTGAAAAAGGTGAGCAGACGCGATGTGTTTTTCTATACTTGAAAACAGTGAGAGAAAAACGATCCATCCAAAAAACGGCTGATGCAAACGCACAAACATACCAATTCTCCAAACACTAATTTGAAAACGTTAAGGCCTCATGACACTGTCCAGACTCAAAACTTCTTAGTTGTGACCAAAGGCAAGGACAAAAAAGTACAAGAAAAATATCAGTTCAAAAGACTTTAAGAAGAAACTCAATTAATGTTACTTGTGAAAGAATGGTGAACCATTTTGCAATAAAAAAACATTGATATTTTTACTTTTCCCCACGGAAAGTGCATGAAAAATTAATTGAAGAATAGGCTATCGTGCAACCACAAAAGTGACCACCCAAACGTTTACAGGGTGGGATATACAGCAGTATTAAATTATTAATAACGCTATATCAGACACAGCAACAAACAAATGTAATATCTTCGTCGTAGTTTTTTTTAATTTTTTTAAATATATATATATATGTATATATAAATTTATTCCACTCTCTATTAATGGGTCAATTTATTTATTGTCATTCATTCATGACTATTGGTTAAGTTACAAAAATAAAAAATTTATATTCATTTGTGATCCTTATAATTAGATACATAACTTATATATCTTGATTCTTGGCATTTTTTTGGTAGTCGTACAAATGTGGTATGTACTACACGTATATATGTGTTTGTGTTGTTCATATAGGGGTTTTATGAGGTTTCGTGACGAACATTGCTTTTTCTTATTTCTTTAACTTCACAAAGTAAAATTCTTTCCGTGTTTATTACCATTTATTGATATGTAAAGGCGCTTATGCGATATATTGTGTCTTGTGAGTACTTGCGTCGATTCGTACTCACGTGTACTCAAAGGATGGAAATATATATAATTATTTAAAATGCTTCTAAAAGTTTTCATGATGCAAATTTTCTCAAATACTTTTAATCGGATATTAGTGTTCTCAATCGAAATATTGGTAACCATCTGTAGGTACTGAGTGTACATATTCGTTTTGCGTGGTTGTATGTATACGAAGTAAACTTTTTTATGAAATTTTGGGAACCAGTGAAGCGTTATACAAAAGTTAATTTATACAATGTAGTTGAGTTTCTCTGAGCTTGTAACAGTAGGTATCAAGCAGCCTAACTAAAACACCTTTTTTTTGACTATCCAGGAAAAATGCCCGCGCACAATGGGCCCTTTGGGACGGGATTCCATTAGTGAGGGGCTCGAACCCTCTAAAATACCTAAGGGGTTCACCAAATCCTTGTTTTGGAAGTGGCGAACGGCTTTACGCTATAATCGCCTGCATCTCAAGGATTTTTAGTTGGTGTAGAACCAACTCCCGCAAAGCGTAAATAAAACGCCTGCCACAAAAGTAGGAATGTCATTTCAGTTTCATTACTTTCTTTTAGGAACAAAGAAAAAGGTTATTTTGTCTAGTTCTCATCAAGGCAGTCCTACAAACCTTCGCCAGAAAGGTTTCACCGTCATTTGACCTCTTGATGAGGTGTCCGTTCTCATTGATTTTTAGTTAGGTAGGTCGAGCCAGTGAAAACTCTGATATACTTAGCAAATAATTCTTTGGTAAAGGTGAGAGAGTTAGTGGTCAGTAGTCAGGGTCAGTAATTAGCAATTAGCTAGTTCTACCATACGTAATTCGTTCAGTTTGTGTTGATAGGTGTTTCGCCTCACCTCATATTATTCAACTAGGTTCAGTACTAAAGTAGACATTTCACGTAGATACACATATAGTAGGTTTCCTTCCATCAATTACTATCAATTAGTTAATAATCAAAACAAACCTGAGAGGCCATATCGCTGAGGGGAGAACAACACTGTTGGACAACCCTCAAATTCAAACCGCGGAGGTCTGCCTCAACTCCGCGAATGCTGTTTTAGGACTACCATTTCACAGAGCCGGTAAAAGTTGCTTTCTCTTGTTTAGAATAAGATATATGTAACACAAAATTGTGATTTACTGTTAAAAGTTGATGAACTCAACAAACGATTTTTCATAATTCATGGAATTCATTCCCTTGAAAGACATGGATTTTATTACGACAGAAAATGGGCAACAAGTACCCGACAGTAGTGGCCCTTAAATGGCTAAAAATAGCTAATTTTAGGTAATAACGATCTTCTTATTTCTTCCCGAAAGTATTTCATTATGTCTCTATACGTAATTATGATGAAGGAAAAGTTTGATTCTTTCAGAACCAATAGAAAATATTGCAATGAATTAAACACTTGTAGATACGATGTTCAACAAATAAATTCTTAAATACCTCCCTTAATTAAATTATTTTAAGGCGTTTCATTCCGCCGGGTGATTATGCCAAAAATAAATTTGTAGAAATTGAGAATTTCACCTTTATTTTTAGCGAATTATAAAATTAAAATATTCAACCCAATTTCGTCTTACAGTAAATCAATTTGCGGTCTCGAAGATGGGGCTCCCAATTTTATGCTCAATTTTACCCACAGAACATTTTCGTCATTCCTTCAATTCACTAAGGCACAGATATTTGGAGAGCGAAGGAGACTGCACTTCAAAGATCTTTAGAACGACGGGAAACTTATCACTGATGAAAGAAACGTGATCGAAGTTAATTTTTATAGATTATCAAATTTTCTTAGTGTTATTTTCTTTGTCGGCAATAATGAAATGAATTGAAAAGCCTAATTTAATTTTTAAAATTTTCAAATAAAATTTTGTTTTTGAAGGACCACGAGAAGTCACTTGCGATTGAATTTATTTTCATTGTCTTTACTCTCAAAACGAGGAAAAATTTCGTATTGTTTTTGCTACTTTTGTGCTTTGCCACCCTTACTCAGTTACATTTCTCAATTGTTTTATGTTCTCTGCAGGACACCAGTGGAATATCAAGAGAAGAACGATTAAGAGCGACAGGGAGTAAATAGACAATATTAGAATACAGGAAAACGGAAAAAGGAAGTGGAAAAGGGTAGGAAACGATTACGATTACGGCGCCTCAAACGGTGACTTTCTGAACGGATTCCGGGCCACGAACGGACGATGACCCAAAACAGCAGGGCGAGGCCAAGGGAATGACGTCGTGTGTCGTAGAGTAAGTTGGGGGTTTCCGGGGGCTGATTTCACCCTCTAAAATTTTTCATTCTACTCATTTTTTAGAACCTTATACATGAATTTGTAAATGGGCAAAAAATAGAAACATTGTAGTATGCCACAACCACAATTTTTGTTTTCATTACAGATTTTTGCATAATTTTCATACAACTTTTCCTTTTGTTCCTCACCTCACGACTCCTCTATCATGTCCAAGTCTCTTTTTTTAAGGAGTAGCCAAAATTTCACAATTTCTGAATAATTCAATAGTTTGATTTTATCTTAGTTAAGAAATTATGTTTTGCCATTTAATGTAACACTGATGCAATTCGCAGGTTTATAAAAACAAAATATGAAGTGGGTTTTCTTAATAGTCTGCTTATGTCACTGTTGGGGGGTTTTGGCAAATCCTGATTCGAAACGGCTCTATGATGATTTACTTAGTAATTATAATCGGTTAATCCGACCGGTTGGCAACAACACTGATCGTTTAACAGTTAAAATGGGCCTGAAACTTTCCCAACTTATTGATGTGGTGAGTACGCTGGAAATTCGAAAACCATACTGTCTCATTTTTGTTACAATGTCAGTATAATGGTGAAATTTAAATTGTAGAATTTGAAAAATCAAATAATGACAACAAATGTTTGGGTGGAGCAAGAATGGAATGACTATAAGTTAAAATGGAATCCAGATGACTACGGCGGAGTGGATACGTTACACGTACCTTCTGAACACATATGGTTACCCGATATAGTACTATACAATAAGTAAGTCGGCCTCTAGTAAATAATCCGAAGTTTCTAACTTTGTAACTTTATAGTTTTATATATCTTATATTATTTCTTAGCGCCGATGGCAATTATGAGGTCACCATAATGACCAAAGCTATCCTTCACCATACAGGAAAAGTTTATTGGAAACCTCCGGCCATTTACAAATCATTTTGCGAGATCGACGTCGAGTATTTTCCGTTTGATGAGCAAACTTGTTTCATGAAGTTCGGATCATGGACTTACGATGGTTACATGATAGACTTGCGGCACATATCCCAAACACCTGACTCCGATACAATAGACATGGGTATCGATCTGCAAGACTACTACCTGTCGGTCGAGTGGGACATAATGCGAGTGCCAGCCGTTCGAAACGAAAAATTTTATAGCTGTTGCGAGGAACCATATCCGGACATTATATTTAACATAACCCTCAGGCGAAAAACCTTATTTTATACAGTTAACCTCATTATTCCGTGCGTGGGTATCTCCTTCCTGAGTGTTCTGGTATTCTACCTGCCATCTGACAGCGGCGAGAAGGTCTCCCTTTGCATTTCCATTCTCCTGTCGTTGACCGTGTTCTTTTTACTTCTAGCCGAGATTATCCCACCAACATCCTTGACTGTACCTTTGCTGGGAAAGTATTTATTATTCACTATGGTTTTGGTTACCTTATCCGTTGTCGTGACAATCGTGGTGCTCAATGTTAATTTTAGAAGTCCGGTTACACATAGAATGAGTCCTTGGGTTCACCGGATCTTTATTAAAATGTTACCGAAAGTTCTTTTCATAGAACGACCACAGAATGAAGAAGATGATATAGAAGAAGAACTCAAACCTCCCGAAGGAATATTAACAGGTAGGTAAATAACAATCCCAAAATTTTTCAACGTAACTGCTTCAATTGTTCATAACTCAAATTTCCCTTAAAGGAGTTTTTGATGTACCTGCTGAAATTGACAAATACGTCAGATACGCTGGTAAGCGCTTCAGTGCTGATTATTCAATTCCGGCTTTACCGGCCCGATTTCACGTGCCATCAGGGCCTTGTTTTGGCGATGCTCCACTCTCTTTGCCTTTACCGGGGACCGACGACGACCTATTCAGCCCTGGAGATATGGGCTTGAACGCCGACCAGAGCCCAACCTACGATAAGTCAACGACTCAGGAAATAGAAAAAACAATAGAAGATGCCCGTTTCATAGCTCAGCATGTTAGGAATAAGGATAAATTCGAAAACGTATGTTTTTATTTTGGAATTCAATAATTTCAAACATCCTTTCTAAATTCATCCTGAATTTACATTTATTGTGACTGCTCACTCAAAATTAGCCATTTAATTGTTTTCTTTCTGTATGATCCACCATATTGCTGCAACATACGGGTATTCCTATATGGGATTTTATTCAGCAGATTTCGTTAATTAATTGCAGATTGAAGAAGACTGGAAATACGTGGCAATGGTATTGGACAGATTATTCCTCTGGATATTTACACTCAGCTGTATTACTGGCACGGCAATGATCATTCTTCAGGCCCCGTCCCTTTACGATACCACAAAGCCCATCGATATCCAATACTCCAAGATTGCCAAAAAAAAGATGATGATGATGATGATGGGTCCTGAAGAGGAATAGGAGCCCCTCTTAGTCTTGCAAAGTTTTGGTAAAAAACAAAAATCACTTTGCATCGATAATCGAAAATCTGAACATTTCTATTTTTTTAAGGGCAAACGAGTACCATTGAAAATACATAATATAATATGTATTTTTACTCACATATATGTATATATGGATTCGTTACCTAGGGTGGAAGGAACGTGTCATGCAGTAGGAAGATTGTATTACCTTCCGACTGACGTGGGCCTTTTGAGATTTCATTTTCAGTAAAAACTCCAACGCAACGTTGCAAAGGAGTCACAACTTTCATGTATTTGCATAACTCAAATATAATGGCGACATTTCTGTAAAATCCGAAATACTGCATATATTGGTCGCCAAACGTATTTACTAACAAACGGAAGAAAAGTTGAATAAATCAATTCACCCGAGTTTATATTGCAACTTTTACTCAGACTTTCATGAGACTGTTTCAATCGGCGGTATAAAATATTAAAAAATCCACTTTTCAAAGCAATTTCCCAATTCGGTTGGTACCCAGCACGATAATCACTTCCTATAGTGAATAATCCTAGCATTTATTCCTATTAATGTGAACATGACCTTACGATTATCCATTCTCCTTCTCGGAGGTCTTTCCCGGCTAGTTTACTGCATTTTATAAATTTCTAATTATTTTCCCAACACGTAGTTGGTTGAATTACTTTTAAGATCTCGTGTTGAAATGTTTTAATTTAATTTTTTTGGGGATTCGCGATTGCATTCTTCTTTACATTACATTAGTTCTCCTTTCCTCTTTCGTTGGAGTATATGTTCAAATACACACAAAAGTAATGTAGTATGGATTCCAAAACTAGAAGTAACTGTTAAACTAAAATAAACCTCTGGAAACATTGCTCAAGGTATTCGAAAGTATACTTTACCGCGGCAACGATCTAATCTATCGAGACAAAAAATCATTGCAACACTGCAAAAAAATCCTCTCATGCGTCTATCGTTATATCCGAATTGGTCGAAATCAATGTATCTGTTTAAACTTACCAAAAAGTAAACACCCGAGGGAACGACGGTCGCATCTTAGATTTTAATAATTAAGTGCTTCCAACGAAGTTAATAAACATGGAAATTCGTTTGATTCCTCTGTGGTAAAAAAATTAATGTTTTAGGCATTGTACGAAATTAAAATTTGTTTTGTTTTTTACTTATTGAATTACATAAAGTATTGTTTATTTACTAACAAATGCATATTAGAAGAGTAACATGATGTTGACAATAAAACATATTTGCTGGGATAAAGTCAGAGATCTTCAAGGTGTGGCATGCACAAGCCTAAACTCATTTCATTCCACCAAATCAACCTTTAAACTGATAGAACAGAAGAAAGACTTACAGGTTGCGGAACAAGTTGCAAATTCCCTATTGGCACAGATTGAAATAATAAAAAAAATAATTTCCTCCTTCTTCTTATTTTCTTGAGTCATATTTTAGACTTTCGTAAAAGAATTTCTTGATATTAATATTGATTTTAAAAAAAAACAAATTCTTCACTGAATTTGTTGCCGATAAAGAGACTATAACAATTAAATGCAACAATTAAGATTGAAGAATTTCACAGTGAAATATACGAAAATTTGCTTCATTGGACTAAGATGCCTTTATGGTACTATTTTTGTTCCGCAAACAAATGAAATAACTTTGTCTGGCATGTTTAAAATTTAAGATATGAGTAAAATGGGTCGTAAATAAGTTTAATGTACCTTATTCTATATTTAAAAATCAAAGAAATCTGGAAAGTTAAAAATTTTTAAATATTCATTTAAGGTCTAAGGTACAATTTAACTTTACCTGAAGAGCATACGCATGTAGAAAAATAAAGGTTTCTTTAACAAAAATGTCTCCTCTTGAACACAAGTACTAGCACAACATTATTGCTTCAAAAACTATTACAACTATTTAATTGGGAATAATTGTTCTTCACTTCGAATAAATTTGAATAGAAAAATTTTACTTCAAAATGGCCACCTTGAAAAAACCGCCAATGTTACATTCCTCTATGAACTCACTTCACTGTATGTTTACTCCATGGACATTTGGTTTGTTCAGATCTCACCGATTGTGCGACTTTACTTTAGCTGGTAAATGCGAGGCGAAGCATTGGCAACGTCTGTGTAGGAAAAAATGGCAGAGGCTGCAGTTGATGATAATACAACAAATAGATTTTTCTGTCACAAATGCAGCATCGAAATTACGCGTGTTTTGGAAGTAAGTTGCGGCAATGCTTTTTCCCACGCACCGACCCATCTAATATTATTTTCTGCACATTTCGTCATCGATTAATTTTGCAACAAAATAGTCCTTTTCATTCCGGGAATTGAATTGAGCCCGTTCTCCTGTGTTCTTTTCGTCAGTGACAATTCAAAATGATTTTACCATTTAAACCGCCGTTTATTTCTTATTTCTCTCCCAGGATTACACATGTCCCACTTGTCGCGGAGGATTTATTGAAGAATTGGACTCGGCAAATTTATCATCGGATGATCCAAGAGACGAACACAGCGATGAGGAACTGGAAGAGTTCTTTTCGTTTGTAAGCAAATACCGATAATTAAAATAATTTCCATATTGAGATTGCAATTATTAGCAGAAAACAATGCGAACAAAACGAAGAAAACAATGTGAAAATACTCCCAACTATTTCAAGTTGATGCGAGGCCATATGATGTATTACTGATTATGTCTTTTTTACATATATTCGTAAAACATTTTGATTGAGTACACTTTCTTAGTATTCAAATTTAATGATTTTGATGTTTAATTTATGTATAAAACTTAATTTACAAAAAACTTTTTCACTTGTTATGTCAACACTATACTTGATTGTTAATTTCAGATTCAAAATGAATTTGGACAATTTCTATTCGAAAGAGCGGGTTCTAGAGGAAATCAAGACTCAAGGACTTCAGATGGAGAGTCTGTTGAGGGAGATGCACATGGAAGACGGTACAGAAATGGAACCTCTTATTTTAACTTAAATCTTCGCCCCAGGTGTGATTCTTTTTGTTCCTAGTGAACCAACTCTCCTGTTCAATCTAATTCTCTAACTGTTTAATAACAAACAGTTTATTTCTTGTTTCAACCCAAAACAGAGTCTTTTTGGCACAGATTAGTATTGACATTAGCAGAGTTTTATCCTCAACATGTTAGAATTTAAACAGCAAAATCAATTTCTGAAGTAGTTCAAATGTGTGTGCAACCAGGTCACATTTTTTCAAAAATTATGAGCAAGCATGCAAAAAGTTAAAAGAAAAATGCATTTTTTTGGAGTTTTACCATTTATTTTTAGCAATTTCTGTAATGTTTATAAAGTTTTTGACATCTACAGATTTTGAGTAGTAAACTGCAGAGATGTGGTGGAATTTTTGTATGTGTAGGTATGAGTCATGTAAGGGCAGCATTCATTATTCACTTAATATTAATATTAGCAATAATATTATTTTATCAGTTGTTCAGTAGCTATCAGGAATTAAAAGACATTTTTTTTTCCTCCTAGTGTGCTTGCTTTGATAATTTCACTGATTTCAAGTAATAGAGCAAGACAAAGCACTAATTCATTTAGAAATCCTTTTGGAAGACAGGAAGCAAACATTATTCCCACAATACAAACAGTTGAAGATTTTTATTCCCTTCTAGGAATGGAACAGTTTAGGTTGGTTCACACATTCTGTTCACCATTCTATAACAGAAGTTCTGATCTACTTATGCTCAGGGGGCCTGGCATTTACCTCTTCACATCACATAGATATTTAAATAAAGTTTGTTTTACTTGTGAATGTCTATGTGAATTTAATTCTAGTGCTCTTACTCTACATCAGTACAAAAAGCAAAATAATCCTTCCCAAGAAAACTTCCGTGTATTTTTCCCTTAAGAGGGCAGACTTGAATCTGATTTTTTTCAATCAAAAATAAAGCACTAGCCAAGTCTAATAACGTTTTTTGTAATCTGTGTAGAGATGGAAATGGGAGATATTCAAATACAATTGAACATACAATACAAGATTTCATAGTCAACTTAACTGGAGTTGGATGGGGTCCAATGGGACCAGGAGGGAGAGGAAATGAGCCAGTGTGAGTGTTTATTTTTACAGTACTTTGATTTCAGTCTGTTGATTCAATAATATTTCAGTATGCATAATTTAGCAAATATCACATTGTCATTGGAAATTCTTTGATGTTGTATTATGTGTAGTGTTGTAAATTGAGTCCTTCTTATTCAATCTGTACATACTTTTATGACAAACCATTATTGTAATAAGTCTTCCTTTTCTTACTTTTTATGTGCGTATATTATGTGTGGTAATCAATTCAACTGGAAAATTTTAGGTTTTTCCTTGGAAATCCGGGGGACTATGCATGGGGCAGAGAAGGGTTAGACACAATTGTTAGTCAGTTATTGAATCAGATGGACGGTAGTGGACCTCCGCCGCTGGATAAAGAAAAAATTATGGAAATTCCTGTGGCGGTAATTGACCAAGAACAAGTTGGTAAGTGAAAAGTTAAATTAATAATCAGAAATTATTTATTAGATGGCGGCATTAGTGCAGTTTATTTCTTTTTATGTAACAGACAGTAATCTTCAGTGCTCAGTCTGCTGGGATGATTTTAAAGTAGGAGAGACAGTACGCGAATTGGAATGTGAACATTTTTACCATGAGTCTTGCATAGTACCATGGCTCGAGTTGGTGAGTGTTTACGTCAATACCACAAAAAGTGGGAAGAGAAAAAAAATCACATTCTAAGGAAATTCACTTTTTTGGAATCAATATTAATACTGTCAATTCTAGTGATTATTATAAAAGTTCTCCGTTAATTCGTAAGCACAATGATCACACATCTTTAATGGAAACTTTTCGTTCGTTTTTAAAATGAAAATAAAATTTATTTTCAATAATCGAATTTAAATTTTCACGGCGTGCACACTTATACTTATCATTGTTCTTTTTCGTAAAACACGGTGTCCTGTTGATATGCCAGCAGCTGGGAAAGCTGGCGAAACGTTTGGGAAGGGGGGGTAACCCCCGTCACCAAAACAGGACACCGTGTTTTACGAAAAAGAACAATGATAAGTAAAAATTTATTTTATTAAATGTATTTGAAGTTCATTGTGTTACATAATTAACAATGTTTTATTTTTTTATAAAATTGTTTGTCATTGTTTTTAGCATGGAACGTGTCCAATTTGTCGTAAAAGTTTGGTAGGCGATGAAGAAGAGAAAACACCAGTCAGTTCCACAAACAATAGCAGTAGATCCAATTTAGCAGCAATGATTAACGCCGTACGTAATCGGGCCTCAAACATACGGTCAACTACAGGTACTGGTTCTTCGTCGTCGTCCACGTCATCCTCTACATCAACAGGCACCGCAGGCGGGCCAATACCCGTGACTGCAGCACCGTCACACCACACTTCAACATCGAATTCAACAAACCCGTCCAGCGGACGACAACCACCGCCGCCATCGTCTGGGGACTTTCATATGGACTTCGAGTACGACTAGGAACAAGAGCAATGGAATCGGGTGGGGTGGTTGGGGTCAATGCAAATACCAAAAGCCAAATTATTTCGTTTGAAGAAGGGAAGGGGGTTGGTAGAAAACATGCAATAGGAAATTTCACGCTCTTCTCACTCTTTCACGCTGGCAGGCTTGTTGTGCGACTCACTAAATATACGTGACACCTGTTTTTCAGGTAAAGTGATACTCTGTCTCTTATTTCTTCATTTTGTCGTGCAGCAAAATTAACTACATTAACCAATACCAAATATATGTAAATTTGTATATAGAATTATATACACTAGATGAGGGCTGCATGTTTTTTTTCTGGTTTTCCATCGAAATTCTACTTACTTTTCTTATTGCCGCCTGCTGTCCAAAAACTATATAATACACTGCTTCATCTAAAAGGATATTATCGTGTTCCAGTTTGTACACTCCCCTTTCCTTCGTGTTTGAGTCCTTGAAAGACTGAAATAGCTGCCTTTACCTGTACAACTTACCAAAATTCCACCTTCCTAAGTAATATCACGTCTGCGAATTACGATTATTTATTATAGAAACACCAAAATATTGAAGTATACACCGCGTGAACTGTATAGGTGGCGTGTCAAAAAGCAAACAATTTGTTTTTCGCAATATCGCGAAGGTCAAAAATTGGAGAGAACATTATTAATGAAAATATATACAATTATGTAATGAGTGGATTTTTTACTTCAGCCTGATTGCTGATTGGTTCCAAAAAGTATGTGATATTTTTAATTATTCCCGTTCAAAAACAATTGTACGTTACGTTTCATGGTAAATATTAACATTATATCTAATCTTTAATGTCATTAATAATTTTAAGGGATTTGTTTCAATGAATGCAACCCGTGCAGAATTTAAACGAAATACAAAAGAAATGTCGTTACGACTCAAGGCTATCCGTTTCGTTTAAGATGGTATAACTTAAACTTTTTGTCGTCGTGGAAAGAGTAACGTGAAAGCGACAGATAGGAAAAATTTGCGGATCAATATGAAATTATAATACCGTAGAGATGATGCACTGTGAAAATCGAATTAATGGAGTAGATAACACTTACTCCAGAAACAATATATCTATGACGTATTTCTCCTTGGGCAAAAACACGGTGTAATTATTATACTTCAAAATACGTGAAGTTTATTTCTTATTTTATCTCTTTATATCACATCTGAATTTGGAGTGTTCACATAGGTTCAATTAAAACCTGAACATTAGCTCACACTGAAATATCTGTATGTTAGGGTAACGCTCATTATACCTCTAAATTATGGACGACATCTCTCCAAAAATCTGGGATAAAGACAAACCTCTCTGATGTGGTATCTGTTGAGCAACCAGCACATAAATCTCTCTAGGCCTAGACCATAGCCCCCATGAGGACATGTTCCATATTTTCTCTGAAACAGTAATTCAAGGTAAGTTATATTTTAGATATTAGTCACTAGTACTATCAGCATGTGAAAATTCCAGAATAAGTAGAGACAGAATTAAAGTTCATTAAGCAAGCAATGTTCATTGTAAAACTGTATAAGGTGAGAGAGTCAAGCAGAGAGAGAGAGAGAGAGGAAGTAAGAGCAAAAAAACATTCAAGATATGTTTGTACCTGATCTATGTACCAATAGTACGGCTCAGGATTTATGTGGTTTCGTACAAATCCATCTATCAATTCATTTTCATTCCATGAACGCATTGAACCACCAATGATTTCCCCGACACCAGGGAGAAGAACGTCGACGGATTCCGTTAGATTGGAATCTTCAGAACACTTGGCCATGTAGAAGGATTTAATATTGACAGGGAATCTACACAACATAATTGGCTCATTTATTTCGTCTGTCATTTTCCTTTCCGGCATTTCAGGTATGTCCTCTCCGAACTCGTAGAAACTGCCATCCTCCTTCGTGATATTGTGCTCCTTTAAATACTCAATGGCATCGACGTAGTCCATTCGCCTGAAGGGCTTCTTTGGAGCCTTAAAATCCGGGTTTAGTTCATATACTATGTGACCGTGAGGAGACTTAAGCACACGGTCTACAACATCAGTAAGGAGGTCCTCTACTCGGTCCAGGAACTCGTTGTAATCAATAAATGGACATTCGGCTTCCACATGCGTGTACCTGTTCAATTTTTGTACATAACGAAAGATTATTAAAATGAATAAATAACTATTGTAGTGTGCCTGAACTGTACTAACTCTGCAAGGTGCCGCCTTGTTCTACTCTGTTCAGCTCTGTAACTCTGAGCAATGCAGAACACATCCCCCATTGAAGGGAGACATGTTTCTAAGTAAAGCTGTGAACTCTGTGTGAGATAAGCTTCTTCCCCAAAGTAATTCAGTTTGAAAAGAGTAGACCCCCCTTCAACCTGAGTTTGAACCAATGTTGGTGGGGTCACTTCATAGTATCCTCTGGCAGCATAATGATCTCGGAATGCTTGCATCACAACTGAACGCATCTTCAAAACCTTGGCAGTATTTTCACCCCTTATCATCATGTGTCTGTTATCTAACTGAATATCAATATGAGCTTCTTCATTAAGTATGTTCTCTGCTCCACCAGGAGGTGCCAAACCTATTAGTTCCCAGTAGTCTACAGACAATTCATGGCCTCCAGGTGCCTGTAAACAATCACCTGCTTTTAATTCTGTGAGATACACTCTCCCCTGATATTCAAATTTAGAGTACTACTCACAGTTTTACCCTCTGGAAGCTTCCTCAGAGTGCCATACAATAGTACAGAGGATTCATTTGCCAGAACCAAGGCTTCGTAAGACTGACACAGAAGGTCAGTTAGCACACACTGCAAGAAACCTGTACCATCTCTTAATGTAATGAAGGTTAATGCTTTACCTAATAATAAGAAATTGACATTAGAAAATTGAAAACACTGCCAGAACACCCAAATATATAATCTTAATTGACCTTGTCTCCTAAGCCTGTGAACCCAACCATAAACTTTAACTCTTTTATTGTGATAAGAGTGGCCATCTGTTATTCTAATTCTGGTTGCAGGAGGCAGGCTTTTATCTTCTATTAATTTAATTTTTCTTGCTTCTTCCAGGTTCTTAGCTCTTTTCTCTGCATCCTCATCCTCCTTCTTGCTTTTGTAAACAGATTTAAAACCTTCCCTCACCCAAATTTTCTGAATTTTTTTGAGTTGTGACTTGGCTGCAAGTTCATAGGTAACATTTTCCTCTTTTCCATCAACATATATTTTTGGAAATGGCTCCTTTCCTGCTTTTCTCATTGCCTGAAGTATAGTTTTAAAGGGCTTCTGCTCTGTTCCATCCCCTGTTTCATCATTCCCTAATTTTTCAGATGTAAATATTTCACCTATTATGAAAAAATATAGATTATATTATATTATATTGATTGTGCAAGTAGAAAATAAAGAAACTCAGTTAACAAAAACAGTTTAATAAACAGAAAACATACCTTTATGCTTAATATATAATAAACACACTTAACACTATTGTGTACTAAATAATTTACTCACCCAAAGTAAGATCACACATATTTAAATCACCATCAGACATTATCAACTGAAAAAAAGATGCAAAAATTATTTTAGTAAATCCAAATCTCATTTGAATGTGCAACTATTTGCACAGGATTGCATCATCAAAAAATTGTGACTACATGTGGAGTATATATGTCAGTATTAATATGATTGGTTGACAAAAATTTTTACAATGAGTAAACATAGGCCCACTAAAATTTGTTCACAATTCCTAGTCATGATTCCCTCAATTATTTGTAAAACTGAAAAATAAACTGTTGCCTGCAAAGCAAAGTATGTAGGCCATGTGAGTGTTTTTCATCATCCTGCAAAAACAATTTGGGTTTTGGCAAGCAACACATATTTTTCAATAAGGTATATACTAATGAGATAAGAATTTCAAAGAACAAAACATAAAGAAATAAACTTAAAATTAATAAAATAAAATTCACAAAACTGTTAAAATGGAAGAGAATAAATAAACTTCATATGGTTGAAATAATGTTTGAAAAATTCAAATCACAGAACTTTAAATTGCTACAAAGATAGTTTTTAAAAAATATTATATGCCTGACCACAAGATTTACTAAAAATTGCAAACGCAAAAAGGTAAAAATCCATCTTGGATGAGTAAAACAGAACTTGAATGCTTCAAGGTGAGGTTGTAACACTCACTCTTTCAGGTAAAATGCTATTAGTAAATCACGTGGCTTCACGGTGGCGTTCCAAGAGGATTCCTGCACCCCCAACGAGTATTAAAGTAATGAATAATTAATAAAGTTCACGTAAAACTTACCTCTCAAACTCAACTTACCTCTGAGGAGATCCGACCTTGTTGAGATATGCCACCTGACACGTGGAACTAGCCGTTTAAATGTTGGAGGCGCTGATTTCGCTTGTTTTAACGTTTCTAGAGCTACCGTGTTTCTGGTGACACTTGAGTACAAGGCTTATAAAGAGATAAAAATGTTGCGTCGTTTTGGTGGTGCATTACACTGAACGTAAGCAAATTATTTGTTTTTGTTTTCCACTAAACGTGACGAAATCGAAAGTACTATACATTGGTAGGTTGATCTGTCCAGCTTAGTCCACGCTCATGGAATAATTCTTGGTATTAAAGAAAGACGCCGACCGTGGTTCAAGGAATTATTGATATTAGCTTGGACATGTCAGTCATTGTGTATCTAATGGACATTAACATAAAATTTTATTATTTTCATTTTTTTACGGCTATGCATTTTGAGATTATCACATGGTTTTAAAGAACCATATTTTGCCTTGACAGTAAAATTTCTAATGTAAGCTTTGCTATACATAAAACAATTTATTGCAACCTTAAAGACGGTAATCAAGAAATATCAATTTGATTCCGACCGTTGCCCATTTCTTGTTCAAATTCATCAAAATTGTATACATTTTACAGATATCCTATTTTCAATGAGTTTTAGGAGGTGATAAAAAAAGATGTGTGATCAAACAGAGGTTTCATATTTGGAGGATAACGTAGTATGGGTTAAGATTGGACCCATTTGGTGGCCTGGTGTTGTCAAGGATCTTGAAAAGGACGAAGAGGGCAGAGAAATATTGTCCAGGTTAAAAAAAAAACCAATTGCTGCAGTAAAATTTTTTCAAGAAGACAATTAGTAAGTGTAACTGCAAAATAACAATTTCTACAAATGTAATCAATAGAAATAATGTATGAATAATGTAATTAAAAACATTGTGATGATTACTGATTGATAATACAAGTTGTTTGTATGTAATTCATTAAATAACACCAAATTTATGAAAAGAAATTGAGTTCAAATAGGAAATAATCATTAAGAATATTTCTAATCACAAAGTATTAGTTCTCTTTACAACTTATTATACTTTACAATGTGACAAGTTGTGTTCTGTATGTACCACTAACATTTGGCTTCTTTCTTATTTTAGTGAGTTTGTCAGGAACCTGGATTGCATTTATCATTACAGTTGTAGAAGAAAGGATGAATTCATCAAGAAAGGTTTGGGTAGGTGTCAATAAAACATCTTAAAGAAGTACTATTGGAATACATACTGATAAATAATTACATGAAAGTATTTATAGTGCAATGCTACTTATTTTTTAAACACTTAAGTTTTTTTAAAGCATATATGTATTTGTATTGGTTTTTATTTGATTTAGTTGATGATTTTCTTTGACACAAGCTTTAGTCACAATTTCTTCATTTGATGTTTGATAATTGGCGCTTAAGAGTTTAAAGAATTGTTTTTTAGTTTGTAAGTATTTTTCATGTTGTCTGAAATTCTGTAAATTTATTATTTCCTATTTCTTGTAGATAAATTTCGAACAGGAGCACCCCACATGAAGAAATTTCCTGCTGATGTAACAACCGCGGAAAGTCTTACCAATGGTGACGTGAACATAATCAATGACCCAAAATTCTTGCCAGAAAAGAAGGAAAACTATAGCGAAATATTTGGAAGTGGCAAGAAGAAAAACAAAAAAGACACAGATAGTTCTCCACGATCACGTGGCCGAACTTCACAGAGTCTACCTCCCTACAGACCGATCACACATCGTAGATTCATAAACAAAGCTCTTCATGGGGAGAGTGATCACAGGGTGAAGACTTTGATTCAGTCAAATGCCTCGTCCGAGGACCCATCCTCGATAAACCCGTACAAATGTCACGTATGTAAGTTTGAAACGTCTAGAGTGAACGTTATTGTCGCTCATCATCGTCTGGCTCACAGCAGCAAGAATTCAATAAATTGGACTGGTTCAGATAGTAGAATTATTCTGAAAAAGCCTGTGTACAAATCCAGGAAAATAAAGACTAAAAAACTATTCGATACGTCTGTAGACGAATTTTCCGACGATGACGTTCTAGCAACAAAAAAGAAATTGCAGAAAGGAAAAGGTACAAAGGAGAAGACGAATTCCCCAGAAAAAAACAAGCTGGGCGAAGCGTCGATATCGGCCTCCGGTAAGAGAAAGTTTAGAGAAGACTCTACTTCAGATTCGAAAAAACCGAGATTCACTGATGTTCTTCTTGCCGATTGGAGTGAGGAAGAAGAGGACGACGACATGAAAGACAACACGGAAACCAAAGCAGTCGAAAGTTCGGACCCTATGACCGGAGCTTCAGCAGATGACAGCGAAGTGAAAAGCGAAAACGCTTCAGCGTCACTTGATTCTGTAGATAATTTAGACTTCCCGATTAACACCCAAAAAAACCAAGAAGATAAGAAATCTTGCTTCGATTTTGATGAAGAAGAAGAGGGGTTTATTGGTATGAGTAATGCCAATACATACGGGAGGAAGATTCCGCGGGTCATACCAGTAAAAGACAAAGCCGAAGTGAGTGTGGACATGGAAATCGATGACGTATACAAGAAGAGAGGCGATTCGGAGACGGAACTAGGAAAAAGTAGCACAGACAAGGGCTTACAGAGTGAGAAGGGTTCAAGTGGTGAACAACTAAAGGAGGAAGAAGGAAAGCCAGCGGGTACCAGACGAAGAAGAAGTAAAGCGAGTAAAGACGAAGAACCAAAAACGGACCCAGAGAACAGTTTAGCGTTGAGAAGAACAAGACGACCAGGAGCAAAAAAGTCATATCTCAATGAGGTAATCGAGAAAATCGTCGACGAGTCAAAAAACGATACAAGGGAAAAAGATGCAGAGGGACGTGGGGTCAAGGGAGAATCCGTCAGGAGTGAAGGAACTTCTTCGTCACGAAGGAAACAAGATTTTAAAAATCAAACAATGGAAAGCGACAGAGAAGAAATGGTTTACACTGACATTGTAAAAAGTGAACAGAAGCCAAAATCGGAAGGCGGTACTGAAAAGCGGAGAGGAAGACCACCCAAGATAAGGGATAATATTACGGCCCAAATTGACAGCTTGTTAGAGGAAACGAAACCAAGTAACCTGCCGTCTGTTTCGGATCCCTCCCACAAAAAAGTAGAGAAATCCGAAGAAGTAAAGTCAAATACGACAAGTTTTTCGTTCGATTACGTCCCCAACGATCCAACGGGAAAGAAAGGGAACAAACCTAAAGCGGAGGTCAAGTCTATCAGTCGAATGTTCTCAGACAGTATGCCAAGTGGCGAGATCACCTCGAACGATGATACGCAAAGCGTACTGTCGGGGGAGCAAGAAAGAAATGAATCTTTTGAAGATCCTACATTACCTACCACTGACCAAGGGAAGTTTGCTCAAATTGGAAATTTGAAACTCTCACAATCGGGAAATGTGGCATTGAAACGGGGGTCTATAGTTCTGAGTAGTTTGCCAAAACCGGGGGACGGGGCCTTGAAAGTCCTAAGACAGGGAAATGTCTCGAAAGATTGTATTATCATACCCGGGGGGAATAATGATGGCGACACCACATCGGAAGCCGAAAGAGAGGAGAAAGGTGAAAAATTGAAGAATATCAAGACCATTAAAATGAAACCGGACTCCCTACCACCTTCGTTAATCAGCAGTGGAAAATTGAAAGGTCAAACTATAATTCATCAGAAAAGAGGCAAGTATGTCATCCTGACGCCACCGCAATTAGGACGTCAAGGAGTTGCTCCTGGAAAGGTGCAATCCGGTAGCAAAGTCGTCATTTTGACAAATCAACACGGGGAACAGAAAATCATAACTACGAGTGGATTACAACAGACGAAATTCAAAGTTGAAGGACAGAAAATAGTGACTTCGTCCGAATCTACGAGCGACAAAGAGGCGACAGCTTCTTCATCCACATCTCCGGCACAACCCGTGATCAAGATGGTTCCGGACGGAAAAGGAGGAATCATGAAACAGTTGACAGTCTCCCCTAAAAAGGTTCTGTTGGGTGGCACAAAGGTCTTGGTTTCTGCCTCAGGTTCGACGTTTCCTGGGGGAAATTCAGTTCAGAAAATAGCTCTGACTACTGCTGCTGGAGCATCTAGAACAGGCGGGTCAGACTTTCGACTAATTGAAAACTATAAAGGAAGCGGCAAAACTATTCTTATACAAGGGAACCCAAGTCCGGGAGGAGGTGGCGTTGTTTTGAAGTCATCATCTGTGGTTCCCAGACAGGTGAGCAAAGTTATTCAAAATCCGCAAGCCTTACCCACCCTGAAGAAGAAACCAAAGATTTTAATGCGTGCGTCAACAGGTCAGGGTGAATGTGTCATGCAGACAGGCTCTGGTACTATTGAGACTCCTACTTATGTGGTTAAGCAAAAAGGTTCTGACGGAAAATTCTCGGCCCAGAAAATCGTACGAACGGAATTAGTTAACCAGGGAAAAGCGTCAAGTTGCGGAGCAAAAAGATTCATCCTGTCGGGTCAGGGAGCTAATAAAAGGGGAGAATCTTTTATTATTACAACCAACGAATCTGTTCCTAGCAAGGTGATTCGAATGCGTCAAAAAGTCAAAGATATTGGAACCACCTTGCAAAGAGCAACACAAAAGGTCCTGGCGAAAACACCGGAGGTCTATACCATCGGTCAAAACAGTCTTCTTGTGCCTGCACAAGTCTCGACTGAAACAGAACCTGCCCAGATTGTTCAGGTTCAAGATCAGTCGCAACAACCTGTTTTGCAAACGCAGGTTATTGCCATGCCAGGACCTGTCGGAGCTGATGGTAACCAAACTTATGTCCTGGTTTCTGTTGATGAAAACGGAGTCGTTCAAAGCATGGATAATTCCGTCATTGCTTACGATGCATCAAACCAACAGGACCCAATATTTGTCAATTCTACGACTGCAGGAAACGTAGTACTTTTGAATCAACAAGCAAACGAGGAAGGAACGCCAGTATACTCGACATCGAGTCAAGACATACTGGCGGAAGCCCTCGCTAATACAAACGTCCTAGAAGGAAGTATGAACAATGATATGGATAATGTCGTACCCTCCATACTGTTGCCGGCATCGATTCCTTCTTCTGTTGTTCAGGAAACTTCAATAACGTTGCAAAAACCAATTATGACTCCCCTCGAAATGCCCTCTTCTGTAGCACCCGACACATCAGGTTTGGAGCCACCTCCACTGCCTCCAACGCCAACAGATGAAGATGTACTTATGGAAGAATCGGATACAATGGGCGTAGACCATGGGAAGAAAGAGAAAGTAGTGGCCCGCAGCGAAGAGGAGCAATCGTACATGCAGTCAGCCAACTTCGAAGCGGAGAACACAGAAGCAACCTACCAAATAAGCGGATTCACAAAGCCAGTGGACAGCCAATTGATAGAAGCTCAGTTTGACGATGTCCAGGTGGAGCAAACTGAAGAAGATCAAAAGGAAATTCCTCGAGAGGAATATCCGATGGAAGTTGCACAAGATGATCAGAATATCTCCGCTTTCCAGTCGATGCCTTTACTCAATGACGAACCGGATACGTCCGATGATGCGCAAGGTTCGGAACTCACAGGTGACCAGACATTTGAAGCACAGAAAGGTCGGTTGGAAGTTGGCCAGCAATTGGTACGAGAACAAGAGCCACCATCATCTACCATAAACGAAGGAAACAACCACGACAGGTCAAGAATGGGGTTCCAAACATATGAAGGAGACGCTCGAGATAACGAGAAGAAGGATAGGGTGGAAGATGAACAGGGGGTAGAAGATGTTCCTGAAGCGGAACTAGGAAAAGAAAGCAGCCACTCTATGCCAATTATAACGGACGAGGGAAATACTACTACCTTCGACGTGGAACCTGTATACACTGAAGTGATGAGCCAAAAAAGGTTCCAAGAAGAGACGGAGGTGTCGTCAACAACGGATGAATATGTAGGCAAAGCCAGTTCCAATTAAACCGCTAGTGAAAGGATGAAAAAATGGCTGTAGCGGAAACAGTTTTACTAGTAGAAATCCAGTTCGTTGAATTCGATTTAGGACAATCGAAATTATTACTGTCGGACTTTTCCAAGCTGGTTAATATGTTCTAGTTTTTCATTCTATTATTTCGATCGTGTGTCGGAAGTGGATTAGCTTTTTCATTTTTCGTTTTTTTTTTTTAATAGAGGAACTAAGGCAAAGTTGCAACTTTTACTTTTATTTTTATCCTGTATTTTCATTCAACTTTGGCAACAACTCGCCAAGTACGAATGAATTTGACAAGAAAATTGCTCCTTTTTCTATATAGATTCTTTTATTTACGCTAATATATAATAGAAATAAATTGTAATTAATTAAAAAAGTAATTTTTATAGTAATATTTATGTTTAAATATAAAGGTATGAATTGTAGCGTTTTGTTTCGTGTCTTTTACGCATCAGTCGGAACACGACTTATTTGTCTCAACGTGGCCCTGAATCCTAAACTTAACTCATTTGCAGGAACTCTTCTGGTACAACTATGCCTCAATTTTCTCTTCATTTTTTCTCTCCTTAATAACAATTTGTACTTCTCGAAGATTCCACTGCGGTAAAATAATTCTCTCGAAGAATGTTTCCTGCAAATACTCACCTTAAAAAGTTAATTTCTTCTTGTTGTAATTACCTATCCGGTGGATAATCGTCCTTTTATGAGTAAATGTGTCTCACATAAAAATGATTACAAACTGGAGCATGTAAACTAAAAATGTTTGCTTCGTGAGTATTTTAAAGACAAATATCATCGGAATTCTGTTTGAATTCCGCCATTAAGTCAATTCCGTCAGCTTTTATTAATCGACGAAATTCAAAGTGAACTTATTTTCAGTATCCATTAATTCAGTATACTATACAATCTCTTTCATGGCTGACCATCAATTTTTCTACTTTTATTGGTGTTACATTTACATTCGAGCAGAATCTTTTGATCCCGAGTGAGAATCCTCAATGCATTAAAAAAAGGGTGATTTAATTACTCAAGTAATTTAACTTGTAGTGTATAATAATTTATTGTAAAAATAGTATCACACGACCTGTACAAAGTACATCCGAGGTTATTACAATTCTTGTATATTGCCTCCAAGTTATGTGTTTGGAGTTGTAATTATTACTCAACCTTCCGTACAATATTTATACAATATAAACAGTTGTTTTGTTGTACTTTTATGTGTTCTTTTATGCAAACGTGAATAACTCTTTGAAATTGTAACGGTGACGTAAAGTAAAGTAAAAAGATATTTCAATAGACGAAAGTAGTTTCTCCTTAATTGTCTGAAACTTCCTAAATTGTCAAAGGATTGTACTAGTCTGGGGATTAAATTGTTCAAGTGTTGGGTTCCATTTACATTCGGTATAAGATTTCATTTACTAATTGAAATCCCTAGTGATATTCATGGAAATTTACATTACCCACCATTAAATATTTTTCTTGTTTCGACATGGTGAGGTCATGATTTCCGGCATGCGGAATGTCAAACATAACATAAATCATTAATTTAAAATAAAATTAATTTCAGTCATGAAAATATGGAGGATGCAACAGCTTTCCAATCTAATTTTTTTTCGACAAAGTGCTTGCCGTAACAACCAAATAAAGAGCGAAAAATCAGTGTAATATTGTTAACCAAGTTCATCTATAAAACTACCTCTCAAACACAGTGGGAATATTGCCTTAGGCACGTAAAATATAAAAAAAACTGGGGTTCACTACTCATCCCACCTATCCCTAGTAGAATTTGCCTGACCGTCCGTTACCCGAATGGCAAGTACCCCCTTCTGCTGTAACTAGATTTCTCAGTCCGAAGAAGTCGCAGATACCCACATAAGAGAGACCATTGTCAGCGAAAACTTGAGACCCCTACACAAGGGTGGACAGTTCGTGGGCTACGACACTGAGATCCATTGTTGCTTGCGGAATACCAGAACTATGAATGCTGTGGTCCTTCACCTTGCCGAATTGCCCAACGGCAACGAATTCCTCAGGCGTTGTTCTGGTTGAATTGGCACCTGACGCAGCTCCTACTCGCCCCAATTGGCTTTCTCTTGCTAAGGCTCTGACTGCATTTGTCTTTTCCTATGAGTCAAACATGTATTAATACGAATGTAATGTATATTTTCATTTATATTTTTATTTAAAAAAATTTTAATTTGAAAATATTTATATGATACTCGCAGAACAACGATAAAATTGTTGAAATATCAACAGAATTAATCGATTTTACGAGCACTTGCAGAAATAATTAAATATATGCTTAAATATGGTGAAAAGTAGAATTATAACAAAAATACCTTTGAGGAAAGTAGAAGGCCTATCATCAGACAACAATAGAAACGAATGTTGGGAATGGTCTGCTGAAATCACTTGTAGGTGCGCCTAAATCAAAGTTTTAAAAACCTAACCTCTCGGAGTGAAGAAGATGCTTGCGAAAGAATAACTCGTCTACTCAGAGCTACTACAGGAAGAAAACAATTTGCGTACTTACCATTTGCCAGATGAAAACATTGTGAACCATGGCACAGCCACAAAAGACAATTCCGGCTCCTATGAACGAACTCGTTATTATGGCAGGAGTCGAATGAAACTGTATGAACGTATAAAGTATGATACCTAAATTTAAAAAAAAAACATTATTTTTACGAATAGAGTCGAAATATTTAGATATCCGTAGGTATTCGTATTTGTAGAATCCGGTTATATCTGTATTTCATTCGTTAATTATTAAGGATTGAATTGTTTATGTTGTTTTCCGTATTCCCGAACCCATAAAACCTTACGATTTTGTTACTCGACATCCTACTTTTATTATAATCGTCTCGTTTGGTAATTATTTTTCCTGGAAAACGATACTCATATTTCTCAAGGGGTCAATATAAGGCACCTTCTCACCTTGATCTAGGGCTCGTAATTAAAATATTAAAAAGAAATTTGATTGCTTCCTTTTTTCCGTCCAACGAACGACATATCGTGGATTTCATAGAATCCCAGAAAATAAATAATGAAGTTTTTTTGGATATCCGATTGCGAATCTGCCGATTGTGATTGACCTCAAAATCTCGTAATCATTACTCCTCACTACTTGAAGTAATGTTATGAGGTAATCATTAAAGGCCAGTATGACACCTGATTAATGTCTGACCATGAGCGAGAGGGAACTTGGGCAATTCAGGTCACTAATGGTGTATTGCTACTGTTCACATAGCAAAGGACAAAGAAGTTACCTTTGAAATGAAGAGAATAGATTAAATTGAGTCAAAATTTGGATACAATAAGTAATAATAATTTAACATGCTAGACATAAAAGAGGTATATGTCACAAAAAGTCGAACTTAGAACAATACACTTTGTTTTTGTTGTTACAACACTGTTTTGCAAGAGACTTGACTTCAGTGTTCACTTACCAGTTAAGAAAACAGGAATGGAAATGAAGAACCCTCCAACCGCACAAATCCTTGTTGTGTTACTTTTTTGCAAGTACTTATTAGTCCTTTCACCGTTCTCAGACGTCTTTACTAATTTAACTGCAAATAGGAATTGCACGGCGCACACCAACAGGCAACATAAATTCAGGCTGAGAGTGAGCGAACACAAAGCGAGCGTGATTTCGTACACGATGACATACTCTTCTGGAGAGATGATGGTGAGTTGTTCGGTGCGGAGAAAGTCTTTCACTTCGCCTAAAGAAACTGGAGTTATTTTTAACAGGAAAATTAAAGAGAGAAGCGCGAACAAGAGCGAAACGAGGCAAAGAAGACCTAAAGAAGTAAGCATTTCTTTCACTCTGGCCTCCTTGTTCTTCGATATAAGTCTCGTGATGCTGGAGGGCAATAAAATGCTGCCGTTTGGCGACCGCGACAAACTCGTGTTTGTCAGCCGAGAAATGTTCAACCCGCCGTTAGCCACCTTAACGGTGGCAGTCGGTTGCTGCGGTATTACTGCGATACCGGCAACAGGACTAACACTGCTGGACGTTCCACCTCCCAGTGAATGCTTTGAGGTGCTCAACGTGCTCAAGGCATGCGAGTGACTTATCCTCTGGACGCTGACGTTCAATGGTTGTGTCGAGGACTGTGTTGTGCTTATGTGGCCGTTGGGCATTCTCGATTGGCCCATTCCCTCCGACATGGGAATGTGGCCATTGATGATGTAAGGTCCACTAGAACAGACCATGTGGCTACTTCTATCCAGGTGGTTCAAATTCTGGGATCGTTCCAGAAACGACCTGTCCGGGTGTCCCCTCTCCAAGTTCCTCTCAGAAGAGTAAGAGTCGACGGAATGATTGGTTCTATCACCGGATGTTCCACCACTCAGTCCATTTCCCATCGAAATGTGTTTCAGCATTGTCAACAGCAAAAACAAACGTAAAGATTATTCAAATCCTTCATCGTGACTTGCTGTAATTAGAATGGAAAAAATTAAATGTTAAGAGTTACTCTACCGCGTAGTTAAATAGTGAGTTTAATCCGAATCCAATTCTCGTGGAAATTTAAAAAACTGTATTCACAGTTTGCTTTATTTACCCATGTTTTGAATTTTAAAGAAGTCTCCCAGTTCTAAAGAAATAAAATAACAAAACAAATCTCGCTCATATAATGAAGTTTTCACCTGGATGAATGATTAAAACTTTTTGAGTGCTCTCCGCACCTGTTATGTCACATTTGTCAAAGGACATCCGTCCGACTTCTAACCACACAGACAAGTAGCCGGTACTCGAACCGCATGATTATAAGGTAAAATTCACATTTAGAAATGCTAAGTCATTCCTACGACGCATTTAAAAGGAATGTTAAATATTTTGACCGGTCGCGATTATTATTTGGACAATAATAAAATTAAGATTGTTTGTACCGTTCAGACTCCAAGCATTGCAGGCATACAGTTTCTGTTCGTTGTCTTCGACTTCCACACAAAAATATTACAATCTACAACAACAACTGACAAGATATTCATAAGAAACATGAAGAAGTCACTCAAAGATTTCATGTCAGACTGACTATCTACTTGTTTTCACGGAAGAAATCATTAAAGAATTGGAATTGTTCTTAAACAGAGTTTCGTCGTCTCTGCGAATGCACCTCATTTCGATTTTTTATTCTTACCTTTATTCAATTATTCTTGCCTAGTATGAGTTGATTGCCCGCACCATTCCTCTATTGGAAAGAACGTGAAATACAATGGAAAGAAAACAAAAAGAAATGTAAAATGGAAATTCATTGCAACAATATTCACGTTTTTCAGGTGTGAAAATACCTGAGATACAAACCCATCGTTAAAAAGTGAAATTAATTATCTCTGAACAAAAAAGTTTTTATTTACTCAGAGACGGAGAGGGACTTCAAAAAGAAAAATTAGATTTACTTAAAAACCAATAGGATATCTGTCTCGGGTAAATGCTTCGTAGTATGCTTATCATTATTTTGTTTCGAAACGCACGGTGTTCTGTTTTGGTGGCGGGGCTAACCCCCTTTCCCAAACGTTTCGGCAGCTCAATCGTCTTTTAAAAAAGACGATTCTAATCACTGATGATGCCAGCAACTGTGAAAACTGGCGAAACGTTTGGGAAGGGGAGCAACCCCCGTCACCAAAACAGGACACGGTGTTTTTCGAAACAAAATAATGATAAGTATAAATGTGTACACCGTGAAAATTTAAGTTCTATAAATGCTTCATAGATTTATTAATTTTAATAATAAAATAAGTATAACACAATGTGTGGCTCAATCAATTAAAGTTTGGCAGATAACTATAGATTTTGAATGTAATGTAAACAGTATATTCTGTAATGTATTTACCGATAATTAATAATTATTTTGTAGTTAAACTGTAATTAATACTTCACTGTTTGTTTACGTAGGTCTGTTACGACTTTTTGAAACGTTATTGCTAGAATGCTACAATAAGACTTGAATTTCTAGAACACCACGAGTAAAAGTGTTGAGATTCTTCCCATCATTGCATCGTTAAGTTCCTCAAACGTTCAGGTTTTATAAATACTTTATCAAAGCTATGGTTTCACTTCATTTAATAAACTTGATAATCATGGAAAAATAAAAGAAAATAATAAAGTTCTTATAAAAGTAACTAAAGTAACTTATTAAAACTGAGTAACACAACTTTATGAGAAAAAGATGAGTGCGGGTCAAGCTCAAACTACCAAAAAGGTAAATGAAGTAAAACTACTAGCCACAAGGAGGGGGTGGTGATTGAGTCAGTGACAAATACCGAGTTGAACATCCCCCACTACTCAATTATTGTGTATCAGCAATATATTAATATCCATGATCAGTTTAATTGGGAAAGAAAAAATTCAATGCTTACAACTGTCATGACAGATAACTGTGTTACGTATTAAACTCGAATGTAATGAGTACCTAAAATTACCTAACAGACTTAACTCGTTCATTTTCATTTTTGAGCGGCTTAGTCAGGATGTTAGATACTTTTGCATAAAAGTAAATGAAAAGAAGACCAACAGTAGTTGTTCATTGAAAAAACACATGTAAAAAGCATCGAGGTACGACTAGACGGTTTCCCACCTGGAATTTTTTGAAATGCGGCTGTTAACCCTTCACAGGCGGTTTATGAGTAATAAATAAAAACCAAATATCGACATATTCACAATTATTTTTCAATATTTTTGACCTCTTTCCTGTAATTCAGTGACCAAAGGGTCTTGCAAGGGTTTGGAAAAGCTCGGGTACATCAACCCCGCCTTCGGGGGCGGAAAATAGCACTCTACTATTTCAAGCAACCAAAATTACTAGAAGATAGATAGTCAAACCCTAATGGTAAACCATTAAAAAATACAATACCTGATAGCTCACTGAACTAGTTAGGCTCAAATAATCAATTCCGGATTATTCACACATAAATACCACAGTAAACGCGAACTCGACACGAAGAATAGTTAGTCTGTTCGAAAAAACGTACACAAGTGTTTGAGCGTTCTCCCTGCTCGGTTGTTACCGTATTTACCCTTGAATTAAATAAGTGAATGGTGGATGTCGAAAGGAAGGAAGGAAGGAAGAAGAAGAAGAAGAAGAAGAAGGAGAGGACAGAGAAAAAACCGAAAGCAAGCAAAAATTCGTTGAGTAATTGAAAGGCACACTGCATTCCGCTACTCAGGTACCATCGAGTACTGCGTGAGCTCCGGTGTCCCACTCTGTCGGGATGAATGTCAACTGGGGGCAGAACACTTACCTTATGGGACAAAAAGGTAGGCAAACGTTCGTAGGAACAAGCTGGTGTCCGGGTGCGAGAATAAGAGAGTAAAATGAAGTTATACCTGTTTTTTACGGGACAATAAGAAAAACAGGCGGGCCTGAATTGACTTAAAAAAACAGGTACGCGGATGCCCCACGTTTAACCACCATCTTTGCTAACGCCAAACGGTTGCGCGGTTTTTCCCCGGCCTGTAATGAAAAAAGCGGCTGACGGTTTTTTATTCATCCTTTTCTACTTCTCTTCTCGTTCGGGCATATGTGGTGGCACTCTAAGGTACTAATTACCAATTTTCCTGGTGATTCTGATTTGTATTGTTATCACTCGTATGACTTCTTAGGAAAGGCGGGAAACCTCAAAAAGGCAACGACGTAATTTCATCGAACCGTAAAAAAATACATTTTACTGCTGTTCTGCTGATTTTGGACACTGAGTTGACTGAGTTGGGCAAATTGACTGAATTATAGGTTATTAAATTCAATACAGTAGGATTATATAATAAACGAATATTGGAGGCAAAGTAATTAATACGTATACATATTAATTATGTATATTGTTTCATTGATTTGTAATTTATTATATTATTTTTTGTCAACAATACAATACATTTGTGTAATTATTTAAAGAGAGGGAAAAAGCTACAACTACAACAATCTTTTTCTCTTGGTTTTGTTGAAATTCGTGAGTGGCAAATAAACAAGGAGAATGTAGAGAATGAAAGAATTCGACTGCATCGGCTCAGATGACGACTCTTGGTTCGTTTAATCGCAACTTTACAAACTAATTTGGTTAACTCTGACCAACCGTGCAAATACTTTACTTCAAATATTAATAATTTTTAAAGCTATTAATCAGGAGTGCTGAAAACCAGACGTGTTGTTTACTTTAACAAGGTTAATGTTCCATAAGTTTGACGGTTAATGGCACATAAAATGTCAAGATACTCTAAGTGAGTGTAGTTAGTTTCACCAGCAGAATTATGGCTGGGTGGAAGTGGATGGCATTACGTTTCAACGGATTTTTCTTCAGTGGTAACCGAGTGTTGGACTATTCAAGAATTTAAGATGGAAAATATATCTAATGTTACAAAGCACCTACTAACTTTACTAGCACTCCCATCAATTCATTTTAGTTTCGTTTTATCGAAACAAATCGGCCATGCATGATCGATACAGTACAAATTAAATCAATGTGCGAGAAAGGATTTAACATTTTGCAAAGGAGAAATATCAACTAGAAGAACATTAGACGAAAATACAATTACAGAAATTTAGTTCCATTCTGTAATAAAAACAGCAGGCAAGAACTTTAGAGAGTATTCCCGAAGACAATCTTAAAACAAATTAAATTCACAAAAATTTCGGTCGTTGTGATTTAAAATGCTGTGCCTTAATGTGTCCCACTTAGTAAATAAATAAGTATAGGATTCGAAAGAAACGTTAGACTATTATTCGTTCGAACAATCGCGCACCGTCATTTCTGTTCCAAAAGATGAATCAATATATTTGTAACGAAAATATATATTTGCTACCAATTGATGTACATAATTGTACGCTCAGACATGCAATTTTATCCCAAATAAATTGGTTCATTTGTCTTGCAACGAAATCTACTTAACCACTGAAGGTATCGGCCCGTAAGAAGAGGTTAAAAATAGTGTTATTATGATAATTTACACAGGATATGTCGCATTTTAAAATTAAAAATCTGTTTACGTGTACGTATTACAACAAACGTTTATTTCTCGTGTTTTACTCTTTGAGGTTTTCTTATTTTTTCCAATATTAAGTGTCTACCATAAGTACCATTAAGTACCAAATTATATCGAATGTTTGGAGCACTCACTATAATATTTTGTAAAAAACGCCATTTCTTGTTCAAACTGAATGAATATTATTTGCTGACTGCCACTTGTAAAAATGCAGTCAGTTAGTTGCAATGATGCAATCGAAGATGAGGATTTCTTCTAGAGGAACAGAAATTTATAGTTGCGAAGCAATCGGCAACAAATTGCTGTAAAATTTTGCTGCAACAAACAACAACAGTAACAACAACAACAACAACAACAACAACAACAACAACAACGTCTAATAAAATCATTTCCTCCTCGTTTCTTTTCATAAATGACAGTTGGAGGAATCAAATGAAATCACAACAATCGAAAACCCATACATTTCATACGGTTACAACAACATGAAAACAGTTCAAGAAACAAAAGAAATTACGATCTACGAGATCGATTACACTGAAACAAATTATGAAGTGTTGAGTAAAATGGGACAATCCAGGCACGCCAATACTTCTATATCTTTAGACAGGTACGTACACAGATTACTCCGGTGCGGTAGCGGTGAGGAAGGGTACAATCAAACAACGAAATTTTCCAGGCGAAACACCTGAACTTAATAGCAGAAGATACATTTTTTAAATTAGAATTACCGACTAAAATACTCGTTTTTTTGTCATTTTTTACTACTACTATTCATGATATCATACTGTATTAAAATATTTACAAGCAAGTTCGGCTAAAATGTTTGCATACCATCAATACATGTTTTATATAATTACAATATATCATTTTTGGAGGAATTGACGTCACCACCGTCGTCAGCAGTATTTCCCTCAAACTATGGAAATATTTTGCTTTTTCAGTTTGCATGATAAAAATTTCAATATTACAATTGTTTTACTTAACTATTGACAACTTAATTTCCACCCGAATTTCCGGTAACCAACAATTTATTTAACATCGAAATTAAATTTAAAATTTTTGAAATCTTGAATTCATATAAATTTATTTACTTACTATATCAATTATTAAATGAAACAGTTGTAACCAGTTTGTAACATTATTATGTATTTACTTAAGTACTGTTTAGCTGTCACACAGTGTTTGCCACATTATTAATAATAAATATTATAGGTTGTATACCTTTCTTTTCATCATGTAGGCTCTGAGATGGCAGGTTTGAGGATGGGCTAGGTGCCCTGAGGAGAAACCTTAGGTTCCATGGAATGGCTAATCTCAACTTCTTGTTCAAATACTAAATAAAAGTAACGTTGACAACGATGGCACTTAGTTTTGAAGTTCACTTCAACGTTAAGAAAAAATGATTTGGCTGACACGGATAGCTTTCTATTAATGATGTACAAGAAATAAATTGCTGAAATATTTTTATGAGTAGTACATTAAGCACAAACCATTGTCTACAATATCATATAAAGCTCAAATCAATATTTCGAGTGTCTCCTCCCGAGCTTTTATCTTTAATTCCTACAGGGTCTACTAGCATGAAGGGTGGACAAGTGAGAGGGAAAACTTTTCAAGAGTGAACGATAAGATAACTTCACAGTCAATCAAAGGGTTAAAAGAGCTGACACAATCCAAGGGAAATCCTGAACGTTCGGATGGCTAAAATATTAAGGGCAATTAGTTCCCTGGTAGACACCGAAATTTTACTCTTAGGAGTTTGTAAATTAAGAGCAAGTTAATTACTAAGAAAAGCATTGTTATCGTACTCTAAAAAAGTATGAAAATAAGATTCATTGACTTAAAATAAATAAGTTAAGTAAAATTAAAAAATACCACTGAGGGAATTTATGTCAATGTGTATTATACAAGTCCGAAAAATGACAAGACCTTAGGGAAACTTCTTTGTAAGAGAAGAATATTGAGCTAAGTCATTTAATTAATTTAAACCTGTTTAAATACCTATTTCAAACGCATCAGGTATTCGAGATTAAGTCTTGGTAAACGCAAGCAAAACCGCATAAGTTTACAACTCTGTATCCAGGTAACCTCTAAGCAATTGAATAGTACCTGTATGGCACTCGGACGATGGCTAATAAGTCAATCGAAAGTCGCACAACTAAAAATGCTCAAACAACAAAAATTAATATCTCACTAAGGTGTCTCATTTTCTACTCATTTGACTGCTTATATGTGTTTCATTCAACCCTATCACTCAGACACACCCGAAGGCTTTCCAAAAACATTAAAACGAACCGAACAAAATGAAAGTGGGAAAATTAAAATTCACAAAAGACGGAAACGTAGTACGAACACAATTTCCTTTCTTTCAAGTGATGGGGGCAGCACGCTTGAACACAATCAATGGAGATCTTTCTGATATGTTCTGGATAATCGCTCCAAATGGCTCAGGATGCACCGAAAATGACTTAATTGCAAAAAAAATGTAAAGAAAATTAAAACAGTGACCACGTTACATGAATATTGAAAATTATCATGCAAGTAACCAATACGCATTTTTTATAGCAAATGCCACAAAATAAAAATAAGAGTCTACAAGCAAAATCGCAAAATTTTAACAAAAGTAACTGTATCTGAAATAATAGTTGATGAGCCGTATTATACAAAAATTAAAATCAGAAAAATCATTAAATTAATAAAAAATAAAGTAAATACAATTCTTTGTGTGGTGAAGAGACCACGACAAGAGGTACTTGAGGGGAAATAAATTAGTTTAATAGATGTGAACATTCATGCAACGGAAAGCAGAGCTAATGGTATCATCTTAGGAAGTAGACAGCTACTTATGAAAAAACATACCAGAAGCAAACCTTTGCAATGAGGGTATAAAGAATCTAAGAAATCAGAAGTGAATGTTTAGTTACCGTAGAACCTGAAAGGCATGTGAAGCATAAAGTGAAATCAGAGCAAAAGGTAAATGCTTTCGTTAGGAGATAAGAAGTACAATATTGCGCTCGTAAAACCTAGGTGGTAGAACTTCTGTTGGACCTACATTCTCAAAAGAATGAGATATAAAAAACTACGGGAAACAAAACAAGCAATATGAAAAAAAAACTTAATATCCTTTTACAGTAAAATAAAGTGAAGGAGTAGAACCTGAGTAAGCGTAAAGAATACATGACACAGATCCGGAGGAATCCCCTAAAGCGTACGAGTAAATACAATCACGGCGATATTACAGGAGTAAAAAAGCAGCAGAAAAAATGAAACCTTCACCCGACTACAAGGAGTAATATCACATGAACCAATGTGAAGTCAATGCCCTTGAGGTGTTCAGGCTAAAGGGGCAAATCAAGAACGTATCAGGTTAGTGCTGAAACCATTCTTTTTATGTTAGACATGTTGGGTTAGACAACCCAGAGAAAATTCCACCAAAGCACAAAAGGCAGGGAAATCCGAGATATCGTGCAGTGCGCTGCCATTATGTATCCTTATTAATTGATCTTTTTTAAATTGTATTCTTGTGGAATTATCAATTACGCATAGCTTCTCCTGTATCTATTCCCAAAAGCTCTCGGTGAGAGTCCTGAAACACAGGTACTGTGTCACAAAGTTAGCAGTGGGAGACACATTAAAATCTTAACCCCCTGTGTGAGTCTTCATGCCTTGCCCTGTCATTGACGTCAAAAATAAGACAAACAGAAAAGTTAAAAATCTGTTAATATTTAAATACACTCTGTTTTTCTTTATCTAAAGTAATTGTTAAGCTTCATTTTCCTTACATAATATTATATCTTCATAATTATTTTCATTATGTTTAATTAACGAATTCTTAACCTAATTTGTGTTTCATCTCATTTAAATGCCTATAAATAATTTGCTTATAAGTAAAAAACGTTATTGTCATTTAGATATTGCCGTATCCGTGCTGTTGCGATGAACGATTCACTGCCGATGACCGAAGACTCGCGAGCGATGCCCAAACGTGTGGTTGTGTGGAAACACGGGTGTTTCCACTTAAATAAAAAGTAATGGAATCGCAGTTGAACCATAAACAAAAACAACAATTTCTTCTCTCTCTTCATTCCAGGTAAGATGATTCTAAAATGCGAGAAACGCGACGAAGGTGACTTCTGGCTGGAAATCATTATCTCCAGGAATACCTGCGAGCTGGAAACTAATATTAACCTTAAGAAAAGGACCCCATAAAATGCTGCAAATCAATAATAAAGGCTGATGACACAAACAATAAGGATGTAATCATACTTTAACGAATAATAAATGAAAGGCAAAAACGCATATACGTCTGTGAGACTAAATAAGACAACGTAGGAACTGTAATAAATATAAAGGGAATTGCCTTAGCTTAGAAAACTCCAAGTCGTATAAAAATAAAAATCGATTTAAAAATTAATCAACGAAAGTTAATTTAAAACACATCATACCTGTATCATCCTCAACATCCAAATTCACGGCAATGGAACTGTTACTTGGACGTAAGAAACAGGAAAATACCCCGTTCGACCGTTAACAGAACCCTCGAACCAGTTCTCGTCAATTTTGCTTACAAGAGTAATAGTTTCACCCTCCTGAAACCACAAATACTTTAAAAAAAATAAATAATGAAATCGGTCAGAAGATGAATGATAGCGGCATCACCTTGAAGCCCAATTCTCCTGGGTTCTCCGGCTCGAAGTCGTATAGGGCAGTACATGAAGGCGTTTTGTTTTGCTGGGGTTGTTGGCCGCTCATTGGCGTTCTTGCTGGTGAGTTTTTCATTGGAGATGCTAAAGGCGATGCTGAAAATGTGAATGTTAAGAGTAGAAGAAAATTCTATTCATCCCAATTAATAATTTATTAGTTTGTAAGTTACCGTTAGCAGATCGGCCATGGTTCCCAGATGAAAACAACTCCAAGTGAGATGGTTTAGAGTGAACAGGTGTGGATGTACCTAATAAACAGAAAAAGTAATTATTATTCGACAACAAAAAACTAGTGAATTATTATTCGCATCAGTAACTTATGTAATAAATACCAAACTTATATACATAATAGCAAAGGTGAATTTGTGGCTTCTTTCAAAGAAGATTTATAATGCTTAAATAAAACTAAATACATGCATCGGTTCGGCCCAAAAAAATTGTTACTATTAGTAAGATAGTTTAATTTGGTTTAATAGGCTAATAAGATTAATTGATGGAACAGCCACCTTTGGGTAGTAAATGGGGGCCTTCAAAGGGTACTCGTCATGAGACCCTCAGATAACAAGGTAACAAAGAAAGAAATTGTAGAATGAGTTTCGATGTTACACTATTGCCAACAGATAGCATTAAAACATTTCAATCTGAAATCAGAACGCTCACCCGACACTCCATCAATTCCGTCAATGTGCAAGTCTGCTAGTGTCTTTGGTATGAACTCTTGTTTCGGCCGATTGACTGCTTCCTCCCTCCTGGAAAATAAATACAAACCTGACACTAAGAAGCCTTTCTCTTTTCCTTTACATATTTGTACAAACTTACTTTTCATGTAGAGTCTCCGTCATTGTCTTCAGTATTTCTACGCATTGTTCGTGGTATTCAAGAAGGGCATCTACAAAAGTGCATAACTGAGAGACTTGCTCCACTTCATTTTCGAATAAATTAAACATTCCCATTTGTGCGAGGTGCAGTGATTCCGCAAATTTCTCTTCCGCTTGTCTGATTTCATCTTCTATCAGTTGCGCAGATGGTAAAAAACCAAAGCTTATATACCAAATTATCTCTTTCAACTTCAAAATAATTTTTATATTCATGGTCTATTACCTACCCTTTGCTTGTCTTCGCCTTTTGCAGTCAAAGTCGAGTCGCCTTCCTTGTAATTTCTTGCGATGATGCTGAAATGTATGAAGAAAAACTTAGCTAAATTATGGAAAGGGAATTCTTATGAACTTTTCAATACAGTTGTAAAAAACGGAGTGTGTCCTTATATTTTCGACTACATGTTTGTTTCACAGTGGTGTAGCTGAATTCAATCTAGTAATTCTATTACTGATGCCTGTGCCCTTGGACAAAAACCCATTGATCAATGTATACCAATTTAAGGGTACTCACCATTACCTCCTTGAGGTCTTTCGTCTGCAAGTGGTGCAACGGCTCTAAGAAATTCTGTTTTATATTGTCATCCAAAGAGTACTTGGCATCGGCCATTTGTTTCATCGATTCGCCCATTTCGACCATGGACTGAGCTAAAATTAAAACATCAATATATCTCGTTATGTAAATTTTTATTTCACTTGCATCGCATCACCAAGCTGTGCGACATACGTTCTTCTCCTTCACTTACATAATATTTTATATTACTTACCAAAAATACTATCCTCTCCTAGTTTTTTTCCATAGGAGGTGAGACATTCACCCAGGACTCCCTCAGGCTGCGGATAGGTTTGAGCTTTTGCTTGTCCGCTCATCTTTGAGATGCCCTTTACGGCGGCCATTTTCGCTCGAGCTGTTGGATTCGGCTGAAGAAATTCTTTTGCTTTCGCCTGCAGTTCTTCAACCAGTTCGTATATAACATCCGCTTTCTGCAATTCCAATGTATAGTTTTTACAAGCCAATTTTGACTTATACTGTTCTTCTTCATGTAGGTATGACTACCTGGGTATTGCGAAACCAATCATAAATAAGTACTAGCAATTTTCATAACTCATGTTGGTTAAAATCTTGGTATATTCGCAGTGATAAAAAATAATAAGTTTAATTATTTTATATTATTCTCTTATAATCTTACTCATTCTCTTTTTCTGTCTACAAATTTCATATTACAGACTTGCCTAATATATCCAACAGAAATTGAATGTACGAGATATAGTTGGTTGATTTTCCTTACCCTTTCCATTTCCACAAAATCCACATCTAATTTTGTGCCCTCCGCTCCTCCCATCTTCTCAGTAACATACTAAAAACAAACAAGAATCCATTATAAATTTTAAGGTATATAAGAAGCAAATTAAATCAGAAAATACAGGAAAAGATTGGGCTACGCTGGTTTATAAAGAGGAAATTTTATAATTTTATACTTAAAAAAACAAGAAATTTATTTTCAACAATGGGAAATGAAACAGAACAACCACAGACAAAGATTAAGTTAGTCTGCCTTGGAACATTTCGAGACATTTACTTCACTATGAAGAAGACAAGAGCATAAATGTTTACTATATCGTATCTAATTAAATCTGTCTTTTAGGGTAGGAATTTTATCATTTTGAATTGAATTAATTTCTAGTCTTATGATTTTTGTCTGGTTTATGTTTGAGGAGTTTCACCTGTTGTGATCCTACCATTTCATACTACCTTTGTTTTACTAGTTATTCCCTTTTTTGAATTTGAAATGGTACTTCAATGGAAAAAAATGCTTCTGTCGTGGAATTTTTACTTGCTTGATTTAGAGTAAAAACCACGTGTCCCTATGAAGCGATATTGTAACTTCGTTACGACTTCAAGCAAACCTGGTTTTGCTTCTGTACTTATAGTTAGCAATTGCTTGTAATAAGAACCATTACATATTGAACTATTATTAATTGTCCATCTTAAAAATCCGAAACTTTTTGTTTCAGTCGTTTCATAATTCGTCCTGACTCGTTCTAAACCTGTTGATTCATCTGTAGTATATCAAAAAAAGATTGCTCGTGTACGTGCAGATAATTTTCGAAGTCTTTAAACAATAAGAAATAAGTGAACATCATTGAATTATCAAAAACCAAATTAACTTGTACCGCAATTCAGCATATTGAAATTACTTTCCCTTGCAGTTAAAATCCAAGTTTCAACCTTCTCGTGCATATATAAAATACATTCAAACAATCTTGGAAATTGTAAAAATGATTGAATTAAATTTCTTTCTTTTTTCCCTAATTCATTTTTCTAGCCCAGTCAATTCTAATGAACAATGTCAATTCGAATGTGAAACGTCCGGAAAGCAGGTACTGCACAATTACCAATACCAAAACTAGTTAAATACAACCGATACGGTTATTAATATTTTAAGAGGTTTTCATCTTTTCAAAACACTTTTGCCTAAATTACTTGTCATAATTTTGAAAGCTCTACTGAAATTTCGGCGTTAATTTGCCTATTATCAAGACTTAAATATTTTCGTATCGAGTCATAAATGCTGTTGCAACCGAAAGTGATCTGCATCAGAAACAGGTTTGTACTTGGAAGGTAGTTCGTAAGATATAAACATTGTAATACACACAAGAGTGTCCTTTCTGCAAGCTCTCATATTTCTTTCCAATTGTACAATACATCAATGTGAATTTGACAATTGAGCAACAATTATTAAATTTGGCGATTCGTCGCTTTAATTTTATAGGCCTGTTTTCTAACCAATATTAATATCCTAAAACTGTCTAAAAGATGTCTTTAACACAAAATTTCTAACCTCATTGTCAAATTAATATTAATACTTGATGTAATTCATTTGAAATGGTACAAGGCTTGACTTCCGTGTTCGTTTTTTTTTGTTCTGTAGTAATCACATGCAACTACAACTAATAGTTCTCAAAGAAAATAATTCTCAAAATGGTTATGGTTGCACATTGCGGTTTCTACATTAAGGGTTCGATTTTTTTAAGTCTGTTTCTTAAATGTAACTATTTTTTTTTTCATTTTGGTCATTAGTACAGTCACAACCCATACAATATTTCCTTCTTTTTGGTTTTTGCTTTTGCTTCATTTACTCTGACCATGACTTGGTCTCATTGTTTACTTTCATACTAAAAACGAATTTCATTTAAAGAGGCTCCCCATTCATTCCTGAATGGACATAACCTTCTGGCTAATGAGTTTATGTATCATTTTCCTAGCTTCCACTTTTCACTTAAGTTTTGTAATGATGCCGGTTTCGCATTGTATTCGTACTGTCATTTCTTTGAGTGTTTCCATCTGTTTATTTTTGCATTGTTGTTAGAAGTTAATTTATTTCTTGATTTATAGGTTTTGAACAAGAAATTGTCAATGTGACTTTATCATACGGTCTTCATACGGTTTTCCATTCATATTTTTCTAAATTACTTAAAAATGGTTCAAACGACTTCAAGACCAGTTATCGATTTCTTGCAGAAGGGCAACAATATCTCATTTGTTAATTAAAATTTAATAGAACTGTCACGTCAATACAACAAAGGTTGAAGAAATTCACGAAATCCAATTCTGAATTCGAAGGAATATTAAAAAATAGTTATAATGGCACATAAAGGGTTGACATAAAAATTGGGCAGTTCAGAAACATCTAACAACTAAGGTTGATGTAGAACATGGAGAGGAAATCTTCTATTACTAGGCCACCCTGAGAATTCATGCTGTTTAAGGAGCCATATGAAAATAGTTCTTGCAATGTTTCACCATTTCAGATACAATCAAAGAAAGTTCTATTTAATATTATATCTGTACAGTATTTGTAAATATGTATGACCAAATATAACATGTATGTTTTACATACATAAAGTTAATAATATACGTGGTTTATTTTAATTCTAGTGCACCAATTATTATTATTAAGTAGTTAAAATTATTTAATTTATTTCTAAGATACTGGTGTAATTCTCCCTTGCTACTGTTTCTATAAGTATTGCGGTACAATATGGTCTTCTCATAGCACTTTTTGAGATGTGTAAGAAACTTCAAAGAAGAATTTTCCTGTGTTCCTTAATTTTGATTATAATTCTACTATTTTTGACAAAGAATTGAGCTCTCACACCATCTGTATTATTAAACCTTCTTTTAGGATTAAAGTCAGTTATTGTGATTACCTGGTTTGCTTTATTAATCTGTTTTTTCAGACCAGCAAAAGCCATGGTTGTCTTTTTGTGTTTTCTGGTTTGAATGAATATTATGATGCTCCTGCAATAAAAAGATAATAATTAAAAAGAATACAATAACTACAATAAAAATTGAAGTACACATATATTTAGATCACTATGTCATTAAAAATTTTTCTGGTATTCTGCAAATGGAAAATCCATCTTGTCCCACCAGCAGTCATTACTACAGTACAGAGAACTAATAATATCGTTTTAAAATATCTACAATTATGACTATGTTCTTAGAGTTCAATGGTGGATGTATCTAACAAATTAGTTCCCTAAAAATTGGTTCCAAGTGCAAGTAATAAAACTGTCATATTTAACTACATGATAAAATTAATTTAATTTCTAAATTTTGTAAAACTAAAAATTAATCAAACTAACTAACTGCATTTACTGATCATGATTTGGAAAAAGGTGCACAGATGCGAAAAATACCTTATCAGTTTGTCATAGCAATTAACATCATACAAATTCATTATTAGTAGTATTATTTTGCAACTTCAGCAATTAGTATGAGATTAAACCTCTAGTGCATATACATATGCATAAATTGTATGTTTTGCACACATTAATATGTTTCCACATTAATATAAATACTGAGTGATGTGAACCAAAAAACCTTGTCAAAGACTTTAAGAAATCAATTAAATGTTTAAGCAGACTTTCTTGTTCTTCACTCTTTTTTGAATGCCTGGTAAAAATTTTGACAGGAGGAGCCATAAATACTATTTTCCATTCTTTATTTTGACATAAATTACCTTAATTGATAGTGAAAACATCAGAACTAATCATTCAATCTGAGTTTGTCACAATGACATTGAATGTTTTTTTTAACAGTGTGATATATATATTCAGGTAATAGGAATTTGTTTTGAGTAAATTTCATGTATCAAATTTTTACATTAACTACCAAAAACTAGATTTTGTCCATCGCTTTGACTGCCAAATATTTAACTAGAAAGGGGGAGGGTAATACATAAATTATAAGCGTGTGCGTCTGATCTACATATGTCAGAGCGTGAAAACGGAGGTTTCTGATTGCCCCAGTTTTCCTGGCGGGGCAATTCGATTTTTTCCAATGAAAGGGAACACGAAAGAAATATTTTCATACATGTCCCGAAAATAATATAGGTACACGTAATAAGAAAAACAAATTGCAATGTTAATCCCATTAATCCTCCCTCCCCGCCCCAGGATCAGATAAAAATTAAAAATTAAGACAGCAATTTTTTAAACTCAATGCTCAGTGGTAGACAGCAATGGTGCAGTTCGAGTCTTAATGAAGTCCTACCTTCGTATTTTAAGCACGTTACCCTCTCTTTCTGAGGCTTGAGGTTAGTCTGAATCGAATACGAAATAAAACACTGATATATCGTACGCCAGCCAGAATTGAAAAACCTACTAAAACTTTAACGATTTTTGTTGCAGCACAGCCGCAGTGGAAATCAATGCCGCCAACTGCGCTAGAGCCAAATCTTCGGCCCCACAAGTGACGCAGCGCAGCCTTCTGATATTCTCATTACATACTGGTACGTTACATTATCACTAAGTGATGTCTCACTGAGTTAAGGCACGACTTCAGAGAGCACTACTATTTAATTTTCAACAAGTAACTTTTATTTTTCCCAATTAAATTACTTCCAGTTTAATTCACAACCAGTTTATGTTCGGGGACACACAAGGATATTGATGCTGAACTGACTGGTGAACTGCAAAAACTAAAGCCCAACAAATCATTTAAAAAAATCACAATGCTACTTGCCATAAGTTCTGACAATATATACCCAATGAATTGTAAGATAAAATTGTCACTTAAAAAGCCGGTAATTCCCAAAATCTTATAAGTGAACCGATATGGGTAATTGTTTTATGGTGAGCATTGAAAATAGAAATGTTTTAATTTTACTTGAACCATTGTTATATTAATATACTCAAAAAAGTACATAATATTTGTCAGGTATATCCTTTCATGTCTATATGCAACCGAACGTTCTGGTTGTAACATGTAACGTAGTTTGTCAAACAAGAGTTTTAAGAAAATTCAACTCCAATTGTTCCCCAGGCCAAGCATTTCTGTCTCACAAGCAGAAGACAAAAATCTGACCGACCCAAAGGAACCATTCATAACTTTTCTGATTCGCTCGTTGAATTTTTGTTTCTGAAAGAACTCACCAAAGTAGACAACTCCCATTGCACAATTCATTAAAATCAGGTTAACTGTCACTAGTGAAGTAGTGCTTTTCATCGCGTGTCGCGTTTTGCCTTACACATAGTTTGACACTTTCCGTTAGTTTTAATTAATACGACAGTGAACGAATCGTATCCAGAAGACAACAATAATGGGAATCAAAGAAATGAATATTCTGTTTGATAATCCGTGGGCAACATATTACGTTGGCGGAACGGTCGCCGGACAGTTAATGTTGACTCTCGAATCCCCGAAGAAGGTTAAAGGTTAGATATTTTCATTATTGGTGTGATTGTTTTACATTGTTTTTTTTTATACTTGAAATGGTCTCGCATTTTAACGCCAGGCATTGAATTAACTGATAATATGGATGGAACATGTGTTCGCGTGTTCCCGTCTAAAAATTTTTCGGACAACTTTTTGTCAAATTCATTTCAACGTTGGCCGTGAAATTCCTATGATTTTGATTCTCTCCCCACCCATTTTTGATTTTGAAGGGGGTTACCAAAATGCGTTTTAACGAGTAATATATTTTGGAGACTACAGTTCCACCTAGTTGCAAAGATTTCAAGAAATAATGAAAATTTAAAAAATTTATAATTCAATTACTTCACAATTACATTGGTTGAAATTTTTGGGGCGTGGCAAAAATATCCGAGCTTGGGCCATTGAAAGTAAAACCTAGTTAATGAGTCCAGTAACAAGTCACAATTTCATTTATAGAGACACCTCACCTTTGCAATAGTTATGCTCATTGAACTTATATATTTCCACATGATTTCAAACTAAATTGAAGAGTCATTAAATTTAGAAATGAAATTGTGCTGTTCCATCTCTTCTATTTTTTGGATCCTTGTTTAAGTTATTTCAAGATTCACCTTCAAAATCACATTGAATAATTAATAGACCGCCCTATTTGTTTGCAATTTTGCTGACTGCACCCATTAAAAATTTTACAAACATGTTAGAGTATGATACTTGTAATTATGCAATAATTATTATTGATAATTTGAAAAGTGAAGTTTGTATGTATGATATTTCATTTCATTTGTATTTTTCTGTTAGAAAGTTTTTATTAAAGATACATAGAGATTGAAATAAAACTTATTTGTGAGTATATCACTTACACGCTGTAAAAGAATTGTAGTGTATGACTAGGCAGACTTAAATTTAATTTGAATTACACGACCAGAACTTATTAACTTTATGGTTCTTTTCATGTTATTCAGAAATCTCCATGAAAATAAAAGGAGAAGCAGAAGTCAAATGGAGTGAAGTAGAAACTGTCAAGGACAGTACAGGAAAAGATGAAACTCGGGACATTGATTACACAGCCAGTGAAAAATATTTTGAGAATTCATTTATTCTGTTAGCAAGTGGAGCTGGTAAGTTATTGAATTCTTTAAAAACAAGTTATATTCTTTATAAATAAACAAATAATGTAATATAAAAAATTAATGAAATTATATTTTTTTCATGGTAATACAAGTTATATTCCACTAATATATTGATATTATTAATAATTAGTTTTACATTACTAAAATACAAAAATTTTTTCTGCTTAGATATGTAACATAACAAGGAACAAATGTAATTGTTTATAATTTATCATTGAGCAGAACAGAATGTGGCAGTCCGTAATATGTGGTGCATATAATATATTTGCCACACAAAATTAAGAGTAAATGATACATGTATTGAGACTTGCTAAGGGTGATGAAACAATTTCAGGTGATGAAGTTGAAATACCTGCGGGTTCCCATACCTACAACTTCTCGGCTAAGCTTCCTGACTCTCTGCCTTCATCTTTCGAAAGTCAGTTTGGGTACGTCCGGTACACCGTAAAAGCCATTCTAAACCGTCCATGGAAGTTCGATCAGGAATGCAAAGCTGCGTTCACCGTTGTTTCACCACTAGATTTAAACAAAGTTCCTGAGTCGAAAGTAAGTTACAACCTCATCAAATGTCTGTCTCGCGACATTCAATTGACAGATACAGCAGCACTAATTGACTCTAATTTGCAAGCTAATTACCATTCGGCTGTACTCTTTGTTTTCGTTTGGTGATAGGTGGAACTGACACCTATCCATTAAAAATGTTAGTGGCATTGGTCAACTTTAATTCCCAGCTAATGGTCAGCTGCAAAGTATTATTTTTTTCCTAATGAAGATAGATTGTAGAGACACTGATGTTCGACTAGAATTTTTTAAGAATGTAGGGCGAGTAGCCAATGTTTTAGAACATGGAACTGAGCGACATGAGTGCAGTAAAATATTTGATGTGGTTAAAAGTGTAGAGGAAAAATTAAAATATATAAATGCTTGGCAGCCCTGTGCTGTCTGCACAGCCAAACTTGAAATTTATTCCCTTTTAATTTTGTAAGCAAAACTTATAAGTAAGAATAGGACGTCCATGTTAATGCCATTCAGTTGACAAAATAGAATTTGGAACGGCATGTTTTCGTATCAGTACAGCATTTCAAGGACTCCGATGAAAGGCATTTGACTTTTATTATTTTCTACATAGCCATTTTAAACCAAGTAACCTACACTAGACTTTTCGTCATATTTTCACTTTCCGCATTATATTGAAGTTTCGAAAACTAAAATGAAATCAGAGTTCACAATTGTTCAGTGTTACTCTGTGTCTACCCAACGGACTGAATACTAGTCATAAGACGTATTAGTCTGTATGTAGTAGACACTACAAGACATGAATTGTAGTGTAGTAAAGAAAATAGCCTGTTCCCTTATATAACAATTCGAATGAAATTGTCAAGCGACTCGTAAACCTATTAAATGAGATTTAAATGAAAATTATCAAGAGTCTTAAGCCCTGACTTGGGGATTTATGTTTTCAGTTGTCGATTTATATGTTTGTCCGATTTGTGCTATGAATAAAACTTGTCGTCCTATTATTTGGTAGGTTGTGAATCAAATTTTTATTTTTTTATTTGTACTTTTGCGACGCATACGATCCAAAGTCCTTTGCCCTGTGAGTCATAAATGTCTTATAAACCAAAAGCATGCGATAACGAATTGCAAATTTATGGAGGAGATTTCTTACTGATGGTTAAATAATTTGGAAAGAATACATTTCCATCAGGTTGTTATTGTTCTCTATAATTTCAGGAACCAATTAATATTCACAAAGAAAAATTCATAGGTTTTTGCTGTTGTAAATCGGGACCATTGTCAGCAACACTTCAAGTGCCCATTTCTGGATTTGTAAGTGGTCAAATAATTCCAGTCAGCCTCGAGGTGGAGAACCTCTCAGATAAGAATACAGGTGCAGGAATCTGTTCATTAAACAAGGTAGTTTAGAACCACATAATATATTAAATGATAGGGTTATGAGATGTTCTAGACAGGAATGAAACGACTATTGACGTATTACTGGGAATCCGTGATTTGCAAACAATAGTTGTACTGCCTACAGTGTATCTTTATGTTACATTTTCTCAATGAGGTGTAAATAGAAAATTAATTTTTCAGACAAACATTCAAATTGTTAACCATAAATTACCATTCAGTGATTTTCAGTGGTAGTACTTAGGCATAGAACGTTATTTTATATATTTTTTCTAGTTTACTTTGATATTAAGTGTAACAAGAACAGAGAAGCGTTTTATGGTGGATGAGAAACGCTATTAAAAAATTGAGCAATGCAATTGTATTGCGACGAAAGAACGTGGTACAACTGTAAACTTGAGAATGATCGTATTTTGAAACAGTATCTTTAAATTTGTAGATGGTTACGGGATTACGGAATGAAAAGGATACTACAATTGAAGAACATGACCAAGAGAATTGAGAGGGTTAATGTGAAATAACCCATCCTTACGGTTACTGTATTTTTGCTTTCAGGTTGTAACTTATAATGCTCAATATCCAGTGCAAAAATCAAAATTCGACAAGGTCGGCATTACAGAAGTAAAACTTGGTGTCGTCGGTGCACATTCTGCGAACAAATGGACGGAGAACCTTATTGTCCCGGCTCTTCCGCCTTCAAATTTGCAAAATTGTACTATAATGGATGTCAAATACGAAATAAAGGTTGTAATCACAATTAGATATGTTCCTAACCCACAAATTTCCCAGGTGATTGGAATATTTTATTTACAGGTCGACGTTAAAGTCCCTGGACTTTTCTACCGAGGCCTTCATTTTAAGACTCCGATCGTTTTCGGAACGGTGCCACTGGCAGCGATGCCCTCGGCACCTCCTGCACCTAAAATTGACGGTATCATAACGGCGGAAGATGACAAAACCGATACCCAACCCAGTGCACCAAGTCTGGGCTGGAGTTTTGGAGGAGGAGATGGGAAGAACAGTCTTTATCCTACCATACGTAAGTTTTTTCTAATAACTCCGTAGTTCCTGCCTCCCTCTAGGTACCTGTTCTTGCTTTGCAGTTGCAATCTCTCTTATGCATTTAAAGCAATCATTTATTCATGTGTTTAGCTTCCCCCACTTTTGAAGAAGCCATGCCAACGTCAACTAATACCATCGATATTCGTGACAAAGACGACAGTGAGCACACCCAAATCGCAGCGGGTTGGGTGCCCCGATACCCGACATACAACTTCACAGATCCAAGCAATGGGAAGTCGTAGCGAGAGGCCGAAGACAAATTCAGGGCAGTTGGACTAGATTTAGACGAGATGCTTACCTGTGCAACACCTGCGAGAAATCCGGATCCACAGACTGTGCAGCATTTGAAGCTCATTAATGGAATTGACGCCTGTAATTTGAGTGGATATATTCCATGCGGGAGACTGACACAAATTGGAAAGTGCGGTCACGGTGGCCAGGAGATCTTTTTTTCTTGTACACAGTTAATTTATACAGAAATTATTTTTTTAATTTTTTAAGCTTTGAGTATTTAGTTGAAATCGTATTCAATTCTAGATACAATGTATTGTTTTGGTGATGGCTGGATAGGGTTTTTGGGGAGGGAAGGAAGGTTCCTAATGGTTCTCTTTAGGGGGCCTCACCTGTCGGACGGACATTGCATTGCTTCATTGTTCTAACTTGACTAATTCTGTGTAAGTTTTACGTATGTTGAAATGAAGGTATTTAAAGGTATAAACTGACAAAATATGCAGAAATGACGCCCTTGAAAAAATTGTTCATGCTTCCTCCATACCGAAGGTTGGTTCCACATGCATGTTTAAGACGTAGGAGGGCTCTCCGCGCCATTGGTATGCAGCACCATCAAATACATAAACACTGCCGTTTAGGGAGTAACCGAATTTCCTACTTATATTTAATTCACTAGTACATGTCCTGAGCTATACGGTATGTAGTTTATATTTATTTTTAGGTTAGAGTTGCACTATAGTAATTTGTTGGTGCGTACAATTCTTTACAACGAAAATATATCTTTCGGCGCTACCTCGAATTGAATGGCCTTTAGAGCAGCGAATCAATATTTGTATTTTGAAAAATTTCTTTGTTTTTTTGGCAAATAAAACAATTATATTTTTAGTAAATTTTATTTTAGTTCTTTTAATTCATATTATTAAACTAGGAAAACCATGTTCGAAAATGAAGTTTTACTTTCCCTACAAGTTTTACGCATGTAATGGAGGAGGATGAAATATTCCCTGAAGGATTTCATTATTATTAATTAACCATTTCTCCTTGTATTACATTCTACAATATCTAAGATGCGACTTTTCCAACTGATTCTGTGATTCTGGGAGGATCGAGGTCTATCGCCAACCTGAGAGAAGGCGTCGAATAAAGAGGATCGGCAATGTTGGTTCTGGAGTAGGCGAGTGATGATACATTCTCAACATTTGCTACTTTCCCCGCACGTAACATGAAGCCTACCGTGATTTTGGTGGATTCGGTGGTGTCACACAAGGTGATATTTCTCACTGGTAGAGACGAATAAAAATATCATGTATACTCTTTACCAGCTACTCCGCTAACAGGCTGCCACAAAATCTTATGTTGACTGTCTCGCTTTTAGATGCAGTGAACACTTCCAATGAGTAGCAGTATGGAAGAGCAGCCCGTCCGTTTCGACTGTAAAGGACGGTGAAGGATAAATTAAAATATCCAATTACTCTGAAGAGTTTTCCCCCTTAATGATATGGAAGAAAAATAATAGTTATTATGTACTTATTAATAAAAATGAATAATAGTAATAAGAACAAGACTTGAAAATAAATGTAATACAATACGCTCGTAATGCAAATGTATTAATTTTGGTAAACAAAAACAGGCAACAAAAGTGTTTTTTTATCACCTTCTCACATAAAAATGTATTATTAATATAAATACGAATTGATTAGTGTGATCTTACATAAAACGTCTTATTTATTTATTAAATCCGCTTCATTTTCTTACTGTTTCGGGTTGTTTAAAAAGAAAACAAAAATACTAATTCATCATGTTCACTGTATGCGCGGCAATGGAAATTAAAACTTCTGAGGCTGTTTTTCTTTGTTAAAAAAATATAACGCTGAATGTAATATATTTAGGAAACCACCGAAAGGAAAGTAGGCACCAACAGAAACGGAAAGGAATTTTTGTATCATCAACTTCCTCTGTGCGTTTTCGGTTCTTCCTCTTCATATCTTCAGCTGTTGTTTTCGTCGTCTTCATTTTTTTAATGCCACCAATATTTCTCTTTAAAAGCGAAAAAAGCGTTTCCGTCTTTATTTGCCACCGTGTTTGTACCTCTTGACATCTTATATCTACCGTGGTCTCCTCAAAGCACATTTTTTATTAGTTTTCTATTAATTCCATCTCTTTTTCCTCCTCGTTTTTATATTTTTCACTGCTGAACATATAAAGCTGATTTTCACGTACCACTGGTTACTGGCAGAGGGAAGCTTGGATTGTTCAATACGGAATCACGCGAGTTCGATTGCGAGGTCGTCCTCAGCAACGTCACCGCCTCTCGTTCTGGACTACACTGGACGACAGCTAGTCATTTCTGCCCCTTTTTTTTTTTTCCTTTGAAAAAGCAGCAACACCTACAAATTTAAAATTAGCAAAATGTACAATAAAATGAACATATAACACTAAAACAAAGAAAGGAAGGTGAAAAGGGAACTCTCCTCCAGATTAGGTCACACTCATAAAGGTTAGATAGCGGGAACTTCACAAATCATAATAAGCAGCTAAGTTTAATACAAAAACCGACATAGTTTGAATAGCAGATGAAATCAGTCCATGACAAGCACATGTACACATCTACATAAATACATAAAGTCAATGGAAAAATATCACGTTTTTCCATTTAATATTACCAATTGCACCCACTGGTTTGCCCTGGGAAATGAATGGCGGATACTTACTTAGTTTCATCTACAATTTCCACGTCCGGATCGACTGTTATGGGCGTTTTTGAATGACCAGGAGTGGGATCATCATTTGCTAGCTCCCCGTTTGTCGAACTCACCACCTGAAATAATAAACCTGACGCATTAAACAATCTCTGAAGTATGTAGTAGATAATAGTTGTGGTTCTGACAGACCATATGAACCGTAACAGTAACAATATTCAGAATACTAATCTGATAGGGGGACTTGGGGTAAATGTCTTTCATAATAAGAGTGCAGCCAAAAATTTAACTCATGTTTGTGATACCACCCAAAAGAAGGAGTGCAAAAAGTGGAAGAAAAAGGGTTACGGATTACGTTTTGCTGACAGGCAGGAAAATTCTGTTCGTTCGAAAAACTTTAAACGTACAGTTATACGGTGAAACGAATGCTGTGGCGTACCTGAACTGAACCGTGCCTATCGGCCGGAGTCAAATTCCGAATTATTTTTCCTCCTCCTGTACTTCCAGGAACGTCCGGCCATGCTGTTACACCTTTATTACCACCCTAAATTCACAATCAAAGATAAAATAAATCAACATGCTTAATAACCAACCTATCATGTTAAGTTAAACTTTAAGAGGGAAAACAGTGCTTGTTCAGACTGCTAAAACACTTTCTGATGCACGTAAACCGTGACGATATGTGATTATGCCATGCAAATTCTACGCTCTATACAGTTTATTCGAAATAAAAGAGGGATCTCTGCTAACTGGTAAGCCTACCGTTCACAGAATTCAAGTTTATTCAGATTGTCTAGGCTTTGCACGTTGTATAGCAAGGATCAAATATATTTACAGCAATAGCAAGTCAAATAAAATTTGCCCGGGGTAATTGCGGTAACAATCTGTTTATGATAATGTAGATTTACAAATTTACTACAAACTCTAGTAATCAATCAAAGAGCTTATATTTCAAGACTAAGAATCCAAAGTAATAAAGTTGAACTTACTTTATTTGTTGATTGGTGCCTTTCCCTATTTGGCGATACTATAACCTCCTGTCCGGTTTGTAGAGATCCGACCGGCGTGGACTGTAACACAACATTAACTGTCATTATATTCCATTCAGTAACATTTAAATGCAGTTATTACAGTAAATATAAGCAAGTAGCAAAAGCAACATCGGAAAAATAGGTTCTCTACTAGTACCTGAGATTTAGGACTCCACTCTGCTGGTTTTCGTTTAAACAGCAGAGAAAGGAATGCGAAGGAAAGGTACTTAATCCAAAAAAGAAGCAGGTTCAAACCTATTTTGTCATCCGTCTAGGACGTGACCTTATCACAGATAGGAAAAAGAAGACTTTTCATCCGAAGCCTTTGGAGTTCTTAGAAAAGGAATGAAAGGATAAGTTCTCCCTCATCTTCATTTATATTTCTTCTGCCTTTGGCCCTCTCTCCTCTCCTTTCACAATTCCAAACTTCAAATCAATTATACATCACTAACACCTCCGTTTTCTCTTCATTCTTCCGTAAGCAACCTATTGGATTTGTTTACATAATCCGCAAAGACTGAGAATTCGCATCTGGTTTTCAATAGGACATCATATCGATGCATAAAAGTGTTAAGAAGAAAATGGATATCTTTAAAAAAGTATTATAGAAATATATGTGAGAAGAATAAGAGAAGGAAGAGAAATTGAAAATTATTCTGAGGTAACAGAAAGAATAATGTCGCTGGGATAAATACTTTCGCTTTTAATGATGTTACCAAAGAATTGCATAAGTAGAATAACGAAAAGGGTAAATGCACAAAACGTGATAAACAGTAGGAATTTGCAACAGTTCAGTTATATGTAGAAAATAAATTTGCAAGCGTTTAGATTTCAGTTCGTGGAAAGGTACGAAAGAAGGGTGAAACGGGCGGACCGAATAGGCCAGTGAGACATCAATATTTGAGTGTTGTGAAAGCAAATCCTATAGCATAAAATACTAAACGTACATATTAGACTAAAAGATTATTTCACATTTCAAATAACATGCTTCAATTTATTTTAATTTGAAGGGTAATTTAATTGTCCTCTATGAACGATACGACGAAAGATATTTAAGCACATAAAGCAATCTAAAATACAAAACACAAAATAAAAAGCGGAATTTCATGTCCCAAAAGAAAATTTCCCTATCATTCGCTTCTTCTTAAACTCTTTTTGACCTTGTAGAAACATATTTAAAAGAAGGTTGGAGTGGAAAAAATTTCTATATAAAAATTAAACCTATAAATTAGTAAAATAAAACATAAATCAGTGTCGGGGGAGGATTTTTTAGCATTGTTGTTCTTGCTCGGAATTTTAATTTTTTGGTTCTCAGATGTTGTGTTTTTTTGTGTATCGGATGGAATTGGAAATGGGTGGTGTTAGTTAAGCAGGAATGTTAGTTTCCTATTCTTCGTGCCTGAAAAAAATTAGGTGAAAACAAAACAAGTAAAATAAAAGTTATGAGACACAAAAAATAGATGAATGCAATATTTAGAGCTAAGTGATTTAGAAATTTCGCTAGGAATGAAAAATCAAAATATACAACTTTTATGATCGTTTTCTAACAGACTTCACATTATTGTACCCTATAATGTAATGTAATAAAATAAAACCACGCATGATGTCGTACATAATTTACGTTATTAAAATACATTAAAATTAAGTTTCATATTCGATTTTATTCTAACGAATCCCCAATCACTTAGCGAAAAATAAATGTATAAAAAAAACAAAGAAAGTAGTATAAATAATAAATAACAATTACAACCCAGTACACAATAACAATTCTTTCAGGATTTTTTAATTTGTGCATTCGAAAATAATATTTCTATAAATATGCACTTCTATTTATGGATTCGGGGAGATGAATAGTTTTTACGAAATTTTGCTGGTAATTTTTAGATTTTCTAAGTTGTTTAGAGAATTTTCCTTTCTACGTCAACCTTCCAAAACACTTATGGATCAATTATTCGTTTCCTGTTTTATTGTGTGGTGATCATAAAAAATTCAAATGTAAGGCGGTGACTACATGTGAACTTCATACATACATGGTATGTAATAATAAAAATCCAGCAGAAACTATTAAATAACGAAGCTGCTTATCAAAAAGAACAAGGCTGTAGTCCTTGGATTTTCTAATGTGGTCACCTGTGAGGAGGCTGCCAGGCTACTTGGAATAGCCTTGGTATAGGCTGGTAAACAAGTGTTGTGTTCATATTTGGATGACTAAACACCGGCTTGGAAAGGCCCAACTAACACGTCATGCGCACACGTGTTTTCAACGTCAGCCGGTTTTATTCCTCGGTCTCCGAGGCTCATTTCACTGTTTGTTTTGTGCAAGACAACAGATCTAAGTGATCTTTTACATATATGAAAAAAGAAACGATTTCCTCCGATACCTGAGGCCCTGACTGCTCAGTCAGTGTTTCATTGTGACTTTCAAAAATGTAGATTAGGCTCACGGATAACCATGGGAAAAAGTCACAAATCCGGTCACTCTACTACTACAAGACCGCAGTTGAATAAAGGCATTTATACTAGTGGATTCAGGGACCCAACTGCCTTGAGGGGAAACCAAGAGTCAAACTTTTATAGTACCAAACCGGTAATTATGTGCATGACAGAAATTTTACAGTTCCAAAATCAGGAATAAACGATATCAAGATGGTATTAGACACTTAAGCTGACAAAGCACAAAGGCCATTGGGATGAAAATAATTCACTGAAATTTTTTCTGCAATTTCCAGCTTGAGAAAAAATATGTAAGCAACAGTAATTGGCTTCCTTTCGAATGCAAATGAAAGAAACTTTTTAAGACACACAGCAAGATTTGTTTGCACAAATTACTAAAGGGTTCACTTTTTACATCTTTCAGAGTGTTCCCTCCAACTATGAAAATAAACTCACCGTGGTCTTTCCCGTCCAGTCAAACTCTCCGTCGTCAACATAACCTCTTTTGTCAAACAATTCTTGAAATAACTTCCTCAGGTAATCGTAGTCTGGTGTTTCGAAAAAATCTAATCGCCTAACATATCGAAGATAAGTTGCCATTTCCTCTGCAAAGGGAGAGTAAAGAGTAAAGAATAAATGTAAACGTCAACTTTAAAACTGAAAAAAATCAAAAGCAAAAGGGAATCTGAAATCTTAGAAACGAAAAACTTGTGTGCTGTATGTATGGTCAAGTTGTATTCAGTGTCTAACTGAAGGATTGAGTCCTGCAGAAAATTTCTATTTAATAACCATGATTAAGAACAAGATGCTTATAATTATTCTGTGTTCCATCATTGGCATTTGTATAACCGTGACACATACATACAATTTCTTCTAAAAAACGGTCCAGGTAACTCAAAAATTATTAATGGTGCCCTTGAGCTTCATTCACGGCAATTAACATTGATTTTTTCATAAATGTCTCTACCAATTTCGTAACGCCTGAGGCGTTCAGCCTAAGGCACACTTAAGTACCCGACGGTTTAATCAACGACTTTAAGGTACGCCACAAACATAATATATGCATAAAAACATTAATTTTTCATATGCTTCGATCCCGACGACTTTCAATGTTTGAAATGCAAACGCTCAATTTTCTTCTTCTCGAATATAACGAGTTATGTACGAGTACTTTCTGCATGTACTTTCTGGAACTTTACAAATACAAAAGCTAGAATAATTCCGACATTCTAGTTTTTAAATACATTGTGTACCAATTCCAGTTGTAGAGGTATTTAAGTTCGGTTGTAATTATTGTAAGATCAGCTTAAATTTGTCACAACATAAACAACTTGGGTACGTCTGGTGAGGTAACTCCTAATAAAGATTAGGACGTATTTAAAGTACGAAGATACTGCAAAATAACCTAATTTCGTATAATTAGTGCTTCAAAGTAAAAAAAATGTGCAGTGTAAACATACTCACCTGGATGTCCCTCGCATAAAACTTCAATTGGAGTTGCTCTTTTCGTATCCCCTATTTTTTGGTATCTTTCTTTTAGCGTGTCTGCTTTCAAGCCCTGCCAGGGCAGACTTCCCCTTAAAAAATACATAAACATATGGCCTAGAGCTTCTAGGTCGTCTCTCCTACTCTGCTCCTTTCCCAAGTGTGTATTTATACTCATATATCTAGCGGTACCCGTCAGACTTTTGTGTTCCCGATATGGTATGTGCTTGTTTGTTTCTAGGTCGATATATTCCTTTGCTAAACCGAAGTCTGAAAAAAAATAATTTTTGTTTCTTAAGTTACAGCAATCATCAATTGTTAGGTGAGCTGCGGAAGGAAATGAGAAACGGGTGTTCCGGTTTTGTTCATATTTCAGAAAGAATTAATGAAGTAATTACAAATAATATCGGGGAAATAGACCTTTTACCAAAGTAAATCGTAACCTGCTACTTCATGCTTCCGGAAAGCATTGAAATTTGCTCTGTATTTCGAAGATGAAGCATTGAACATTTCAATTCCACTAGGATAAAAGACTAAAAATAAAATGAATTGGCGAGAATTGCATGAAATATTGTAGAAAATAAATAAGTAGGAAACGAATATACAAATTGGGAAAATTGATAGCAAATTGAAAAATAGAACTACGTGGGGTAACAACATATTATAAAACAGATGCTTGTGAAGTATTGTAGAAAAGTAGCGAAGATTAAATGAGAAAAACGGCATGATAAAACAGGACGAAGATTCAATCCAGAGACAGTCAAAGCAACGGTACATTAACAATATGGGAAAAATAAATAACGTTTCTACGGTAAAGTGTCTGAGGTGTGATATATAAAATTACTATTACTTTGAGTAAATTCACTGCAGTTGAAGGTTTGTTAGAAGAATTCCTACCATAAACAATTGCTTCCGCATCCAGCTCTCTTTGACCCAGTTTCTAATTTGTTTTCAACAGCCATAGGCAATAAGCAGACCAAGCCCAAGTTGATGGGGAAGACAATTCAATATTATCACATTGTAGAAAAATGTATTTTCTTTTTCGGATTATTCGGAACAAGTTTTGAGGTGCATGAAAAAAGTCATATAATATTAATCGCTTACTTTTTAATTACAAACAAAGTGGATTGTACATTTGAGTAAGAAAATAGCACACGAAGAAGGCGAAGACGGCGGTCAAGAGAGCTTTGGTTCTAACAAAGAGAACAATTGGCATAAATTTATATAATCAACACAATGTTCAAGGCAATACCTAACCTAAAATGTTAGATATCTGTGGAAACCCAGGTGGTATGTTAAAAAATCTCACAAATTTCATTCTGAAGAGAATTCAGGAAAGATTTGCTACTGGGAATGACTGGTTAAGACAAAGCGATGGGACTCTACTAAGCAATAGTCGTTTCATGATTGGTCATCTAATCAAGTATAAAGAATATTGCTTGGAAAATTAGTTAAAAATCAGTAAATTTTATGAATAATACCTATTATATGAATAATTTTATCTTTTTTAGTTGTACTCCTGCCGATGAGGAAGTTTTCCGGCTTTACGTCTCTGTATATCAAATGACGACTATGAACGTATTCTATCCTATGTAACTGAAAATATAACCAGAATATTAGTACAAATGTTTTCGAATTATTACCTATCCCAACTACTCATGCACGTGTGATCCTTCCTTAACAAGAGGCCACGAATATCCTCTAGGTCCTTATCCTGGGTTTGGCGCTCGACTGCGCTGGCACCCATCAAGACATATTTTATGTTTCTGAAAGGCTTGTTGAAATATTTTATACATGTAGAACACAGTTTCACTTGGTTCAATGTCCTTGGATTAGTCCTCTTCAATTTTATTTCACGTAATCTCCTACTTTCTATTTCACGAGAATGAGGACTGCAAGTTTAAGAGTATACCATCCCATATATCTAAGTACACGTAAAAGTAAAGTAGTGCAATAGGAGGAAACCAAATCTAACGTGTGAAATATCCTTTATGTACTTCCTTGTTGTCCTTACAATAGTAATTGTGTTGCAAAAAATAATGATGCGATTGGGTAAACATTGAAAAGAATAAGGGAGAAAAAAAAACTTTGGAAAAACGAACGGGCAGGTTGGTGAAGGGGTCAAGAAATTTTGAAAGATTATAAAATAAGAAACCGATTTGCTACACATATTATTGTAATATATTGCTTACATTCAGATATATTTTGATATATCTGTACAAGTTTACTAGATGTATAATATTTCACTGATATAAATCATGATACGACAAAGATAAAACAAGGAATTGGTTTGTAGAACATTCGTAGAAGTTACATTCATTCATAACATCATTAATGTAAGACATTATTTTTCATAAAAAGCGCCAAATGCAACTGGTCACTAATATTGATTCCCCTGAACCAAAGTCTACTTCAATTTTAGACATCAAAAGATCTAACTACTTGTTTTATTCACACTATTGGTATTACTAGTGAATGATGTTATCACCTCATTATTAATCCTTCAGGTTCTGTCGTAACAGGTCCAATGGCACAGTCTTATAACAGGAGGTTATTCTCGGTTTTTGATTTCATTTCAATATGTCAAAATACCGAAGAATGATAATAGTAAAAAAATACCACATGAACTTTGTATGAACTAATTTGGTTCCGTACCATTAATTGAAGTGACATCAACCATACATAACAAAATAATATTTTACTGACTCTAAATATGTATATTAATTTGTATTGCCACAATATGTTACAATTATCCGTTAGGGATACACTAAGGGCTTATTACACGAATGCTTCAACGATCCATCATTGGTAATATTAAAAATCCAATGATCTTATTTCAATGCAACAAAAACACTTCATAGTTACTAGAGATGTAGAAAGATCTGTGAATAACCAATCGATAATACTGTTTTTAAGAAATAACGGTAATTACAATACAGAATCTAGAAGCTCGTGAAAATTGTTACTGTTACATTAAGGGCTCAATAATTCTATAGATTATAGGACTTAAATTTTCGCGGCGTACACATGTACACTTATCATTATTTTGTGTCGAATAAGCACCTCCCCCAACGATTTTTGAACAAATCCCCTCCGAAGCGGCGGTAAAATTGAAAAAAGCCAAGTTACCGAAACCCAATATCTCGTCCCGTTAAATATCTACCCTTAAAAGTCTGCGTTCTAACCCATATTACCATTCTGTCTGGTGACAAAGGCAATGCCACCGCAGTCCTCAACACTTCGGACTATCATACTAAGAAGTCCAAACTGATTCTTTCCCCAACTTATTCTATTATCCCCAAAGACCCTACTTTTAGACTCCAACGTCTCACTTCGTCCTTACTCCGTAAGACAACGTGGGACCCCAAATTAATCAAGTCCCCAACTCCGTCCAATTCTCTCCTCCCTTGCATTTATGGTCTCCCCAAAATCCACAAAATCTCATTCCCCTTCGCCCTATAGTCTCAGCCACAAAATCCCCCACTCATTCCCTGACAAGACACCTGACACAACTACTCAAACCCCACATAGGTCATTCCAAACGTCACGTCAAAAATTCCACCCATTTTATAGAAATCCGTCATGAAATCAACATAAACCCTAACGACCTGCTTGTCAGTTTCGATGTATCCTCCCTGTTCACCAATGTCTCCATCCAGGATTCTATTGACCTTCTTACCCCTATTTTTCCTCCTGAAATGACTGAATTATTCAAACTCTGTCGTACCTCCAGGTATTTCTTATACCAAGGCCAATTTTATAAACAAAATTTGGGTTTGCCCATGGGCAGTCCTCTTAGCCTCCCGATCGCAAACCTCTTCATGGAACCATGGGAGAAAACAGCGATCGAAACAACCACACTTAAACCCTCGCATTGGTTTAGGTATTTGGACGACACTTTAGTCGGTTGGCCACATGGCTTGGACCAAGTCAACCTTTTCCTCACCCACCTAAACTCCATCCACCCTAATTGCACCATGGAGGTGGAAACGGATTCCCACATTCCCTTCTTGGATGTCCTCGTCACAAAACTTCCTTCCGGTAAACTCTGCCCCTCGGTATACCGAAAACCCACCCACACCGACCGATACCTTAATACTTACTCTAATCACCATCCTGCTCACAAATTAAGCGTCCTAAAGACCCTGATTCATAGAGCCCGCTCCATTAGTAGTCCTTCCTCTCTATCTTCTGAAATGTCAGACCTATCAAGTCCTCCAAGGCAATGGCTACGAAAAGGGACTCATTGGCTCCATAATGGTCCCACCAAAACCAAAGAAAACCCAACTCTCCTCTACCCTACCAGGCCGACAAGCCTTCCTTCCATCCGCGGTGTTACCAAACGCCTTTCCCGTAGCCTTCCCAAAAATTATATAAAAACTACCACCAAAATATCACAATTCCTACGATCCCCAAAAGACCCTTTAAACCGGTCCTTATTCCCGGGGATCCATAGTATCCCATGTATCCCCGACATGAACACAACTCAATTCGTACTTGTTGAGTTGTGCTCGTGTCGTAAATATTTCTTTATCCTTTTCTCAACCACATATTTTACAACCGTACCGTCTTTTGTCCATTCGAATACCGAATGTGCAATCTGATCTCCTTCCCACATTGATTAGCACTAGCTCTCCTTTTCATCTCCGTCCATATTTTCAGCGTCTGGTTTTTAGCCTTCGTTACTATTTGACTCGATTCGAGTTAACAATTATTGCTTAAAAAACTCTTACCACTGATGATGCCAGCAGCAGGGAAAGCTGGCGAAACGTTTGGGAAGGGGGTAACTCCCGTCACCAAAACAAGACACGATATTATTCGACACAAAATAATGATAGTATAATTCTACCAATTTTTAATAATAAATTAACTAAATATAAAAAACTATAAATATAATAAAAACTAAAAATAAATTAATATGAACGTAAAAATCTGTTAAATGCACGCCTAATGAATTTGTAAAAACCGTATAGAAGTATTCAGACATTTTTATATTAAGATAAATAAAAAAATACTTACAAGTTGGTTAGCCACCATCAGGACAGTCTTAAGCGAGAAGTTTCTTCCACAGAGATCAAAAAGGTCTTCGAGGCTTGGACCTAATAATTCCATTACTAGAGCGTTATATTTCCCACATGGGCCGAAGTAAAACACTTCTGGCACTCCTTCTGCTACATATTTGAATAGGAAAGGGCAACGGGCAGAAGAAAGGAAAAATGGGATAATCACAAAGAAGGGGTTAAAATTGTACGTGTGGAAGCAAGGTGAAAAGAAAATGAAAAAAAAATTAATTGTTAACGGAACATCGATTAGGCAATATATTACTACAAATGTACACACAGCGTTACATTGTACTTGTTTATTCGTACTGTAAGCGTACAAGTCAATGGGCCCAAAATAATTCGAAATAATCAACGATATGTGTGAAGCAATAATGAAGAAAAACAACGTGGGCAAGAGAGACGAAATGTGGCATTATGTAGAAGTGAAGTTTACTCTTCAAAGAACAAGTGACGTCAATTCAAAGGTGTTTCGATCGAATCATTCGAAAATCGATGAACAGTACCAAATTTTCCGTTGCCTCCGCTCGACTTCAAATTATCGCTAGAGTAAAGACCATAATCAACCATGCGTCAAAGGGACAACTAATAATTCGTATTACAATAAAACAATTACTAATTTACTGTAGCAGAAAACACTAAGTCTCATTTAAAATTCTAGAAATCTTACTGATTTCACTATACCTTTTTATTAAACAGCGAGTTTAATATTCCACTCAATCGAAATTCTGGATTGACCCAAACCATGTGTTACAATTAAAGTCACTTACTAATTGCTGGACTATCATGAGCACGGTTTTCAGGGAGTATCTTCTACCGCAAAGGCAAAATAAATCTTCTAAACTGGGACCCAACAATTCCATCACAATTGTATTGTATTTGCCGCCACAAGTTCCAAAATGATAAACTTTTGGGATACCCTCTGGCCACGAAGAACAAAAAATTACATAAAAATTTGCAAAAATCTGACTACAAATAACTAAATACATTAAATACGATTTGAAACAGTAATACACTTCAATGTGGGACGTAATATGAACTGTGCGCCACGACATGTCATGACTATCAGTCTCAATAACAAAACGCTGTGATTAAATGAATTTAGAATCAGATACCTTCAGGTTAATTCGTTTTTTTAAATTATTTGACAATAGAAATCATCCGTTCTTCGAATAGTCGCTTTAAAGAGTAAACAAAAGAAAGACTTAATTTTGGTTCAATTGCTATAGAGTTATTGATAAAATATTTAAGCACAATTTTGATGAAGGTCTCCTTTCACTAAAAATTCTGATTATTTCCGAAGATATATAATATTTGTACAATTTTTTAAATTTGAATAGTATTATAGTAAGAATTGTATAATATAATATAAAAGAAGTAATGAATTTGTTGATTAAGCAGAACAAAACAAGAAATAACTACCAGGTAAGTAAACCAAAGTTAATAACCAAGAATAAGTGCGAACTGTTTGTCACGTTTCCCCCACAACAGACCCATAAAAAGCAAATTCAGAAATTCGTCGTCCACATGAAAGACGGAGTCAAATCGAATTACAAATTCAAAAGTACATGGTAAGAGACCAAGTTCATTAGACCGATCTTCTGGAGACCTTCTTGAGGCAACTCAGTTCTTGTAAAGTGTCAATGGACGTACGGATGCCGTACAGAATCCGAGGGGTTTGAACAAAAAAATAAAGGAAACTACTCAGAGCTGCATAGATTAATTAGTTAGTTAGAGCCCCAGGTCCCTTATCATGAATCATTAAAATTGTATAATGTGAATACCTGATTCCATCTCTGAATTTAACTGATACTTTGTCGTCTCTCTTTCTCTCTCCGTTCATGTTTGCCTTTAGTAGAAAAGCCAATCGAATACTCATACAGTTTCTACTTCAAGACAAATTTCGAGAACCTGAAGAGCACTCGTAATCCGTATGTTATAAAAGCATTGCATTTTTAGCAGGAGTTAGGGCAAAATTACAAAATAAAAAATTAATGTTACGAATAACATTCAATTTACAATTTAAGAAATATAACAAAGAAGGCTGACGAAGAAGAAAGCAACAATTTTAAGAACTAAAATTCTTATTTTGAAAATATTATTACAGATTTAAATGAGTAATTTAAAATGAAATAAAGTATTAAACGTATTCCTCAAATTAAGTTAACGTTAATTTAAAATACCCGGGATTAGTGACTGCCAGTTAATAAACTTATATCTACTAACTGAAAAGTAACAAAGAAACCAAAAAACATTATTGGATATGGCCAGTGGCGGGGCTGTGAGACCTACACCTGTGAGAAGGCGGTGGAGTTCAGAACGTAGCAGTACCGCTGCAGCACAGCTCGAGAAAAGTTGTGTGTCAGAGACTGGGGGTAGGAGTGGCATCGGGATTAGACATCTGACCCGAACATCACTGCTTAAGAGTTATGCATAAGGCTAGAGATCCAGTGGCGCAGTGAGTGGATTAGAAGCAATAGAGTTAAGACTAGTGTCAATGGCGCACGGACATTTCTAGTTCATGCCACGCTGTGACGATTATTGTTACTACGGAAATCCAGGTAGGCATTGTGTGGTGAAGTGTTAGTGATTCCAACATCAGAAGTGGGATATTATATATATATATATATATATATATATATAATTTAATGCTCCAAAAGAACTTTTAAGAAGAGAAGGATTCAAAACGATGAGAATTATTGAAAGCTTCTAACTTAATGGACGAAGAAAATTCAATTTCGTTTCGATGCCAAATGCCTTCATTTCGCAAATGAATGCGGCCTCTGCATACGTAACATTGCAGGCGCAGTTGAATATGAAAACAATATTACAAAATTTCCCTTACACAAGATGTGTACGATAGTAAAAGGTACGGTTTCATTTTCTGCCAATATGTAATGTTAATGTAAAACAAATAAGATACGAAAGAACAACTTCATCTTACAGATTTTCAGCAAGCTACCCGATAACCAAGCAAGTAATTAATAAATGTCGGGACGTTGCAACGTAAATACAAACACTTGAAAAAGAAACAATTGAATTATAAGACGAGCACTTACCATGAGATCCTAAAAGTTTGTAAAACCTATATTCCAAGTGCAATTGCGGTGCTTTGGATTTCATAGGTTCCTGAAACAAACATTAAATTTAAAATAAAATAAAATAGTTAGTACAAGTTTAAAAAATAATACTTTTAATTACTGTTCCTAAAAGCTATTGGTAGGGTTCAGGAACATGTTAATGACTTACACATGTAAATTATTAATATTATAATTTAGGCGTTTCGTAAAGTCTCTTTTTAACTGTGGTGTCGTGCAAATCTGATTAAACAAATTAAATTTAAAAGCATGATAAAGTGTAATATTTTGATGGCGTATTGAAAGCATTATTTAGTTCTTAAATAAAATGATGCTAACGATGGTTTTGCTTAGATACATGTCCCGCAGAATTATGAGTTTACAATAATGTAACATGGTATAATAATATAAGTAATATAATAAATATATAATGGTATTAAAATATAGTATAAGACATGGTATAATAAATTCTATGTACATAACGTAAATACGTGACATAATGTAAATTCTATTTACATTATGGACAAAATCAAATTGCACAAATTTAGATTTCAATTTTTTTTGTTTTACATTGTTCATTCCGCGGGGCTTAATTGTTATAAATTATTGTAAAAGTTGGTAAATTGATATTCCCCTGACGTAATTTAAAAATAGAAAAAATAGAAGACATGGAACAAAAAAATGAAGTCGTCGTATAGCAAAAGTAAAAAATAAATAAATAAAAAACGAGTAAGTGTACATTTTTGAATTGTGATTGTAGGCACACCTCTAAACAAGCCGGCGGTCGGCGAAAATGGGTGAAGGTGAAATTATAGACCAAGAATAGATAAATATGATAGTAGGAACGTATTACTTGGGAATCTTAACTTGGGACAAAAATATCAATTGAAATCGAATGTACTCACCATTTTGATAGCTACGTGTTCGTTATTATACAAATTTTTACCTGAAAACAAAATAAAAGGTATAATTAAAATTCCTACAAGAATAAAATAATTTAATTTTTCACTTACAATATTTTTTTTTTAAATTAAATACAATTGGTATCGAAAACCTCTACTTGTACGCCTCGTCAAATATCAAGGTTCTGACGTTGTACAATGAAGTATAACCAAAATAATGCAGAAGACACGTGCTATGTCCGAATTTACTGCCTTTTTCATAATCCTTTCCTTTTCGAAAAATCCCTTCCACATCTGGGACAATCTTTTAGATTGTCCATAATCGGTCATCACTATATCTATCTGAGATTGAATTCCTCAGAGCGATAAAACTGAATAGGTTGCAAGGAAAAATGAAGTTTAAGACTACACGGCGTAACTGAGTTTCAAAATAGTTATTCTTAAAATTCTGTGGTAATTATTAATTATTAATTACCCGAATCTGTCGACCAAGCCTAAAAGTGAGACAAACTAATAGCATAATGATTGAAACCACTAAAAATGTCACTACCTTTTAACTATTCACTTCCACACAAACATTATTTATATTCTGCTACCGAATTCTTTTCGATGAAAACAAATTCTATTTATAAGTGTCCGGAATCAGCAAACAGAATTCTTGCTGTCTTAATTTACCAAAGGAAGTCGATCTTCTCCGTTCAATCGCAGATTTGTTTAACTGAGGTGAAAAATGTGTGATGCGGAGCAATTTCACAATATGGTAAGTTGTACAAAAGAAAATGAAAACGAGAAAGTATTTTAAGAGCCCTATAGGAAGCGCGTACATCAGAATTGAATGGTACTACAATTCAAGACTTCACTGAATGATATGTTGAAAATTAGGGTGCAAGATAAAATATGGGACTACTAATGTACACGAAGGGCCTTCTATTAAGTAAATACTCAAATCAATAATAACTGGCCGTCTTTATATTTAAACTACAATATTGTACACTTTTAATCGTGCTATTTACATAGGGGTACAGATTCACTAATACGTGTGATCGTAATCCATTTTCTTGCATCTTTTTATTTATGCCTTATTATTATCATAGTTGTTAACTCATATTATATTTCTTATTGTTTTTGAAGCAGCATTAACTTTTGTTCTAGCAATCATTCATCTCATTCTCAATTATTTTCCATTTGAGAGCGTGTTTCAATAACTTACACGGGAAGTTGCAAACAGGTGTCTAGTCACACCTCTAGGACCAAATTTTATGTCCCAGTAAGTTCATTCAAATGTTTCAAATTATTACCGTTCTCCGACAAAACCGAACCTAACTATCTAAACCAATTGTAGGCTAATAAATTAAACGGTTACATTTTATTGCGGTATGTTTCTGATACTTTTTCTTTTAATTATCCATTTATTCGGTTACTTTTAATATTAAAATAAGTGGTCTTAATATTTACTACTGTTACAGTCATGCAATGTTATGTTTGGCTAGTTTTTTTATTTATTTTAATTTCAAAATATTTAATAAAATTTACAATATAAATTAACCTCTAGTAATGGGTCAATTTGATTATTGTCATTGACTCTATGTTTCTGATACTACCAACATATAATTAAACAGTAAAGATTGTTACGGCATCCAAAAGAAAAGGTAAAAATCAAAACATTTGCGTCACAATATGTGAACAAAAGAAAAAGAACACAGGCGGAGGCAGCGTGTGGAAAATAATTACAAAACAATTTTATTTAACGAAGTGTTATTACAGCCTTTAGAGTCCCTCCAAAAAAGCAAACATCCAATTTCGTATGATTGCTAACAAATTTTTTTTATAGACGTTTAGAAACGTTTACGCACGGTAATTACTCAACTTAGGCGACCGGCTACGGTAACGTAAAAAATATTGGTTTCATACTATTGGTTTCCACCTATTTTCAACATTTCAATTCAGATTGTAGAGGTAAATCAACTTGTGTGACTATCCCTTCCTGTCATCAAAAAGAACTGAACTAACAGTGTGTTTTTGTATACGTATACACATAGACGGTAGTACTAAATTAGTTGTACACATCAGGAAATCACTGACAAAAATGTCATTGTAATTAATAGTTTTACTGTTTAAACTTTCAAACAATAATAAAATAAATGTAAATTATGCAACGACACCAACTGGTAACAATTGATTCTTCCATTGGTTCACTGTGACCAAGTGACAACACAATAATTAGTTTTTTTTTATTGATCAATTGCTGAGTTCAAACGTATCTTTTTTCTTTAGGTGTTTAGTTATTTAGCTTCCTTTGCCACAAGCCTGGGCTCGTACTTTTCTAATACTGTCACTTAACATGCTCTATTTAGACCTCCCTAAAATCCTCCTCATTTTCCTGACGCGAACAAAAGGGTCTTACATTCTTGATGCACATGACGGAATTTATTTTGTTAGGCTGTCCGTCTTGTTGCCTTTTGAACAAAAACGCAAAAAGTTGAAATTCGTATTCCGATGAGTTTTCTGTGTGAATGAATTGAACCTGACTGACTTTTTGTATGTTTACACTAAATATAATATTCTTCGGCGGGCTGGCACAGCACTGGTGTTATGGAGTACTGTAAGAATTTAGTAAAATGAATGTGCAACATTACTGTAAAGATTAAATGTAAATTTCCAATTCTACTGTAAACAGTCGATAATAATAACGGCCTATAAACATTCTAAAACTACCAAAATTAGTTTATTTCGTTTGAAAAAGAAGCGCTTGTTATTTCAGACAAATCCTTACATAACAAATTTATACTTATGAAATTTAATTAATGAGCCACATAAAAAGTCATGTGTTCACTCATCAACCAAACGAACACAAAAAGTTTATTTAAACTGTTGTAGAAAGAATCAATCTCCCACAAATAATATTTCATTTTTACAAAATAAGAACACAATAGCAAAAACATATCTGCTGCAATGAGACATTTCTACCATGTTGTTATTACAGAGATATTTTAACGTAGAACAATTAATGTATAACAGTTAAATGTATAGTAAGTTTTGGGACTTTCAACCAAATGACCACGTTTCTTAATTGTTCCAAAAGAATTGCAGATTGCTAACAAATTTCTACTTCTCATAGCATTGTAAAGGTAAGTGAGCTCAGAACCAATGATAATACCGCTTTACGTGCAATAAACAGAAAAGAAATTTTGGGAAACCCCAAAAGCAAATTTAATGTTTACGGAGCGAAGAAAAAAATCGAAATATGATTCACTTAATAAATAAGGTTCCCAATTTTAGTGTTATTATAAATTACAGTAGGTTTTATTTTGTATTTTACATTGCCATGTTTCACATTTGTTATAAAATATTTATTAAAAATTAATAATAATTATTTTGGAACATGAGTTATAATTATTATTATGTAATTATTAAATTATAAACAATTGCTACATATCAGAAATTGTAAGTCATCTGTATTGCCCATTCACTTTTCTAATTAACTCTTTTTCTAATTATTCAAATCCAATTTCTGGTTTTTATAGTCTAAATTATTTTATCACTTGACCACCTAGGCTCTTCTCTCTTCCTTGCTTAATTTAACATATTTTCATCATATTTATGGTGATTAACCATATGCAGTGAAATAAAGATACAGCATAAAATCAAACCATGTTATGGAGGTCAATTAATAATTTAGATTGAAAATTGTTTTATATCAATAAAGTTCCTGACTGCTTTATCCATATTGTAGAACATCCCCAAATTGTGATGCAATCCATATATTTTTACCCATCTTTCCTAATTGCTGTATATTATTTATGAAACTTCTGCAAAATAAGGGCATTCAATATAGAGAAAATTTTTTGTAATTTGTGTAAAAATTTCAAATCAATGCAACTTATGGAATTTGAATATTGATAGAATGCTATTGGTTCACCATTAATGTGAGATTTATATTACAGTGAAGGAACATACTTAAAATTGCATTAAACGCTAAACAATATTTTCAAATATAACAAATATAAAACTTGCCAGGTGGCAGCCAGGAAAATAATTTAATTAAAATTAGTTAAAATAATGGTAAGTTCAAGATATACATGAGATAAATTCAGAAATAACTTTCTTAACAATTAAACTTTATACAAAAACTGATATTGATGTAATAAGTATTTAGCTCAAGTCTTAATAAATAAGTATGTCAGTATAAATTAGAATCATAAATGTTCACGTCCACTACCTCTAGAACAGTGTTGTTGTCTGATATTGGAATTCTTTGAAATGTAACATGTTATGGAGTATTCCATCAACACAGCTTTCTTTTTTTGCCACATTTTTCCACTTCACAAAAAAATTTTAAGTATAGCATTAATGTTGTGAAATTCCAGTCTGGAATGTGTGTATATCAGGAAACAAAAATCCAAAGAATTCATAAAAATGTAGCAACTCCTTTGAAAACTTTGGCATTTGATTCATGTTCCAAAAAAAAATTGGGTGGACAATTTTAGTATACTTATTTTTATTATATTAGTTTTAAGTCATTTACATCACTACTACAGGTTATGTTGCTCAATTGTCATTTATTTGAAGGCCAATGTAAAACCCAAGCAAAATGCCTAATTCATAGTGTGATATGAGATAAATCATATTAAAGCAGCCTATGATGTAGGAAAGTTTAAAAAGTAAATGTAAAGTATTAAGGGCTTACTTAAATAAATTTGTATAAACACCTTTAATTCTTCATTTGTACTAAAATCCTTGGTTTCTTCAAAATTCTTCAAGATTGTGCAATAACTCTTGACAACAACATATCTGAACATGCTGAGTGTACTACAACATTTTGTTTGTTGTCAGTATTTACATTATGTGGTAACAAGACCTAATTTAATTTTGATAAATTGTTGTTATTAAATGAACTAATTGATTAGCATGCAACAATAAATTTAGAAATTGATTTCGAATACTCATTTTTTGTCAAGTTTTTCCTCTTTGACAAAGAGAGGCTGTTGGCAAGTATCAAGTCACCCTTAAGAAATCTTACAATTTTTCTTATCTCTCAGTTTAGAGCGACAAAATTAACTGGTCCCTGAACAGGTTGAATGGCAAATAGCAAGTATTTGGTTTTCATTTCTTCTTTTGCAAAATTTGGCAAATGCGGACAGCAATTAATCTAGTGTCAATACCCTTCACAGCTGACTGCTCGTGCCTGTTTGGGTACTTGTGACGAAGAGCACCTCGACCGCAAGGAATTAGGAAAAATTATAAAATTGAAATGGCTAACTTAAGGTCACATACCAAGTCTAAGTTCTCCAAAATTCCCGCAACCAATTTTTTTACCGACACGAAAATTCGGTCCCACCATGAGGACCCCCGAGGAAGAAAATATGCTGTGTCGGGACGAATGCATGTTTCCTCTTGTTCCCGCGCTCGATTTGGAAGCGCGTTTATCCTCCCGTGTTTCCTTATCCCTTTCCCTGTCTCTTTCCTCTCTTTTCTGCATAATTGATTCACGTTCCAACAGGTGAAACTTTAATAAATTTACACTTTAAAATAACAAAACTACTCAACATAAATATGGCCGCCTTTGTCACACAATGGCCCCGGTTTTTAAGACTGGAAACATTTTTCGCTTCTTTTAATCTACAGAAAACTCATAATTTTTCAAGAATTATCCGCAGCAATGAAAGCTACGTAATTCAACGGACCGTCAATCGCGACCAGGCAATTCATATCATCAGATTCGAATAGATTCAAGTAATTAAGAATTAAATAACTAAATATCCCCAACGAAATTTCAAAAACTCCATTATTTTCCCGTTTCCCGTCGAACTGGCATGCTTTATGTTCCTACGCACGGAGTCGGCGGATTCCCACCCTAAAGGTTTCCACCTTTTCGTATTAAAAATTTTCAACAATAAAACTAACTGTTCGCGTCCGCGGGTTGCCGAAAGTTTGAAAAAATTATTTGGATCAAATTAATCCATATGAAAAATGAAATTTTAATGTAAGAGTAATGAACTACATTTCAATTAAGTGTAATGAGGTTGCAAAATGCGCAGACGTCAAATTGACCGGCCGTTTTCTTCACCTTTCTTATTGGTTATGAATGGCAAATTCTTTTTTCCGCCTTTATTAGTAACCTAAAATTTTTCATTACCACTATTATTATTTAATTTGGAAATGGCGAGGCATTGTTGGTACACGTTGATATAATGTGTCATGTGTTTATTGTGTAGATTTGTATACATGTTTGCTTCCTTCAGGGGTGGCAAATGAATAAAACCAGATAAATGAAACCAATTTGGGTTAGGTATTACAGACGAACTTAATGGGCGGCTGGAAATTTCTAAGTAATTGATATTAGGTATTCGTTTTCGAGAGCACTGTTCAACCTAGTTAAAGACTATGTAGACTGCGACCTTGTCTGGAAATTGGGAAAACTTTCTTTAGATAACATTATCAATCAAATTAACACCTCTAAAGAAAAATAGGGCTTATTACGGAAATTCATGGATAAGAAACTAAATAAATTATTTAAAAATAAAAAAGAGGAGAAAAAATATTTGTAGAAGAAAGTTTAGGTCAAAATATACTTAGATTCATTGGCCATGTAGAAAACCATTTTGGGTAACTCAGGCTTGACTTGTCCAAATAAAAGAAGATTTAAAAATGAAAGTATTCATTTTGATACATTAGTCCTTGGCAGAAAGAATAAAACAGAACATTAAACAGAATACATTAAACTTGGCAGAAAACAATACATTTACATGAATTGAAATTGTATACATGTATACAATACATGAAGTAATCTAAGGTTGAAATTACCTTTCATTTTTTGGTTTAGTTGGATCTATGAAGCAAATGGTATCATTCAACTACTTAATTTTGTTCCATAATTTTCTATGTAAAAATTAGGTACTTGCTAAAGTTCCCTAACTTATCTAATAATTGTATATAATCATATTTTTAATTTTTGACAATTAAATGGTTATTGTTTAATGGCTATTAAATGGTATGTGGTTTTGGTTAAAGTTTATTTTATTTAATTAAATTAAATATGTTTATTATTTTGTTTGTTTCTACTTTATTTTGATTGTCATTTTATTTCACAGAACAATGTGAAAGGTAGAAATAAAACTTTGGATATTTTGTAGATCTGGAATGCAGACCTGTGTTTGTGTTTTGAATGTGACAATGCCCTATGTCCATTTCAGTTAGTAACATATTCATTGGGAGGTGGTTTTTGAAATGTTATTAGGGAGTTGTGACCAAGGCAAACAAGTAATGGAACCATTTCATAAAACATTATATTAAAACAAAGTGAAATTACAACTTGTGTGTTAAGATTTATTCAGTGTTAGTTATTTTTTCAATCAGTTGACATATGCAAAATTACATTATTAATAATTAACCACATGAATACATTTATTTTTTTTATTTTCGATGCAGTTGACTTCATGTAAAAACAAGGCTGTGTGTTTCACTCAAAATTTAAAAAGTGCATGTTTTCCCTGAGTATGTTCTTCGGACATGAAATTGTCGAGTTCCAACGAATCACCGTTGTTTAAATTTAGAGTTCTTCCATCGTAAATCACAGACTTGTTTTCGACGATAGACTTGCTCACATCCGGTAGATATACGAAATCTTCGCTGTCTACTAATTTAAGTAAAAAAAAATTTTTCAATTTTGACAGTACATTCTCGTACGTAGTATTGAATTAATGTTGAACGTACCTGTTCGTTTTGATTCCTTGCTTTCCATATTATTTCTAGATGAGAAGGATCGGCACAGAGCAAAGATGCTATTGTTGTTGTTAATGCTGCAGGACGAGGGCCACGAAACGAATGTCGATCTCCTTTGTGAGACGCCATCTGTTACCCTGGCTTTTGTAAAAAGGAGTTAACTAAAGACTGAGAAATGTCTACTTAATGAAGTCACTTCAGTAATACGTTAATACTTGAGCAAATACCGCATTCTTTATATTAATTGTCTACCATGTTAGGTTTAAGTTAAGGACCGGAATCTTACATTATACCTTACTTGAAAAAGACATGCTTAAATTTCAGTTTCTTCTACACAGCTTACTGAAACATGTATTGCGAAGAAATATTGGTACCAAATAGTATTAATTGAAAAATTTTAATTGGGATCCACATCATTGTAAAAAATGTTTACTACTTTGTTACATCATTGGTACATTTGGTGTCGTAAATTTAACTTTACTTAATTTAACGTAATTTAAATTTAAAGCATTGCTTTTTATGACTAAATGATTCACAGTTTTATGTTATTTAACGCAAGAATAGGTGTCATTGAGACTTCAAATTTATTAAACAATTTGATTTTACTTTACCCTTGTTCATCAGTCTTCTCATCTTTTTTTTAATTTCTGTCTGAACTTCGCTATTCAAAAAACAGTAGAAAACGGCAACAAAGAATCCCTTAAATAAAGAAAGAAAATAGAATGAATTGAAACTTTCTTACAATTATAAGAAAACATGTCGTAAAATAGAATTGAAGTTACGGAAAATTATAGAGCAGTATTGATTGAGTAATTTATTAGAAGTTGAAATTCAAATACGGTTTTTAAATCTATACCGATCATTATTTTTTGTCGAATAAGACCGTGTCCTGTTTTGGTGATGAGGGTCATGCCCCTTCCCAAACGATTCGCCAGCCTTCCCAGCCGCTGGCATCATCAGTGGTAAGAGTTCTTAAGCGGTATTTGCTATTCGCTCGAACCTAGTCAAATAACAACTAAAGCATAAAACGGACTCTGAAAATGGGGAAGGAGATGAAAGGGGAACTTATTTTACCACTGATGATGCCAGCAGCTGGGAAAGCTGGCGAAATGTTTGGGAAAACAGGACACGGTCTTATGCGACACAAAATAATGGTAAGTATAAATTTAAAAATTGTATTCGCCGTGAAAGGCTTAATTCAATTACCAAATACGGTTATTTATGTTATTTTTTTCTAAATACATAGTACGTGACTTGGAGCGTACCTGAAATGAGGCGAAGAGCTGATCACAGAAAAGCCAAATCAATTCGACTGTTTCGTTAATGCCCACACTGTAGGACATTCCAAGGAAGATGGTGTAGTGGACGCCAAAAAGCGGTGCTAAAACCATCGTCGATTTTGCCAGTCTCCTGAAGATGAAAGACAAATACTGCAGGTAATGGTAACTTGACTAATACATAACAATATCACAGCTTACGTAGACAATTCGTCGTCCGTAGTAGTCCAACCTCGTGATACAACTAATCATATTTTAGAAACTTGAGGCAATATCAGAATTCCATAAAGGTAATTTAACCAATGTACAATTGCTTTTATCATTTCACAGAGTCCAACGTTTCTCATTTTATCTGATTGAAATATTGAATTTGTTGCGTTTGTTTTATATTTAGTGTAAAAAATTTTTAATATATAAGTGCGGCCATTACCTTCGTTTTGTTAGATATAACATTAGCATGTTCTTCATGTTACGTAACGCTTGGGGGAAATTTGGTACACTAAGGTTAATTATTTTCATTAAAAAAATTGGGAGAATCGAAATAAATGTCCAAGAGATAGGAAAGAGAAGGGTCCAAGACAAGGAAGCATTATCTAAAATGGAAAAGAATAATATGTGTAGGGTTGGTTCACCGCATGGATGTTCAACATAAAAATTTTTCAGTGCACAAGAATCTTACCAAAAGAAAGATTTTCATACAAGGAAGGGTTGCAGCTTAAGAGGGAAGTCTGGTGGCTAGTTTGTTTTATGATAATATTTTTGCGAGTGCCGCCGAGAACGAGAGCTTTGGAAGTCACTGAATCACAAAGGTTTACTCACCAGTATCTCTGAGTTTCCTCTTGTACGGATGATCTCACTTTAAGCAGTAAAAGGCGAACAATGTTTAAGAACAATCCAAAGTTAAGCTAAGACAGAATATGTAATTAAATTAGTTGAGACACTTGTGAAAATCTATGAGGAATCTCTTGAAATATTTCTTCCCGCGCGTATTTATTATATGAGACAATGAAAGGCAAATTACATGAAACGAAAGGAACAACGGTAAAATAGGTAATGTGTCGTAAAATAGGTCTTTTTATTTATGTTGCTTAGTAAGCCTTGTTGAAATTATTGAGTTTCAAAAGAATAGGGGAGAAGAAATAAACACAATACTCAAATTATCCACTGGATAATACTAACCTATGGCTATTGATTTTACAATATAAGATATTTTTAGCCCAGGTGGTACAAAGCTAGAGTCAAATCGCGGAAATTGAATTTGGGTGGGTCTTTTTAATTTTCATTACTCTTCTAAAAACATATTAATCCCTGGAAACTACTTTGAGCTACTTGTAATTACGCCCAGACGGAAGCAGATTCTGAGACGCCAGCAAGTGGGTTGGAACGTTGTGTAATGCGCACAAACTGTTCACTCTGTGAACACCTGGGTAAATGAGAGAATGTCACAAGGGGAGCAACAATCATGATGTTAATTAATGCTCATTTCAGTAGTTCATATTGATGACGAAATGAATACGCTATCTGTCACAGAACAAATTTTATGACTCAAAAAAAAATGAGGAATGCCTTTGACCAGCGAAGAAATCAATTGGACATACTCTAGTCCTCATTAGAAAAACCACATAGAGTTAAAAATAAGGACTCGATCAGATAAAATAAAGAATAAAAGTGGGGTAGTAATTCAATATTATTGTTGGTGTTGCTGTATACCATTCGAAATGTTATGAGAGGAAAAAAAGAAATACAGTTGAACAAAACCAAAAAAATAAAATAGATTAGCAAGGTTGAACTGTTACTTATAATATAGAAAAGGGAATTCTAAAAACCTTTTTTAGTTTCCGCTTCGCGGCAATACAAAAAAGTCCATCGGCAAGTCAAGATTCCTTCTATCAATAACAAACAATAAAATCAATAACGGAATAAAAAGTACCGCAATACACAGTTGCTCAAAAAACAAGTTAGAGTAGGAATTCTTTAATACGGAATCTGGCGTTTTATAGTCATTGAAATAGGAGACCAACAATTGGTAGTGTTAATGTAATTGTATTAGTGAAGGAAAGCAAGACAATTTTGAATGAATATCCATTTTCAGTGTGATGGTGAGGGTGGGGGGGGGGATTAACCCCATTGACAATACGTGACTGATTGATGGAAATCATTTTTTAATCGAAACAAATTGATGAGCAACTTCCTTGGAAGCATTCTTTCTCCTTCTTCCCTGAAAGACGACATCAATTCAGGTCGACGGTTATTTATTGAGTGAATTGCGTTTTCCTGTTGGGTAGCTCTTTCAGCGTTACCACAACTTCCTTGATCTCTCAAGTTCTTAGTTTCTTTCATTCAACTTGTTAGTTTACGGACGATTGGCGTACGACAGGTACATAATTGAAATTGTTGGATTATTTTACCTTTGAACGTTTTATGTGAATAAATAACTTACGGGGAGTGGTCAGGTTAAGAAAAGTTTTGAGCATTGACTGAGTATTTCATGCTATCGTCTCGTTCTCATGTAGTGAGATAAAATACTTAGGGTGGGAAAACAGTGGTAGTAAAAGGGTACGTTAAGCATATATACAAAATAGGAAAAAAATGAAAACGACGTATCCAGTGTTCCTATGAATAGGAAATTTTTCAAGATTTTGCGATTGTGGGTGAATAGAAAATACACAGGGAGGATTAAAACGCGAGTATGCTAGACGAGACCTATTCGTTTGTTTTCGTGCGAACACTTTTTGCCTTCTAACAAATTTCGGTATAATTTGAACTTAGTTAGTTTGAAAAAATCCTGCACGACGATGTGGTTTTGTTTTTACAATCCAATCGCAAATGATTATACTAAATCTAAATATTCATTAACACAACATGACTTGTTAGGCATGAGATAGAAGATACATGGGAACACGAGACACTCACCAACACTGCTATTATAATGGGTACTCGAATGATCAAGAAGTTCTGAGATATAGAATTGGTTGTCCAGCACAAGTCGTTTTCCAGGTTTATTCGAACCAATGCCCATGCCACAACGAACACAAGTGGAAGTCCTAAATAGAAGTAAATTAACTTTAATAAATTAATACGGATCCCTTTCGTGATTATCAGCGGAACTTTTTCGCTTACCCCAACCCAAAGCAACATACATAATTATACTGCCGTTGTCGGAAAAGAGTGCAAACATGAGTAAATTGTGAATGTAAAGACCTTCCATCAAAATCCAAGAGTAGTTTGCCATAATGAAGTACTGCCACACCGTCGTGAGACCTTTGCATTCCCAGTTATCCTTTGAAATATTAAGCGATAAGTATTACCTTAAGAAGCCCTGATAAGAAGTGCTCGTAAAGTATATAAAAATCTCTGAAAATTATACAGAAAATTGAAATTGTAGGGTAACTCAGTTCTTGCTTACGTTTATTTCCTCGACAAAATATTTCGTTCCATTTCTGACGACAAAGTCAGATTTAAGACCTACTCCTTGCTCGAAGAGAAACTCCTTTAAGAAGGTCACAAAAGCGCGCATGATAAAAGAAACGAACAGGTGAAGGTGAAGTGTGTTCCTCGGGCAGTAGAGCTTCCTGAAATCCATAACAGTTTTGTATTGAAGAGAAACGATTACATTTGTAGAAGGTTTTTTGACTCTATTGGAATTAGAAGCAAATAGTCCGACCTAGTATTTTTGCTCAACCAGTGGATAAATAAATTTTGCCAAAATCTATAATAAGAATTACATTAAATAAAACCATAAATCTGGATTTAACCGTTACTCATTTTTTCCACTTTCTTTAAGAATGTGAGCTTAATAGATTTTAGGCAAATGCTTCTTTCAATTAATAAAGAATACGGAAATAAAGACACGGAGACGTTACGAAGGTTTGCCTGTAATAATGGAAAGCAGAATAAAGGAGAAATTTGAGAAATTTTATGAGGAAGCTTTTATAAAGGATGTTGCAGTAGGACGGTTAGAAAGAAAGTATCAGGGAGAGACCCACAAATTGTGGGAATAATAATGTGACATAATGTTGTATCAAATTAATCAAACGAAGTTGTGAGGAGAAAGCAGGGTCCGCTGAAAAATAGAAAAACCAATAGGGAGAAGGCAAAGGAAAACAGATGTAGGATAGGATTTAAAGATGGAAAACAAGGAACTGGAGAAATACAATAACAGTAAAGATAAATAGACAACCAAATTGTAGGTTGAATTGATGAATGAACTTAAGAAAAGTAATGTATCCATGATATATGTATGTGCCATGTACGTATCATGTTGTTAGAATGGGCAAAAAGCTTACTTTTTACCAAATAATTGGGTAATGGATCCTCTAAGCATCCAAATGGTAGCCAAAAATGCCAAAATTCAAGTTAATTTAGATCAACTTAACAGTAGAACTTAGAAAACTATACGCAGTCATAAACGTGTGGCGTATGACCATACCTTAAATTACTATTATGTATCTACTTTTCGGGGATTTTCAATTCTTCTTGTTTCTTTTAGTTTGATTTATCTCTGTCCTTTTCACTTTGCCTTCTTTGCTACTATTTAACCATCTTTAATTCCATTCACTTTTTTTCATTATTTAATTCCACTTCTTTCTTATTTACCTTGTATCAGTTTAATCTTCGTGTTAAATTGAATTTACTTATTCTCCTTTGTCTCCTGCTTGTCTCCGTTTTTGTGTTTCTTTGGTTTTAATGTAGAGCATAAACGGTTTACGTGAGGTTATTTAAAAAAGACTTTTTTTGACCTGTTTAAATTCGGACGAATATTTATTTCCTAAATATGTGTTACGTAATTAATTATATGTATTTATATTTGTTATTTTATTGTTTCTTGCACTGTTGTGCGTGTAATTCAATATCTGTTCTTTCTTTTTTCTCGTCATTTTCCGTTACATTTCTCTTGTGCTACTAATAAGGGCTTCTAATCCATTCGTACCTTCGAAAGAATATCTATGTTCTCAACCATTCTAAATTATCGTAATTTATTTTAGAAAAACTAAGGGTCGCAAAAATTTGTAGGGCTACAGAAAACAATGTACGGCTTATTATTACCTATATATATTACCTGCATGTAAATAATATGATGGAGGCTACTATGAGGGAGACGAGTGAAATTCCATAGCCTACGTGGGAGATAGCCTTTAAAATGGGTAGGTACTCCTGTGAAATAAAAACAACAAACTGACGGAAATTACGAATAAATTAAGAAAATTCTGCAAACCTAGGATCCCAGAAGATGTTAAATCCCATATTAAATCTACAGATTGTAAATTATTAACTGTTTCTATTGCCTATATATGATTTTAATAAGGAAGTGCCGAATTTTTGACAGGGCACGACCTTCACGAATCAAATTCAAATACACGAAAAATTTGAGAGAGACAATCAGCTGTGGAACAAATGATACAAGTCAACACAAAAGCAAAACTTATTGAGGAATAACTAAATGTAACCTTCCAGTTAATTACTGAATTAAAAAAGTTACGGTACTCAATTAACTGAAGCAGAAATGGAGGAAGGGAAATAAAAGAGAAAAAGCAGAAACAATTAATAATAAATATTAAGGAAATATGTCCCAAAAACTTGGGAGTGGGACCTGATAGAAAATAAGAAACAAGGTATTAGAACTGTGATATGTGAGCAACTACTAAATGAATGGGTCCCTGTTTCTCCAATTGCTAACAAATAGTTCGAAATCTACGCAGTTAAATTATAAAATATTTCCCAACACCGGTTTACAAACCTGAAATTTAAAAAGAAAGGTGAAAGAACAAAATTAAAATGTGCAATTTAAGGAATAAGAGACAACAAAAGAGAATATTTAATATACAAAGCAACACAAATACACAACATCATACCTTAATGAGGATGCTGTCCACCGGTGAGACCTGCACGAAAATAGTCGTCTCTTGATTAGTAAAACACTTGTTATAGTCTGTCCATTCCTGGTGGGTTTTTGGACTTATAAACCAGGTACCATTTTCCGTGCATTCCTTTGTTGCATTTGACTAGTGAAAATACAAAATTATTTCGCATTAAATAAATGTTTTCTTCTTCAGCATGTATAAGCATTGAGAAAAAATATCAACCATCAACAGTAAAAAAAAACTTGTATGTAATAAACTTCAAATATTTAGTAGTGCTTTTTTAAGTACCGTCAGCAGTAACATGTGATTATTTGCCTGCATTTGACCATTAACAGACGTAAAAAATAATTAGAAGTATTACAATTAAAAATTTAAGAAATTTAAGGGGTTACTTTCGTGGGGTTTCTATTAGAGGCTTTGACTTGGAATTTTGATCCTGTGGGATACCAGAGTGGTTCAAAATCCAACCCGTCTCTGTGAGCGTCATTCAAGTTGAAATTGTAACCCAGACACAATGGAAACTAAGTATCATTAAGGGAAAGCATGTTAACACTTATCAAGAGCGCAAATTAAGCTTGGAGAACAAAAATCAATGGTGTTTTAGAACCAACCAAAGAGCCAAAAGCGTTTTTCTTTCTTTTTTGTATCGTATTTTTGGGAATGGGAATTGGGAAACCTTCTGGGGGCCCCGCATACACCATATTAACGTATTCAATAAAATTATGTCTTTCTCTTCGTTTTCTTTGTGTCAAATGGATCACAAAAATTTACTTTTTATGGTTGCCACATTTCTTCAGGGTAGGTGAATTTAATAATGGGATGAGTATTTGGCCACGTGTGGGAAACACACCCGCAGAATCAAATCGATCTTGGCATTTTAGATTATCAGAGTCCACAAAATATTTGGTCGGTCTACTTGCCTTTAGTGAACAATATTTCAACTCTGACAAGTGTCTTTCCCACACTCATTCAACGCTTTCGAATTTGTATTACAAAACTATCCATGCAGTAAGCATGTGTAGCACGTATAATAATATACTTAGGCCACGAAGCAGGTTGAGGAGCAGTGGATAGGTCGAAAAATATATTGTCATGTTACGTTTTTTGGTAGTTCGGTTTCGAGTGAAAAATAAAGCAAATGTAGCAGAGAAACGGAGAAAGGTGTGAAAAAGTGCAATTTTCAAAAAACAATTACAGCTTTTAAATTGGCGTTGGAATGTCAAAAAATTGTGATGACAGCAAAACTGTAAAACTAAAACGATTAAAATTTGCTAAAACGATTAAAAAAATTAAAATTGGAAAAAACGAAACTGAAAGGAGTGAAGTTTTCCTTCCAGCAGCTCTCCAGCCAGACAAAGTGGCTGTTCTTGTTATGGAGTAACATGTCATTCTGATTACTACCATGTCCGACTGCATGACTAATTTACTGTTAATCCTTATTATGGATACATAATTAATTTCATTCTTCTTATTGTGTTGTGGTCGTGTCTCTTCCTCAATTTCCTTATTATTAAGTTAAAAGAGTAGTTTTATTATCTAATACTGGAATTAAATTTCTACCTTTTCCTTACACCTGGTTTGGATCCGTTAATTGCGTTGGAGCCACTTCCTACAATTTCAACTTGGTAACGGAATTGTGTGAAGCAGCCAAAGGGCAGTGTCAGGCATTCAGGCCGAAATAGATCTTGTAATTTCCGGTTAGAATGTCCTGCCAAGAAATTAATTTTAACTCTGTTTTTCGCAGAGTTCGTAGTGGTCAATAAATTTAGTTCTCTTAATATACAAGTCAGAGGCAGATGATAGTCGACCACGTTGACAGATAAATGAAATACTACCCAAAAAAGAAGGTAGAGAAACAGAATTGTTAATTCTTTTTTTGTAATTATATTCAGGCATTTGTGACCGAAGTCTGTTCTGTTGACAACATAGGAATCCCCGAGGAACACCATTAGGGAGGGTTTAAAAACGGAGGGAGTAAGAAGCGAGATTTGGAGTAAATTATTAAATTATCGGACTGATGAAGAATTAAACCGATTAATTAATTCAAGGAATAAGTCAGCACATGAGACAGTTGAAGTTGTTAGTCAACGTTCTGTTCCTCCTTGTTTTAAGTATATTAGGAAGAAGGTTAATAAGTTATATTCTCTTAGATACAAAGCTTTTCTTCTGCAAATTACATCCTTCGAGATGCTTATTTATATAATCCATAGCTGCGTCTTATTAACTTCTACCTCCTCCATCGGACCCCTGTTCTACCTTCAGAAATTTCTAATTTGTACGAATTTTGTCCCCCGGGAGAGGAAAGGAAACCACAAGATCGTATATGACGTCAGTTTGTGGCGGCAAAATTAGTTAATAAAAGGTATGAAAAATCGTAAAAAGAAATTGGTGTTTTACTTTAAATTCATGCTCACTGAAATTGACTACGCTGTAACCACTACATGAGTTTGGTAAATGAATACCAACAGAATTAAAGAAGAAATTGAGTTAAGTTGGAAGTAATATGACTGCAAGGCACCTAAAATTAGGTAAGAAATAGGCAAACTAAGCACTTATTTATGTGTGTTACATTAAGGAGTTGGTTGATCACTAAATATCTTCCTCAGGCCGGGAAAGTATGACTTCATATGCTCGGTAATAATGTATAAAGCTTTTAACTTGGTTCAATGTAAGCTACAAATGGGTACAAGAAATAAATATTGAGAAAAGACAACAGTATTAATTACACAAGAGTGGTGAAGATAATTAAGTGAAACTTTCGATTAGAAAACACAAAAAACCAAAATAAAGTTCTTACCAAGTGATCAAATCCTGCTATATACGATGGACATTGCTGAGTTAGAACCTGATTTGAATAGGCAGAAGGCCAGCATAAGATGCCGTCCCAAATTGTTTTGCAAGTTCCGTTTCCTTTTGACTCTCTTTCGGCCAGTTTGTCGCATTTTATTCTTTCTATTTGAAGAATGGATTCAAGTTCTTCTGCAGAAAGAGCGACTCCCTAACCATTGTAATCAATTATTATCGGACATAACCAAAGCATGATTTATTAACTTCACCAGCTTCGTTAAACTTACCTGAAACGATATCATCTCTGAGTTGTTATCCGTCTAATAGTTCCTATCTAAAAGAATATCTGAAACGAGAACATACAATGATATTAAAAGAAGTTGCAAATGAAACGCCACTTTGAAGGATACAAAGAAAACATCAATAAGACATTTATAATTACTTAAAGTAAATCACTGCAAATGGAATGCGTCACCTCAGTAGAAGGAAATTAAAATTGGATTTGGAACCTTTTAAGATTCTTCAACAGGAATCGAACATGCGATGAGAAATTTAATTCGTTTTACTATTATATATATGAAATATTATAGAGTCTCGCAGAGCTTTTTTTGTTCTTTAAGGCTGGCTGCATCAAATTTCGTTAACTAATTATTTAGTTGGCTTCCTTGGTTAATGGTCCTGATCTAAAGCTGATGATTTCTATACTACCAATATTTCACCCAGTCTGACTGAAAAAATGATCCGATTCTAATTTAAAATATAATAAAAAAACTAATCAGTCAGTTGGCCTGTCATATTAACTGCGTTTGACGTGATCGTCCTCTTGAATTTGACCCATTGTCTGGCGAGGTGTTTCGATCCCAATCATTCTTTGATTGGTAATATAATATTGAGACAGTAACGATAAAGTGATTCCAGTAATTCAACAAGGCAAAAAGTGTTGCTGTTAAAATGTATGATTCGTAAGAAATTTTATCAATTTTTCTCTTACAATTCTAAATCCAGAATCTTAATGCTTTGGAATTTGCTTCTATTCCTTCCGATAAAACCAATCTCTCTGGGTAATTCATTATTGTGACTCAAATTATATCTGCCTGAACCACATCGATAGTACTAATACTGATACAAAAACCCTATAAAGGTAAAATTTGTTGTTTTTTGATATTATTTGTAGTATTATTACAGTTTATTTTTATATTATATTAAACGGAGAAAGCAGCGTATCATCTTGCAACTTTTCATTCAAAACAGAATTATACAGAATAGAATATGGTTGACAGGGTCACAACTGCGGCGATTGAATGGGAAAATATAAAAACTTTGTAAAACTGACAAACAAAAATCAATACGATAAATGAATGAAATGTATGAAACTTTTTTGGGGTAACTAAAGACAATATCGTTCAAATGACCACTTTGGGGGTAATTTTAGTAGGACAAGAGTTTCCTGTCATCTGTTCCCATCTGCTTTTGTCTTCAAAAATTGGATTTGTCAAATTAATCAATATCTCTTCGATTCTGGTTTCATCTCGTTCATCTGCTTTCCCATCCATCTGTTCATCTGCTATCCAATGTATTCCACTTGTCTCGTAAGAAAATTAATGTCTGTCACTTCATGACTGCACAAATTTACTTGTGCGTCGATATTCATTTTTGTTTCGTAGGTTAACTTAGGTATCAAAGCAAAACATTTAAAAGTCTTGCTTGCCAAATAGTATCCTTACTGCACACATAATGAAGAAAAGACAAACGAGAGGACTGAACGAATCAAAAATTACAGGAATCCTACGAGGAAAAAACTGCAAAGCCCTGCACTAAAATAGAACAGGGCAGAGCACCCGATGTTTCATAGAGTAGGACATAGGAGATTTCTGAGGTAACCCCCCCCCCGGGGGGGGGTCAGCCATACTAACCCCAAATGTCCGAGAGAACATTTCAATACATAGACCCGAAGGCATTTTTGATGTTTTATCGCAATTAGGTAAAACAAAAAAAGCACTCATTTCTAGCCCTGGCATGTCATAGAAGAAATAAAATATGAAATTTTCTTCTCGTAACTTCTCCTGTCTTCTAAAAGATAATTCATTAAAATTTCAAAGAGTTAGAGTCACAAATTACGAAATTGAAGTGGAAACATTGTAATTAACCTGTTCTAAAAGGAAAGTTTTCCCAGCATCATGCGCGACAAACGAAAAGGTAAAAACCGAGCAGAGTTGAAAAACCACGAAGAAGAAACAAATGCTAAGAAGAACGAATGAAATCGACAGTAAGAAAAACTCATTAGATTTGGTTTCGTATTTTCGTAAGTCCTGCTGCACTCTTGTCAAGATTGACAGAATTTCAAAATCCATTTAGTTTTCTATCAATTGGGAAATTCATTGATGCAGAAGAACAAAATCAGTTGTCCTGCCGGAAAACTGCCAGAAGGAAACTTCACTCCTTTCCCTTTGACTTTGTACTAGGAAATCGTAATCGTTTTAATTTTACACTTTTGCTGCAGTCACTGTTTTTGACACTCCAACGTCAGTTTTATAATGATAAATCTTTTAAAAATTTTATCTTTTCTTCGATGTTTCAATATATTTGCTTTGATTTTTATGTTTGAAACTAAAAATGTGAGAAATAAAACTGTGCTAACTTTAGATATTCCTAGTTCAAGCAGTGTATTTTATGTATCATAACTTTGTCTTGTCAGTTGCGTCATTCATAGAACGAAATTAAACAGTTGAGAATAACATTAATATTCTCTTTTGCAGGAGTTGCAGGTAAACATTGTTAGACAGAATTTGTTACAAAAGAAAACTAATAAGGGTACGATCTGTATAATTTTGCTATTTTAGGACAAAAATGTTCCTCAACTCTAACAAAGAGCATGCCTCAAGGTCGGCGCACAATTAGATAAAGATAGTAAAGGACAAGTCCCGCAAGTTCTGCTGGTGAGAACCAAAACAAACTTTTTTATGAAGAACTGAGAGAATGTTTTATGTTAATTTTTCTACCCAAACAGCATTTTGCTTATACTTTTCTCAATCATAATTTTTTTATACTTCTTTAAGTATTCTTTTTCATAACCCACTGAATATCGAAGGTCGTGAATTTTCCTCTTTGTACTTAATTTGTTATTGGGTGATGATATCTATTTAAATTTGCAGTAAACTCCTGAAACATTGTACGTAATAATTTAAAGGCGTGAGTTGCGCCAGGAGCATTACACCTCTGAGAAATGTTCACCTTACATATCAAAGGTACATAATAAAATTCTTAAGTTCTTCATAAAGACTCAGAGGGTTTCTCAACGTCGGTGGAGGGTTTGCCCCTTCGTAAAAAGAGAGGACGCAATTTATAATTTTTCGACTGTCGACTATCCTTTCATGCAGTTGTCTACCAGAATCCTGCTGTTCCTTTAGTTCCTACTTTTGGTAGTTTTCCTGTACTTCATTTCCGCTTTTGACTTCCCTTTAGGGAAAGGAATTGAAAGGTGGTTCATCCGGAATGTTTCTTTGACAAGAGGTAAAATTAATTGGATTAAATTGCCGAAGTAGAAAACTGGACCGAAAATTAGAAATTTCTAGTTGTGGTGTGTGCCTGGCCTGTGTGTCAAGAAAAAATGTTTCTTCCTTTTCTTCAAGGTTTCATTGAATTTTTAGGAACATAAAAGTTATGGTGAGATTATTGAATGGAAAACTTAAAGCTTCTGTGTAAAGTTTCAATTTTAAATCCCGATTAAATAATTTAATTAAATAATTTTTGATTGTGGTCCCGCCGGTCGGATTCACCTGTAGTTGACACATATACCCAATTGTCTGCCTCAATAGAATGAAAAAACAATAAAATTTGAATTATTTTATTCATGAGTTGTTAAAGCGAGCGAAAGGGAAAAATTTTCTTTTGTCGTACGCAGGACCACGACTTGCCATAATTGTTATTGGAATTTACAAATTTTATCTATATTAAGGTATATTATTGGTAACTTAAATAATTTATGAACATTGCAAACTTCTCTACTTATACTTAATTATAATTTTAACTTAATTTTTCAGTTTAATTACTTCAGGTTGTGTGCCTATGTTTCTACTCGCTTAAACCTCATGTATAAAAGCCTATTTTTTTGTATTACCAAGCTTGTATAATCAAAATTTTATTAAAAATTTTCAAACGTCCTTAAATTACGGTAGTTTGAGAAAAATGACTTTAAAAAATGAGAAATGGAAATTAACACAAGTTGTTTATCTGTATCAATTCAGCATTTATTAATGTTTGACTTTGTATCTTCGACGATTACTGTCAGCCAACATCGTTGTCAGTTAACAATTAACAACAGCTGCCATCGTTCATTACAATAAGAGTCTCAAATTTCACGATGTCCGCCAACCTAATTTTTAAAATAGATCAATGTTATCAAACATTTCGAGGTACTTCGACCCGGCTATTTAAGGATGAAGAACATTTATTGATGCAACTCTCGGAATAAATAATTAAAATTAAAATATTCCTAGAACTGAGAACGTGTATGCCTCCATTGATTAGGTAGGTAGAGAGAAAACGGGTGGATGAGCGAGGTAATAAAGGCACAAAACTTCATTGTTTAATTCCAAAAGATTTATATTTTAGCACAGATTGGAAGGGAACATCCAGAACATGGAAAATTTGTGAAAGTCTTAAGAAATAAATTAGAAAAAATATAGAGGATGTTAAATGTAAAGTAATAACACAAAATAAAAAGAAGATGGTAAAATGAAGCAGAGGTAGGCAACTGTGTCCAACCGGGTCAACTGCTTTTTTAACCTACACTACAGTCTATCCTTGAATTTTTAGTGGACGATTTTCAATTTTTAATACCTAAACTTTATTCTCTTTTGTTCATTCCCCTAATATTTGTCTAGGCAACTTTCATTGGGAAAGATTTTCGACCTACATGAATTCATAAGAACAAAATAATGTCCTGTAAACCTTTGCCAGTGATAGGCAGCACGAAGCTGGAATTTGAAGAGAGAAATATTCTCGTAAGCTACATATTGATCGCTCTTTGCACATGTGAACGTATTAAATAAAAAGTTACACAACGGGGTTCTGTAATATTCTTTGAAAGATGCCAACAACAGGTGCTTTTTGTAGCGATTTACCAAAATAAGTTAAATTTAAATTTGTTTCACTTTTAGGACAATGTAAAAATTAAATTTATCTTTGAGGCCAAGGTACCTTACCAACCCCTACATGAAATTTATTGTTTTGAATTATTTGATTAATTTATTTAATTTAGCCGAAACATTTATTAATTTCAGTACCTTATTACTCCAAATAATCATTGTAGTGTGAAAGTTGAACGGTAATAATGGAACAAATGCAGTCTAAATTAATAATACGGTAAAACATCTACGAGAAAATTAAATTTGTAAAAATGTAAACTGTAAATGACAGATATTTGGGCAACAATAAACAGTCCTTAGAAACCGAAGAAATTAATTTGTACCGGTTTTGAAAAGCATTTGGGAAACTCGTCACTCGAATAAAAATTATACATAAAACACGGGAGCGGAACTCACATAATTAACTGATTTGTTTGAACTGTGAATGTGTCTGGGTTTCACATTTGTATTAACGAAAAAGAACTTGTACGAGAGACCTTCGAAACACATCTACAGTTTTATAATTTTATTTATGGTTCAGATTTATGAATACACAACAGTTTCTGATTTTAAATATATATAACTATAAGCGTTTCCACATTACTTCAGAGTTCCGTTTCTTTTCTGCTTACCTATCTGAAATAATCAGGAAAAGTTTAAGTAGTCTTTGAAAATAAGGAAAGAAGGGAATGACTCTGAGGCCTAGAAAGGAACATTCAACGTCAAATGCCGTAGGTTGACTTAAATTTCTAAAGAAATTAGAAGTGTACGGATGGTAATCAAACGGTCCGGTACGTGAGTTTCACTGAGAATCCCATAATTTGATTTCTCTCACGGTGCATATATCTGGAACCATCCTGATTCCCATTATTATTTATTGTAAGCAATTATCGTAGAATTTATTAATTTGGCCACTTTATCAGAGAGCTCACTAACTAAAATGGAGTAAATACTTTTCGTTCTTTATTCAGACGCATTATTCAAATTTACAAATAAACTTCATATTTTTTGTGGTTTATGTGGTTCGCAATGAAACGTTTGCCGGATTTAACCGCTGAGGTTTGACTGAAGGGTTTTCTACATTTCATTTCCTTTGTTTCAAGACGAATATAAAACTGTTGTTCCTTGTACCAGTTACATTTTACATTGTGAAAGATGTTCATTAAATGTAATAACATTATCTGGCTGTCGGTAATAGCCAACATATATTAGTTTCCCCTTCGAGCAGATAGCTAACTTATCAGGTCATCTCAGAATCTGACAGACTCCAGTTAGAGCAATAAAATGATTCTGTATCCTCTTTAACATTGTTATTGAATGTTGACGACCTACTCTCCTTTGGTGTACTAATTTAAATGTTGAATAAAAAAATATCAAAGGAATTTGTTTGTGGTCATTGAATCAGGTGAGATAATCAGACGGACAGTGTCAGTCACTCAGGCCGAAATTGGAGGATTGCCTTTTCTAGCAATTAATTGAAATTTCAATATTTTTTATAGACAAATAAGATTCTCATTGTTGATTTTTTACTTTTCTTGAGCTATCGAAAGTCTGAAACAAAAAATGTTTTTGAGTCCGCCCAAGTACGTTGGGGGTTCTTTTTCCTTCCTGTTAAGACACATTGAGTTATCAGGTATTAATCTGATTTGATTCGCTCTTTTTTAAATAAGTCGCAAGCACCAGACGTAAAAATTGACTTTACTATGAAATTGTATTCATCATTTTGATGCTATTAACAATTATAAATTAATTGGCAAAAGGTTGGAGAAAAGCAAAGAGGAAACAAGATGTTAGACGTAATCGTGGGCGCAATTAAGAAGTTAAAGCAAAATTAACATTATTACCAACAACTGTTTATTAGCATTATACTTATATAAGTATGGAAACTTATAGGAAACTGGTAAGATCCTTCTACTGTGAAGGATTGCAATCATATGAATCAACAGATTTACTTGATATGATGGACTGTATCATAGTAACGAGTTAAAATGATTAAACATTTTGTGTGACTTTTAAGAATTCCTAAGTATTGTCCATTGTTTATCAATTAAGTACCACAAAATTTGTTAAATTTCACAATACAGTTATTTAATTTTACATTTATCAAACGATATCGGTCACAGTCTTATGTTTGTAATTTCAAATACAATTTAAAAAATTGTATGTGTCTGTAGCTTTAGAACCTTGCTTAATTTCAGTTAATTAGAAGTTCTTAGCTTATTTGTTTAATACTTGCAAAGAATTCTTAAGTGTTAAATTGTAAAGTGAATAGATAACGATGCAAAACAATGGTAGCAACAGAAATTATGACGCGGAAAATCTTTGAGCGAGAAGTATTAATATTGTACACCACATAGTAAGCTGGAGTTTTTCACAGTTACTAATTCAGATGATTTATAAAGTTATTTTCTCCTAATAGGCACATCGACGATATTATTTTAATATGTTCACTACTCAATAGACCCTCATTAGACAGTATAATAGTATCAGGTTGAACCCGAATCATACTCAAAAACTTATATGTATGATATAAGTACACGGTCAAAATAGGTGTAATTTTCAGGAAAAAGATTTTGATTCTTTAGTTACTATTTGTTTTTGTCGCATGTTCCTGTCTTCAGAAGAGGTTTGGCGTTTCCATTGATCCGAAATAAATATATTTTGACAATCATGACGTGATTAGCCCTCACAATCAAATTTGACAAGTAGATTTCAACAAAAACAATTACTTATCCCAATTGAAAAAAACAAGCAAAATAGAAAGTTTAAACGTAAACCACGACCGTCTTTATGTTTTCATTTATATATTTTTTTTTAATTTACATACCCGTGGAATAGAAAATCATGCGTTGATTACGATATATGAATGTATTACAGTGGAAAACCCGATCTCTTTTGTTGTTAATAGACCAACATAAAAGTATTTACATATTTTATGTATAAAAATGAAAGTCGCCTTGTGCGTGCTTCGTATCAGCTGCGTGCGATTGAAACTGCTGCTCCGCTTGCAAGCAAATCCGACGGCGAACTGACAGGGAAAAGCAAAAATTACCAACTTACAATGTCCGACAGCAGCTCCTCATTATCAATGCTTGCCTTATGCTCTCTCTAGTCATTTTTGACACATCCGGTGAATAAAAAAGTATCTATAACCTTTTTTATATATAGGAATAGAAATATGTTTCACAAATAATTTTGTTAGCTATTAATACTGAATGGGTAAAATTAATAACTCATGTGCCATTTAAGAGTACGTTGAATTGGAATTAGAGAGAGAGAGAGAGAGAGAGAGAGAGAGAGAGAGAGAGAGAGAGAGAGAGAGAGAGAGAGAGAGAGAGAGAGAGAGAGAGAGAGAGAGAGAGAGAGAGAGAGAGAGAGAGAGAAAGAGAGAGAGAAAGAGAAAGAGAGAGAGAGATAATAGCGATTACTACTCTATATAATCAGATATTTCTTTTTTTATTTCTGTAAGGGAGAGTTTCTCCAGCCTTTATGTAGTGATCTCTTGTAGTTTACTCTCCGCCTCCTCCTGTTTAGTAGTTTTCTTGGCTGCTGGTTTCCTGCCTCTTGCCTTTGGTGAGACAGCAGGTCAAACTTTTGAGGAATTTTCCAAAAATTTTGCAATACTACATGTGATAGTTATTTAAAGGTTTTAATATAAGCAGTAGTAAAATATTATTATTAATAGAGGTCTAAACAGATTTTTCGCTGCCAAGGCGAAGGATGTTCTCCTTACAGATCGCAGACTTGACACCACAAGTATATTGGGAGAGTGTCAGGTACAAATCTGAAAAATAGTCTCCTTGGAGCTCGCAAGCCTGGTCCTGTTGGTGAACCTTGCTGGTGTCCAGGTAGAGCGCTCCTATTCCGTCACCCGAACATTTTGGCTTTCTCACAGGTCTCATTTTAGTAGCATCCTCATTTAAATTTTCTGTCTTTTACCTAAGTAACAATATGAATTATTAATTTTCATTTCATCATTCCAGGGGTTTTGAGAAAGGGGAAATTTTGACTCAAGACCAAAATCCTGCACGCCTCATTTCTATTTATGTGATGTCCTATGTTATTCCAAACAGACATTACAACATTAAAACATTTAATTTTTGTGACATTAAAACAACTTTTGTGACGTTATATATATTTCCCCGATTCCTTTCGATTTCCTTTTTGAGTGAAACTTAATAAAGCATTTTTGAATTTTTTTTATTAAACATTGGAAAAAGATTATTAGCTCGTTTTATTGGATTTGGTTTGTCTGGCAAGTTTTCATCGTTTGAGATTGTACATTCGCAAATGTAGGAATAATTGTTAAGTTTCAATCTACTTATACGTTCTAGTCAAAGCCAATAATATGCTTTAAAGGATTTTCCCGTCTGTATTTATTTAAGATTTATTTAAACGGAAAAGTGAATAATTTATCAGACTGCTTCCATTAGGCTAAGATGGCTCAAACCATAAATGTTTGGTAATCTACCTACAGTACATTTTACAGGCAGCTAGAAAGTGAACGACAGCTGTTTGAAGTTAGAATACAGATGAAGACAGATTAACCTAAAAGACTACCAGGGTTACTCGGACGATAATCGATGAGACGATAATCATTGATACTCTTAGCCGAGGTAAGAATTTGCAATCCTCCTTTGTTTATCGTGAGCTTTAGTTCGGGGAATCCCTATAAGCTTTTGTACCTTATTTTTTAGTACTCTAACATTAATTAATTACCCGTCTTAATTCTAGCCACGTATTGTTAAAAAGAAGTATTATTTTATTGGTATATTCAATACCCATTTGGTATTGCAACACAATCTACAAAAAGTTGGTTACATGTGCGCACAAAATAATACGACGGATTATCTTGTCCCTCTCCTCATCCTTTCTCAATGTACCACAAGTTCCTAGTAAGCTATTTTTATTTTTAAAGCAAGCATTGCTTTGTCAAATGGAAACCTAAAAATCGAAAGTTAAATTTACGGGTGAACCTTTTTGATGGCTTACGACAGATGTACCACAAAAAACATAACACAGGCGTGACTTGCCAGAAACATTAGTTTCGGCTGGGAAGTTTCACTCTTTTCGTGAGTTTCTATGTATTCAGCAGCTGTGAATGTGTGCAATATATAAATTCCAATTCAAAAAGATTCGATTACCCTAGGTTCGAAAGGACGTGAGGGGACCGACCACTGGCACCTGAGCTCCTTTCAAAGAACGCACTTGTTTGTAGTGTTTCGTTAAGGTTTTAAAGAGATTTACCAATTTGCGAGGTGGACATCTCCTGAAGCTGAACAATGTTTACCTGTTAAATGACTTTTTTGTTTGTTTTCCTTGTTTTCCATTCGACAGTCAAGTCAAGTTCTCTCTGACGCATGAAAAGATTAATTTTACAGCGGATTATTACTTTTTTATGACTTTTTCTATAAACAATTTTATTTTGTGACCGAATGTGCTAGAGGGAAATCAACATTATCTCATCAAATTCAGGCACAATATCGAAACTTTACTCTCAAAAAAAAAAATAAAAAGAAAGGAAAGAACTTATGTGTGAACACGTTTAGTAACGGAGAGTAAGTAAGTGCAACAATTGTGGTTCATTGAGTTTATCTTTTGCGTTTGACTCTAAGATAATTCTAGTAAGGTAAAGGTAAGGTAAACACTGAGTAAAGGTAAAGTTGGGTTAAGCAGAGATATGGGTTTAGACTAATTGAATATGAGGACTACCATAAAGAAATTGAATGATGTGAGAATAGGTGAAAAATTATTGGAGTGAGGTTTGCCATATAGCATCATGTAGACAAAATTAAATTAATTACAAATGGTAATAATATATTGTACATTTAAACTTGTGTACGAATGTACGAATTTAAACTTTGTAAGAAGAAACAAAGATTCTCGCCTGTTACGACTCGATTCCTAAGATCATTTTCGACCAAATTAAATTTCCATTTCCATTCATTTCTTTCTCGTTTCCATTTTTCCTCCAGTCCTGCAGAATTAAGGACACGGTCGTTTCTCTAAAATATTACATAATATGAAGTCATGATATCTGCATTTTTTAAAAATTCTCTTTAAATTTGATCAGAATGTATGTCAAAGTTGATGAGATCGAAATGTGCAGATTTCTAGTGAGTGAACAGTTCGTGTGAAATTTGTTCAATATGCAAATGTTCGCGATATTAAAGCTCCTAAAATAAGCATTTTTTATGATACTTAAAGTACTACCTATATTCAAAATTTATATTTGGAATAATGCAGTTTAAATTCTACTGAAAGTGTGTGGTACGGTCTCAACATTAATAGGAACTTGATGCGGAGCATAACTTTGGTTGAGATATGGAGAAGAAAATACGAAACATATTGTTTTGTGTTGTGTTGTACAAGCAGCAAGATTATTTATTATATCTGTAGCTCAGTAGGAATAACCGAATTAATTGAACAACCCCAAATCAAGGTGAGAATCTTAAAAGCGGACCACATCTGCTATTGGTATTAATATAAAAAAATACATGTATAAGATTATGCGCAAAAGATAAAAATAAAAGGGTCAGAGAAAGTTGTAAAATGAGAAGAATTGCACGAAAGGGTAGGAGGATGGCGGTAGATTTATGGGGACTGAAGGAAGTTGAAGGTAAATTGTGCCCAAAAGGAATCAAAATATTTTCATTTCTACGTTTTCTTTTTCTTTTTGGAAATCAATATTCGTTTTTCGGTCTGACTTCAATTTTTGAAGATTTTATAACAGAAATACATGTACTGGTATTACATTTCAATACCAATACCTATCATTTCATTACAGATACTTCAAACGGATAAACTTTTAAGCCAAAAATGTCAAATATTTAAGTATATAGACTATGCAGTCAAAAACAACGAAGAAAAGAGAATTTGAGGACCAGGAAACCAAAATTGGACGGTTTGGCATGGAAAATAAGTATGATGACTCATTGAAACGACAAATGACTGAAAGGTTGAATCCAACTGACAACTATTCGTACTGAGGGGAAAGTGAAACTAAACTGCATTGTTGAAATTGAATGTAGCGATAGCCTTCGAACATTTGCAGACAAGCAAATTCCATAGAAATGGAAATTGAAAACCAATTTAGAACAGATTTAAGTAATCAGATTGACAGATCAATCGGGTAATCTAAAAGAATTAAAATTAACAATAGGCCGGAGGTCGTTGTGGGAAAATAAAGTTTTCGTTAAAAAGTAGTAATATTGCTTTTAGTAAAACGACCAGGTGAAAACGAAAATGTCGTCTCATTCGAAGAAACATAGACATGCTTAAGACTACTTGTTTAATAAAAGTAAAGTTTACAGACTTACAGACTTAGGGCTGCAGTTAAAGGCCAACATTGCAGGTTACAGGCAGACCAGGAAACCTTTCACCATTCTTTCCGGCTGTAACATTCTCTAAGGACTTTTTTCCAGCAGCATTTTTCATTTTACTTTATGGATTTTGCTGTTATTTATCATCACTTATATTTTGATTTTCCTATCTACCTATGCATCTCTTGGCTTTTTACTTGTTGCCGTCATCATTTTTAACTTGTCAACTTTACCATTGCAACAGAATTGGCCTTTATCTATTGTCGTTTCCTCTCCGCTTCTTTTTTTTTTATTATACTTTATGTTCCAATCTGTCCTTCATATTTCTGCCTTCATTTTATAGAAAGATACGGATTGTTCTTCAGCTTCGTGTGTGAACGATTGTGTACAACCTACAGCGCCCAATTTTACTTTACCATGTTCCCCGGCCCACAGGGTTTTCCGAATTTTGAGTTATTTCTGGTGGCAGTTCGGGTGAAAGAATTTAATTAATAATTATTTATGCAGATGTCCGATTTGATGTTCAATCCGTACAAAAAAAAGAGTAGTGGAAATAAAAAGAGACAATCTTATTATGAAAATTTCCGCATCGAAAGTTCTAGATTGATTGGATGCAGTCATGCCTAATAGATTTGCACATTTTGACGTTGAAACGTTGGGTACCACCCATGTAATTCAACAACTTTGTAATTAGCTAATCGATTACTTTTTTTTGTGATACTCCCATTGTCAAGGTATTCTCATCTATCGAGGTGTAGTGCGGTCCAACGAAAACAAAAATAATTTACTCTTTTTTGCTCACGCTTGTATTTTATTTCATTTTTAATTTTACTAATTGAATTATTTTTTGTTCAATAAACAGATCAAACAGCAGGTTGACTTAAGGCTTCAAGAAAAAGGTGAGCAGGTTCAATAGAAATGCTCGACGTCTGGTCTTAGAGCATTCAGTTACCTTTCTCTATCGACTGACACTCCCATCCAACTATCAATTAGTACCGTACTCAAGGTTTCTTTATTACACAAGCATATTCAGCCCTACTAGTATCTCGTAATAATAAAAGACTTCAGATTTAATAAATAGTACATAGCACAATACCGTTACAATTACCCGAATGTTCGAGTGTGTATCAGTAGATAATTCTATAACGGATGGTTAACACTTTGGATTCGTTTAGTGGTGGGTAATTTTGATGAAGGCTCAACAATTTTTGACACTAAAATGAACGTTTAGATGTTTTAGATGGTTGCCCATCTAAAGTAAGCGGTTATTACACTGGTTACAAAGCAATCTGACCTTGATTAATCCTTAGGGTACAGAAAATAAGTAATTGTTTTATATGTTATAATACGATATTAAATTTTTTTCTCTTTCTATAAATTTCAGTGACTTTTTGTCATCATCATCATCATCATCATCATCATCATCATTATTATTATTATTATTATTTCTCTAAATGAGTTACTAAAGGTATCTAATGTCAGAAAAGAATAGCCTGAATAAGTCGGCGTACAATTTGTAGATGGCAAATTGATGGAACAGAAGTTGCAAGTTTTTTTTATAGAAGGTAAAAATAATTAGTTAGAAAGAAGGTTTGAAACCAAGATTCAACTATTTATTTATTAAAATTTGAGTATAAATATAATTCATCATAGAAGCTTACATAGACTAGTGGAAAACGTTAATGTCTTAATTGGCGGGAAGTCGAGTTGGAAGCTGCCACAGAGAACAAAACGAATTGTTTTCGTACGTCTGTGGTCATTATTTGGGACCTTATGGTGCGCACTGCTTTTATCTTTTTAAAATTTGTTTAACATTTACATATGAAAAGACCGTTACAATTGTCTGTTGGTTAATTGAGAAAAAATATTGGGGGTAACATGAGTAGTGAAAATACTGTATTATTCAGCCGAGGAAAGGTAGTTATCATAAGATTTATTTTTTATTCGTGACAACTGAAAATGGTATGGTTCTTTATAAATTACAATATTTTCGTGTTAATGTCTACGAATTTTAACTTTTTCTCTAGAACTTTTTGTGGCCACTGTACTCTAATGATCAATGAAATGGTTTTAGAATGACGGTAATGCTTCTGGGGATTATTCTTCAGATGCTAGTGACATTTGGGATGATACTTTACTGATAGAAGCGTATGAGAAAGCGGCTAAAAGTGTACGAGATGGCTGCTTACAAGGTGAACCAAACACGGTGGGAGGTGCAAAAAAGGGTAGAAAGAAAGGCAGTTTACACCAGTGGAAAGTTGGAGATAAGTGTAAATGTCGATACAGCAATGATTTAAAATATTACGAGGCCGACATCATTGAGTTGAACTCAGCATCAGGAATTTGTACTGTAAAATATGTAGGCTACGAAAACGAAGAGTCAACATCTGTTACAAACTTGAGACAAAGCAGTGGGGAAAACGCTAGACTGAAACAAACTATAGATGCAGCTAATGAAAATGTGAGTACAGACAGTCCATGACAAAAAGAACCAGAATTTCCTTCCTCACACCTATTCTTTCTTTAAATGAATAACAATTTGTGCAATTGGATGCATTAGTAAAAAATATCAGTTAAAAAATTTGACTCAAACAAAAATATTCAACAGCACATTAAAACTGTACTCTACTATTTAGTTATTCATCTCAAATCTCAAATAAAATAAAAATAAACGATGCATAAGGAGGTAAGAAATTTAGATTCCAAAGTGGATTGAAGTGTAAGGAGAAACAGTATTATAAATAAAACAGCTTGTCTTTGAAAATTGAAAACTTTCTAAAAGTCACACATGCTCTTTAAAGCCCAAGACAAGATCAATTGGGAAAGGGTAAAAATGAACTCCATAGACAAGTGTATGATTTGTAGTATTATAATGATTAATGATTGATAATGGATTTTAATGTTTATTTTACTCACTTTGTTTAACAGCTGACAACTGAATTAGAATGTATTTTGTTAAAAGTGCATCCAATTTCAATTAGAAAATATAAAATTAATTTTTGCTGCTACAGGATGTCACTTCAGAGGTGTCAAACAAAACAAAATTAATGAATAACATGAATGGCCACAACAAATCTCCGAACTGGACTTGTCTTGAGCCACCTGCCCTAGGAAGTTTTGCAGGACATCAAGGGTTAAACAACATTGTACCACCTCCACCACCTCCCAGTTTATTTAGAAATGTCTGTGAGGATGATGCTGAGACTGAAGCCATGAGTGCAATGCTTATATCGTGGTACATGAGTGGATATCACACTGGCTATTATCAAGGATTGAAAATGGCAAGGAAAAAATCAAGAAAATCCTAGATGTGTGCCTTCTGCCATTCAACATGTAATCTGTATGAATGACAGAGATTTTTTACTTTGGTTTCATCTACAACCATTACTAAAAATAAAATAATTTGATTTCTAATTGTTTTTTACATTTTGAAGGTGTATAACTGCTAAATGCATTTTTCATTGTGCCTTTTTTAGGGCATTGTACAGCATAGAAAATTCCAGTTACTTTGTTGTAGGAATCTTTGCATTCTCTCATTGAACAGTAAAATCTGGTCAGTTCAATACATCTTTTTTGACACTATGGCAATTGCTCGGTCTTTGAAGACTTTTAATTAGGTTTTCTATAAAGTAAACTGATTCCCTTCATTATATATTATATTCTTGTGCAATTTAAGTATACCTAATTATTAAAACAATAAACGTGGTATAGCCTTATATAGTTTGGTGAGCAACTTTATTATCTGTCTTGATGGATTCAAGTGGAACCGAACTGATCCTGCCAGGTTTTATACCTTTGTGTCAGGTGTGAGGCAGATGGCTTCGTCCTGTCCAATGCAGTTTGAACGTTGCCGGTTGTGATCGTTTGGAGGGCCAATTTTGACACGTTCGCATCACTTCCTTTTGATTCAAGCACTTGAAAAATTTTCCGTATGGCTTGCATGGCCGTCTCTTTGCAAACCAAACGGATATCCGAACCGGAGTATCCTTCCGTTTCCTGTTGAGAATAGGTTGAGATAAGTAAAAATTGTAACAATAAATTACTCTGCCAGTCGAAGCCGACATATACCTTTGCCAAAAATTCATAATAGATGTTTGATTTGAGTAGAGGCTGGTGGAGAACAACTTCTGGCAGGTAATGCCTGAACATGGATTCGCGTGCTTCCTGACTGGGCACATCCACGAGAATCCTTTTTTCCAGTCGTCTAAGTATGGCTGGATCTAATTCCCTTCAACAGAGATATTTGCTTTTCATCTTAATTAAACTCGTAATAATGTGAAACTTTATTTTATTTTGACCAGATTACTGAGGATTATGAAATAAAATAAACTGTCACTATTGCTCATATTAAAATAAAACCAATTTCGTAGACATTTTACAACGTATATCAATCAGGCAAAAAATTATTTGAAACACTTGTTTAACACATTCAAGAACCGCCAGAAGCATTACTTTTGAATGTACTAGGGACTAGGTCTCTAACTAGTTTTTTTCGTCGTGCTTTCCTTTAATTTTATATTATACATTTCTTTTAATCAATAATACAAATAAAGAGTTTGTTTTCTACTATTCCAGTGTCGTTATAATAACTATTATATTTAAGTAAAAATCGTGAAGTTACACTTACACATAAAAAGTAAATGTAATTACCAAGGCAAATTGGATGTTGCCAAAAAGAAAACCTGATCATCCGACTTAGACAAACCGTCTAACTGAATTAGAAGTTCGGTTTTCATTCTTCTGGAAGCTTCGTGCTCGGTGGAGTGATGTCCTCCATCACGCCTTGAAAGTAAAGCGTCCAGTTCATCAAGAAATATTGTAGAAGGTGCGTGGTACCTGGCCAAATCAAACATAACCTGCAATTTTAACAATAACATTATTTGGTACACACAGTGTTGATGTGACAAACTACTGCAAGCAGTATTATTACAAATTTAGCATACTTTAACTAGTTTTTCGGAGTCTCCTCGCCATTTGCTAACTATGGTACTGGCTGTTATGTTGAAAAAGGTTGTTTTGCACTCAGTGGCAACTGCTTTGGCTAAGAGTGTTTTACCAGTTCCTGGTGGCCCATAAAGAAGCAAACCCTTCCATGGTGAAAGCAAACCCTTGAACAACTCAGGGTACTTAATCGGGTAAACAACTGCTTCTTTAAGCAGTTTCTTGGCTTCCTCCAGTCCCATTATGTCTGACCAATGAACATTCAAATCTTGCAAAACAATGTCCTGATGAAAAAAATAAAGAAACTACCATAAATCAAATTGTATATCAAAACTGATGTGGGTCATTAAGGTCCTAATGTAACTAATAATGCATAATTAAAACTGTAGGACTATTTCAGTTACTTAGAAATATCTGCTCCTTAAACAAATATCTCAAGAGCTCTGCTCAATATCAAAGTGAGATCTGCAATCTAGCCAATTTCTAGAAACTGAGACAAAAAGTGAATCATTTATACTTTGGTTATTGTTTCTGCCATGGTAATCCATTCTGTGCTGTGATTTCCAAATCCTCCTAAAGGTTTTAGAATTCTCTCAGGTTTTGTTTCACAAGTTTCTCCATTGTTGGCTGCAGCCCCCAGAGGCACAACAGACAAACATGTGCCATCAGTAATTGATTTTTTCCCTTCAACAGCTGCTTGTGGTAGCTTGGTCTGACACTGAGATTTTCCATTTGACTTCAGAGCATTATTTGATACATCTTGAACTGAAAATAATTCTGTGTTAGATGATGACAAAATTAAAAAAAACAGTGTCCTTAATTGTGATTAAGAACATCCAATTAGAAAAAATAATATCAAAAAACTATTTAATTGGTGCTTCTTGTTGCAATCAGCAGTTTGCATCTTCATAATATTTATTATCCACAATCCCAAAATCCTCAAGTAATCAAATAGCACTAGTAACCAACATTTTTGTCAAAAATAATAATGTGAACACCTCAAAGCACAACAAATTAAAATAAATTGATGAGTGGTTGTGTATACATTTTTGCATTGTGATGACAAAGAAGGATAAGTAAGAAATACAATAAAAATGAATTTCTTCCTTTCTACTGCACCTGCTTTTTTCAATTGAAATTTTGAACCCCTCTTAATGTTTAAATTTACATTTCCTTCTTCTGGATTTGATTTTTTGCAAATTTTAGGATATTTTTGAAATCTGACAAAATAATAACTCTCAAAGTCTTGTAAAATAAGAGAGAGGTCAACATTATCACAGATTTGAAATGAGTTTGACAACTGAGCTTCACTCATGAAAGTTGAAAGTGTTTCATAATACCTGGAATTTGACAAAGTATTAACATGTTTAATTTTTAAACTTTATTTTATTTATTTAAAAAATATATTTATCATCATTTACACCATTAATTAAAATTTTATTTATCATTATTCTTTCCCATTTTATAGTTCATTGTGGAATTTAGTTTTATAGCAAGTTTCAAAAAAACTGGGAGTTTTTTAAGTTTTATAAGAACTTGGTACTAAATTAATAAACCAAATAGATAATATGAATGTTCAAATGCTCTAATCACAGTACCTGAAATTACTTAACAAATAAAAGCAATCTTACCCTTCTTCTTTCAAGTAGTGAACTATAAGGTAAAGCAGATTTCTTCTTCTTTCTTGAGCCCTCTTCTCTTCCTGAGATGAACAAATTCAATGTAGTTAGAATGTGTCATTATACCACCTTTTGTACATGTTACTTCTTTAATACAGACAAGAACAAATGAAACTTCTAGACCATTTTTAAAAGTATAAAGTTGTGATAGCTCTCTAAGCAGTCGTCCAGAAAATGTAACAAACACAAGTGGTCACAAACTTCTTTAATATAGTATTATAAAAACACATTTAAGGGTTTAGAAATGTAATTCTCAATTGAATTAAACAAAGGTATGTAAGAATATATTTTTATTTTTGAAAATTTGTTAACAGCATTTAAAGGTAAATTAATTAAGAAATTAAAATACTAACAAACTCTCTTATATGGTGTGAATTCTTTAAAGATGATAAAGACATTTCAGACATTTTTCTATAACTGTTTCTTATTTATGAAAACAACCTCGTTGACGAATGGTAAAATAAAACGAACGAAAACAAATTGATATGTTATTTGGACTTCGAAAGAGCTACGAGGCACGTTCAGAAAGCCCGCCGTGCGTGTCACCAGAATATTTAAAACTCAATTGATTTTTAGGGACGCCATTACTGCTATCTACCTAACGCGTAATGAACTAGTCAGCTTAATAAAATTTCAGTGATTCTCGTCGATCTGTTTAAATTGTAAAGATGGAGCTGCCAAGAATTGTTATCAACGGTACCACAAGGTTTGTCAAAATTTGTCTTCAGGTTCTGTCAGAAGAATCGGCTGCTTAAAGTTGGTCGTTCACCAATTTAAAAGAAAAGCCATTCAATGTAACATAAAAGCTTCAACGCCGGACTTTTCTCCTATTGTGAGTGCGGCACAGCTTGTAAAAATAAAGAACACACAAGAAAATTCAAACGGTTCATTTCGTGTTATGTTACCCGCTTGTTGCTTTAAAACTTTGTTTATCATTTTAGCTGAACTCTTACGAAGCAACACTTAAATAAGCAGCTATAAAATTAAAAATGACAATGTTTTGAACAAAATCATTTCCTGTATTTGTTGTTCCATGAAGTTCACATGATGTAACATTTTAAATTAATTTATGTGACTATGTACATATGATTCATTAAATCATAATTTCAGGTACTCTTAAACATTGAGTAAATGATCTCAATTTAAAACAATTTCATATGCAACATGGGAGAATTGGAACAGGTTCCCAACCACCAGGTAAAGGTGGACAACTGGCCTTTGTTTTTCCTACAGAGGCTCCACCATTTCTACAGGAAGAAATCTCACTGTGACTTAACACTTCTATTTTCAACATTAGATACCATTAAATCTATTAAAGTAAATTTCTGCTTGTGATCGTAGTACCAATAAAAATGTAAACATTTAAACCAAACTCCATTACCTTTTTTCAGGTTCACAAACTTGTTTTACATGCTTGTACAGATTATTTTGAATCATTAGATATAATGAAAGATTCTGAACATGGAGAGTTTCTACAGTTGTCAAATGAAATGCAACCAGATGTTGTCATTCCAATTATCAGGTAAACATTTTAATTTGTTTAAAAGGAACACACTACTGCTCAGAACATCTCTGCTTTATTCATTTGACACTTGATTATTCATGAATGGACCATCAATTTATTGATCAGCAGAATAAATGGGCATCCAACTGACATATAAAACAGTTGAAAACAATAGATGAAATGGTATTTCTGTAACAGTTCACACTTATCAGTGCTTATTAAATCAATGCCTGAAATAAGTAAAAGTACATGTGCTCTTGACTTTACATTGAAGTTTGTGATACTCAACCCAATGACTCCCTAGTATTCCATAAAATGTCGCAACATATATATTGCAAAGTATTTTAACATTGTACAGCTTGTTTTCACTGATCATACACTTGAATCTGAATCTTAAAATTTCTTCCAGTTTTATGTACACAGGAAAATTAGAGTTTCCAGTTTCCCTTCAGCCCAGACTGTACGAGGCAGCAACCAAATTAAGAATGACAATATTAACAAAGCTGTTAGATGTACAACCAAATAAAACAGGTAGAAAATCAGGTAGTCAGCCAGCAGGTGAACCTTCAATGAAATTGTCACAAATGAACACTGAGGTGTCAATTCCAAAATTAGCAAAAAATAACCAGGTATGACCACTGCTCACCTATATTTTACAATATGGTATTTTCTATAACAATAGGTGTACCTATAATTTCAGGATGTGGACGAATTGGGTACCACAAGCGTTTTGCCATCATCATCCTCCAAGCAAGAGGATGAATCTGTAGTAACACTAATGCCTGTGTCTGTATTGGGTTCCCAGAACACAAAATCTGGCTTGGCACTTGTCGACGCAGGAGAAGTGAACAAAAATAATCAAATCAAATCAAAAGTTATTAAAAAAAACGTAGGACTGCAACTGGCTCCTGCCAATGCTAAAACAAAACTGGTTGTTGTCAGTTTGCCTCCCACTCTACCTGGACGAAAGTAAGTTCTTTCGACTCGACTACTTGGTACTTTACTACTGTACTACTATATGACTACTCACTTTCTTGGTGAGCAAAATTTACGGTCTCTAGTTCTTCCTATCCCTGATAGAAGTTAAAAGTTTTAACTTTTTATTACTTCCTCACCCTTAATGTTTTAAATAACATTGGTGAAACATTGATATTTAGGAAGAATTAAACAAGTCATTGTTTTATTCATTTATTTAGAATTTTGCACATAATACTCAATCTGATTTTTTTACAGGCTTCCAGTTTGGAAGAGAAAAGTTCCTCTCTCTGGATCTCATTTTTTTAGTGAAAACATGCAGAACGTGTAAGTGTAATTAATAGATTTAAATTTGCAATTTATTTTACCTACTCAAAAATTAATTAAATTTCAGGAGGCCCACGTTCAGGCCAGCTGAAAAGCCTCGGCCAACTCGATTCGAGTGGGAAGATGACCTGAACGATCCAACAACGTTGAAGCCTGTCGAAGAAGCATTCAAGGTGTTGTCCCACGATGGATCCATCAAAATTAGTCATCCAATCATTTTAGAACCGGATGGAACCGTTGTTAACAGGGAAGCATCAGATGATTCTATGAAAAGAAGTTCGGATGGAAGCAGTTTCGATTCACCTCCCCACAAACGTTCAAAAGTAACTTTCGTTTGAATGCTTTTGTAGGAAATTAGTCTCGGATATTAATATTAGGGTTTTTGCTTTTTTTACAGCAAAGTGACTTGCAAGACATGAAGGAATACGGGAAGCAGCAGCAACTGAGGAATGAAATCATTTGCAGTGAAGAAAACACCGATGACATGATGGACACTGATGATTTGTACGGGACCTGTGACGATGAACCGGACGAGGTGGGAGTTTACCACCGCTTTTTTACACTGCCAAAGACCAAAAAAGTTTTCGACCTTCCAAATATATTTCTTTTTTTCAGCAGAATTTTAGTATAGCAAACGTAAATTCATCAACGCCAAAGCCAATACTGAAAACTGTGTCAAAGCCAGAACCAACATCTGCTTCAAAAAGGGTACGATTCTCTCTCGAAGGAAAGGAGAACAATCGGGACGAATCTACCTCAGGTGATTTCACATTGAACGCCGTTACAAGAACGACTTCAACGGCCACAGCAACGGTCACTGTCACAACTGCATCACCTACTACCACGACAACAACAACGACAATCGCGTCCACCGTCATTAAACAGTCGGAGGCAATTCCGAAACAGAAAATAGTGCTACCTATGAACATGAGTCAACTTCAGTCAGGGAAACATCACGTTAAAATAGTTTCGGAGGTACTAAAGAAGTACCCGAATCTAGCAAAAAGGGAAAACATTAAGTTGAGAGTGGTTAGTAAGAATCCGGCTGCAGTTCCGCCGACGGTACAGCAGGCTGTTGAAGGGGATGCTGGAAATGGAAACAAGGTATTCTCCGGTTTTGCTTCAGGTATAAGTTGCTAATACACCTTGGTTAATAAAGTTTTTTGTATTTTGAATTTTGCAGGCGAATTCATCTCTCGTTTCCTATATCTTCCTTACCAATAAAGGTACTGGAGAATTACTTCCAATCAAAACAGAAGCAAATGAAAAAGACAAAGTATTCGACGTTGAAAATAAAACGGGGCCCTGGTTTTGTCATGTTTGTGATGAATCACCGATTGAATTCGAATCGTACTATGCATATCGACGACACCTGGTCGAGGTAAAAACTTAATGTCAGGTTGCAATTTTCCAGCTTTTATCTGGATCGCAATAAATATAAACGATAATTCGTTTGTTAAAGGTGCACGAACTGAAAATTGACGCCAGAATTTGCGAGTATTGTGGACTAAAGAACAGCAAAAGGAATCACCTCTTGTACCATTTGTACACAAAACATGGAATTGATCCTCCGGCCCATGTCTCCTTTCCGAAATGTTCGGAGTGTGATTACATAGCTCTGAGTGATGCTCTCCTGGTGAAGCATAAAAGCACCCACGACCCCAAAAGTCTAACCTGCTACACGTGCAACGTCGTTTTCAAGTCCTATTCATCCATGCAGAGTAAGATGGAAGACCATATAAATTTCGCTCGTTGTTTAGTAGACATTATTGCTCATCAGCCAAGATCTCTATCTTTGCTTGCTCTGTCATGCAAGTATAGAGGTCCATGAGTTACTAACCTCGTTAAAAAATGGTAATCGATAACATACAGAGTCACGTTTTAAGTTTAGTTAGACGTTTCGTTTATTTTTCTCGCTGCAGGTTAGTAAATCAAAAACTGCAAAAATTCTTAAAACTGAAAACATATTCCCTGTTTTATTTATTTATTGGTGGTTTCTATTGTGTCAATTTTCATAAAACTCGGGTAATTTTGAGGAATCTTAAAATTTTACCCTACCATTCAAGTCAAACCAAACCGCGCGTGTTCCCTCCACTTACACTTCTCCTTACGAACATACTTCTATTTAATCCTGAATGTTTCTAAAGCAGCGTTTGTTCGTCACCTCTTTCTCTGCTTAAACTTACTAGTTCGTTTATGGTTACATGTAATGACTTAGTAAGTGGGGAATAACGGTGTTGTTAGTTTATTTCCTTTTGGTTACTTTTAATGTAATGAGTGTGATGAATAATGCATTTTTTTTACAAGTGCTTGCGTCGAAGGGCTACGGCTAAGACAAGCACTGAATTGAATTGTAATATGTTATTTCTTTTAGTTCATTTACAGTCGGCTTGGCACAAGAACAAAGTGAATGATGTTTCAGTGATCGTATTATCCGACTACCCGTGCCCTTTTTGCGAGGCTCGCTTCGAGAACGGAGCCAAATTGAAGGACCACATTGAAACAGACCACCACTCTCAGGTAATTTAATACAATGATCTCGATGTTCCTTGTAGGTCACCTTAGCTCTGAGTATCACGCCCAGAAATTTTGCCAGAGGGAGGGAAAACAAATATATCGTTGTCCATATTGCGAGGCCTTGTTCGGTGATGGTGACAAACTGGGTAAACATATTGTCTCACTTCACTGGGGAAAAAACAGTCAGGTGACACCTGAAGAAGACGGGACGAATAAGAGGATGCAATTACCGCAGTCTGAGCAAGAGGTATTTTTGTGTCAGACTTTTGCTTTTCGAACAAGGTTGTCATCGACTCATCGCGTCAAAAATTCCAATTCAGTGAATTTATTCTTTATCATTTACTTTTGCAGATGCAGTTCACAGAAGAATCAGAAAAGTCTGATTCTGTTGACTGCCACGAGAACCGGCCATCAACAGAGTTGGAGTCTCTTAGTAATGTCGCTTCGGGGATAGCTACTTCTCTGAGTTTGGTTGGCAACGAACAAACAGTCGTTTATTATGAACAAAGATCAGACGAGCAGGATGTCGGTGGGGAAGCTACGGTCGTCTCTGGTGAGTATTAGGCCATAATTTCTTCTGTATTACTTATTTTGTTATTTTAAATTTATATTCAAAGGGAAGATTCTCGCGGAGGGGGGGATTTACGTAAAGTACAGTACTGTAAATTACTATTTAAAATTACTAAAATGTTTACAGGTAACGATTGTAAGGAGTATATAATAGCGGAGACTAGAGAAGATTTAGAGCCGAAACAGTGCGCGACCGAACAACCGGAGGACATAGAAATTATCACAGTAGAAAATGAGGATTCAAATTCGAGAACTTCAAATCCTGATGGACTGAACAAAGCAAACCGATCCGACCACGACTACACGGAGGCTCAAACGGAGGACCAATTTCGTAATTTAATTCCTGTCCATCCCGTTGTGGGTAACCAGCTGACCCCCGACAATGCTATCATACAGCAAATCATTCCTGCGACTGACCAACGACTGGTCTTCTCAACACAGGCGAACGTTGTCTTTCAGTCTCCTTGCGTTAGTCTTCCACCCAGGGTGCTTTTCACCTCTGGAAAGGTGGGAGATCAGAATGTCATCCTGTCTCAGGTGATATCACAGACGCCCATTATTCTGTCAAGTCCAATGATGCAGCAGACAGGAAGTATTGTGGATGGCGGAAATGGCACGCTGGTTTTGGCAAATCCGGCAGAGTCGGGAGCGAACTTGCAGAATATACAAACGGCCATGCAGCAGTACTCACTGCAACCTTCCGCAGGTACCGTCATTACAAAGAACGAAATGATAACCGAGAAGCAACAAAAAGAGGAGGAGGAGGAGGAGGTGGAAGTGGAATACAAAAAGGAAGTAAAAAGTGAGCCGAAGAGTACTGGTAATGTCGCAGACGAAGTTGAGGAAGACGAAGTGGAAGAAGAGGAAGAGACGGAAGATGAGGAAGAGGAAATTGAAGATGAAGATGATCTGGAAGAAGTAGAAGAAATCGATGATGTCGAAGTGACCGGAACAGATACAACGGAGACCGTGTCTGAGGTTCCCGAAGCTGAAGATATCAAACAAGAGAATGAGAGTAGAATGATTGATGCGGTTAAAATGACCGTAGGTCAAGTAAAAGAACCAAGTTCTAGACAGGGGGAAGAAGGAGAGGAGAAATTAGAGATTAAAGCAGAACCAGTAGGCGATGAATCACATTCAAAAGGTCAGGTTCGGCTGGAAACGTCGAAAATCGTGGATGATTGGGACGAGACTAATGATGGACTGCAGAATGTTGAAAGCCGAAAGGATGGGCCCAGTCGGCCTGACTTTTTCTAGAAAGAAAATTGTGTTAAAAAATAGCAAAGTAACATACAACAGTAGTTGTAGCGTATGCATTCTATAGAAGGTAGCAGCTCAGTTTTCCCATCAAAATGAGAACGAAAAAGTCTCGGTGTATTTAAATGAATTTTATCTGGGTGAACGGAAACGGTCCGAACTATTGTACAGGAAGTAGTAGTTTGGCTGGTAAACAGTTTTATTGAATTGAAAGGAAGCCGGAAATGGAAAGTGTGAGATTTATATATACAAATATGGACGCTCACAAACACAAAAATCTATTTACGTGTATGTACACATACACATACAGTTTTGTGTCCCAGTCGAAGTTAAAATGAACTTCCCTTTTTTAATTCATTCATTCATTCATTCGTAGAGTCGATAATTATTTAAATGGCATTAATGGCATCCACCGTTATCATTATTATTTTTTTTTATAATTTTTCGTCCTTTACTAAATTTGCAACACTCGAATTTATTGTTACTCATGAGATGTATTTTTGTTTTATCATCATGATCATTATCAATCTATCGATAACCTTATCATCATTATTAATATCATTTTGTTTTTGTGTATATAAATTTAGTAGTTCATTTTACCTGTGCACGTCGTGACTGATTAACTGTTTATTTGGACGAAATTAGAACGGCTCTTATTTTATGAAGTAAAATTATTTTGCTAGTTTTCTGTATATTAATTGGTTTTTTAAAATCCATCTCGATTCGCTTTGGATTGTGCCAAAAGCACAACTTGACAGTCAAGAGTAACCGTCTGGCTCCAAGTTATCCGGACAGCAAGAAAGCAAAAAATCAACCTACCAGCTGTTCAAATATAAAGAATGTCTTAGGAGGGCACGTATTTCACGAATGTGAATTATTTGATGATACTAGGGAGAGAAGGTGATGAAGAAGGGTAGGAATTGTTCGTTAAGACATTTAATCTCATTTTTAGGACTTCAGTTTGAAGGAACAACGTGACTTTTAACTTTTAAAACTTTTATCTCAAACTTTTTCTTGCAAGGTAAATCTTTTAAAGTTTAAGTTTTTTACAACGAACAGGACACACCTGAAATGAGAGATATGAGAAAAGTAGAAAATAGGAAATAGAATTGAGAACTTTTAAAATGACCCGAAGGCTAATTCCAGAAATAAAAGCGTGAGAGGTACCAGAAACAAAAATAAAAGATAGGACGATAAAGACATTTTTTATAAATACATTAAACAAAAAAGAATGCAAAGTCTGAAGATAACACGGAAGGCACAGCAGTCAGGAAAGAAGACTTCGTTCAATAAAAATAACACGGAATCAGAATCATATTTTAATAATATTATTTCTTTCAAGCCAAAATATTCCATCAAAGGCAATTTCTCGTAAATAGCTTTACAATAAAGTTATGATTTAACGTAGACCTCGTAGCCGCGGGGAAGCCAACACGATGACAAATCAAAATGATTGAAATGCCTGAACTTTATTTTTTTTAATTGAAAAGTTCCAATTTAGACGTCGAGAGAAGAATAACTAGTTTTTGAATTGTTTGATGTGACCAGCAGAAGACAAAATGCCAACGATATATCTAAAATTAATCTGCAACACATTAATTAATTTCTAGGGTTCATTTTCAGTTACTCAAACGACTTATTTCTACCCTCTGCAAACCACCACCATCCGGAAAATCAATTTGAAATTTTTGAAATCAATGAAATGAAAAATTTTATTACTCTCTTCGAGAGTGTATAAAATATATATGATACCTAAAGTACGGCAAAAACAATAATAAAAATTTAATTTACCGTAATAACTTCCGGTGAAAATTGAGGACGCAATGGCTGTAAGGTCAGGTCAAAGGTGAGGTCTATTTCCGGTTAATCCTCAGCTGGGGAGACGTCATGCAGGTACTTGACACTACCGCAGTATTGTTTACCTGGCAGAAGGAATTCCTCTTCAGACTTTTACAGGTTCGAGTGTATTTGCACAGCACTCAAGTGTTCGTGTTATTTTTCGGCAAAACTTCGGGTTACAATGGACAAAAGGTTTGCTGACAATTCACTCTCCTTTTTGTTTGTTAAATTTTTTTGTGTTGGATTTTGCAAATAGAAAAGCCACTTTGCTTTTCTTTAAATAGTCTCACCTTATTCCTACATATTCTTATAGAAATAAATGATTATTTCGTTGAAATGATGAGAAATCAAATGTTGACTCCATGTGAAAAAGTTTCACCGTACAGGCGTCAGTCCTTTGCCACCAAACATGAGAGAAAGTTTTAATGTCTCGTTGCTTAATTCCTAAGATATTCAGATTTATTTTTACGGCCGTTCACGACGTTCACTAATTGGTAAATCGATCACTGACAACAATTGCAATGCAAAGTTTCAAAGGAAAATATTGTTTTTTGTTTATACTAAAGGCAATATTTTCTTATTATGAAAAATTTCTGACTGTTTTTGTGAGTAATTTTGTAATCAACAACCTTTGACTTGGTTGACCCTGTAGTGTTAACTTCCTCCAATTGCTCATACACATTCTGAGGCATACGAACCGTGATGTGTTTTCAAAATATTAACAAATATTTCTGTTAGTTACCAAACGGAACGTAATTTTTCTCATCTTTTGTTAGATCCTCTTAAGTCGGTTCGTGGGAGATAAAACATTTGTAAAGCTGAGGTCACGCGCACACGGCCGCGTCAAACAATCAAAAGGAGAAAACAAAAGTAGGATGAGATCTAAAAATAAAATAAAATAAAATGTCTAAAAAGAAGACCGCATTGTCCTCTTCCTAACTGAGTTTCATTCTAAACCGTTGACAGGTCCCTACTTTCAACTTCTTGATGACCCGCCAACGAGTGAAAAGCACAGGTGAAGAAACGCATTGCCCTCTTCAGAAGCACTAGGACCAAGTTTAAGTTTAAAGTAAAACTTGTTATTCTTCTAGCGTTACATATCGTCGTATTATTCCTTTCTATTCTTTGTTTTTAATACGGTACATTTCTGATAATCAATTTGTCCCTTGTTTTCACATTTCTTCACGTTGATGAAGTATAAAAATTTATTTTTCGTATACCCAAATTATATATTACTTAAGCTGAATGAGTTTGACAAATATTATAGGCAGAAATAGTATTATTCTAATTGCTTACTTAATATAAATCTATCAGAATGGTGCTCTCGTATGTTAAAAATATTTTTGTAGGTGAAGGTAAAACGAATTGTACAACTCAGGTAACATGTGCAATGTAAAAAAACCCCGATGAGTCGGAGTGTAGTGTGATTTACAACCATAAAACACTATGTATATTCTGACAGTAGTCTGAGAGGAGTAAGGAAAAAGTAACGGGACCAATGGTTCACTAAATGCAATTTTGTATCCAAGTCAATGCGAAGGGCAACAGCAGCAACAACAACAATACAAGAAAGAAACCGAAGCGTTTAAATTTGTATTCCAGAAGGCAAAGTGAGAACGTTAATCTCAAGAAAAAACAAACGAGTTGAATTGTTTCTTTATGACCAAGCAAAAGAACACAATGACAATTTGCATGAAGAAATTTTAGAGACTGCTTTTTCAAGGCAAAATTTAAAGTTAAATAATAAAAAGGAACAGCGGCAAGATGTGAGTGTAACTCAAATGCACTTGTACTGATCCATTCCCCTTACTTATTGAGCCCATCATTAGAACTTATTATTTATTTCTTATCTTAGGAAATAGCTTATTGTCCGTTCCCCGTTTTAAAAGCGGATGTTGAAAACCCCTTCTGCCGGCCGTAATCCAGTTTTAAGCTTTCTTCATCCCTTTATCGATTGATTAACAGGAGTTTTGAGTCCGATTTTCATGAATTTAATGAAAAACAAAAGGCAATGCAAATCCAATGGTGTAAGATGTAACGCGATAGCGAAGGAGACGCGACTTCTTGACGATCGACTTGAGTCGGAGGGCCGTTTGGGGGCCGTTTGGGGGCCATTTGGGACGGCAGGGGGGAGGGGTTCAGTGGAGAATTCGCCCATTACATTTGACTACCAGCTACGTGCTTAACTAAGTTTTAAAGTTAAGCACGAAGTTGATCATCGGCGGCCTCTTTAAAACTCCTAAATGGATTAAGACTATTTTAAATAAATTAACCGGATCTCTCGGCAGTTTCACGTCACGTAACACTATAAACGATTTTCATACGATTAATTTGACTTTGAAATTAATTTAACGGAACCCTTTGGTGGTGAGAAATAAAACAATCTCATTTTAAAAAGTAAAATGACCGCTTAGTGCTCATTGCCTTAATTATTTCAGTAATACACGGTTATTTATTATTCTACATACATTATGTGTACATCCTCAGGTAGCCGCTTTCTTCTCGTTTTCTCAAGGTTCTCAAGGTTATAAAAACTATTTTCTTTAATCATCCTGTATATTCCAACACCCAAACGGATGAATTTACTTAAGTTCACTTTTCTCAATATTCTTACAATTTAAAATTTTCTTTCAGTGAATAAGAAAAAGTATATTTCGGTCATTGTCTATACTGTCACAACCTATTTCCTGGGATTCAAGCAAAATGGCTGTATGACCTTTCCTCCTTGGCATCTTGAAACATTTTTATGACTTTTTAAGTGTTCCTACCGACACCACGACCATTGTCACATTAGCATTAATATATAGCTCGTTATGATCATCATTGACTCCATCATTAAGGCTCGTCAACATCTTCAAATCCGGGGTTTCCTCCGATGTTTAGCCTTTGCCGTGTGACCTGACCAAAACCTCTTCGAATGGCAATTTTCCACACTTCTTCCCGGGGGCATCATTTTCATCTCTTTCTGCCACGGAAATTTCATTTAATTCCTTTCTTTCTTGACTTAATCGCATTTTACATTTATCTTTTCTTTATTACTTCTTTATAGCTTGCTTACCCTTTCTCTTTCTCTCTCTGTATGTGTGTGTGTGTGTGTGTGTGTGTGTGTGTGTAATACCTTCGGTAGAAAACAAACCAGCAGATTAAACGAGTCAAAATTTCAGTTTACATTTTCTGTTTCCTTTTCTTCTTCTACTTCCGTCCTCTATGTGAAGTCAAAATATTTTATTTCAATGTCTTATTTCTGTCGAATTCTTGTCGTGCCTATAATTCATGGCATATTAATCGTTCAACCGATGGCCACTTTAAAAACCGGGACATTTCCTTACATCTAAGACATCTAGTAAGATCTAATACGTTCATGGGATATAAGAAGTGATCTAATAATATTAGGAAATTAATTTCAAGAGAAAGACTTTTTTAAAAGGTTTGACGTCTTCACACTCAAGTTTTAGCAATTCATCTTTTTAATATTTACTCAGCTGAAATATTGCAAATAATACATTTTCAAGTCTCACTTTCAATTTTCCTTAGAGTACCAATTCATAAATAGCATTTTAGTATTTCCAACTAAAGTACTTTTCCCTCACTACAAACACATTGAAAACTAAATCACCGTCTTCTGTTTTTTTCAATTTCATTTCAGTATTTTTGTTCAGGAAAGGGTAGCAAAAATTTGCTCTCTTTATTGGCTTTAACTATTTTTTTTAGGAAGATCGTCTCTATCTCCCCTTTCGAACCTTTTAACGGCTTTTGCATTTCCATCGCCATGTGATCTCTCTCTCTCTCACACACACACACACAAGTAGGAACAATGAATTTTCAACCGCCATTTGCATCGTCTATTCTAATCCCTTGAAAACGACTCTTCGCTTGTTTTAGACTGATTTCCGTTTGTTATTTCCCCAGGATTATTCATTTCATTTTATGTTGTACACGGTTATTGTTTACACCACCGTCTCGAACATTAATCGGATTAACTATTTCGCCGGCGACTTAAAAATTTAATGGGACTACAGAGCTGTTATGTCGTTGTGTACCTAATCTTGCCAATTAGTAGTAAGTCTCCTCTGTCATGCTCAAAATTGGATGGAAGTACTTCGTGGATTTTGACTGATTGCGTGTAGTCTCAATTTTCCATGACTCTGAAAAATGTACTTGCTAAACGATCTTACTGAAAATTGCGATTGTTCCGTGCATTAGGTTTTGCCAAAAGTATTCTATTTGACAATCATACGGTTATTTATCACTGTAAATTTAGTATTTTTTAATGTATTTTCAATTTATAATCTCCAAAATTATTATTATTATTATTATTATTATTATTATTATTATTATTGTTATTATTATTATTATTATTACAGAAATCGACGCTAAAGTGGCAAAAATATTATAGTTGACCCAGAAAAATTGGTCAAATTACACTATTTATAGTAACAGTAGAAACCAACAGAATATACGGGTTCGATCGACCGAGGGGTCAAGCATCAGTCAAATAACAATGTGAAGAACTTAAAGTTTCTTAACAAATGGGTTTATTAATGGTCCAGTCGAAGTTCTCCAGTATTTGTGAGTTGACTATGTGAACGATTTACTAATAATCTAAGGAAAGGCCGACGCAAATGAAAATTTTCCTCCTGTCTGTCGCCATTATTCCGTTCGTTCTGTCCCTCTCAAAATCTCACAGTCAAACTCAAACTTCGATTCTGATTATTTCTTAGTTCTTATATTTTCATCTGTAAGGTGACTCTTTGGATAAAAACCTTAATAGGATAACACAATCTTCACTGTAGCAATTTTATAAGACAAGGAGTTAGTTGAGGAGAATTTGAACGTTTATTGAATTTCCATCCTCAAGTATACAGGGAGGGGTTTGGCATGGCACCTCTGTAAGCATCCAGAAACGAGAGAAATATGTCTCAAAATATGAGAAAATAGTCAAGTGACGTCAATGGGGAATTTAGAAAATGCTTTTAGGACGTCTCAAAACCTTTATCGGTGTTCGACAAATAGCTTTTTTTTAAAGTCCACCATTTTCAATGAATTTTCGAGCATCTTTTATTTTTGGCTGGGTCACCTGGGTTTTCCACGCTGCTACAATCAGCCACCGACGGTGACAATTCAAAAAGTAGTACCTGACTCAAAGTGATAAGCAGGTGGAATAAATTTTCTGACTTGTGGTGCCTGCGGTTGACCTTTCTGAACATTTTTGACAATTTGAAAATTTTACTTTAAATTTAATTAAACATTTTTCAACTTGAACACAAAAAGGGAACGTTGCCACCATGATAATCTCGTAAAACAAAGTCATGTGTAAAGTTATTCAAATAAAAATAATAAAACCATAATTTTCTTATAAAAATCAGGTGGCGTCCAACTTTTAATTACTTGAATCCGACGTTTGAACCAATAATGAGAACAAAGATTAATTTTCTTTTTGAGAAACATGATAAGTATAAGCTTTCATACAGGAATCTGAGAAAGTCAAAAAGTGTAATATTTAGGAGGATTTTTAGGTAGTAGAAACAGAAGAAGACGAAGAAAATCCTTTATTCAAGCTTTATTACAGAACTCAAAAATTACTTAAATGAATTACTTTTATATTAAAAATTAAACGTATACTAAAACAGTAGTCAGTTTGACAATTCAAAGAATTTAAGCTAATAAGATGGAATAAAATCTGACACCTGGCAAACGTAAAGTTGGAAGTGGTAGAACTGAAGAACATCTTCGAGAAAGCAATGAACGAACAACCTAAATTTAGTGGTCCAAAATGTCCGAACGAACTTCTCTTCAAAAAATAAAACGTACAGGTTTAAAAGGCAAATGATAAATTGAAATAACGCGAGCGTAAACTGTGGAGACCATACTGTCGCTGGTTCTGGCACCTGTCAAGGAAAAGAGTCTGCAGTAATATTCCTGGAGCTTTGGTCATGCTTTATTCCACTCCTCGCCCAACAGACAAGCATTAAGATATCAGAAAACGAAAACAAATACAAAATGGGGGCCCTGATAATAATAATAATAATAATAATAATAATAATAATAATGGGAATAATGATGATGATGATGATGATGATGCTGAAATAAGTAAAGATTGAATGGAATTTCAAACCGAAACATAGAAAAGAACGTGGCGGAAGAAAAAAATTTTCAAAACCAGTTTCTTTTGTGAGAGGACTGTATGTGTGTGTGTGACGAATATTTTTAAAATTTCAATTTGTGTTGTCTGCAGGGCGCTAGACGATCAGTCGCGGAGTTCACTCTGTTTCACTGGGTTCATTTTTTGTTCGTTCGTTAAAACAAAATGGCGAGAACACCGAGAACGGATGAGGAAGAAATATTCTAATTCTCATAGTTTATTTACTGCAAAAAGTCGGTAGCAAAATAATTAAATTAGTACGTGGAGGTTTGCTGGTAGAGCAGCAGAAGCAGCAGGAACTGGTTAACGCCGTGGAAAGAAGGTGAGTTTTGAAAATATTAAATCCGTTGGACGGGAGTTTGGTCTTTTTGGGAAATTGCGCGAATCAACTGAGTCTTCGAAGGAAAAGCATTTTATTTAGCCAACAGCTTTTCTCAGTCAGCGCGAGCAGCAAAGCAAAACCCGAAGTGGATAAGTAAATTTCCCCTTTGGGCATCTCATTTTCAGAGTTTTACGGTTGAGGATTCGAAGAGCAATTTCGTATTAAAATTTGAATTTGATAAAATTTACAAAGCAGCTTATTCCCTCGGATTTTCGGCGCGAATGAACTCTCATCTCTAACAGCAGTCTCCCTCAGGATCCTCGGCAGGAGCCCCCACCAGAACAACGCATAACAGCCTCAGGATGCCTTACCTGGAGCAGAGGCAAAACAGCACTTTCTATGGGTGCTCATACCTATTGACACTAGGATATCGAGTTATATTTTTAATTCTATTTAGCAACTGACTCACCTGGTTGTTGACCTGGAAGCCCTCCGTATTGCATTATTTTTATCTTTTTTTTCCCTTTTCATTCTGAGTCATTCGTCTCTTCTGTTTCATCACCTTTTCTTCTTTCTTCGGGGTTTCAGGGGTGCTGATGAAAGTCGGCTGACAGAGGGAGTGAGACCCGATATGTTGGGTGCAGCGATCCGATGTAACGGGGAAGAATTGTGTCAACTAAAATGTAATACAATTAATAACAGAGCCCAGCTCTTTGGCCAGGCATTCGAACTGAGTAATGAGGAAATCAGGCGATAATCAATGAATTCATTACTAAATGTACAAAACACGTTGTTACCTTATTGCTTTTTAATTTAGTTTAAAAAAAATGTGTGTATGTTTTTTCAGTTAAATGATCATTCACCGTTTGAATTTTGAGAATAATTTCATTGCAGGTGAAGGTTAAACATTAGTGAAAATTGGAATCATTTAAAGAAAGGTCTTTTCCTTTAGCATTTTTTTTTAAAAGAAATGATCAGGATCGTTCTTGGGTGTAATGAAAGTCTAATAGTTGGGACGTAGACGGGTCGATTTTAAGTTTTCACTGAAATAGAATGCGGACCTGCTCTATCTGTAGCGGGAGGGAACACACAACAAGGGTAACCAGCTTGTAGCGGCATTTTTGCTATTTTCTTTGGATTTTTAATTCAATGAACATTTTTTTTCGTTTGGAAAGATAAATTGCATGTTGCAGGAACAGTAGCCCTCGAGCCTTGGTTAATGTGGTGCAAACAATATTGGAAGTCGAATGGAGATTACAGGGGCAAGCGAAAATGGTGCTGATGACTCTGAGGATTGTGGGCGGCAAGGTTTCCTTCCAGGTACCAGCAAGTTCCTTCATGGATTTCATCATTTGTCTTCTTCCTTGAAACAATCAAAGATGATCGTCTGTTTTAGTTGAATTATTTTTACCCTGGCATTTTAAATAGAAATAGCTTTTTATAACTTTTTCATGCTGTCTCAATCCATGCCTAGGCATCCATTGTTTCTCTGCTTCTTTTTCACTGGGATGACAGGTCGGATATTTATATTGGACAAGGAAGGAATGTGTTTGGCCGTGAAGTGAAAGTGTTTTTTTGATGGGGTCATTCGCATTCAGTTTCTTCACCCAATTAATCGGACATATTTATTATTTATTTACTTTTTTTCGTGACTGCCACTGATGAAGCAGCACTGCCGGTGCCGGTTGTTTGTCTCCCGCAGGCAGGTACCCCTCCCACTATCCAGATTTCCACTCCTAACAAATATTTACACCTTCCATACATAAATCGCTGTTTCTTAAGAACGACTGGGTTACCAAGTAACAAAGTGATATGTCGCCTCTGTGTTTTACGGAAAGAGTGAATTACAATGTACATATATGTATATGGTTCTGTAGGTTATCCAATACGTATCCGTACAAATTTTTCTAATCAAAGTGTAAAATTTGAGCACATGTTGTATCCCTTCGGTTTCTTTATTTATTGAATTTCTGAGAACCTGGGATTAAGTTTGTTTCTCTTTCAGCAATGATATTTTTGTGATATGCCCGATGCAGTCAATTTAAAGCACTTTACATACTATGAGCTTCTGAAAGGCAGACTTCTTAGACAATTCCATTCAATTTAATAATTTTAAAATGTCAAATTAATACTCACTTACCAACTTGACGGAATTGACGGAAAGTCACAAATACAGAGGAAACGGAAAGGCGGGTTGTAAATGAACCCTCAACCCTCGCCTTGACCCATTCTCTCATTTGACCTCAGCCCAATCGCCACTTCCGAATTTTTTAAATTTAATTTTCTCATTTGCATTATCTCCGCGATAAAAAATAATTGAAACATAAATTATTTATTTTTTAATTAGAAAGAATTCAAAACACCAACTGCATGCGGCGGGCTCTCACGTTTGACTTAAGTGTTTTAATGTCCAACGAACTTTTTTCTGTGAAATACAAGAAACCGTCAAAACAGTTTGTATTTGTAAATATAAATCGAGTATAAGGTGGATTTTTTGAATTTTTCTATTTCATGGGTTTTTGCCGCTCTTTTAAGTCATCCTGATATGCTATATATGTCTTACTACATTTCAAGAGTTGGTTGTGTTGAGTGCATGTGAGAAGATCTTCTAGAAATATTAATAAACGTATATCAGTGTTTTGGAGTTGTTTGTCTGTGATGTGAAAATAAATTCCTTTTTGACTTATTTTAGGCGTAAATTTTACTGAAATATTAAATATTACTTCTCTCTCTCCCGGTGGTAACATTACTTTCCATTTCTGTTAATTGTTTATCATCGTGCACCAAAATGTTCTTTAATAAGCTTTATTTCCACACGAGGGCTTAAGTAAGAATACCGCAAGCAAAGTTTTTTAATCAAATGCATATATTTTTGTAATTTTTTATACGAAACTTGCACAGTATATGAATAGAATTTCATTTGAACAGAACTACCTTTCAATAAGTATATTAATAATATTACTATAGCAGTGCATTACTTTATTTTTGTAACAGTGTATTTCCTTTATTTGTCATTTAAAATACTACATAAGGTTGAAATGGCTGCTGTCAAATTATTTACTATTATTCAATTAAGTGTGGAATTTAGAAGGGTGACAAACGACAAAATATAATTCATGTAATTCTGCTATCAAATTTGGGAATTGGCGATTTCGACATTGCTTCAAAAGTTCGAGGATTTCCCATTTATCTATTAGGAATTGTAAAGTTATGTTCACCAAAGATGGACAGATAGGTAAAAAGTGAGACATGTTTTGACCTGGTCTAAGCTCCGGTCTTAGTCACTCGGACGAGTAAAGTAAGGTAGAGATCATCTATGATCGCTGATCTTAGATGGGCTAAGGGTCGAAAACGGCGTTCAGCTACCCCCTATGATTCAAAATTCGGTGGTTGTACCCGCTCCCTAACGGTCGGTGTTGGTTGGTCAGTCAGTCCGTTATTTGTTAGTTAGTTAGTCAGTCATTAATAGCTCGTCCGTGCCGGTCTGTGTGAATTGGTTTGCTGTACGTGTAAATTTTTGTACACAATAAAGTTGACAATTAACACTGTAAAATTAATAGAAAATATTGATAAAGTTGTTAACCTATAAAATTCTTCAAGTCTCGCAAATTAATTAAATTTCACGTGGACATAAGACAACGACTTGACTTTGGAATTTGTTCCTTCAGCTTTAAAATTAAAAGCTAAAATGGCGCTTAAGCGGACTCTGAAACAACAAATAAAACTAGTGAGTGACTATTTGTACTGTACTTAGTTTGTACTACACTGTGTACTGAATATTATAGAAAAATGAGTCACTCATTTTATTCATTTGTTCTCTACAGATCATGATTACGTGGCTGGTCATTAATTGTCATACATCCAATATTCAGCTGAAACCAAAAAACATCCAACTAGAGGTTCCGCGCAGCCTAAACAAAATCAGCTCCTTAGATCTTTCCAGACCCAATCTAATCGTTTGTACTTTCTAGTGGGCAGAAAGAAAAAGGTTATTGTATCTGTGGCGTCCATCGAGGTAGTCCTACATCCTTCGCCAAAAAGGTTTCACCCTTCAGTGAAAAAAGTGAAAACTATTGCGTTCGCGCCTCTAATACCAGATGTGATACAGCAAGTAATTCTTTGCTAAGCAGTCATTCGGCGATACATTCATTACTTGGTGAGTGATCAGCATTTAGGATGAGGTATGTGACGTTCAAGGTATTCCAGTAAATCTGAATGTCAAAAATTTTGTGCCTTAGAAATACAAATATAAAGGTAACACACAATACAGCACCTAAAATAAATTAATTTATCCAGGCGGGCGAAAGTCTGTGCTGAAGGAAAATAGCCTGAAGCCTACCCCGAGTCTGTAATATAATTAAAGTCTTAACCCTTATTATCTATTGATTTGAATTTAAGGAAAAATACTTTAAAGGAATGGAAGAATAAAGTGAATAAAATTTAATGTAGGTTTAGTAATTAAATAGACCAAAAGAATGAAAAGAAAGGACGAGGAATCTGACTGGAGGAATTTTGTGTTTATTTTTGACTTCTTCGTCGGCTCGACTAGATTCCTATCTGGCCTGGTATATATTTCACTGTAAGTGGTTCCCATTTAAAAAACTTATAACGAATTTCTATTCTTATGCATAATACAATGACAAATGTCTTGTTTTAGACGTAACTTTCATTAAAAGTTGAATTCAACAGGTGAGGCGTTGTAATAAGGAACGAATTCTTATTAAGATATGCATTACAGTTAATAGAACTCTTAAATCTTTACTATAATAATTCGGATTGCTTGTTGTTCTTTCTTCCTTTTTTCGGTACGATTATTCCTTTTGAATTGATGCTAAGATTTATGCCCTTTATTTAGCCCTAACTCTTAAATATTTGAACAATTAAACCCTTTTGTTTTAATTCCCATTAATTGCAAGTATTCTCCCAATCCGGAGGGTTGTTCAATATGACTTCAGAAAATGGCCACAATATTTTCATCAGGATTGCCTCTCTGCTGTAGTTGAACAATAAAAATAAAAATAAAGAGCCTTGTGCCCGGTTCTAACGTGTTACTTAGTTGATCTTTCTGTGCAATATCCGGTATGGTAATTGTCCGGATGAGACTCTAGCCTGGATTAGACACCGTCGGAGAGCTGTGGGAACCATTGCAGAGGCCATGGCAAAGCCGAAAGTGGAAAACCCATTAGAAAAAAGGTTTTGATGATACATTTTTTATTAACTTTAATTTAAAAAACCAGTTTGATTTTATGTGCCTTACTTTCCGTTTTTAATTCATATATACACAACTGCAAGAAAAATACTAGGTACACAATAGAACGTATAAAAGTTGTAAAACAGAGAAGATAGAATAGAAATCAAAGTACCAGACACGGAGATATGACAGCAATTACTTCCGTTCCCCACTGTCACAGAGCTGGAAAAATCGTTACATAAATCTCTTGGTGGGTGCGACTGAGAAACGCCTGAGGTTTCACACAGGCTGGATAGCTTCCTGCATGGATGCCTGAGCATGAGGTTCATGCTTTCTTTCTTATGGTTATTCTATAATTTTTATTTATATGCTTAGGCTCTTCGGTCACTTCCTTTTTCGCCTGATAACGGATCGTATATTAACCTCATTTTTAGGTCCTTCAGCCACACAAGAGAGGGTCAAAAGGATTAATCGAAAAGGATCCGACTCAATGAGGCGTTAATATTGAAATGAACGGATAGGAAAATCAAATTTTACACTTGGTGGTCAGACGAGGAGCTCTCATTTCACCTTTCTGAATCCGCATCATTTCCGGCCATTTTATTTTGCACTTTCGTTACATCCGGTTCGGTTCCGCTTTTGTACTGATAGATTTTCTTTATCAACTTTGTCAGCCTGTCTTCGGTCCTCTTAGTTGACCGTAGGTTATTCTTTCACCTTTCTGTGCATCAGCATTCTGTTGATTCTTCCTCTGGTCAGGCTGTACGGGCCTTTTGGAGGTGGTCGTTCCCAACACACCATTTCCTATGTCATTCGATAAAGGTACCGTCCATTTTAAGGTTGACTTTCTGTCTAAAGATGCCAGAACAAACATTGAAAACCAAGTTTGGCGTTTTATCAATTTTAAGACAGCACCAACTGCAAATTTATCATCCTATTTTGTCACCTTCAAATTATTACATTTCCTGATAACTCGCACTCATTTTATTTTCGTAGCTTATTTCTCATTTCGACTCATTCTACTCAAGATTTGATTGTTCAGGATAAATGCTTGCATTTGAGTTCGACATTTTTTTTTATTCCACCTTTTTGTTGTTCATGTTTTTGTCTTGTCCTTTTGTCCTTGTATTTTGGCTTGTCCTATTGCCGAAGTAAACATTTGTATGCTTTAGAAGGTTTGGGTTCCCTCCGTACTTTCCTTTTTTGTTGTGATATGCATTGAAACAATTGTATAACATAATTTCTCAATTTCAGTTTCTTTTGACTCAGTTTGATTCATACGAAAGAAAACCATACTAGTTACCTTACTTTGGTGATATCTTATGTTGTCACTCTAGAATTCAGTATATTTTTTCAACTAATTAATTCCTGATGTAAATAATTAACTTTGTTCTTTGGTTTGGTGCTTTGAAAAGTAAATTGATCGGAACTTAATTGATTCAAAATACAATTTAGAAACCCATAAAAAGTGAGTAGTATTCAAAGATGAAAACTAAGTGGGTGTCAGTGTAGGAAGAGTTGAAAAGAGTTGCTCAAATGTAGGACCCATAAAATTTCGGGATATAAACCCGGTTGTCATCATCAACGCAAACATTTTATTAACCAAACTTATCGTATCATTTGCTTTGAAAATTTAAAATTCAGTTATAATTAAATTAAAAAAATATCTTAAAATTATGGTGCCATCTTTAAAAAACATAAAGTGACTTTAAACATTTCATCCATTTAGTTGGTAGTTTGCTCGCCCTTTTTCTAGTTTTCCTGTCCTTTTGGTATTCGCCTCCTCTATTATCTTTGCTATTGACAGCACTTTCCCAGTGTGCTCAATCCAAAATCAGTGGTTCAGTGACGTTAGCCTTCTAGCTGTTGAGGAAGGAAATTATTCTTCTCATCCAATTCGTCATGTTTTATTCTCAGTAGCTGGGCTCAAAAAGGTAGTTTTCGCTTCAAAAAGCATACGTGACTTTGAAAATGTCAGGATTAAACTTGTGATTGAATTATTCGTATATTCATGAGAAGACTGCTTTATTACTTAACCTTAAAATCAAAATGTAATAGTAATATGCTATATAAGAAAGTCTTTTGCAACTTTTTATATTTTTCATTTTTAACTTTTGCACTTGCGTGACCTTTTTTTGTACCCAGGAAAAATGCCCACGCAGAAAGGACCCCGCTGGGACGGAATGTACAGTTCTGTGGGACAAGAACCTACTATAAACCTAGGGAGACTACCGTGAGGTATTATCTGCGGCCTCTGCAGGAAGTTACCGTGGCCGAAGGCATTCGAAGGAACCAGCAACCGATCTCTGGCTCCTGCCCCCATGATCCGTGGACTTCAAGGAAGAACCCCAACATCCTTGCACCCCTGCCTCCGCTGACACATCAGTCGCCTTTGACGACACCCAGTCCCGGGGGGGGGGGGTTGGTTGGTTGAATTCTACAATCCGACAACCACATGAGGCCTCCTGCCTTTTAGTCGCATAGATCGCCAGCGCATAGGTTGGTCCCATTGTAACCAAGGGATCACATCGGGGTCTCTTGAGGGATCTCGCAATCACTTCTTAAGATTTCCTAATCAATAAATTTTATCATTTTGCTCCGTGTCAAATGGTCAAAAGCAGTTAACAGTTGCGGACTCTGTAAGTTGTCAGACACGAGAGACTGAAGATTGATAACTGTGAATAATATAGTTTAGAGAATAATAAACAGCAACAGAATGTAACACTCTCAACCAAATAATTAAAAAATAGAATTCAGGGATTGAGGTAAAGTGAAAAAAAAGAACAACTCACACAAGTTTAAGAGAATGGGGGAACCACGAACAGAGGCATGAATCCATGTAGTAAATTCAAGGAAAAACAACAGAACCCTAGTCAAACTTAATGAATTTGATTAATGCACTTTGACGACAACGTGTAACTGGTCTACAGTGTTGTCCAAACAACAAGAGGTAAACCAAGAAACGACAATAAACAGGGGGTGAAACGTTTTAATGGTCTTAATGCCTTACAGCAAGAGAATCCGATTCTGTTTTGGTTTACATTTATATATCTAAATTCGATTGATTTACGAAGGATTTCTAAGGCGGATTTCTGCCCAGACATCCGTCGCAGCGCCATTTTCTCAGATCCTCGGGCTTTTTGCCTTTCGTCAATCAATCGATTCAGTCTACCATCTCTCTCTCCCATATCTCACTAACGACCAAAATCACCTCCAAGGTGTTGTTGTCATCACACAGCTGACTTCCTCCAAACCAGTTCTTATTGGCATTCCTCTCGCAAACTTTGCCAAATCCCGTTCTCTTGGCTCCTCGAATTCTTTTCTAAAACTTTTTCCCAGTGCATCCCCTTTCAGTTGTCGTGTTCCTCGTATTCGACCCCCTCAGAAACCCCGGACGACTTCTAAAACAAAGTTAAAAGCGAATTTAAATTTTATTAATAAAAAAATTTACAGCTAGTAAAAAAGTAGATTTTTTCGTCGCCGTCGCCATCGTCTCATCAACTTCCTTTTATTTTTTAAGGTAGTTTTTACTTTTATTTTGTTCGTGTTAAAAACAAAACCAAAAACCACAGGGTCAATAAAAGTTTAACTAAATCAAAACATTGAGTTATTTCTTGTTAACGTTGAACCAGATAATTTTCTACGAATTACTAATACTGATACTACCCAATTTTTGAATCCATGACATGATCTTATAAACCGAAAGTAGGCAAAACATTTAATTTGTTGTACAATCAACTCAATAAGAATAATTATCATGTAGGAAGGTTTCCCTGTTTTTCTCCTTTCTGTACTGAAAGCTGTAGAGAGCTAGGAATATGCCGCAACGGTCACAAAACTAAAAAAAGAACGCTTTTCGGTGACAAAAACAGTTCTCTATGCTAAGAGTTCGTGTGCACTGCCCCACAGAAATAGAATCTTTTTCGTGCTCTTTTCTATTATAATTTTCGAAACGACAGATGTACTTAGGGTCGAGTTAAGTAGTGAGTGAGTAAATAGTAGTCGGTCTGAGTTACTACTCTGCTCAGTGTGATGAGTCAACTAATTGAAATTCAGAAAATAATTTGTTCTTACATACTTCAAGTGGAATACAAAAATGAAATTGAAGTTAACACTGAATTACTGATGTTTAGAATTCGGAGCTCTTTCCTAGACTTTCTCTGTAAAAAAGGGACAATCAAACGACACAAAGAAAAGAAGAGATCGAGAAGATGAATGGAGGAAAGTTAAAATGAGAAAAGGCAGAGTAACCGAAAAAGAAAGATCCGCTTTTGAACAGTTTTCATTGTATCCATCATTAAAGAACCTCAAAGCTCGAATTTTCCAGAAAGCCCACTTTAATATCCGGAGAAGATTAAAGTCAGGTCGATTTAGAAACTAAATTTTTTTTTTCATTCGACATCAATGATTTCTTCTATTTAGGCTGGAATAACCCACACCTGAGGTCAACTTTATTTCTTGTTTGTTCGTTTGTTTTTTGGAAAGGAAATGTCGAGAATTTGGCTTGGAATTATGGAAAACAACAAATTGTGAAATGAATAAAGAAATATAAAAAGCTCTTCATCAGACCCCAATTGTGTCATGAACTTTGTTTTCGGTTTTTCTTTTCCTTTTTTCATTTTCTAACAGTACTCTTGGCCTTCTGTTATTTTTATTTTCCCTTGTCTGCTTATAACCTCATTCTTAATTTTGCATTTATTTTGTGTCGTCCTTCATTTTAATGTTGGCGCTACAATCTGCGCTAGTCAAAAGAGTTGGTGTTCTGCATTGCTTAGAATGTACACAACAGTGTCTACATAAAATCTGCAAAGTAACTAATAAGCTGATGATGTTGACCACATCCTCACTTCGTGTTCACACTTATATAAAATATATTATACATATATATATAAATTTTTAAAAAGTTTGCCAAACTTGATTTTAAAAAATAAATAATTGTACCGTCAAATTGACTCTTTCGTTTTAACAAATACTTCATAATATAAGGCTTATGAACAGTTGGAATCTGTACTCCATTTATACTAACAATTATTACAAGTGCATAAACCTAAAAAAGTAGCATTTTATATTATCTTCCTACACATTAAAGAAATAATTGAAGGTGACTCTAAGTGAACAGTTAAATAATAAATGTATGTAAGTTTCCAACATTAATCTCACTGTTTCACTTACCTTCATTTTCCTCAGTTTCTGATAACTTTTTAAAATTTATTAGTTAACATTTACTAATATAACCTGCCTAAGCTATGTTGATTTTAATGGGCTGAGGAATACATTAAAAACTTGATTGTTATTCACGTGATTTCAATCAACCGCCAAGGGTAAAGCTCTATTTAAAGATATCGCAGTGTGTGTGTGTGTGTTTAGATGCAACAGGGAAAAATTACGGGGGCAGTTGATTGAAAGTACTGATCGGGGTTTGTTAGGGGTGGGGGTTTCCTAGTAAGCTTTTGCCTGAGCCATGGCACCAGCCAACCCTGCACCAATTGCCTCTAAACTACCGTGACGACTTTCGTTTCGGATGACTCAGGGGCCAGTTTCTGTGTTTTACCAGCCCACCACACCAAGGCACACCAAACAAATCGGCCTGGCGGTGTCCACGTGATTCATGTGACCGTGTGTTTCTTTTATTTCAGTCATTCGATTGTTACAACGCGAACTAGGAACACGTGCAACCTGGTGCTGTGATGGTGTGGCAAACAAGTACTCGTCTTATTGTTCTATAGCAATGGCGGACCGGAATCAGGTACCCGTTGTGCATATTTCCTGAAACCGGAAGTGCAAAATGAACTTGCGAAAGGCACGGCAATGCGAAAGACATTTAAGTTTTATTTACTTTATCGTTTTCTTCTGCCCCGTCGCGACAGGTAGGTTACAAATTTTATTCTTTTTGATACATAGTTTTTATATTAATAATAATTTATTTAATAACTTTTAAAGAAAAGATCGTAAATTTTTTGTCAACGAATGAAATACGGCTGTTGACATAAAAAGAGTTGCCGGTTTTATGGTTCCAACAGGCAAGTAGTCCAAAGGAATTTTAACTGTTCCAATAAAAAAATGCAAGTTGGTCAAATGTATTTTTTGATTTGTTTATCTGTTTATTAATTTTAGCCCAAACTAGATTTATGATTTTAAATTTAATTAAAATTAAGTTAAGTTCACATCAGTAATATCCACTGATTTTTTTAAAAAAATGGTATTGAAACCATGAAGCTGAAACTTTGTTTCAGTCTCTTTTAAAAACACCCAAAATTTCATATGACTGCATTTTTGTGAGCAGCTCACAAATTAGGTAAATTGAATCTAGAATGAAATAGTAAACTTCACACCTGCATAAAAAGACCGAATCGATTGAAAATATTGAAAAAAAAAATACAAAACTATTTCAAGAGTCACAAAAAGTATGAGAGTGAAATAAGAAAGAGAAGTAACTAAAGAGCTCTAATGTGCTTTTTTTCCTTTTCTTGTTCCCTGGTTAAGAACATTCACGAACCGCCGAAGGCTTCACTTTTGAATTTGCTTCGGATTTCGTCTCTGAGCTACGTTTGTTATTTCTCATCCATTTTCATTTTATTTAATTAGTTATCCTTTTTTCTTTCTTAGTTAGGACTGCTGTACAGTACCTGTCAAAAGCATTCCATGCCGATTTTTTACCGTTGTGAAGCCCTACAGCGACCTCCAAGTTCTTTCTTTCTTGTTGTCACGCTGGGCACTCCGTCAGGCTGTAGGTCGAGCTGTAATGTATTCTGTATTCTATGGGAATCTGACGAAGAAATTAGTTTGTTACACAGCATGGGAATTGTTGGCTAAACATTTCGGAGACTACACCACTTGAAGTTATTTAACAATTAACTCCTTCCTGACTAATGGCAGACCATCAAAGCTTTCGTGACATGCTATAAAAAGATGCGTTTACTGCCTTAAAAATTAAAGCAACTAATCAAAAAGAAACTTTAACATGATTTTTAGGAGGAACCAATTTTGTTTACTCAGAGTCTGAGGTAACGTTGTTCACTTACTAGTCACTATTTAACTACTTAGGTAGTGAATTGAAAATTAATGAGAATAATAATAAACTCTTACTTTTCTATGTTCATGCGTCCGTGGCGTTCATGAGAGCTCCTGATGCATTCTGACACTCATTATTTAAATGTTGTTTGTCTCACCGTTTTCCGAATGATTCGATTTCAAATAACAAGTTATCTGTGAGTACAACCGTACCACACAAATTTGACACGCTTCTTTTCAAAAGTAATAGTGTACCTGAGTATCTGACCACGTTGTCGGGACGCAAAACCGAACTATTATCATAGAACTATCATCTTTTTAGTGACAACATTGGATTGTTTATTTATTTATTGATCTGAATGTTACGTAAAATATTACAAGCCAAGATCTCCATACGAGTAATTTAACCTGAATAAGTCAGTTTGCCACAGATTACGGTGCAAATAGACAAAAATTATGATATATATAAGTAATGATATATTTTCAAAACATTGTTACTTGCTTTGAAAATATATTTATTTTTTTATTTATATATTCATTTTATGAATTCTCTCAAAGTCAAGTTTCGAGTTTGTTTCTTCCATTCTTTTAATGAACTTTTAAACGATTTATTGATCGCATCCGTTACTATATGTAACGCCACTGATTACATTCAAGAAAAAAATGTTAATGTTAAAAAAAATAATTTTAATAACTTTTAATTATTTTTATTTCAAATAAATATTCATTAAAATGTTGTGTAAGAAATTCTCAGGTCACGTAGATTCAGAGTTAAATTTTATTTTGTTAATCATATAAATCCTTCAATGCGATGGGTAAGACCACTGAGACAAGTGAGGCAAGACACAACTTTGGCATGTCAAACTGAGTAATGTACATTAGATAATTTTCTTTCCTATAATTGGGTAATCATCATCCTCGTAGAACGCTCTATTAATTGCAACGAACTATATTATTTAATTTTCCCACTCAAAAAGTCAAACAAATTGTTATCTTACCAAGAGTAAAAAAACGTTTTAAACGGTCTGAGGAGTCACTCAGACGGAACTTATGACCAAGCGCCGCGCACACCATATGGTCCAAGTGCCGGGAGAATCAGTGACCATGTCGGGGTCGAACCCCGATCAATAGATTACCCCTTTCAAACAATTATTAATATGTTTTGTTTTGTTTCAATAATAAGATTCTCAATTTTGAGGAACGAAATAATAAGGTGACTAAAGTTCGTTTCCAGGCATTTGACTGGCCTCAAGGGAAGGATAAAAATGTTTATTTTTGAATCGAGTCGACTCCTTCAATAAGAGACCTACAAATACAAGTAAGGTTCTATTAATTTCCTTTAAGTCACATAAAATGTCAGTGAATCACAGTAGTGTTAGGGGATGAATTAAATTAGGCACCTTCGCAGGTGGTGCACGAGCTGGTCAGCGATGGTGACACATTGGGGAGCCCCAGTCTAAGTTTTGGAGCTTTGTCAGTGCCCTTTTGCTCCCCTTCGCTTTATTTTCACGCGATTCTGAAGATAAGCAAATAAAAAGCTGACTCAATAGTGAAAATGATTTCATCCCTACAACCCTTGAAAGGTGTGCTGTGCTAGTGATAGTTTTAATTCAGTGCACAAAGACCAGTGATTCCTGTTTCTATTTATGCGTCTATGTGTAGATTATTATTTTTGGAATGTATTCTTCACCTTTTGCTTGCCACATTGAACCATAATTTGTAGATTTAGTTGTAAAATTGAGGTGATGAAATAGTAAAATGAATAACATGTCGGTTCAACAATAAAAGAGAGAAATAATTATTTGGAAAATTTCTTTAAAGTCATTTCGAGCTATAAAATCAAAAGAGCAAAAAACTGGTGACACCGGTGGTGGTAACCAAGTTGCTGAAAGAAATAAGGATGAATTAAAAAGAAGTTGGTGAATAAAAAGTTGCTAAATACAAGTGAAGCGATTTTAAATCTAGTAAGTCGACCAAAGAACGGAAAAACAGATTCCAAAAACATTCACGGAGCAACTGAACAATGGAGCTCTGAGAAACGACGTCAAACAACTAAATGTTCACGTTGTTGTCTATTTGTTTACCCCTCAACATGAACATATGTCTATTTATGAGAGGGAACCATCAGGGTAAGAGTCAAAAGCGACAAGTTGGGTGCCTCCGATGTTCCATCCTTAATTTAAAGTTTAAAGTCAATGAACTTCAATTTCAGTGATGCTGTCGATTGGCCTCAGGCTAACACTGAACTCTCACCTGCTTAGATTGCGGCTGCAAAAACCTAATTACAATATTATAATTGCATATTGTGTAAAAAAATGAGCCATGAAAGAGTCGGTTCTTGCAGTACAGATGTTACCAAAATGCCAAAGCACTGCCCCGGAACATTCTATTACTGTATAGATATTCTGGTGAAAAAACAATACTTCCATTTCTGAGTTGTTCTGCCATCAATATTGGAAAATAGAAAGTATTATTTCCCTAATTTTACTTTGTTTCTACACTGAACCTGACTATGTATTATACCGACCGCAAGTAATGGTAGTTAAATGCCAAGAACCACATTCCAACGCATATAAAGTGAAAAAAATGTACACACCTTGTGTAGAAAACTAAAGTCTCGGTTTAACGTGTCATATGACAAGTGTCACAGTAGATGGGCAGATGTTCAACTTCATACATAACTGCCCACAATTACCACTCATAACATTCTGTCGAGCGGTTGTAAAAGCCCAGGTTGTTTTGTTATACTTTATTACTTTTTATGTGGCGTGATAAGAGACTACATTTTAGTAATATCTTCCTACATATCAACTTGCATTCCTTGATTTTATTCTTTCTCTGCCGATGTGTTCTGTCGAGAGAGACGTCAGTTTTTCACCGGCAACTCGCTTCGGGTAATTCTTTGCCTGAACTTCCGGTACCCGCAATATAAATTATTATCAGTAAGTAAACGGGAAAAAGCAAACTCAAGTAAAAGTCAAGAGACGGTGGGTTGTCTCACTGTTGTGTTGCTTAGGAAGAACGGAGAGAGAAAGGAAAACGCGTGGGACAGACGCAGTCAGAGGAAAACTACAAGGGGAAAATATAAATGATAATTTGGATGCACGGCAAAATATTTATTACAGTTCAATGAGAATTTAGTTGGATGAAAAAGATAATATGCAATTTAAGATGCTGTGGAACACTACGAGACACCAACCGTACAGTTATTTATAATGACGTATAAAATACAAATATAAAGCAGATAGCAAGCGACAACATTATGAATAATCAATAAGACAGGAGGGCTAAATAAGAAGTAGGATTTGACTTGGAATTTTACATTTTCATGATTGTAACTGAGTGTTTCACAACTGACTATCACTCCTCCACTTCCTACTCCCGAAGAAGGATATTGAATAGACAACAGATTACATCTGATATCTCTCATCATGTGCCTTACAATGTAAATTAAGAATTAAAAAGATTAAAACGGAATGAAGGAAATGACAAAGGAAATTTCAAGAAAAAAGGAAATGAAGAAGGAAAAAGCTGAAGGGACGGGTGAAGCGACAGAATCGCAAAAAAAGAAAAAGAATTTTCTTTAGACATTTTCTCCTTTTATGAAAAATTCCAAGCGTTCTGAAAATCGAAAAGAAAAGAATTCGAGGTGCTTTGGAGATGAGGACAACGGAAACGTAGACGATAATTTTCGATTAATCGAATCACCGGACAACGTGCGATGCCCCCAAGGGGGAGAAAGCAAAAAGTACCTGAGGACGAAAAAAACCGAACGGATTCATTCAATTTTAATTTCCCATTATCGATAATTTCATTTCCGATCGTTTGTTATCGTTGCGTTGTCGTTTGTTGCGTGTACAGAGAGAGAGAGAGAGAGAGAGAGAGAGAGACATCACGTGAGAGCAGATTTGTCTCCTTTCAATTTTGGAATTTATTCAATCCTGATAATCGTGAAATTTCTAATTAAAACAAAACCAAGTACCTTTTTTCAGTTGTAGACTGTGTAATACTAGTTTAGTGGTTCCTCGTTCGTTTCATTTGATTTCTCTTATTCGTTTGTTTGAATATTATGACGAAAACGAAAGGAAGTAGGTGACAGATGTGATAACGAGTAAATTTCAAACACAAGCAACCTTCTTGAACAAAATAAGATATTGTACAACAAGGTTCGCAGATGTGAGGAGAAGGAGAAATCCACTCATAGACAATTAGAACGGCGGTAAAAAGGTAGGAGTAGTGAGGGAATATCATCCTGAAGGTGACAATGGCAAGCGTTTGCTCTGGCAGTGACAGAAGACCCAACATTTTCATTTCCTTGGCCTTTACACACTTCTCCTTTTCTCTTCCACCTCTACCTCTCTCTCTCTCTCACCATTTCCTTTGTCTGATATTATATTATCAATTACTTGCATTAGATATATTATCGGTGTTCATTCTAGCGACATAACCATCTACCAATAGAAGTAACACTCGTTGATGGTCTGCCCAACTTAAATTTGTACTTTTTTTCAGTTGCATCTTTTGCATTTCTCTACTCTGCAGGCTCCTTATGAGGAATTTTGTCCCCGTTGCATTCCCATATTTAGTTTCTATGTTTCTTGACTTTGCTTTCTCACCCACGCATGGTACATCTGATTTACACTTTTTTAAATAGGGTATTGTCTCTTAAAAATCACACTTGGTTCATTCCTGTGTAGTGCAACTCCTGCCAATTTCTTTTATTCTTAATATTTTGCTACTCTTCATAGGAAACCCTCCATTTTTTCATTTCTCAATTTCTTTCGATTTTCAATTAAGCAAAAACTTTTGGTAGCGGAGAATCGCAAAGATAAAACCACCGCTGTCCAACTTATCAGGAACTCAAGGAATTCAAAATTTGAAAAACTAAGGAATGGGAAAAATATGAGAAAATCTATCGTTCCTTCGCGTTAAATTAATTGAAAACCCCCAAAAAATTTTTGTACAAAAAATACGTAGTCGATTGTAATGAGAATTCATTGCGAACGAATTTTCTGTTGAACGGGAAAAGGCCGACGGCTTAATTTCTGCTTTTTCAATTTTGTCTATTGAAAAATAAGATTTGTCAAACCCTGTGTAAGTCCAACTGTTTCCGGTTAAAATTAACACAAGTTTTGTAATTTTATTTCTTTTCAAGAATCCTCCCACCGAAAAGGTTCAAATGAGAAGTCTCGTTTTTTTTATTTTCTCGAGTCCATCCGAAGGAACCGGAATATTTGCTGAAATTGGGCTGTCTGAAATGATCTCTTTCCGGTCTTCTTTGATTTTTCCTTCATTCCGATTTTCACTTAGAGTTTTTCTTGTTGGCTTTTTTCACATCAAATGATGTACCGGGGTATTACCTTTATAAACCATTTATTAACAAGTTCATTCGTAGTAAAAGAGTTAAACAGTCAGGGTTGTGAAAATTATCTTTTAACTTTTTCATTTGCCAAAATGACATTCAATTTGAAAAATAACTCGAGTGGAGATATGTTTTAAATGTTGCAAGAGAAAAAACGTCACGTTACGACTCATTCGTTGTTTAGGTACCCGTACAATCTACCGTTCTACTGTTGGTTGCGTCATACCTGGCAAATGATTAATTCACATCACACTTGTCCCATTTTGTACATCTCCTTGTCGTCAGAGTAATATTTGGATTGAAATGGTTTTTGTTATTCGCCATCGTATCATCGATCCTTCCATCTCGCATTCCGCTTTATGGCTCATAACAATTTCAAAATTTGATGGTTTTGTCTTCTTACTCAATTATTCAAGAACATTGCGGGCAGATGTGAGTAGGGTTCGTGTGAGAGGTTGAACGACGCTCGAGTTTATGCCAAACCCAGAATCTGGCAGTAAAACATGAGTACAATCTTTTGATATTTAACGTTCAATTAAGTCGTCAACTTCAGACAGAATAAAATATTAACTCTTGGGTCAAAATAAAATTTTACCGTGTGGGTAGGTGACGAGGTACCTGCCTGAGTTGCCCTTGACCCTTAAACCTTTACAGACTTCTTGGTGTTGCTGCACAGGTGTCAAGGTGTCAACAAGAAGACTTCGATGTTCAACTTTCTTTTTTTCACCGTAAAATTTAATTATTTATATTTAATGTCGGTTGATCAGAGTGTTTCGCTTTGCCCCCTGGCCCCGAAAAGTCGAACCCACAAATTTAAAAAAAAAATAGTCATGTATCATCGTTAAGTAACACGAAAACTTAGGGGGCTGAAGTTGTGGCGAGATACACCAAAAAAATTAGATTGGCCCTAAAGAAAATCCGACATGAAGAAAACATAATTTCAAGTTATGAAGAACACGAAGAAGGAAATAAATTAATTAGAGAAGTGAGATTATAAACTAGAAATTAAGAGGGATGAAAGAAGAATGTGCGAGCGTGTAAAAACAGTGCAGAAGTAAGAGAGAGAGAGAGAAAAGGGGGCCGAATGAAAAAGGCGAAAGTGGCAAAAGGAAAAGATGGTGGGACGAGAAAGTAGAAGAGGAATTATTTATTGCGGCATTAAAACAATGATATCTGTAAAATTATGGCCACGGCTGTGCTTGCTTTCATTCTTTTTCTAACCCGCTGCCTTCAGTCCCCTCCTTGCTCAACTCCTACTCATCCATCCATCCATCCATCTATCTATCTATCTATCTATCTATTTATTCTATCCATCTGGGATTTTAATTTTTGACAAGAAAACCCTGTTTATTTATGTGTTATTTTCTTGGATTTTCTAACGGTAAAAGTTCAGCTTTTCCCTTATATTTGAATGTCATGGTACAAATTTAACCCTGGACAATTGTTCTGTTCTCAAATGTTGAAAACTACAAGAATCAACACCATGCGTCCCTCACTACACCCCCCTTTCTTTCAGAGGCTCCAGTTACCTGGACACACCTTTTTTGTCTTTCTTTAAAGGTATTGCTGTGAGACTTTTCAGGTACATCCGAAATGTGCGAATTATTTGTCTGCCGCCTCTGCCACCAATTTCCAACTTTTTCAAGTTCATTCTTCTGCTCTCCGTTATTAAAATTGTTTTCATTTCGTTTTTCTGTCTTTCTCTCGTCTACCATTCCTTTAACGACCTGATAAATTATCTGTTTTCTTAACGACAAGAAATTTCTGAAACGCTTACCATTTTACTTGAAAATTTTTAAATGTCTCTTGTTTTACAGTCCACCCCCAAAAATCTTGCTTTTTCTTCCATGTTCATGTTCCTTTTTTTCGTTTCCTTCATCATCTCATTCAAGCAAATAAAGTTTTATTTCTCTAAAAAGGTATGCAGATTCCCATTTTCACAATCATTTCTTCCTTCCTTTGCATGTTCTTTTACTGTTAATGTTTTTTTCATACTGCCATTTTATCTTTTTTCTGGCATTCTGAATTCTTAAGCCTTTTGCCATTTTTCAATGGCATTTATTAATTGGAAAAAAGGGGTAATACCACTGTAACCCTCGTTGAGAAAGAATGTCTTAATATATTTGTACAATGTTGAATAATAATAGACGGTTACTAAGAAAATACTAGTGTTCCCTGGTTAACCAGAGGCTTCACTTTTGAATTTTCTTGGAATTTGGTCTCTGAGACTCTGGTCTTTTTTTTCATAGTTAGGACTAATGTCAAACGCATCCCATGCCGATTTGTTGCTGACAATTTTGATCTATGATTTTTTTGCTGTTGAGTGGCCCTACAGCGGCCTCCGAGTTCTTTCTTTCTTGTGGCCATGCGGGGCAGTCCGTCAGGGTGTGGATCGAGTTGCTTTTGCATCCATTTCTCCAGGTCCTGGCAGGTATCGTCCACTTTTGGTTTTTTCTATTGTCCAAGTGGGTCTTCCATAAACTTGTGACGTTTATCGTTCTGTCTTTCTTGGTTTGTATCTTTCCTGCGTGGCCGCTGCTGGGATTTGGGTGGGAGGGGTGCTGAGACTGCTGTTGCGGATCCAGCAGAGATGACATTATACCCTCTTATCATTCATATTAACAATTATGTTTGTAGTAGTGCTGTAATTTTGTTTTTCTTCTTCGTTTCTGCTCAGACAGGAGCTCCATACAAAATACTATTTAGTAGTGCCTGGTACTCAGAATTTTTCTGCAGAAAATGATAAAGAGGGTGATGAAAAAATGAAAGAATGAATGACATTAAATAAAACTAAGCTTATAATTAACTTGATGTTGTGCAAGTAACTTGAAGGGCACAATCTGGTATTTGGCATTTTTATCTCGCTGTTGGTGCATCTGAATAAACGTCAAAGCCTTCTGCAGCTCTACGTGCCACGAAGGAAATCATTCGATTCTCATCTGGACTGATCAGTATGCCTGATCACGATCCGATCGTGCCTGTGCGAGAAGTGAATTTTCGATGGCTGACGAAAATTTTCTTTTTGGGTTTTTCAAAGGCACGTGGAATTTCCTTAGGAAGGCGAACCTTTTTTCTTGGCTTAGTCGACGTGCAAGTGGTAGGTTAATGCAACAAACATGTGCTGCACATTTGAAATTTGCCTGTTACTTATCTTCTATTTTGAATTCATAACCAAATCAAAATAATTTTCAGATGTTAAATTAGCTTCAGCAAAATAAAATGTTGAATGAAAATGGCCTAGGTGGAAGGATAGACAATGACTATTTGTGGCAGAAAGTCGTATTTTTATATTTATTGTAGGACGTATTATTATTTCTACAACTAGGAGTGCTGATGGAAGGAGGGACCTAGATACAATTATGTTGTGCTACTCACTATATTGCTGGCTGGTATTCACATTTGACACTGGCGAGAGATCCGGCAGCAAGTCACCAAAACTAAACACAAGTGAACTGAACTGCACATGATCAAAACTCACTGTTATACATTTACACTAGCTCATTGTTACGGACGGACTGGTCGAAACGAAGTAATCTGGTTTGCTACTGACTGACCTGTAGATATTCCTCTGGCTATTCATTCATTAGGGGACGCCACGGAGAAAGGTCGTGGGTACGGGGTACAGGGTCATAATAAACCCTTGGCCTAAAGTCTATTGTCAAGTAGATGCGGACGCTAAAGCCGAATTTAGGTACTTGTTCTGTGAATGAAGAATGAATAGGAAAACGAATAAGATCTATTGTTGGAGCCAATGCCAAGAGTGTATAGGGTCCACTAAGAGAAAACGTTCTTTTCTCAACGGGTAGGTATTAGATAGGCATATACGTAAATTGGGTTGCGGTGGTCGGTACATGATGAACGGTGGTAAACCTAATTAATCACTTTATTTTTCTGTTTGTTGCGATTCAGACGCATTCGAACCTCCCAATTTCCATTCTGCAGTTGTTTGCTATTATTTTATCAAGTAACTCCCTCGCAAATTCTCTTCAAAAGAAATTGAAAAAAATTTAAGGGTTCCATATGCTTCTTTTCAGTAGCAATATAACACGGTATTATTACTTTTCTTAAGCCTCATGGAGAAATAGAAAAACTAAAAATACTGAGGTACAATATATGTGTAGGTTAAGAATGCAAAGTAGATTTGCATTATAGGATGATCATGAATTCGAATGGAAGAATAAAAAGTTAAACGGAAAATGAAATAAAAAAGGAATGTATTGACACACACAGAGGAAGAAAATTAGTCAAAAAAAGAAAATTGATAACTGATGAACAGTAAAAAATGTTTAGAGAAAAGGAAGACGACAGAGATGAAAATAAGCAGTCACAGACGAGTAAAGTAGAAATTATTTACATTATAAATACATAGTATGCTGTATGCCCATAAAACGTTTTTTCGACATTCTTCTTCGACGACCTTTCCGGGGTGCCTGGAACTTTTCACCGCCTCACTTTTTTATTGTCCTTAATGGGTTTCCCGATGAAAATTTAACCCAAAAGACATCAATGCAGCCAAGGGATGAGGAACGTACATAAAATTTTGTGGGGAAGGCATCGTTAAAAAGAAAAATTTCGATTTAGGAGATTCCGCCAGCAGATATACTGATGAGGAGGTGGGAGCAAGTCGGTCATCGATTTACCATTAATTGCTCTTTCATAATTCTCTTTTGCCATGTAAATTACTTTCTCTTCCCAACCGCCCCTCGCACACACACACACACACATACACACACACACACACACGCATACATACAGAACCGAATTAAATGCAAAATTTTGGTTTCAGGATACGTGAGATATTCAGGTGCAAAGGACAAGGACTTTTGGCCTTCTGAGCATCCGACGAAGACGACCAAGCCTGCCTTTGAGGACACGGAAACGAGAATTGTGGCAATGGCGGGCAGGGATGTCACACTGCCCTGCCTTGTCAAAAACCTCAACGACAAAGTGGTGAGTTTCTTGTGTCACACGTCCAACTCAAACCTCATAACCGGTTGTATGAGAGTACTGAAAGGTAGTGCAGTAACAATTCTACCTGGTCCTAGCCTCCTCTTGTGCAATTCCTAACCCCTTTTTGTATTAGCTTCTTTGGTTTCCTCTCAAATCGTTGTCTTATTTGTTTCTTATACACTTGGAACTCTACAATTTAAATGGGAATTTGCCAGGAAGAGTCAAGGGTGCCCAAGTCAGGTAATCATCTGTTAAGCAGGTTAGCAGGCTAGCTCTCTCCTAAACGATTTCTAAGATGGACCTGGAGGTTTTTTACTTGTATCCAACTGTTCATCAATGTCTCCTTTTCCTCCAGGAATTGGTAACGTTCGGGATCTTCAAGGTCTATTTTTCAATTGAAAGACGAGGAATTTAAGTTTCTTCAATTAAATATGTTGACCAAAAGTTGAGATGATTAATGTGTTATTCAGAACTGGGGTTATTCATCATCAAAGTAAATTTAGTGATTAGTCGGTGAATGGATGAGCAGATGGTAGGGCAGATGAGGCGCTGGCCAAACGAGGCCCCGCTGAGACCCAGCCGCGACCCAACGGCTATGCTTCGCTGGCCGCTAGCCCATCTCCTTCTTTACTTCTTTCTTTGTTTCACCCCAAAATTTGACCTTTTTCTGCTTGTTTTATGTTTTTATCTCAATTTATGTCATTTTTTAATCCTCAGGGTCTTTTTTCATATTTCAATTGAGTTCGGTTCCTCCAGTTCACAACTGCTTTATTTGTACTGCGACTTTGCCATTATTTCTGGTTTTGTCTGGTATTTTGTCATTATTTTGTTTTATTTTCGTCTTTCCTTTCCCTATTTTCTCGACGTTCTTAACATTCTTTTTACTTCCTCTCTTTTCTCCCTATTCATTAAATTCATATTTTTTCTAGGTACTTTCTTGGGTACATGAAAGTAAATTAAGAATCCACAAAGCGTTTTGTTTCATTAATGAGTTTCACGAGGCATAAAATGAAAAATTAGACTTGTTTGGTTGCGTAGTTTTCCTAATCAAAAAACATACTCAATTAATGTTAGACGACGCATGACGTCTTACATGCCAGAAATAGTTTTTTAAGTAGCAGTGTAGTACTACAGAGCACTACATTACACAACATAAAATTACAAAAACTTCTTCTCTAAGCTAAGTGTGGAAGGGTAGCTGAAAAGATTAATTGATGATTTATCTCAATTATTACCTTCAATTCTTGGTGTTTGTTTCTTTCTTTGTAGAAACAATCGGTTACCCATGTTTCAACTATCTTTGTTGTCTGACTAAAAATAAATTTTAGTTACGTCAGCTTGGGAAAAGTAAACAGAAGAATTTAAGAGTAGAAATTATTGGTATGTGAGAAAAAAAATTGTAGAATAAAAATAGTTGTTAAGGTAAAGGGGGATGTTACCAGTTGAACGAAATTTAATAGGTAAGCCTTCAACATCTGCCCAGTTGAATTTATGTCTGTCACTTATTTGAGGACACAGTTTGAAGAGGATAAATGGGTAGCTTCCGTGTGGCCCCAATTCAATTCAAATTTCTGGGTTTGGGGAATTGTCTAATAATTAATTGGAGTTAAAATATCAGATAAGGCTAATTTGAAATAAATTAATCCTCTTGATGATTAACAATTGCCTTTGCACATTGCAATTTTCCTGGTACCAAACAAAATATGACACTGACATTATGTTAATCAAGACGGGATTTATTGATTCTGACGTTGCATGAAAGATTTGCTAAAAATCTTTAGGCGCTCCAAAGGTACGACATTGGAATCGTAATTGGAATTCGGTTACAACCAGGTTTGAGAAATAGATTTATTAAATACTATAAATTAAGTATAAAATAAAATGCTCCTGAAGAACAGTCTGATCAGCTGAATGATTGTACATGTGATAGAGCAGAAAATAAAAAGTAAGTTAAGTAGTTTGACTAATATTTAATACGGGAGCGATACGAGGTAGCGATGATGCAACCAGTAAGTAGGCAAAATAAAGAAAATTATTATTAATATTTGTAATAATTGTTGTAACAGATTAAATACAAGTAATAAGTGGCGATAAGTAGAATTACAATGTTTAGTAATTGAATATAACATGTATTCGTGAGTAATTTTGATTTATTCAAATTTGCTATTTTTCAAAAGATTTAAATTTCTTCAACGAAGTATCTAAATTTCTATATACATTTTTGTACATGTCTTTGTTTGCGTGGTATTTTTATACGATTTGCACCAGAAAGTGAGGATGTTGTCAACGTCATCCACTTCCTCGCTCCGGCACAAGGAACAGACATTAGAATTTAAAATTTTGAAACGGGTCAGGTACTGTTTGAATTTCCCGTGACCCGTTAGGATAGGTTGGACTGTGTGCAGTAATCTAATTCTAAGTTTTAATACATTAATCTGATTTTGATATCTGGGAAGAATTAACGTGAAATGTGTGGGTCACGCACTGTAGCCTTTCGTGTTTATAATTAAATACTTGCTTTGTATTGATAATAATTAATTTTTCATATTTTTATTTGGTTTTGGACAGAATGTTGAGGCTTCATATCCCCATATTATCTGAATCAAGTCCTTGTACAACACAGTTCCGCATTCTTAAAGTCAAGACCCTGTTATGGTTCTCCTCTCGGCTGCGCCAACGTGGTACGTTCCAGGAGATTTCCAGAAAATAACACCTTTTAAGCTTTTACAATTGATATATGGTTTAGTTGAATTTACATAAAACGATTATCTGAAGATTGACTAAAGACTAATGATTGATGTGAGATTTAACAACTGGACTACTGATTTAATGAGTGATTAATTACCAAACCTGAACCAAGACTGAACTAAACTGAGCTAAAGCTGAATCTACTGACTGAATTAAACTGAACCCTACGCTATTTATAGGGGGTGCATGAAATAAAGAAAATAGGAATAGATAAAAAAAGCAGAAAAACGAACATTGTTAACCGCAATGAGATGCGCCTGATGAAGAGCCTAATATAATAAATGTAAATGTGGACAACATTATTAGATAGGTGGATAGTAGATAGGTAGACATTATAAAATCGTATGTGCAAAAATGGGACTAGAAAATATCTTTAACCTCCCTGTGGCAGAAAGCAACAAAATAGACCAAAAGATGACAAGGGAAGAGTGACAAAGGAAAAAAGGAAAATGTCACACAAAAATTTAGGGGGCTCAAGTGGAAACTTTAACCTAACGGAGCCTTCACGATTCTAAAAATCAAGTCAGAGTCTCCACACATGTGTCGGAACAATCAAACGCACACTAAGATATTAAGTGGGACATGTTACGACTAAGGAACAAGGAAAGATTTATGGGCAGATGTAAAGGTTGAAGGCGTGACGCGGAAAATGAGCAACACACAGTGACAGAACCACGGTGGAAGTGCAAAAGAGAGGAGGTAACCATGCCAATGTTACCGCAGAAAGAAAAAGTAAAGCTCATTCGGCGACAGGTCTGGGTAGAAGAGAAGGGGCCAACTCCCAAAAAGCGCATTGCGTTGCTCCTCATGGCCGTAACAACTCAAGAACCAGAGGTTAAAGGCATTGTCCTTGAAGGAGGAGAGGGGTTCAGCAGGTGAAGGGAGCAGGTACAGAGGCCCTGGGCCCTCCACCGACACGCCCAGGACAAGGGCCCCTTTTGGGCGTTGTGTTCGTTTCTGGCACGCAGCACTGTCATCTTCTTCTTTCACGACTTTGACTTTCTTTCTCCTCTTCAACCTCTTCTGGTCACAGCGATGTTTTTTCACCACAGTAATTATCTCAACTGTCTTATTGTGAGCCTTCTTCTCGCGTCACGACTTAATCAGCATTTTGAACCTATAATTTATTACCCGTTTAGCCTCTTCCAGTTGGTAAGTTCCCCGCTGGGAGAATTTTATTTATTATTTATTTTTCTTTGTGTTTTTTTTCTCTGGTTATCTTCTGCCTTCGTATAACAACCCAAAGCATAAGATTCTACAATTGTTGGGAGCTACTGAATTCACCAACCACATTGTCTTAGTGATTACACCTGGAAATTAACATAGACAATGGTATTTTGAATAAAAATATATTATAACTACAAATAAAAGAAACGGTGCGTTAAACAAAGTAAGGCAAGGCAAGTTTTGTACAACATAAGCAATTATAAAATTGACGGGTGACAAAATGTGGAATGAAACAATGAAAAAAATTAGAAAATTGAAGGAATGAAATTTAAAGTAACAAAAACGGAATATAATTGAACAAACAAAAACTGTCAAAAGATGTATAAAGAAGTTACAAATTAGAAGAAAACGGAAATGCAAGGTGAACTAACATAACAAGTAAATTTGATCCTGAACGGGGTACTTTTAGGGGTAGGTAAACTGTTTTCACCACCGCCGATCAAACTTTACCCTTTTCCCCTGGCGGGGTCACGTCTGTTTGTGTTCATTTGTTTATTTGTCCTGGCGCTTGCTGCCTATTTTGTTTACATTCCACGTTCACATGTGTTTCTCATTTTATTGTGTTCACCACATTGCCATTTAAAAAAAATTTTCATCTTGCCAACAGGTACCACATCGTCAACCATTTCCTCAGTCTCTTTTACCATACCTCGGAATATAAAGGATGACATGCACTCAAAGATGTTTTGTGAAGTATTGTAATTCCCTTTTTCATCAGGTTGTTTTTACCTTAATGCATTATTTTTACCTGCTTACCTGATTTACTAATTTTTTATTATTTCCTTCAGTTTCTAAGAATTGAAGGAATTTCATGCATTAAATATGCCTTCTTTTTATTTATTTTACATTAGATTTAAGTTTTTTTCGGTCACCGGTTACTTTCTAAAATGATGGAATGGGTCAGAAAGAAGTGAAGAGAATGAAATTATGTCGTCGTCCTCGGTGGCCGTGATTTACATAGTCGACCACTCCTTCCTTTATTAATTTTCAACCCGAGAGCAATTTTCTGATCACGTCATGTAAAACGCCGGCTGTGATATATGACTATTCCCTTATCTGTTACTCTTTTTGTTGTTTTCCTCTTTTGCTTTATTCCTTGACCTCTTTCTTATTTAAACTAAACTACAGAATTGTAATGATTTTTCACTCGTGTCATCAGGAATTGTGTTACCTATGAAATTTTATTACCCGACAGACTAGGTGACAAATTAATTAATAATTGTAATTGAAGTCACTGTACGACTACATGAGCGAGATGGAAATAGTGAAAAGTTAGAGAAGATGAAAATGTTTGAATTAAATGCGAATGAAAGAAATGCGAAGATAGAATAATTAAGAAGGTAAAGTAAATAATAAGAATGAGAAATATTAAAAATGTGGTGTGTGCACGACTTGAAAAAAACAAAAGTTTGAAAATAAACTTGAAAAATAAAAATATCATTGAAATTGACAGCCTGACTTTGTCCAGTTAAAGTTTGAAATTGAAAAAGAATCGAGGAAGTACAAGGAATTGTGAAGAGCAAGAAAATGGATAGAAGAAGTGGTGAACAAACAAAATCAATTAAAAGAAAAAAAAATATCCGAAGACGAGAATGAGGTCAACGAGAGCCTTCAAAGGTCTAGGAGAAAATGAAAAGAAAAGAATAGGCGAGAAAACAAACAGACGATTTAATAATGCATTGGGTGGATAAGAAGTTGCAGAAAAACAATGCAGGATTAAGGGAAACATGACGGAAAATGTCTACAAGTGGGCGGACACGACATACAGATTAAAATGAACTTGAAATACTGAGGCCTGACGATTGACAGCGACTGGGACTTTGGAACACATTCCAAAACGTCAGACAGAAGATACACCGGACGACAGGACTCTTGAAGGGACTTCTACCTATCAGGAAGGGGCCCTCCGAGAAAAACAGGAGACCATATGCAATGACAATAACGAACGCACTGACGTACGGTTCCAAAATCAGGAAAGCAGCCATCTAGAAGAACCACAAACTAAACCAGACGTTACAAATACAGTGATCTATTGCCATCAGGACTGTCAGGGGACACCGAAAGATAGCCGCGGACACGGCGCGGCTACTCGCTAGGACAGAGGCAATAGATCAAACCTCAGGAGTACCAAATCCAATAAAGAAGAAAATGTACAAACAAAAACTAATCAAGGAATGGCAAAAACACTTGACAACTAAGAAGAAACTAAACCCTACAAAGGGCACTCGCCGAAAACCTACAAGTCTGGACGGACAGATACAATGGAGAACCAATACTTTCAACTGCTACCTGTATAAAAGGTCCTTGACCGAGGATCCGACCTGCCCCGACTGTCATGAGGGCAACGACACAACTTACCACTTGCTGAACGAATGCCCAGCCTGGGACGGACAACGACGACATGTAAGGAACCATGTAGGGGACCTAGACGTAGAGAATATTATCCGACAAATTAGCCAGTCCGGAGCCAAATGGCACGAATTCGAAAGATTCTGCCATTTGGTGATAAGCCGGAAAGAAACGACAACAAACAGACAGGGTTAGGGAAGAACAAAGAATTCAAACTCGCAGGGAAACCTATTGGTAATCCGAGTTTGAGTTCTGCAAGACGTAGAGAGGAAAAAAAAGGATTAAGAGATCGCATCGGACAGAAGAAGAAGATGATGGCGAGGGACCGATGAAGCAGACTGAAAGAAAGTTGTAAGGCAGAAGTAAAGTAAGGCAAATTCAAAGGAAAAAGGAAAAGTTAATTTTCCTACCTTTGAACTTTCATTTTCCTGCCTGCAATTTTTTTTTACTTTTTGACCGTCACATTCGTCGCAAACAAACGATTGTATTCCCTTGATTGATCTCTGCCCTGCCTCCTGTTTGTTGTCTTCTTACGCACTGCTCTGGTCACTGGTGTCGGGCCTGTAGCATTTTACATTACCGAAACCGCAGGCAGTGAGTTTCTCTCTATCTTTTCATTCACAAAAATTTTTTCTTTAAATCTTTCAAGACGTTACGGTATTGTAATCTTTCATTTTCATTTTCTTTCTCTCCGCATTTTCTTTTCTTCTGTTTTACGTTTTTTTTACTTTCAATATTTCTCTGCGATTCGTGTTGAACAATACGCTGCTGAGCTTTCCTATCGTTTTGACTCTTTTGCGCTGACTGTGTGAATTGCTAAGGGAATGTTCGTGCAATTTGACTGAGAATCTCTTCTTTTTTTTGGAAAAGTGAAATAGAAGAATAGAAAAAAACAGCGGAGGCTTTTTGTTTTGTAAAAGTCAGCAAAAAAGCAACAAAGAATGTTGTGGGGGAGAGGCAGGAAGAAAGAAGATAGTACGACAGAAAAAGAGAAAAACGGGGCTGAAACAAAAATAATAAATAATTAGGAAGGAGAGCTTCTTGTTTGGATTTTCATTGTGTCTGTTAAAGCCTTTCCTTCCTTTTTTCCTTCACCTCCTTTCTCGGCGTGTTCTTCTTTTTCGTCCACTTCCTCTTCTGCCATTTCCGTCACTTTGAGTCTGTTTCTTCCGTTTTCTTACGCCTTTTTCTCTACTGTTCCTACCCTTTTTTTATTTAAATAATGAAAAGCCATGTTCTTTAAATTTATGACCTTTTCTTGATTTAGAGTCTATTTTGTTACGTCTTCAGTTTAATTTTTATAAATTCTTGCTTTACACACACAGCCGTATCATTTTCTTCTTTTCTTATTGCACAAAAAATACGACCCCTAATTTCACCGCTTCTTGTTCTATTTATTTATTTACTTGTTAAAGGCTAAGTAAAGTAAAAGTTTTCTGTTTGACAGCTGTATCTTGTGTAATGTCTAGGATCTACTGCGTACCTACGATTGCAACCAAATTCCATTCTGAAGAACGAAGAAAAAAGAAACGAATACACGTAATGCGCGTTATGATGAATTTGAATCAAAGAAAAATAAAGATTATACTAATGGGATAGGAAAATGTGAACGTCATATTTTATGCTGAGATGGTCCGCTTGACAACAAACAAAATTTTAAATTCAGTGTTTTCTGCGAATTTTGACGATCACTTAAAAGACAGGTTATAACTAAAAGAGCGAATGTAAGTTCAAATTCTAGATGAACAATTTGAGTCCACATAACAAAATACAATGTGTGCCATTAGGTGTCACTAATTTATACATAAGGTAATTGTTACAACTCGAAGTCCTAACCCGAAAGTAGTTAAAACCTCGGAAAGAAAGCAGGGGTTTCAAATTCCAAAGTCTGTCGTTGATGGATCTGCAGTGGTATGAGAGATACAATTAACACCTGAATCAAATCCATGAAAAATAAAAGAAGAAAACAAAAACCCCTGCGGGTGAGAAAAAGAAGAAAAAGTAGAAGTTCAAGAAACGATGGAATGGAAAGTCGAGTCAACAGGCACACCAGCGAAACTTTTAATGTCGCCCGTGATTTGAATATGAAATCAAGATGGAAAATGATTGAGGGAAAAAAGTGAAAGGAACCAGAAACTAAAGTCATAAATTCAAAGAAAAAACTGATTTTGCATGCGTGTGGTACCTGGTCACGTACCCTTGTACCTTTTAGGAAACGAGAAGCAAAGATAATTAGGTTGATTCAGGAAATTCTGGAAATATTAATTAATTAATGACTTTCATTTAATTTTTGTTTCAGGTCTCTTGGATTCGCACCAAGGACCTTCACATTCTGACGTCAGGACCTGTCAAGTTCACGGCCGACGACAGATTTGACTGGAAACACCAGCCAGACTCATCCGACTGGAGTCTCAGGTTGACAAAGTCACAGGTAACAGATTCAGGAATCTATGAGTGCCAGGTGAACACTGATCCAAAGATGAATAGAAAAATAACTCTAGACATAGGTTAGTATATATGACAAATAATATATTAAAATTTTACCTACACGACCTACCCGGTCAGGTAGACCGTGCAGGTAAAGCAGTTGTTGCACGAGAAAAAAGCGTTCAATGAACCAAACTAAGTAGCTCATTTATAAAAATGGAACTATTGACATATTTGACGTGGCCTTAGCTTTGTTAAAACGAAAATGATCGAGACTTTGCCTTTACTTCCCAATGCACTAAAAGTAAAATGTGGAAATGAAAGCTGCGAATTTCTTGTCGTTGCCCTCGCCATTTTCCCCTCGGGGATGAAACCCCTAGTCGGTTCCCGGTTCGATTTGCCCTGCCAAAAAGAAATAGAAAAAAGCTAATTTACGAATGTGCAAACTTTCCATCCTCCACCAAAAAAAAAAGAATTTTTTCAGCCCTCGAAAATCAACCCCCTTAGTTTTTTTTGCATTTTGCCGGAGAACCAGGCCAAATTATGATAAAAAGGTCGAAATTTCCACGCGGAATTCAGATCCTTGTAAAATGATAATGAGAAATTTTGGGGATTCGGCGTCGGCTATAAATTACAAGTTTGGCGGACTGTGGGCCCGGCGGGGAGGGACGGTCTTTTGGAGGTTTCGCGGGGTTTTCAGCACCGGAGGATGAAAAATTTTTTCTCCCGCCAAACGAACTCGTTTTTTTGGCAAGGGATTTGCATTTCCCGCCCATTTTCTTTTTCCCGCTTTTTTCCGCCCATCGCCAACTGGAAACAAAAAGTTTTAATTTGAAAGTTTGGTCGTTTGTCGGCGACGGCAAGGCAAATGGATCGATTGCCGGCATTTCGCCATCGTTATATGCGGATTCGCTTTAGAAAGAAGAATTATGTTTACGTATCCGTTGGTTTTACTTTTTGTCCTTCCTACGTGATTTCTATTTTCTATTATTCAATAAATAGACACATTAAGAGGAGTCAATATTTTAGGCCGTTTTAGATACGCCTATGTTCAATACCTTTATCTAATAATAATCCGTAATGAAATCTCTGTGTAGTTTCAGGTTTTGTGCCACTTAGAAACTCTTTGTACGAAGACAGCGATTCTTCCATGACGATGGTAGACGATGAGGGTGAATCACCCGTTAGAGGTAACTAAAACGTGAAATGTGAAAAGAATTCCTCTTACTGTGGTACTCTCATACGTGTTGTTGTATCATAACAGGAGAAACTGTGACTAAAATCTTAGGAAAAGAGGAACAATTCGTCAAAATCGGCAGCACGATCACATTTACCTGTGTGATCATCATTCCAGGTGAACCAGTTTCACAAGTAGACTGGCTGAAAAACGGGAGACAAGTCTCGTTTCAGGTATGCACTGCTATTCGGAATAATCCAAGGGTTTAACTCTTGTTCATCGGTATTTTATTTCAACAGGCATCCAGGGGTGGGATAATAGTCAGTACGGAAAAATCAGAGGGTAGGGCAACCAGTCGCCTAATCCTTGCCGATGTGAAGCCTCAAGATAGTGGAAATTACACCTGTAAACCTGGTAATTCTAAAAGTCATTCCATTGCTTTAGTTGTGATAGAAGGTGAGTTAACAATTTTCTCTCTCTCTTAGGGGTTTTAACTATCTTTCACTTCAAAAGAATGCTTTTTTGTTTAGGAGAAAGAACGGAAGCCATGCAGAGGCACAAAAACGGTGGTGCTCTTCGACGGATACCCGTCACCCAAGTATGCCTAATAGGAGCCCTGTACCTTGTCTACAATTCAGTAGTGTTCTAGTTGAAAGATTCCACAACCGAAATGTTTCTAGTCAGGACCGAATCCATTAAATATTATACTTCATTTGATGATGTTTTTTTTTACAGAAAGAGTGGCAACTTTTTTGAATTTAAACTGTTGTTGTCCTGAAATCAAATAAGCTTGAGACAAGTACCTGCCGATTAGTGTTGTCCATAATTATTCTTCATTAAATGGAAAAAAGCTCTCTTCTTTTTTTTCGATTCTTATACGGTGCCATTTTCCCGTTTGCTTTCACGTTTTTTATTATGTTTCTTTATTACTCAACCATGTTCATCATTTTTACAAAAACACAATAAAATTAATGGAGGTTTTCCTTAAAAACTAGTTGTCATTTTCTCTTGGCACAATGTCCTTACTTCCATCCCCATCCAAAATCCATTACGGCAGTCAAATTCCTTTCCGCCCACAACCGGAGGTGAGTCCTCAGGTGAATCAAGAGAATTCTAGAAAACTAAAGTAGCGAAGAGTAATGTTTTTAATGGTAGAAGAAACATGTCGGTCATACTTTTTAGAAATCTTCTTCTTCCGAGGACCTCCCCGAGAAAGGTATGGAAATGAGAAAATTAGATGGGCGTTGGTGCGGTGGTGGAATTTCACTTAGAGGGAAAATTTTGTCACTTTGAGTAAGCGAAAGGTTTCATACTTCACCTTCACCAAGTTATTAAAGACATAGAGAAAGAGTAAAAGCAGGTGCAAAACTCTTGGGGATCGTTAGGGGTGAGTTTTAGGCGGTGGAGGAATATAAAAATGATGGGATGGTGTCCCAGCCGTAGATGAGAGGCAGGTGAAAAGAGAAATAGGTAAATCTCACTTAGAATATCCTAGAGGGTGGAATCAGGCAACCGGAATACGAATATTATGTTTGCTTCATTTTTCCTTTCTCATATCATTTATTTCATATTTCTATTATAAAGTTTAGAAGGGAGGTTTGGCTAGAAGGAAAGGCACCGAGGATGATGAAAAGGATCGGTTCTCGCTCTTTAAACCTCTCAACTTTCCCGCTCACGCTCTGCAGGTCAATTCTTCTTCAATACACTGATATACTCTGATGTATAAATAAATTTTTGCAATTTTATTTTCCTTCGTACCCAGATGTATCAATTTATCAGTGTTTCAGATGTTTGGAGTTCAGCACGTAGAAACATAAAGTTTCTTTAAATATTGTCAATGTCAAATTAAAGTTTCAAAGGTGGCAGAATGCTGAATTGTTGAATTTGTAGAACTTCGAAAACCATGGGTATCTATGACATTCTCGTAGTGAACTCAGCTCCTTTGTCAGCTCCTCAGCTCCTCATGTTAAAGAGATTTCAACTCCAGTGTTTTCAAGATTCCATTCTCTTTTTCCTTATTTTTTTAAACATTTATTCATTTTCATGTTTTTAGGAATAGCATTGTGCCTTCTTTGTTCTCTCCTCTCTAAAGACCCATTGTGACAGGACTATTGACATTTACCTTTAAAAATTTGGTATTTTACAATCAGGTTGATTGGCTCAGAGGATGACAATTTATTTAGTTACCCAGACATTCTGTAAAAATTAACTTTTATATTTCTAAACTTTATTGATCTCAACTTTTCTACCTTATGTACACTTATTTGTTGTTGCTCTTCGTATGTATTGTTATTTTTCAATTGGCAATATAATTCCCGGTTAGAAAAGTTTTTTCCAGTTAAGCAAATGATGATAAAAAACGAGATTCAGTGCTCGTTAATGCTTTATATAATATGATATTAACAATCCTTTTTCTCAGATCCCTAATTGCTCCTATCGAATTTCCAACTCGGAGTCTCTCCAACTAGGGTCAACTGCTTGTCACCTGAAATTCCTAACCCATCTAACTAAAAAGTAATTTAAATTTTCTTAACAACAGGGAGTCTGGTCCGAACTTTGAAATTCTTTTTTTAAATGGCTTAATACATTCAATGGAATTTAAATTTAGTCCCATGGGTGCAATTTTTTATTATTTTTGATAATTGTATTACAAATTATTCGTTATTGCAGTTGTTGAAAGGCAAACTTTTAATGTTAAAGACAACCGCGTAAAAAAGGGATTTTGGCAACACTCCTAAAAATGATTTACACTCTGTATTGGAGTTATGTGCTCTCAATGAATTTTATATTGTATTCTACCAGTGCTTAAATCTGGGGAGTGAGTACGCTGCTCATGTAGCATTATTTGACAGACACCTAAAAACACATGCACTTTACAAACTTTCAATCGTAAAATTTACTTGGGGTTTTCATTAAAGTAAATTTGAATTTTGCAAGACCAGTGTTCTCAAATCGAAGGCATTCTGTTACTATAGATTTTACGTTTAACGCAGACTTTAAATCAAAATAACAGTGTCAATTCGTACCATGACGATTGCCACCAAAAACAGCATTTGTTGATTATTTATATTTTAATATAATTTTTAAAATAGATAAAAGTTACTTTCAAGTAAAAAAAGTATCGTATTTGTGCAAATAACTGGGAAAGAAACCGAGTCAATAAAGTAGGACAGTAAGATGAGTAATTCAAAAATTAAGGGAAAATCACAGGAAACGTCCAGGTGAAGTACAAAGAAAGTTGAACTAGTTAATTCTCTTCATGTCGATCATTATAAAATGGTTCATATTCCATGAGATCCTTTGGTACATCCCTTGAACCTCATCAGGTGTCTCACCTGATTAATAGGCACTCCATTACGAAAAAAAATCAAAATTGAATTCAAATAAATAGAAGTTGAAAATGAAACGGTGGCATGAACCCTTTCAAAGTCCATGACATTCAAGGACATTTATTGAAAAAAGTAGAGCAAAATTTGGGCGCGAAAAAAAGAAGAGAAACGTCAATGTCAAATTTTGTTAATTACCTTTGCGAAGTTCAAGTTTAGTCTCCAAAATTAATTCTTCCCTTTTCTCGTTATTTTTCTTTTTCCCGATTCTACTCTGTGGTATAAACATAGTAATAATAATGAGAACAATTTGTTCAATTGGCGGAATTAAATATTCAAAGGCATCATTCAAAGGAAGTTTTTTTGTATACATAAAATGAGAGAGACAAATTGCTTCAGGATATCTGCACATGAGAAACGGGGATGGTTGGGGGGGGGGGCAGAGGAAGAGGATTTTGAGAAAATGACTGCAAAAACTTAATGGAATTCATTTTGATGGAAAATTCATCAAAGGAAAGATTCGGCAGAGGAAAAAATACGTATAATTCAAAGGAGTGTTTATTCAAAAAGAAATTATCCAAAGGAAATTCTGAAGGAAAATTTATGTAAAAATAATAAATCTGAACTCTATTCCGTGTTCTTTGTGTACCTGTATGTTCAACCTGATTTGCAGCAAGAGAAATTTTGTTTAACAAAATTTTCATTCATTTACAGTACAAAAGAAAAGTACGGGGGCGAGACAGCAAATAGAAGACAAGAAATAAACAAATTTTGAATAAAATGAGGAAGAAAATAGACTAATTTCATAGATAGTCGGACAAGCCACAATGTGTTAATGGTAAACGTGTCAATTAATTACAACAAACTGAAGGGAATCAAACGAACGTAACAGTCGCAACAATGGATATTGAAGTTTCTTCTTTCCACACCTGGAGAATGAAACCTTACAACAAATGTTCACATTGTAGTTTACAGTTTACAAAGTATACAGAGGCAGACTATTCATTAAACGTATCAGTATCAAATTTAATAGTAACTCACTCAATGTCAGACGTATGGTTTTGCCAATCTCTGGTTTTCAATACTCGTCAAAATTGATTTGTCAATATTGATTGGAATTGTTAAAGGTAAAACAATTTTACAGGTATGTGACTGATTCAATCGAGGTTTTATAATTATTCTTGTTAGAAGTGTAACGTTGAAGACCTAATCGTTAAAACCTAATTTCATTTTAGGTTTTCATTTAAAAACTCAAGTGCCTGTTGATACAATTTTTTCCATGTAGAAACCCCTTGTCCTTCTCTCCGACAAATTCCCGTTTCTTACTTTTTCAGTTCAAAAATTCAAAAGGAAATCGAATGAATTTTCTATAGAAATAACGAAAAGAAGAGAAAATTATTCAAAGGAATAATTTTCATATAAATTTTTAAAACGCATTCTATCAGGTTTTGCAGGAAAGGGAACGCAGAAATAGGAGGATGAGGAGGGGAGAGTTAGTACGAACAGCCCTTGCGATGTGAGCGGAAACGGAAACAAAAAGAAAAAAAAGGAATGGCGTAAATGGATAGAAACAAGCGTTTCACTATTGGGCGGTTTCAAAGGAAAATCTTGCGAGAAAAAAAAATTAAGACAAAGGAAATGTTAGAAATAGTGCCAGAATAAAATCTTGCTTCAGACTACTTGTACAAACTTGTTGCGCGTTCAAAAATTGTGTTTGAAAATAACAAAATCGTAGTTTAATTACTCAGCAGGAAAGAATGGCAAAGAATTCGGTCAACGGGGAGACTTGCATAGATCACATCGGATGGCCACGGGAGGGAATAGTTAAGAAGGGAAATCGAACGGAGGAGATCATCCACCGAAAAATGGAAATGTTGAGAGAAAAAAGAAATTCATTAGCAATTGCTTAATGAGTCGTATTGAGTGTTAGAAATAGTGCCATATAAAAAGTCTTGCTTGGAACCACTTGGACTGCAAGTAGTGTAGTGGACTGCAAGTAAGAGAACACAATCGTTCTCTACTTTTTCTTTGTTTTCTGATTGTTTAATGTATAAACAAAATGAGTCTTGTTTAATTGCTCAACATGGTAGCAGAGCGTGGTTCCTCTTAAAAATTTTTTTTCGTTTTTTTTTAAAAATTATAAAGTGGTTGGTTTGTGTAACCCGGTACGTAATATAAAGTAAAAGTACAATGTTACGACAATGGGAAAGTTAAAATTTTGAATTTTGTAGAAACATAGGTATAATTATAAAAACCTTCATATGTACCTAGTTAAATGGGTGGCTGAGAGATATATAGAATCTTGGTAGGGGTGCTTACTAGATGAAGGAATGTATCAAGAAAGTTTTGGCAGAAGTAATCAAAACAGCTGCATATTTAAAGAACAGAACGCTCTCGAATACTAATGAAAACCCCATACGAAATATTTTTTAAGAAGAAACTGAAACTGCGATAAATTAGAAAAAATAGTGATGTAGTTAATGACTGAATCCTAAGAGATGAAAATGAAAAACTACAAGCGGAGAATATGAAATTAGAAAATGAAAATGAAAGTTGGAGCTGATAGGTGCCGCAATTAAAGAACTAAAGAGAGAGAGAAAGTGATAGAGAGAAAGAGCAAAAGAGAGAGAGAGCAAATGTGAGTGAGTGTGAGAGAGTGCGAAGAGCGAAAGAGAGAATATTAAAAGGAAGAGGAAATGAAAAAAAAAGAATTATAGAAGAGGAGGAGAAAAGAGAAATGAACAAAGAGGACAAAAAAAGAAGATGAATGGAGGTAATAAGAGAGGAAGGGGAGCCAAAACATAAAAACAGGCGACGGGTAGACAAAAAAGGTATATAAGAGAGAAAGACTCAATAAAAATAATAAAGCATTTGTAGGCGAACAAAGCTCAAGGAAATTGAAAGTAGAGACGATAGAGAATTATGGAAGAAAGCCATGAAAGAAGAATTGGAAAGAATAGAACAAAACAAAGGGAGGTTGTAAAAAAATAAAGATGATAAAAGGGTTATAAAATTAAAAGTAGTAAATATAGCAGAAAGGAAAAAAGAAGAGTGGTGAAAGGGGGGAATAGGGGTGAGGAATTAAAATATGTTAATTTTAGATATAGGAATGTTAGGAAATGTAAATATAAAGAAAATGTAAGGAAAGAATGCAAAAAAATATTGGAATCAAGAGGATTAATAGAAGAATTAGAGAAATATAGAATAAAAGAAATTAAGATTTTTTGTTGAGGGCATATCAGATAGAAAATCGAGAAGGTTTTGTTGGCTTAGGTAGTCTAATATGGAAATCTAGTAAAAGAAGTCATAATTTGAGAATATGGCGTTATTTAAGAAATAATTTTTTTATAAGGGGATTATGAAGTGATAATTAAGAAGAAATAATAAAAAGGAATGTTTGATGGAAGAGAGAGAAGCCAATGACTTAAAAAAGAAAAAAATAGATGATGATGATGATGAAATGGATAGGGGTAAAAAAAGAAAAAAAAAGGAAAAGGAAAAAGGAAAAAAGATTATGATTTGGAGGAAGAAATGAGAGATTGGATGAAGGTAAGAAGATGTTGCTCCAGTTTAAAGAAAAAGGAAAAAAGAAGAAGCCCCAGAAGGAGGAACCTGAAGAAAAAAAGAAACCGTCGAGGATGATGAGAAAAAGAGTAAGAAAAAGAAGAAAGGCAAGGAGGAAGAGAAAGAAAAAGAAAAAGATAAGGGCAAAGCCAAAAAAGGGTGGGTAGCAATGAAAGAAGAATTGAAGAAAATTAAAGAAGAAGAAGAAAAGTTACAAAGAGAAGAAGAAGAAGGAAATTTGACAAAGAATTCAAAGCATATTGAAGTTCACTACCACTACGTTCATGAAAACATTAAGAAAAATTTAATTGAAGTACAGAAGGTAAACAAGAGGATAATATTGCAGACATACTAACAAAGGCTTTAGGGAAAACAAAGCATAAAATTTGAGGAATATGTTAAATTTAGAAAAAAATGTACATAGAATTTAAGTATGTTAAATGTAAAGGCAAGCCTTTTTATGGCAAGGAAGGGTGTTAGAAATAGTGCCATATAAAAAGTCTTGCTTGGAACCACTTGGACTGCAAGTAGTGTAGTGAACTGCAAGTAAGAGAACACAATCGTTCTCTACTTTTTCTTTGTTTTCTGATTGTTTAATGTATAAACAAAATGAGTCTTGTTTAATTGCTCAACATTGAGCTTCTCCCACATCCTCAGATAGTTTTCCATTGGAATAATTAAATTCAAAGGAAACATCAATTTATGATGTGCTTAAACGACCAGTTGAATCCAACATGTAAAACCATTTTAGTACAACTGTGAACTAAACCAACAGCAACAACTTTCAAATAAATTTTTTGTTTCAGAATTGGGTACGCGAGTACCTGGCTGATTACCTGATTAATAATTTGAATGTTCTAATTAATAAACAATATTTTATACATGTTTACAGGGATATGAATTGTTAAAAAGCAACAAAAATCATTCTTCCTGGATAGAATAGTTTTAATTTGTAGAACGAGAGTGGACCATCTCGTCCGAGATGTTTCATCCCCATGAAACAAACTGTTTCATCCATTTGTTCATCCGTTGAATGAAACTCAATACGGTGAAACCTCAAGTGGCGCATCCTTCACCGGATTTCTTTTTTTCAGATTCTCATATTTAACCTTACCTTAGGCTTTGGCGGAATACCTTTCCAAATGAAAATTCAATACGGAGAAGTAATTTCTAAGGCAAATCCTTGCTTACATCTTTCCATGGTTTCCAAAGTGCAATTTGAAGGTGCCACCAGTGAGAGACTTCTCCGGTGGGTTCCCAGCAACCAATGAAATATATAAAAGTCCTGCCTAGGATAATTTCATGAAAAGACTTTATATAAAGTGAATTCAATTAAGTTTTATATGTATAATTAAAACAATAATAATAATGATGTATCATTTAAAATTCTCTCCCGTTCCGTAGTGTGTATATATTATAATTTATTATTTTTACACGTTTTTATACTTTGTAATTACAAATTTCGTTAACGAATTATCACAACCTACTTAATGCTTTAGGCATTGACTTCCCTCGTTATCAGTACTTTTCCATTCAGTTTACTTTTTCAATTTTTATTTATTTACTTTTTCAACAATCACAACTGTCATTTATTACCCCATCGCATTTAATATAATAAAACACTAAAAACTCGACTATTACGTAATGTTCACGGGTGGCGTACCCTCGATGGACACTCGGCCGCGTGCCAATGGAAAGGACGGGGAAGGACGCAAACACGACGATGAAATCGTCGGGATCACCTGGCCAGGTGCGAGCAACACCTGAACAGGGACGTCAACGCCAGTCCGGGGAGAATAAGGTGGGCCGTCCCCGTGAGAGACCTGGCGACCCCACTGCTGCTGTGCTCCCCGTGCTGCATGGCAGCAGGATGTTCACCTAAGGAGTAAGCAATCGTGTGAGACAATGTTTGAGATACGTTTGAGTACCTCTTTGTGTATCAACCACTTACCATTGAGGACATGTACCCAGACACTGGAGGGATTTGCGTTGCTCGGAACGCAAGTGTAATTTCCGGAGTCGACGAGCGACGCCTTCGTCACCAGGAGCCGACTTGTCGTTCCAGATTCAGTTTTTTCAGTCTCTAGGCTGATTCCGCCCCTAGGAGAGTCGAAATCGACAACAGAAGGACCATGGTACCAAAGGACAGAGCTTGGTGGAGTCGAGTGGACGTTGACAGAACACGTCAGGCTGATTGTGCTGCCCTTTTTCACGTAGACATCTTCAGGGCCTTGGATGGTCGCTTGAGCGGCTGGAGAGGAAAACAAAAAATAAAATCAGAGAAAGTCGATTACGCAGGCGGATCTGACAGACCAAGTATGTGGTTCCCATCAAAGTGCTGAATTTCACCTCAAGTTTTCCATAAAAAATCCCATCAAATGGCAACTAAAATTCAATTCGTCAAGGTAAAGCGGAAATGAAATTGAAATTCTGTCGCACTCCCAGGTTTCCCAGGAAAATCGGAAGTTGAAATTTTTCGCACCACGTCGCTCTGTTCCAACTCCTCTCCGAACCTTCTCCTTTTTTTCTTATTTAGTCTAACTTCGTAATTTGTATTTTTGCTTACGATTTGAGCCTTTAATTTGACCGTTTTTCTGTAATTTATATATAATTAAGTAACATTTCCCTTTCTACAACAAATGTTGTATTCACCCCGTCACGTAATTTAGTTTTTGTGCGATCTAAAGCAGGAAAATTTAAAAGAGTGAACATAATAGATTTTTCATCTCAAGTACATAACAAGAAGAGGACGCAAAGTGGCAAAAAGAATGAGGGAAATGAACTTAATTGAAAGACAAACAAATCCTCATTAAACATCCTTTTCAATTAAGCAAGTTGTTATAACTCTTTTCACATTTACGGAAGTGAAATGGAGGAATTCAAAAGTAGAGCCACTCGGTAATTGTAAGGGAAGACGGGTACGTCGAGATGGTCACAAGACAACCAGCACAGCCAGCCAGGTACTCACTTTAAATGCAACAAAAACATCCTCCAAGGTAAAATAAAATGAAAAGATTCTTTTCTTCGATTTTACATTAAGTTTGAGTAAGTAAAAAAAACAATTAATTACAATGATTTTTATTTAAAATTTAAACTATTTAAAAATTATGAATTTTCTAAATGGAAGTGGTTCGTAAACTATTCATTTTCTATTCGTAACATCTGCGACAACTGGCCAGCCCAACACATCCAACTAATTTGAAAATTTCAAGACCTCGAATGCTCATAATTAATATTGATAACAAAGACAGGTCTGTACCTTCCATTATATCCCGATGATGTGTGATGAGCATTCTTGGCAGTTGCCTGCGGTGCGCACAAACAACGCAAGTGAGGTTACGAAAGTCTATACAGCTTATTAAACCCGAAAAAAAGAGTAACACAACACAACAGTTAGTGGTATGAGAACAGCCATTTGGATTTAAATTTACAATAATCTCAAATAAATCTATAAAGTCGTCACATCAGTACGTATCAGAGGTCTTCCCTTTACTGTTATCCTGTGTGTGTGTGTTTCTAACACCTATTCAGTTTGGTGCACATATGTGGATCCAGTTTCACACACTTGCACAGGTATAAATATAGAAACTTTTCTTTTTTTTCCTCTAGAGCATTTCTTTCAAATAAAATATGATTATGAGTTGTGGGAGCAGGTGGAAAAAGCTTGAAAAGTAGGTTTTTTTACCTTCAACTCTTTACTGGCCTTGGCCATCCATTTTTCTCTCCTTCCCCGTTCCCAAGTGCTGTTCACAAGAAAAAAAAAGAAATTTCCTTTCTCTCATGTTCACTTTTCATAAATTTGAAATTAGGCTTCAACTGCGGGCAATCGAGCTTTTCAATTTTCCATTAATTTCAGTAATTCAGATTGAAAATGTCTGTTTTGTATGAATTTTTGTTTGCCTTCTTTTTAGGTCATTTTCTACTGGGCTAACAAGTTAGACATGGTGCTGTTCACGTCCCCCTAATTCGAACTAAATTTACATTGTTTTTCAAGTTTTATAATGTTAACCTAATTAAATGTAGTTTTATATTTGTAAAATAAATGAACAGCTTTGGCAAAACGATTGTTTTGAATACTATGCAAACGTTCCAAGAATAATGTCAACGTCTTACCCGTAAAATCCAATGCACCCGTAAAATGCAATGTATTGTTCTACCGCAAAAATGAGTGGTTTTATGTCAAATGGCAGTATGTCTGTTCGTAGGTCGAAACAATAATACAACATGTGACCACTGTCTTTTATTTTGCACCCTAGATCTAAGTCAAAAATAGCATAAGGGAAATTGAAAATTTAATTTTAAAAACTCCAGGAATGGGTAAGAAAGTTTTATAAAGAAAAGGAAGAAATGTTAAGAATAAAAGAAGTAAAAGAAAGGTAAAGGGAATTAGAAAAAGTGATTGGTCAAAAAACATGGTAATGGAAATGATCCGGAAGACGCATGAGGATAAAAATATAGGATGACATAAATAATAAATAAAGAATGGAGGAAGATGTGAGTAAAACAAAAAAGAAGAAAGGATGTAACAAAAAGGAATACCATACGTAATAGCTGACTACCTGCTACCGTGGAATTCAAAGAATTCAAAAAGAAAACAAAGGATAAAAAGACAAATAGGCTCGACTTAGTGAAAATAAAATTTTATGGAAGGAGCAACGGGTCAGGAGGACAATTAATAAAATTGGGTTTTCCAAACCTGATAAATGAGATTTGGTTAAAATTTCAAACATAGCCGAGGTGAACTTGACACAGAGACAGATGAAAGGTGCCTCGTATCAGAAAGGTAATCCGTACAGTAATACGGTTCCAACAGTGACGTAGAGAGTGTCTCAAAGGAAAACGGATAAAGAAGTGACGTGGTACTGAACAGGAATAAATTGAAATGAACACATTGATGGATGGGCAGACGCTTAGAAAGTGAGGCGGACCAGGAGCCAAGGTGTCTGACGGGGTGCAACAGAAGGAGTTATATAACAAAAAATAAACTCTTGGTGAGAATTTGTTAAAATTTCTCGAAAAAATCGATGCTGAAGGCTAACAAGAGGTGGCCTGTTGTCTTTTCATTTGTTCAGCTCTTTGCTACCACTTAAAAGAGAAACTTTCCAGACGACGGACAAGACGGAGTTAGTATGAAATTTAGAAACCGTCGCAGAATGGAGGAAATGGTCTTGACCAAAAGCTTTCTAGTTTTAAATTGGTCGGACAAACGTAAAATTGTCAAACGAAAGAAAATTTGCTCTCCGTCCTCATTGTACAAAACCCCAACGAGGTATGTGGAGTGTGTTAGGCAACGAACCTTTTACGGAACCAAAAATGGTTAAGCAAGAGGAAAAATCTTAACATCAAATGGATTGAATGAATCGACAGAAATTGAAAAATCAATTTCTTTAAAAGGAGAGTTGAAGGCGACGGAAAAATGTGACAATAAGGAAAAGATGGGAAGGGAAAGGTGCACAAGTGAAACGTGTTGACGCAATACGGTGACCGAAATCAACAGAAATTAATATCATAATTTCAGAAAGTAAAGAAAGTGCAAGTAAGTTGACAATCACAAAAAATTCAATGAATTAAACATAGGAAAACATGTAATGTAAAGTTGAATGGAGTTCCATCAGAAAATGTGGGGAATCTGAGGAAAAGAAGAAGGTAGAGGTTTTAGCAAGAGCAGAGCAAAAAATGGGTAATTTTAAAGGCTGTAGGTCTTGGCAAAAGTAATAACTGGTCAATTCAGCGGAAAATGGAGAAAAAGGCAATTGGGAAGACGTAAACGTCAAATAAAACAGAAGGGTAATAATGAGAGAAAAGAATAAGAAAGAATTTTAGAGTCGTAACAACACGAATAGAAAGGCAAAAAGACAAAGATGCAAAGGATGGAAAGGCGGAGAGCAACCGAATTTGAACTTGCACGAGTAGGAAGGCGTCTTGTGTCTGATATATATAGATGGAACTACAGCGTGTTTCAGCAGATCCTGATAAAATTATGTAACACCTGGAGCACTGGCCATAACCCATGGGTCCCATTAATAAAAGCTTCTTCGCGCGCACACGCACACACCCCTTGACAAAACATTTTATTTTCTTTTGGCCATTTTCTCCTTGTCATTTGAGCCTCGAGGAAATGCAACACTGTCATAAAACGGAAATAGAAGATACCCTAAATTTCAACCAAACAAAAAAAATGAAAATAAACAATCTTGGCACTATTGCAATTGCCAGAGAATAAATTGTATAAAACAAAAATGAGAAGAACAGGTAGACCAATCGAATCCCAGGGGTTTTTCTCCGCCACCTCCGAATGATAAATCATATTTTTGGGAAAGCTTTCGGAGCAGCGGGCAACCCATGGCAGAAGCCGACTGTGACCGTTCGGGGATGGAGGTGTAAAGGAATTTGCCCCAGCATAGCACGGACGAGCTATTCTCATGCAATGTGTCATTTTGCTTAAGCCTAAAATACTACACAAAATTACACGAAAGTTAATGAAACGAGAAAAAAATGCAAAAAAAACCTGCACGTCTCAAAGGCAGGCTGCAAGTGAGGAGAAATGGAAAGTTGTTGATGAAGGGAAAGACAAAATGCAGCAAAGTTAGAAAGTTCAATGAAGAGGGTAGGAAGCCCTAAATATCCTCTCCCACAAGAAAGCATGCACAAGTTTCGATGGCAAGCAGCATCTACGAAGAAAAATCAACACTAAAAATCATAGAGAGAAACAAATATAAAGTTAAAAAAAAACACAAAAACAAAGAAGAAAAAAATACAAGATTTGAAATAATTAGCGGGTCCTACCATATTTCGGATTCCTGGATGAGCTACGGCCCTGGCCGTCAAAATCATCAGAGGCCTTGTCTGGAAAATGGAAAGAAACATGTTGAGACAGAAACGTCAGATAAATAAGCAGGAATGATGGGAAGCAAGTACAGTAGGTAGGTAGAAGAAGTAGAAAAATTTGACAGCAGAGGGAGACGCCGGCAAAGAGTCCAGGCTCTTTTCTCAGGTCAAGTCCCTTTAATTCCTGTCCATTCAGCTTAATTTTCCAATGCTTTCAACAAGTAGGCTTAACCATCTCCAGGAGGCTTAAGAAGCTTAAATAAACCCAGGTATCCCAGGTAGAAGATCAAACTGTGACATTCGACACGTCGAGAGCAAAGCGCGTAGCCCAGTGCCTGCACATCTGTCTGATGCCTACGAGGTTTTTGTATATTGTGATGGAGTAGGAGTAGGAGTAGGAGAAGATGGAAAAAGGACAGAAAGCCTGTCCTTTGCCATCAGAACTGATCCTAAAAAGCCAAATTCAAAATGGACACTGACTGTTAAATTGTATTTTTATTTCCACTTACTTTTTAATTATAAAGTCCGTTAAGTTCGATGAGTAAAAACCCCCGTTGTCTTAGATTCAATGTGTTTTATCTGGACAGATGAGGAGTCAAGAGAACAACAGTAAACATACCCAAATAGCAGTGATGGCGCTCGGTCGCCTCCTGACCCTTTCGCTTTACCTTTTACTTTTTTAAACTGTCGCAGCTGCTCACAAAGCAACGTATTTATTGACACCCTGGCTGTGCAGGGACTCTAAATTTCCTACTTGTACGACTTACATTTCAATTCTCAAAGTGTTCAATTATGAGTGAATGTAAAAAAAAGAATATTTTTTGGGGGTTGGAGCAAGTACAACAGAGCAAATACCACATCTTTTAGGGTGTGGATACGGCACCTGGGTTTTGGGCAAATGACAACTGATTGCAGCTCTCATTTTCTTCTTTTTGGTATTTACGTCACGATGCCTTTAATGGGAGAGGCCAAGCACAGTGGGTTGCTTCAAGTGCAAAACGAAGGATGAATTAAAACAAAGCCAAGGTTGCAGACCTCAGGTGGACAGATTTACGTTGAATGATCTGCGAAATGGAAAAGAGAAAAGATCCAGAATGTAAGAGAAATTCTGACGGAAATGGTAAATGAACCAAAGTAGAAGTCGAGAAAACGAAAAAGCCTGAAAATAGATACAAGTCGAGAAGGCCGTTCCGTTCGTTTTACTGCCACTCTAACTGCTGAACCTCACCATCAAATTAAGGAATTGCAAAACTAAGGAGCTTAAAGTTTGGTCAGATTTTGTGAGAATCAAGGAAGGAATTCTGCTTAATTGAAAGAAAAACTGTTGGAAAAAGTGTGTATGGAAATTGAACAGAATAACATGAAGAAAGTAGACGATGCAGAAGGAAACGTTTATTACAACATTTACAAACGCTGGGAATAACTCTACAGTAACACGCAATAGAGTACAATTCATGATAATAGATTATTATTTTCTGCTTCTGACTGTCAATTTTCAATACGAAAAACATCAAAACACTTCTCAGAATATTACACAAATATTTATAATATGAATAAATTAGTGTACAAGAATTGCGATCTCATCTCAGGTAGCTCAATTCGATTTGTTTGGAATACTACTCGCTTCGTCACTTTCACTTCAATTTTGGAACTGCTGACATACGTTTTCAAAGGAGGGTGCTGGTATTTTCGGAGAACGGTTTCATATGGCTCGGTAATAAGGGTTCGATTTGTTCAAGCATGCTGAGCATCCTAGTCCGAGGACCAGGAGACCAGGACTTGCACCCTGGGTACCAGAATGTTGCGTTCAAGAAAAAAGGCTAACTATGCAGACAGGATTATGTCAAGTCTTCTATAATTAGTAATTACATGTTAAATGTGTATCACCGGATGTATAATAAATATATTCTAATGAACTTTTGACTTTTGACTTCTGGAAAACAATGAACAAGTGGTCGATAAGAACAAAGAAAAAGAAAATTTTTAGTTGAATCAACGAGTCAACAGAGTCTGAATGAGAAGACGAAGGGCAGAAATCTGAGAAATGTCGATTTCTGCCGACTCAAAATTAATCTCGCGACACGTACTTTTTTATATTATTATTATAACTGTAAAGGCAAAAATTAATCAGAATTTTAGCCACGTTTTCATTAGAAAATATTTTTTCTTCCTTTCTTGGTTACAACGTGAAAATGATTTTCATTGGAAAGCATTTGAAATTGAAATTCGATTATACGGATTTTGCCGCCCTTTCCATTGGCACTTTCCTTTGTTATCGTTCCGTCAATTCCCTAGCTTCTCACAGGACCGATTCTCTGCATCTCCGAGTTCCTCTCACACATCACGTCTTTCGACCCCGTCTTTTTTGTCCTTTCAGAATTAATCATTTCCTCTCCTACCTACCTGCCAACCTTTCCGCTAACCCTCCAACGAAGGAACTCTCCTATGCAAACCAAAAAAAAACCTTTTCTCGAACCCGGTTAGTTAATTTCACCTTTATTGTTACAAAGAGGCTTTGCGAAGAGGTTTAAATTTTATTAGCCCATTGCACACTACGGGAAATGAAAACATTAGTGATTCTCTCACCTTCAGCGTGCAAGTACACGGCCATGTTGATTTTAGGTTCGGTGTTCACCTGGCACTCGTAAATCCCAGCGTCTCTCTTTTGGACATATTCGATCCTGAGGTTCCAATCGTCCGAGCCTTCAGGGTGGATTACCCCGAACCTGGCGTCCCCCGTGTACGTAAATATGCTTGATGTTAAGATATGAAGGTCTCGTTTTCGCATCCAGGAAACCTGAGAAAAAACGGAAAGAAACATTAAATGCCGAGATGAGGAAAAATCAAATAGAAATATCTGATATTAGTAATAATGCAAGCTACATTTAATAGAAGTTGCAATCAGTCAGGTTGTCAACTTAAGGACAACTTTGAATTTCACACATGGAATAGCTTTGGTGTGCATTATTCAATTAAACGGGTAATAAGGTAGTAATGACCGTCTTAGTAACAATATTTTATTGTTTATTCGGTGGTTCAGATACAAACTTTTCTTTTCCTTCCTCTAACCTTTTGGAATTTAATAATTCTTTCCTGCATAAACATGTTTTAGAGAGTACCCTTTGTGTCGAAAGTATTTGTTGTACTTTTCTCTGATTACATCCTTCTTTCCTTCCATATTTCTTCTTATTCAGCACATAACCCCGTCAGCAACTCTGAATTGATCTTTCTCTGCGAGTTACTTCCATTTCAAAAGTCACTCAATTGTTTTTGGGCTAGGATTAGGTTGAGATTTCTAAAGTGGATTTACACTTTCCTCTTTTGTTAAATAATTTAAGCATTATGTTTTTTAGATTGGTTCTCTTGATTTGAAACAAAAATCGCACGTAGAAAATGCGCTGGTTAAAGTCACTTTTTATTTTTCTCTTGAGAAGCTTCTACCATTTCTGAGAGAAACGCTGGTGAGGACTTGTACAGTTAAACGTTCAGGTAAAGAATAGTCAAGTAACAAAAATAAGAGGTTGAAAGGAGAGGAAATAAATTAAGCACGAAATGGGTGACAGAATGAAAAGGATTTGAGGATATGCGGATGTGCGTCGAGTGGAAGCATGTTGATTTCATATTCAGCCGCATTCGAAGGTCCCGAGAGAGAAATCCTAAAATAAAATGAGCCCGGGAAGTTTGGGTGGTTCGGAAGGACCGGAACGGCTTAAGGGATGGGAGTGGAAGATTTGCAAGAAAGAAGAGATGGAGGCGATGGCGGTGGTGGCGGCGAGAGACAGAAATTCAATTACCAAACACCGCAAATCCAAATTTGTAATTTATTAAAATTAAGAACAGATTTATTTGCAAATTTAAAATCCTCGATTGCTACCAAAGTAAAATCGCTCTTATTTAATTACGGAAAATTCAGTTTTCAACGGTCGCCATTTTGACAGGAAGGAGAATGCGTGCACGATGGAAACCAGAATTTAACGGTATAGTAATATTAATACACTTAAAAAAGAGGAGAGAGCATTTCCCATGAGGAGAACTCAATAATACGTCATTTCCTGCACGGATGCACATGGAATGATTGCGCTCGTTTGTCTCCCCGCCCTAACCGGTTTGCTGTCTGTCTGATGGGTGATGTACAGCAGCAATAAAAACCTGGGAAATAAAACTGGAAAACTATGTCGGGCCGTGGTCGGTTTTCGTAATGAAACGAGGCAAGTTTAATCGCAGCACAAATTATGTATTACTAACATTATTATTATGAATCTTTATGTGTTGCTTGACAGAAAAGAATCCGTCTAAATATACCCTGATTCTGAATTCATCCTGATCTCTTCGTAATTAACACCAGAAGACAATACAATTACATCATTTTGAGTTTGGTAGTGCCACGTGAGCGAAACATTTTAGGTTACAGTTACTTTAACTGGTTGTTCGTGGTCGGTAGACATTAAAACATATTTTGGGGTAATAGAGTAATGTGCAATTCAAATGCGGGGATATTAAGAATAAATTGGCAACGAAGACTGCATTTATCGATACAAAAATTAATTGGATCGAACTGAAACGTGTCATTTTATAAAAATTTACACATTCGTTGTGTGCATACAAGAGGCCTCACGAGGGCAGCAACTACATGTATTAAATATTCAGATTCTTTAATCTAATCTTGACCTTCTCTTGTATCTGCACTTATGTTACCATGACTACTACGGAGACAATGAAATAAAGGCGCGTCGCTAAAGAGAAAAAAAGCATACTTGAAACAGAATTTTATTAGAAATGGAGAATGAGTCGCAGGGTTGCAGAAAATGACAGGTAGAGACCACGAAAGGGAAAATTCAACTCACGTTACTAAAATCAAAAGTACTTAAATAAATAGATTAAAAGGCAAGTTAAAATTCACCAGAAGCGTTAATATTATGTAGTAATCTTTGAGATTCAACAGTGTAGGGGTTGATGAACTGATGAACAAACTTGGGCGCATTCACACACAGAGAGAGAGAGAGAGAGACGTATTACCCATTCGCACCTTTTATTTTTCTCTTTTTTTAAAGCCGGATTTGAAATAAACCAAATTGAATTTTCACCATTGGCAAAAGCAGAAGAGAAAAAGAGTGGCACGGGTCGGATAGCAACGGAAAGTAACTAGTTTTTGCTACTGCTGTAACACGATGAGGGTTGTAGAAGCGAGGAGTGAAATTTTCCAGTTTTTTGCAGAGAGGGAATGTAGGCAGATAGCTCAGGATTTGGATCATTTCCATGTCTAAAATGGTGTGGAAAATTATTGGCGCGAACGGCAAATCCTCATTTGGGCCGAAATGGGTCAAAATAAGGGTGGGGGTGGCTTTGATGGTGAATCCAAAAGGATGAGAAAAAAGATAAGAAATGGTAAGCCAATGTGTAGAACACGAGAAAATCTAATCTGGTTTTTCCTACCCACAGCCAGTTTCCCACCTTTTCTTTTGAATGCAGCGAATATCCCACACTCCCACGTGTCATATTGGAAATTCTAATTTGCTTCTTCTGCCTTCCGACACCATCCCATCCCTCATCTCATCCCCAAAAAGGCACATACACTCACTAACACAAACACACATTATCTCGTCACTTTGACATTAATGGCTGAAAATCTCGGGGAAATCGACAGAAGAGTACCTTGTTTTAAAAGGTTGGATTTTCCGGTAAGTTTTCTACTTCGACTGCTGTCGTGTATCCATAGCTGATTGGTCTTTTTCCTCTGACAGAAATTCTTCTTCTGCTATTTTTGTCTGCCGGTAAAAGAAGAAATTTTTTGTCTACACTTAGATGTACCCCAACGGCAAAATGAGTTGATTGGGACGGATGAGGGACAGAGACAGATGAGCTGCTGAAAAAAATTAAGACAGGCAGATAAATGTTAGAGAGATCTAAAAACCTTGGTAGTCATAAAGATGGGGCAAACTCATTAGACAGATGAAACACAGAATCAGTCAAAGGTACAAGAGAAGCAATTTCTTGATTCAACAGACAGAACTTCACAAGTGCCGTAAAAAAACAGGAGAGCTGTCGTAAAGGCCAATAACCAGGATAACCACAAGTACACCAACACAAAAGAAGAAGCGAACCTTCAAATCTAAGACTGACTACAGAATACTTGAAACATTCGTCTATTCCTATCCTATCCTATCCATCTCTCTTTCTTTACTGACTTCTCACCGCTCCAACTTTTTTTCAATTTACTTCTTCCCTCAGAGCTTCTGATTTTTTTTTCAAATTCAGTCAAACAATGTGTGAAATCGATAACGCTCGACGTATAAACAACAAAGGAAATTGTTTTCATTTTTTTTCCTTACTATTTTTCTTTCTTTCTACACAGTAAAACTAAAACTGACTTCCTCTAAATCATCCAGCAAACGCTGCTGTTAGCATTTGACTTTCTAGAAAAATATGAACCTGACAAAACCTTCCATTTTTTGTGACGAATCGCGAGGCAGAATCAGCAGGTATCTGACGTAGTGTTCTCCGACATCATGTGAGAGTCACACAAGATGTCAAATTACATCTAAACGTGTCGATAGTATTGGGACGTACTACAGAGACAGAGAAGCTTAAAGGTCAAATCAAAGGGCACATCAGATTTAAATAAAAAAAAAAGAGTTCCGGTTCTTCTGCAAATCTTCAAGATTAAAAATCTCATATTTCATCTCCCGTTTGCCTGACTTTAGTGTAAAATTTTACGACCGGAGTAATTTCATAAAATAGCATAAAATAGTTTATAATCAAGAAGTCTGTGCCATAAAACGTAACCGAACCGATTTAATTAAAGTATAAGGGTAAGCAAATAAATGGTACCCGATTTAATGAGACTGTTGTAAAAATAACGGCGACCGATTGCTGATGTTACCTACCCTGCAACCTCCTAACTACCCCTAAGAAGAATTCACTTTCATAAAGAAATGGATTCTGCGTGAAATTTACAGAAAGTTGGCCTTTAACATTCGATTAATTTCACGTAGAATAAATGCAGGCAGGCCCAATTGGACCGAACTCGTCTGCCTCTTTGACCTTCCTTTGCTAAATCTCTTTAAGGTTTCCTCCTGTGAATGTGTCCTTTTCATTTTACTTAATTTCACGTTTCTTTGCTCTTCTTTTATATCTTTCCTTTCCACTCATTCGCAATAAAATAAAGACATGCAAAAATACGTTGCATTAAGTATTTAATATTTTAATATTATGTATTTTAACAGAAACAATCAAACCAAAAGACAACGAGTCAGACATGTTTTACCGTTAAGCCTAGACGATAACTACGGAAACAACAAAGGGCAAAGAAATAGTTAAATATTCGGGTGAAAACATCAATGTAAATAAGCGTAAATGAATGGGTGAAATTGGGACAAAAAATATAGGAGAATAAACATGTCAGATAAGCAAAATATATGGCGGTAAAAACAAGATGTGAAAACAATCGCAAAAAGGGTTAAATGTGACTGCTCGGTTCTGATGAAGTTGAAGACAAAGGTAACCGAGGAGTTGCGGGAATGTCAGCAGTTGCTGCATGGCAACAAGAGAGAAAGAAATAAGCTAAAAACTAAACAAGAAGAACAAATTGGAGTCGAATTAAACTATTTCAAGTTGTTCAGACATGATGTAAGATTTAAAATTTTGCTTTAATTTTTTACGCCAGGTGTTTGTCATTCAATTTAGTTGCCTATGCCTTTCTCTCAGGAGTATTTGACCCACGATGACACACCTTTACCGGCTAAAATGAATCCAGGTACTCATTCTAGTTGAAATAAAAATAACGTATTGTGTGTGGCCGGTGTCTAGTAATTGAATTATACTGAAAGACGGTGAAGAATTTCATCTCTCGACACTAATGAATGTAATTTCTTGCCTAGGCAAGATGGAAAGGGTAACTTTTATGAGTAATAAAATTTATTTGGTAAGGTGAAATACAAACCGAAGTAAAAAGAACTTTTCAGGTACTCGTCTGAAAATGAACGAATGAGACGACTTCTTTCACACCGAATGAGAATTTAAAAAAACGGGGAAGTTTAAATGTAGAACCTATATTTTAAATGTGGAATAATAAATAATAAATAAATGCATTGATTATGGATTAATAGAGTGTAGTACTCAAAGGCTAAATTTGAAAGGCGAGGTGTTTCTCTGCGCTTCAGATTTTAAGGTTCCCCGAGGAGGTCTGATGCCTTAGAGGCTCGGTACCCAAAGATAAAGATGTTGACTTTTCTCTCTTCTTCATTTCACCTTTCATTTATAAGAATGCGATAAGAAGGAGAAAAGACCCACGATAGTCGAAATTGCATTTCGCTGCCAATTCTTAAAGTATACGTTTTGAAATTTCAAAATGGGAGTTCACTTCCAGTAGACGTAAGAACGCCATTTTGAGTTGCAAAATTTTATTTTAAAGTTTTTTTTTCCACCTCATGCAACTCTCTTCTCACTTTTGTCATTTTCCAACTCTCAGCCTCTACAAATCACTAAAATTATCAGTTAAAAATTCTCTCCAGAAACTTTTCACAGTTTTGGAGAGCAAAGGAGGCAAAGGAGTTGAGAGGCAAATGGCTCAAGGTAAAAAACTAACCTGAAATTGGCTAACTCAAATAAAAAAGAATGGGGGGAGGATGGCACACGGTAGGGTAGGTGGAAGCCTTTCATCCCTTTTAGGACTCTTTCCAGTCGTTGCCTTTACCCCTTGCCTTCTTACCAACATTCACTTTTTCTTTTTGATTCTTTCACTTCTTCTTTGTCATTTTTATCCTCATCCAACTTCCTTTTCGTTATTTCGTTACGCTTACTTCTGCTTGAGTTCTCTAATTGTTTTATATGCAATTTCGATTTACCAGCAAAACCTTTATCTGAAAACGGTTTTACATTTGCTAACTTTCCGTTATCTTAATTATTATCTCAAGAAACGTTGGGGGTAAAATTTTAGAGCGGGCGAAACGCCGTCGTCTTGTGTGCCCCTCCTTTCCATACCTTCAGGTATTTTACAGTCATTTTTAAGCGATCCTGAAACTGTCTCTTCCTCTTCCATGGTCTCTCTCTCTCTCTCTCTCTCTCTCTCTCCTTCTCTCACCTTTTCGAAGTGACCGAAACCAATTTCGTTACGAGTAAAACAACCCGTTCTTAGTCTATTTAAGAAATAGTGAAATTTTTTTATTAAATCGACCAGAGAATTTTTTTTTTATATTGCGGTGAAGAAGGTGACGATTCCTCTCTGATGGAATCCTCTCATCTGTTAGGGCAGTCAAAGTTTTTCTAAAAGTAATCGTTGTTCTTATTAAAATTACAAAAAATAAAATAAAACGGGTGTTGTATTTCCGCTTGATCCTGCATATGTTTCAAATACAAAGCAAAAAAAATATGGACATGTCATTGGAAAATATCCCAGTTTTGGGAAAGGTCAAAAGAAAGTTGACAACAATCGGTTTTGGCTCAAAATTTTCAGGAATTTGTAATTACAACACCATTTCGTGTTTTTGAGTTTAGGGAAATTTAAAGTTTTGCACCCTCCAATATTTTCCAGTCATTAATTAAATTCTAAAGTCGCAGAGCTTCCTTTAGAGGCTACAAAAAGTAGTTGACCAGCGACAACGTACAAGTTACGAAAGATCTCATCTTCATTCATCATTTCCTAATTCCTCTTACAATCACTTGGACCAAATGGAGCACCAAAATAATAGTTTTAAGTTTTATATTAGAATTAAGTGAAAAATGCAAAAGTGTAAATTAACCTTAAACCGATTTTATGTGTTTTCTATTTGTTGCTCTCCCCTCAACTAATTAGCAAATCATGAACAATTTGCTTATTGAACAGTACCGACTCTAATGCACGGAAGAATAGTTTTAAATTCAGAAAACAAAGGCCCATTTCGGTGATACTTTTACGGATTACAACATTTTAGATTAGTCGCTATGAAAGAAGTACTGAAAATAAAAATTAAAGAATTATCACCGATAACAAATTTGTAAAAAATAATGTAATATTGTGTATAAAAAAATATAGCCAATGTCAAATACATCATGAATATACAAGCAACAATGCAGAGTAAAACAGAAAATGTACTGGAGTGAGTAGGAGATGGGAAAAAACACTGAGACGAGGCAAAAGAGAAAGGAAAATTAAAAACAAAAAAAAAACAGCAACAGTTGATGAAAAAATTAAAAAAAAGAGAATGAAAAGTTAAAGGAAAGAAAAGTGTAAGGTCAGTGGCAGCAGTGACAGGGGTAGCAACACCCCGGGCGGGGCTGTGCAGAAGAAACACGAAGATTAAAAAGTTGGAAAGCATAAATAACCCGTTGCAGAAAAAAATTATAATTACAAAATAGCAATAAAATCAGTACGAAGTTAAAAGTAAAAAATGTGAGCAAAAGACGGAAATTCAAAATCTAAAAAGCAGAATAAAATAAATGGAGAGAGTCGTGAGTGGGACGAGGTTGGACGAGGTGACACGAATAGCCCTGGGACGTCTGTCGCGGACAATGCAGATGAAAGCAGTACGCGTGCGGACCGCTAATGAACCAAAATTGAAATTTTTTAAAGGAAAAAAGTAAGAAGTGGAGAAGAAAAATGTAAAGAAAAGTTCAGCGGGCTCCATTTGACGAGCGTTTCTTATTTTGGCCGACAACCGGAAGTTCACTTTTAACCGGAAGTCGACTCTTCACTTTGACAATTTCATTCTTCGACACAAGTAAAAGTAAAAGTAATACGTACAATTTAATGGGTTTACAGCATTACTTGAAAATTAGAAACGACGCGTACCTGTCTACCGGGCGGTCACTCGCCCGACAAATTCATTTTAGAGTAAATGTTTTTTATAATTTTATATTATTCCTTACGTTGACTCCGTAAGACGTGAAAAGTCAAATGTAATAACCAAATATTCACAATGTTTGAAGTTGTCTTTTTTCTCCTTTCCTGCCTCTCACTCTTTCTTTATTTCTGTGTTCCCAAACTTGGCAATTTGTAAAGGAAACTCAGAGGGCTCATCAAGCTAATGAACATTTTATTATTCTCGTAAGGAAAACAAGTCAACGCCTCGCAAATGCAACTTTTCAGAAACTCCGCCCCAAGTTTTCTAATTAAAAAAAAAAAAGTTTCGACGGTTGATCTGGTTCTGTTCCACAAATCCTCCCTGCTGCCGCACAGAATCAGAAATCCTGTTATTAAAAATCTTTTAAATTTAAAAAATGTGGCATCCTTTTTTGCAGTCTTATGGAAGTCTCCCGAACGTTGAGTTCAGTCTACCAGTCTAAATGAAAAAAAAGAGTTAGCGAGAAGAACAAAATACTACAAATCGAATTGTAAGCTGGATGAGAATCCGGTCCCTCAAAGGAGCAGAAATAAATAAAGTTTTTATTTTTGTCTTAGAAAAAACCTTACACTACAACCTATTTTCTATGTAACATTGTTGCCTGCGTTTGGCCTCTGTGTCTCAAATGACACGTTTCCACGAATGAATATACGGACAATGTTGGAAACCCGAAGAAAATAGTAAACGCAGAAGACATTTTGTAGATTCAAGTGAATAGACTTTCTAACTTGACTTGGGCGTTTTATGCATTGAACCATGTAATGAAATATAAAAATCAATAGTAATGTGTAGTGTAGTGTTCTTTCTCGGAAGTTGAGCAGAAAATAATGAAACAAAAGCAATATTAAAGTACACTTATGACTAATTTTCTCTTTTAGTGTCCTTAAATTAGATAGGGTAATTTAAAATGAACATGAAATTAAAGAAAGGAAGACTACGTTGAAAAAGCTAAATGGAGAATTAAGCAAAATACGTCCAAATTACAATGCTGTGGCAAAGATTCAGAACAGGTTTGTAATGAAACGTTAAATTATATGCATAAAACAATCTTTAAAACTGAAAAGTCGCGCGAACATGTGGGAGGGAACCTGAACCTTTAATCCAAAAGGAACAAATACAAGTCATTCTTTACTCCTTGGAAGTGGTCCACATCAACTTATATTATTTCTGCGTGTTCCTTCAGGTATAAAAAATTTCGAGAAACTTCATAATTCTTGTCTCGGTCAAAATGAATATGCCATGAAATCAAGCTCTCACGCGACGAAGATAATTGTTAAAGGAGGAGAATTACGTCAATGGAAATAGAGAATAAAAGAATGCAAAACAAGGTAGCCAAATTAAATAAATCTCAGTAAAAAAATGGAGGTTGGCAACGACTAGACGAGTGAGACATTACTCAGCCGACATTAAATACAAAAAAAGCAGAATAAAACAATAAGAGTGGAGGCTGAAGAAGTCAGGGAAAGGAATGGATACAGAATAAATAGCAAACGAGGAGCATACGAGAAATAAAATTTGACGACTGCAAAAGTAAAATAGTAACACAAAAAGAAATATGAATAAAGGGAATATGAAAAATAATAACGATGTTAATGAATGAAATGCGAAGAAGAATGAGAATGTCGTAAGGGTGAGAAGACGCTAGAAAAAGGCAAAGTGGCGGGGGGAAAATATCAAGTAGCAGAGACTCCAAAACTAACGGAAAAGTAACGGAATAAAGCGAATGAAACTCAAACTTAAAAAAGTAAAAAACTTTTCTTATACTAAATTGTTATAAAGTAAAAAGGTAAATATATTGCAAAAGTAAATAATTAAAGTAGAGGAATAAGAAGAATATGACGATTAGAATGAGAAGAAGCATAAGAAGAAAAAGATGGCGGACGGAAAACTTGGTGGAAAGTGAAGTTACTTTCTAAAATGGAAATCGAAAGCTAAATTTTTAGAATTTCTCATTATTTGCTTTTCTGTTTCTATTTCTCTCCTGATTCACAGTCTCCTTCTGAAACCTTGAAATTATCAACTCGTTGCGCCTCTTTCTCTCTACCTGAAACAATTCTTTCTTTTCGTCAGACATAAAATATCTATGGGTCTGTATGCGTGTAAAATACAATTTGTCTTGTTACATGTTGCCCATATACGTTCTATTTCATGCACATTCAGTCATCTCTTATTGTTTCCTTGCATTTCACCTTCTTAATCATGTTTTCAGCAGGTTTTAAAGGATCTTCGCCAAATAGACGATGATAGGAATTTACAATTGTGCGGGAACGTTAAAGAGCAACACTCAGAATGAAACAATAAACATGACACAACTATACTTTATTAAATCCTAGCCTGTACTGAATGAATGGCTACAACAAAATTAACTGAATATGAATGACTGTAACCGTGACTAAACTACATATCTTTGGCTGGCGGATGATGACAAAAAGTTAGTTATAAACAGGGTTACCCAACTTACGTATCCTAAGAGTCACTTATATTTCTGCTTTAATAAAATTCTCGAGACTAAGTGAAGGAAAAATGGTAAAAGAAGGAGGTCGTCGTCTCATCGTGTCGTGGGAAATCGTCCTTTTTTGTTACAAATATATAACATATATAATAATAATTATTTTTGATCATAATGGCGTCAAATTTTGTGTTGACCAAGGAGGTTTGGCGTAATGGTGTGAAGGGGGCTTTACGTCAGCGTCGTCCGACATAAAAGGCCCACGGCAAGGCCCACGAAACTGCCTGGTGTTGTCTCCTGGACTTCCGTGACCCACGGAGAGGCCGTTTTCTTTACTTGTAGTCGTAGACGAATAATAATAGAGAAACTCCTTTCATGTTAATGTTGAGTGTTTCTCATATTTTTCTTAATCGCTGACAGATTCGACAAATAGAAAAGATCCAACTTTAACGATTTCTTCATTTGAACGAAGTCACCTTTACCTTCACCTTATTCTAATGCCCCGACAAAACGGCTCATTCAATTTTCTTTGTTCTTTTACTATTTCATTTCCCCTTAGAGCTACGTCTAACCTCACTGAACAACGCACTTAAACGCAGTTTTTCTCGGATTTTTCTTTTAATTTCATCCGATTTGAAAGTCGGTAACTGTGTTTACTGTTGTCAAAAATGTTGCCTTTTTTTCCAGGATCTTTCTGTAATTTTACTCCAAATTCAATTTCTTTGTTTTTCTACTTCTTCCCTTCTCTCTTGCATTATTAATACCTCATTGTTTCGTAGTTTATCCCGCCTGTATAATGTGCACAACATATATGCACAACATATTCTCTGGGTAGGACTTTCACTGCTTTCTCGGCAAAAACACAGAACAAAAAATCAGACAAGAAAATTGAATTTTGATGTTCTTCAAAAAGTGTAAAACTGGATAATCAACATTAAAAAAAGTAGATTATCTGTAATGTAATTAAAAAAAAGTGGGAGGTAAAGAGAAGTTCAGAAGAAGAGACGTAATTCAGGCATTACGAAAAAGCTTTCATTCGTTAAGATCATTTTTTCTTTTTCATTTCGTTAATCTACTTATTTAGTTATTTGACTAAATATCTATCCGTTTGAATAAAAAAGTGAAGTTGTTTGCTGCTTTACCTCGTATAATTTGTGGCATACGCGCCTTTTAAATTTGTTTTTAAAGACTAACCGAAAAATTCAATCCTTGTCCTACTTTTTGCCTAGCAAAGTGTGGGCTGACCGCGTGGTAGACCTCGAAAGAAAAAATTTAAAGATTTCTGGCCCTCACAGTTTCCCTTCCCATGTTACTTTAAATTCATCAGTCAAAAACCCCCAAAAATTTCAAACATTCCTTTGTAAAGTGAAATCCATACAACAATATTTTCTGGGCAAGCAGACTTGTGGTGCTTTTTACAACATACATAATTTATTTACTAAACTTTAGTAATAAAAATTTCAATGTAGCGAAGCAGTTTATTGTAATTGTCCGATACTTGACGAGTCATGAGGCAACAAATTTTCATGTTGCCCTCACATCATCCATTAGAGTAAAATATTTTTAAGGTCGGTCAAATTTCACAGGAGAGCATTCACCGCTATCTAAATCATAAGGACAACTACTTTTGTGGAACAGAAAATCGATTTGATCAACGAATGGAAACAGTAATAATTGCAGTTTATATTTCGAATGAACGAGATCTTATCCGTTTTTCTTCCGATGAACATTTCCGCCATGTCGACCAACCGGAAATAACAAATTTCAATCGCTTTTTCATCCCCGTCACATCCACTACAAATTGCACCACCAAACGGGTAGGCTGCAATTGACACCCCCAACTGCATCCGGTTTCGGAGTCGATCAAACACCCGACAAACCAATTTAAAGGTTCACGTATTGGTACCCACAACTGCTTGTCCTACTTGTAGTAAAATGTTTCAAGGGAAAAATAATAGTGATATGAGTTTTGGGTTTCTCAGCACAATAAAGTGCATGTATCATTGTTCGCCAATTACCTGCCGAAGGGCAGCCAGGACAGGTAGGCAGCATAAAGAAATTGATACTGGGAGAAAAGCACCGAAAAAAGCCGGAGATGCGTGAGACCTATGAGAAGGCGGTGGAGATGAAAACCTGGCAGTGACTTCAGGCACTTCAACCCGCGAGTGGTCGTGGGCCAGAGCCTAAAAGGTGGCATACACCTGATTATAAGTCTGCCCCGAATGTCTGAGTTTGGGGGTGGTTAAAAACAGTGAATCTGTGTAGAGCGCTGTAGTGCATGGCTAGAGCAGAGATTTTAGAGAATGGCATGTTTTAGTCATCGTCACAACATAAATGGGATTCTCACGAGCTGTTCTTCGCGGTGCCGACATCTCTGTTGTTTATGAAGGTTTTACCTATTCTGTTAAATGCTTCTCCCCATTTTTTTTTCTTTATTTAACGTAACCGCCAAATTCCTGAGACTCGAGGGAGTGTTTTTCATTGGCAGGAGGGTTACTCATTTGTTTTCCATGACTCCCTCTGAATTTTGCTGCAGGAGTACATTCCACCGCTGGTTTTTGCACATCTTCTTTCAGCAAGTTCCATTCGAAAGGATGGGAGGAATGAAAATTTACACTTATTGTAAGGTTTTCATTAAAATCAGGTGCAAAGAATAAAGATGGCAATTTATCTGAATCTGTTTAATGCGAGTGTGCAGCGGTTCTGTGTTACATGGGGAATTTAAAGTGGATATCGTTGGCTCAGAAAAGAAGAAAAAGAAAGTGAAGGAATCTAGACAATATGAGATAGTAAAGAAAGGTGAACAACGAACAAGGTGTAAAAGAGAAAAGCAAAATTCCGGTTTTAGTATAAAGGAAAAAAATATATTTTTCAGGCTCTTAAACGGGTTTGCAAAATTGAACGGGAAGGCCTTCAGATTAATGGCAGAAAAAGAAGAAAGTTGGATGACGGAAAAAGTTTCTTCTGCATAATTTGAACCTGTTTCAGGAATTTTTTCTATCTATTCATCTTTCTCCCACGATTTCTTTGGTATTATTAACTACAATTATGTAATTCACGTTATATTTTTACCTCAATTTCGTAGTGTTACACACATGCAAATGACATAAAATTCAAGAATAATAATTACACAATAAATCTATCGTTCACAGCGATAAAGTAATAAAAGTAATGTTAGTATTGTTAGCAATTTGCAGTAATAGCTGGACTGAATAGTAAATTCATTACAAAAGAAACAAGAAGACGGGGATAAAGGCGCAGAATTTAAAGAAAAGTTTTTAAATTTAATGAAAATGATTTTGGTATAAAATGTGAGCGTAAACAAATACCTGAAAGGTTTCGATACATCCAAAAGTGAATTAGGGAACCATCAATTTTACTGACGGATTTTAAATTAAATGAAATTCTTCTTAAGTTACAAATGATGTTTTGATTGTGACGGAATCGAACTTACTTGAAAAGAAATCCTGACCTTCTTGACGACCTTTTTGACACATTTTTGTCCGAACCGAATCCTACCCCTCCCCGATGCCACTGCCCAGACATGAACCATGCACATCTCCGTCAGGAAAAATTCAACTCTTTTATCCACATCTATCTACATCACAGGATATCTACATCCGAAAAAGAAAAAAACTTTAGAACCTAAATTTCGAGCACACCACAGTGCACATAGGGCCACCTTATTCTGCCGTCTGAAGAAACTTGAGTGACTTGCTTCAACCTGCCCATATAATCCTCAAAGTCACAAGGATGCATGTCTTTCTGTCCTCATTCTTCGTCCAACACAATTTGTGCCTAAACTTCTTCACCTGAATTAGGTCCCGCGAACTCATTCGTTTTGGGCTGTTCCGTAACTACCTGAAAAAGTTTAAAGTCGCAGCGGACGAGTTTTGTCCTTGTGACTTAACCTGGCCTCAAACACCTATTCACATACCAACAACTTGCCTTTTATTCATCCACGACCGATCGATCACGTCAACCCTTTCTTTTGGACAAAACGAAAGGGAAAGACTTCCCTTCGAACGATCCAATCTTTCAACGAAGTTTATCTTCTACCTGTAGCCCTTCATTCCCAAGTTACAATCAATGAATGATAATTTTAAATACAATAAAAATCTAAAGAAAATAAAAATTTTGTACAACAAAAAGCCTATAAAAATAAATAAATAAAATCTATACAAATCTAACTTCTTCTAGTGAACTAAATCAGAAATGTCACCTGGATTCCTCAGTCGTAAGTTCTAATGCCACGTGAAAGAGCTGGACTTTCTACCTTCTTCTGTCCTTTAAATCTATTTTTTTAGCGATCCCTCTCTTCACCGTCACAACCGATGACCAGACCGATGTAACGTTCATCGTCATTTATACAACTGGCACTTTTTACACCCCGGATTAAGGACGCGTAAGATCAGGTTTCTAGTGCTTCCGAGGCCGCAGACAAGAAAAACCGAAATCCAACATTATAATTATTTTATAATTTTCAAATAATTACGAATATATACTACTAACTCTACGAAAAACACCTGTTACAAAAAGTAAACACCTAATCACTACTTTAAATTTTTATTGCATATGAAAAGTGGTCGTGGAAAGACTCAGTAGGTTAAATATTCATGGAACTCCTACGATCATTTAATTCTATAAGATTCATTCAGATTAATTCGACTGAATCTCACACTACCGTAATCACTTAAGAATGCTCACTAAGCACCAACAATGCACTAGATTTTAGTGCTGCAATAAAAATTCAATGCTGAGTTGGTGGTCTTTTGGAGAAAAAAGTTGGTCGAAGACAAGGCTGACACAACGTGAAAAGCAACCCAAGATTTGTACGTCAAGAAATACGGTTTATGGAATGAAATTTACAAGGCATGTGTCGTGCACAAACACAATAGGTTTTAACTTAAATTGATTCTTTTAGGCTGGCATTACGAACTTCATATTAACAAATCATAAAAAATAAAGTAAAAGCGGACGGTAAAGCGCAAGATTAAACGTCAAAGATGTTGACTTAATTGCCTGTATAGGTTTTAAGAAAAATCATCTTTAACGGCCAGTAGGAACAAGGCGACTGCTCACGGCTTTCATTTTCTTGTGTGTATGTGTGTTTAGTCATGTATTCGAGTAGAAAATAAGTAAAAGGAAAAACAAGAAAAAGTAAAAGCAACAAATGTTGAGAGTCGTTAACTCCATGGTTCTAATGCCACTGCACAAGCAGTCCGACTAGTTCCTCCTGGAGCCAGGCTTCCTCAAGACGTTGCAATAGACACAGGGCAGGAAATTTCGATCAATCGAATGAAGCACCTGCCTTCCAACTGCACAACGAAGACGCACATCGTGAGAGATTAAAAATTCAGAAACGTAAATTTTACAGGTTAGGGGTTTACCAAAAAAAAACATGATGAAAGACGTAGAATGGGTTGGTGGTATTGATAAATATGAAAGAAGACAACAAGAACAATTAAATTAAAAGTGCGTTAAAAATAAATTGGTGCCTCAGAGGAAAAAAAATGTTAAAAGAGTAAAATAAAGAAGAAAAAAGAAAAACGAAGCATGCGGGAAATGGAGAAAAAAGTGCAAGTAGAACAAGGAAAGCTGAAGGAAGAATGTCAATCTTTGGCACAAAGGAAAATGTCACTAAAAGGAAAAACCAAATGAAAAAAGAAAAGGCGGAAAAAGAATTCGAACGAGGCGTTTAAAAAATTTATTTCCTTTCTCATCTGACAAAAAAAAATGTTTTCCTTTGTTGAGACGTTCACCCCAAACCTCGCCCTCGTTGCTGTGACCGGAAACGAACCTGATTTTTTCGCACCTGTCCTTCAGCTCCCTTGAAATCAGTGGGCAGCAAAAGGCCACGACATTTCAGAGGACCTCGAAAATTGAGCCACCGCGGAAATTGTCATTTCTTTTTCGTCTTTTCGTTGGAGAAGATCGGTGGATCAAGGAAAATTTTCTAAATTTTGGCTAATAATTTTCTTTAGTGGTCCGATTTCTTATATACTTAGAATCCTATTTTGAGTTTTACATTTCAAGAGTCCCACGCTTGATGCCCGTCACCTCGGATTCCGAGAAACTAGGTATATTTTTTCGATTGCTCGCTTAAGACTTTTTCCCATTAAATCTGACATTTCTTCTATTACTGTTTCCACTTTACAAGTTGTTTATGTTTATCGTTCGTACTTGTCGCGTGTTAACTGAATCCGAAATTACATCACCAACAACTTACGGTCAACTTTACTGACAAGTTTCAATGCAAAAACTTTTCCAGAAGTCGAGGTCTAGGTGGTAGGATGCTGGAGGGGAAGACCTGGACATGCAGAAGAAGGAAAAAATACCTAGGTACCGAATTTTTGTAAGACTAGTGTTCGCAATTTCAACCATCAATTCTTTATTTATCTGCTCTTTTAACGTTAATCCTACACGTCCGTTTCGTCGAAAGATGGGAAATCTCTGAGGATGGCGTGGCGTAGAGTGCGGTTGATTGAATCCTCCGAGACTCGACATTAATAATAAATATCCGCAGAAAGAGTTTGAGATAGAAAAATGAAGTTGGTATGGGGGTAAGGCGGAACGAGAGAGACAGAAGAATGAGAATAAAGACCCGTCGGGGAATTGGAAAGACACTGAGAACATGAAAACAGTTTTAACGGAACCGGAAAACATCTTCCGATAAGAAGAAGACAAATAGGCATTTGACCTCGTCAGCAATGGCGATTGAGTACTTTTGGCAGTGAGAGAGAGAGAGAGAGAGGCAGGAACAAAAGGAAAAGAATGAAAGGAAGAAGAAAACCTTTTTCTTTTGTCCGGTGCCTTTTTCAATACGGCGGCGGAAATCACAAAGTTTTATGCTGAAAAAGTTTTGTCAAGGTGAGAGAGAGGCTGGTTCCACGGTCGGATTCCCAGGTATGGAAATGGTAAAATTTTCTATTTCCACGTTTTTCATTAGAAAAATCGGTTAGTTCTCCTTCGACGAATTTAACTTTCACTTATTTATGTTTGAAAAAGATTTCTTTTTGTTTTGTCTTTGAATTTTTTTCACTCTCCTCACCGGTTGCATTCCCTACAGTTTTCAATTTCTCGCCTTGTTGCATTCTTCACTTGAATGTTTTTGCCAATATTGCTAATTCCTCTTGTTAAAACCTAGTAACAGATGCGAATTCGTGTTACTTCTGTACACTTTCAAACTCAGTGATGACTTTGAAAACCTCTGACTTCACCTGACTAACATTTACACGTTGATCATTAAAATGTTATCCCGTTTAACTAAAGACAAATTTGTAATTTTTTAACCTCCTTCAACGCGTGGCATTTGTAAGCGACTTTAACCCTTTCCGCCATATTTCATCAGTTCTTCTCCTAAAAGATGTCTTCTGAAATTGAAATTTCCGGCGGCGTATTGTGCTGACTTATTTCTTTTCCTTTTTACTATCCATTACAGAAGTACATAACGATGAAAATAAAAAGGAAGAAAAAAATTCATCGGGACAAGGGGCAGAAGGACAGAAAACGAAGGCGAATTTCTTTTTTTTCCACCCGCCAAAAAGATTGAACAAGTATCGAGAATGGAATATCGTTTCACCGGAAATTACCAAGCGTTGCACAAGTGAAATCGCAACACCGGAAATGGTTATTCGCACGTATAAGTATTCTCAACTTTTTAACAATCTTTTCTTATCCTTCTTTTTCAATTCACACATCTTCTAATTCCAATTTATTCCTTTAAATTTCTTTCTTCGCACTCTTCCCTCTGTGTCGCCTCAATTTTGTTGTTCCGGCTTTATTTCCTTTTGCCTTTCTCTTCCCCTTTTTTTGACTATCCTGCATCTTCAACGCTGTTTTACTCCCTGTAATTTAACATCTGCCCAAATTCATTCAGCAGCATTACGTTCTTCTCTCACGTCACTTTTCTACACAATACAATACAATATAAATATAAAACATTTCAACTCTCGACTCATTTACGCCTATTACACTCTTCACTTGCAATGCATTTTCTCTTCAAGACCGGGTTATCATCTTATATTTTATGACCCTTTTTTCTTACTATTCCGTTGTTCACCTCTACTCCATTGTGATCACAATGTTAATTTTCCATTACAGCGTTGCCTCGCACAAAAAGCAGTAACTGATGAATGATTAATTGTACCACTTTTTGCCACAATTGTTCATGTTATCACGTGTAACTTGTACATGGACAATAAAAATATATATATTATCACATCCACAATTATATAAATTACATTTCAGGGTCACTAAATTTAGTTTTAAAATAAGTTTATGTATTTTTGTATATTGTGTAAAACTTGAAAATATGATGAAATAAACCGTTTTTATTTTCCTAGCACCAGTCCTTGTTTAATCCTCCGCCGTAACAAAATTTTGTCTCTTACGGTTTGATTTCCCTACATATATAACATTTTTCTGTATATTAATTTTTAAACTCACAAAAAAAACTCATTGCTCGATAAATGTTCAGCAAATTGTAACGGATTCCTTTTAGGAACTTTTAGCTTTTTCTAGAATCCTTTTTAGTTCTGACAAGTTTTCTATTTTCTCCAGTGACACTGGTTGGAATTGCTATTTCTCTGCTTGTCACAATTCTTTTTTCCCATTTCCATTCTTAACACCTCGTCACACGTTCTCACCTAGCCGGATTTTACTTTCGCTTCCATCTAGCATTTACATCTCTTAATTTCCGTTGCCCTTCTCTCTCTCTCTCTGTCAGTAACTACGACTCTCTGTCTTTTAAGAGTGCCATTATCCAAAATGGTGTTTTTATATTCCAGGATAATTTCATTTTGTTTTAGACATGGTTTCTATTCTTGTCACTCTGTCTTCTTATTTTTACTTCCTTTGCATCCATCTCTCTTATTTCTAGTCTACTTGTCTGGGTACTTGTCGATTGTCGGCCGATTGCAACTAAGCAGCTGGCACATATAAATAAATAAATATATATATATATATATATATATATATATGTAGGCGAGGGAGATAAGAATTGAAAGAAGGGATGACAGAGGTTCTGAAGAACGTTCCCAGCATAAATCTGGTTCAAATAAATAAACAAAAGTAGTTATGAAGAAAACAGCAAGTGGCTATCGGGAAGGACCCTTGCCATAAATCAGAGTCAAATCAATAAACAAAGGACAGGGTGAAGAAAGCTACACAAGTGGGTGCAATTAAGGCCTCATATGACAAGATTAGAGGAGTGCCATTGGTGGAGAGGAACCAGGTTTTGGGCGAGGGAACAAAGACTGTAAAATAGATGAAGAAGGTTTTTAGGATCATTCTGAAAGTGATGTTTGTAGCGTTAGGTTGTAACTCGTTGACGAAATTGTGAATACGTGAAATATTATAATAAATTTGTAAAGAGTAATGGATTTAGGACAATCATTACCCGAAAGGGTCAATCCTTCTCCAACATATATATATATATATATATATATATATATATATATATATATATAAAACGCTCTCACGAGTCCATTTCCTATGTTTTCCTAAATAAACACTTTCTCTTCCTTGTTTCTTTGCTTCCCGCGCATGGCATCCAGTTTTTTCATTCATTTCTGCTTCCTCTTCATTTAACTCTCTTTCGTCCCTTTTCTTATTTAAATGCGTTATGTCCTATGAAATTTTTATCCACTTTTCCAAACTTTATTTCCCCCCCCCTAATTTTCTGTCATCGATTTTAATTTTTTTACAACAAATGCTTTTTAAATTAAAAATTTTATTCATTTGCATCCTAAGGACGACTCAGAAATAAATGAAATAAGGTGGAATACATTTGCACTGGATCAGAATTAAGAAACCCTATTCAAAGCAACCCTATGTATATTTTATCCAAAGAACTTTGTGTTGTTGCCAAAGACAGTTTTGGAAATATAAAACTACAGGATCACATGGTTGACATTGATGTTGGTTTATCTAATTCTTATAGGTGTACTGCAACTAAACGTCTGTCAATTATACGATTTAATTTGTTCCGAGTAAATTATTTGCTGTCAAATGTGGTGAAATTAGTCTATAAAAATGCATTGTAAACCTTAAATTTTTTTAAATTGAAATCTAGGAATTGAATTATATTGATATTTAGTATTCAGCGTGTTAGTAAAATGAAGGGCAAAACAAATTTTATTAAAGGCGATTTCCTCCAACAATATTTCGAATTACGCCTTCAATTGTCAAATACATCACATACATATATTTTATTTAAATTTCAAAAACATCATGTTTCCACTAATGGGATTTATATGTACGGGTTACGCATTCTCAACAAACATGACACCTTCGAAGCGTACCACATTAAATAAATAATTTACGTATATGACACCAATGCAATTATACAATGTTTTCGTCGGCAACTGGGTAAACGTACAAGTTGAGTTGAGCAAACCAAAAAAAAAGTGGATATATGACAAATGACAAAATCGATTTGGATTTGATTGATTTGTTTCGAGGAACTCCCGGAAAAACTCAATTTCTTCTCTTTTGGACTTTCACGAAACAAATAACTTGTCTTGCCAATGCCAAGGCAGCAGCACCAAAGGCACATCAGCAACGGCAGCGTGGAAAATTTGGTTGACTCCTGCAAAAGGCAATAAAAATTTTTTCCCTTCATTTCGGCCGACAACTCGGCACTGAAAATTCCATTGAAATCGACTTCCTTTGTGGAAGAAACCTTTTGCGCGCCGGAGACCAAAGAAAGTGCAATAAGAAAGGAAAATTCTTTGCTCTTCTTTTTATTTCTACCGTGAAACTGTGAAAGCAGTGAAGAACGAAGGGAGAAACAAAGGAAATGTGAGTTAATACGGCCAGAATCAGAATCTAGGGAAGCCCAATTAATTAATTGAATTGAACTGAAGTTGTCTGTGCCACGCAAAGTTTTGAATTAGGTATTTATTATTATTTGGCTGAAATAAAAATATTTTGAAGAGACAGAAGAATCTTTTTCGTGTAGTAGAACCAAAAATTTACATAAAACAATAAATGTATGAAGCTGACCTTGACCATTTACATTTCTATATAGAAAACTACAGGGCTATAGATAGCCCCCGCTTCGGTATTCGAGAGCAGCAAATGTTAAGTTGTAATGCAGGCACTTAAAGGAAATATTATTTTAATTCATGGTAACTGAAACCTGAGTGGTCCAGTCTAGTTGAGACTCTAGAAATGTGAATCGTATGAAGGAAAAGATGAAATGAAAAACAGGAGAAGCAATACACCCAAGTTGAGGAATGACGTTGTCAACAAACTATAAAAGTGGGAGCAGAAAGGTTGAGGTGAAAGACAAGTAGACGTAGATGAAGGAGGAAAGGAAAGGCAACGACCGGAGGAAGAAAGTTGAGCCAAAAAAGGTACGACTGACGGATTGAAAAATTGGAAGGAAATGATGTAAAAGACATAAAAACTTTCCAACGATGTTTTAGCAGAAACTCATAAATGTCATGTGGAGAAAGAGAGAGATGGCAGGAGTACGAGAAAGACCTTCACGTGAAAGTAAAGTACGAGCAAAGTTTTAATATCAAGAAAAGACGTACGTAATTGTAAATATAAATATATAAAAGTACTTGGGTGGGAAATGCGATGCGGATTTTTTTTCTTCTGTTTCGGTGAGTTAAATTTCAAGTGTAGTCATTCAAAAAGGAAAAGAAAAATTTTCAATCTCTCTAACACTTTACCTAGCCGTCTAAATGGTAATAAAACAATTTTTACCTATTTACGATAATATCTAGAGAACTATTGAGGATTGTAGCAAAATGTCTCTTTAGAACACAAAGTTGTTTAACATCTTGGAGAAGTTGCCTAGGAATATTCATTTACATAAAATTAATAGAAATATAATTTCACACGCTAAAATTCTGTGGTAGACGACGAAAGAAACCTAAAAGTAACTTTCCAACGAATTTTGAAGGATCCGTGTGGAAGGATAAAGGAGGCTGACCCTGTGAATTAATCCGTGACTTTAATTGAGTAAAAGGTGTCATTTAGCAAATGTAAACGGCAACCATCAGGGTTACGTTTCTCTCTTGTTGTCTTCAACGGTAGGCCCAAGTGGGGAGCAAGTCAAGCAGAAGTAAAAATAACAAATTCTTCGATTGAATATTCAATGAGTTCTAAAGGAAGATATTGAGCTAATTATTGCAACCTATTAGTAATAAGGAGGAAAAAACACTCAATATAAATTGATCGTATTCCTCAGAGAAATGTTTTTTTTTCACAAGGAAGGGCCACAAACAGTCGCCCTGGTTGTTTCCTTCCGTTTTCCACTTTACTATTTATTTATTTATTTTTTACATTCCGTTTTTCAATCGATCGAATCGATAATTTGATTTTATTATTTTCAATTCATTATATGTTTTGTTTTTCTGATTTTTCAATTTTCACCAATCTCCTTCACATTCACTATTACCAGTGTGTTCGCCCCACACGAGATAGAACTCTGACTTTTTAATTTTTGTTTTTTTTTCAGTCAACATCATTCCGTCACTCATCTCTCTCTCTCTCTCTCTCTCTCTCACACACACACACTTACGTGACACGTGAAATTCATGCCCGATTTATTCAAAGCAATTGGACGTATTTGCTGTGTATTAAAATAAATAAATATGCATTCATATATATCAAGAGAAAACTGAAATTGTCTGACATTACTAGGTAAATGAGCTTTCGCAAAGAACATGAGCCTCGTAAACGTTAAAACTTTTAAATATCTTGCAATTCGCCAGATGAGAAATCCTGTACGCTAAAATCTCTTTTCCTCTATTCCTCCGTTTTGCTCTTCATCTACTTTTCAGTTACCCAGCAGTTGAAATTCAATGGAATGCCAACTATTCTTTCAATTAATCCCTGGTATTTATCCGCTTTTCGAACGGCTCTCTCACATAACATCCAATAAAGAAGTCTATAAGCTCCCTTTACATTTAACGTTTTCCCGGACCGTCCGAACGGCTGATATGCTGACACGGAAATAATTCCCTTTTAGAGAAATTGGACAAATTTCTATTTCTGAATTTCAGGTATTGAAACCCTTGGGTATCTGCGGGTGACGTCTCACCCAAACATACTTCGCTACATTTTTACTTGTCAGTTATTACAAAAAACATCCAACAAATGTTGGGATATGCACATCTACTATTCAAGTGCAAGTGGAAAACAGTTAAAATTAACTTCTACCCCTCTAGACGGCTTAATGGGATCAGACATTATGTTTTTATAGTTCTTTTTTAAAATATAACTGCAAACATCAAATTTTCATTATATTACACTTTTATAGGCACTGCAGTTGTAAATGTCTACTCGGAGGCGTTGCGATACGAACAATCGCAGTTGTGTAAAACAGTACAGGTAATTAATTTATACATCATCTAATATGCAACTCGATACTTGCTGTCATGAGGAACAAATTCAAAACTTAAATAAAAAATTCTGTTCATTAAAAACTCTATTAATTGAAAGAGTGACTGCAATTTTTTTAAATAAATGTAATCCTGTTTTAGTGGACAATCGACAGGTGTTAAAATAGATAATTTTAAGTAGACTGTGAGTCGTTGGCCGTTGAGACACACAGTCAACATGAAAATCATTCCCTTATTCAATTATTCAATAAAAACAATTAATTTTACTAATGGTATTACCGCTTTCGAACCGTACAACAAACAAATTCATTCACAAAATTCTAGCAAAGGGTCAAAAAGTACATGAGCAGTCCTCTCCTCCTGGACTAACAAATTCAAACAATTTCTTTAAAAAATAATATAGAAAACAGAGCGTTTCTGACAAGCAGATCGTCAGCAGATGTCGAAGTCCCTGAAATGAAATGTCCCTCTCCTCGCGTTTGTAGTGCCCAGTGGGGGTCGATAGGGGGTCAGTGGGAACTTCCACAGCTTCCACATGGTTGGATCCAAGTAAACGCGTGCAAACCTACGTGGTGGTCGAGCTAATTTCCTGCAGGAAAAATGAGAATGAAGCAGATGTCTGACGAGTGCTGTGGGCTACGCGACATGCATATGGAGAGCATTTGATTTCGGATCCGTTCGGACGCAATAGAAGTGACAGAAAAACATTCCCTCAACAGTAAATTTTAAAAACTACAGTTTTAATATCACGGAAATAATAAAATCCTTTCTAGAATTGTATTTGAGGTAAACAAAATATCGTTTCTATATAGAAAATGCTCCTACTACTACTTAATATGATTCTTTACATTTAAAAAATTTAAACTTTCTCTCTGATTGAATTTTTTGTTACATTCTGGAATACGGAGACCAAGTGTACATGAACATCGTGTTAGGGGATATGTAGGAGGCCTAATGGGGACACTGACAACCTGACCAAAAAGGTTAACTTCTCTACCCAATTTTACCCCAATTGTATATATTTTTTTCTTACTCCTAAACTTCGATTCATTTCTTTATCCGTTTTCAAAATCTAGTCGACTAAATTTTGTATGACATAAAACTCTACATGTGTAGGGTGCTATGGTCAAAATTCCTAAATCAAATAGTGATAATGGGAAATGGGGGTGGCGGATGCCTTTGAGAAGACCACCCCAAGAAAGGGGCAAAGTGCAAAACTTTAAATTCTGAGGTCCAATGAGAGGGAAAGAGAGACTGATGTCGATGTTGACGGTGCTGTTGATGAGAAGACGAGGACATCAAAGTGGGCATTTCCGCTCTCTCTTCTTCTTCATCTGCCTCAATTTCCACTTTGTTTCGAAATATTTGCTTTCTTTGAATTACTTTCGCTCATCGGCATCCCTAAAGTAGTTTATTAACTTTCTGGGAGTCTTCAAACGGGAATTTTCAGTACCGAAAAGTCCCATCAAAACTTATTCGTTCACCTTTTCATTATCTTTGACACTCACCTGTTTCTCTGCGTCTCTTCAGGCACTCCACCACCAAAACTTACACACCAAAGTTAATGCTTCTGTCTTTTTAAACCGACCTCGTTTTCATGAATATTTTTTTTTTATAACGGTTTGGCTCATCCTCCTCTTCTTCCTACTTACCCTTTCCCCCGGCTAGCGTCGTGGCTACAAACCTTTTGTGCGGTTTTTCGTTGTGCCCAACTATTTTGCCAGTGGTTTCTCGTAAAGGATATGATGACCCTTTAAGAAAGGGATACTTGAAATTTTGAGGAATAACAAGAATGAAGTCGATATTTATCGAGTTATTTCGCTTGGATGCGGCCAAAAAGGAGTTTGTACTTTCTCCTAAAATTCGAGTCTAAGCAAAAGGCTTAATTGGACGAATGAAGGCCTTTGATTCTGTCCATTTCGGTTTCCGTTGTCTTTTTAATGCTCCACATTTCTTTTGATTAATGAATTAATCAGTGCCTAACCAAACTTAATATATTTATGTAAAATTAATTTTACGTTTCAATAAAAACGTCTGGCAAATCTTCCGCACTATTTCCAACGCCAAAACTGTTTAGGCAGGTGTTCTGTTTTGTGTGGCCAACTTGTCCAGTTTTCTGCTTGAGACGTTGACAGGCACCAAATTTTAAGTTCCATCTCAGGTTTTGAAATCTTCATTTTCCTAAATCACCAGCAACCATAAAAATAAAATCTTTAGTTTGGTTAGTTTAGTCGGTTCTTGAAGTCAATAAAACCAACGGATGCGTGTACTTTGTATTTCCGCTTTTTGAAGCAGCTAGAAGGAAGTTTTTCTTCCGTTCTGGAATTTTCTGAAGCGAGAGCTTTTGGGAAGGTTTCGTTTGCTCTGAGCCCTTGACAAAATGCCTTGCGGCCACCTCCAGACAAGTCAATGTGCCAAATCTTATTCAAACAACGAGAATTTCAACAATTCACAAAAAGGTAAAAATTTGAACCTTTAAAACTTTACTCCGTCTATTTGTCTTACCTCTGTTTACTTTATTTTTTTCTCTTTGAATTACATTATGTAAATTGTTTTGATTGTTAATCATACTCCAGGCGTGTGTCCAATACGAATTTGATGAACTTAATTGTGCACAAAGCAGTCTAAAAGATGTGCAATTCAATTCACTTGTGACTTGTTTCAATTGAACACCAATATTACAGTTAATTCAATTTGTGATGATTGCAACGAGATTTTTGATTTTGTCGGTTCAGCTTGGATTGACTGCCTCTTTCAGCACTTCTTATGCTCTTATTCGACACTCTGAGCTCATTCTAAAACACACACAAATGTACACATGAAACATTGCTTATGCATTCAGTAAGTAACAAGTAGGAGAGTCACGTGTTTGGTAGAAAACCAGACGTAATCTCGTGCACATCCGTGAGCGGTCCAAGTTTCCAAAATTCCTGTTTCAAGAGATAATTTGATTTTGGCTTTGGACCCTTGGACTTTCTCAAAATACGATAAAAATCTGGAAGGCGGTGGCCGGTTGCCACCCAGGGACCACCGATGGGAGGAATTCGTTGGGCCGTGGGGATTTTTCCAAGCGACTGAACTCCGGATATTATGCAAAGCTCGGGCCTCTGTCAAAACGGATAAATGTCCTTTTAATGTGGAGCTTCCTTTGTCTCTTTGAATAAATTCTGGAAAAGCTGTTTGTCCGCCTATTTGGTTTTCCACGGATGCAAGACTGTAAAACCAGCTTTTTCTCTCTCTCTCTCTCTCTCTCTCTGGTCGTTCCCTCCTTGCCTTTTCTAAATTGTCTCTACTCACCTGTATATGTGGATGGCTTCTGAGAGTGGAAACTAATCCTGAGAACCAACTCAAGCACTAAAGACTGAACTCATCATTCAATAGATTGAGAAAACAAGGTCAGAGGCTGTCAAGATGTTTCCGGTTCCCATGTGCAGATCTTCAACAGAAAGTTTTGGCAACCTATTTACCAATTATGCTAATTTTTTATTTTATCGCGGGTTTTGCCTTCTCACCTTTTGCAGACTGGAACTTTTTTTAATGACCTGAACTAAGCCGTATCAAAGTAGAAAAGGGTTTAACACCTCCGCTTGCTTTTTTCTTCTTCCAAATTCATTGAAATCACTTTAAATTTTTAAATCATAAAATTTGACTGGAGTCTAGTCAAAACAATTTTCCTTTATTCCATTTTCCATTGAGTCCTCCTGAAAATGTATGTCGCAATTTTTAAACTTTTTTGTGCACTCGCTGAATGAAATTCATACGTGTTGCTCGCTTCGGGTGGCAGAACAGACGTGCTCCATTCACTAGGTCGATCATTCCCATGAGCAAATTGTCACAGAAATGTAATTTTATTGTTCCGGCACGTACGACTACAGAGAGAGAATCATCCGACCATAAGCACCACATAGTAACACAGTTAGAATTATGCATTTTATCTGCAAAATCAGTGTCGTATTAGACAGGTAAGTTCACCAGCTAAACGTTTTTTATGCACCTATGGTTTTTAATTCATGCGAAGTACTGCCACAACTAAAATTTTTAAATATTGTGAAGAGAAATAACCAATAAATAAAAAGGCATATTATAAATGTTATCTTTTCTAATGAAAGCCTCATCGTTGCCAAATGGAGAAGAAAAATTGACAGAGACAGAGAATTCTCAACATTCCATTGGATGAAATTATTACTCAAATTACAGCCTTTCGTCCATAACACAAAATCACAATTTTGTTTTTCTTTAAATGTATAAGTTTAATGTAAGTTTTTTAAATCGGTTGACCGAATGGAATCAAAAAATAAATTATTTTAACAAATAAATAGGGTAAGTGTGACAGGGAGGGGTAGGATGATGGTGTGCAACCCAATGAACCAAAATGTCAGTTGTCGCCCCGTTATGACATCAATCTTACGTGCAAAAATCATCGTTGGTAATCAAAAAGTGTCAAAACAATTACTATGATCTATTAACCAATTCAATTCAAAAGAATTGTTTACACTTGCTCATTTTCTGTTAATCTTTTTTTTTCTTCCAGGACCTTCCCCTGACGATTTCATTTCGGAGTTACACCCAATACAATCCTACTCTTTGGGCTCCTACTCCTATACTTTTTTATAAGACTCCATTTGTACATTTTTGCCTATCCATAATTTTTTTACTTCTAGAGAATCTCTTTCCTGTCGCCATTATATTTACCCTTTCTCGGTCAATATTAGTAACGTGAAGAGAATTTTAAACTCTCAACAATTTTCTTTTACTTTCTTTCCCTTATCCTCTTTTTCAGGCTGAAATTCCCGCCAAAAGCTCACGGACAATTTACCCCTGATGGAAACATCACATCTCAAAAATTCGTTTGTTTTGCTGCCGTTTGCCCCTTTATGTTTGCTTTCTATCCGCTCTTTTTGCCTTCGAACCCGTTTTAATTGTTTCGCCGAAAAGCTTTTGTCTAGGATTTCCCATTTTATCCAAATCTCCGACTTATCCCACGTAAAGTGCTACCCGTCGTTTAAATTCTGCTTTACCAACCAAAGCGAATGAGAGAACCGAGCGACGGATTCTCAACTTCATTTTCTAGTCAATAAATAGATTGGCTTATTTCACGAAAGTTTCTCCATTTGCTATTTATCTTCTATACACTTTACAGGATTTTATGTTATGTTTAAAATTTTTGAATTTTCATATTTTCGTTGAGATCAAAATATGTTAGTCAAAGGCACCAACAAAGAACACTACGTATGGATTTTTATCCTTTCATTTATAACACACCAAAACAGCTGTGAAAATCACAAAAAAAAACACGGGGAACACCGCATAGATGAAGATGCCTCATCTTTCGGACACCAATGGAAAAACAACTCGTCAATATTATGTACGACGCAAAAGGTTGGTGACTTCAAGAATTACTTAATTCGGTGAATTTTAAAGTAAGAGAAGGTAACATTCGTCATAAAGTTTATACAATTAAACTGGATGTAAAGCACAGGTTTAAAACTAACAGGTTCAGATATTTTTGACAGTATGAAAAGATTAATATGTAAAACTATTGGAAAAAAAATTATGTGAAAGAGTTGAAAGTGCAGATCGAAACTAAAGTTGAAAGGAATCAAAATAAATTTTTAAAGCAGCCGTTAAAAGGTAAGAAGAATGTGAGTTTCCTGTAAAGTCGGCCTCCTTTCTTCCTTCATTCGCTGCCTTCGCAATCTGACTTTTCCAGCTGTTTGTTTCTACGGCCATTGCCCAAGGGTCCAATGCATTTTGACCATCGAAATTAGAAATTGTGAGAAAATCATATTTTTCATCGTTTCGCCTGCTCTTCCATCTGCCTTTTTTCATCTCACGAATGTAAACATCAACATCAACTGTAAGACCATCACGTCTTCTTGTTTGTTTCCTTCTTGTATTTTCCCATTTTTGTAGGTTCTGTTCGGTTATATTTTGCTACATTCACAGTGAAAAGTCCCTCCTGTTTTTTTCGGATCGAGTTTTTCCTTTTCTTTTCCCAATTTATGGAGGTACAAACAAGAGTTACCGCGTAACTTAACACAGGATGTTCGTAACACTACTTTAAATATTATGGTAGCCTTTTAAACAGCAATACTACTAGTATTATGTAAATTTAATTACATCCACATGAAATTACGTATTTTACATTTGTTCTGCACCTTACGGGTTACGTTTTAGAAGACTTAGTTACCGTTCTAAGTCATTTACATCTATTTAATTTTAGTGCAACACGCTGTGTAATGTTTAAATGACTCCATGCAAGTGACATAATGTTTTTTAGGAATAAAATTCAGACGACATGTTCAAGCAAAGTTTTCCGGGCGTTGGATTATTTTTCCTTTCTTACAAACTATCACCACTACTACTACTAATATTATTATTATTATTATTATTTCTATTATCATTATCGTTCCGTCGTTGTCGTCGCTTTATTATCATCGTTTTCCGAGACTTTACAAGTGGAGGGAAAAGTGTGAAAATGACGGAATTTAATAAAGCAATTTTCCTAAACATTTTTCCGACAGTTCCAGATGGTGGAAAAAAGTTTTTCCGAAAGGCAAAAAATAAAGTCCTAAATGATGGTGACGTCATAAAAAATTTTTTAATTCTCAACGCCCGACGAAAATTTTCTGGCTTTTTGTGCTGCAGAAAAGTAACAGAGTCTCTACAAGGAACAGCAGCGCAGTGGCAGGGTGGTAAAAAATGAAGCCCCGCGACTACTCAGGGCCAACTTCCCTTTGGGGACCAACCGACTTTATTACAAGGCTAATGAAATGTCTGTAATATCTGTAACTGAGCCTGCAATGCCTGCCTGTCTACTATCTGTAAATATCAATTTTAATACGAATGAACATTCTCGGTAATTAATTAATTGGGCATTCATTGAAGCAAATGCTTGACATAAAAGTTATAAACAAAATGTACAACATGTCAGTAACGTGATTTTTTTATGTGTAATCCAAGCGTTGTACGTTAAATTTCATCAATAAAATAAGAATAGAGACAGGGAAGGGAAGGAGATGTGCTCCTCATGGCTCCCAACACACACACACACACACACACACACACACACACACTTGCATGAACGTGAATTTAATAATTACAAAAGTGGTCAATTTCCCGTCGGGTTCTTCACGAGGTAACCCGATGGAGCGTAAGACATAAGCTCACCGTTTTACAAGGACACTTACATACCAACTTTCATGTATGGAGCAGAAATCTGGGGCCAAGCTGCTGGAAGAAAACAAAATATTCGGAAGCTCAACCGCAGTCAAAGCATCTTAGTTAAGTCAAACACCGGAGCTTCTACAACATACCCCTCTGGTCGTTCTACAACATTTAGCACAAGTTCCCCCCAATTATGTAGAAATACGAAGAGCTTTCGAATTCCATATGATGCCGGCTCCCGACAATATCCTGGATATTCACCGAAAACCTCTTGTTCTGAGCGCCCATCCCTCGAGAATCAGCCTCCCTTGGTCAGCAATAACCCCCTCTAATGCCTTTGCCCACCATGGACCACAGCCAACGAATCAACTCTAAAGCTTAGATTTCGTGCATGTCACAGTGCACATACCGTCACCTTTTTCTTTTTCATCTAAAGCGGCTCGAGTACCTGGAAGAAAATCTGTTTCAACCTGCCCGCATTATCCTCAAAGTCACAAACATCATTTTTGCAGGCCTTTCTAATCCTCATTCAACGTCTAGCATTATTTACACTATCCTAACCGAGGCTCGCAAACTATCATCCTCACACCATGTAATATTGTAATCTATCAAAACACCTTGCAAAAAAATGTCCTTTATACAAAAAAGCCCAAAAATTGGCACACAGGACCACACAGTGTTCAACAAATGCTTGGAAAATATTTTTGGAAACTACAAGGAAATTATAACGAGATTTGCCCAAGTATTATTAACTACAGTGGTTAGGTTTATTTATTTATTTACGCTGTGGGTGTATGAGCTTTGATGAATTTAAAAGCGATATTATACGGCCTATATTATTTTACATGATGATGATTCTTTTATCTAAAAGAAAATTTGGTTCTTTCATCGTCTGGACATTTTCTTCAAAGACTTAAACGTTTTTTTTTACATTACACTTTACATTGCACTTGCAAAAGTGCAGATAACAGATACACTTCAGATAAAAATTTAGGATGATGAAAAAGACCAAGAATAAATTATTGTTTACACATTGTCAAAGTTAAATTTTGATTTCGTGAAAGCAAATGTAAACGAAACGTCGCCAATATTAAGCCTAAATAAATAATAGCGAAAAGGATCATTGCTGATTCTGCCGTATCAGATTGTAGTTAGATAAATAGAAAAGTGGAAGGACACATTAGCTGCTAACTTAAAATAAGGGCGTTATTCGTCATTTATATTTAGCCAGGCGTCTCAGAGAATCCATTCAAGCCAGATAAATTTGATTGTTATTGTACGCCTCAGGTTCTCTATATAATGAACACGTAGCACCCAATTAGTGCCGTAGAGCCCGCGCAGCTCTCCTCTCTCTTTCAGACTCCCTGTATAAGTCCCATCTTATCATTTATCTAACGGACTCTTCTCGGGAGAAAGTAAACTTTTTGGAGAAATAACATTTAAGTCAGTGCCTTATAAACCTTTTGAAGAACACAATTTTTTTTCCAAGACGCCACTAACACCACCAGTATTCATAAAAATATGTAATTTAACTGAGAGCCGATAGTAAAACCATGATTTTCGTTGTTTAATTTCCTCAGATATTTGGCAACCAATGTTACATATTTCGAATACAACACAAAACTAAATTGCAATCAAAACATTCGTGAGTGCCGTTGGTTTCTGATTCCGTTTTTATTTGGTACAATATTTTGTGGTATGTGCAATGTCAACCCTTACTTTCTCTGGGTTACTTACAACCACTTACATTCACAAATGGCCCACAAGTAGTTCCTTCGGCTTCAACCTCGTCGTCCCTGGCCTCGAGCGGAAGCGCTGTGATTTACATTTTCTTCTATCTATTTTGATTCCGTTATTAATTTGATTACATTTTAGTGTCGAACCCATCCTCATCGTTACATCGGATCACTGGATCCAATGTGTCCGGGCTCACGTCAGGGATAGCATCTCATACCATCGTCACCGTCACAAAAAAGTATCAATAAATTCATGTGTAATTTGAATGAGAATGTGATCTAAGGTTAAAAATGGAAATAATATTGCGTAAAAATAAAGACAATGATGCAAGATTAATTATAAGTTTGCCCATATGAAGTGCAACAGGATAGATGAGAAACAAGTAAAAAAATAAGATGTAAGAAAACATTAACAATTACACAAACTGTGTGGAATATAAGACACGAGAAAGTGGGTGGAGGGTATGAAAAAGAAAATTATTTAATCCCCCCAGCTGAAATGGGAGAAAACACGTAGACAGAACATGATGTTGAAAGAACGTTGGATACGTGAAAATAATATGAATTACAAGTTTGTCGAAAATGAAGATAAAAATTGAAGCAGTCCGACACACACAAATACCAAGAAACCATATTAAAAAATGCAACAATTTAAATTAAACAAAATTCTCAAAGGGTGACCAACCAGACAGGCCGATAAACGTTGGAATTCTCCTAATAAATTTCTTTATTATGACTGTCATGTATTCATAAAACAGCACGTAAATGGTCCTTAAATACGAAAGAGAAACCTTCAAAGGACGGAATTATATTTTTAAATTCTTAAAAAACAAGAATTAAAGAAAGTCAAAATCAATGAAGGAAAATAAATGTAAGTTTTTGATCCTTTAGAAAAACTTGGTTTCATTATTTTACATCCGTTTGAAATCGTTCGTTTATTCTTTTTATTCAATTATTTAGGAAAGGCGAACGATTGGCTTTCCTGCTCAACGCGAGCTCACCGGAAACAGACGACTCGGAATTTCTAAATTCTAAATTTTAACGGATTTTCAAATTTTACCTAAGAATTTATTAACGTCCGATTTTTATAAAAATGTTTCAACTTTTAAAACTTTTTCAAATTTTAGTAAAATCCTTAAATTCAAATTTAAATACAATGTTATATAAATTTATAATAGTTTGAATAGTGACAAAAAATTAATAAACTAAAATTAACTAGAAATAAAATTTGACGTAAAAAATTTAGAACAAGCGAAGTTAGACCTGAGAGCGAAAAAGAAAAAAACGTCTTATTCGCAGAGAAAGTGAAAATTAATTTTCCACGTTGATTTATGAAAAGCTCTTTGGTCAACTGACACTTCTAATTCTACTAAACGATTTCCAGGAAAAGCATTTCTAGAATTTCCCAAAATGGAACCGGAAAACTAGAAGAAAACTCGGGAAAACGAAATTCAAATTTCGATGGCCTTTCCGTCCTCGGTTTTAAGTTTAAGTTCAATTAAACGTAGAAATTTTTCTCTTGTGGGACAGTCAAAGCTCGGCTCGTTTTGTTAACTTCAATTTCACTCTATCATTATTGTTTTTGGGAAAAATTACAAAGGAACATGTCAAACGGAAATGACCTCTTCCGCCTTTCTTCTCTCTGCTTCCGACTTATTTAATAGAATCAGAATACAATTAATATATTTCCATGAAATATTTTCTCATAGTTGAAACTTTAATTATCCAATGGCGCTGATTAACAAGAGAAAAGGAGAGAAAAAATACTTAAAGTAAAACGGTTACATTGAATGTTTTGCAACTAAAGAAATGTGACGAAATTAGACATTCAGTAGCAACTTTCTGTTCTACTATTTCTTTGTTATAAATCCGCTTAATCACTTTCCTACCCATTTGAAGAATCGCTATTTTTGTCGTGCAAACTTGTAAGAAATAAAACAGAGACAACACGAACCTGACCAGACGACTGAGGACCTGATTGCTTCTGTAGGTGACCATGAAGTGAATAAATAGTGTTACAACAGCGTGCAGTGTGCTTGAATTGTAAATATGAAAGTAAATAATATTACATAAAATGGATTACCGTCACATCATCCTATTGCCACATAAAATTATGTCAATGTTTATACAAAATTCTCAAACAAACGAATTTATTCAGAGAAAATAACTACATCAGAGCGACTTGCAACTCGGGTTTTACAGGGTAAAAGTTACGAGACGCGGATGTTTCACAATGAGTGAAAGACGGCGGAAAGCGGAAACGGAAGCGAGCTTTTCTACCACCGCCGCCGTTGTTGGAATTCTTCCTCTTCCTAAGGTTGTTCCCGCAGAAGTGGGACCAACGGACGCTCTGCGAATCGAATTTAATATTCATAAAAAATTATATTAATTATTTAAATAAATTAATTATAATATAAATCTTGAGCTTTTTGTCCGGTTTTAATTACCTCAGGGAACTCCGGAGTTAAAATGAAGGTTTTCAATTTAGTACGCCTTCGAGGTACACGTACTACTTTTCTTCTAAGCTTTCCTAAAGCTCATTTTGTCCTCTCATTGCTCGTTTCTTTATTTATCTTCAAAGATGCCTCAATTCACCTTTCTCTTTTATCTACTATTATTTTTGTACATACCTTTTTATGCAATCGCAAAATGATTTTATAATTTAAAAGAATTTTTTTTATTTACCTTCTCAATAATGCAAATGTTATGGTATGAAAGTCTTTATTTTGGATTCATAATACATAACTCTGCGAGATTTCCAAAAATTATAATTAAAATTATTAATTTGTCATGAAGGTTATGAAACAAATATCGTTCTCTCAGGAGACTACCTCTGAACAAGCGAAACAAAGAAATGAATATTTTGCTGTTTTTAACTTAACATTGGAAACCAAAGCTCGCATGCAGAGAACAAAAGATTATGAAAAATATTTATGGGTTTAAGAAAGTAGGGAAAGATTAAAATATGTCCTTTCTTAAAAGTTTTAAAAGCGCCAAATGACAAGAACGAGCTCAACAATTTAAATATTGCGATTTATTAAAACTTTTCAAATCACAGCTCTGATTCTGACAAACGAATGGAAAAGATGAAAGTAGACACGGAAATTGAAATTCAATTAGGAAAAAATTTTCTTTTCTTCTCCCAATGGAGAAAAACATTTATGGAAATGAATTTGCTATAGACGAAGTGAAGGAGAAAAACGAAAACGACATTCCCGCTCTAAAAATGCGTTCTGAGAGAAATTTGGTTTAGACACTATACAAAGTATATTTGGTGTAAAGTTGGTAGAATTGGACACGTCGCAGGAGCAACACGATGAAAGAACAAAGGCCGTGACAGTCATTGCTGAAGAAAGAAATTGCTGAATGGCAGCTCCCCAAATTACGACCCCTCTACTCTACGATTCGTATGAAAAGTAGCGCAGGTGCCAACCATACCGAAACCACCGACCCTCCTTTCAACCTCCTTCTCAGACTTGAGGAATCAAAAATTACCGGTAACCTGTATCACCTGTGTGAGATGTTACATCACTAATAGAAACGTCCAACTGCTTTACTGCCCTAATTTACCACCAATAATAGAGACCAATGAGAGGGTTACATTCAACTTAGGCTCGTCTCCCGTCAACTACTTCACCGAGTTTCTCACTGGAGCGTAAGGTACATTTTTCCCCTGAGAAATGCCAATCTGCTCCGTGCACCCACCGTGGCCTTCATCTACCTGGGTTTCCCGTTAAACCATCCAAAGCGGTTACAATTTTCCTCCGGTCCACAGAGGCAGACACTTCAACACCTGCAGCTGCAGCACCGGGCGCTGCGTGCTGCTTCAATGTTTTTTTCAGTACTGCTCGAGTTTCGCTTTCACCTGACACCTTTAAATATCTCAATCCGGAATCCGACTTTACAAAAATGTGTAACCCTCACCTGTAATAAAATCATTCTCAAACTCCTGGCATTCGAGTAGCCTCTACTCGCTTTGTGCAACATCCTAGAACATAAAATGAGTGATAGACAAGTGAAAATTCCAGAAAACAATAACATCCCATGGTAAAGAAGGTAATGATGATTTTTGGGATTAATGGGGTTTGTCACGGTGTTGCATCAAAATCTGCAAACCAGAAACCAGCCGAGTTGTCATTTGAAATTATTCAAATAAGAAATTAACAAGAGTAACCTGCAACATTTCCCTATATAATAATGGTAACGGTGGTGATGGTGGAGGTGGAGGTGCTAGTAAGCCGGAAGGGCAATAAAGTTTCCAATTAGTTGGGAGCAGTGATCCATTGGTAACAAAAACGAGGGAAAAATATAAATTAATTTTGTTTCATTCTCAATTATTCGCGCCTTTATTGATTCCGTTCTATGATGTTATTAAGGCGTTCATAATTCACTTATTTATTTCATTGATTAATTTTATTACACTAATAACTATAAATGAATGTGGAAAAAGGAACAAAATGTAAGGTAAAAACAAAATCTCAATAAAAGATTGTTTACTAAGGTACCTTCAATTTTTGAAGGTTGCCATTCCGAAAGAAAGCAACAACTATTCCTGATTACGATTGTTTTTGTATTAAATATCGTATTTCTAAACCACTCAAATTACTCTAATTGATTTGAAAATGAAAAACACTTTATGTATTAATTACGTATATGTAGAACAGAATTTAGAAAGCCGTCCATTAGGCCAGAGATAGACCAAATAGAATGAAACCCCGCAAGAAAACTCTAAAACACGTGATACATAATTCTTTAATCAAGAAAGATATATAAAAAACGTAAACGGTGGAAGTTTCTGTACAACAACTACAACAAATAAAACGTTAAGAATTCATAACAATATTCGAGGAGAAGAATGAAAAAGTAAAGGAAAAGGAAACCAAATATATTAGGGAAATAAAAGAGTGGGAAGTTAAGAAAAGTGCAGTTTTAACAAGATAATCCAAAGAGAGAAGGACTTGGAAAATGTTTTTAAAAAATACGGAGTTATTCCCTTCAACTGTGATCAACAAAAAGCTGAATAACTTTTGAAACCCCTGTAAAACCAAAAAGAAGACATGTTAGACTTCTAAGGGGCGGAAGAAGAAGTTAGAATGTAAATCCTAAGTCGAATCTTTCTAAAGGATACTTTCGGATGATTTATAGTTCAGATTTCCGGTTGCGTCGGTTGTTGCGGCTGTTGAAGAGAGCGATGGAACACATTTCACTGTTCCATCCAGAATTTGACAGTTTCACTTATACACTCACTTAAAAACAAAAAGACATTTATCTCAATTTTATTGTAATTAACTTAGGGAAAGCAACAGTATTTAAAGGCAGGTACAAGGAGCAACTTATTGAAAAGGGGAAAGGGAGATCACCGGAGAGATCATAGATGAGAGCATAGCAAGGCAGACACTAGAGGTAAAGGAAAATAAAATTTGTCTACTCCTGCTAAGCATCGCAGTTGCATGTCATCGGTTCCACGACCAACCGCATTCCTTTGTGAAATTCCCGAGACTACAACAATATTTATTTTTCTCCTGGTAGGTGCATACCCCGCCAGAAATTCCACCTTCCCTTTTCGTCCACTTCTCGGAAACCGATAATATTGAAACCGGATAAACTTTACAGGTACACATGAATACAGAGTTTACGGTCAAAGAAGGAAGCGTCAAGCTTTCAGCACAATTTTGCTTTCGTAATTATTTCCACTCGACAGTGTCGGCCTTGAATTAAAACATTCTATCTGTAAAAGAGAGCTCCAAGCCAAGGGAGCTCAAACAATCCGAACAAATGAAAATAGTATGGGTACCATACGGTACCATACGGGTTGAACCGCGTCAAATCAAGTAGCAGTGCAAAAAAGGACTGCAAAGGATGAGATCATTTCCCAAATTTGATCCCAAAAAAGAGTAAACAGCAGGACAAAGAAAAAGAGGATTGAATTATTGGTAGCATAAGCCCTCGTTGGGTGTTTTTCTTAAGTTTAAATGACAGATTTCGCAAAGAAAAAATTACAAATTTGGCGCAAGCCACAGGGACAACTTCTCTGCGGTCTCAAACTATAAATTTGAATCAATACACTAAAGTATTGAATACTTTAATTTTCATGAAACGGCAGGTCAAATGGGAGAATAGTCTTAGTGACAGGTGAACGTTTCAATTCTTTCTTTCCATTGCTAAAGAAAAAATTAAAATTTGATTCAGTGAAATGAATATTATTTTTGCATTCCGAGAGTCAACATCCCCAAAATATAAATTTAATTATGTGTGTCACAAAATTATAAATTTTATCTTTATAACTTTGAGCAATAGAAATGGGTCAATGACAATAACCAGACTGACCCATTACTAGAGGTTAATTTATATTGTATAACTCATTGAACTCAATAAAGATTAAAAAATAATAATTATTGGTACTAAAGGTACACCATTTTCGAGACTACGGGGCAAAGAGATGGGATGTAGCGAACTGACAAAGAGAAATAAAATTCCTAAATGCTATGGGTACGACTATAAGAAAAAAAAATCAATCCAAAAAAAGAATGAAATCGTAGGAGATGGAGGAATACATACGAAGCAGTAAAAACAGAAAGGGACATTGAGACGGAATAAATAAATCAATCAACCTGATTAATTGATGGCAATGGAAAATCAATCAACTGGTGAAAAGCCGATGGAAGAAGAAGGATGAAAAGCAAAATAAGTAAGAGCAAATGGAAAATGAAAAGTAGTACAACCTGCAAAAAGAAATGTTGAAAAAAGAGTTGCCGAGAGTATTACAAACCCGAAAGGACGACAGAAAGCACAGCGAAGGTTTGACGTCGAGGGTCAAATCGACCAATTATTCTTGGATGGTACCCCAATTTCTTCCCTGATGATGTATTGGTTTTCATAATATGTAGATAGAGATAAATCTTTATCTCAATAAAGACCAGTGCCTCGTTAAACGAAACGAATCTCCCTAGGGTTGATTCTGGGTGTAGGATTATAATGGTAAACGCGAGAGAAAGAGCAAAAAGCAAAGGGAAAAGCAAAAGAATTGACAAAAACTTTAAAACTTGGTACGTAATTTTGACTGACAAATAAACGGAAACAAGTAGAAATACAGAAGAAAACAATAAAGAGAATCGGAACAAGAAGAAACAGACTTTTCAAAGATAAAAATGTATTATGTACGTATGAGGAGGATGAGGTATAGTAGGTATGAAGTAAGTAAGTAAGGAAGAGAAAGACAGGGGAACATAATAATATACGAGTAAATTGATAATAGGAGAAAAGAATATAAATGGAAAACGACACTACGACAAATTAAAATGGGATTATGATTAGTAAGAATGGGAAGCCCGAAGGAATGAGAAAGAAATGAGTAAAAAACAGGAAAGGTCAAACATGGGAGACAAGAAATACAGCGACAGAGAAGAAAAGATTAATAAGTAATGGAGAAAATAAGAATGAATAATAAACCAAGCGGAAAGAAAAAAATAAATTGCAATGAAAGAAAGCCGAAGCTTATTTTTTGTTTCTCCACTCTTTCCATCGGTAAAAACCAATTTAAAATAAAGAGATAACGCTAAGCGAATCGGATACAATTGTAGTTAAAGCAGAAGCAGCGACATCGGCAACGGGACAGCAGCAGGAGAAGCAGCAACCAACAGGAGAAAGACGGTAGAAGGCGTTCATATGAGAAACTTTTAAGGATTTGTCCGACGAAATCAGGAACTTAACAATCAACACGACGTTTAAATTCAGAGAGTTGCGGTTGGATTTTCTCCTTCATCATCCCTTCCCCTCCCCCAACCCTCTCCTCCCCTATCCTCCTTATGCAAAATGAAATACCTGGATTTTACTCCCAAACTCTTATTTCGGTACTCAAAAAACAAGAAACTTTTTCAGAGAAAGCATTAAACGAATCCTTCAACCACCAAAATGCAGGATGTGAATGTTGGGAATGTGCACTTTGAGTTCAAAGGTCAATCAAAGGCCGTGTGTTGGACCCCGAACCTTTGCATTCAACTTACCTCGGATTAATTACTCCATAATTTTGTTACTTCATCTAATTTACTCATCTACTCAACTTATGTCTTTATAAGAAAACGTGTCTCTTCGACTCCTTCCTTCTTATTATATTAATACGAACTTAACGTTAGTCAGATGTAGCGTGCAACACAACAATTAAGCTGATTTCAAACGGCGAGGGCTGTTAGGTCCCCCGAGAAACAGAGTTCCACACAACAAACCGAGGCGATGACCGAGTTCACTCACGAACGACCCAAAGTGAGAGACACAAAGCACCATTTTGGGGGCCCTCAGGTCTGCCGTTCAGCCATCCGACCGTTCGCATCTCCACTGCGGTTTACCATTGTTGTCCAGCCGTTCCCGTTAAATTCCAACCGGCCCTGCCTTCAAAACAATGAATTACAATGGTGGATGTATGCTTTGTTAATTACCGGCCGATTTTAATAGAAAATCACTGTGGCTTCCATTGGCCAACAGGCAAAATGCGAAATTAATTTGCCTAAAAATAGTCCACTGACCAGAAAAAAAATGACTACTCTCGCCACTGTGGCAGTTTCCTTTTTTAAGGTAATGCTCTTTGTTTCTCTATCGATTTAAACGTTTCTCTTCGGTGGTTGACAGTTAGCAATCCTTTCAACCTTCTTTCTCATCCTTTTTTTGTGCGTCTTTCTCGATGATTAATACGGTTTCAAATAATTAGCGAAGAGAATGACATTCCGAAAGCTGACGGACTCGTGGTGGTGACGTGTCTTCGCTCTGGAACTGTCAAATTTACGACCTTAGCCAACTACAAATTTTAGTTTTTTGTTTATCTACCATATATTTATTATTTGAGAATGAGATCAGTTATTATTATTATAAAATTTGAATATTGGAACTTCCATGTCTTCTTCGTCCATACACAAAAAACCATGAATTCCAAATTATTTGATTAATTATTTTAAATCAGAGTGCAGTCTTGAAATACAAAGGACCGTATTTTTGAGGTATTTTGAATCTTTTTCTTCCCGTCTAATTATAAAGACAGTCTTTGCAACTGGTAGCAATCATGTCACATGCATCATTTATGTTTTTCATTATTGATTTTGTACATCTGGTTTCATAACTAGATAATATCTCCACTCCCATTTATCCCTCTTTTACTAGTTTAGTTAATCAATTGGTAACAACCACAGGAGCCGTTTCTCTTCCTTTAAAATCACCTTTAAAATTCATCGCCCGATATCATTCATTTCGTGAGCAGACATTAATTTTCATTATTCAGTATTAATCACGGATGGAAACGACGTTTTCACCTGTAATATGAAAACTTTCATATTTTGGAATTTGAGTCGTGGCACATGAGGGCGGCATGAGGGCAAGTAGGAGCAGACGGGAAGAGATAGAAGGTCTTCCCTTTTCTATCATTCGTCCGGTGAACAATCAAGTTTCCTTGCAAGCCAAATTTCTATTACAACATCATAGATAATACTACTCTGAAGTTGTTGAATTGTCGAGAGCCAACGGAAGGATTTGTCAATCGCCTACCCAGTAGTTAATCTTAATAAATCAAAATCCTGTTCTGACATTGTTCTGTAGTTTTCGTTAATTTACAATTTAAGATTGTTTTCATTCATTCTGGAAATCAGTAGCAGTATTTAGAAGGAAAATCACCTGAGAGAAAATCGGCTCAGTCGCAATCTGCCCATTTATAGCACTTATTTTGTAATTTCTTATTCATGCGATTCACGAGAATCCCTTGCCCTCATAAATAGATATTCGGGTCTGGACGGTCAAGCCTTAACATGCGACAGCTGTCAAATGGTTTTTGGACACGAGAGAAGCGGAATAGTAGACTCCCATCCCCACAAAAACTCTTCTTTTTGACTGTTCCAATAATGAGAAGAGGATTTTAACAGCAACGTAAATATATATTACCGTCGCGGCCGCAATAGTTGTTTATTGACATGGTCGTAAGCATAGAATGACCGGAATTGACCAGCAGTTTGTGATGGTCCTTACAGATTTACGTTCTATCACGCAGGATATATAGTAGATTTCATTCAGGAGTTTCAGCAACAGGTAAATCGAACAAAAACTTACGTTGTTGGATTGTCAGGAAGAGCTAAAACATCAGAGCATACCACACATCTAATTGGTGTTGAACGCAGTGATGTTTTATAAGTAAAACTAATCTTTGTACTCTTAATGAACATCAACAGCAGCAGAAGGAATACTAATATTAAATATAAGGCATTCACGATACGAACTGCATTACACAAAATATTTTTGTGCCGTCTGTATCTGTTATCTGTTTTACTTCCAGTATTTTCAATGCATTCCTTTTAAATTTTTAACATTTTCTGGTGACATACGTCCGACATTAATCATATTCACCTCCTTATGTAGTCTTATTCCTCATTTATTCTTCTCTTCTTATCACTAGTTATCCCACGGAGTGCCATCTTCAAATACTTGTGCACCTTTTCGCTCGTAGGCTATATCATTTGTTCTTTGTTCAGACTGAGTCGCCAACAAATTTTCAATGGAAGAAAGTAAACAAGAATTGATCCTAAGGTTGGAGGTTGAAGAACAAAATACTTATTATTTTCTTAAAAAAGTAAAGAGTCAGTGCTTGAGCATGAAAGGGTTGCTTTAGAACATAAAAAAGACTTTTTTACAAAATCAAAAACTGGTTTTTAACTTTTCCCTCTTTTAGAAGTGGAATTTGCACCGCAACGCGTTGCTAAAGCACAGAGAAACCTTTTTTGAAATTTTCCTTTCAATTAAATTACCTTCTCAGGACTTATTACACCGGATAACCAGAACTGAAGATTTAAGAAGAAGAAATTTAAGAAACTATGAAAGCAGCTTCTCTCAAGTGATGAAGATCCCAAGTTTTACAAGTTTCTCATCTGGAATTTTAAGAGAAATTAACAACTCTAAGGCAAAGACGACAAGCGAAAACCAAAAAGGTGTCGAATACCTGAACCTGATATTAAGGCTGTTGCGCAATTTAAATATGAACCTGGAAAATTGGGAGTCGCTTTTTGTCAGCTTCAATTTTTTAGACGGAAAAAATAGCAACAGCACACAAGTTTCGTAAGATTTTTATTACTCTACAGCTTTTCCTGTTGAGACGGTCGGCAGTTTGATGTGTCTAATGTGAAAAGAAAAGATTTCTGTTAGTTAAAATTGAAACTGAGTATGAAAAAACTTAGTATTTTCGAATTACTTTAGAGAATGAATTACCCGTAACGTGAACCTTTACCGTTACCTTCCGAGACAGTATAGTAAGACGGGACCCACGTACAAAATTAAAATAAAACTATGAGAAATCTAAGGCGGAGGCCTGACACCAAGTAAAATAAAATTTGGAACGCCACTGGTAAGCATTTGACACGTGAAGGACCAACGACTCAAATAAACAGTTTATTGATTTAATTTTTGAATCATTAATTAAATATAAAGGAATGTTCCACGTGTTAGGACCAGGCATCACAACAGAAAAATAAATATAAAATCTGTGCATCATTTTAAAATTGGGAAAAAAATTGTGGTTATGCAAGTGTCAAGATGGATGCAGAAACAAAAACCAAAAACCAACTTTTAAATTAACATTTTACATTAGAAATCGTTTTTCTAAATAACCAAAATGTAAAGTTTGATTAATTCTTGGAGCTTTGGATTAATATAGTTTCGAATGACATCTGTCTTTCACACCACATAAATAGTAGATAACAGAAAACTTTTGAGCGCAGGAATAAAAATTGATGGGCCGCAATAAAGTCAGAAAAATAAAACCATCAAGTAATTTATAAGTGAAAGTCGACAAGGTAAATTCCTAGGGTGAAGAAAAGAGAATTCCAGGTAAATAATCAATCGCTAAAGATGAGTGCTGCAAAAACAATAAGGTAGAGATGAGTTAAAACGAAGAGATGGAAAGAGATGAAATGAAAGAACAATAATAATAATAATAATTCATCGTTAAGCTCAAGTATCGTTAAATCTCATTCAACGGAGAGAAAGAGAGAGAGATGGAAGAGAGAAACAGGTACAAAGTGCTTTTCTTCCTTTGCAACGGCAACGTGTATCATATTTTAATATAAGAATCAGGTATCGATTCGGGTGTAGCCACAGAAACGCAATTTCATGTCTAGTCTTTTCCTCTGCCTGCCTCCTTGTTCTGACGTTACTTTAAGGTACTCCGAGAAAACTCCAGTTGAATGTGTAATTTAAACGCAACAGCTTTTTCTTCTTCATCTTTTTCTGCTGTCGTTTCTCGCTTTTCTCAGGGTTTCCGTCTCAAACCACCAGCGGCCGCCTCACATCATCAAAGAACGCCAGAATAGGCCGATGAAGATTTTAATTTAGGCCAAGAATTTTTCCGAGGAAGCAGAACAAGTTTATTAAAAAACAACGAGAAAAGCAAAAAATGGAAATTTTCCGAGGCTCAATGAGACAGAAATGGCTTTTCTCCCAACAGGAGAAAAATTAAAGGTCTGCTCGGATAAAAATTCTCAACAGAAATTTTCAGAGGCAACCGCCTGCTACCAATGAATTTTTCCTTTGGGTGAATGCACTTATAATCGTGTAATTTGCATACCTGAGTCTATGTTAACCCTGAGAAAAATACAACAATGTAAGAGTTAATGTACTGCAGAGAGGTAGCAAAAGCTATACGTAGAAATCAGAGATTTCCATAATGTACATCACGTAATGGAAGTGTACAAACGAGAGAAAAGAGGAAAGATCTCAATTAATTGAAATCAGAAAGGTCCAGGATTGTAGAGCGACACTTTGTACTACCGGGTACTACTAAATATTATTTTGCATGGAGCTACCAAATCATCTGTGCTGGGTCGCCCGTTAGTTTTGCATAATACAAATATGCAATAAATAACTATTTAGATTTTATTGCAAATGAACAAGCAAGGAACAGATCCAATTTGTAAGAGTTATATCATCAGAAAGAACTGACAAACTAATCGGATAATTCTGTATATTTATAAAAGAAATGAAAGATGACGCGAGGATAAGAATGGTACAAGAAATCTGTGACCGAAAAACAAACAGACAAAAACAAATAAATAAAATCAATAAAATAATTGTTGTGACTGCTTGCTTCCTTAGGAAAACATTAAATAATTTTACATGTGCCACCACTCAGGCTGGAGAATTGTTAAAATTCTAAACAAGTTGAAACAAAAAGCAAAATGGACATGAAATTTATTTTTGAGTATCTCCTCTATCCTTTGGTTAGACAAAAGAATAAAACACCTGGCGCAGCCATGTACCTCAGCCCCAAACTGCTGTAAACAAAACAATGGAACACTGTCACATCTGTCATGTTACTCACGATGTTGATGATGATGATGATGATGATGATGATGATGATGATGTTGACTTGTTCCTATATTCTAAATGTACATACATACATATGTAAGGTATTGTCAAAACCTTTAGGAGAAGAATGGAACCCGCAATTATGGGGATTCGTTTCAAGGAACTGGAAGTCATGGGGCAGAATTGCTCGAGCTTGAACATCTTCAACTTGATCGGGTCAAACACGAATTTCTTATAAAAACAATAATAAGAGAAAGAGTTCGTCTTGCCTATTCGTACCCATTTCATTGTTCTTCATTGCCGGGTGCCGTTTCGATTCCATTACCACAGATGCAATTACCATTATTTCTTCAATGACAAATTAACAAAAAAAGGGTAAAATCCTCTAGTTGTGGCAAAGGTTTGCCTTATTCATTAACTTATTATAATAACTCGATCAATTGATTCTAAGTTCAGGTATGCAGACCTCAGCCTTCCTCGAAATGTGTGGTTGTGTTCCAATAGTTCCAATAGTGACTAGTTCAATCAATCAGGGTTGGAGTGTTCATGAATAGCACAAGAAACGGCGCGAAATACTTCGATGTCTTAGGTTTCAAATGAGGGGTGCTCAGGGTTGGTGTGCGCGTGCACATTAACAACACATTAACAAAGTAAATCACACTGAAAGAAATCTATCGTACTAAAATTTATTTTAGCTGTGGTGGTGGTGCTGCTGCTGCTGATGACAAATACCCTCGCTGTGAGCCAACATTGGCGACACTTTTTCTTTTCTATTCGGTTGAGTTTCTCATTTAAAGTGTAATTTTCTACTAGCCGTTTCTACTAACCACAGCGAGCCAAAAGAGTTAAAATATTTTTTATCTGGGAGAAGGTGGGCTCAGAAAAGTAACAAGAAAGAGGGAAATGAATCTTTTCAGGCCATTAAACTCAATAAACGATTGTAAATGTGATGAATACTGGTAGAAAAGGCCACTTAGAAGCTTTTCCTCGGGGCCTTTGTTTGAATTTGAATGAAATTCGTTCTTTCTATTCTTTCTTTCTTTCTTTCTTTACATCCGCTTTCTTTTTCTTCACATTCGTCAGTCTGCTTCATTCGCAGAGACCTTTCGACGACACAAATTAAAACCATATAATAATCTCAACGAATACAAATGTCAAACAGCTACGTTGAAATCATTGGCTTCCCCTGGCAAAAATTTCTGGTGACACGTTAAACCTTTTTTTTTATTTACTTTCCTCCCTGTTTGAATTGCCAGGGGGGACTGAAAATTAATCATATCGAGGAAATCGAAGTTAACAATAAATTTATTTATTTTTGCACACCTGCTTCAAAAATTGAAATTATGGCGAGCCCTAAAAATTCAAGAAACTAAAAATGTAAACAAAAATATTTCACTGAAATCAACATTTTCTATTAAAACCTAACAACAAGACTCGTTCAGTAATTCAAGTAGCCAAAAATTAAACTTACCGTCCTCTGGCCCAGGTGTTTAACTCTGCAATGTAAAATGGCCGACTGGCCCACGATGGCCGTGACATTCCGTGGTGAAAAATCGTCGAAAAAAGGTTTTTCAACTCTTTGAAAATTGTCCATAAATCGAGTCCCGACCGATTTACCCGGCAAAACCGAATCCGAGTTAGCTGAGTTGAGTCTATCTTTGATTTCGGACACGGACATATTCTTGCCATCTGAAAAAACAAGAGGAGAATAAAAAATAACGTTAAACTAACAAAGATAAAAGGGTGAAAGTTTTGCCTTAATCAGTGGATTGCAGAAATATAAAGGTGTTACGGGCAACAGGAGGGCGACAGCATTGGCAAGACTTTCAATTAGAAAATGTCTACGTTTTCACCCTTACCCTGGCACATGTAATATATGTGTTTTTGCAGGTAAACAACTAAAATTAACGTGAGACAAAATAAATAAATTAGTAATAACGTGTGTGCGTGTGTCTGTGTGTGTCCACACGGAGACAACTGACAATCTGAGAGATTCAGTTCTGTCGGCCATCGCGACGAGGAACAGGAAAGGTTCAGCTCAACTCTCCTCGTCTGATTTTTCCGGATTTTAATTGGTTGAAAAAGAGACGACAGAAACAATTTGGAATAGGATTGGGACAGAGAAATTAGTCAATTTATCACTATTCATATTAATTTTTAGAACATTGAACACGAGAATTCGACTGACAGTTAAAACTGAATTTTGTAGTGTAACTTGCTCATCTTCAGACAAAGCCTTAAATTTGCATTGCCCCTCATTTCTCATCAATTACTTCATTTCTCACCCGATTAACTCGTAACTAATTAATTGATTAATTAATAATTATTATTATTTAAATAATCAGTGTCGAGGAAAATTAAAAGTAAAACGAAAGAAAGGCCAGAAAATCGGAGAGAATATTTCTCCGGAGGAAATAGGAAACAGCAAAAGGAGTGAATGAAATAGAAAATGATGAAAGAAGATGAATAACAGTGGCATCGTGGTCATCATTCCTTTCCGAACAGCAACATTTTTCATTCCTAGTTCTAGTTCTAGTTGCATTTGACTACTGACCTTTCTCCCACGTCAAAGGTAAATTAAATTGTTTTTACGGGACCTTTGAAATTAGAAAGGACTCAGGTAACATTTGGTACTTGGAAACAAAAATTTCTCTTGACAGGTCCCCCACGAGAACAGTGGAAAGTCTGTCGGTAAAAGTGAATTTTTATGGCATTGAAGGTTTTCTTTACTGGAAGGAAAGAAAGGAAACCGCAGCCCAAAAACCAAAATCAAACAAAAAGAAGAGTAGAAAGGTACGAATGTTTTACTGGTGTTTGATTTACGGTTACTTCGGTCAGCCAAGAAAGCAACAATCTTTTTCTGACCACATTCTTGCCCACCTGCGTGGCAACATACTTAACAGCAGGACATGAGAGACTGTTTCTGAATTATCGTTGTCATCATTTGTTTCCACCTTACCCATCTTGTTCCTCTACCAATATTTTCATCTCTACCTCTTCAGTATAATTCATACAGTTATTTATATTTATTTTTTCCTGAAAATATATTTATGAAATATGATATATAGTCTTTATTTCTCACTCAAGACATCGTCTTATGTTCTCGTAGACGTTTATTTTCTCAAATATGTAGACCATTTTTTGACCGCTAGCTCATTATAAAATTAATATAAATTAAAAAAATACATGGCTTGAGGCTTGTTAAAATTACCTAGGCGTGGGTACATCGAGTACATCGAAAAAACTCACCTTCTGAAGAACATTCTCTGGCATCGAATGACGTTGGCCACTTGGAGAAAGTCACCCGGAAAGAGGGAGGTTTTAAAATTTCGGTTTCTATTTTCTGATTAGTCTATTAGTCTCTAAACAATGACAATTCGTGTAAAGAATTATTACAAGACTAAATTTTAGGTGGCCTGTCCTTAACGAAGTCTCCTACGTTTCTTTTGGCCTCACCATTTTAGAACATTCGATTGAGAAGATGCCATTCAAAGTTGGTTCAAACTTTTGGGAAAATCCACTTTTATTGTCTATTCTCTCAGTCCTATCAGTTTCATTTTCCTTTTTGTCTATCATTACTTTCCATCTACCATTTTCTTCTGTGTCACCAATTTCTTGCTTCCTCACTGTCCCTCTCATCTTACCACGGATCAGCAATGGTATTCGCCTTTCTGTTATGTTACCGTGCCTTTTACAACTTCTTATGACTCATCAATGATTTCATCAAAGTAATTATCAAAATCATAAAATTACCATACTTTGGAGGAGAGACAAAAGAATGTGACTGTAACAGTCCAAACATGGAAATTTTACATTGAATTTTAGATGAATATTACACGGGGAAAAACTATATGCATCAAAACTGTTTCAAATAAATAAGTGGCTAAAAACGCTGCAGAAGAAAAAGGGGAGCGAACTACCTGAACACATAACATAAAAATATAAATAGAATAAGGTTATGTTCACTTGGAATCCGCCCGGTGTGCCTTTTAAGCTTTAATTGAGAGTAATAAGCACAGAATATTTGTTTCGTAAGAGATTTGAGGAATGTAAAACCAAATTTAGAATTCAAATTGATAAGGTGAAAGGATGAGAGGGAAAATGAGGTGAAAGTCTATCCATTGAAAACATACAAGAATAACAAGAATAAACCACTTTGGCAGGAAAAAACACATAAAGGAGGAAAATGGAGCAATGGACAAAAGAGAAAATTAAGTGATAAAGTTTGAGATAAAAGATGGTGAACGATGATAGATAAAAAGTTGTACGGAGAATAGAAGATTTTTAATTGCCAGGAACAAATCTGCGTCTGGCAGAAAAGATGACGAACACGAGGCTAATCAATGCGTTCGCTCTTATTCAATTAGAAAGGGAACAATTAAATTTTATAACGACGTATAACGACCGTAGTCGACGACTTATTACATCATTTCGTACAAGACTGGTAATTAAAAACCGATAACAGAGAATTGTAGCAGAAATGAAGGGAAAGAGAGGAAAAGTGAAAGCCAAAAGGAAGTCAAGCAGTGATAAATGGTGCCGAAAGGGAAAGGACGGAAGAAATGGAAGAAGACAGAGGACTTTTTTAATTCCATAGTTGATGGCAGGTGATGCCAAATTCCACGGCACCTGGCCTGTTTGGTAGGTAGGATTTTTCCGATTCCGACAAAAGAAGTTTCAGCTGAAAGACTAGACATGTAAATCGGCTAGCAGGCGTGTCATTTATTTTTAGGCTTTCACTCGGCTTTCGCTATTAGAATTTAAACAATTTTTTTATGTACCTGTGACCAAATGTTACAAGAGGGAGCTTCGCAAATTTTAAAATTCCTTCGGCAGAGATTGGGCCGCACGGCTTAAAAAACCATCAAACAAATCTTAAAAATAATTCCTGACAATTTCCACTTTCTTTGAGTACGCGTGAAAATACGAAAATTATACTTTGGTCGTCTTCCATCCATCGTTGGTACACGCAACGACCCTCAAACTCCTTTCTCTTTATCAGAAAAGTGATATTTTTAGCCTTCATCTAAAAACGTACAACGAATAAGTTTATTTAAATAAATATTGTTAAACGAAAGCAAACCATACAAGAGATCCATCAAAATTTTAATTTCATATTACAATTTCCACTACACACTTGACCGAGCAATTCAACTATTTTAGACTGTTGCTGCAAAACTAAATAAGGGAATGTGTCGCGCATTGCTCTGCCTCATTTTCCTCAAACATGGAATTATATATTGTGTACCTATATGTGTATGTATTCAAAGTTTCTAGATTAATTCGGTAAATGGTCAGGCAGTTTAAAACGTAATGGGTCTCAGGCCCACCCCTTAGAGACCTATTTCGCCCCATAAAACTTGTTTCATTCTAATTTGCATTCGCATTTTGCGTTAGCCAGCCGACCGTCAAAGAAAAGAACAGCCATAATTGAGATAGGATAAACTTTGAAAATAGCATCTCATGTTCAAGGGGATATAAAAATGTATGTTCGCCTTAAGTGGTTTGTCAGATAAAGTCAAAAATAGCATTTCTAGGTCTGTGACAGTAGGCCGTTAGTTGGTGAAGAATACGAACAAGTAATACCAGAAAAAGGAAAAATATAAATAGAGCAAACGCTATAAATATTTGATGTTTGTATATTTTAGTATTATTTTTAAAGTCCTTGACATTAGAGCAGAGCACGAACCAAAAAGAAGAAGCACTGCAAAAAGTACAAGACGAGAAGACCGTTGGAAACGACTAGAAACAGTAAAAAAATGATTTTATCATGGGGCCGATCAGATGGAAAGTGAGTACATACATAAATGTATTTATTTTAAAATTTAAAAACAAGACTATACAACTGGAGAATGCCAACAATAATCAATATAACAAATTGAGAAAATAAAAAAAACAATAGCAAATCTCTCAGAGGTGACAGTTAAATAATTTTTCTGTGAATGCTTCTCACTAGAGAATTTAATATTTATTTGCTCATTCATTGAGTGAACATTCAAATGAATCAAACAAATTAATAGTTTTTGCATTGACTGAATTGTAAAAAGGCGGCCCTGAAGACAACCTCAGATTGATAAAATTAAAATAAAAGATGAGTTGAGGAACACGTAAACTGCACCTCTATAAATTTACATTTTCTAGCCGAATTTTCTATTTTTGCTTGGGTCCCCCTTGTGCCGAATGTCTCCCTTAACTCATCGTTACATCCGGCGTCGGCGTCTGAGCGAACAATCCGGCCTCATTTTTAGGGTTTTTAGCCTTTTGTTTCGCGCAGAATTTATTTACCAGCGATATTATTTTGATTTTATTTCCATTGTTATTCAAATTTTACTGGATAATCAGAGGTTGGGACTTGAATTGTACAGCGAGTTCTAACTACGGAACTAGGCTTTATTAAGAGAATAAAAATGGCGCATATCTTGTTAATTTTTTGTTAACTTTATATATTTTCTTCAGATCTACATTTAACGTTTTCTACCGCGGCCTGAACCTCATACGTGTTGATATATTCGGTTTACACAGGATGATGAAAGGATGAAATTACTTAAATTCAACTCATCACTTCATCAATGGAGCCCCGCTGAGGGCAGACCAGGTAACCAGAGAATGAACCAGCTCGTGAGTTCAACTCCACCTCGGTGCTCACAAAGATTTGAAAAACCAAGAGAAAAATGTATAGGTGAAAAACAACATGGCTTATTTGCCGCTCTTACCAATCCTACGTGACTCAGGACTCAGTTTATTTAAATTCAAATAATGATTTTGTCTGGATTTCTACCACTTTGCACCACCACCATGTTTTGCTTCAAAACATTTTTAAAAAGTAAGGATTAAATAAGCCAATTTGGAGTGTGTCCAGGAAGGTCACCAAGAGCAACAACAAGAGAGAGAGAGAGAGAGAAACGTGACGGGCTTTTTCATGTTCTTTAACAACTGTTACACACCTCTTCCTTCTTCCCGTAGCCGAATGGCAAAACTCAATTAAACAATGATTTATTGGCAATTAAATGGCCGTTTCTCAATCGTTGGCCCTCATGGTTATCGCTATTACTCAAGCTGCTCCTGTTTAATTGCTATCCCATCGATGTCCACAAAAATAATGATGGTTACAGTTAATGACAGGCGACTGTTCCCATGGCCCTGTGTTACATTCATGTTTTCAAAACGGATAGAAATCATGGAAAAATGCGCAAAGTCTTCTCATCGCAATCGCAAACATGATGGGCACTGGCAGCCGTAAATTAAAAAGGCAGTAATACATCGAAAACAGTACAATATTAGTCAAGGCATTCCTTTATTTACACATATGTACATATATAGATAATAAGAACTAACTTCAAAGCATGCGATAAATGGGAGTACAAAGGAGAGGTGAAAATAAGAAAATTTAAATTAATTGATTAGAGTCACAAAACTAGTTAACAGAAAAACATTTGACTCAACCAAGTAAGAAGGAAGAACAACACAAGTTGTTCGGTTCAGTTCGGATAAAAAAGAGATAGAAACAGATACAGAAACAAAGTCAGAAGTAAGAAGTAAGAAGAGGAGTAAGTAGAAATAGGACAGGAGATAGATGATTGAAGACAACAATAAAAGATGATGATGGATGATCTTTTTATCCGCAAGCCATAACTGAATAGTGATTTATGCGACCAAACGAATTACTTCCTGTCGGTGAGTTGTTTTCCCATTAATTCTTAGATGGTGAGAGTTTTCCGGGAGCCCAGAAAAATGGAGCCTGGAAATTTTCGACTTTCAATTTTTATATTTTTCTCAATTTCAAGCGTGAAAATTATTTTTTTTGAAATTGACTCGGGCGTGTAATTGAAGGTTGAGGTTTCGACTCCCTGAGTGGCGATGTCCCCGCCCTCGTCGGGGCCCCACCCCAAACGGGCCCAGAAACGAGGCCCCGGGAATATCAGTCGCCGCTTGATACCAGAATTATAAAGATTAATTTTTCCCTTTTTTAGCGTTTAATCTAGTTGCACATTTCCGAGGATATTTTTCGCCTTTTCCAATCCATTTTCTCAACCTCACAATCATTCTCACTCTTTCACTCATTCGTTCATTCTCATTCCCGGTCTTTCTATTCTCTTTTGTATTTCATTTTGTTTTTAGCGTTCAATTCGCCCGCATTCTCTGCCTGGTTTGCCGGTTTTTGTATATTTCCTTTTAATTTTTTTTTCGCTACAGCAATCGACAAAGCTTTCGCTAAACGAAATGAATGTGATATTATTTACTCGGTGTCTTCCGCACAAAATTTTCTGGTTTCCCTTTTTTTATGTGACACATAGCAAAGGAACTTCCTCTTTATCAGGGCTTTGGCTCCCTTGCAGTTGAGTTTACGTTGTAGTATCGCTTTGGCCAGCAAATTTAAACCGTGCGCCCGTTTTTGCTAAAACCAAAGTGGCACTGACATTTGCCCACAAAATGATTTTTAAATAAAAAAAAATAGGTCATTCGATTGTATTACTTGACTTTCAAACTGATTTTATTTCCGGCCTCCCATTCCTCCATTTCATTTTTCCACCTTCGATTAGTTCTCCTTTCTGGTTAATATTTTTTATTCGATCACATATTTTTATACCTTTGAAATTAAAATAATTACTCTCCCAATGGAATTCCATTTATTCTACTTGGCTGTTTGCTTTCTACTACTTAATGAAAGCAATTTTCTTTTCTTACAAAATTGCATACATGAATCCTCAACTTCATAGTTTCTTTTTTTAAGGTCTTACTAGGTTGTACTCTGCAAGAGCACGTGCTTCCCTTACCACAATTGAATCTCACTAATTGAAATGAATGCCTTACACACCACAATTATCGATCCATTTCACAAACAAATACATAAATGAATGGGCTGTAGAAAACTGGTCGTGTTGTACAATGCTGTATCGGATGAAACTCAGTCAAAAGTTTCGAAAGAAAATGCTACCACAACGACCAACAAATTCATTTTCCAAGATGCCTGACTCTGAAGCGATATTTCACAGAGCTCTCCTGACAACCGCGACGTGCGGTTTGATGGATTCGGATAACTACATAATTTATCTTCGGTTTTAGCTACCTAATTCAGAAGGCTGGAAAAGGAAAATTACATTTTCTACATTTAAGTTTAAGCAACACCGGAAGTTCGATGAGGGGCCTGGACGACAGGCAAACTTCCCGTTGTTCGCCTTTGTATTTCAATGTAATCAACATGGCATGAAGTTAACTTTTTGGACAACAGTCCATTTATCTTATCTTCTTTCTGGAATCCATTATATTTCTCCTGTTACTCGAGCTCTGCCCAACTTTCTTATTACAAAAACAGAGTAGATGAGGCATAAAGGTAAGTTGACGAGCAAACTATTGAATGAAGGCCCAAAAAAATAAAATACCAAGTATTTTACTAGTAAGTTGTAAGATTTTTTGATCGAAAAATAATAGTCTCTTAGTTGAATGGAATTGAATGTGTAACAGAAATATAATATTAAATTATGGAATAATTATCTTCCTTTCGTAAGACGACATCCTCCAAGACCACTGAATGGAACCAGATTTTGTTACCTTAAATGGGGTAAATCATGCCACCAAAGTTAATAAAAACTTGAATATTTCTTTCTTCCGACCAGCAATATCATGTCGGTCACTCAGAATCGATTAACTAACTTCCATTCCGTGTTTTATTCGTTTTCACTTGTTTTTTACTTTAATTTCAGTAAAAACAATTTTATATTGGTTCGTCATCGGGATTGAGGAAATCTGAAAATCTCACTAAATCCCACGAATGGGAACGCTCTCTTAACAACGGCTGAGGAAAGGCGGTGAGTAAAGGAAACCCTTCAATGTGTTCCTTTCAGCCGTGAAAGAAAGGTTCAATCGGATTCCGTTCAGAAGATCAGAGGATTCGAAACACTTTCACGGCACTTCCTCCTGATTCTAAAAAAGAACGCATTAAAAGATCAACGGATCTGAATTGTCGATGATGAGGTGGCAACACTCTACCTTGGATTTACCAAACTTGATAAGTCCTTGTTCCGTCCAACTTTGCCTCTCGTAGCATGATATTTAGATAAAGTGTAAAATGTAATTATACGTAACTTTGGAGATTTGTTCACTTGTGTAAATTAATGTTTCAATATACGATATTAATAAATATAATGATTGAACTTGTTACTACCACTGTTGGACACACAACTGACTTGCTTTTGTCATTTCCAACATTTCCACCACGTCTCCTGTCTCAACTGTTGGTTGCAGCACAACCGACGTGAGTTTGCTCGAGTCTACCTGTACAGCTGCGGACAACTTTGCTGTCCGTTGCCGTCAAAAAATAATCCACCCTCCCACTAAGGGCCCCAAAGTCCTTCCCCCTGACTACTATAACATTCCTCCTCATTTCCCTTTCCCCGGTCAATCTCCTTTCTACTTAATCCTCTCCTCATGAAGCAATCGCAATGGCACTTACAAATCATGGTATTATGAAATCGGTAACGGTAGACCATGCAAATCCTTTCTCTTATTGTTGTTTTTTGGCACGAACAATAATTTTTAGTTGATTTTATTTCGTTAGTTAAATAATTTGATTTCCAAGCCTGCAATTGCCACAAAACCCATCATTTTCATTATCTATTTAATGAAATAAAAACAATATTTATTCAACAGCATTCTGCCGGTCTACAATAAATTTAGTTAGAATTATTTCAATTATTTCAAATATCACTTTTACTTTTTACTGAATGCATATTTGTTCTTTACTTTGCTATTGAAAATCTACTGGAGGCTATCGAACACAGTTAATTAAGAAAACCAAGAAGAAATATTTGAACAATTAAATTGTTACAAAAATCATTGTAAGGTGTACTGCTAGTTTAAAATATGCTTTACCAAGTTCAAACATCTAGCGAATTCATCTCCCTTTTTACTTTTCAGTTCACCAATGAAAATTGATGATCTGTCTCTTGAGATGTTAGAAAAAGTGACAAAGACATAAAATTATATATATATATTTGTATAATTTTTGTCTGTAATATTATTTATGTCTATTATTCATGTCATAGATATTGTATATAAATATATATGGCTCCGTAGAATGCAGTCGTTTGTGGAAGAATTTCACAGAGGATTCGGGTGGAAAACGTGACTCGGGAACTGATGCCGAGACCAGTTTTGCGTGATAGCGAACAAGTCAAAAAATGAAATAAGAAGAAAGAAAGAGCAGGAAAAGAAAAAGAAATTGTAAGTTCAACGAGAAAAGTTTAAAAAGAGTGAGTGTGAGAAGTTTGAACAGCAAAGTATTACTCGAACCAAACAAAGAAACTCAACCAAAGTTAAAGAAGTCAAAGAACCACGGGAGACAATAAAGAAATGCAATAAAATGAAACAATTTATTTCAAATAAAACCAATTAAAAATAATTTCATAATTTAGTACAATCAGTAAAAATAAAAATCGTGTGTTCTGAATGTTGCAGTGTATATAAGGTAAATAAGGATAATAACATAACATTAAAAAAAGTCAAATAATTTATATAGAAACAAATAGAAAGTGCAAGTGAAAGAGCAAAAAACTAAAATCAAACGACAGAAAGAAAAAATAATTGATTAACTTACAAACGTGTGAAGTGTTTTTGGTTAGGTTTTAAAGTGCAATTAAATAGAAATAGAATTAAACTAATGCAACAAAAATTAATGTAAATCCAGCACACTTAATTTCAAATTAAATTACATTTCCACCTGTCGAGAGTAGGTACGAGTTGCACTCTGATTTAACAAATCAAATAAATTTTCACCTACTTTTCAATTTTGACAGGAACATAAATTCCAATTTGGTATAAATTTTATATCCTGCAGGAAGTAAAACGGAGACATAAAAGAAATAAATAAAAAAAAAATAAATAAGATTTACCAGTCTTAAAAAAAAACTTTTTATTGGGCTCTGATCAGCTTCAAGACTTAATGATAGAATTTTTTAAAAATAAAATCTAAATAAAAAATGTCATATTGTAAATTAATATTCAAATGAAATTAAAAATTAAATATATTTAAAAAATGAATAGAATAATTATAAATAGATTTAAGTTAAGTATTTAACTATTTTCTAGGAAAACTTTACTGCCAATTTCGCGAAAGAATCGGTCAGGTTCAAACTTTTTTCTCTTTTCCACCTTGTCTGCTGCTTTTTTTCAAATTCTTCTTTTCTTCGGGGGATTTTAAACGGCCGCAAATTATTTGGCCCATTTAGTCAAGTTTCAAATTCAATTTCCTTCTTTGCCACTCCTAACGTTTTCTGTCTTTTCTCATTCCTCTTTATTAATCATTCTCTTTCTGTCTCTCCGGTCAAATTTATCGCCATTTTAGTAGTCCATTTGTCATTCCGTTAAACTCTACGCCCGCAGTTTTATTTGTCCTTCTTTTATTTATTTATACAATAAAGTGTCGGGCCTTTTTCGAAATGGAAGCGTTCTTGTGTGTTTACATTTATAAATTGCAAATATTCACTATTTTCTTCTTCTTTTTCTCCTCCTCTTTCTAATGAACTTGGTCAAATTTTTACTTGACGAGAACAAACAGTAACTATAAATTCTATTAGAATTTGTTGAAGACGGGACAGTGAATGCTTAACGCCCTACTTTCATCTTTCCTTAAGAATTTTCCTTCACTATCTACGAGTTTTTATTCTCTTGATACTCAATTTAAATGGCAAACCTCTGATCACATATACACCGCCATTTTATACAATGTTAAGCAATTGAAATATATTAAAGTTATGATAAATCAGAATATTCGTTACCTACAAGATTTTCATCTGAGTTCATGTTACTCGATCATATTGTGATCTGATTCACTCAGAAAAAGAACCACAAGCAAAGTCAAGTTCGGACTTTCAACAAAACTCGTCTCGGGGCTACTTAATGAGGGTTCAAAAAAATTGGAATTGTTCACCTTGCGTACACACACGCACTCGCACTAGCAAACAGAGAGAGAGAGAGAAAGAGAGATATATACATATATATATATACTGAAATAAACCTAATTTTTCGTTGCTACAAAACGGTCTCAATCCTCCTCATCATTAAAAAGAGGATCTCAACCCTGTTCTGGTGGATTTCGCAATTCTTTTAATTTAGTTTCATTTCCATGGATGATTGAATCCATGTAAATTCAATCGTAAAGTATTCATTACAATATCGTGTGAAGTCCGCACGAATCGTACTAAATTTGATTATTTTGACGGTAACAATGTTGAATAAAAATACTCCTGATTCAGTGAAAGTTACTAATGAAAATGTACCAGGTGCCAATTGTTTAGCTCTCTAATTTTACATTTCATTTGATTATTTACTTTAACTTTTTTAGGCTTTGCCTTTTTAAGCTATTCAAATTGCAAACAATTTTTTGATTGAATCATTTTCAAAAGCTTTAATATATCTATTTTCCTTTGCTTCGTATATCGGGTAACTCTTTCGTGGTCGTTCTCGTGCTCGCTACTTAGGGTACCAGTTCTCGAGTCTTTTCAAGGGTAAGAAAATAATATATTTTTTTCTGCAAAAAAAAGCAAATTTATAATTGTCACCGGATGGGATGCCATCCGTGGCCTGGCAACAGAACCTAAGAGAATAACTTGAGAGTTGTGAAAACCAAGTACTCACTTATGAAAAGACGAGAAGAATATGAGTCTGCTACAGGTTTTAAATTAAATCAACGCGCTCAATCCCCGGCTGGCACTCAACTTTTCTGCCTTTCTGCCTGTTCGGTTACAACAGAAAAGGAAGTGACCTCCGCCATTTGGCGTTTGGTTTGCCTTCTGCTGTCCGCTACAACCCTGAGAAGTTTCAAACCTCTTTAAACCTTAGATGAACCTTCCGGCTGTTTCACTTTGACATTCTGTAATACGACAAAATCTTTCCATCCTAAAGGTAAAACTTTGCATAGAAATGAAGACAAAAATCCATATTTCTCACACAAAAAAAAGGTTTAGGTTAGCCCATGTGTCGTGTTACGCAGTCATGCAGTCATTCACTCAGTCACTCAGTCACTCATTCTCGTTCCCTTGTAACAGGTTAAATTTTTTCAATTTCATTTTCTTTCTCTTCTTTATTTGCGCTTGAGACTTCATTTGAACCGATGAAAACGTTTTTCGCCATAAAAATCTACGGGGTTCTTCTTCCTTTTTTCCGGCAAAGAGTCTTTTTCTGTCTGCTCATCAATACTTTCTTCGCAATTTCTTCTTGTTTGGGGTTAAATAAAACTATTTAAATTCTCTGGAAGGTGGCAGGATAAACAATACATTTTTGAAATTTGAGTTTTCTTAGGTTTCCGCAACTTGTTTTCTGCTTCTCTGACTTTGAAACTTTGAAGAGGAACCCAAAGGAAAGAAGAAAGCAGAAGACTAAACGACAAATCAGAGGTAAAAGTCGTGGGATTCGACCACAGTGTTTTCTTCCTTCTTCTTCAGGCACACCCTGAGCAAAATTTTCATTTGTCTGCTTCTATCTTAACTCAACTTTTCTTTTCTTCCTACTTGCCTCCTCAAATTATGAAAATCGATTTACAAAGACTTTCCAGGCGTATCCGGTTTCGTTAAATTTCACAATTTACTCTTTTAATTTTCTTGACTTGAGCCTTTTATCTTCGACGCCTTTTCTCTTCTATCTTGTTATTTATGTCCCATTGTTTTTTCTTTTCGCCCTTCCTTCTTGCCTTCCCTCGAACCTAACATCCAACACTTCTACCAGTCCCTTTGGTACTCCGTTACTTCCTTCTTATACTATATCACTTCACACATTACACTCATGACACTATCTGGATTTCATTTTCTACCTTTTTGCCCGCATTCTCTGTTTTCCACTATCACTTTACCATTGGTTACTCTTTTTATTACGTCTACACACTCATTTGGTATTTGTTTATTCTCTTTTTTACGTTCGTCGAAGCTTGCATGGGGCCGCGCAGAGAAAATATCACTTCATCAAAATCCCTCTACACTTTTATGGAGCCTTTACACGCATTATTTATGCATTGAATTGAGTCTCCCATGACACATTTGTTGACATCATTTTCAAATGATATTCTCTTTGTGACAAAAATTCTCGTAAAGCAGAATTTAAGTGAAAAAACTGTTTAATACTCCTGAGCTTTTGATATTTCATTCTACCTAATAAAAAATAACCTGCATTCCCAACAATCTAATTTATTATTATTATTATTGAACTAAATTGTTATAATATTTAATTTCATAATTAATTTTTCTACAATAGCATTGGATTACGTCAAAGAAATGAAAAGAGGGAATTGGGAAGGGAGAGGAAATTGCAACGGGCAATAGGAGTAGCAACTTTAAGAGTTGTTGTTATTTTTGGACTTCATTGCTCTTGAGGAAAATAAAAATTTAATTTCAAGGTATAACTTTCAATTGATCATGAATTGGAAAGGGCCAAACTAATGGACGACAAAGAAATTATTAAGAATCATGTGTTAACCAGTCGTCCGGTCGTAAATTTCCTTTTATTGTACCTTGAACATTTTCCATTTTTCATTCGGATCAGACAAAGACACACATACACACACAATATATACATATATATATGTTAGAGAAGGATTGACCCTTTCGGGTAATGATTGTCCTAAATCCATTACTCTTTACAAATTTATTATAATATTTCACGTATTCACAATTTCGTCAACGAGTTACAACCTAACGCTACAAACATCACTTTAAGAATGATCCTAAAAAACCTTCTTCATCTATTTTACAGTCTTTGTTCCCTCGCCCAAAACCTGGTTCCTCTCCACCAATGGCACTCATCTAATTTTGTCATGCGAAGCCTTAATTGCACCTCCACATGTCGCTTTCTTCACCCTGTCCTTTGTTTATTGATTTGACCCTGATTTATGGCAAGGGTCCTTCCTGACAGCCACTTGCTATTCTCTTTGCTGTCAATACTTTTGTTTATTTATTTGAACCAGATTTGTGCTGTTAACATTCTTCAGAACCTCTGTCGTCCCTTCATTCAATTAAGATATTTTATTTATAATTCCGCCGACGTATTATGTATATCAATAATATATATCAATTAATAAATATATATATGTATTTTTAACACAAGAATATATTTTTATAGGTTTTCGCCGCACTTATAAAAGAAAATTTCAAGAAAAGGATATAACGAGAGCGAGAGAGAGATAAAATGGAAGAAACGCTGGTTCGTTAAATTTCTATGGAAAACTTTCTAGAAGTCGGGAAAAGGAAAACTGGAAAAGTTTTTATAAAGTTAAAAACATTTTCAAAGATTTTTCCAGAAATTTTTATTTATCCCCATCGAAATGGAGACACACAAAGTCAGGCACAGGCACGGCCGAACGCACACGCATGGACACACATTTTATGAAATTTCTCTTATAAATTCCCACCAAGTTGTGCACTATTTTTCTACAGTTATAAGTTTTTATATGTTTTGAGTGAGCCTTAAATTTCGTTCCTTTTCCTCTTCACCGTCTTTTTCTTTATTTCTTTGTCGCCTTGATTCAATATATTTTTAAGTGTTGTCCGGAAAAAGTGTTCTCTTATTTAGGTAAAACGGTAAGTGAAATTCCATTTCATTTTCATTAGACATTTTCTACTAGATAAAATCCAATGCAAGTTGCACCCGTGCGATGTCTTAGAATGATGATGATCTTTGTTCACTCTCATTTACTCATTGTGACTTAGAAGAAAATAAGATGTACCACATAATCAAAGGGGTAAACAAAAGTTAAAAAATTTAATTAAATATCAAGAGGAAAGATGAAATGATAATATAAACTTTATACATTTTGTAAGTGACGAGAGAATTTTTACCACTGAGGGCTCGTGGGGGTTGCCGACCAATGTTGACCACTTCGACAGAATTCCTACATTGAGTCGGTTCACTCGATTACCTGACACCTGCGCCACAACCTTATTAAACTAAGTAACTAAATTCAATAATAAAATTCATGTCTGAAATACTGTAGAAATAGTTATGAATCCCCAAAAAAGGCGATGTTGGAAAATAAATTGTGCAAGAGGTAAATTTAAATAAGTTGAACAATATAGGACCCTACGGTTGTACTAATTAATAAAATTTACGTCACGTTTAAAGTTCTTTATTATTGTACAATTATGATGCTGTAATAACCAATTTAAATTATTCAAATGTTCTGCGTTTTAAGTAGACATAAAACGAATTTTTCAAAGTCAGAAAAGGAAATACGTGAGTTGCAATTCGAGTGGTTGACCTTTTGTTTCTTCCGGGATATTTGTGTTCGGGTCCTCCATCTGGGGCTCACCAAAGTAAACCCATTTGCGCCCCAGTTTCCAAACCAAAAGAACTACTCTACTTGGCAACTTGAAAGAACCTTAACTATTTTGGTGTCACCCTAATTAAAAGTAATTCTGACACATGGCTTATGGCCAGTTAGAATCTGTAAGATGCATAGATGTATTGTGATAATTATTATAAATAAATAAATTTAAAAAAAACCCTCAATGTTGTGTACCGTTTTACTGTTTTGCACAGTCAATTATTAAAAAATGATCCCACCTGAGTCAGTCTTTTACTTCCTTAAACTTCGTTCATATATTGGCACTTTTCCTGCCCTTCCAGGTGCTGATTTTGCTGCTGCTGCTGCTGCTGCTCTTGTTTCGTCATTTGTTTCCTGAGCAGTTGACTTCAGCACTGGGTTGTATGGAACAAGACAGCGCTTTTATTTATTATATTATTTATTTTATTATTTATATTATTTATATTATTATTTTTTTTATTTATATTATTTATTATTTATTATTATTTATTTATTTTTTGGGAGACTTTAGGAGTAGTTGCTTTTATTTCTGTAATTTACTTGTAAAGAGAAGAATGCGTTAGAGGATTTGAAATAGAAAACGAGACGATAAACTCAAAAGATTCCACGGGGAGTACGCTAAACTAATAAACTAAAGTTTACTTATTAAAATGTTCCTTTTTTTCTTTTTTCTTTTCAGATTTTTCATGTAGTCTTTTTTATTTTTCATTTCGCTCGATCTGCTTTAAAAACAACTGAAAGTTAAGAATTAATTTGAACGTTTGCTTTATTCTCTATCTTTTTATTTCCTTACATTCGGATTAAGTTATATTATTTTCTTTGAGTTAAATTTATCCCTATTCCTCATTTTCCTATGAGCGTTACTCTTCACTATTAAGGAGGTAAAGAAATAAAAAGTAAACTAAAAATGGATACATACTTGGATGATTTAGTATTGATCCTCAGTGCATCATCGTATAAAATAGAATAAGAAAAACGAGTACTAACAAGGCGAAGAAAAGAGTTTCGAATTGATTGAAAAAATAAAAATCAAACATAAAAAAGCAATGGTAACATAGTTAGTGATACGATTAGTTACAAAGCGAACAGTACAGTTTTGTTAACAGAGGAAAGCGAATGCATCAAATTCACAAGTCGTGGACTTTTAGTTGAAATTCTGAATGATTGGCGGGCAATCCAAGAGGAATTTCCCAAATATTATCTTCATCTCATGTGCCACATTACCAGTAAAATTGTTTAAACAAAAATTTATATTCCTCTTGCCAAGTTGTTCCGTTAACACGCTCCAGACACGCCGCGGCTGTACCGTGAAATTATTTATTAACGTAATAAATAATATCACACGCCCGTAAATTCAATAAATTAGAACCGATCGCGGTGCTGCAGGGTTTCCGCCATTTTCTATTTTCCAGTACTTGCATTTATTTTTCGATTCAGATTTTTTTTCTTAACCAAATTATTATTTAAATCAATTTTCTCATTTACACTGCGAAATTTTCTTATTTTCCATTTTAATTTCTCACCGGACTGTCTGCAGTCACAATTTTCCTACAATTCACTTAATTCGGGTAACACGCAAGGCGTCTCTCTGATGGTCTGCCCAATTTACCCCAAGATCCCTCCGATGATATTATTTCTATCTATGCTCTTAGGTAGGAGTCTAGCCCACAATTCACAAGCCCACAAGTCTGTCCCCGCCAAAGGAATAGATTCCCCTAGAACAGACACTGTTCAGGGATGTTTTTCTTCTCCTGTCTGCCCGGCAAACGAAGTAAACGCGGAGGACTAAAAATTCACTTCCGAGTCCGGGACCCAATAACATCACTGACTTGAGACTGAGATACCGAGAAATCAATAAAAAAAAGCGACAAAAAGGTCTAGAGACGGTTGACGGTTATTCTTTAGACCTCTTTTTCCATTTGAGACTAATTTTTGTCACGGAGTGAACGACAAAAAACAACTAAAAGAAAAGACAGAAGAAAACTTCGACTTTTCTTTCATTTTTTGTAAACAGAAATAAAAGCTTGTCTTTCGAATAAATGAGGAAGAGTCAAGTTAGAACATTTTGAATGTTTTAAAACCGCCTTCTCCATATTTTTTCCTCGATTTCACACAATGAGTCTGGAGTCAACTTCTAACCCTTACTAAACAATTACTGCAAATGCTATCTTTCTCGCACTCTACCTGTAAGAAATTCGCTCAACGAGTTTTAAAATTAAGAAGACTTTTTAAATACAATTTAAAGTCAGAGAGCCCGTGGCCAGTGCTCTAAATGTGCAGACGAACTCTAGACTTTTCCAACAAGATTATGATGTCGTATATTGCTGTATAAACAACTCTATTTGCTACTTTTTTTTGCAAACATATTCCTACTTTTAGTATTGCAAAGTAGGCAGTTAGACAAATATCAGATGTACTCACAAAAATTAGTGTGTTATAATTCAATCCTAATAAAATATATTTCTTCTTTTTTAATATATTCCCTGTAGCAGACTTAGTTCAGTTTTAAAAGGACCATTAATGGATGTTTGAAAAGTTAAATTTCCAACATGAACTGATAAAAGTGACATAATTTTGATACAAAAGAAAATCTCAGACCATGAAAACGGGAAATTATCCTTTGCAAATGCAATTCAAAGTTAGTTGGTTTTAAAGACATATAAATCTTAGTTAGGACCCTGGCACAGGGCAAACAGGAAATGCACAATTCGGTTCACCATTAAAATTAAATGAAAGATAAAATGAGACAAAGAGGTAAAATTTCCTCAAACACGTTTGAGTGAAACAATAAAAAGTGAATGCAGATGAGAAAAACACAAATAGATAAAACAGACTAGGCACAGGAATGGCATATTACATTACAATTATTCGGTGTCAAAGTTAGGGTTCTATGAATAGATAGAATAAAATGACAGGGGTAGAAAAGTCAGAGGTAAAAATTAACAGATGACGACATTAGTGCAATAAATATCGGGGCGGCTGGACTGAAAAAAAAGACGAAGATTTACGGAGCACGAGGATTACGTGGAATGTTGAAAGAAATAGAAAAGCATAGCAGAAGAAGAGAAAGCATGGGCGATAAAGAGCGAAAGGTACGGAAAATGGAAGAAATTGGCAAAAGACGAAGTGAACAAGTGCAGAAAAGGTTTTGCTCCCCAGAAAAACCTTCGATACATCGAAGAACCAGACGTTTCCCTCAGAATCCGCGTATTAAATTAAATGGGAGGAGGGGAATAAATTTTATTACGACGGAAACTGCGTGAGCTGAATTTTACCAGATTGATTGACTGACTGACTGATTTTTCTCTGCATTCTTTTAGTACCTATATCACTACCTTTCCTCCTTTTATTCTTACAATTTTCCTTGTCTACCTGGCACTAATCACGTTCAACCCGTTTTTTCTTATGGAAAAGCTCATTGTTTCTGCATTCCCATCTCTTCCATTCCACTTGCACGCCTGCCGTATTTGAACTCCCTTGAGAATATAATTTCTTGCGTGATTATTCGACCATGAAATTTTATTTTATTTTATGAAGTAAGTTTCTATATCGCAAATCTTACAACCAATAAAAGCTCGAAGCTAAAAAAAAGGATAAAGTTGAATATCAGAATTTCAAAGGTGCCCTCATGGAATGATTTTCTGTTATTAATATATCAAACTCAAAAATATTAATCTTTCTGTTCTTTCATTTCTCTCAATTCTTTTCGTTTCTTCCGCAGAATACACAACCTTAAAAAGAAGGTAAAAAAAAAAGAATCATTTGACTTTTTGGACCACGTAACATTAGACCACTTAAATAATCTCACCTGGTGTATAAAACAGTCAGTGAACCCGTATAGTATTAATAAAAAAAAAGTGTAGGAAAGAGAATATCCCAAGTCTGCCTACATTACAGACTTACCACAGGATGTGTGAATAAACTTATTAATTTCAGAAAAATAACTAAATAACAATTGAACAAAAAATACATGATAAATTGATGCCTTAAAGAGAAACAATTGATAATTTCAGTTATAGAATATTAGGAGAAGAGTCAAAAGTAAAGAGGGAAGTTGAGTAAAACCCCATAAAACAACGAAGAAGTCAAAGGAAAAATTATAAAATTCAAAAACATAAAATGCCGACGGATTAAGACGAATTTCAAACTTAATTTTAAAGATCAATGAAAACTACATCGTCATTTCCGCATCAATTTTTATTCAGCAAAAAAAGCATAAAAACATAAATGGCAACCAACAGCGAATTGTTCAGTTAACCTTCCACTATTTTTGCTTCGAATTTGAAGGCCGGAGGCGATATGGATTCTCGCCGAAAGTAAACGGGTCTATCATTTTCTACAGAACATAACTGTCGAGAGGTAGAGAGCAGAAAAAGAAAAGCTGTAAGAAAAAGAAAAACAAAGGATACAACTAAAAACTGATGGTCTGCCTGTGGATGGAGAATAAAGAAAGGATCAGGCATGAAATAGAGGAACGGATAATAAAATAATTAAACATTTACCAAACCATTTATGCCTGATGTGTAAATTAATAAATTACCCGTCTGGTAAATTTATGTATTTTATTGTATACCATTAATTAAGAAAGAGAGAGTGAAACAGTGAAAAACCTACAGTGTAACACACCTACATCCATACATAAACTCGGAGAGTATATTTTTTTCTGCTTCCACCGTCCCCTCATGGATGGTATGAAATTTATGGCTGTATCATAAATGGTCATGAAATTTTATTATCTAACACGATTCATAATAAATTTCAAATGAGGTGAAGAAGAGTACGAGTGAAAAATAAACAAATAAATATACGGACATTGCAAAATAGTTTATCTGAAAAAACCTTCTTCTTCGCGAGCTGAACCTCCTAATGTGTAGTAGGTATAATTTTGTTTAAAATTAACCAAGTTATTGGAATATTTTCTTATTTAAAACTGCTACCGGATAGATAGCATGAATAGGCAAATGGACTGTATTTGTCTCCAAATAATATAATGTAAAATAATACAAAATAAATCACAAATACTAATTCATTAGAAGGAAATGGACGTCAACCTTTTTCTGACTCGTAAACGCGATAGAATCCACCTTCTTCTGATGGTTCGTCACAAAAGAAATAAAACAAGTGCATTAGAAACGAATGTAGAAACAAAGTAAGAAATGAAGAGAGGCAAAACAAATTGAATAGTGGGAATCTAAAATGGAAAACAGATAAAAGCAAGAAATTACGAGGAAGAGCAAGTGATATATTGTGAGGTTAAATTTCCAGTGAAATTTGAAGTAAGATAAATGACCCGTGAGTAGAATTCCTTCGTCATAGTTGAAACATAAAGGCTGCGAAACTGAAAGCTACAAATTTACTCAACGAGGAGATGAAAAATACAGCCAGGCAGAAGAAGAAGAATGGCGTCGAAAATAAAAAAAAAACTTACAATACCTCACAATGGCGGCGAGAATTAAACAAGTAATGAACCATTAGTCAAAAATAAATTTATTTAAAACAAATAATAAAAATTTAAATTCAAACTAAAATGATTGGAAATAAGAACAAGGAAAGAAATTCAGCAAGAAAAGGATAGAGAGAAGTAGAAATGAGCCAGTAAAACAAATAGCTAGCCACTAACAGAAATATTTAAAAGGACAAAAAACCTTGAAGGAATAACAACAGAGAGAAACCACAGACAGGATTGGTGGGGACGTTTCACGGACCGTGGAAAGCACATTTCTTCGAAGTCAGAAAAAAAAGGAAACGAAAGAAGCAGTCTCTCAACGCGAATGGAAACCAGATAAAGCATAATTAAAAATTGAAAGTGTAAAGACGAGAAGAAAAGGGGAATGTTAAAAAACCAAATCGAGCAGCGTATGAATGTAAAGTTGTGTTAAGGTGTAAAAGAGGTGGCAAAAAGTATCGAATGAATGCCACCCTCAGGTCGTACGGTCAGATACAGAAGGTAGAGAAGCAACCTTAAGAAGGTACTTCTAGTTGAAATTTGAAAACAGAAACACTTTTTATTTGCCAGCCGATTGCAACAGCAACAGTTCGAATTACCCAAAAGGAAAATTGGGAGGGTGGGAACCACCGGACGAAAGGAAGTGACGACCTCGTCAAGTCTTTACTAAAAGCACCCAGAAACGGAACCTTTTGCTCTGTGAAAAACCGAAGTTTCTCTACGTGGAATTAGAAGGGCGTGCATGTGACGAGGAAGGGGATATTTAAGATGGCGCTTAGAAAGGGGGGTGTGCAACAAATGCAAGTCCTTTTCGTTCCTTTCATATTGAAATTCTTTTTTGTTTCATCGAGATTCAGGTTCGCCCGGTCGCTGGGCTTTACTTTCTCCCCCCTGCCTTTTACAGCACCAGAGCGGCCTCCCACCTGGCATATTGTCGTTTACAGGTAAAGGAAAAATGATAAATCTGCGTTGGGCTTCGTCAACGTTTCCATGGGCACCCTTTTCATTTCATCTGCATCCTACCTGCGCATTATGTCCGGAGCTTTTGTTTCTCCACGATGGACAAAGCCGATGGAAGGAAAAAATTCCCAGGGAACTTGCCTTTCCTCTTTTCGCTCTTCACTTTGCTCTCTTCTCACTTCACTCTTTCGCTTTTTCCTTCTTTATTTCTCACTGCTCTTACCGATTTTCATTCCACCTGTACTCAAATAGCCGCCGCCCCCTCTCCTCACAATTTAGCTCTGCTTTTTCTCACAGATGAAAAAAGGTATTTTCACATGTCAGATTTTCTGTAAACTCTCATTTCATTGCCTTTTTATTGATTTTACATGTTTTCCACCATTTTTTTATCTTCTCCAGTCTCCTCGGTCCATCCTTCCTGACAAAAATTGCCGGCGAATTGGTTTTTCTCTTCTGTTCTACTCGTTCAATCCTTCTTTTAATTTTTTATTGCAAAGAAACCTGATTACATTTGTTAATTTTATTTTTAGTAAGAAAATAATGTAATTAAATTTAACCGAAGGAAACGAAAAAGTTGATCTATGAGAATTTCTTCCGAGACTTTTAACTAAAAGACGTTTGTAAGCGTCTTGGGAACAGAGACAAGCAAGCGAAGAGAAAGGCGTGCCCATTCAACTCCACGAAATGTACACAATTATTTCGCATAGTGACGATAAAAACAATTGATGTTCAATAAACAAAGCAATATAAATAATTTAAAACCTTAATTTTTTCCTTCGTCAAATGCCCAAGAACTTTGACGATGATAAATAAAACATGATTACCATTTGACTGATATTAAATGTGAGACAAGTACGAGAATGGACACAATTAATGAAAAAAAAATTCACTGGTGCAACACAGTCGGAATGAATGAATGATCAGTCATTTTTTTGTCAGTATTTGCGTTTACATTTTAATAGTAGACGAACTTAATTTGTCATATGTGACATTCTAACCGTGTTCCAAGGGAACATCAGAGATACAGTGGGAGGTGCACGAGAGATAGCAAGACTGGAAAAGTCAAGAAAGTTTGGCTCAAAGCCACGTTTTGAAATTTGTGTTTGGCCCCACAGGAAAATTCAACGTGGTGTTTTTTATGTGGCATATTAAAATTTACTTTTACCCCCATTTTCCCAATATCGTTTTGGTTTAAGGCAATATACCTGGGTAAATCAAATTTTCGTGTTCTGTTGTGCTCTCGGATGCGAAACAACTTAGTTATTTAAGTCATGGGAGTTTATATGAGTACGACTATGAGTAAAAGCTGTACGATTAATTCTGTCACCTGTGGATTTCGCTTTACTTTCATGTCATTCAATATATTTATTGAGTATATTGAATATATTTCGTCCAAGTGCCTGTTTCTACACCACCCTCACCTAGTAACCTATTTACTTTCTCTTACTTTCCTCGTCATATTCTACTCCCATTTTTTCGTTTCCTCTCTTCATCTAGTCATCTATTTTCGATACTAATTATTCTCTTTCTCGTTTCTGTTCTAGTTGTTTACCGTCTACTGTTTACTTTCTAATTAGTCATATTTTCAAGTTAAATTTAATTAAATTCGATCTTTATCCTATTTGGTTCGTGTTTCATACATTCCTCTACCTTGAACCTATTTTTCATTTGTTCAAGCCTATATCGAAGACAAACTTATTCTTTCACTTCTGGTATTGTACACTTTTGCACATGTTTTACGAAATATTTTAATTTTTTACGACTCACTCAACTGGTCTTCGACATTCTTCCTTTAACCAAATTCCCTTAATTTCCGATTCCCCTTAATTCTTAATTTTTTCTTATTCTTCGTACTCTAAACGTAAATCTTCTAAAATTTGCGACTTTTTATTAATGTGAGGAAGCAAAGCTTCTACAATTGCAGGCAACACTTCAATAATCGGCAACACCCCTACACTTCAATATTATTGTAAGTCAGTTACCTTCTTGTCAGGTTAGTTTAAGTAGAGTTCCTGTCCGCGATACTACTGTATATTGACGTTATTAACTGAGTTTTATGGAATTTTCATAGAAGTTGATTATGACTGTTTTGTCATCGTTTTTGCAAAGTAAGTCAAATTTACATAATGCTTAAATGCTACCAGGCAGTTGGTCCTGATTTTTTTCAGTAAACTTCTTGAACGCAATCCAATTTCTGTATAATTTTTAAATTTAGCTGGTTATTACCGAAAATAACATAAAATGGGTTCTTTTAAAATTCGGACAACGAATATAAAATGTTTGCTAACCGAACAAAGGGCCCGATTAAACGCAGTTGTGGGTTCCTTGATTTTGGTAGTCTTGTTCACCCCAAGAATAATCCTCTCTCTTGCAAGCAACAAAAGACACTGTGCCTCATTCCTAAGAGAAAACTTTTGGTATAAAGGCACTTGAAAACAAAATTTGGTGTGATTCTGTTAAAAAAATTACTCAGATACATACACGTTAACTTATATGAGCTTTGTTTTTGTGGCATTTCAATATTTTTATTCATAGTTCTCTATAAACCTATTACTCCAACTGAAGGCCTTCAATCCAATATTTCACTGCTAAAAGAAATTAAATAGTACCTGCATTTCCATTAAATATGAGTAGGTATGATGAGTAGGCATCTGAATAAATTTTTCAAAACACAAATATAAAATAGAGTTACAACATAAAACTTATGACCTGGTTACCTTGTTTTACCCCAACAGCTGAAAAACAATGATTCTATATTAATTGGGTTTCCATATACTAGTTAATTTCATTTTGGCTGCAAATTACGCTTAGCTCCTTTATGTAATTAATCAATATATTTATTTTCATTACTTCACTCACAAATAAGACACATTTGCAAAAAATAAAAAATTACGGCTTAAATTGTACTGTACACCTTACGTTACCACTTCTAAACAGTCAAATTTCTATGTACTTCACTCATTGCACTATTTTTTGTCTCTCCTTCATTTTTGTATTGCCTCTTTATTTTCTCTCCTTAAAATGCATTTCACGCATTATTGCGTACTTTTGCTAATATTTTATCGCCTCACACCTAAAGGCCACAACTTGCCATTGCAGCTCCTTGTTTTATCATCTATTACTGCTCGACTTGATTTATTACCTCTTTTTCGACTCATTTTCTACACGATTTCTTTTCTCCTTTATTATCCCTTGCCTTCGCCATTTGTACACATCGCTTTTCTACTACATTTTTGTTTTTCCAAAGTAACGTTGGTATAATTTATGAAATAATACAATGTTAAATGTCACATTTAAAGTTAAAAGTTTACCACAAAAGATGAGGTTTCAGTTACCCATGGAGGAGGTTGTGGCTTTATGGATGATTCTGCGCTGTTTAAAACGAATACAAGTCCTGTTGCCTATGTCTGAGCCCTCACCCAAAAATTATGCGATCGGTAAAATTAGCAAATAATAATTAATCGAGAAACTGCAGCGTCCAATTGGCGATTATCCGTCCCATCGTGGATCCCTAATATTTGACACTGTCCAAAAAACATAGGCATTAAAATTCCGATGTGTTATTAGAATGACAAACTTTCTGATTACTGTGTCGGAAAGTCTGACAAAAAACGTCAGTCTCAAAAAATATTGTTTTACTGTCGTTAGGTATAGGAATACCTTAAATGGAATAGTATATAAGATGAGACAAATATATAACAAATGAAGTTGTTAAACACGAATACGAAATATCTTAATTCCAGAAATATGTATGCAACAATAATTAAAATTTTTCCATCTGAAATATTTTGTGACTCTTTTGGAATAAGTGACAAGAAGCAAAAATGCTATAATTTCCAGGAAAAGGGTTATAAGGTACAAAAAAATAAAACAAAAACAAAAGATTACTGCAATAATTTTAGAGAAGGAAACAAATAATAAACAATGCGACTGTATGAAAAGACAACAGAAACGGGACGACTACTACCAAGAAATAAACATAGTTGAGGAATCAAAAAGGGGCATAAGTAGACTAACGCAATAAACAAATTTTAATGAAGGACAAGATAGAGCAAAATGGCAAATACAAAGAAAGAAACAAGAAGCAGAGGAATAATAAAGAGTAATATTGAAACAAGAAAAAAATTTTAAAATCTTAAAGAGAAGCTCATTGAAAGAAACACTCGAAAGAGGCAGAAGAAAACCTAAAAGAAATTGCGGGAGGAGTGGCAGAAAAAAAAGATGAGAAAAACCCGTGACGTAAATTTTCCCTAGTCGCTTTAAAAGTTCCTCGAGCACACCTTCCATTATCAGTAAAACAACATATTTTATGGGGTAAAAAATCATTAAAAGTTTGTTAGGGGTGTTTGTCGTCCGCAACGACAGAGACGCTGCGGGACATTCAGTCACCGATGGTGCTGAAAAGAATACCCGGAAAGAGTAGTCATGGGGAGCCATAAAAAAGCAAGGGTAGCCACAAAGCGTTTCAAGCTGAATGAAAAAAAGGCCCACGCGGGGGACTTCCTTCAGTGCTACACAAGGAAACCGGAAATAAATAAAAGAAGGCCATACGGTCAGTGAAAACATCCCGTTCCTTTTAATTTAGTGAAACCGGATGTTGCAGCTGCTCAGACTTTTGGGCATTTCCAGTCAGATGCTTTGTCGATTTCAAATTGTCATCAACGTACCTGAAAAAAATAAAACATTTTGTTAAAGTCAGAGCGGCAGACGTCAGAGAAGCAAACATTTTCTGGTAATCACGAGAAGAAGAAGAAGAAGAAGAAAGACGGTCGGACGGCAGAAATATACATAAGTAGTGGACGGTTGAACCAAAAGGCAACGAGAAATGTCTTCTCTGGCATGTTAAAAGTGCGTATTGAGTTTCTAGGGCGCTCGGAAACGAACAAAAGTTCATCTTCCTTTCTCCGTTTCTCAGTTACATTCATTTCACCTTAGTTCTTTCTAATAAATGGAGAAAACAACTGGTAATGGAAAGTAACCTGCCTGCCGAAGGGAAAGAAAAGTTTGTTGGGTCACAATGAAAGAAAAGCACTACAATTACAGCCAAAGAGGATGACTCCCTACAACTAGGATTTACAATTTGCCACTTCTTTTTCCCCGGGATTTAAATTTCCTTTTCTTCTGACTGCTTAAACATCAGTCAGGTTTTCACTTAAACGGGGAGACACCACAGAATCAAAAGGTCGAAGGTCACGGGCCAACGTCTGGACCAAAAGCCTTTCACCATTTTCCATCAAAGCTCATCTTTTTCATTGTTTTTCTTCCCTCTAACCATCCCATTCGCCCCCTTCCAACGAAGCGTTCTGGTCGGCATTTTGTGTGTCCTTTTCTTCTGATTTTCATTTAGCAGTTTCAATTCAGTTGTAATTGCTTTCTCTTTACTTCGCTGCTTTTATTTTTGTCATTGTTTTTTTGCCTGTTCATTCGTTTTACTTTAAAAAGTGCGCAGTCCTTTTTTTCAAAGATGAATTTCCATTCTTATTCCGTAAGTCTTCCAATATTTTCGAATGAGTTTGGTCTCATTGATTCAAAACGGCAAGACTAAATAATTTATTTCAACCCGACCAACTAGTAAAAGCTACTTGTGGAATTAAACAAAGTCAAAACCTGCAGATTTATCTACTTGTTCTCTACTATGAGAATTGTTTTTCACAACCGACCTAAACTAATCCAGGAAGAATTTTACAAGGGTCTACTTCACTCCGCTTGGAAAATAATTATATGTACCTAATTATACAATGTAAAAGGAAAATCAATTAATGTATTATTATACAGAACACATATATGTTATAAATGATATTTTTCACGTCCAAGTAGTTCAATTTCAAAATGAGTCTCGTCTCCATGAGTAACGCGAATGTTTTCAAACGTTTTCTCTAGCATTTTCCTACGGACCCTGCGCTTTCTCTGGGGTTATTTTCAGGGTGGTGAGAGGTGGAGGTGTGCAATTAATGAAACTCAGGCCTTGCCTTGAAACCCGAAGATGATCCTCTTTCTTTAATCAATAAACTGATCTCTCTCGCTCGCTCGCTTCGCTTTATTTGACACCGAAACCAAAAATCTTATCTCGGATCGCTTTAACCCCATTGAAAAACGGCCAGATTTGTCATTGGATTCTTGTAGGATCGCTTTGGCTCAAATGCCAACAGAAAAATTCCACAGGAATAAAGTGAAAATAAATTCATTCACATAAAATATGGTGAAATCTCTTCAGAGGAAGAAAGGCAGGGTAAGAGCAAATGAAAGGAACACAGGTCAGCTGATCTAACGCCTTTTCTTGTATTCATTCTGAGGATTTGTTTGGAAGGAAACCAAATTTGCGTACGTAAAGGTACAACTTAAAAGGCAAATGGTTTTGATGCATCCACCATACATTGATCGTAATCTTATTTTCAGTACAGGATGACCATTCAATGGGTTCAAGAGGGACCGTACCATCGTCGGACGAAAACATTTGAAATGAAACTTTTCATTAAAACTGAAGGAAATGAAAAGTCGACTCGGCATCAAAGAGATTTTCAATGGTACGAGTAAAAAAATCCTCAGCCTACATATAAAAAATTGTCTACTTCACTACAAAATGCACGGATATTTCACTTATTAACTATTTAAGCTCGGCAATATATTGAATTTAAATTAACGATTCTGTTAATGACTTTTTAAAGTTCACCTTTTAGCCGAAAAGGTCTCCTCTGGGGTTGTATAACAAATTTGTCATTCGCTCCCAGGGCAACAGCACAACTTCGTCGAATTGTTTTGTCACAGCAGGAGGAAGTATGGACAAGATTATTTCTCTTTTACCTTTGAATCACGTCATTCCGTTTACTTTTGTCCTCTCTTCTTTTACCCACATATTTTTAATTAAAAATGGGTCGATGTGTTGAACCTTTTCTTAATTTAAACTTAAGGAATCAAATTTTAGTACTTTTTGCATTCTCCATATTCTTCTTTCCTTCCCTTTGCAAATTAGGTGAAGGGGTGTAGACGCGAAATCTCTCCACGTTCGGGGCCGGACGGGGAAAGAAGGCCCTGATGGTTGCGAGAAAGGGAGAGGTGAAAGTCTTTTTCCTTTCCCCCGTAGAAACTTCTTGAAGCGTAATTTTAATTTGGCATTTGATTTTGAGCAGGAAATTTCACACAGGCTCCGTGAACAAAATTTTGTAATTTCGCCCATCGGGAAAGTTTCTAAGAGGAGTCTTACCAACTGCGTCTTTAGTCAGTCACTCAGTCAGCCCCGTGTTTCTCCGCTTGGAAACTTTAATTCGTGCCCTTAGTGTTAATCTTCACTAGATGTTTCCCTATTTGTTGTTGATCTTTGTCTTTTTCATTCTTCTTCTTATTATTTCATTCCTCTTTCGCTCCGTTGCTGCTCTCTTGACCCACATACAAGTAGACCCACAGCTACTTTAACATCATAAACAATTTTTTAATAAATTTGTACTTTATTATAAATCCAAATTTCTTATGAACCTTACAATCTGTGATCTTTTCACTTGTTTTGTAGAACATTCTACAAACCAACCTAATCTTACAATTTCTTTGGCTTGAAACCTCTTTAGGCTCCTTTCGCCAGGTCTAAGTGTTAGTAGTTCAACAACATGCATTGTTATTTCTTAATGTTTGTTCTTACCGGGTTTGTAGGTGACACTTTTCTATTTACCCTTTTCAATTTTACTTACACTTTTATCAATACTTCGAAATAAGTAAAACGGTTTTGACGGATTCAAACCGAACCTTTAGTTGATCGTTCAGGTCTTTTTTATTGCCTTTGAATTTTCAATCGACAAAATTTACCTTTAAAAACCTCAACCTCTTTTAATTCATATTCTTTTCTCTGCTTTTACTTACATCACCTTTGTGTCTTCCCTGCGACGTATTTCATTGTAGCTCTAAAAATTGTGTGACCCCTGAGTGCAGAATTTATTGGGAGAGGCCAATTAATGATATCAGGCGTAAAAGCAAAAGGGGTAAAAACCATAAGTCCAAATTTTAATTTATTGTGTGTACAGTCTAAATGCGTGTAAAATATAATGAAAAACAGCGTCTAAGACGTGAATACGAGGCATGACAGCGTCTTTCGTCAGTCATTGGTACGGTTTAAATAACAGAAATGTCTTTTTTTGGAGGGGGGAGAGGGAAGGAACGAAAATAAGTTAAAATACTGGCTACTTTATGTAACGTGTACATCCTCTTAATTTTCCTAAATTCCTTCAACGTGTCAAGTGATGTCAATTTGTTCTTTTAATTATTCTCTGTAACCATCGCGAGTCATTAGGAACATCACTTTTTCGTTAGCATGCACTCAGTTCATAAGAATAAACATGTTCCTTTTTAATTATTTACTTTACTTTAATATAAGTAAACCTATTTCACTTCAATTTTTCTCCTAACTCCCTTTTGAGTGCATGTAACTGTTTTCCTATTCTGCTGAAGCTCTTTTCTGTTGGTTTTGTACTCCTTCTGCATTTCATCTTCCTTTATCATTGCTCTCATTTACTGTTAAACACGTCCAAGAAACACGTGACTTGTAGCGCTTCAACTTGTTTAATTCTTTGAATTTTGAAAGCGTACAAGAGAAGCTCTTTATCAAATTTTTCCTCTCCTATTTACTTTGATTTCTTCTTTTAGTTTCTATTTAGGCTTTTTTATAATATGTGAAACGTCAAAATATCTCAGCAAAACTCATAATGTCCCTAGAAGAACCACAAATGAGGAACGCTTTGACTTAATTGAAATAAAACATTTCCATCGCATTAGTGAGGTTCTCGGTTGGCTATTCACTGCCAGTTGACCAGATTGAAGGCTTGCTTCAGTGTCCATACTTGTTACTTGATGTTCTAGAATTGTGTTTAAAATAAAAAAATATAGTTTCAATGACTCAACAATTATTAACTAATGAATTATTATTAATTAACTACTGAATCTCTCCTTCGTATAATAAAACTGATTTTCAATGATAATATTTGGGTTTTCAACTTCTGTTAAAAGAAACTCCAGTACCGGGTATGTGGTACCTCCTCCTTAACAAATGCTCAAGTGCCCAAAATGAAGAAAACACAATCAAGGCAGGGTGTTGGTTGAAGGGAGGAGTGTAAGGGCCAAAAGCTTTTTGAAAGAAGCTAATAATTTACGACTTCCTTTCTTTTGTATGCTTTCTCTGGTAACTCACTTCGAGTTCCTGCTAGGAAAAAGGGCCCCGAAAAATGAGAGGAAACCTGAAAGGAAAAAGGAAAGATCATGTTGAGAAGAAAAAGTGAGCAAATTGAATCATCGAGCCTCTCTTCTTCATCTTTTACTTGTTACTTTGGTACATCTTCTTCTCCACCTTGCCTCTTCTTTTCTTTGCCTTCTACTCGTGTTTCCTTCCTGCGTTATGAAGACAAAATTAATTATTCCAAATTAGAATTTATATGAAAGAGTAATTCCGAGAGACGGAAACTTCTAATTCCTTTCATTACATTATTTATAAAGTCACGAAATTAAAAACAATGGGGAAAACAAGGTTTCCTTTGTCTCCTTTTTTAGTTTTATTTATTGTGCTTTTTCTTTTGTGTTTGTTTCTTTCACCTCGCGCCATGTTCCTGTTCTCATTCTATTTTTCATTCTGTTTTATGGGTTTTTATTCTTACTTTATCATTTTTCTCTCTCTCTCTTGGGGTGTGTGTGTGTTCTCTTCATTCCACTTGGCTGATGGAGAACGTCCACAATGAAACAAGCACTTTACTTTCGCCCAAAATACTCGTCCAAATTTAATTTTCTTCAACCAATAAAACCCAATAAAAACAAATTCTTCTTTCTCTTTTGATTCATCTTCCTATTCTTTTTTTTTTCTGGTCTTTTCTGGTGAATCAGTTTTGTACATATTTACATCATATCCCCACTTCTACTATACTATTTTATCCACTCTATTTTGTTACATTAGTTTGTCTCCAGGTAGCGTTTAATTTCAAACAACCCTTTTTTTCCTTGTGTCAGACGTTCACCTTCACGTCTTATATCCCTTTTTATCCAGCTTTTGTTTCAGAGAATTTTTACTGTCTTTATTAATATATTTTCCTCCTTTTAAATTTTTAATTCTCAATTTCAAAAACACCTTCAAAATTACTGAAAGGAGGTTATTTTGCAACATCTCCACACATGGTTTTAACGCATTTCGGCTACGTGAAGGTTTTCCAGTGGTTTCATCGATGTTCGAACCCACCACCCAACAGGAGAAAATTTCCACCCAAAAAATCCCTCAAACTCCAATTAAAATTCATCCCCATCGACTCCGGTGGTTTTAATTAATTTATTTTGGGCCTCATCCTCCACAGTCAGATTTTTCCCTTCAATTCCATTCTCATTATTTTCAATATTTTGGTAAACATTCGATCTGCTCGATGGTTGAATTTGGACCAAGACCACATTACCTGAACGCTACACTTAGAATACAATTTAATGTATTTAGTTTTTGATGATCGAATTTGATAGTACTCTTACCACTGATGATGCCAGCAGCTGGGAAAGCTGGTGCAACATTTGGGAAGGAGGGAGGGGGGGTAGCCCCCGTCACCAAAACAGGACACGGTCTTATTCGACAAAAAATAATAATAAATATACATACAAAAATATATGATTCACATTTAAAAACTATTAACAGGCGGCTGACAGATTTAATAGGGACGCTAGAAAGATTTTGTCTTGTAGTGGAAATGAAATAACTCAACTCATGTTGGTTACCAAAAAATTTGGTAAAGAAAAACAAATATCAGTTATAAAAAACAATATTAATGATTTAGGAGAATTTGAATTATCAAAATCAATCAGATATTTGGGTTTGGTTATTGACAACAATTTAAATTTTAATGTCCACATTGAATATTTAAAACTTAAACTGGACAAATATTACAAAATTCTTTCAGGTCTAGGCAACATAAACTGGGGTTTAAATTGCAGCCAAAGAATAATTTTATTTAAAGGAATTTTTCAAATCCTTCGTCGGGTATTGTTGTTTAATTTATTTAAATTTTTTTAATTTAAGTTGTTAAATTTGTTTAACATGACAAATTTTACAAAGAAAAAAATTAAAATTTTGGGCAGTTTACAGAGAAGTTGTCTCTTGTCTGCCACCAAGGCTTACTCATCGGTATCAACTTAAGCCTCGGATGTTTTGGCATCTGTTGGCATCTCACAATAGAACTATTTCTTGAAAAATGGATCAAAATTTTCTCTTCTAGAAATCACATTAGACTAAATTTAATTAGTGAAGGCAAAGATCTTTAAATATAAGAAATGCTCATGTTTATGATCAAAATTTTGAGGAATACCGAAAATTAGTGGAAATATTAATTTTCAAGAAATGCCAGACCAAGTGGGAGAACAGCGTCAAAGGCAGGCTAACGTTTGATTTCTTTCCATCAATAGAAAAAAAAATTGAAATTGAAATTAAATTTTAAATCAATGCGCCTCGATTGCTTTATTTGTCAAATTCTCTCAGGACATGGAAATTTTAATAAATATTTATCTAAAAGAAAATTATTAGACCACGAAAATACTGAACGTGATTTACGCCACGTAGATTCTGTACACCATGTTTTATTTGAATGTAATCGATGGAACGAAATTAGAAACAATTACAAAATAAATACATCTTATAAAAATTTATTAAACAAAAATAAAAATGAAAGGGTCAACTTCTTTGAATGTGGCTACCACCATAACGTCACTTAAAAGTAAAAACTGAAAATAATAAATTCCCATTTCAAGAATCAACATCTACGACAAATGTATCGTATCTAATCGTAAGTATCTTCGTAAGTAAGTAACTTAAGTTAAAATAACTTAATATAATGATTTTATCTGCAACTTAACCAATAGTAATGGGTCAATGAATATAATCAAATTCACCCATTACTAGAGGTTAATTTATATTTTAGAAATTATAAAATATTTTTGAAATAAATATATATATATAAAAAACATACAAAAATATTTAGTTACAACAATAGTGGTCTATTGCCTCAGCTATTATGTGTATGGCGGGGGGGCATCCTAGGGACTGTCGTGTCGGCGGCTATCGTTCGGTGTCCCCTGATTGTCCTGATAGCACTAGGTCTCTACAGCTGTAGTCTCTGGTTTTGGAATTTGTGGTTCTTCTGGATGGCTACCATCCAGATTTTGGAACTGTAAGTGAGTGCCTTAGTAAAAGTCATGGCTTATAGTCTCCTGTTTCTCGGAGGGACCTTTCCTGTTAGGTGAGAGTCCCTTCAAGAGTCCTGTTGTCTGGTTTATCTTTTGTCTGAGGTTTTGGAAGTGTGTCTCGAAGGTCCAGTCGCTGTCAATCGTCGGTCGTCAGTCCCAAGTATTTCAGGTTCTTTTTAACCTGTATGTTGTGTCCCCCCACTTGTAAGTATTTTATGCCATTGTCGTGTTCCCTTTCTTGTAAAATATGGTTGGCCTTGTTTTTTGTAGGGCCACTTGGAGCCCCATGTTTTCTATTTTCTTGATTATCGTATTCCTTTCTTTGTGTGCAGGAGATTGTCCCCTGTCGTTATTATCAACATATCATCTGCATAGAAGATTAGTCTGCCTTCTAATGATATGATGGTATGCAATACCTCATCAAACCTTATTTAGTTTAGCTGAATAGTTTAAACAATTTTCTTTTCATAAATTTCTACCTGAACGCGCTTCTTTTAATCACGATATTATGCCAGGTTTTTAGACTTTAGTAATTTGCCCAACCAACAAACTGTCCGTCCTCCTAGTCTTTATTTTTCTTAGAGAACCCTTTCTAATTAGTTATACGTGTTTAAGATTGTAAAACCAAATAGGTGAGAGAACGTCACTGTCTTTGGAAGAATGACTTCCTAATTCAATTCGCGACATCGATCCAACATAACCAAGTAATTTGGCCATGTTTGGTCAACTTGAATTAAAAATTTTTAATGATGTAAGGACAAACATAATTCTACAGGAAGCCAGAGGTAACTCAAATCCTTAGTACCTACATGAATATAATGAAATAAAGTAGTACCTTGCAAATAATTCGCATTCGCAGGAGGCAGTCCACAATTGGCTCTAAACTCATATTGCCCATAGATTTTTATTCTCTTTCTTCAATATTTCTCTCAATAAAATTAATTATATACTTTAATTTATTATATTGTTTAATAATGTATTTTGCAGTTTTTACTTTCTGTAAAATTCAATGACGACGAGAATTTAGTTTGTATAAAAACTTGCTGAAAAGAATGTAAGTAACTCCAACTAGTTCTGTTTTCCCGACCAGAGAAATTTTCTGATTTGGAGGGCACCCGCAATTCATTCAAACCCCACCCCTAATTAATCATCCCTCTCTGCTGCACCGCTTTCATCTGTGGCTACTCGAAAGGTTTCTAAACTAACCACCGACTTTTTTCTGCCGCAGAAAATGAAAAAACATTCACGCCAGAAACATGGAACCTTCCAATTTATTTCCTTACGTAAGGGCAGAATCATTATTTTTTGGTTCTCCCAGCGCCATTTTCCCTCGACGCTCCTTTCCCACTTCAATTCCACTCATTTCCACTCCTACCCTCTAATACATATTTAACGAATTTTCCTTTGACAAGAGGACGCAATGGTTTGTATTTTAGAAACCGAATCTCCCGAGTCAGTCGCCATTTTGATTTTCCTTTTTTCATGTATTGGAAATTCCTTTGCAAACCGCCTGGTTTCTTTCAGTGTATTTCTTTTTGTCAAAGTACCTTTTCTTTTCTCCCTTGAATGCCGTTCCTGTGCTTTATTTTCAATTCCTTAGATTACCACCGACTGGACAGTTCTTTTTTTTTGTCAAACGAACACGTTAACCCATTTCATTACAACGACATCCCCGGACTTCAATCGGATAACCTAGACGTCTGTTCACTTACGTAAAGTACTTTACAGCCGCTAGTTCCCTTAATTTTATTTGTGTCTTTTATGAAAGAACTGATTTGACACATTCCATCTGTTTATTGTTTCTTATTTCTCATTAGGTGCGCTAACTTTTAATATTTTTTCTGTACGGATTAACTGAATGTATTCGTTTCTTATATTTGTATGATGTGTTTTTATCTTAACTCGCCTTGAATAAATTCCCATTGTAATTTCGTAATAGGTGTTGATGAACCTTCCTCTGGCGCGAACCCCAGAGACTCATCAATATGTACATTAACTATACAGAAAGAAATACAAAACTTTGTGAACATTTAAGTGAATGTAAGTCAAATTTGTCAGTACCTTCTTCTTCTTTCAGTTTTACATTGATTTTCATTACTCATCAATTCTCTTTGTTTTAGCTTATGTTGACTATTTTCCTTTTCCAAAGTGACTGATGAATAATGTAGTGATGGTCCCTAACAGCTTATTACACTCTGTGTTGTGATACCCTGCCTGATACTTCTAATATTATGCGTATCCGGATTAAGTAAAATTCAAAATAAATAAGCTTCGTTAACGTATCGTTTATTATGTCAGCCGTTTCGATTAAACGCCACCATCCGACGGCCCATTCCTTTCGGCTTTATCATTTTCATTTTCTACGCCCATGGTCCTTTGCTTATTCTCTAGAAATCTGTTTTTCAGCTTTTTCAAGCGGAACTCGAGAAAGCAACCCAAGCATCCTTTCATTAACTTGCTTGTCTGATTATACATAGCTTTTAATTCTGCGTTTATTGGCTCTTTTCATTTTATTTTGCGTCAAGATGTTCAGAAATATTGTTTTACCGTTTGCTTTATTTTAACCCAATACATCTAAATTTTTAAAGCATGAACACAAAGCATTCTCTATCAGCTCAAGTAAACAAATAAAAGTCTAATGCTAAACTATTAAAATTCGTTATAAAAAAAACGGTAAAAATTTTATTTCTCAGTTAACTAAAAAAGGTTTTATTGAAAAAATAAGACACTTTGATACACATGGAATATAAGAAATACTGCATAAGCAGAAAATCAAACTCTCACAAATGGGGTAGACGAAGTGATACGAGAGTAACTGCGGAAAATAAGAAATATAACGCAGGTACAGACAAGAAGTAACAAGAACACTTAAATACAGTTAATATAAACTTAACTTTATTAAGTTAACCAGAAGTGAAAATTGCTAAATATGTTTCGGAGCGGAGCGACCACATAGTATAGAAAGGGTGGTCTTAGGAGAGACAGATTGCTGACGTGCACTAAGGCGGAACAGCAGAAGGCGATGGCATTGTTATGGAGAGCAGAATAGAATAGAATGTTGAATGGAAAGGACGTGTTGTCCAAGACAATAACTGTAATAGCAGAGCATTCTGCGAGAATCCAATAACAAGAAATACAACTATTGAAACCAACTGTCTTGTGTCTTACTATTTCAACTTACTCAACACTGGAGTTTCCGATGAATGCTGGGAAGCAGCCGACTTATAAGGAAATTTTAGTGAAAGATAGAAAAATAACAAACGTTTATTCAGTGGCAAACGATGAAGAAGATTGGAGAAGCATCTATTGTAAATTCAATTACACCTTTGTGAAACAGATCGTTAGTGTTATATTTCTATTTGTCCTAGGACAAAAACTTTTGTCAGAAATTCAACAAACAGTGGAAAAATCAGCTGCCAAGTTTCCAAGTCAAAGTGCAAAACAAGAGTTTTCTTTAGTGTTTATGATTTCCCTCCTCTTGCTATTACCTCGCTATATCGCTACTTCTGTCGCGACATCTTCCTTAATAACCGGGTCACCCCCGCAGTGTTCCTTGCCGGAATACCCCTGTAACATCCCTCCTCCCTTTCCCTTTCCTGGGGCCAATCTCCTGTCTTTCTAATCCTCTCCTCTGGAAGGTTCTGGAGGAACGACCTACATTAATTTAGACCAAGTCGGGTTAAATTGACACATCACTCATGGCCGCACCTCACTCTGTTGTTAACGACACATCACTTCATCTCATTTCTTAATTAGTTTGTATAATTTATAAATCAGTTCTACCAAAAGTCCTCCACTCTGTCTTGACCGACCTGCAACACGTTCAGACAGAGTTCGACATGTAATATTTAAAAAAATTATCACTGCTATTATTTGGGTCTTTCATTACGGCCGTGATAAATGTGGTCATTACATGTTTGAACATATCACATATTTAGGTAAATTAAACTTTAGATAAAGTTTTACGACACTTTTTATTTTCAGTCACATCTGTCAAGTAACAAAAAATATGTTTAATAAATTTTATTTCGCTTCCTCGACTTATCATTCCAATTTGACACCGTCGCCTATTTTCTAACCTCACTAATTTTGCTCTATCAATATTTATCAATATAAAAAGTCACAATTTTCATTGTTTTTAGTTCTTTGTTAACGTATTTTAAGCCCCGAAATTGTTCTAGCGAAGTACCAGGGCTCATTAAATTAACGCCCCAATTTAACTTGGGAAATTTTTAATATTTCGCAGCACGTGAATCCAAGATAAGCAGATTTTTATCGCTTCATGTGTTCTTTTGCGTCACCATTTTGACTTGTTCTCCCAATTATTTTGATATTAATTGCCTATTTATATTACTCCCACCATAGATAAATGTGGGAAGAAATAAATAAACAAGTTTCTCTCCTCGGTTGATTTAGGTGAACTTTCGATAGCATGGAAACGGCTTAAAACAAACACAGAAAAATAGAAAGTAATAGAAACGTATCGGCCATGTTGAAATGCTAAATTAATAGTTTATCATTTTCCAAGTTTTTACCGATCGTGCGTTTTCCCATTGAAACTTTCCATCATCATTTTCTTATTTTCGTTCCTGTGCTTGTTTATTATTGCTTTTACCTTTCAACTCCTGGCACGGATACATCCTGTTGGATTCCTAGAAAAAGTTAGGGCCATTCAAAAAGGAAACGTCCGATTTGAAGGATTCAACAGCAGCTGTGTGAAAGGAAAATCTGAAATCGTTAAAGAACAAAAGATCGAAAGGAATTTTTTGTTGAAAATATGAAACAAAATATCGTCATTTTACACGTGACAGACCACCCTTTCCTTTCTTTTGTCAACAATTGAAGCAACTCCAATTAATTAACATGGCTACGGCTCCGTCCTACGTACAAAATTTGTTTCGTCCTTATGTTTTTAAAAGTACTACAGCAACTGAGCAATCTTCTCATGATTCTCTTTTAGGAAAGCAAATTTTCACAGAACAAAAGTCAAGCTAAATAAAGTCAAGCGAGAGGCAAGAATTTTAATGAAATGCACAACATGCACTATAATATAAATAATAACAATAATAATATGACTTCATTTAAAGAACATAGTATTAAATCCAAAAAATACTTTCCTTTTTACTTTCCTTTAACCTACACACACAGAGAGAAAGAGAGAGAGGAGAGTATGACATACGTAATTAATTAATCAAAAATTGGAAAGTAAGAAAAAATAATAAACTAGAATAAATGATAATAAAATAAAATGTAACAGAAAATCATTGTAAATAGATTCCCCTGCTTTGTAGAAAAAATAGGATAATTTTGACAAAAACGGGTCAATGTCGAGTGCCTGTATTTATTTTTGTAAAACTACTTTTTTGACCAATAGTTCCTTACCTTTTTTCAATTTCAACGAAAATTGCATATTTCTTCTTCCTTAGAGAAATACAAGGCATGGCTTAATCGTTCAAAGCACGCCACCTCACATCTGATCAATGATTTTCCATCATTGGAAAACAAATCCGTACCCCAAAAAGCAGGGTTTAAAATTTTAACGTTTTTATCTAGGAATTCTTAACCGTTTTGTAAAATATTTGGTTTCTTAAAAAGTTAATTGACTCCATTTTGCCACTGTCAGTTGCGAAAATAAAAATTTATACTCATTACATCATTATCATGCAGTTCTTGGTTTAGGTTTGCACTGGCGTGGTCACCGCACTTCTCTCTGTGGCGGAGACAATCATATATACTGCCAAAATTAACCTTTCTTTCACTTAGTCTTATTCTCATTGCAATTAAAATCTGACCGTCACATCAATCTGGTAGATAAATTTTTTCTCTCACCCAGACGCAAAATCCCATTTTCTAGAAGTCATTATGCGGCCATTTTTTTCAGTTTTTATCTTCCTAAAAATGGGACGTATTCATCTGTAAAACATGGAAACGGCAAGAAAAAGGCAGGAGACCTTATTTTGCTAATTATACGACTCTCCAGATAAATTTTGGTGCTGCCAAAGCAAAAAGCTTCGCAGACCACCCTTAACTTGTACTCAATGACAGATGCCTGTCGTTAAAAATTTTCCAACCTCCGACAACCCTGGCATTGCGGATAAGCCAAAAAAATTGAAAAATATATTTCTTTCATGTTTTATTTTGAGTATCGAACGATTAGACAATTTCACATAAAGACAAAAAACATAAGAGAATGTATCAAGAGAGTAAAGAATAGAATCATAGTAAACCATATCCATAGTGAAATACAGAAGTCGTTTGAAAATTAAAAATTTCAGTGATTAAAAGAGAGATAGTAATATGGTAAAATAAATGTAACGTTAATCACAAAAGCCAAAAATTATGAGTATGAATGGAAATGAAGAGTAAAAACAAAAGCTAGAGTACGAAATAAAAAATGTGCAAGATATAAAACAACAGATTATCAAAAAACTTGAGTAGAACTAGAGAAAATAATTATTTAACTGAAACGAACCCAAATGTAGTCCCTACGGGAAAGGAAAAGGAAACAAATTTAATGCGGGTGAAGTCAAAGTGAAGCGATGGTGCAACCAGAAATGTAGTGAGTATCAAAGTAAATTCTCATCGGAGGTATCATCATTCATTAATTTCACAATTACTTTAAATTCAAATTTTTGTCGTGGATCTTCCACAGGCCTCCTGCCTTCCGCAGGAGCACAACAGTTGATATTTTTGTCTGCATTTTCTGTCAAAGTCCTGACGTCTTCTGCCGTCTACTGCGCTTTATCGACCTTTTAGAACCTTTGACGGTTTCCCACCATCAACCGTCGCCGTACCAACCAACCCTTAAATTTTTGATATGAAATGCTTACTTTTTTTTAGTTTCCAAAGTCCCCGCGTCGTTGACGATCTTTCCAGGGCATCAAAGAATCCAACATAATAAAGAAAATTTCAATTTTATTTTCAATTCCTCCTCTTGGACGAAAAAATTGAAAACCACCGATGTCCACTAAATTCTCTAGGGCTTTCGCCAACGGACCACTTCTGCGTTAAATTTCATTTGCGGTTGGACAGAATTGACATTATTTTTGCTTCAGGCAGAAAATGGGACTTAACATAAAGGAAGAAAATTGGCATGGCGTGGACGTAATTTATGTATTTAGTTTACCACCACCGTATGTGAATCTGCACTTATATATATGTTTATTAAAATGTACTCTGTATACTTGCTAAGTCATATCACAATATACGTACTGCATATTACGATAGGTTGAATTTTAAAGTTTTTCGGGATGTTTTGTGTGTTTAACTTCTTAAGTAACTGATTAAGTAAGAATTTAGGTGCTTTTTTATAAAAATTATTTCTTCGTAAAAATTATATATAAAAATTATTATAAACCTTATAAATTATTATAAAGAATATAAAAATTATTTAAACCAGCGGAAACAAAACTAGGTGGAGAGTAGCGCGCTAAGGATACTACCGAAAGCAAGAGACGTCTAATAAAAGACAAACCGGAAACCCAACTTGTGAAAAATTAGTTTTGTCTAATTTAATTAATCAATTAAAAATTTCGTGTAAAATGATTGATTTTTTTCTCTTTGATTTACTCAGTTGCACAACACATTCTGAGTCTCCCAATAAAATTAGCTGATACAATTTACTGCCACATCTCAGTAGCTGAGACTCAAAGACATCCCCACAACATGTTTAGGTAAACCCCCAGAATAACTCCATACTTATTTGTTGAGAACCGAAATCTTAACGTAGGCAATCAAAAAAGAAAAATTATTTTTATCTCAGAGGATTGAGTGCAAGCAAAAAGGCACAAAATATCCGGTAAATCTTATTAGGCTTTTAATCGCATCGCATTTTGTTTTGATTGTGAAGTCGAAAGGCGTGGAAAAAGAATATAAATAAGAAAAAAGTTTTAATCTCACGGGGGATTCAAACTTCTGTTGCAGGAATCAGGTGCCGAAAGCTCTCCATCCATCATTCTCTGACCTGAGAAAATCGGCCAAAACTTTGTCTGCAGATTTTACTTTGGTCTTTTGCGTCCAAAATTTGGCCTTCAAAGTTGCCAGATTCCTTCGGAAGCTACCAACTCAATTCAACCAAAAAAACTTTCCTCTTTCTTACAAAGTTTAACCCGACAGTTTTAAATGTCATGAGTTTACAGGTCTTAAAACCTTCAAATTGTACGAGAGTTCCGCTTCTAGCATATCAATGACTGAGAAATTTGGTTCCGTTTCCGGTGTCTTTTTCGCTCACCTTCCGACTTACGAAGTGAGTTTCCCTTCAACTTTTTAGTTGGCCTTAAATGAAACATTATTATCTCACTTTGTCTCTCACTCGCTCTTTCTGTCCGACAGAATATAATATATTTTCTGCAACCCTTTCACTGACAACCCTTATTGAGAGAGCACCCTAACTGGGTCAAAGGAGACCCTGGGGATGTATTTAGTTCGCATCGTACTACGACTGCTCCGATTCCTTCGTTTGTTTCGTTAACTTTTTGTTGCTATCCCTTTTTTTATTGCCAGTACCCAGTGTTGCTCAGACCGCGGCAAATCAGTGAATTGGCATTGCCACTTCGGGGTGGTTTTTTCACCCTTTACTACAACCACCCGGCCGATGTCATTTGACTTTTTTTTTTAAAAACATTACTCTTAAGCGAACGGTCGTGATGAAATTATTTTAATTCATGCCTCTGCTTAATGCATTTCCGTTAATTCTACATTTCTGAATAACTTATGTGTTGAATAAGTAACGGAATAAGTAAGAATTTTCCTAGGATATCCCAAATATGATTGTCACTATCGTTTTGTCTATTTTTTCCATTCTTTTCTTTTACTGCTCTACTGTTTCTCAAGAGCCAACATTTCATCCGTCGAGATTATAATACAAGTAAAGGAGACTTGACCAGAAGAATTTGACCCCAATTTTTTAGAGCTTCCTATTTTTTTAGGTTCTCAATCCTATTCGCAATACTTAATCTGTAACTGTTCACTGTGTGTGTTTGTGTGAATTTTTTGATGACCGGTTTTGGTATCACAATATTTCAACGAAATTAATCTTTTGGGATGTTTCAACCATGAGATCACGGACGTGACGAAGAAGGATATGAATCCTATTAACAGGTTCCAGAAAAGAAGACTTAAATTGTCAACCCGTAGCTTTGTCACAAATTAGCACTCTGTTACACTCCAGCTCGCCTTGCCCATTCCTGCCAGCTCACTTCTGCTGCCACGTTCTTTCAAATTAGAAATGCTTTGTTAAATCCTTTGTTTTCCTGCCGGCCTTTTTTTACCTTGCTGACTGCCTAGATAAAACATCGTCCGGTGCTTGTCCATTGGCAAAAATCGACCAATTACTTTTCAAACTGTGACGATTTGTTAGAAAGGTTCTCATTAGAGTCAATTAGGATGCCCAGGTGTACGGGCATCACTTCTCTACTGTAATCGTTTTACTTCTACATGGGAACTGAACCCATCCAAGTCACCTGCTCTTATAAATTGCATTCAATTTGTCGAGTCAGCATGATTTCTAAGATTGGGTCGTCAAATACATCAAAAGCACCCAAATACAAAAAAGTGCGACCCAATGGGATTAGAAAACGTGAAATAATTAAAAAAAGGTGTCAATTTATGCCAGAGTTTTTTCATTTGTACAAGTACGTCACTAACACTGAGTATATGTTTGTAGAAATTTTCGTTTATTCATACGCAGTAGTTGCAGAAAGCCATTCCCAACGACTTTAGAGCTTTTACTAGGGTAGAAAACGAGATTAGGTTTCTAATAAATACTACACTCCCCATGTGATGGATTTTATACAATGCGTATTTATTGGTCATGCTGCCAACCAAAAAAAAACAATTAATGACGTCCAATTCCAACAGCAAACTTTCAATACGCCGGCTAAACACAGACATTTAGATAGTTATCCAAGATCCAAACGTTCGTTTCTTGACTATTTAGAGTTTTTATTTTGTCATCGTTGGCCATAAGTCTAAAGCAACAAAGAAAAAGATTTCATCACCAGAGATTCCCTAAAATGGCATTAGTATTCAGTTGAGAGATGGTTTCGTTGCACCCCCTGACTTTCTCCCTTTGAGGCCTCTTTGTTTTATTACTCCCGCCCAGTGGCACAGTGTGAGACGATGAAGAATTTGTTTTCCCTTCTTCATGTTTAAGGGAGGCTTTTTGATCAAGTTTACAAAGAAATTTTATCTTTGTCAGGCAACAATGAAATTCAAAACTCACAAATAAGGTGTCGTGGATTACATATTTTTTTCATATTCACTATATTGAATCAAGCAAGTATAAAATGAGACATTTATTATTTTTTCGCCGACTTATTAATATTTAGTGCACAACACAATAGGAGAAACAGTAACAAAAATTTTAGTACAGAATTGTACGTTAACGTCAGAAACGTTAGAAACGTACCTGTAAAAAAATTTGAAGAAAGTTATATGAAACGCTACACAAGTTATTGAACTGCAAATGACAACCAAAAAATAATAAAAACAAGTGTAATTTGTAATCAAACAAGTTTGATTGTAGTGAAAGTAAAGAAAGTTTGGCAAGAAAAGAAAAGTTTTCTTCATTCAACGGCTTCCTTACGAGTTGAAAACATGTGATATTTTTCTAAGAAATTATACACGCAACGGCTGACTTATTTGGATAACCCAAGTACACAAATTTCCCCATAGAAAAAGGAACATATTCATCAGTCGTCCTAATTGTCCTCTTCAACCCTTACAAATCACTCGACTTCGTGTAGAATTTCCAAGTGGTCGGCCCCCGTCATTAGGTAAAAGTTCTTATTAGTTGAAAAGAAAAGTTCTCAAGCGGAGGCTCTCGACCTGCGGAAATAATTCCACTTTAACAATTCAACAGTTCACCACCAGAAGGACCCCCGTTATATATTGAAGGGCATTGTTGAAACGTATGAACTTCTCTTAAAGTCCTAAAGTGTTTTTCACAAGTCAGAAACGAGAAATGAAGGTATCGGACTCGTAAGGGACATTTGTTATACTGGACCGAAACAAGTGGCAAAAGGGTCTTCGAGAGGCAAGAGGAAAACCTAAAATTTTACACTCTAGAAAGTTCACTACAAATAGTAAAGTCTCATCAAACAAGAAAATATGAGAAAAACTGTCGTGGGAAACAGTAAATTCAGGACAACGTGGAGTGCTCAAACCGCAAGGAGAAGGTAGTAGACAGGTACAAAGTATTTTACGAATTACACCTGAAACTTTTGAGACCAGTCACTAATGTCGATTGTTTAAATAACATTTTGCAGGAGCCTCTTTTCCAGATTTGTCGTGGGGCACAAACACCCATGCTTGTTAATCCTTTTTTTGTGATTGCAGACAAACATACCAAGGGAAACAAAATCAAACTGGACTAATAAATTTTTATTAGGTTCTGAAAAAACGGAAATAACTTTTTATGGAGAAGTTCAAGCGGCGTTCAAATTCTGCACACTTTTTTAGTTTTAAATTGAATTCCATCGCCTGGACAACCAGGAAAAAGTAAAAAAGAGTGGACGGCAGCAAAGGCAAGAAGGAAAGTTCCCTCAGTTAGTTCAGGTGTGCAGGTAAGCGGCAGAACTCACACTCCTACCCTTTGAGGCCAGTTCTCATTGACGGTGTATGTAATTAATTGAATGATTGATTGATTGAATTTTTATTTTTTATTCCATCTTAAAACTCAATTTAAACGCTTTGTTTATTTGCTATTTTCATTCTGTTTTCACTCTTAACGTTCAGTAAATGGATTGCTGCAGCGTACGAATAAAAGGGCGAAAGTTAAATTAATTTAACATAATAATTATTTTCTCAATTTAAATTCTTCATAATTTTTAAATTCTTCATAATTAGGAGTTTTCATAATTCTAAATCATAGAAAAGATTTCAAGAAACGTCTCGGAATTGTCTGATGAAGAGACGGAGTTTTAGAAGTGAATGAAAACGGATAAGACAGAACAACGGCGTACATTAAATGAAAACAATGAACGCTAAAAACATAGAATGGTAAAAATAGAAGTGCAAAGAAGTGAAGGCAAGGAAAGAAAAGTTGCACGGTTGGTTGAGGGAAACCGAAACAGTCTCAGGTAACATTTGTGTCCAATTAAGGCACGAGTGTCAGGAAATCCGACAAGGCTTTTTAGATGCATAAAATTAACTGGTCTTTGACACGGTGTTGAGCGAAAGAGAATTATGAGTGCTTTTCCGGTGAGTTAAGTGCTCGCTTGCGCACAGAAAAATCATGCCACACTACCAAAGGAAAAAGTCAAAGGTAAAATCATAAATTAATTCTTTTGGGTTTCACCGGAAAGTACAAACTTGACTTCTTCTTCATCTAAACTAATTTTCAACTTTTTGCGTTTTCCGTAGGATGCATTTTCCATGACGCATTTTAGTGCTTCTGCCTCACACACCTCAACCTCCCACAATCGACATAAACCCTGGAAGCATGCAAAGTCGGGAGGCAAACTCCTGCCCGTGTGCTCTAATGACTTTAAGGTCTCAAAAAGCATTCAACATTTTTCTTCTCACTCTGACCTTTTCCCTCGTCTTTCAAATTTTCTATCCTTTGAAAATTATCCATTGGAGATTTCGTTGAGAGAGAATTCTTGGGACTTCCACAAGACCGAAAAATAAATTTCTTCTTCTTCTTCTTGACTGTTTTGTTATTATTCATCATCTTTTTATTCTCGTGTTAATTGCTTCCAATATTTTTGTTTTGCTTTTTTCGATACTGTATAATGAGGAGAACAACAACTTCATTGGTGCCACGACAAACTAATGCAACGCTGGGGACCTTCCAAACATTTAAAATTTTATTTCAACTTGATTGTATTCGTATTTGTTAGAATGCTTTTTTGAACACATCTGGCATCTCATTTTTTTCTATCCCATATTTTTCTCCGTTGAACAAAACTTTATATTTTGTGATTGGCATACACATTTTGCATTTGCATAGAAGCTTCGTAGGTTTCCATCTAAATTGTTTGATGACATTATTTTATAACTTACCAAGGCGAAGACAATGTTTCTCTAATTTTATTGTTTTCTTAGACGAGTGGCGGCTCTGTTTGTTCCAAAATTCCTTGTCGCAGCGTGAAATTTAAACGCTGGGAAAACAATTCACGCTGGTGTATTTCCGGTGTCGCATTCCCTTAATTAACTTAACACTTGGCTAGATGCAACATACACGTTTAATGTCTTACAAGGTAGTAATTGTTTAATTCAACAAAAGTGATGAAATTCAAAATTTTCAATTTATTAGACTACAAAGCTGGAAATTATTCATTTAAATTAAGAAGCAACTCATCATGTATTATTTGATCTTTAGTTTCTTCTTATTATTAATATTACATTGTTTCAATTATCTCTATTTATTCACTCCATTCACCTGAGTATTCTCCTTCTCTAATTTTCTCTTATTTAGGTAATGCCAATTTATGTACCGATTTTTGTATTAATTCCCTATTTAATCATCTATTTTAAAGACTTATGCGTGTGTTTCTGCCTATTTCTCATTTTCCAGTTAAACAAAAGCCTATACAATTTGTAATACTAGAAATTTCTACTGAATGTGTTCATTTAAGCGTTACGAATTTACGTGATTAAAGTATTTTCCTCGTTTTGTGCTTTAATATTTGTGAACGCAGAGCTCGGAAAACCGTGAAAGGAAAATTTATAATTTGCTTAATCTTCTGAAGTATCCGACTCATCAAGTCACAATACCCTGAATTGACCTAAGTACTTTTGCATCATGAAATGTGGGGGCTGCGTCCCGAGGATAGGCTCCCGAGGAGACCACCACCAGGAGGAAAGAGTTTTATTTTCCTCCCTCTGACACGGTGTAAATAAGCTCCCAAGTAATTTCATTTCAATTAAGTAGATTTCTCGCGGGAAGTCATCTTTCTATCTCTGTTTTGGGATTTAAGTAAGTTCTGAATTATTTGAATAAGTTTCAACTATCGATTCTCACCGGAAGTCGTTGTTTACAAGAAAACGGCATTTCGCAAAATGTCAGCGGAAGGCTGGCAGGTGTCTGGCAGGGCCTCCATAAAATTAAACTTTTAAAGTTTCTTATTCGGTTTCCATTTTCAATAATACTTTTTCAATTACATTCAAAAGTTTAAGGCCATTTAAATAATAACATATTTTAAATTTATTTCAATATTATCGTTTGTATTGTTTTTTTATAATCAGAATAATTTTTGTTCCGGCTACAAGTAGGACAATTTCTTAGTAGGCAAAACAGTATTTTCGTTAAAGATTAGACAAATTTCAATTTTTTTATTTTTCCGTTCATAAATTTAGCTAACAGCAGGTACAACTGATGATATTTACTATACAATAATACAAACAAAATACATGTGCCCAGGGAGAATATAAAACTCCAGTGTTTCATATTTGCACACACTCGCTCAATTTGTCCTTCCTGTCTTTCTTCTTTACGCTTACTCTTCTTTTCATTGTCTCCCTCTAACTTTTTTCCTTTCATTCTTTCCTGAAAATAACTTTTTATTTTACAATTTGTCATATTTCGAGGATGAAAGTTACTCATCTGACGGTTACCCAGATGTAAATCTGAAACTAGTTCCTATTTCCTCTCCTCTTTTCATTTCGGTCACAAAAAACGTGTAAACTTGAAGTATAAAAAACCAAATGAAATCGGACTTGCTGGATAGACAAACAAATAGATCGAACAAAGATAATCCGTTTAGTTTCAACATTGAATGACCTCATGTGACTTCATTTTTTTCTGACTTGTGTCAACACATAAACGACTTTATTTGACAGTTGAGATTTCCTCGAATTCCAACAAATAAAACAAATGTTGAATTTCACCCTTAGCGGTCATCGGCCGTCCGCGCGAGAGGTCCCACCACATTGCAATGTCCGCTATAAAACTGTTATTTCTTGTAATTATCGATTCTATTTCCTCTCATCTCATTATTTTCTCTTTTTTCGTACCTTGTTCTGTCTCCTTTTTACACTAACCGTAATTATTTCCGCCCTTTTGTTTTGTATGCTGCGCCATGCTTAATCAACATGTAGTTTTGTAAAATTTTTTCATCATATGTGCAATAGTTTTTTAGTCTCTCTCTCTCTCTCGAACACTACACAAACAAATCAGAGCAGTTACGATTTTCTGACCATCCCAAAAGATAGTATATATTTTTTTAGTGGAACATTTCAAAAATTAATTAATTAGTCAGCCTATCCTAAGCTGAACAAAATGGCATTACAACGACAGACGGAATAACAGATTTTCAAAGAAGAATTCAAAATGACAGGAAGGTAAACACGCATTTGATAATGTTAAAAGACAGAAATAGACCGAACAAATTAACCCAAAAGTAAGACGCTACAAAAATCGGGAAGAAAAAAAAACATAAATTGAAAACATTCAGGGGTGGAGAAAACGAAAAATATAAAGGAAATAAAAAACAAACGTATGGATTGAGAGAATATGAAAAGAACAAAATCATTCTGGAGGTGAGTGATAAAAAAAAATTTCCAAAAGTGGAACAAAATTAAAATCAAACGACAACACAGGATGGAATAACGAAAATGTAAAATGAAGGAAGGAAAAAGAAGATACGAGTAAAAATTTAAATTCACGACAGAAAGACAGAAATGGCCGAAAATTTACGGTTATCCCGAAAGGCAGTAACTCCCGTTCGAGGTCAATCGTTTTCGATACTTAAATTAGGGCCTAAAACCTACAACCCTTAAAATCACACTTAACTACAACATAAATAAACCACCTGCCAGTTCGGTAGGTCTGGGAACGAAAGGTCTGGCAAAAAAGGTTTTTCTAATCAGACATCACGTGGTAAAAAATAATTAAAACCTCCATTTTCTAGGCTTATCTTCGAATTGTCGTTTCAAAAAAGGCAAAAAAGCCTGTCACGTTTATTTTTTTTGTACTGTTCTATTAGTATTATTCTTTTAATATACCCGTCTTTGCATTTACTGTATTTCTGTCGTGCCTTCTAAGATTTTCATTTCCATCCTTCGTAATATCCAGTTTCTCTGCTGCCAATTCATTCTTCATTACGGCACAGATGAAAACTTTAACTTTTCCATTATAACGTGGTTGTCAAGGATCCTTTTGAACGCCACCTGCCTTCTTTACTTTATTTTTTTTGTGCGCAACGGAGTTTGACAGACAAAGAGAACCTTGAACACTTGACTTTTCACTCTTTTCCTAATCTAATTATAGTTAATTATTTTGTATGAAATCGGAGGTACCTTTAGGTTAGGTGAGTATTCATAAGGTATGACCCTGTACCAAAGTTCACTCTGGTACTCCTAAGCTAAAAGCATACTTAAATAAACTATTAAAGTAACAAATTGTATTCAACGAAAAACTATTTAAAGTTGAAGAGTACCTTAGTACACCTATTTTTGTCATACTGTTCAAACGTTTAGTGAACCATGAAAGCAGAGTAATGTGTCGATAATGTTTGCTACATCCCAGAATAATCTTAGTAGTAGGAAATAGCTGGAGTATGGCAAAAGGGATTTTTCCAACAACGCGTGGAAAAGACAGGTTGACTAAACAGAAATCCAAAACCAGGGGTATCCGACAAGCAAAAATTAAACGGAAAGATGAAAATAACATTCCGATCCATTAACCCGGTACCTTTGATAAATTTCTTTGACTGCATCCATCAAAATTTCTCACTTATGGTTCCTTTCTCGTGTGACGTCGTTTCTCCATGAAGGTACTTGACATTCTCCCGGTGATTTCGATTGCGGCTTTATAATTTGCCTTTGACGTAATTTCCTTTGGACTCACTCTATTCTTATAACACATCACTTTTTATTTGCCAACATTTACCCTACGTATACATTTCTCTTCTGGTTCATTTAGGTGCCCTACGGTGAGACACTTACTGAATATTATTTTGACAAATCCAAAACAGAAGCAATTTTGCAGATTCTCCGTGTACTACAGACGCTCTCTGCCACACTCGTCTGACAAACGAGTGCACTCAAACAACCTCTTCTCCTGTTCAGTTGACACGTACATCCACTCGAGAACCGTAGTAAAACTTTAGAGAGAACTCGCAGAGTACACACCCACAAAAATAGTTTAAAAATAGAAGCGAGAAACATAATTTTCAAATGAATCAGAACTACACAAAGTGTGGATTTTTTTAAATCGGTAGAATACGCAAAATACGACGTGGGAGCAATTGAACTACCTTGAGGAGAGTAAATAGCGACAGCAGAACAGTTGAAAGTATTTTAACGTATAATTAGTTCAATTCAGTTCAATTACAAAGGAAATTCAAAGTTGTATTGAAGTTTTACAGGAAACAAAATAATAAATATTTTTAGGTGCAGATGCGGTGCGAATCCTCCAGAAGAGAGTCAAAAGTTTCAAGATTTTCAGACTGCAGAGCCAACCCAACCAAGTTGTGATGATAATGAAAGAAAAAGAAAATGTTCACCTAAGTTAAAGCTGACGGAAAGGTGTAAAAACTTTTGCATCTCCTCCCACCTTCAAACTTATTTGATTTTGCTGGTTGCTGTTTCAGCATTAAGTTTTAGTCAGTTCCCACCGCCCATGAAATTACCAACTTTTCAATTAATGTCCAACCTGTTATGTAGCATTTTCTCCGGGTCCCAGAGGCCATTAATTCAGGACCTTCAACTAGGATTCGCTTCCAAAGATAATCGAACATAATAATCTAAGAGAACAAAATGGGAAATGTTTAGGTATTCAAGACATAGTCACCCCGGATTTAAAGAAACTGTTCCCGCGGGTAGATTGGTGGGGTTTCCAAATTAAATTTTCAATCTTGTCAATTCTCTGGTGATTTGAGATGAGCTCAGAGATACCCAGAGAAGCTGCCGCTAATGAGAGTGGATCAAAGGGTTCTTTGATCCTGGCCCAACGAAAGTGTACAGAAACTTCACTGAAAGAGGAAGGAAGCAGAAAGGGAAAAATGAAAGCTCTCCCCTCCCAGCCTCTCAAACTGTCACGTGAAAGCAGTTTTTCTTGTCTAAGCAGGAAAGAAACACGTAACGTCGTCTCTAACACTCAAGAAGATGACTTCGATGACAAGACCACCACGCAAGCAGCACATGGAATTAAAAATTCTGAAATTGTTACATAAATGAAAACTTATTTGAAAAACTAAAACTTGATCACTGGGACAGATCATTTCATCCCAACCAATTCAATATTTGAAAACCTCTAGGATTAATAAATCCATTTAGATAGTTCATGTTAAAATGACAAATTTGCCATTGGTCATTTCTTCACTCTCTGAATTATTATTTTCCGTTTTCCTTGTCTTTTGCCCTTTTTCACTTCTTTTCAGATGTACGACCCATATTTCACTTTTTTCTTTTATTTTCATAAGCTAAGATCCCGTTTCACTTTGTTTAACTTAGTTTCTTTAATTCATTCTTGGAGTTTATAATTTTTTTGGGACTTTGCCCTACTTTTAGCTTTCATAGAGCTTCCATTGTATTCTCAGATGCAATTCATGTGTCGTTCCTATCTAGCATAAAATTTGCAGTTAGTATTTTGAGTATGGAAACACACATAACCAATTGTTCAACTGCAAATCAATTTACAGAGCAGTACACTTCAGCTGAACTTTACACTCAGCCTTCTGATAAAAAAAGGTTTATTTCATGCGTACAAATGCGTGTGAAAAAGATAAAGGATGGGTTGTAAAGAGTATTAAGTACCTCCTCGTGATGTATTGCCGAATTAGACGAAAAACAAGCGATGCAGGAAGAGGTTTGGGTGGCAGATCGATCTGATTAGAGGATTCGAAATTGATGAAATTAAAAATTTTAGCTGGAAGCCGCCCAAAGTAAAGCCAGTTTGATTTATCGGTCAATTCGTTTTACCCGAATGTGAGATAAATAATGGACATGTAAAAAAATCATAGGAATTCGGTGAACAAACTGCAGTTTACGGAGGAAGAAATAATTCAAATCAACAATTTGCCCATACAAACTCTTTTTCTCATTCGAATGAGCAAATAAAAGAATTAAAGTAGGATAGTTTCCTTGAAACTACTGTCGAAGCTACTCTCAATCAGAGGTTCACTGGGGAAAGGATAGGATGTAGTAAGCAACCTTCTAAATAACAAAAAATAAATGAAAAATAAATTATTATCAATGCAAGGCAAGTATTTAATTATAAACACGAAAAGCTACAAAACGTGACCCACACACTTCACGTTAATTCTTCCCAGATATCAAAATCAGATTAATGTATTAAAACTTAGAATTAGATTACTGCACACAGTCCAACCTATCCTAACGGGTCACGGGAAATTCAAATGGTCCCTCACCCGTTTCAAAAATATAAATTCTGATGTCTGCTGCTCCTTGTGCCGGAGCAAGGAAGTGGATGACGTTGACAACATCCTCACTTTCTGTTCACGAGTTTAGAATTTGTATTAAATCTGTGATAACAATTATTACAAATAAAAATAATACAGGAAAAAGGTAAGTCACGCAACAGAAAAAGACACTGCTACAACTCCAGAGATGGGACGGAAACCAAAAAGAAATCCTTCGTGAAGCAGCAACACGAAGCCTACCGCAAAGAAGGTTCCTGCGGAAGATATTGTCAAAGTCTCGAGCTCCTACGTTACAGACCTTCTCGACAAATACACGGACGAAGTAGAACAATACTACTTAAGAAACCAAGAAAGCCCGACGATCAGACTTCTTCTTACCGCCCAATATGCTTCTCAACGGGGCACGGAAGGTAAATAATAAAAAAATAGTCATAGTTGGCTCAGCCATCATATTAGGAAAACAAAAAGTATGTAGGACAACAAATACAATTTCAATAACCACTTCACCAAACTTGCCACTTAAAGAAGGACAAAGCGGATGCAAAGCGGATTACTGTCAATATGTTAAGGGAAAAGATAGCCCCAAAGAGGGGACCTCTACATGACAGAGTACTACTAAATAGTATTGTGCAAGGAACTCCTACCTACGCAGAAAAGTAGAAAGAGATTTGCAGTTAAGAACGATCAGAGGGAACGTAACCATCTCAACAGCATTTTCAGGAATTCCACCGTTCCATATTCCAGCAGTACTCCAAATACAGAAAACAGGGACAAAGCTCAACGAAAGAGAAAGGTTTACAAACACCAAAAACTAATGGCAGAACCACCCAGACCAGAAAAAAAAAGAAACCTATAGCAGACGCCATTCACCAGAACTTCGACAAATTGTCATGCGAGGAACGGACTTACACAACATGACACAAATGCTTACTGAGCACGGACACTTAAACGACTTGCAAGAATCACTGCAACTGCGACCCCTGCCCATCAGACAACGACTCTTCAACCCACACCCTTAAGGAATGCCCACCATGGAACAGGAGAGAAATAAAATTGACAATTCTAAACCCAGCTTAGTAAACCGGCCAGCGAAACATCGGTATGGGATGCTTTTAAACAAGTACTGTACAGCAGTACTTGTGCAGCAGTACCCAGTGTTTAACGAAGGGCGTTTAGAAAAAATGCTGTAGGACGGCAAGAAAATAAGAATGAGAACGTCAAAAATCATGAGAAACAAAGATTAACTACATTTAAATTTCAAGTCATTATAATCATGCAAACATTAAAATATCGAGACCATATCACTTTTTACTTTTCGTAAAGGTAAATTAGAAATTAAATACCAAAAGAGTACATGTAATGCACAAAAAAATTATGGCAAAAAAAACGCAAATAAAGTAAGACAGGAAATTATGTCTTACATATAAAAGACATGCTGACATGGTGTGGTCAGAATAAAAGATTGAGTCGAAGCATTAGGATAAAGTTCCCCGTGCTGCAGGAAATAACGTACGTATACGCGATGGCCAAAACAGCCTCCGGAAGAAAACATAGAAACAGAAAATGGAAAAGTTAAATGAAGGCACAGTGGTAAAAAGGGAGATGGAAAGCAACTGAAAAAGAGAAAGCAAACATCCACGGTCATGCGTGAAATATATACAGGAAATGTACACATTGAATGTATATTTATGTAAATGCACGACCGAGTGTCCAAAGAAAAACGAAAATGGATAAAACCGCATTTCTTTTTGATGAAATCGAATTTACAAGGATTTCCATATGCTGCGTGCACGTTCGTTTGAAGGTCCTTTTCCCTAATGGAAGCGGAGGTCATTGCCAAAAACAAGGGTTCTGGTTAGAAATATAACACAGGCAACATCACACGCAACACATATATCACACACAAATACATGCATAAGCAGAGTGAACGGTTCAAGACCAGAAAAAGGGTGGTTTGCAATAAAAGGTAAATTTCCCACAGGAAAGTTGGTTTCACCGTCTCTCAATTTTTGTCAGTCGTGTCCTTTTGTCCTGAGGTTCTTGTAAGTGCCCCCTCTTTGAATCTCAATAAACATCTTCCACTCGATAATGTTTCCCGAAAGACATTGAACAACTGAGGCTGAAAAGCGTCTCAGGATAATTTCCATGGTAACGAAATTGATGGATGTCGCAGATTAAGAACGGAAAAAATTGTTTTCTATAAGAGCATTATGTTCCTCGTGAGAAGTAGAAGGTTGTATTGCATTTAGGCAACTAAATAATGGTGGTACAACCATGTGAATAATGTGGTGAAAAATACCATAAAAAGCGGGGCAGAATTGGCCTGTCCGTCCAGCAAAACTTGTGAAATAACTAAAAGTATAAAATTTTAAAAGTTCCAAGTAAATGATTCAATGAAAGGGGCAAAAACAAGTATAATAATAGAGGACTCAAAAAAAACGAAGGAATCGCAAAAGCTTAAGAAAGGTTAAACAAGCTGTGGCCAATAAAAATTAAACGACCCTAAAGATGAAGAACACATTGTGAAAGACATTAGCAAGATAAAGATAAAAAGGAGGCGTAGACTTTGAATAAAAAAAAGTAAAGATCGAAAATGAAGATCAACACAAGCGGGAGAAAGAGAAACTTAATAACAAACTGTTTCAGAAAATAAAAAATAATACCAGAAGGATTTCGATAGAGAGCAGAACGAAACATCGAGATAAATAAAATTTCTGAGTCACAAAAACTATTTCTGAAATAAGGGATAACAAAAAACTGTAAGTACCAAAAAGAATAGAGTAGTAACAGCAGTCCGGAAATAGTGAAATCCAAGTGAACCAGTAGAATGACTTAGAGTTTTCGGACTTCAGAATTGACCGTACGTGTCTTTGCCCTTTATTTTTTAGGCGCAGATTTCCCAGATCTGCCGGAAATACTTCCAACTGTCGGAAAATCCCACTACACAAGTTTTCTGACAATTTCGGGGAGCTATAAAAAACGCTACCTCACAGAAATATCAACCATGACCGTCCAAAAAAAGAAAAATACAAAATGCCCGAACCAAATAGTAAGAAACAAAAAGTATGGATCCATTCCAACTCATCATACTAGGAAAATAAAAAGAAAAAAAGGAGAGAATTCCTGTAGGAATTTTGGCACGGGCATATGCGCTGATCTGACTCCTACGAGATCTCACTTCCGGTTGACATCTGTTAGAATTTTTTAAGAAGACGTGAAATGCCAGAATCTGTAGAAGAAAGCAAACAAACAAAGGGAGCCAAGGAAATAACATGTGAGAAGATTCCTTCAGGAAAAATTTTTGAATTGAACCTTAGTATTTTAACCTCAACTGAAGACTCGGCAGGTACTCAGTTTAAGGCATATTTGACTGGCTTTCTCCAAATGGCTTGGGTTGATTCTCGTAAACATAAATAAATAACAATCTCGATGTTCTGCATTTCTGTACCGTCAAATTAATATTACAATAATTTTAAATGCTTTAATACTTAATATAAATAACCCTCACCTTTAATTCTGATGGTATCCGTTGCTGAGCAAGTGAGTAGCGTCAATAAGACAAGAAGAACAGCCAAAAGGGCCCCAGTGAACAGGCCCATTTTGTTAATTTAATGTGAAGAATCACATAGGCCAGCCATGTAATTTCTGACCTTCCACACTGACAAATTTAATTATTTATTTAATTACACGCACTGACCACAAACACAAGAAACTTTTTTCCTGCATAAATACAGGTGTTTGTTGATCGGCGTCTATGATTTTTAACTGAAAACAATGGGCTCTGATCCATTTTCAGAATGGACTGGGACCCGAACAACTCGCAATTTACACTAACTCCTTGAAATCTGAAAAAAAGAAAATGAATTTATTATTTATATGTAATTAATTTCTTGCAGAAAGAGAAAGGCAGGAAGAAAGATGCTTTTGCAAAAATCAAGATAAAAACAAATGAATAGAATAATTAAGCGGCAGAATAACTGAAAGAAAGAAAAGTATATTATTTGACATTTCTGTGATCCAAGTAAAAAAGAATGGTGTAAGACCACTACCAGAAGAGAACAAAATAAATAATACTACTAAAAACGGTACAGCTGAATCAGTGAAGGGAGAAACAGGGTGAAGGAATGGAGTGTGCAATGATCAATGGGTTTTGTGACCAAAAAATTACAGCTTTTTAGTTTCAAAAAAGGGCAACTCAATGGACATTCTCTGCTCACAATCATAATTTCACAACTATTTTACGTTTTTATTTTGTGTGCATTCATCGAATTTCCATTACCTCACGTTCTATCGACGTCAATGGAAACAAAATGCGACGACGAACTTTCTTTTTTATTGCTCTTGTGGTATTTCATCTCGACCAGGTACATTTTACAATTTTTCCATTTCTCATAGACAATCTCTTTCCATCAGGAATCGTAATGAGGCTCAACAGTGACAGTGGTCATTTCTATCTGATTTCATCTTTTTTTTCTTATAAAACATAATCTACATTAAATGAGCAATCAAATCCTAAAAAAAAGAGAAAGGTGAACCAACGTGAAGGTGACTCCAACGAGCTGGACAATTTTTTGGTCATTGACGACGAAAAAAGGATTTTCAAACTTTGGAACCAACAACATAACAAATTAATCTGATAGGGAGAAACTTCTATGATCCTCAAGGTTATAGAAAGGGACGAGTAAGGTGACGAAGATGTCAAGGTGCTATTGTTTCAAGTTAAAATGTAATTTCCAAAGGAAATTCACATATGCATATCATGTTCAACTGCTGTCTGCATAAATAAAAAAAACTCGATTTTTAGGGTGATGGAAAAATATAAAAACTATAGTAATTTAAAAACATCAAACTACATAAGATCGATACAGGATTTCACATTATAAATTCATTATTTCCATATCTAATTCTACTTAAAAGGAAAATTAATAACATACAAAGTATACCTTTTAAAGTACAGCAAGTGGTGATCAAACAAGTTATACATTAACCGATTAAAAATCCCAATCCATGCAATGAATTACTATGGTATATCGTTTTGCACGCATGGTTTTTACTGTTGTTTTACTGGAACAATGAAAACCAATAAATAGATAAAAATATGTTACCACGGTGATAAAATGAAATGAAAAAAATGCGGGGCCTTACAAAATTGTTCTATTGTTTCGTGAAAAGCATGTGGTAGCATTTGTCATCTCTGTCAGAACATATTTATTATAAAAACAATACATAAATAAAATAATGGCGGAAAAAGTAGTCCACCATTAATATTGTGATGTCCGTTTCGTTATATTAAATCATGGTCTTTGAGATTGTTTACATTATTATTTTTACATATTAATTTAATTAGCCATTTAGACCCCTACACGTACAATGAATTTATATGAAATTAATTGATTGGGTGTAACGAATCAAGTTAAAGTTTTTTATTACTCAAATGCAGTGTAATTATTGTCAAAAGAAAAAAGCTGAAATATAAAGTGCTGTGAAAAAATACGAATGTAAAATAAAAAGAGCCATGTACATAATACGAGGCAACTTTAAACATATTTCTACTATTTATTTCAAAGGACATGCAAGTCAGAGGAAGTAAATGTCTTGGCGACCTTTCGCTACTTTCACTGGTTAAAATTGTCGCGAGATTCATTTTCGGTCAACTTTACTAGTGTGAAAATTCCTTCTTCATTCTTGTCACTTTGAAGGAAATGAACCTGGGGGCTGAAAAATTCGTGGGCTACAAAATTTTTATTTCACCCAGCCATCGTCACCCAAACCCCTCTTTTACTTTTTCCAAGGTCATGGAAGAGAATACTGAAATTACCGCGAAACGACGTTAAGTTTTCTTAGGGAACAAATAGAGGAAAAATGTACGGATGAAAGGTACAGAAAAACGGTCAGAATAAATTTAACAATTGGAAAAGTTGAAATTGAGTAGACAACTAAAAAGGGAAAAATAATTCAAGAACGCAACATTTTAGTTACCTAAATTAGGGACATTAAAAATAAGTTTTCCTTCATTCACATATTACTTTGCACCAGATTCGGATGGCATCGAACCTATTGTTTATTGAATCGATTTTCCTACATAAATTAGCCTTTCTTAATGTAATGTGGAATAAAACATTCACTTCCGTACTATAATAACCAGTCAAAAGCCTTGTACGGAATTGTACCGTCCAAGTCAATTGTTGCTCACCAACTCGTAGTAGATAACTACAGCTACGATTGTTCTCTACCCTAGTGGTTCAAACAGGACTAGTTCAGGATCGAAAGTATAACCTCAACTGCTAAACACATACAAAATCCAATAAAAGTAGTTCTAGTAGTTCAATGGTCTAACTAGTTCATGGCATAAGCAATACCCGTAAATCTCATTTCATCTCATTAAAATTTAACCAAAAATGCATTTTCGGTCGAATGCACCTCATCCTTTCAAGCGTTACATTAATTTTTCTTAGTCCCATCGCAAGCCGGGTTCCTTTCGCATTCTGCAGGTAACCTCTGCAGAATCCGGTGGTAATTTTTCATGGTCTATCTCCCTTTCATAAATCCCCTCGGACAATAGTTAAAACTTAATAATTAAGCAGATATAAATTGCACAGGTTCCATTTTCGCCAGCGAGGGCTGCAGGTTATCTGATTTACAGTGCACCTTTTGCTATGGTCTCGTACAGCACAACAAAAAGCAAAAGAAGCTTGGAAAGGCGTGAATCCTCCACTTGGCGTTTCACCCAGCCTTTTGAGTTTATAAATCAAAAAGAACTTCACTTAATTATGCCAACACTTGAAATTGGGCTGCCGTGTTTTTGTTCCTTTAAAAGCCGTTACGCTCATATCTCCATCCTTTCTTTTCCTGTTCCTGACTTGCGAACTTGTGTTTTGGTTTTGAATTTCCATTTATAAAGTCCACGAAAGAAAGGATTTTAGTGTCGCCCCTAGTACTCCGCAGAATATTTCAAAGGTGAGAACCCGAACATGTCCTTTTGAGTGAAATGATACCCCATCTGGTAATCCACTTATAGACTTTAAGAAACAAATTTTTCGTTATTCGGACATTTAATTTCAATTTCAATTTGTTAATTCACATACAAGAACTCGGGTTTGGCCACCATCATGACACATGCAGAAAATTATTAGAAAAGAAGAAAGTCACACTAATTCCAAGTAATAAAACCGGAAATAAAAAGAACAAAACGTTTCATTTACTGATACGACCGGAAATTGTAGGAAAACAGAAATCCCCGGGCCGAAGTTAGAAAGCCCGGGAAGCGTGGAAAATGTTATCAGCGCCTCCTGCATGACACCCCGTCCGTAACGGTGAGTTATAACAGGAAATGAAAAATGGTTAAACCGAATTACATAAAAATGGGGTCTCCGTCCTTTCACAACAAAACAAACGTTAGATAATGAATTTCCATACGGAATTTTCACTTAGAAGAAACCCTCAGCAGACACATTAGTTTGCCTTTTCGGTTCCAATGACCCAGCCTTATAAAACATTTATTAAATAAGTGTTTAAATTGTTACATAAAATGAAATCGCACCTAAAGATTTTTCTTGTGGAAAATCAATGGACAGGAAAGCAAACAATCAACACATTTCCTTAATACTCATTATTAGAATTATAGAATTATTAGAAGTCGATTAGAAAAGAATACTTTAAACAATTTGACTTTTTTATACATATAGCAAAAATAATTTTGTAAAAATTTCTTGTCAAATCGTTTTTGTTGATTGCGATAAAAAAATTCCACGTTTTGATCGGCTGATACTTTTACTTGGAAATAAACTGAGTTGTCTCAGAGTACATAAATTTTCGTACAATTATTATTAGTAATGTTCAAAACTGAATACTAAACTAATAATGTATTATTCATTACTTCTCAATGTTTTCCATTTTCTCAACGGGTACATAAGTAACCAAATGTCAAAAAACAGAACAAGATAATAACAGTGACATTGATAAAAGACAAATATAAAAACTCAATGACTCAATGAAGAAAATAAAATACACGTACCATTATACAATGGTTGAGGTGAGTGCCTGTGTTGTCTACGAAGTTTGACGATACTACGGTTGGCAGGGACGAGTTAATCGGAAAAAAAACTTTTCTATTTGACCAAATCTGTTTAAAAAAAATTACATCCCCTTTGAATAGGAAAGTAACGACTGTTCAAGGACTGAATGCTTTTGTTGTCCCACCAGACAACTGAGAGAGTTCAACCGGATATATCAGGTTGATTAATTAGCCTTTCGGATGTGACCTTTGACCTCGTTTCATCTTTGTTCGATTGACCCGACCAGGCTGTAAATACCAAATAATTGTTCTTGGATTCAAAGGAACGCGTTAAAATTACGAATGTCCTGCCACAGCTTAGGCCCACACACCTTGTAAAATCGTTGAAAGGTTCCGGTTGACAGTGCTACATCCCTGACAGCATTGCTGACACAATGAACTCCTATGGGAAACTCATTATTTTGCTCCGTAGAGACTTTTGTATTCCCCAAAAAGCTTTTAACAATGGACTTCATATGATACACCTTTTCCTTCGTCAAATTCCAGGTAGATTCGTTCATGACAGGAGAGGATGCCAATCAACACGAAAATAAAAAGTTGCAAGCCCAACAACCAGAAATGAACAAATGAATTTCTGCCATTGTGGTTTGTTTTACCAACAATTTGTCAGGCAGCCATTTATTATTTCTATTGATTGAAATATTTCACGTTTCCACTTGTAGTTCATTACAGTTCATATGAGCAGTATCAGTGTCAGACCAGCAAAATTTTGATGGGAAGAGGAGAAGAAACAAAAAAACTTAGAGGAATAGGACAGTGGTAGAAACAAAACGGTGAAAGTCTTGCAGTTAAAATCTGTTGGGCAGATCACAGATAAAGAAATAGAAAACCGCATCCGGAATAACCTGATTTTTTAGTTTGAATAGAAAAGGGCCAATCAAAAAAATGAAAATAAAATTTTAAATATTTTAAGGTTGATAAGAGCAGTTAAAATTCTTATCTATTCACAATACATTATTCAATTAATTTACCTTATCAATTTGTAAATAAATTTTTACTCGTTAATCAACAATGGTAAGTTTCAAAAATTTTCCAAATCTCCTTCAATCTCTCGCAGTCTTCCACCTAATACCGTTGAAAAATTAATTTTGCGAATGTTGTTAAAAGCATTTTCCCGTTTACCAGTCTTAAGACCAGCATTAGAGACATTAGAGGCGCAGAAAGAGAGGAGAACTTCCTTCTTATTAAAATATGTAAATCCGATGCTGCCTGCCTTACATAAATAAATTTTATAGCTTGACTAAGAAAAAGTAAACAAGGTGTTTGTTTCGTCTGACGTGAAATCAGAATCCTCTGAAGACTAGGAAGAGGTCCTGAAAGAGCGAGTCGAAAACAATCAAATGAGAGGAAAGCAGAAATTGAAAAAATGGAAGAATTAGAATTGACAAGTAGATGAAAAGAGAAACCGTTCAAGCAGAATGACGGAAAAAATAGGTCACCAACAAAAGAATATTGGAAAAAGTGTGAATAAAATGAGACATTGTGTGAAAGTTGAAAAGAACAAACGAGAAGAGCAGAGAAAAGTTAAATTGGGTATGCAAGAAACGGGGTAGTCAAACCGAAGACTCGGTTGCGCAGTTTGCAAAAGATGAAAACAAAAGAGGAAGTAGAAAAAGTGAAGCCGATGTAAAAAGGAAAAGATAGATATAAGGAAGAATCGGGAGAGCAACACATTTAGAGTAGAGGTAGGAACGCTAAAAAATGTGAAAATCAACTGACAGAGATAAAAGTAGTAACTAGTAAAATAAAGATTTAGTAGATAAGAAACACGTCAGGTAGGCAGAGCGAAAGCAAAGAAAAAGGGGAATGAAAATGAGGACGAGGAGAGAAGGAAAAGAGGGAAGTAGAAAGAAAGGAATAAAACTTTCTCAACTTTCAACCTTTCCAATGGAAATTAAAGAAATATTGGAACGCCATTTGACAAAAAGGCTTGTGACAGGTTTCCAACTCCGGGAATTTAACCCATTGAATCTGTCATCCGAAATGTCTGCACAAGTAAAAAGAAAAAGGATCGAGAAAGGTTCCGGGGGAAGCCGAGGTGAAGTTGGGTACAAATACCAACACAAGTTGCTACAAATGCAGTTTAAATAAAATTTGAAGCGAAAACGGGCACTTTAAAACACTCAAACTAGGAATATCAAAAGGCACAAAAAGGATTTTGTCCGAAGCTTTGGAAAGGTTTAAAAACCTTTCAAGGGATGAAATTACTTGAACGGGTAGTCCCATCCCTCACGCCCGACAAATACACACACACATACCCACACTAATTCTGTTAGCCCGGGTCTTTCAATGCGTAAAAATTCTGGGAGGGGTTTCCCACCCCTTGAGGCACCCCATTTTAATTCCTAGGTAAACGAATTTCTTAGTTAATGGCAATCAGAATAAAAACAAGGGATGAAAAATGCGATTAAAGCCCGGAAAAAAGAGACAGAGGAGAGCAAACAAAATCTGACTTTCGATTTGGTCATTCTTTGTAAAACTTATACCTGAACCTGCCATCATTTATAACTAAGTTTAAAATTAAACCAGGAATTTCAAGGAATTAATTTTCCAAATTCAGGAATCGAGTTTTATGGGAGGAAAGTTGTGAAATCTAACTAAAATTTGAGGAAATCAAGATTAAGAAAATGGACTGAGGCCTACAGAAAAATTAAATTACACTTAAATAGGACCAAGAGTGATTAGAGTGAGAATTTAACTCATCTTCACGTGACACAAAGTAATTTGTTTTTGATTGAAATATCTGAAACTGAAAATTTGATAGACACAAAAAGTCTCGAAAATAAAGTATAAATTCAGATGGCCTCACAAAGAGAGAAAGATTGATGGATATTTGATAGGAAGTAAGGTAGTAAGAAAAACTGCGAAAATGTATAGTTGCCTAAATTAAGAAGGTCTAACGTAGGATAAGTTTAATAATGCAAAAACAGGATGAAACTCACCGAATAACAGCGACGAGAAGAATGTAGAAAAAAATAACAGTTTACCAAGTTACCAAGGTAAAGTTTACCACCCAAACTACAGAGGTGGGTCGATCTAATCGGCCCCCTTTAAGGTTCATTTTAAGGTATCAACAGAATTGTTTAAGAAGCACCGGAGCATTTAACCAGAAATTATAAGAAGGATGAAAAAAGGATAGTTGGTCACATAGCTTCCGTTACATATGCAAAGGCCGTGTAATATTCAACAGCTGTGCTTTATGCCATCGTAAAACACATAAAACGTTATGGGATGACACTCTCGACAGGGACCTTTAGCAAATGAAGCACCTTGCCCGAGGACCAGACTTTACGCCCTCGACGACTGTCCTGCCCCCAATGAATACTGAACATTGTACGAAACCATGAAACAAAGCATTAGCAAATTATCTGCAAGTACTAAAAATATTGGATACTTTTTTAAGTAAACAACAAAGTATCGATACAAACAATCATTCAAGAATAGAAAAATATCGAAAGTTAATAGATTCAAATCACTAGAAATATTGAGTGCTGAAAGATGGGGACCATACAAATCGAACGAAGGACACTTCTAATAGATACCTTAAAAAAGGATTATATTCGCAATGTATATACATATATATATATATAAGCGCTGGGTGGCTAAAAAATACGTAAACACGTTTTAGTGTTCGGAGACTCTCCAGAGAAAGAAAAAAATACAAAAATTTAAATAAAATGTGGAAAATGAAATGGTAGCCCTAGCGATCTGGAGAATTAAATTATTTCAGTTATTAAAACTTATAGAACTTTTAAAAATGATCTTTCCAAAAAGAACTGTAAAATAGAAAAAATCAAACTCAAGACGAAATTCAAGTTTCAGGAATGCTACGAACGGCACATTCGTGGAGATATCATTAAAACTGATAGCTTTACATCTAATTGAAATCAGAGTGGCATTCTCTATGTTCTGAATGAAAACTACATATGCACCAAAGTAGTCTACAGCTTTCTAATTGGCAAGCAATAACAGTAAACCATGCAATATCACTAGAAATAAACGAAAATAAAAAGAAAGCAAACGAAAAAACACCCGAGGGCATCAACCGTTTCCTGAAAATCAACTTTTGGCGGGAAAAGAGAAAAAGGGGCCGAAAAATGAAATTTCCACTGCTCTTTTCTTTTCTTCTCGGTCTCCACCAATTTAATTTTGTGTTACTCAACTCAACTTGCACCCTAGGCTGTATACTTAATTAATTGTGTATGATTTATTTATTAACTTATCAATTTTTTCATTAACCTCATATTTATTTTTATTTTTTTATAGTCTTTTGCTCAACATCTGATTTCTTTGCCATTTAAAATTCTCCGCATTTATTTTTATAATTTTTATGTCTTGCCAGATCTGTTTTCTTATCTGCTATGCTACTCATGCGGTTACTTCGATGATTGACAGAAGAACCCATTTTTATAGTCTACACAGTGCCACACCTCTGCTATTCCTTTTGTTGTTTTTTTTTCCTTACGTGAGACGTCGATTTCTATTCGGAAAATACGTGACAATTTTTTGGTATCCATTAATCCGTTCCTCCTTCAAGTCATCGACATGCATCACAAACTTATGGAAAAAGTTTATTAATTTTCTTTTAATTAAAAATAAGAAAAATTATCTGCACCATTCTCAGAAGCGTTCACATCAGTCCTTCGACTAAATAGTGAGTCTCAGTACAATGGACTGATCACGACGGTGACATCCCCATAATAATGTGAATAATAAAACTACTCATTTTATTGTTATTATAAAACTGACGCCAACTCACCGTACGACTGCAGTACTTTCTTCAATTTTCCCAGGCTTTACGTTTTTGGGTAATGTGACGTAAAATAATAAAACCAATTAAGATTTCGGACTTGGGAAAATCCCGTGGTAAAAATTTCTTTGTTCAAAATTAATTGCAATATTGAAAATTACCTCAATTATAAACATGGTACTGACTGAAGGATTAACAAAGAAATCTGACTGTCATTTCCATCTTCGAAAAGTTTGCTTTCAAGATTTTCGAGGCCATCTTGTCATTTCTTTCCATCATTCGAATTTCAAATCTACCCAAGATACATTGATATGCAACATGGAGAACATAAAATTTTATTTATTTTTCTGATCAAATTTTCTTACTTTTTAACGGCAGGCAACAGCATGGTAAGGTCCTGTTTTGCTTTCTTTTATCCGTCACCATTTGTTCTAAACAATACCAACATAAAATAGCTCTTGCATCGTATCACTCACAAGCTAAAATTTTCAAATTATGAAGGGAAACCAAAAAACAAATTAAAAAAATTAAAAAATTAAAACTTAAAAAAACGCCCACAGCAACAAAGCGTGAAAACACACCGTTTTCGAACCGAGACTGATGACGATCACGCCCGCCATGGCCGAAGCGGTCTGCCAGCACCCCGACAGAATCCGATTGCGACCGAAGGCTCACGGCGGCCGCCGAAGTCTGCCATCGGTCGTTTCCGCGCCATTCGCAACCCCACGCTTCAGAGGACGTGCGCGGGGAACTTAATCTTGAATTTTCAATTATTTCTCTTGCACTCACGCTGTCCTGCAAAAATCTATCTCTTTCTAGCGTTCCTGTCGCCGTTTCTTTGCGAATTTCCGCTCGGTCCCCACGGTCACCGTCTCACCAGAAATCATCATGTAAAATTTCAACTTAATTTTCGGACTCCATGTCTTTGGAGTGGTGTGGGATTTTCTTTCTCCCATTTCTCCTCTCGGTTCAATCTTTACTAATTCCACTTTGTTGTTTTTCGTCGTCTTATCGCTGGTGAAACTTTGTTATTTTTCTTCTCATTGAGGAGCAGATAAAATCCAGCAAAAGAGGAGAGAGTGAGATACCAGGAGTTGCTTGTGACCTCTTCTTTTGCTCTAACCGAGTTTAACGAGCAAATTCACCGTTTCATGATTTTGCTATTTTGTCCAACTTTTTTACGTACGCTGAAAACTTTTTAATTTATCGTCTGGAAAAATCAAAATGGGCAAGGCGTTGGACGGATGTGTGTGAGAGAAACAAAAGTGGCAGGGGTGCTAATAGCCGAACTCCTCTGCTAACCTTTCTGTACCGACCTGACTTTTATTTTGTTGGTTTGTTTTCTGTCCTTTCGCTTTCGGCTAATACTTTTAATTGGGAAAACCTGAAAGGAATTTTGCTACCCTGGCGCTGGCGCACTGTTGTCATAAACTATTTAACACTTTTGCTATTGAAAACTTCTTTTCAATAATTATTATTAGGTACAACATTGACACCATACATTTGGTTCATGGTAACTACCACAGGTGTAGTGTTAATAAATTGTCATTATTAAAATAATATATTTTCTATTTTAATACTATATTGTTACCCTTCAGTAGCATCTGTTCTGTAAATAAATACATAAATTAATAGTTACAAATCAATGTAAAATAGTTAATTGTGCATTAATTGGTAACACACAGTCTACCACTCATACATAAATCTGAAGGCCATTTCATTTTATTACCCGTCAAATGAGTAAACTTTGTAGCACAAACTTCATTTGAGAACGCCCTAAAATTACCAAATTTTATGAATTGAATTAATTGAACTCGTTTATCTTGTATGTTTTCTTATTGCATTCAATTTGGAATATTTAGCTAGGATATTTCCCAAATTGTAAACTTTTTTGCTTTTACAAAGGCAGCATAACCTATTCTCATCATTTAGGACTTTAAACCTTCTAAATATGTTTTGAATTGACCCATTGTGAATAAATTTGTTTCTCCAGTGTTACTCTTAAATCTAGTTCTAATGTGTTTGTTTAAGGTACCCGGTACCTACAGGACACCAATACCGTTTACACCAATAGTATTTAATTTTTGAATTTAGTTTCGCCGACTTGGCCATCAGCTGCCCTCAGAAGAAAACCCTCACAGAAACTTGTTTTTTTATTTATTCAGAAGATCATGTTTTTGTTGACGAAAGTTGAAACAAACTGCTTCGAAGGCTGAAGTAAAACATTTTCCTGGTCGGGTAGACCCTTCTTTGTAAAGCCGAATCAGTAAGTAGCTGTTTAACGGCATGTCAAGAATCGCATGGCAAAGCATACGCAGTAAATTAAAGTAAAGGAATGAAAAACAGGTAGAGAATGGAAGGAAAACAAAATGAAGAAATAGCAGTGTCAGAAAAAGAACATGAAGCGCAGGATGACAAAGAAAGTTTAAAATAATTCTTTTCCATTTTAAGTTCCTGCTTTTTGTTGAATGTTCCTCAAACTTCACCTCTTCCACCTTGAACGGCTTCTTCTTCAGCATAAACTTTGTTACCTTTGCTGCTTCGTTTTTCACTTTCCGAACACCTGCCGTCAGATTTATAAACTTCAGCGAGGAAAAATAATAGCATTGAAGGCAAATAGAAACTCCAGTTTTTACAGTGTTTCATAAAAGCTTTGACCTTCAGAGAAGTGCTGTCCTGGATGGTTCAACGTCCAGAGGTAAACCAAACTTTACAACAGTTTGGTCAAGTTCTACCATATGGGGAAAAAGAATATTGCGTTTCACACCTGATGCTTAGATAATAAAAGTTTAAAATTCACCATAAGTCCGGCGGCTTAGAAAACGAATTGTAGACTCTCAAAAGATACTTCCTAGTGTTTGGGGCAATAAAAACAATGTCATCAGATGATTTTGGTCGTCTCTATGAGTAAAGGCGGATAAGATGGCGAAATAAAAATCTTTTGAGCTTGAAAACGTGGAAAATCAAAGGAAGAGAAGTCGTCAGGTTTTGTTGAAGCAAGGGCTAGAAATTTATTGATCATATGCCATAGAAACTGGAGAAAAATAAGAAAATATAATATAATATAAGGGACTCTTCCAGTTTGGCAGAAACAGAAAGGAAAGTATGCAGAATAGAAATACGGTGTGGCAGTGGAGGTGATGACAGGTACTCAAGAAAAAGTGGTCGCAAAAGAATTCCATTTCCACGTCATCAAAAGGTACCCGCAAGGGTCAAACTTGACCTTTGACGTGCCGGTTTTTGAACGGTTCAAAAACAGTAAGAATTTCTTCTGTTTGCTTCCCCCGGAAACTACCATTTTGAAAAATGTAAAACGGGAGGGAGGAAGAGAGGAAGGAAGGAAGGAAGGAAGGAAAGGAAAAATAAAAAAAGAACGTAAAAAGGGAAAAATTTTCTTTTATGGGATAACCTTAGACGGAAATAAAATTTTTTCTCACCTCACTGAATCTGGAATTGAACGAGGAGGAAGAAGAAAAGGATGTTCGGAGATGGAAGCAAGTGACGCGAGACTCTGAAAAAAAATGTAAGATGGAAATAAAAAACGGTGAAGGGACAATAGAAGAAAAAAGATGGTAGTAACACCCATTTTTTCCATAAGGGTAACTCTTGACAATGAAACCACAGCACAAAATTTCAACCAGTAAACCTTGAATGGGGAGAAAAACCAAAAAATAAAACAATAATAGTGAAGAATAGTTTTATAACAAGGCTTTTTAGTGGATTTTCATTGACATAGGAAAAAATAAAGGGATTCGTGGTGGAGGGTGCAATGCACTGCGCATTCTTGTCGTTTACATGTGTACCTGGCCAATTAGGCACAGACCAATTTTTTCTGCATCTGCTGTGACTTTCAACTGCTTCGATTCTTGCCACCACATGGAGTTAGCTTACTTATATTGATGTGATGGGAAGTAATCAGTTTAACCAATTTCTGGGACTTCTTGCACACTAGAAATTGTAAATTGTGCCTCGACGCTTGACTTCCTTCGAGTGGACTGTGCACTTTCGGGTATTCAACTGCTTCTTTTTCTCGACGACCTTACCTTCCTTCCTATCCGCCAAAAAACATTCTCATGTCAATGTCAACTTTCTGTTTCTCCTTCTATTCGTTTACTGCTCAACTGACGATCAACATTGTTGCCAAAGTTTAGCTTCAGGGTATATTCTCATTCATTCATCAATCATCAAGTTTATTATCCTACCTGTATGATATGTGTAATTTCTGTTTACAATTTCAATGTTTGCTAAATGGGATTAAGAACACATTCCGTCTTTCAAGTTAACTGTTGTTTAATGTTACAATTATTTAAGTTTATATTATATTATTACATAAAACTTTGGTCTCCATTTGAGTCAATTATATATTTAACTTTGCTACACTATCTAAAGGACACCATCAGTGGTAGTTTATCATGTGCCTAATTTACTTTTTTCTACAATCAATCATAACTTTGAGCGAATTACCCAATTTCGCCGTCTCGAAGGCATTCACAGTCTCTTCTAGCTTGTACCTATGCGTTATCATTTTGGTTACATCAGCTCTTTTTGTTGCGACAAATTCGATCGCCGTTGGATAACTGAAAAGTTAAAAATCGTGTCGGTTAAATTCCCAATCACAAAAGTCAACATCGAAACACATCACTTTTGATGAACAAAACATGCCTGCCTTGTACGCCTTATACGCCCTCTCATCTTTGAGGTTTGCTTATCACAATAAAACACTGTTAAGAATAAACACGACTTTGTATCTCAGAGTGAAAAGTGTATGTTAACAAAAGACGGGTTTTATTAAGTAATAATAATAGTAATAGTAAATAAGTAACGTGAAACATAATAAAGAACAGATAATAGGTAAATTATTGCAAAATGGGAATTTGTGAAATAGAAGGAAGAAGATAGAGACGAATGATATGAGAGATAATAAAAGTAAAACGGGAAGAAGCAGAGTATGAATTCAATAGGAGAGAAAATCATACAGCTTAACGTGTCGATAAGAAATAAGCAAAAGAGTAAGAATTTAATGAAAATCGGAAAATAATTGAACTTGAAATGTAGGGAAAGGACTCGTTGAAAGTGAAGAAAAATGAAACAGGAGTAGAGGAAGAAGGAGTAGGCAAAGTTTTCAAGCACAGCCTCAAAAGGAAAGGCAAAATACAGTTGTCAACCTCATCTTGTGGGCAATGGGCCGGCAACTTGGGGGCTCGGGGTCTAAGCTCAATGCAAAAGTCAGATATTAAGCATTAAACTTCGCTTACACGACCGCCATTAATTTCAACAGCGTTGAATCCAATATGTCTTACAAGTCAAAAGAGACCCATGCGATCCCATGTGGCGTTTTACTTTCGACACGAACCAATTTGAAAGCCGTTTTCCGAGTATGATTTATGTTTCTGACCTCTCTCTCTCTCTCTCTGTCTCATTCACTCACCCCGGTGTGTCAACCCCATGGCTGACGACAATACTATCTTGTGCAAAAACAGCAGCACAACTATTTTCTGCAAATATCACTTCACCTAAATAAGTGTAACTGTAACTGAGTGAAATCTGTTTTCGTAAAAAAGTACATGGTTTTACCAACAAACTGTCTGTTGTTTAGCTTCAGCCTATTTCTTTAGAATACCTAATTCTCGAAATAAAATCAGCCGCAGCGGATTCGGTCAAAAGTAAACGGGCAAATTGGTACCGTAAGTAGAAAGTCTGGCAGATAAAGAAATAAATATAAAATCCAGTATGAAGAAAAACAAAATGCAACAAAACACAGTTGAATCATTGCAGTGGACGCACATTTCACATGTAAACACTGAGAATAGCACAATAAATGTGTTACAAGTCTACTGAAAATTGAGTAATTTTTCCAGCTTGAAAAACTATAAAATCGTCCTAGGAATGAGACACATGGGGGGGGGGGGTTGGGGATTTAAATTACTTTTGAGTAAACGGCTGGCATACGGGTAACCAACCTAATTTAAATTTCAAATAAGTGGCAACTCAAAGTTCAGTAAGTCAGTCAGTGACTGAATAAGCGAAAAGATCAACGTTTTTTCCTTCCCCAATGTTTTTTCAGTCTTCAATGGAAAGCGATTTCTGATGTCTTTTCTTAAATTTGATTAAAAAATAAGAGGCGCATAAAAGAAGTCTGAATGCTACGTACTGAACGGGTCATTAGAATGAGGAGTCAATCACTCATTGAGTTAGTAGAAGGGTACTACCAAAATGAAGCAATTAGAAAGTAGATGATAGGAAATTAAACGTGCGAAGCATTAATGGAGGAGGACAATTCAAAATCACGTTGTAGCACCACAAAACAAATGTTAAAAAGGAAGAAGATATATTCTAGTAATAGTAAGGGCAAGACAAACGAACAGGATCATATTAATCTCCTCATCAACATTTTTATTAATGACAAAGACTCAATGAAAAAAAATTACTTTCATGCATTCATCCTATGAAAAAAAAACAATTTGCTTTGGGAAATTTGGTTCATTAAAAGAAATGAAAATGAAGCAGAACAAATAGTAAACCCTGGGTAGAATAAAATACCTCCAAGAATCTTTTCTCTTCGTAGTGTGATGAGACAAAAACAAATTATAACCGAAACCAAAAATATAATTTAACAGAAAGTAATGTTAGAATACTCAAGTTTAAAATAGAATGTCAAGACTAAATAGAGAGAGTAGAAGAACTTACAAAAATAAACCAAAATAGCAAAAAAACGACTACAAAAATCGAATGAAAGCTCAAAATCTAAGAAAAATTCTTAGTATTCGTGCAGTAACGTTTTCCTATTTGCGACAATAATTTTAAAATTGATAGTCGCAATTAAAAAAAAAATATTTTTTGGTAAAAACATTTCTTTGGTAAGTTTACGGTAACTAATTCTATTGGTTTTAACTGGCTAATTACACAGAACAAGAGTCACTAAGGTGGTTCCTCAAGAGGGACACGAAATTGGTGAAAACGAAGGCAATGCCATGAAAATTTCAATTTCTACCTGGAGGGCCAAAGTTTTCGAAAAACTTTAGCCAAGCCAATTTTCTATGTGGAGTCGGCGTCTCCTCTGGGAAGGCAGCCGACGCGTAGGTTTCGACAAGAAATGAAAAATGTGAAAACCAGAAAAGTTGTTGGCCTATGAAGATAATTCCGAACGAGTTTCTTCGCTCCAATGGCTGTACCGAAAATTAAAATAAAAAAACATAAAAAAGTAAAAGTGACGGTCCCCTGGAGGGATTCCGGAAAGACTTTCTCGAGAAGTTTCGGAAGAGTTAAGCCGGAAATTACCTTTCGCAAGCCGTAGAAGTATTAACATGAGGCGACCATACCTTTCCATAAATCATTTAATTAAGTCGGAAGAATACAATAGGACGAAGTCTTTGTAAAACTTGGACTTACATTAATCTCGAGATTCAAAGAAATTGACACTAAACAGTGGCAACTTTTGGTTCAGACAATTGACAAAGGTAGCCATATAAAAAATTATGAAATCTAATGACCACAAATAATTACATATATTTTCTGAATTCGAATGACGAACTTCCAGATATTGGTGTAAAGAGAAGTTGTCTAATTACAAAAGACCAGGACCAAGAAATACTACCAGACACATGTAATTCTAAACCAATGATTGAATCAACCCAGAATAAATTCTATCGTTACGTTGAAAAAAAACACATAGATCACTGTATTCTGACATTTATTTAATAGAAAAGACTCGAAAGAAGAAATACATTGTTCGGTTAGTTAATAGTAAAACTTGAATTAAATACAGAAATATGAAGGTAAACTACAATACTATTTAAGAGAAAAAAAAACAAACGCGATACGTGAAATTTAATGAGACTACCACGGCAGTGAAAAATTAATGGATCACATCCCCCATTTCTGACCAAATAAGTAAATCACGAAAAATTGTGGAGAACGGATAAATTATGTAAAATAGTAAGAAAGAATGTAATTGGAACACTAAAAGTAATATAGAACAGTTTAAACCAATTAAAAAGTAAATATATAAAAAAGGGAATATAAAAGACAACTTAGGTACCTGATAAGACTAAGCCAAGAGCTACATGTAAAACAGTAAAATAAATAAAAAATAAATGTTATGAATTTAAAAGTAATGTAGAAAGTAGAAAAATATAGTAATGTCAAATTACGACGGTTCAGTTTCCTACTGAAAGAAAATCCTATTTTGGTCATTAACCTGGAGAAAAACGGAAACAGAAATATCATTTGAAGAGTTACATAAACTCAATAAAATCGTCTGTAGGAGACTTTCAAATCGCCTCGAACGACCCATTTGTTTTGACCATGACGCAAAGTTTATTTATTGGCGGGCAGGGGGTGGGGGTAAGGAGAGAGAAACTAGACCTAGGAAGGGGGGACTAGACCTAGGAAGGGGGGACTAGACCTAGGAAGGGGGGACTAGACCTAGATGAACGGTGAGAGAGGAGGTTTCCCTTTTCCTAGAGTCTCAGACGCACGGGTTAATCGATTTTTCTCTTAAATTTCTCTACCGGATATCTGTTTAATTTCTCCGGAAGCCAGCCTTTGACATTTTACCTGGAAATTATTTTGTTTGACTGATGATGAGGTGCTCATTGTCTTTCAAGGTATTTTGGTTATTTTTGTTAAGTCGGCCTCTGCATTCAACACATTACTACGTGATAAACTTTTATTTCATTCTCGCCTTTAATTATAACTAAGTTTGGCGATTTGTTTGTGTTAGGTAAGAACCGGCTACTCAAAAATTACGTCAATTAGAGTCGCTACAAAGTCAAAATACGAATTTCACAGTCTGGGAAGGTGTCCCTGGGTTTGGTGTCTCAGCTGATTTTCAATGTTTAGGGAGACATCATCTCCGGGTCAAAACTAACGAAACTGAGCTCTTTACAAAGAAACTACGATACAAACTTTAAAAATGTAAGGTCATAGTTATTATTGTTATTATTATTTATTACAAAAGGCGTGACACACGTATTCAGGCACGTCTAAAAATCTATTCCGAGGCATTTCTTTTATTTAAAAAATAAAATTCTCTAAATTTGTTTTCGATTTTCCTCAAGGGCAGACAATTTGAGTTTCATCCCGAAAAAAAAAGCAGATAAAGATATATATTTGGGAAATGAAGTGTGCCAAAGTGGAAAGAGGAGAGGTGCTATTGCGAAGTAGAACATCAAATGGGAAAATTCTAAAATCGAATCCTCTGCCAGGGCTCTTGTCTCTAAATTCATAAATATATGAGTGTATGCATGCATGCTTGCGTATAAAAAACTTCACCAGTTGGAATTTTCCCATTGCGTGGCCTCCGTGATATTTCACACGAAGACGGCATTGCAAAAATATTTCCGTTTTAGGGAATGATTTTTCTCGTTTGCAACGCGATCAGAATGTCGAAGCACCAATGTCGCAGTAAATTCGAATTGAACGAACGAGGCGATAAATTAGAAGCAGAAAATGCTGATGGAACAGCAGAAATTCGGTAGGAATAAAAAATGGAACAGAAAACAAAATGGTTACGAATGATCCAAGAGGATAATTGACAACGCAATATGATCACGAGGGATACATTATCAACTTGATATGAAATGTACAATAGAGGAAAATTAAAAAAATAATGTGAATCAATATTAGATGGAAGGGTACGGAGTGTAATCACAGGGTTAACGGACAAATGTGGCAAGAAATGATACTACTTAAATAAATAATAATAATAATAATGATAAATACTTTGAGGGAAACGGAATTTACAAGAGTAATTAGAATCCAGTGAAAGGCGTAGGAAGAAAAAGAAATGCAAAAAATGTCACTCACTCATTGGCATATCGAAAGCTTCCAAGCATTTGAATTTCTTTAACAACGACCTGAACCATGGGTAGCTTCATGTCGTACGGCCCCATGCCGACCAAGACGATGACGCCCTTTGCAGCCAGTGCCTGCGAAAAGCACTAGTTATATAAGGGGATTTACCATTTTAGACACGTGTCGGGTGCCCACCGATACCTCACCTCAATGGCAAGAAGAACAGAAAACTCGGCTCCAGAACAATCGATGGCCTTGTCGGGTCGACCTCCGAGGCATTCAATGACCTTTTCACTGGCCTGAGCTACAGAGGATTGAGCCTGAGACAAAAGTAAAACTTCGGCTCCAAATTCCTTGGCAATGTGAAGCCGCTGCTTCCGAATGTCTGGAAAGGATTCGTCAAGGAAGACAAGGCAAGTTTAAAAAAAGAATAGAAATTAAGATCTTTTACATACCTGTGACGATGACTTTACTGGCACCAAAAGCCTTGGCAACCATCAGGGTGACTATTCCTATAGGACCTGCCCCACTGATTAAAACTTTTGACCCGAGGGTAACTGCCGCTTTTCTGCAGGCGTGAACGCCCACAGACAATGGTTCTAACAGGGCTCCTTCCTCCAGAGTAACATTATCCGGCAGCCTAAAGATTCCATGTAAGAAAATAGAATTAAAATCCCATTTGACCGAAGACTAAGCTTTTCGATGGATTTCAGTCTTACGACTTTTACCCTCGGGGTAGTTGCGTAACTCAATTTTCTAAATAAGGCTTTAGCAACCCTTACTTGAAACAAAAATCAGCGGCGTGTGTGTAAAATCGGGTTAGGTTCCCGTGAACTGGAGGAGTTGCACAGAATAGAATGTCCGGGCACAAATGGTAATTTCCTTGTTTGCAGTAGGTGCACCTCCTGCAAGGAACTCCAGGTTCGATGGCAACCCGATCGCCTACCGAGAGAACACCAAATCAACGACTCAATAAACATCAGACAGACTCAAACAACTTGCAAAGGCCTCTTTTTTACCTCGCTTGAAGTTTTTCACATTTTTTCCAACTTCTCGCACAATGCCACTGGCTTCGTGGCCGCAAATCATCGGTTCCCTCACAACAAAGTCTCCAATTCTGCCCTTGGTAAGGTAACTGACATCAGAGCCACAAATTCCGACGAATGCCATCTCCAATAGGAGTTCATCGTCATCCGGCTGGGGGATGGGTCGCTGCTCCTGTCAAATAAAAAAAATATGACAACAAAACGTATCAGTGGAATACGCATGTAATGCAATATAATAAAAATTCCAATAGCAAACATTCTCTAATGACTGGTTTTACGAGCAGCCAAAGGCACCAGTACATAGACAAAATTACCGCCAGTAGACAGCAAATACCACTGCACAATAAGTTATAAATAAAAAGAAAGGCTCACCAATCTGAGATCGTTGACCTTATACAGGACAGCCGTCAAGTTATCCAAACCTACAGGATGTTGTGCCATACTGAGGGTAATGCTAAACACCTCCGTTTAAACAATTAAAACTGTAAAATGACATTCAGAGTTTTACAATATCGTCAAATTGCAGTAAAACATACAAGAAAAGGGTCAGAGATGCACGTTATATTAAAACTAGAAATTCATAAAAATTAAGAAAATTTAATTTACTAAAAAAGCAGTGGAGTCATAAATTGTAAGACTACTGTATTTTAAGAAAGCACGGGATAAATTACAATTACAATCAATACAATGTGTAACAACTTGTAACATAACAAATTAACATTTCACATTACACAGCAACTCAATAATTTGAAAAATTGATGTTTCGCTTTTGATCTAATTACTCTTATTTGTTTATTATTTATGGAATATTACATTCGCAAACCGATTTCACGCATTTCCATTTCTTTTTAAATTTGTCTTATAGTTTCAATAGTTGACGACCATTTTTTCTCTCTCTAATTATAGTATCGGCCGTTAGTATTTCAGCCGTTGCGCATCACTTTAATAAATTCAGGTTGTACGTTGACGCCTATAAATCTAGGCCATCAACATGTTTTCATGTTCATGTTTTCTTCTTTCTTTGTCGTAACTTTTATTTGATCCACAGTAAATTCAATCCTTTTTTCCTCACACCACACCTCCTTCTCCTTGTTTGTTTTTCCCAGAAAATGGCCTACTGAAACTCCTAAATGTTTGCTACTTTTTTTATTTTATTCCTGTGATCTACTAGTACTTTCTGAAGAACCACTTCCACCCCTAGCCCCTCAAAAACGTTTCTGGGAACTTATTTACCGTTAAGAATTTATATAAGACGATGTCCAAAAGATTGGATCTCGAATGTCTTCAAGAGGTAGAATTGAATTTCTAAATTCTAAGGTTGAATTTTATTTCATTTTCATCTGTAAAATTCACATTTATTTATTTTCTACTATCGCAAAATTTGGTTCATTATTAAACGAACAAGTAAAAGGATAACAGACCGATTTCCAGGTCGTTAACGTAAGAGCTACTTAGTATTAACTATTCTTGTATTAATATTTTAATAATTAGCTTATGATCGAAGAGCCGAAGATAAAACTATTGGCACTGGTGGCACTCTCATGGCAGGAAAAGTAAGAGTGTGAAAAATAAAAGAAAAGTGTCAGGTGTCGTTTTATAATTTCGACAAGAAATTTCGTTTTTTATTACATATTGTTCATCAACATGCAAAATACAGCAAAAGACATAGGGAGGTGATACACAAATTCGATATTCGTCATCGATTCCATGAATCTGACGCCTGTGGAAGCTACGTTTTTGGGCCAAATTGAGTTTAACTCCGTTGGTTTTTGCCTGAGGCTCGACGGCAAATTCCGTTCCAATTGATCAGATAATTTTTCAATACGAAAAAGTTCTGATTTGAATTTTTCCAATGACGCTTTCACCAAAATTAAACGAAACATACCTGAATTATGCACGCGAAGAGATTTAACTTTTTTTCCCGGACTTGAGTTATTAGCTACCTCCAGTAAAACATATAGCAAAGGGTACCTGAATTGTGCTAAGTTACTTTTTGGCACTTCAAATATCAGTAGTAAAAATAACAGTAAACTATAAAGGTAAAAAATTAAAAATGATAAAGAAAGTAAAACAAAATCTCCAAAAGAATAAAAGGTTTTCAATTTCTACCGATAAATAAGTACTTTGTAATTGCAAGTTGATGTGCAATATTTTGTCTGTCAACACGTGCAAAACAATAATTTACATTTAAAGAAGCAACAAATGTGCTACCCGTGTTTGGGAAAGAAGCAATGTAATGATAAATGATAATGAAAGACAGTGGAACTTTTAAGCAGATACTGAATTTTAGGTATCAACGTTGAGTTCAAGAAAAAATACGAGGCAGACTCTTCACACTACTTTTTAAACAAGTCACGTGCTCTGATAACATTTAACCTCATTGTTTGTGTGCCTGTGAGAATGAGTTCACTCACAAGACAATAATGGCGAATGATTACCCGACTGGTTCTGACGATTCTTCCTTATAAAATGAAAAAAATATCATCACCGAAAGACGTTCGACATATTTTTCATAAATTCAACATTCATTCTTAACTAATCGAATCCTGTTCCGCTCATCAAAATGAATTCATTCCTCACTGACAGGTCCTTTGTTTCTTCTTCCGCAACGCTAACTTCCTGTTCATTCGATATACGTTTTTCCGTCAGAAGAAAAAAGGAAAGAATACTACTTGAACTTCAACCACCCAATTAAAGTGTACTTTGCGTCTTCTGAGAATTTAAAATTAACGTGACTTTGTTTCACCTTCTTACTTGTTTTATTTTTCCGTTTGACTTGCTGCTGTGTAACTTCTGGGCTGACATTCCACGACAAATTTTGCTTTTCTTTTCTTAATTTTCATAACCGTTAATTTTGTTGAGGGTATTTATTCTTCATTAACATTTCGTGTACCCCTTAAGTTCCAAGTTTTTTAACTTTCTTCTTTTTTTCTAAATTTGGATGGATGGATTAATTCAACCGACAACATGGAAAATAAAAAATCTTAGATGCACTCTTTTCCACATGTATGTACAGTTTTTCTTTTTCCAAATTCAACTGATATTCGTACTATTTTTCTATCAACCGTCACGGGCGAAACAAATTTCCTCTTAACATTTCCATACATATAAAGTGCTTTCACTTCAGTCGGTGGGTTTTTTCACGGACTCACTGGCTGTTTTTTCCAATTTCACGGCACCAGCCGCAGGCCTGAAATTTTTATGCCTACTATTCGGTTTTTCATTCAGATTTTCTCCTTTCCGATCAAACAGTTTTTTAAATGAACTTTCGAGTTGTTTTTCAAATCACAACATCTTTATCTGTTCTCTTTTCGTTTTTGTCTCTTCAAATAGAAAAAATTTAGTCCCAATGTTAGGACGAAACTCACAGTTTTTATGTTATGCTTATTTGTGGTGCTTCTTTTGTATTGTTTGTCTTACAGAGCCATTCAATAACATTGGTAATTTAAATTAATGAGAATTACTTACGTAGTAGTGAAACAAGTGCGAGTTGTGTTATAAAAAAACAGTACTTTTGCATAACTAAAAACTATTCTCCTGTGGTAGTAACCGGTGTGAATTAAACATTAATCACTGATAGTAAAAGCTGAATTACATTGGACTCACCAAAAGCATCAATTGTATTCTGCGTCTGTTTGGAAGGAGAAATGTGAAAATATACAGGAGAACACAGCGAAATAATTCTCGAATCTTTTAGAGAAAATTAAAAAAAAAGTCCTGCGACTGGAAACGCAAGTGAAATTGAAGAAGGACGTGTCGCTAGACGTGACGGTTCATCCTCGTGTTTCTTTCGTGGCATTTGCTCGTCGTGTCGTCAGAAAAAAATTGCATTTCACAAAAGTCAAAATTAGTTTTGATAGGCACATTTGTATTTGCAAAACGAGAGAAACGAATTGAAAAATCGGTTAAATGTTGCCGTCGAGGAAGCTTCTCTGTCTGAGGTCAAATTCATGTAAGCAGCTCGCATTTGTTGCTGCATACTCAAGAAAGAGCGATTCAAAAAATCAGGGCCCGTACAAAATAGTAAAATCAAATGATGTAATTGACGGTAAATAGTAGAACGTAGTTTACTTTTCCGACACAAATTAGAATGTCACAGAGTGGTAATTGTTGAAAATTAATTTTTACATTAATTTTAGATGTGTTAGACACCAGGTTTGGCTCCATTCCCAACTGGGAACTGTTGGCACCTAAAGGGTACCGATTTCTACTACCTGGGTGTCTGGGACCTGCATGGCATGAGGCTGGTTCTATGGTGCCCATTGAGACTTTCAATAGGGCATCATCAAAGATAGCCAAAGTTGACCTGAATTTATTAGAATGTACTGCACAACAATGTCCTGTTTTGTTACGAAAGGGTTTGTACATTACAGCTGTTTCCTCATTTCATGACAAGTTTTAAAAAATTCTGTATCAGTTGATACTACCAAGAAGGCTAAATTATGATACTTGCTGTTTAATAAGTTTGTGTAATTACATTTGATTACAACATTACATTATTTGATTACATTACAGAATTTGCATGGAATAATGAAATTTTACTCTCAGAAAATTTGTCACCACTGATGGCAAGCATCATAATCTCTCATAAGACAATCTATTTCAGGTGTTTTAGAATTGTTTTCAAATAATGAAATCTACACTTCTCAGCAGCTGACAGTAGTTACATTAACTGAAAAGAAAGACCTAAGCAGAAGTAAGGCAGATATTGAGCCAGAACACAGTGCAAAAACGGTATGTTGTGCAGTTTTAGATTCATTTAATTTTATAACATAATTTAAAAGAGGGTTGAAAAAGCATGAAAGCAATTTTTATCCATAGTAATTATTACTAAAACTATTTTTTAAGAACAATTTTCTTTGTTTCATCTCCTTTTGTTTGTGACCAACATATTTAATTTTCCTTGATTTTAATTAATTGTTTTGTTTCACCCTTGTCCCGACTGGTAGGTATTGCAAATGACAACTAGAAAAACATTTTAAAAACAATTGAAGAAATAAAATGTAAAAAAATACTAAAAGGTGAACTGAATTGTGTACTTCCATGATTTTAATTAATTAATTTTAATTTAACTCCAACAGTGTTACAAGCATATATATTTATAGTTTAATTTTATTGTTTCATTGAAATTTGTGTTCTCTTTCAGTTCGTTTGGGTTGCTCAAGAGATCTGCATCAAACTTAAGTCATCTGGGTACTGGGCAGATTTTATAAATCCATTTTCAGGACGGCCTTACCTAAGTCCATATCACAAACCGACACTGTATGAAACAGATGAGAGGTTTCGCTGTTTAGGATTTGAAATTAAGAAAAGTGGAAATTGCAAGGTCATTCAGATTCGAGGTGATAAGCAATTCACAGGTATGCACCATCACTGTATCTGTACCTGTATCTAGAAATCATTTGTTATTATTGTGCGTTCTCACCCAGGTTACACTGTTCCACTTGGCTCAACTTAACTTACTAAAGAAAATATTATTTCAATGTTTTCTAAAAAACTTTTTTTTCTCAATAGGTAGTCTCTTCACGAACGCTCCAGCGGACACTCAATTCTTCTACGATATCCTAAGCGAAGATTAAATTTTTTTAGGAAATTATATACAGATATATTAATAATAATTGTGGCACCAGTGCTGTCCTCTTCACCATCATTGTTTTCTTGAAGGGACGAAATTTTCAAAAATCGATGTACGTTTGACTTAAATACACGTACACATTCAAAAGATTGTAATGTATATGTATACGTGTTTACGTACATACGTACGCGCAACGCTCAAAAACTTTAAAAAGCTATTTAATAGAGGGTATTTGGGATTTATTTAAATAATAAATATATATTTATACATGCAATGGAGCGCAGCCGAGTGTGTCGGTGCGAATTAATGAATATATAAATGAGATAGGTGTAACATCCGGTGGACCTGCCATAGAAAGACGACGTATAAAATCTATTGGGTTCATCATGCTGGTATGTTCAGAGATTTGCGGGGCTCTGCCTCAGACTGCCATTTTTATTCAACAGAGGATTTTTCCTCAACGGGAAAAGGAAGAATGCTTTTTTTCGGGATCCAGATGGTTATTTTACATATTTTCAAGTGCTTTCAAACAGCAGATTAATTGGCGAAAGGCTCCTCTTATATGATTCCGATACAATCGCATTTTGTCGATGGAATAACGATATTTGGGGGAACGTTTTATAATATCAAATGTTCCGCCGCCGAACGTAAAGCTTTATTATACGTGTCCCAAAAACCCCTAGGTTAAATTACAAAAAATTGGGATGAAAATTTTGGCTGTGGCCTTAATAACTACCAAATTGAATTCTTATTGGAAATTGTTTTTATTTCTGTCTCTTCCTTCTTGGTAGAAGGCAGAAGATTTGTTTTGTTTTTTGTATTCTTAAGTCGTTTACACGGTTAAGACATTCAATATACAGTAAGTGGCGTACAATCTAAAGAACCTTATTCTTTTTATTCTTTCTTGTTCCATTACCTTCGTGTCGCCGAAATCATGAGAAATACATTTAATAAGTCGGAATTACTCATGCATTATTTTCTGAGTTAGAAAGTAAATTTAACAAATTCGGAATGACAGAAATGTATTAGGATATATCGTCAAGATTATGTATAAAATAAAATAAGAATCACAAGAGAGTGTTATTGGTCGACTGTAATGAACTTTGTATGAAGCAAGAAGAACGCTGATTCAATGACCTTTGCTTGGCGGCATGAACAAGGAGACACAAAAAATAAATGGTGGTGCAAATTCGAACATGATATTACTGAGGTGACCAGCCCTCAGATGAGTAGCACAAGCCAATTCAACCACTAATGTACCACTTCACTCCACTTTAAGTTATCCATTCTTATTCTTCCTCATCTTCGCTGTTGCAGTTGGAATTGATGAATTGAGTCGACAGTTTGGCAATGGATGCTGCCGCCTTGAACCGCGTCGAAGCTTTAATTTTGCTTATTTTCTTCTTCCACTGTTAAAAACGATGAAAAAGCTTGAACTTCTTTAACTTGAAGGTGCTTAAATTCATTTATGGTATTTTTTCACTTTTTTCATAGTACAAAGCTACAGACTGATTAAAATTACCTCTTCATCTCGAGACGGCAGAGAGGCCAAGTACTGTTTCATGTCGGGCTTCTGTGGGTCGGCTATGGCAAAGACCGACAGGCAGCCATCCACTGTGCCCAGGACTACGCACTTTCCGTCGTTAGTGGTCTCCACAGCACTCAGCTCCGCTTGAACCCTGTAGTTAGCTATCATCTGGGCATCGGACGTCCTGTTGGAAATGTTAAAAGAAAATTGCACTTCTTCATTTCCCATCTGTCACGTGACTTATGTGGCATACACACCTGAACACTCTCACGGTCTTTCTGCCGCTGTGATAGTACAGAACATACTCGTCTGTCTTATTGAACATACACCGAACCGTAAAGACTCCTTCCGCGACCTTTGGAATGTACGTTTGTATGGTTGCACCCTTTTTCAATTCAAGGAGCTCTAAACCACCCCTGGTAACACATTAAAATAGAGGAAGTATTTTTTAATACAATGACCAAATATTAAAAATTATTGTTTTGGTATGGGAGTACCTGGAAGGAGCGTACAGGCCTGTTCGACCGTCTCTGGTACACATTCCACCCCATTTTGGTATTGAGCGAACCAGTTTTTTAGTTTTAATGTCAAAGATGCTTCCCTTGTCGGCATCTATTACGGCTATTTGAGTTGCTTTATTGGGCATGGGAATGAGCATGACGGCATCCTGCGAACATTTAGATTCATCAGACTTTACTGCTTTGATGATTACGTGAGATTTAGCATACCTTCACGCCTGCTTGTCTTATGGGAACTTTGTGACAAGCGGCACCCGATTTGGCGTTGAAGACCATGAGAACATCTCGGGCACCTTTGTCTGCCGCCAGAAAAACCAGGTACTGTCCGTCACTGGTGACGACTCCCGGTTTGAAATTTGAGCCAGAAGTATTTCTGATTGGTATTTCAAATGAATATATTTTGCTACCGTCTGAAATTGTAATTAAAGTAGAGGAAACAAAACCTCGGGAGCGATCGCAAAGAATGTCAGGTGCCGTACCTGGAATGGACCTCAGAATACCTAGAGCAGTGTGCCTTGTGTCATCTCCTGAGGTGATCTGCAACGAGGGCTTAGAAATCGTTAGGAATTTGTTGTTGTTATCCAACAGAGTCAGTTGCTTTACTCCGGGCTGCTCTTCTTTGTAGAGAACCATTTCAGTCAATCGGTTCCATATTATTATGTTTCCAGATTCCGCCGAAACTATATACCTGAATGACAAGATTCTCATTCAGAGATTCGGTTTGAGTTCCAAGACTCCCCAAAATTTAGCCGCACCTTCCATCTTGGGTTATAACAGCATGAGTCACAATGGCACCTAAAGGACTATCTGCCAGTCGCGTCATGAGTTTTCCCACCATCAGGTTCCAAACTCCAACGCAGCTCCTCGTAACTGTAACGGCGACACCTACCTGGGACAACCTGCGAATGTAGTTTCACTTTTTTAATTGTCTTCATTTTAAAGTTGTTTGGAAGAAGAACTGATGTCTCACTGTATGGAGTCGATTTGCAGCTCATGCCTGTCGATCACATGCACTTGTTCGAATATATTATTTATGTTCCATACTTTAACGGTTCTGTCGATAGATGACGTGATTACCAGGTTCCAGTTACCAATTGTTAGGGGCTCCAATGAGATAATCCGTGCAAAGTGAGCATCGAGAATGTTGACCAGCTTCCTTGTCTCGAGACTCCACACATATAAATTCTTCCTGTTGCAAACAACCGGTTTGTTAAAACGACGTAAATGTCACCTTAGCCGACGTAAACTACCGAACCGATCTACCTTACTCCGGCAACGGCGTACTGCTTCGTTGAATCCAACATGATGGAATTACTTTCAAGAATTTTAGTTGAGATGTTTCTTACTCCGTGTGGCAAAGGCAAAACGACGGCTTCCTTCTGGCTAACCATTCTGTTGAAGGTCTCCACTGCAGCGTCGTTCTCCACAAAGCCTTCCGATCCCAGGTTCCAAATGACAAAGCCATTTGAAGTAGAGCCGAGAAGAGTTCGCTCTTCTGCATCGAGTTTAATTTGAAGAAGAGCCTCTGTGTCGCAGTTGTCTGATGGGTGGTTAATTTGGTAAGTCGTACGTTTCTTTTATCGCAATTTTGGAGGACCGTCAGGATACTCACACATGACAGGCAGTTTCCGAACTTGTTTCCAACATAAACTGTCTTGGTCTGCTTTGAACATGGCGACGTCGCTGGAACCTTCTTTTGTGCAGCAGTATAATGTGTCACGTGACTTATTGAGCGCCAAAGCACTGACACCAGACAAATTTATATATATATATATACATTAGTACTACAATGTTATTTTAACTCTAAATCTGGTACACACCTGTGAAAGTAAAAAGGCTGAAAAGTTCCCTTTAGAGTTACATCCCATAGCGCCATTTCAGGATTGTCCAGATCTCCCGTCCAGTAGAAAATTTTATATTCTTCCAGTGATCTCCATTCCATTTTGAAAATTTTCCATTTATCGTTTTTTTCCGGATTTCTCATGGATTCTTCCAGATTTCCTCTCAAATTGAATCGACACCAAGTGGTGTTCCCATAGACGAACAAGTGTGTATTGAGTAAATAAACTCCGCAAACGTTCTCATCCCCAGGAAGGTGATTGTCCAGTGTGATGAATTCACTCGTTAGGGTGTTAAGAAAGACAACCTTAAATGAGGAAGACTTTCAAGTGTTTGGTTTGGTCAAACGCAAAATTCAGTAGGTATATACTTGATCGTTATTAGTGTAGGCGGCAGCGTATTTATTGTCGAGGCTTAGCACCAGATTCTGCATTATTCCTTCAATTCCAGGATTGACGTCTCTGGTCATGTCACTGGTAGAAAGGTCCCATGTGATAAATTTGTTGGACACGGAAACGATGTAGCGATAGTCGGAAGTTAAACAAAATCCGAAAACCGCAAACTGATGTCCCTCCAAGGAATACTAAAAAAATACAATTTAAGTGAGGTACAATTGATATTTGCGGTTGAGATATATTTTCATTTTACCTTAAGCGGGCCACCGGGTGTGTGCAGACAGTGATACAACGGCAGCAAAGCACACTGATTAAGGCCCTTCAAATCGCATTCATTCAACAGCATTTTAATGTTTGAGTTGGTGTCGCTTTCTGGAAGGAGTCTTCCTATCAACTGAGGTGCCAACATATCTGGATAAACGCTTAATATAGCCCCACCTAATCTGAGCGCATCTGCGAGTAGCATCAGCTCTCTGAAACATTTGTGAAGAATATGAAGAAATAAAACAGAACATTAGATCGAATATTAAAAAATACCAAAGGGAGGTACCTGACAGCCTCTCGATCGTCTATATGACTACAGGCGTCCTCAAAGTCGCTCAGAACAGCTTGCAGGGGGCACGATGACAGTTTTGCGTGAAGCCATTCATAGTTGAAGAGCACATGTTTGTACAAATCAGTAAATCTTCGGGCTCGGACCATATGAAATGGAAGTTCGTTGAACTAAAATACGGAGCGCGTCACCAACAGGTACAAAACTTGTGAGACAGGGACGTGTTTATTCGATATAAAAAATTCATACCTTTCGGAGATTATACCTCGACACTTTACCATCTTTCGAGTAGAAAACGAGTGGCTGAATTGGTACTTTTCGATCTGCAGAACCTTCTTTGTCTGTCAAGTTGAATCTATGTCTTTGTATTTCAGTGTACTTGAACGGTTTCGGATTGCCGCCGCCCCAAATACCCAAGTAGTAATCGGCAATTGAAGAATGAAAGTACAGAGCCATGTTCATATTCTTGAAGTATCTTTCCTTAGCGGTATCACGAAACTGCCTGTGATACCAATTCATGACGCTGACGCCGTCTGCTTCTCTCTCCGACAGATAGTTGGGCAAGTCATTACGTATACGGGTCCATAACAGTGGAGGTATCCTTCTGACAGGCGGTAGATGGTACTGGTAAACGTCATCAAGAACTCGATCGTCTAAAGAAATCAAATCTTCCAGCTCGGATTCGGAGAGACCACTTTTGGCTGCCGTAATATAAGCCAAAGCGTGGAAAACTAGAATTCGTCCGTGCTGGCACAAGCATTGTTGTAGTCAGTGATAAAATGGCGCAGAATGCAAGTCTATTTGGAACCCGACAAACCTGCTTTTCAATTCTTTCGAACAACATCATGATAGAATCCATTACCGTTGCTGCCAAATGCGTTTCTTGTGGTTTGGTGTAACTTCTCCAACGACAAATTTCGGCGAATACGAGTTTGACAAATATCGGAAGCGAACAGGATTCAATGGCATTGGCAACCAGACGCCATTGATAGTTGGTCAAGTCTCTGTGAGCCTCAGCCATCCACATCCTAAGACAATGATGGATTTAAATAAATAAAAACGACATTTAACCGTATTGGTTAGTATTTTGTCCGAGTAGAAAACTTACTTTATCACCTGCATGGCAAGTTCCTCTCCTAGAGCCGTAACTTCTATGAACTGGCTATCGACGTCAATCATTCGGCGAAGCAGATGATACTCTTTGGACACCTCGGGGTTCTCTGCTTCAGCTGCACATGTCACCATTAACTGGGAATTTTGAAAATACAAATTAAGGATTTTTCCGCGGAAACCATCACCTCTAAGTTTACTCCTCGAAGTGTGTGGAGGGCTCATTTGATGGTCTGAGATGGTCTGGGATGCGCAGAAAAGGAATTTACGACGCATTCAAGTACCTTGCAGTTGGGTGGTAGCCTCGTGGGCAGCCAAGACACTTTATTTGAATCTTGGGTACCCGTCAACTGATCTACCGAATCGAGAAACACAAACAATGGTTGCCTTTCGGAAGCACATGTTAGCAAGTGCTTGAAATGAGCAGTCAAAGGAACCAAATCATCTGGAATGTCTTCGTAGGGCAACATGTAATTGTATGAGATCTGTAATACAGATGAAAACATGACAGTGTGAGCAATATTTAGTTTGGAAGAATCCTAAGCTTACCTGCTGACAAATGGACATGAGAGTCGGCGTCAGAGCACTGCTATCAGGTGTTGTTCCCAAGAACCGAATGACAATGACGGGCTTCACATCAGCGAACCATTCTGAACCAGTCAGACCAGCCGCTTTGGCCAAAAGTGAAGTTTTGCCACAGCCTCCTTCACCGTACAAAACAATTGGTTTTTCATTTTCACTCTTCATGTATGTTTCTATTTTAACCAGGTGGTTCTCTCTACCGCAAAATACCTGCAAGGAACATGGCGTGTTATTTTTGTCGAATAGCATTTTTCGGTTCCACAGGGTCGCAGTGATGTCCATACCTTAACGGAGTTGTTGCATGCGTGCAGATGCTGTAATATTTCCGTAACGATCTGTCCCTGAGCGCTTGAATCCTCTTTCCTCATGGCTCTGTCCACCAGCTTAGTTATGTTTTTGTAGAAGTGGGTTATGAAATGCTGAAGGTATTCTTCGTGCGTCTCTGTATCCAACCCCTCACGACCTATCCATTCAACAGTATATCTGAAATAAATGTTTTTTCAAATCACCAGAAATTCATCTTGGTCTGGACGCACCAAAACAAACCTCTGAATGTTTGTCGTCTCGATTCTTGCAGGAACTCGTTCGTCTCGTAAATTGGCAAGCAGCTTGGAAGCTTCTGCATCGAGGCTCCTGTTTAGTATGTCAACATACAAGGAGGCTTTCTTCAAGTTCTGGAGATTTATATTATTTATGTAGCGGAGATAGGCCAGGGTGTGATTCTTGGTATTCTTGACGTTTAGTATACCATTGATGACTTCCCTTTCGGTGACTGTAAGCCGCACTTTTGCCATTAGTCCTTTCTCTCAATGTTTCAACTACATTAAAACGATTTGATGGACAACTAGCAAGCATTCAAGTGTCTTGTCCAACCATCACAAAGTCTTTCCCCAACAATCTCCAGCAATGCGAAAGTTTAACAGGACGAGTACACAAGATCTTTTTTAGTCAGACAGTAGTAAGACAGTGTTCGCATACCTGACATAAAATAATTGTGCATGGTGTCTCTATCAAAGGTACCCGAGTTGTACAAAGACTGTGCCGCCTTGCGCAGAAGTTTTTGCATTTTACCCAACGTGTCCCACCAGATCGCTTGATCGTGCTGTTGCAGTTTAGGAATTCTCTGAAAATAAAAACGTACCGTATGGTTCTCGTGCTTTTCATCTTTTTAAGGTTCCATACCTTATTGTTAAAGTTGACGAGGATACTGGATATAGGCTGCAGGACTGAAACGGGTGGAACAGCATTGCTGTCCTTCCTATACCAGGTGTCCAGCAAGGAAACATCCGTACCAACACTTGCCAATTCATCCCTCAATAGCTGCAGTTCCGAGGAAAGTATATACGTGGGAATGGGACGGTACCCATACTTTTGACCGAGAAATACCTAAAATCAATCTCTCTCGTTAAGTTATTGTAAAAGACAAATATTTTAGTAAATGCGACACTAACCACAAAATTAGGGCCCATTGAAAGTCTTTGACAGTTTTTTATTTCTCTCATGCACAACTCAGTCGTCATGTGATCATCTGTGGCTTCGTCTCGGACGCCCCATCGCATGTCGACCACCTTACGGAAAATCAAGAGATGAGATTATTTTCAATTGTCATGATCTGAGCACCTGTTTCGGATCTATGACATTTATTTGCACACTACAACGAAGTCGTACTACGTGTATTCCCAACCATCCTCAATAAAGCAATAGAATATTAACATGAATTTGGATGAGGGGCGAATTAAGTTGCAATAAAAATAGATTCCAATAATAAATAATCACAGACGGCAATCATTAGAAAGGAGACGATAAACGAAAAACGAGAATTTGATGTGTGAAAGAGAGGCAATTGTGGTCGAAGGCGGCAGTACATCAGAAATATTTTAAGCGACACGTCACAGACCAGTCCTGACAAAGTTTATATTTAACAGAAAAAGTGAAAGCTTCGATGAAAAGGAGGAACATTTGCCAAGCGGAAATCGATTTAATTGCAAATTCAAAGTCAAGTGAACAGAAGTCGGCGGTGCCAGGCACGTCTTCTCCCGGATTTAACTTCTTTTTATACTTTTAGATTATCATATCTACTGTATATTATTAAATACTAGAGTTTCTTTTTAAGTTCTGGGAGAGTACCCGACAGCCTGTACCTGATACCCCGGGTACTCATTTAAAGCAGACAACTCACTGTCGATGACACTACTCTTGTATTCTTTCTGACCAATTTCACGATATTATTTTCATTGTCCACTACTGTTATAAATTACAACATTATTTTCTCACTCTTTATTTGTATTATTTTAAGGGTATGAAATGTTTTATTATTTTGCACGTTTCATAAAAAGGCATAATTTAAATGGTTACAATTTTTTTATTGTTTGTTTCCAAAACTTTGTTAACAATATTTCTGTATACAGTCAAACGTTGCACGCTAATGCATTAGTACCTTTGTTTTTTATTATTTGTAGTCGTTCTATATTATTTATACATATAGTTCGCATCGTCATTTGTTTTATATTCTCTTTAAATCGTGTTTATAATATAAAACTATGAAACGTATTCAGGTAGTAATGTTGAGGACGCAGTACCTGAAATTCCAGTCCATGTTTTTCTCTGCAGTAGTCCTTCAGCCGGGGGTAGCACTGGGCCATTAATGTGTTTCTTTCCATTGTCGTGTCTGTAAAAAGACAACAGCCATTCATAGAAAATGTCAGGCGTCGGGCGACAAGTTTCCATGTCGAACGTACCTGTGAACGTCGAACTTGTGAATATCCGTACGATTTTTGAACTGACCGGCGGAAGGCTTTCTAGGGAGCCTGCAAAAATCAAGTCGATTGTTCGGTCGTCCATGGCGTACCTGGCGGACCGAGCGACGGGCGCAACAGCCGATTGTTGCTGCTGGCCCTGTTGTCGAAGACGGCTCTAAGGAAACTGTTGGCTAGTGACGCGGGTAGCTTCTGTGTTAATCGATTTAACCCTTTTTCCGCCCTTCTCCATCTCGTCTTGTCGTTCCTTTCGACATTTTGCTTTTTGCTTTTCCCTCCTTTTCTTCTTTTTTCACTATTGTATTCTGTTGTTAATGTGCCACATACGAATTCCTCTTTTTCACCATTCACTACTCCATTCTGATTTTATTACATATTTAATACAAATTGTCTCCTTCACTTAGGGTACAAGGCTAGTAAAAAAATTAATACAGTTAAAATAAATATATAATTTATTTGTAATTAAATTCAACTAATGGGAACAAAGGTTTTAAGCTTTCATGTACTACGTACATAAAACACTGCTTCAGTAATATATTAGGATTTTATATATTTGCATGAATCAGTCTTCTAAAGGCTCTACAATATGGAAGTCAGTTTTTAATTATCTAATTTAAAATGGAAGTTAGTTTCGAGGGGTTTTAACGTTGCTTGGGACAATTTGGCCACCTTAACATTTGGCACCTGTTCTCATTTTGACTCTGTCAACTTTTTCTCAACTCTACCATTCGCTTAGTTCCTCATTTAGGCTGATGTCAATATTTACTCTGTTATGTTGCTTATGTTAATTTTACTTATTTAAACAGGTGACTGCTTGTAAAGATTTGTTTTGTTGGATTCATTTCGTTTATCAATGTTAATTTGTATTTTTGATATTTCCCAGAATGCATTTAGAATATTTATTTATTATTCACTATTTTTGTCTCGGCCCTTCACTCCCTCGCTACTTCACGTTTCTCTTCTCATTCTCAAAGAACACATTAAAGGACATTTTGTACAACATTCTATTCAAATATTACTTATCTTGGTCCTAAGAATTGAAAGAAGGTTCTAATGTAAAATATTATATCATACCTATTAATAGTTTGTTTCTTATTAGAACGAAGCACGTTCCGCCAAACTTTTATAAATTTTCATGCTACTTACTTATTAATGCCAGTTTCGCCTTTCATTGACCAGGTTAACTAGAAAATTAACGAACTATTTAATAAGTGAGGATATATATTGAGATATGCATCCACCTTTGAAGAAATCTTAAAGCGCTCGGTAACGGCGGACGAATTTCTAATAAATTTAAAGTAATTAATTGGCTCAAAATTGATCATTTTTTCTGTTATCTATTAATAAGTAAATCTCTAAATAAATAAATTCTCTCATTTCGTTAAAACAATCAAGTTTTCCAGTCTATTATTAAATACATACCTACGTGTTTTTTTATAAGATTTATAATTTATTACTTTTGAAAATATACCTTGCCTCCTAATTGTTTCACCTATTTGTACAGGATGTCATGCAGAAACGAAATTTAACAAGTTGAAATAAGCTTTGCCTATGTAGAGCATTGTCTTCTTCACAGCGCCTAGGTTTTTCTGTTCCTCTCAGGGTCACAACAGTCATGTATTTATATGTACATTACTGTTTGAGCAGTGGTTTTTTACCACGTTCTCCGATCTGCGTCTTATGTTTCATCTGAATTTTACTTGCATTTTACACTTCAATACAGTCTTATTGTATGAGTCGGCCCCATGCGACTTTCATTACCACTCTTACTGTCCGAGTGCCTTGTGACTACCTTACACACACCTAAAAATTCCAAGTTCGACTTGCAATGAGATATTTATCTGTTTCTTTTTCATTTAATTTCTCCTGTTTGACTTTGTGTGTTTTTATTCTCCTTATGTATGTTATCCTTTATCTCTGTTAAAATTTACTACCTGCTTGTTACAGTCTATTCCTTTAATTTCACTATTACTATTTATTTTAGTTTCATCTCATTTTAGCTCCTGTGCTGCGGAACCGTGTCTAATATTTGATTTGTCATGACTGTCTTTCTGCTTTACATTTTCCCAAGGCGGATGGTGGAGATTGGACTTTTCACTATCATTTTTCTTTGGGGTCATCAGCACCGACAATGCCTCCAAACTTAATCTTATTTTCATGATATGATTCAGGTTAACCGACAGAAATTCTTGGATTTTGTCGGCCGACGACGAATGAAGCGTTGCCTGCCATTTTAGAATGTCTTCATAAATATCACTGGAGAAAGGTGAAACAGAAATTAATATAATAAGTACTGGTATTGAAATTAAGTTCAAACCTCTCAAAATTGCACCTTTTTCCGGAGAAAGACAAATCCTTAAACTGATTTTGTATAAGCGCTATACGGTAGAGAAGATAGCCAGCAGAAGCAAACAAAAATGTCAATAGTGCAACGGTCACCACCATGAGAGCCGTAGCCCTAAAAGACAACCACTGTCGATTTATTTGGTGCAGTTCTAACGCAGCGAGACTTCTTTTTTTTAGAAACTTCTGAAGATCTGAAGAGAAGAAAACATATTATTTACAATTAGCAATGGAGTACCTAAAAAATTCTGGGACTCGTGTACCCACTCTCAGAAGATGCTCCTGTTCCCAGGGTGGTAATGAAGGAGGACTGCTCTTCGTTTCCACTTGAACCTGTTGAATCGTCTTCAGAGGGTTCAGGTTTTATTGCCTGTAAGTATCATTGTACGCGCGCACTTGTCAGTCGTACCCAATGCATCTACAACCTGACTCTACTTAGATCTAAAACCCAATTTCTTTCTTTCATTATTTAAAATTGATGTTTTATCTTACCTCTGGTGGAGTGATGTTCACAATAGGTTGCGAACTGTTTGCTGCCTTCCATACTTCGAGCATGAATTTGTATGTTGAGTCCCTCGATAACAAAGAGCCAAAAACATGTTTTTCATCTTCCGTAGAAATTCCAACCGCGTTGGGTATGATCTTTGCTGTCTTTTCTTTGCTTATCTTTAACACGTCCACGGTAGGAATCAATAACTGTGTCATAAAATAAATAATTAGTATGAATTAAGAATAAAATAATTCAAATGTAAATTATTTCCCTAACTAAAATTAACCTTAGTGACATATCCGAATACGTTAGAATAAAAAGCAAAAAAATTCTCTGTTATGTACAAATGACCCTGCAGTAAGATGTCTCCTACCAGAGCACAGGAATAATCTGAGAAAAGAGAGAGACAAAAACTGTTCAGTTGGTGAACGTTGAAGGTAATTCAGGAGTGTAATTTAAGGCTGTTTTGAACTTACAGTTGAGTACTTTTTCGTCAATGTCCACTTGCTTGAAATGCCTGTGAAACTTTTTTTGTCGTGCTTTGCTCGACCGAGACGTCTGCACTACGTCCGCGCCGTCAATATTTTTCATAGACAATGGGGCCCCAGCAGATCCGTCTGTGGGGTCTGCGGGACCCCTCGTTACACAGCATACCTGAGTCATGGAAGTCGTATCCTCTTTTAGCCGTGTGCTGTCATGACTGTAACAGAGAAAAATCGGCAGTTGATGGGGAGCAACTAAAATTTAAATCAATCTGCCCTAGCACAAATACTTACCTGCTGCTTTTATTAATGGAAGAACCAGAACTGAATAACTCATTGCTGATGGCGGGTTGAAAACGCCAATTGGACCGTGTCGTGCGCAAATTCGTCGGTGTCGGTGGCGCAGAGTGTGACCTCTCTTTCACTGAAGTGCTGATGGACAGAAGGTAACTTTTATAAGGTGTCAAGGAAGAGTTAAAGTACTCGGTTATGAGATGGTACTCGGGGTCTACTCACCCTCTCAAAGAAAACATGCTTACAGTTAACCTCCTAACCGAATCGATACCTTGTCTTTTACTACCTGCCTGTTTATCGTTAATTCGATTATTGGTAAAAGTTGATACGAAAGGTTCACTTCTGCGATTCAAATGTTGCATGTTGGGAAAGCTTAGGCGACGACGAGGCCTCAGGCAAATTTCTTTCGCGATTTCTTCTGCCATTTTTAAATGATGCGACTTTACAGCAATTAAAGTTAAACTTTTGTTTTGACTATATAGAGTTATGTCTTCGTTCTTCAATCGGTGCACATAACGTTTCACACGTTTAATACTACTAGTGATTCTCACGTAAATGTAATTTGCATTATCTGACAATTTTTATTGTCAAGTTAAATTAATTGACCAAAGTTCAAATTTTTCTTTCTTTCGACGATTACTGGCACATTTTTTTTCTTAAATGTTTTTAGGCTGTGTGTTTGTACAATTGTGTGAAATAATTTGGTTTTAGGTGTTCGTATTTTTTAGTTCATTAATGCGTGCTTTACAATTATAAAATTTTTAATTTAAACAGCACGTCTAAATTGCATTTAAGTTTTGGTAGTACATCTCCTCGCATAAAATTAAATTTTACTCAAATTTGTCATTTGAAAAGACACGTAGAGATTTATTTCAGGCTTTGGGCTTCAGGACCAATACACTGACACCGATACACTTTCCTTCCAATTGTTGTAACAGGGTTATTCGGGCACTGAGACTATTTGATTAGAAAAACAAAACCACTCACAATCACCGTTCTACCGAATGGGTATTATCTTCCATAATACGTAACTAAAAAAAGGTTCTTCGCGTTTTTACCAATGTCATACTCTGGCTACATTTGAAAAACGTGTGTTAATTCAGACGTTCAAACCGAAACAAATCGAAATTGAAACTGATCGAATCTACGCAAACAATTACGGGCCAAATCAGGCCAAATTTAGTGACTCGGTTTTTTGCCGGAAACCGTGAAGATACCGATTAATAAGCAATTAGAAAATAATTTTCAAAATGCAATTTGTGCATTTTTCTGGCACCGATTAGTAACCTGCGAACACTTAAATGTAAATTTGCGTCGATCACGATGACGATGAGGACTGTTAAAAATTATTAATAATAACCTTTTGAGCTGCCGGTTGTTTAAAATAATGACGAAATTCACGAAAATTTGAGCCAAATGTGTCACGAGAAGTGTGGCATCCGACCAATTTGGCCGACCAGTTAGACCGGCTCGAGGTGAAACACTGCTCTTATTCTTCGGGCCTACAAGATAGTGCTATCTATAGAGTGATCCGTCAAGTACCATCATCATCGTAATCGGTCATCAACTGAGATATGTGTAATTTGCACACCTGTTAGAACTCCATTTGTAGTCGACAACAGAATCCGTTCTGAGTCTCGGGTCTTACCCATTTGACGTCAGTACGTCGGTTGAGTAATATCTGAAAATGCAGAAGGGAATGTTGAGTGTGAAAATTAAATCGACGGGTGAAAATTTAGGGTAAATTGCATTTATAGTTTCGCTTAATTGTAATTGTGTAGCTGGAGTTCAGTAAATACCAATAATCAGCAATGTGTGGGATAAAATGAGTTATGGGCTTCCTTGCCCAAATAATGAGGGGTTGGTTTGCGGTTCAGCAATGAGTTAATTTTTGCGGTCAATGTTACAACAAATTCACAGGTCGTTCAAAATCATAAAACTTTTTTCCAACCATCCTCGTTATTAACTCGTGAAATGTAATTAACTTAGTTTCCTCATCCTGAAAAAAACCGTTAAATAATGAAAATTTGACAGCTCTGCCAACAGAAAAAGAAGAAATTAAGTTGACCATCCTGAATTCTTAGGCAAGAGATTGGAGATGAACTCTGGCGATGCCCCTCAACTGATAATGTGATTGCGTAGATTCTTTTTGCGTTAATAAAAGAAACGCATGGCACCATCGTGACGAGTGATTTGCAATACTTTTGGATTCATGGAATAAAAAATTTCTGGTCGTCTCATAGGTGACAAGGCAAGTGAACGATTTAAAATAAGTACATTGAAAACTTTTTTATTTACTGGGTAAGCAATGAATACTGTTTAATTAAAATGAAGGAATAATTCATTGTCAAAATGGTCAAATTTTTTGAAACTACCCGTTACCGACTAATTAAAATGTTGTTTTTGTTTGGTCTCTCTTCCTTTGGATTAAAGTTAATTTACACTCATTTACAATTTCTAAAGAATTAACAACTGAATGTTATAGTTTTACAGGAGCATTCTTTGTTGGAAATGTAATTTTCTGCTAAATCTGTTAGAAAATAATGATTATTAATGTCTCATAGTCTCATACGAACAGTTAAAACGGCATTCAAACATAAAGATTACACAATACAACATTTTACTCTACTATTTAAGTTCAAGGTTCTCACCAGTGCCATACATTTGATATATGGTAAAACTTATATTATTGATCATAAGAAAGTGACAATTATTACAATAAATTTTGCACTAAAATGGGAGAATGAGGTTTATTTGATACATTTAATTATAACAAATTTATGTATAGTAATTTTAGAAAATAAGGTTATGATTTTCATTTTGTTTTATTATTTTTAAATAATGTTTAGCAATGTTTCCTTTCAGACAATGGTGTTAACCACAAACTCAAGAGCCAGGATGACTTTACAAACCTGTCAAGGAATTCTCAAGTTGAGTAAATTAAAATCAAATGCAACTGGACTTGTATATTGTTTGACAGGCAGTCAAGTCCCTAGGTGTAACAAAAGTTCCTTTCGGTTCAATTACCAAGATGCCCTAAACATTGAAACTGCCTTACTGGAAGATGAAATAAGTGCAAGGGACATGGTTAGGCAGTTCTGTCAGGAGAAACTAATGCCAAGGATTTTACTTGCAAACAGGCAGGAAATTTTTCATAAAGAAATAATGACTGAAATGGGTTCTCTTGGACTGTTAGGATGTACTCTGGAAGGATATGGTTGTGCTAATATGTCTTATGTAGCCTACGGTTTGATAGCAAGGGAAATAGAACGCGTCGACAGCGGGTATCGGTCCGCTTACAGTGTTCAATCTTCCCTAGTTATGTTTCCAATATATGCGTATGGTTCTGAGGAACAGAAAGAGAAATACTTGCCCAAACTAGCGAAAGGAGAAATAATCGGTTGTTTTGGACTAACAGAACCCAATCACGGAAGCGACCCAGGTGGAATGGAAACGAGAGCCAAGTACGATCCCTCAACAAAAACGTACAAGATCTCGGGGAGCAAGACGTGGATCACAAATTCACCTGTCGCAGATGTCATTGTTCTCTGGGCAAAGTGTGACGATGGGGAAGTGCGGGGATTTATTTTGGAAAAAGAAATGAAAGGAATCAGTTTACCAAAGATAGAGGGTAAGTTCGCCCTCCGAGCATCCTCTACAGGGATGATTCTCTTGGATGATGTTCATGTACCGGAAACACAGCTCATGCCCAAAGCTGTGGGCCTCAAGGCGGCATTTGGGTGTCTAAACAACGCCCGCCTGGGTATTAGTTGGGGAGCCCTCGGAGCAGCTGAGTTTTGCCTTGAGACTGCACGACAGTACACCCTTGACAGGAAACAGTTCGGGAAACCTCTTGCTAGCAATCAACTCATACAAAAGAAAATGGCCGACATGCTCACCGAAATTTCAATAGCATTGCAGGCTTGCCTGCATGTGACTAGACTGAAGGAGAAGAATATGATAGCACCTGAGATGATATCGATGCTCAAGAGAAATTCGACAGGAAAGGCGTTGAACATAGCCAGAGAAGCAAGGGATATGTTGGGTGGAAATGGTGTGTGCGACGAGTATCACATTATAAGACACGTTATGAACCTGGAAGCCGTCAATACGTATGAAGGTACTCATGACATCCATGCACTCATATTGGGACGAGCCATAACGGGTATTCAAGCCTTTAGCTCCTGATGATCGGGCTGGTCACTGAGACCGGCTCCTTTTCAAAAGTAGATCTAATGTGGTCTTTGGACTGCAGACGCAAGAATTTGCTTCAAATTTCCACATACAAAATAAATATACAAATAATTTAGAGTAGAGCACTTTATTCATTTCGTACGGATTGTTCGAGTAAACGGCCAACTGATGATTGTAGTTTAATTCACGTAACTCGCTGAACAGTTGAGACAGTGGCACTCGGTTCAATTTGAAGTTAAAAATTGTTTAAAATATACCGGAATTCGTCCTTCATTTTTACCTGCGCCCAAGAGTATAAAAACTATGGCTACACCTCCTTTTATTCACATACCTTGGGTTATTATTACTGCATGTGTTAATTGTTATATTTTTTATTTGTTATAGTCCTTTTCCCTACTTCATTTATCTCTTCTTCGTATTTTGTATTTGGGCTATTATCGATTTGTGTAAATCATTTAATTAGTAGGTTCGCAATACAACGGCTTCGTATTTTTTAGAGTTTTTGCTCGATTTACATGGTATCGTACTGTAGCTTGACCTGTTAACACGCTTGTACGTCTGAAATGTCACTGCATCCCATTTTGAACACGGCCATACAACATTCTACCACCTGACTTAATTAACGATCACAATTTCAACCTGTCTTAAAATATAACATCTTTGGATTCTGACAAAAAGCTTACGGCCAGTGCGAATTTGTACTCAACTTATACCAATAATTATTACAAGTATGCATTCTTAAAAAAATATTTTTGGATTAGCCAATCAATGGTACGCATTTTGCTAGACTAGAACAATACAAATTTTGTGCATGAAAGATGGATGCATTGGAATGGTAAGACTATAACATGGCCTTTTGATTTGACTTACCAATTGGAAAGGGTGAAGAGAAAGATGTACAGGTTGCCGGCTCAATTATTAAATTTACTGCGGTTCCTTCACAATTAGAAAACCATGCACTTCAATTACGTGGTCGACTCTACACCAAACATAAAATAAATGAGATCGGTAAATAAGAGACGCAGAATAGGTCTTACAAGTCGGAAACAAATATCATTAAAATTAAACAATATTAATATAAATATAACGAATAAAGTGAGGAAATTCGGTATGGTGCAGTGCACCAGGGCCGCAGTCGCGGATTTATTGATCCTTAGATGACGATTCCAGTGAGATTCCCAAGGTTCCCTGCATTCCTACCTATCCCATGTGACCAACCGTCGCTTTTACTTGAAAGTGAAGAACATTGTTAATTGTCCCGAAAAATGAAATCCAGTACTTATATTGTGAAATGTTAATTATGATGTAATGCTATCTTCAACAAGCTATTTCAAACGCCAAATTTCAGAGACAAACATGGCAAATTAAAACGTTGACTTCATTGGGGTAGAAACCGTAGAATGTTTAAAGTAGAGAAGGCCACAAAATGGCGACTTGTACTCTTTGAGTATAAACCGTTGATTATTTGAACTGCAGTTTAAAAATTATTTGGGCAAAATTTAATAAATGATTTACATCGGAACATGATATTAAAAACTATGTATAATCGGTGACAGTACATTGTACAGGTGAATTTGGCCGATAAATAAAATTATGATAAAGAGTAGAAAACTACAGAAGTCACGTAAAAGCTACATTTACGTAAGAGGCCACATTTAATGGTACTCTAATTTGAAGCCCGTAAATAAAGACAATGTCTTAATGACCGCGAGAGACAAACTATCACATTACGTGAAAAAAGCACATTCATGTATTGCAAATAGGGAATTAATAAATATAAAAGTCGAGAAGTACGTTAAAGCTTTAACAAAATATTTTCAAAAAAGTTCCAAAGCTTCTCATAGAGAAAATAAACAGAGCGGGAAGCCGGTGATTCCCGACATTCAACGAAAATATTCGAAGACGAAGGGAACCATCTTATAGTTCAAAATGCCAGACGCATGAGCTTTAAAATTGCAGTTTCGTCTGTTGCAGGATCCTATGATTTTGTTCCAAGTTACCATAAATTGTTGATATCAAAAAACTGTAAAAATTTATCGAATTTCACAAGTTGTTCAATTAGTCTAGTCGGAGCAAGTTGTCGATGGTTTTTTATACATTTCTTGCAACATACCGTTGAACATACCTCCCGTTTGCTTTAATCAGTTTTATCCAGATTTGTAAAGGTTTGCAGTGAAGAAACGAAAGAGAAACGACAATGAGTTTTGATGGAGGATACAATTCGTCGTATACCAATCAAGATCCGACGATGAACGTGCCTGTCACATCTAAACAAAATTTGGCCCAACTATCACCCTATCTCAATTTCGATCCCGTTTATTTACCACCAAGTCAACCGGAGTTTATATTTATAGATGGGAATGCAAGACAGCGAGGTAGATTCGAATTGGCTTTTTCACAGGTAATCTGACAAAAATATGTCAAACTCAGGATTTTGTCGTGAAGTAGTTTCAGTTACATCTGATAATACTTTATTTTCTCCGTTTAGATAGGAGCTTCATGTATGGTGGGTGCAGCTCTAGGAGGAGTAGGCGGCTTCTACAATGGCTTGAAAATCACAACAAAATTGGGGCAGACTGGCCCTCTGAGAAGGACACAAATGTTAAATTACATAATGAAGCAGGGAGCAGCCAGAGCAAACACATTAGGGACAATTGCAGTGTTGTACAGTGGATTCGGAGTTATCCTTTCTTGGCTCAGAGGTAAATATTAATTAAGTTTTACTGTATATGTATCACATTTATTGTATATCAAAATACAGTATTCAATATTACAGAATTTGTTTATCATTTTTTATAAAGTAAGAAAAAGAGTGAAACAAAGCATCAGTGCAGAATTTTCCCCTTTCGTCCTATCAGTATTGCTTGACTTGTGCTCCTTTTAATTTTTCTGAATTGAAATTTCTTCAGGTCATGATGATGAATTGAACACAATAGCAGCAGGGACCGCAACAGGCCTTCTCTACAAATCCACATCAGGTTTAAGGAAATGTGGAATTGGAGCTGCAGTAGGCTTTTCACTATCTGGTCTTTATTGCCTTGTCACAGCCAAAGACAAACTAGAAGCCATGTTTAGAAGGTAATCAAAGGCCAGCCATCAGGCATGTATTAAGTAAAATTTACTAAAACAAAACTCAAAAACTGTGTTCATAGTATGTTATTTGTGAAGAAATCAAAAAAATAGAAAAACATTAATTGATTTGATTCTCAATTCTTCAATAATTGAATTTATTTAGAAGTCAATTCAGGGGGTCTGTTTCACTTTCACTTTACAATAACTCATTTTGACGATTTTATAAATGCTAATTCCATCTACTTGAGCAATGAAATCTCAAGTGTAAGACTTCTGATGAAGAAAAGTTACTTCAGGTGCTTTCTTATTCCTTCATTATTAAATAATAATTATTATAATACATATACAAAATCAGTTCAAATGACCATATTGGCTACATTGGAAGAACCTAAATGTCGACCTTAGGATCACCTTCCCCTTTGTGGCACAATGAATTTTACCGGGCACAAATGGAGTAGGATGAGATTGTCATAAAATCCTTTTGTTATGCTATTTACTCAGAGAAAACGACCAGAATTTCTGGTTCTTTCCGAACGCTTTGGCGTCTTCCAGAGTTTCTGGTAATTTCTTATTTAATGTTTCCGGCAAAAATACTGAGCAGGAAAATCCGATTAAAATCATGATCAAGAGAACTGCATTTGGCAGCCGAACGTCAATCGTAGCACCCTGTAACGGGACAAAAGTTTAGGATTCATTGAAATAAACAACTGCGGTGCCTTACAACATATGTACCTACCAAATAGATAATATATGGACCAGTGATACCTATGATATTTGACACCGTACCACCAATGGAAGTGCCTGTTTGTCGTACACAAGTTGGATAGATCTCAATTGTCCTCAACCACACTACGTAGAAAGAAGTGGTGAGGGTCAGTTTGACGAGGGTAATGAGTATTAGTATGAGGTGATCGGCTCCGACTGAAAGCGCAGAGGAAAATAAGTGGATCAGCACCATTCATATGTTCCGAATGAGGTTCTTATTGATGGTGAGAACTAAAAGACAACTCACTTGTTTGAGCAACTACAGCGGCCAAACAGAAAAAGGAGCCAAATGCATAGGAAATAGCATGCGTCCATCTGCGACCTATTTTGTCACTCATGACCTTTCCCAACACATAGCCAGGCAGCTCTACCAGCGACTGCCAGAAGAAATTCATGAAAGGATTCCCGGACATTGTGGTGACACTCAGGGTGATGACGTAGTAGCAGAGTCCAGAAACTGACCTACAACGAAACAAAATTAATTTATAAACACTACCTGGACGATAATTGGGCACTGGGCGTACCTACCAAGCAATGACCATCAGGACTGTGTTTTTTCCCAGTCTCCAATTGGCAAACAAACTGGCCAACCCATAGAATTTTTCTTTTTTGTCTCGAATTTTCTCCATAACCGAGTAAGTGTTTTTCGGTAACTTGGACCCATTCACACGAGCTATGTATTTTAGGACGTCAACGGCTTTCTCCATTTCACCTCTGCTTGCCAACCATCTGGGAGATTCTGGTAACAATCTAAGAAAATAAAATCAAAGGAATTTCATTGATTTTTTGTGTGGGTTTTATATTGATTGGGTCGTATTTTAGCGACGAACCTACTTGTATAAACAAAAGCAAATGATATTCGGCAGTGTCGTTACGAGCATGATGAGTTTCCAGTCTCTGACGACCCAAGCCACAAATGCGAGGATGCATAAACCGAAAACCCAGCCGGCACATTGCAGAAAGGCTATGTAGGAACGGGTTTTTTCATCAGAGACCTCCATACCTGAAAACAATATTTTTAGTGGAATCCTGTCGATTTATTTTGAAGGTGTAAACAACGATAAGCCTAAGGAGTTTGATGGGTGATGGGTGAGAAATTTCCATAATGATCAGAATTTAAGGAAATTCTTCAAGAAGGTTTTGAGACCAAACAGAAAATAAATTAAGGAGATTAAAAGATGTGCTACTATCTCTTAATTTTTACTCTTTCTTGACACACAACGAAATACCGGTTTCCCGGTAATACCTACTGATAACAAGTGGAGATTGGAAGACACTGGTTGATGCCAAGCTACCCAAGGCAATGGAAAAGAGAAAGACATAGTAGTAGGCCGATGTAAACACCGAAAGTGTTCGTCCTATTACCAAAACCGCAATAGATATGTAGAAAACAGGTTTCCTCCCGTACCTACGGAAACAAAAAAATATTCACTTCATGATGAAAATTTCTGATGTGCCTTTTTGGCCTGCCCCTTACATGTCACCCAGCTGTCCGAAGAGGAAGGTACCAATGATCTCTCCTATACGACCTGCTGCAAATGTGTTTGACACATAAATTTCTTTGTTACAAACCCAGCTTTCTTGCGTAGGTACCGTTTCAGAGTACCATTGCCTGTCGAAGTCCCACCCATACATACAATCTGAAAAGTTTAATAGAGAAAAATATTTTATAAATATTGTTGTTTCATATAGTTGTTACTGGTGCGCTATACTGTCGTTGTGCCGAGATGCTGCTGCCAACTCACCAACTGGTGTTTCATCTGTCACATTTTCCACAAACATTTTACATGAACTATATTTCATTTTTCCGGAGTTGTTTTCTCTGAAATAACAAAATTGAAGTATCATTGAACGAATAGTACTGGTCTATGGGTCTGTGGTCTCGTATATCGTGTTTAATGTGCATCACGTCTGTGTTCCTGCATGAAAGTCCCCAAAATTGAAATCGACAAAACTTCAATTCTATAGAAAAATACAGTTGTAGATACAACTAACCAACGTGAGATGTTACACACTGATGATCGCGATGGAAAACACAAGGCCTTGAAGTTCCGTACTGTCAATGTAACTAACTAAATAAAACCCACACCCGAGGTAAATAAGTTAATTGCAATTTAAAGAAGACAAAACGACTCAGAAAAAGTCACTCAACCTTAACAGGATTTTTTACGTGGACCTTTACACCAGTCAGATTTAACAATTTGTAATTTACTAAAAGAAATATCTAGAGCTAGTTTTGCTTTATTAATACATGAATGGGATGAATACACATTCACATGCAAAGAATTGTGATCTAGTGTGAACTGCCACTTTATCTTAAGGAATGAATAACTCCGAAAGTATCGATAACTCGGAATACCGTAATAAAGTAACCACCTGTGGTTTGTATACAGTCAAGGTGATGGAAGAATAGCAAAATTAAAAAATAAAAATAGTTCTGATAAATAGAAAAGTAAATAAAATAAAAGTTTCAGTTTGATTTCATTCTAAGCAAAAGTGCCACCTGAATTAGATAGATTTCAAAAATGTTATTAAGAATGAGGTGTAAGCATCCTACCACCTCCTGCAGCAAAATTTACATCAACGAATTGGTCGTTCCCCATAATCCATTGTCTGACCCGGATAAACTGATTATTTACAGAAAACGCAGATAAAGTAAAAGGAGTTGGGGGGCCCCCCAGAAAGCGAGAGAGGCGACCCAGACACAACTTACTTGGGAAGCCATTTGTCCTTCCACTCGTCCAGCGTGTAGTTGGTCGTCTCGAGTCCAGGAATGTGACACCAATGGTCAGGTATTGTCATCACAAGGATGATATTCAGGTAAGGCATCGTCAAGAGTATGACCAACAAGAAGTTGTAGAGGAAGTTGAATCTCTTCTGGAACCTTCCACCGTTTCCGATGGCCTCCATGAGCTGGTCGAACAAGGAGTCATCCCCTTCGCCAGGTTCCTCTTGGAACGGCTCTTTCTGCTTACCGACGCCCTCGTCTGCCTTCTCCGGAACATTTGCCACTTTCAGGTCGTCACCCATCCTCGGTCTTTGCCGATTTTTCCTAACTGTGCGCCGCCGTCATTTTCACCGCTCTATCTCTTTCCCTTCACCTCTTCCTGTCACCTTCTGTTGTCTCTCTCCTAAGGTTTTTCTCTTCAAACAAAAGTCAAATCTGTTTAAAACCTACACTGTTTTCCTTGATGACTGTTGTAAGAGCTGTCTTCTCGTTCCCTCACTCTCTTACTCTCTGTCTCTCTCTTTCTCATGTACTGTCTTCCTGACTTGATCTCTTATCATGATCCTTTGTCTACTGCTCGATTTCTTGTTCGTCTCAGTTTCGCTTGCTAAATGGTCTCATCATTCTATTAGGCCGAGTCGGTAATTATTGACCATGTCGAGACGTTTAGAAGCATAAAATGTCCCAATTGAGAAAAGCTTCGGCACAATTTTCTCATCTCCGTTTCTTTCGTTCTCATTGAGGCAACGGCCGCTGAATTTGGGTGTCTCATGGTGGAATTTTTGTGGAGGTCGGCCAGCAGCAACGACAGTAAATGCCCTTTTTTCTCATCTTCCATTCATTTTTTTATTGGTTTTTGCCATGAGCCATTTTGATGATATTTTTCCCTGTTCGTCTTGAATAAAAATTTTTTTTCCTAAACTCTCTCTCTCCCTCTCCCACTCTCGCTAGCTCTTATTTATTCTTATTGTTTGTGGTCTTTATTTTTCGGTTCTTTCATTCCTGGTTTATTTAATTTCTGTACTATTTTGGCGTTCTGTCATACTTACTTCAACTTCTTGGTTTTTCGCCATTTTTCTTTATCATTATTTTCAAATGAATAATAAATGTTTCATCTTTATTTTTAATACATCGAAATTCATTGCACGCTATCAGCTTTGTCCATGACCATATTATTTCCTGCACCAATAAAATTCTTCAACTTTCACTGGTTCGTTACAAAATTTGAAGTTCTTCTCAAATAATTCCTAGGGATCTTTATAAGAACCAAAATGGACAGACTCAACGTTTTACCTTTGGATTTTTTACATTCGAATGGAATTATAAAAAATGTTTTTGTCCCAATTTTTGGTTTTCATTTTGATAACAAAGCAATTGTTTTCCTATTATCAGGTTTTATATTTCAAATGCAAACAACTGGGGGAAGGACCAACAAATTGTTGTCTAGATGGAATTACATTGTTGACAAACAATTATGAATGAGAATGAATTTTGTAATAGTACATTTAATAGTCGAAAACCTGGTGAAACGAATATTAAAACTTTTCCTTTAATTAATTATGTAGGTTGAAATACTGAGAATTAATTAATTTTACTATTCACCCTTATTTTATGTTATTGTTTTTCTAAATTACTGTAATCATTAAAATTTAGTTTTAAAGATGTCTTTGGTTTGAAATTTCTGTGCCACTGCCTGTGCCCCCCCCAAAAAAAAAAGAAGAGTTATAAATTTCAAACCTTTCTGGTTCCTACTTCTTCATAACGTTTTAATTCTCATTTTATCGTCGTAGTATCTCTTCTGCATAGTCCTCTGGTAGCTAATCGTCAAATCATGTATTTTCTGAAGCGCCTTCAACATTTAGAGGCTCCTTTAACCATCATAAAACAGTATTATAGATTTTAAGGTGCACTCACGTAACGTAAGCATCACGTCATTCTCTTTTTCGGCATTTTGTTTTTATCAATATTTACTCGCGTCAGAAGTTCTTACAACGACAGATTAATCTTTTAGTTTTGTTTACTTTCATCTTATTGTGGAAAACTGGCATGAGCCTTTGCCGAAAGTAGTACATAATAGGGGGAATGTGTGTAAGGGGGAAAGAGAAGACAAGTAAATTGAGACCAAGGACTCAATCAAAAGTATTTGATGTTCACCGTTCACTTTGGGTTGAACTTAAAGTACCTAACCAGGCTGGAGTGGTGACCAATAATGTCTACATTTAATTCACATATTGTTTACGAATAATTCCTGCCCGTTTTGGATTTATTCCCCTTCTTGAACGTATTTCTTTCGAACAGTGTTTCCATCCTCCATTACTTAAAAAAGAGCCGAAACATTTCGGTCAGATAATTTGAGACTTTATTATTTAAATACTTAAGATAGATAAGATAAGATAATTTTTATTTATCTTCTCCCCATTTTGTGTTTAATTTATTCACTTGGCAAGTGTATTGTTGAATTTTGAGTTATTAATTAAAAGTTTTTCCATCTAAGTTAAGCACCTCATTAATGTTACATTCGACATAAGTATTTAAATTTTTCTTTGTATATCAAATTGTTTAGTTACTAAAAACCCAAGTTTCACAAAGTTATTTACATCTGAAAGCCTAAATTCACTTTAGTACACTTCAATTCAAAATTAAATACCTTAGAACTGTTCACCAAGTAGAGTTTTTCTCTGCCTGAATCTGGAAGATCTGTCAAAAAGTGAAATTCACTTCTTGGATGATTACAGCAGCAGCAGCAGCAATATTTTTATTTGCAATAAACGGTAATTGGAAATTACGAAGTTTGGGAGTTTGCGAACGGCCTCGTTCACTTCCGGTTTCAAACAAATGTATTAAATTACTTCCGTTTCGGCTGATTTGGCAGGTTGTCAAGATTAGCTGATTTTGCTTTGGCGAGAACCTGAGACACTTGAAATACTCCAAAAAACAAGATATAGTTGATAGAAAATTTTTTAAATTAATATGTTTCGAGAGACTAATTGTCAGTAGTACTTTACTTTTCAGCAGACACGGAGGTACCTGGTATTCTGCTAAATACGACCTGACTCAGACAGGTACCTAGACAGTCTGGTCGTAGGGAGAGCTCACTGTTGCGTTGGACATTGTCAATTTTAACCGTCTGAAGGGTACTCGTTTGTAAAAAACTACTAAGATTTCCAGGTTCTGCCTCGTCTTCAAAGTATTATGTTTGTCGTATTTCGCTGTTGCAACCAAGGTACACTATTTTTTTGTCTACGACGCATTAAACTTGTTTAAAACAAATCATTTGAAAGTTCATACATAAGTTAAAGGTAAATTTGTGAATGATACATTTAAAACAAGGAAGTAAATTTTTACTGTTTACAAATATAAAAAATCACAAGACCAATATTATCAGGAGGCAAAGTAATTTAGGGGATTGCTTGAGGTAGTTGAGCTCAAATTATACTGTGTCACCTGAAGTATATTACCATAAGTATATTAAACAGTCACAAATCGGTACCCGATTGTTTCAAACAAAGATAGTTTGCTTAATGAACTTGTAAAATTAGGTTCAATACAGTGCGAGCACCCAAGTATTGTAAACAAAATACAATTAAATAAACCAATGCTTGTAGACTTTAAATGGTTAGGCACTTTGGTTTTTGTCACTGATTCTTAGGCTGTCTAAGCAAGCTGAAGAAAAGTCACTTTTTACTTTTCGATTTCACGGCTTTCTCCAATCCCTTCATACACTTATCTGTCATATTATATTTTTCTTTTAGTATGCTGAAAGCCACTGCTACTTGGTTGCCCTGTACCTGAATTTGCGGTCCCTTTTTCCCTGGTACTGATGGAATTAGAGTTGTGCTGGCCGCTGCCTTGTGCTGCAGCTCTTTAGAGAAAGCTGTCACGTTCACCCCGTAACATTCCAAGTTACTGATGAGAGTAACTTTTTTGTTACCGGTTCGGAGACAGGTCTCGAATTCAATAAGAGGCATTTTACCTTTATGAAGAATGGTCTCACCGTTGCCGCAGTTGGACACCTTGTGTTGAACAGACATTTTATCGAGGAGACCAGCTAATAAATTACCCCGAGAGATCACGTTCTCCCCTTTTAGTACTTGATTGAGTATGGGGTCTAGAACTATGAATTCGGGTCTAGTGGGATCCGCGAGGTTTTCACTCTTAATGTAGTCATTAAGGTGGTTTCTCACGTCGTTTTTGGTTAGCTCGTCATGTTTTTTTAGACCGAACTTGGCGAAGAAAGGAAGAGATGCCGCCGAGACGAAGTAAACCTGTTGAATGACAGGTTTATTGTCACCTTTAGAATCGATCACGACGGACACCACATTATAGGGATCTACGAAGCTCTTCACTAGAGGATGATCTGAATTTCCTGACGCGATAGTAAACTCATTTTTCGGCAACTGCTGGAGTTTGATGATTCCTTCGAGAGATTTCTCCTGTAGAAATATGGAAAACTTTTTCCAACGGGTTTTTTTCAGGTTCAAACTTTTGCCCTCCGGAAGATTGGCAAGAATATACTTCCCGTAGAAAGTGGCTGGCAGAATGGGATACAAAGTTTTAGGTATCGTTTTCACGGATTTCATAAAACAATATTCTAACAATTCGCTGTTTACATCTTTTTCCGGTTCCGGTTCTTGTAGCTCTGCTAGTTTTGACTCATTCAACACCGTTTGACTAAGATTTTCTTCTTCTTGGTCCACCTCTTTTGCCACCAATTTTTCAGTACTCAGTTCTTCTACTGCATCAGAATCTAATGTGGTAGCTTGGTTATTTATGACGGTCTGAAACAAAACATATACATGTATTCCCCAATGAAAATTGTTTATTTATTTAGGTCTTACAAAGTTAGGTGTATTACACCATTGCATAGGCTACAGACTATGTCAAGCATTAATGAAATGTGGGGTAAAAATTAATGACTCCCCAGATAAAAGTTTAAAGATAGATACTTCTTAATTCATGAGATTGAATGCTTCAGAAGATTAAGAGACTTAATGCTTTCATTGAATTTGTTTTGGCTTTTAGGCAAATCAAACTACTCACCCAACTTGGAGGACCCAGTTGCATGAGAGAACTATTATTTTGCATTTTAAACAGGTAGTCTCCAGCAGTATGGTATATTTTAAGTAATTTTCCAACATCCTTATTCAGGTTTGGGTCCACCACATCACTCTTATCACACAATGAAACTCCCACTGCAACAGCTGCTTTATTGCTTATTAAATTCACACCAATGGGGTCTTTCTTTTTAAAGTTTACATCACAATGTAGTAATCCTTCCTTGTAGATTCCAGGAAAAAATAAGTCTGCACCATTTTTTAGTTTGTCCAAGACAGGTTCACTGATTGTATAGACAGGAACCATGTCTGGAAACTTCCACAACATGAAAACAGTAGGCAACCTCACATTGCTATCTACTACTTCAATATACATTGGAATTTTATTTACACAATATATGTCCACTTCTTCATCTTTGAATGTTGTCACCTTTATCCTGACTACACTTTCTTTGCTGCTAATGAGGCTTGCTATGTCTTCATCCTTCAAAGCAGGGAAGAGAGATATTAAGTCGCTACCAAATTTCTTTTTCTCAGTGTTTTTCAACTGATTTTGACAACGAAGTTTGAATTGTTTCTTGAACATTTTGAGTTGCCTAATTACTGATAATAAATTTGTACATCACTGTTTACCTGCACAGAAAAATTTATTCTTTAAATTGTCATTTAAAATTTATACATTACAATAAATACAGCAGTAGGTAGTAAGTAGCTGCAAGTTCTAAATGACATTTCCCAATATTATAATCCAGTAGAGTAACACAGTTCATGTCCAAATTTTTGGTACTTTTTTGTTTTACAGGTGGTTAAAGTTTGAAAAACCTTAAAATTTTATAAATAATTTAAGTCATCAAAGTATTATACTCTTACACTAATTGGTGTTTACATTGCCCCAAGTGGGCCTTTTGTGTTTACTCTTTGTGAAAAACTGCATCACATAAGAAAAAAATAATAAAATTTTGTATGTCATGGGTATGCATGACATATCTTTAGTGGTAAAAATTTTATGTTGTTCGGGTTCATTTCTTAAAACTAAAGTCATTGTAACCTTAAAATTTTTAAATTATCAGTAAAACAACTTAATCTCATAATAAGGTAAAGGATGATGCGAAAATGTTCTTTCCATTTCATTATGTGTTAGATACCGGCACCGAGAGAAGCAGGCCAACTGGACTGCATTGATTAAAAGTCCATTAAAAGACAACGAACAACATCGAACCACACGATTACCCATTGAAAGATGTCGGTGAGAACATTGGCATATTTACCGAAAACAAAAATAAATTCAGGTTCTTCTTTGATTGACAATTTTCTTACATCTTAAATGTAAACCTTACTTTTTTACAATTTAATGAGAATGTTAAATGCGAAGCAATAAAATATATATAATAAGTTGGACAGTAGGTCTTAACGTGGCAGTAGCTTTACTGGACGTTACTCCAACGTTAAATTGGCAACTCTGTCCTTTGCAGTATAAATACTAGTGTTCAGTTAAAGTGAAATGTCGATAAAAGGAACGTTATTTATTTATGCTGGTTGAAGGAACGTTAAAACGGTGATAATGGCCTTCGTGTCAGAGAAGAATCTCATTCCGTCGGAAATATTGGACGATTTAAGTAGTCGGTTTATAGTGAACATACCTGAGGAGGAAAAGAGAGAGCCCATTAGGCTCTGCTTTCAGGTCGAATTGGCCTACTGGTTTTATTTAGATTTTTTCTGCACCGAAGATCCCAACCTGAAGACTTGTGGTATGAAAGAGTTCACAGCACAGATTTTTGAACATATTCCCTTTTTAACTCCCCTCCTTAAAAATTTAGATAAAATCATAGACGACTGGCGTATGTACAAATCCTCCGTTCCTACTTATGGCGCTATTGTGTTAAACGAAGACCTGACAAAGGTTTTATTAGTTCAGAGTTATTTTGCCAAATCCTCTTGGGGATTTCCCAAAGGAAAGGTTAATGAATTAGAGATCCCCCATAATTGTGCAGTGAGAGAGGTAAGTGCACCCACAGTTTTAGTCAGTTTTCATCAATTTTTTTGCGCCTGACATAATATAATAATGCTTTGTTCTGTTTTGTGGTGCTGCTGCCACTCTTCAGGTGTTTGAAGAAACTGGTTTAGATATAAGTAAAATGATTGATGAAAATGACTTTATAGAAGCAAATGTAAATGAACAAACCATAAGACTGTATGTAGTGTCTGGAGTCAACGAAAATGTTAAGTTTCAACCAAGGACAAGGAATGAAATTAAGAATGTTGAGTGGTTTACAATAACTGATTTACCCTCAAGTAAAAAAGATATGACATCCAGAGTCAAAATTGGTGTGGGACCAAATTCGTTTTTTATGGTTTTACCTTTTATAAAGTAAGTATTTATTAGGTGTTTGAAAATAGTTTCATATGATTAACCAGTACTAGTTACATTCAATTGTGAAAGTTTTTATAATAATTCACAAAAGTGTTAAGCATAAAATTTGAAAAGCAGAAATACATATGTTGTCACACTAACCAACTGTACTAAAATTCCCAACTAAAATGAATGATTTTGTAAATTTTACAGGAGAATTAGGAATTGGATTCAGGACAGGAAATTGGAAAGCAAATCAACTGGAAAGCAATGGAATGGAAGGAGACACAGGCACAAATCAATGGGTGAGACTCCCAGCAATTCGTCACCCTTACAACTCCAGTCAACGTCAGCCAAGAACAAACGCCAAAACCAAGTACCTCAAGCACTAGAGGTAATACTGTGACAATTTTGTGTTCTTTATATTTTGTAAGTTACAGATGGTCATAAATTTTTGTAATTTTTTCAGAAGGATTTTTTACATTACTCAATGGAGAAAAATCCATTAAATTCAAAAAATACAAGAAACACAAATAAACAGCAGCAGAACAAAACAAATTTTAAGAGGCAATTATTTAGTAAGTTTGTTATTTTTTTGTGTTACAGTGTTTCACCAAAGGATCAGTTAATTTCATTTTTGTAAACTTTTTTGTTTTCAACAATCTTTGTAAAATTTCACCATCAGCAACAGCATTTTTTAGAATTTTTGTCACTCTCTCTAATTTGCTGCTAATTAAGCCTGTTCTCAACTTTGACATACTTAGTGCTGCTTAAACACTGTAATGGAGGTTGTTATTTCTTGTCTACTTCCCCATTCCTCTGTGGTTCCAATATTACAAAATGTTGGAAACGAATCTATTAAAATAGATGCTATTTCTTTTTTTAAAAAAATCAAATCATGTGTAATCATGTTTAGTTTTTATGCCTGTTTAAGCAATGTACCTTAACCTAACTTTTGTCTTGAATCTTTATTCTAAAACAATTCAGTTTTTAATCCCAGTATATATCAATACCAAAATATGTTGCTTATTTATTCTGTTTAGGTGATGATGAAAAACATAGAGAAGTAAGAATCCTTTGTGATACTTCAGACTTCAACAATGGCACAACCATGGGGCCCAACAACAACACCTTCAACAATAAACATCAATCAAGGAAGAAGATGCAGAACCAAGAACTGCAATTCATAGTTCCTAGATGGTTAAATTTCAAGTTAGACAAAATCTCCATCCTGAATTGTTTTGATGACTGATCAAATATGGCAGAATTAGAATTTCATTCATCTCATTGATGTCATGAAGAATATAAAATGCTAATGAAGAAAAGCAAACAGGTGGGGTGGGGGGGAGGGAAAAAGCAATTTACTGTTTATAAAAAAGTTTTTAATTAACTTCCTTTAACAAAAAGGAAACATATGGGGAGAGGAGACTGTGATGTTTTAATTATTTTTTGTTGTTTTACCCAAAATTTTTTTTAGCCCCAAAAAGATATCATGTGTTCAAACCATGTGCTCACTGATAATCAGGATTGGAATGTTTTTTAAAAATAGACAAAAGAAACTAAGCTATAATAATGACAGACCAAAGAGGAAGCATCTTATAATATATACAGAAAAATACTTTTTTAATTTGATTTTCTTAAATTTAAATTTCTCACTTTGTTCATATTTTGAAAGTTTGCCCTTTTTACCATATATTTTGAGGGTTCTTTACTGTGTAAAAACAATTTAAAAAAAGTTGGAAGTGTTATTACATTCAAAGTGCACCATTACAAGCAATATAAAAGAAGCATAAAGTCAGATGGATGTCATTGTAAAAGTACACCATCTCAAATACCTCTGATAATGCTACTTATGGCACAGATACAAATTGATATCATAATTAACTTTTCAGGTTGGAAGAGAAAAAGTAGAAAAATACCCCAAAACACATAGAACTTATCACATCAATTAAAACTAGTTATGTGTCCCATTTTTTCAGACACATTATTTTAATAAAACAATTTCTTTTTATGGGTGAGGAAGGTTATTCTGTGAAGGAACACATGTTATATTTATATTGCCTACTCTCTACCCAACTCAAGGGAGGAGAATAGGAAATTTCAACTTCAATATTTCATCTGTTTTAATTCTTCAATTTGATTGTATCAAATTGGAAATATGTTGGAAGCTACTTGTACCTGCATACATGCATCATGGAACCAATTATTTTGTTGCTGTATATGCAAAAACATCTTATCTAGGTAGTCAGCAGTTTTAATACTTGAGCAAAATTAGGAAAAAATTAATTCACAATTTTAATAGTTACATTTCCTCATCACTTTATCTTCTTATTTATTGGTGCAAATATTGGGGTGGAGTATTATTTAATGGAACAATCTTCACCTATTGAAATTGTAGAGTTTCTTTGTAGGATTTTAAAATAGAACCAAGTAATCTTTAAAAAAATTGGCTAATTTTTTAAATTTAATTACCTTAAGCAATCAGTGTTGAAAGTTAAAATATATATTAATGTCAAATTTGGTTTTTTTAATCAAGACAGAAGTCAAATTCACACAGATCACTATGTCCTAGAGGAGAAGGGACACATTTGGGAACTCAATATGAATATCAAAGCCCTAATTAATTGGTCATGTAGAAGATCATAAAAAACACTTGTAAAAGGGTTGTTGAATATCAGCAAACCCAAAGAATGTGTAAAATATTCAAAGGTAACTGTTATGATTCTGATAAGTATATGTAATTTTCCTTGTCTTACGCATTTTGATAGAGCATATAGAGACTTAATTTGAGAGAAATGTGTCATATCACAATTAATTAAAAGTCCAAATCGATCCAAGTTATTGCTTAACGAAAACTATACGGGAATGTAAAATTAACATTGTAGACACTAAATTTTATGCAAGCAACCTTCAAGGAACCCGTTGCCGTAAGAAATTTAATATAAAAATAGTGAGATAAAAAAACTCCAAATTCGACTGCCATCTTGACTTTCAAAGTGTCACCAAAACTTTGCATCGTTTCCAAACGTTGGCAGAACTCACAACTGGAAGTGCTTAATCAAAATGTCCGAGGTTTTGACAGAAGAACAAGAGCAGGTGAATATCTCAGCGTTACGCTTTAAAAAACAACAAACACTAGGTTTTTAACGTCCCAGAGATTCTTATTGTTCCAACATATTTGTCATTTACGGCATACTTTTCCTGTTGGCGGTCACAAACCCCCATTCTTTTCAACTCTTCTCTGTGTATGTGTGTGTGTGTGTGTGTGTGTGTCATTTACATTACATCAACACCCACTTTACAGGGGCTACAAATGTATGTTCCAGGAAGTGTCCATCCTGAAACCGCCAGTTATTTCCTCCCATCGATCACAGTGAAATTAGTATTGCAGGAAACTTCCGGGTTTAGAATTTTCCAGACAACACCATTTAAGTTCGCCGGAAAGCAATTTTTACCTAAGTAAAGAAAATAATTACTCTGTTGCTATACTTCGAACTTTGTGTCCCCGATAATGCAATTGGTCATGCAAATGTTTTCGTAAACCAGTTTTTTCAAATATTTTCAAAAACCTATCGAAATCCTTTTAACCCAATTTCTTCTCCAGCGCCTCCAACGATATGTTATGTGAGTTCACACGGATTTTCTCTCTTTGTTTCAGGCAGCAAAACATTTCATTGAAGTTGTAAATAAACTGAGAAAGCACAGGTGTTCTGGTCCACTTTCATGGAGTTGTGCTATAAAATTTTTGGCTGCAAGAAAGTATGATGTACAAAGGGCTGTAAGTTTGTATGAACAACATGAATTAACAAGGCACAGGGAGGGTCTTGTTTATTTTGACACAAACACAGAACCATTAAAGAGTGAATTGCACACTGGAAAATTTACAATTTTGGTAAGTTCAAATTACACTTTATTTCTTTGTATAGCAAGATAAAGATGTTTCATGTAATTGAAAGTATTGTTCTTGCATGCCTCAGCAAAATTGGCTATTTCAATTACGCTGCACCGTACTGGACAACATGTAGTACAATTGGAATATTGATTTAGTAATGAATGTGTAGAGTAATATTATTTTTGTGTTTAAAGAAGTTTAAGCTTCCCTAGAGTATAGTGCAATAAACCCTACTTTCTTTAAGAGCTGACAATAATGGAACAGTCTAGAGTTCAATAGATCTGGAAGTTTAATTTCCATTTATTGTTTTTCAAAAAATAATTTTCTGTATTATATATGCTGTTCAATTACTTTAGTAATTTTTTCTGTGCAGAAACTTTGTTATGTACATTGACAGTTTAAACAGAATGTATGTCATTGCTGTTAGAATATTTCAGCTTTATAAATTTTTTTCTGTTTCCTCAATATAAAGCTGAGTGATTTTATCACACATCATACACATATATCAAATGTATGCTCAGTGCTCTTTGCATGCTCACCTAAAATTATGCATTAAACATTCTTGTAGTAATTACTGTTGGTCCAAAATGAGAGTAGCCTGCTGTATGTATGACTGCTATCACATGTAGAACATGTAGAATGGTGGGAGGCTGAATGATTGAATATTCAAAAAATTTATTACTAATATTGGGCAATATGAGAATACTAAATTGCTGTAGAATGAGATGACGTAGTTTACAAACAAATACATGTGATTTTGATGTAATATGAAACTAAATGAAATATGAATGAACTATAAAATTAAAAAACTATAATTCACAAAACTAAAATAATTTAAAATTAATTATTTTATTTGGAGTTCTTGTGAGATTTTGAGCTGAGTTATAATTTAATGAATTTACCCCTCTTTGGTGTTTGAGGTGACAAAATTTGGGGAATTCTATAATTAGAATTGGGCCTTCACAAATTGAGCCTTATTCGTCCCCAAAATTTTATGTCTTAAATCTTGTTTATTTCGTCGGGCCGTTTTAAAACGTTGAAATGGTCGGATATTTTGTATGCTGTGGTCGACCTCTGTTTAACAGTGTTGGTGTAAGAATCGCAGTGTCTCACTTCTTCATCGTTCACTTAAATAATAATATTTGGGATTCTTTACATTTAAACTTTTTTGGTTCTTAATTCTGGATTTAATTCTGATAAGTTTTCCCCCGAATCTCAATAATTGTACCGCCTACATTGCTTACAAATTTTATATCTTGTTATTTATACCAAACTAATCAGTCAAGTTGTTGTCTTTTCGTTTATTATGGATAGTATGTATTTGTATGGGTATGAAATGTACGGTCTCTCAGTTCTCAACAATTGACGTAACTCCTACTTTTTTGTTTTGAGAATTCAAACTTTAGATAGAATCTTAACCTTCTAGGAAATGTCTTATGTGCGATATATTCTACTTTGAATAAATGATTGTGGTCGAAATGTTTATGTCTTTGTGTCAGTGGTCGTTCTTTATTTTCCTTAATTAAACAATAACAAGTTTACTTAAAAAACCTGTCTTCGTTGTACATTAATATTTGCACTTCGAAATACATGGAAATGACAACATTTTTCTTAGTTTAATCTGCTTCATTAGTTGCTTGTTCAATTCAATTCTACCAATTAGATCCTATCCTCTGAGAATGTTAATATTCCTTATTTTGCTGCTACTGTTTAATTGAAACGAAATATTGTCAATTTTTTAGTGAAGTTTTTAAAATCAAAAACCTTTCTTCCTTTCATATTCAGTCTTTTTCTGCATTATGTTTATTTCTTTTTAAGATTTTTTGAAAAACATTATTAACCCAGTATGATAATACTTTCGTTTTCCCAATTTGTTTCAAGTTCAATTTTAGTGTCAATATCGACATTTTTAACAAATATTTTTTTAATAATTTACGGTTGTCAGGGAAGTACACTTTGACTCTATGGATATTTACTTTGCTTTACCTTTTTTAAATTTGTCTCAACTGAGTCAAAATGAGCATTATCCAGCTCTCCGGTTAGATCTCAGGTTCAAAAGTTTTAGCTGTTTTCATTTTTAGGCTTTATAGAAGTCAAATCAAATCTTATTTAACCGCTGTAACCCTGAACTAATTTTCAATGGTGGTTTAAAACTGTTAAAACAAAGATTTGATGACAAGAGACAAATGCCTGCATTTTGTATAAATAAGTTAAATTTGGGTAAAAGACACTGGTTGTACGTTTTCTGGTACCCGAATTTAATTTGAAAATGTTTTGAGCAGTGTCGCGTTTGTGACCTCCTTATATGTACATTTACATAGCGCGGAACGAGTCTTAACTTAATCTAATAAAGCATTCCATATTATTTAATTCTGGTGGAACCATTTACATTATGTGAAACATAATTTATAATAAAAATGCAGTAGGGTTGCCTGAAAATTGCACTGCTTCTCAATTTTTTTAAAAATTGTATTTGAAGTGAAATATAAATACAAAATAATTTGTCAAAAATGAATCAGTTGGGTTCCAAAATAGACGTTGTTTAATTATAAAGTGTGGAACTATTTAGAACATTCGAATGTAATATACTGACCCCAGCGTTAATGTCCAGGTAACTGCTGCACCTAGCGATGTCTTTTGAAATCCATTTTAAATATAAGTAAGTTAATCAGTAAATCTATGGATTTGATAGTGCTCAAAATTTGTAAACTTTCTTTCACGTAACACATTAACTGTATCAACAGAATGTGTGATATTATACGTTTAAGTATGGTACCCTGGTCTCATAAACCATAAAACATTACATTGCGATTGATAAACCGTATAATGAAAAGCATAATTAAGAAGATAAGTTTTTAAACACCACAGAACTTTAATAAAATATACATCAAATTCTCTAATGGGTCTGCTACATATGCAACAAGATTGGAAAGAGAAAACAATTTAGAGTTAAGGGGTTACTTGGGAAGACCGTACACTGGTCGTGTACAACAGTACAACTGTAACAACCGTAACTAGCAAATAATTAAAAATTTACTTTTTACCGTAATTAAACTAATTTAATTGAATTGTACATAAACATTGCACGGCTGTTGGTAATATTTTTCATGACTGATGCGGCACTACAGTGATGAACCATTTTGGATGAAAATTTTTGTCGCAATTTCTTGAAATACTACGAGTACAAGGTAAAGGTGTTATAGTTTTTTATTGCTAGTGGAACAGTGCCTTCATACATGGTAGTTTCCGACAGCTGTCGTTAAAAGTAAGAGTAAGCTTTAGCGCTATAATTTAGGGGCAAAATTTGTATTAAAAAATCATCTATTTTGACATTTATTTTGACAATAGATTTTTGAATCCAAATCTAATGCACTTCTTTTAGGTTTTATTTAAGTAGGCACAATTTCACGACGAATTATTACAGATTTCTAAATGAAAGTTTAGAAAAATCTTCAGCAAGAAAACGTCTACGTAGAATTACAACAGTGGTTCACGGGATGGGCGGTCTTTCGGAAAATTTGTATGTTACAAAAATTACCTGCCGTCTTGTTCCTATTTTTCTACTGAATTACCTGCCTTGACAATTAATGTTTTGGTTGGAACTGTGGTTGAGTAGCCAAATGTGTGAGCTCGTTTTAGTTCATGTCCAAGCTGTGCAATAGATCTCATTGGTCATTTTTTTGGTCTTCTTGATCCCGTTTTTTGCGTTTCTGCTGTTACGTAGCCTTTCAAATGTTTTTATTATTGTATCTTTAATTCGTGATGTTTAGGAGAATGTGCTGCACATTTTCTTGCTTACACCATTTCTCTACACCAAGTCTCCTCACATCTTGTGAGAGCTAATAAGGTTAGTCATTTTAAATTTCTAACTCTAACCACAATAAATATCAATCGTTGTAATTAATTATTTATTGTATTTAATTATTAATTGTTTTGTAGGATTATCTTAAGTAGGAAAATCAAATTTGACAAGTTGGCGTATTTTTCAACTATTTTATTTCTGGGTTATTACATTCTGTGTTCTAAATTTGTATATAGGAAAGGTTGTGAACGTCCTTATTAATTAAGTTAAAGAGACATGTACTGTTCTCGGTTGAGAGTAACCCAACTCTTCCCCGTATATTAAATAATTTCAGGGAAAAACCAACTTCCCAGGTGGTACCCAGGTGTGCGGGATTCTAGTTTACTTGATAATAGGATTGTATGCATTGACATCGTAAAAATGCGTGACAACTTGGTTTCAAACCTCATACTTTCTTCATTTCTTTCTAACGTAGAATTCGGAAAACTTCACCAAATGAATAGGTTAAACTCATTAAGGAAAATTAAACACGATTACGCAAAATTTTGCTCACTAAAGCGGTAATTGGTTTCGAATCAATCAGCCATCTATGAACGGTTCCTTACCAGTTGGTTTCTAGTGTCAAAAAGAGACAAGAAAAAAAGAAGAATACTTGGTATTAGACACTGTGTTTAATAAAAAAAAAATGAATTGTTTCTTGGATATCGAAGTGACTTGCGCCAGCCGGGTATGGAAGACATCAGTGCGTGTGCAGACGGCATAAGGGCTAAGAGTTTGTCGACCCCATCCAAATGTGGTCGAATTACTCCGTTATGTGTATTGGCCTAAACGAATTTTCCTTTGCGTCTTCCACCAAATTATTCACTTTTTGATGTAAAAAAAGAGAAAGCGTTAATGTTGCTAAAGTAGGGAATTAGTAGACCTAATGGTAGTAGTAATTAGGACTCACACTTTGCTTAACTCATGCGTACAGGTTTTCACTCGACTTGTGGACAAAAGCTTAGCCTTATAATTTTGCCATTTTTGTTTTTTACCGTTAAAACTAATATTTGCAAAGTTTAATAAGATTTTCTGATACTAGTCTATACTCTTTTTCAATGGGGGACATCTTGTTGCTTTTTTTCTGACGAAGAAGACATAGTGGAGCTACGCGACGGACACTAAAAGTAGGGTCGGTTAGGTTTACGAAAGGAAAATTAAATGTAAAATTTGAGGTGTGTCGTTCGTTGCAATTCTCGCTGGAGGTTTTGCGTTGCACACATGTTTTACGTAAATTTGTAGAACTGGGAAGACTTAAATTTTTCACAGATTTTTCTGTACTGCATTACCTGGAGGATCGTCTCGTTTTCACAACACTTTACATAATGTTTTTGTCCCTAAAATTATAACTTATTAAAAAGGGAATTTCTGCTTCCATAACACGAATATGCACGCACATACGCACGGCTCAACTATTCAATTGATGAGAACACATTTGCACGTCACGATGTAACAGAGCAGTTCTTTTACACTCATACAATAACACAATAATTTCATTGTAACTTAGGACAGTTTTCTTCCTTGATGATTTGTGCATCCTTTTAGAAAATTTTGTTGTTGTATAAGGAAAACCTTGACAGAAACAAAAACTTACTAATTTTTAACCTCTTAAATTTTTTAATTCGTAATTTAAATGAACAATTAAGTTTAACGAATTCGGTTTTTGCTTGGATGGGATAAATCAAATGATGAATCGAAGTGACGTGACCAGCGAGAAAATCTCTGCCGTTGGCATTGGCACTGAAGCATAACTGTCAATAATTGCTCTACTTGAGCTTTTTCTGATTAATGTCTTAAAGTTTGAACTATTTATTTAAATAGCTTGAAACTGTCTGCTAAATCTAAATAATAATTCAACTAAATTTCTAATCCTACTTTGATTATCTCTGTAGTTTTTCTTCAATTCGTATTTCATTACGTGCAACTGACTTTTTGAGCTTCCTTCCTTTCTTAGTCTACATCTCGTTTTGCCATTTTGTCTTACATCGCGAGAAACTTTCCATTCAGTTATACCTCTAACAGATTATTTTGCGATTATGACTTACAGTCACTACTGATCAATCCTGAGGCCTGTACCATTACATATTTGCAATTCAATCGAATCAGAGAATCACACAGGTTGAATGGCCAGTCGTCGACATCGAAGAAATTTTATATTTGATTTCATTACAAATCCCACGTCGATGGTTTAGAGGAAAGTGTGGGTTACGCCCATGTGGGTATCCCTCACGCACAGAAGGGACACTTGAACTTAAAAGAACCTTAAAAGCCCGTCGCGGTCGATGCACTGAACATGATAATTTGTGAAATGATATGATATAATATATGTACTACAGAATTTTGTGTGTAGAATATTTTCACCAATTTTCATTTATTTTTACAGCCCGGAAGAGATGCTTCGGGAGCCGCAGTTGCGCTGTTTAGGGCTCATATGCATCACCCGTCATTATCTTCTCATCAGACAACATTACAGGTGAGTTAAGCCTCGGATGATTGGGAAATGGAATTTCCGTAATGCTATGAAGTAAAAATGCTTTAAAGGTTGAATTTGAAATTTGTATTTTTCATTCATTCATTTTTAATGGTAACGCATGTAAAAGGAAAGATAAAAGTTGAACGTCGAATATAAAAAAGCAGTTTTGAACAAATATTCCATAAACATTTAAGCTTACATTATTTCCTTAGTAGTTAAGAATTGTTAAAAAATAATTATCTTGCCCGAAATGACCTTAAACTTTGCTTTTATTATAAAGTGTATTAGTGTGGCTGTGCAAAACTTTTGGTGGAACTCTTGGAGGGCAAAAATGATGTTACTTACTTTGCACAAACCTTACTTATTGACAGCGGGATACTAACAAATACAAAACTGTTTATTGTTAATGGTTTTTCGTAATAAACTTTTACTTTCAGGGTGTCGTCTACCAACTGGATGTAGCTTTAGATAGTCCGGAGACGCAAAAAAACGGTCTAGTCTTCATTTATGATATGTCAGATTCTAAATATTCAAATTTCGATTACGATCTTAGTCAAAAAATCCTAACACTTCTTAAGGTGAGTTTTCTCATTAAATACAACTTTTCATCATTTATGCGTACTTTCGTGGAAGAACACAATCGCTTCGCTTCACTTTTCTTATGCATTTGTAACTTGGACGCCATTTTATTTTACCCTACAACTTAATATTTAAATTAAATTTCACGTTTTACTGCCGTAACCAGCGCAGGTGTAAATAGGTTTATATTGGACAGTGGTACTTTGATTGTTTTTATGCCAATAAACGAAAAACTGGAATCAATGTAAGGTGAACGGATTATTGTTGCAAATATTTCAAGTTTGATAGTGCAACAGGATAACGTTGTTTCACCTTAATCCTATTATTTCACCTTGCCGGTATGTGTCATCGTATTTTTTGCAGGGCCCTTTTCTCCATTTGCTTTAATTTATCCCTGTAGATTTGCTCATGTAAGGTGAAGAAGTGAAAAAAGAATATCTTAGAGAACACTCATAGTTTTTCAAACCTGAGTCTTCTGGGTCGAAAGATAGCAGACAATAAAAGTGTCCTCAGAACATAGCCTGATTATACCGGCGCGTTCTCTTCAACCGTTCCAAATTAAAAGTTCGCGGGATAAAGGAAGATAGAAAGAAATTGGACGGCGTACCCATGCAATGATACAAACCAAAAGAAAAGCCGGCGAATTTCCGCAAGGATGCGGGGGATGAAAATCGGAGTTGCGCAAGCGTTGACTTGCCACCAGAGGTGAGGGACACCTGCTAAGAGGTGATGTCGTCATAAAATCAATAGAACATATCACTTATTGTTGTAGTAAAACTACTAGAAAGTCGAATTTAAATATTACCATTGATGATTTTCACAAAACTAGCTGTACATGTTGAATCGTCCGCTTTTATTAGTCGCATCTTTTCTTGTCTTTTTAATTTGGCTTCTCGCCCACCACAGCTGGCATCAAGGCTTATATGTGTTTGACATTGAAATAGTCAGGATAGTTCAGGAGGGTATGTGGTCAAAAAAGACTTCAAACAACCTTCGTAGCTGGGTGTCTTTCATTGAAGGTACCTGTGTGGAACAGTGTAAAAGTGTAACTCTTTACTTCCTATTAACAGCATCTACCTTTAGCAGTCGAGTTCAAATCCTTAGACATACCCTTTAAATGAGGAGACATATAAAAGGGTTGTCAGCCGTGTTGCTTGGAATACAAGGGTAACGCTGTAGTTTCAGCATTCCATAATAACTTGCGATTTCCGTGAATGGTGTCGTAAATCATTCAGCCACCCATTTTTCTACTCGAGCCTGGGACGTTCGGGTGAATACACTCTTATTTTACCTTTTAATAAATTGGAGAAACGAAACAAAGCCAGTCACATTGCTGGTGCCAGTTTGTTTCGAGTTGTATATCGGATATCTCCTTTGTTTGTTAGGGTTCTTGTTTTTTTTGTTAGGGCACAACTTAATAGACACAATGTCTGTAGAGAATGTACCTCCATTTCACATCCCAACGCCGTATTTTTCGTAATTGTTTAGCAATACTGTCAGATGATTTTAAAACGCTCTTATTTTACTACGAGAATGAAATTTTGAATTCCTGCTGACTTAACCTCAGACTGTGTTCTGTCACCCGTGGCTCTGAGTTGAACTTAACCATTTGCCCCGCGACAGCAGTCTCTCACTTGAATTACTCAAAAACTGATTTTCTTATTATTTTTTGTTTTTTTTGTAATTATTTTTGGTTTTCTTTTCCCGGCTTAGTCCTCATTCGAGGTTCCGTGTATTATTTGGTTTTAACTAAGTTCAGTTTGCATTATGATTTGAATTACACGTAAAGTTTTATGTTTTCTTTAAATTGAAACTAGTGTGTATGTGTATGTTTACATTTAAGTGTGTGTTTTCATTTACTCCTGTGCCTGGTGGAAAATTACTGTTCAAAACCAAAACTTTGGAAAAAAAGGTTTGTGTAAATCCCATCACATTTGTCAACCTTTGAAATATGAAATATATGTTATGTTTTACGAGGTTTTGATCCTTTGTCATGAGTGGATAATTAATTAAGGAATGAATGGTTAATTTTTTTTAAATATCGGTAATAATAGTAAATCGACTAAATACTATTGCTCTACGGACAGTGTATTCTGTGTCTGGGTATTCTTATTGTCATAATTCATTTATTTTTTTCTCTTCAAAGCACCGACATATTTTTATCTTTTGGCAGTTGTGTACAGACTTACGCACTAATGTCTGCATTATTACTTACTATGTGCCTGAGGACTGCAGAGGTGAAGTGGCAGATGTTTTGGATGAGTAAATAAAAATGATAACTTGCAGTTGTCATTGACATATTGTCAGAATTGCACGAGATACAACGACCGATTTTTTTGGATTGCATTCTATTCATACAAATATGGCTAGCATTATGACAAAATACAGTTTGCCTTTCTTACGGACCCGTTTAATTTATTAAACGTTATTCATAATTATTGCACAGTTCTGTGGCCTTTATTAGAATCTCAGTCCCACTGCTTGCGCATAACACATAAATAAATAATAAATCTTGAGTTGCAGTTTAATGACTTAATTTTTGACGTAATGTCTTCGCGGAAAATTCTTCTTTCACTTGCTCTTACAGGATTTCTTCTGTGAGGTTGAATCCACTGAAATAAAGTGGTCCTGTCTGTTTGAAGTTTGTTTTCTATTTATTATTTAACTGAACTAGATTACTTCCATTTCCGGTTTTAATAAATTTTTATTCGAGATCTCCATATTGTTTATTTTCATTTTATGTCAATTTGTTTGTAATACCTTAATTAATGACAGGACACGGGGTAGAGACCCCAAAGACTGCTGCTACTTCACTCAAAACTATGGGAAGACAGTAAGGTAATGTCATAAGGTATTATTTGTGTATATTTAATTTACATTTTTTTGTCAGATTTGAATCTCTTTTAAAATGACAGAAGCTCGTTGTTTAAACGTAATACAATGTGAGGAGTAGTTTGACAATGTTGGCTGTGAGGATTACGGAAAGCAGTTTTTAGTTGGTGGGTAGTGCAACCCAAATGCAAAAAGGGAATGTTTATGTTATGCTATTGCTACGAATTTTATTCCTCTGAAGTAATGCAGATTACCCGCTCAACTTACAGTTTATTACCTGCCAACATCAATAATATTTGAGGGAGGAAGTAATGGAAAGCTAACCGATTTGTTTCAATGATCCATTCAAAGAATTATACTTCTTAGATAACTTTAACCAATTATCTTTGTAATCAGGAGACTCGTTATTATCTCTTCTACTGTTAGAGGTGTAACTTTTTGACTGACCCACTTAGTGAAAAAAGCAGTTTAACTTTTATTTTTTTTTCGTCACACATCAAACATAAGTTAGACTTTAGAAATTTGAAATAGCTATCTTGGAGTAGTTTTCTTCCGCTGTCAGTTCTTATTTCTTGTTGAGAAGGCGTTGGTATTTTATACTCCCAATAAAATTTATATTACTAAACTTTAAGATTTTATAGACGAATTTGCATATCCAACCCTTTTAAGCGCCGAAACACCGTGGTTATATAGGATTTCTGTAGAATTTGTGTCGTTTTATATATTTTTTTCATGTAATGTTTTATCTTGCATACGTCAATTTCTACGAATTTTTCAACAGTTTCGAATTTTAATTGCCCCAATTTGCCAGACTGTTTTTGTACTGTTTTCCCAGAAGTTTGGCCGTTTGTTTTTTTTTCTCCCGCTGTCACAGAATCGACACATTGAGTAAGAATTTCCGTTAGTTTCGGCTCTACACGGGGAAATGGCAGTTGCTTCTTTATACTGTTAATTGAACATTGTCCGTGAGCCTCTGTTACTGTACCGGGGAACATTTACAAGAGAAAAATATTCCTCCGGATTTACCCTTTTAATTTTTTTTACGACTTTATCGATCGTATCGATGTTTAATCCATAAATGCTTACCTTCTTAGGTATAATTTCTAATTGCAAAAAGACAACTCGATACTTTAACACGTGTGCCACTCCTACAAGTTGCGTTACATATAAAGTGATAATCAAATAGGAAATTACGATTTGTTGTTATTTCTTTTTATGTGATAGGTGAGAGTCAAAACAAGTACAAGGGTAGTATCAAGAAATGAGAAAAATCAAAGACCAGGGAATTCTATATTTTTTCTTGAAGATATTCCTAATATTCCGACTAGATGTACTCGAATAAAGTTAGTTTGTTGAGTAAAACATTTTCTCAGAAACGTTGCATACTTGAGTTGCTTGGTCACTTATCACATTTGTTGTAAATAACATATTAATAAATAGTATTATTAAGTCCCTTTTAAGTGATGGGAATGTATGCTATGTTAAACCAGGCAAATATTCATTCGTTAGAGCTGTTTCAAGGGTGCAAGCAAAGACCGTAAGGGTGCAAGGAATCGGCAAAGAGACTTTTTCCATGTTAAACCTTATTGATTTTCCATCTGACACCCCTCGCTACATTAAGGGTGGTCACAGTATTGACTGCCGCCTCTTCTTTTCATCCGTTGTACGTCTCATCTATATTCTGTGTAATGTTGCCGTTACCTATATGTCAAACATTAAGGGGTATTGAAAGATGACCGCTGACGTCATTTACGGAAACTTGAGCCTTTTCTCTGGCAAGTTCTTTCCGGTCGGATGAGCTTTCCCTCCTTTAGTTTTGCTTGTACCTTCTTCCGTTACTAGTTTATGTATTTTTTATTAGTGCGGGGAAATTAAGTTGGTTTTCCCAACGCTGGGTCCTAATCCTCTGACTCCGCAGACAATGGCTAATGGCCACAGTTAAAAATATATAGCAGGAAGTTGGGCGGACGCCAAAAACGACTCCCCAATGGAAATCTAATTAGAAAATTCTAAAACAGTCAGCTGATTTAGACCATGGCGTGCTTTGATGACACTGCCGTATACTTGACTGTGTAAATTTGCAACGATTTTGTTTTGGACTTTGCCAACAAAAAACGGACCATGACAGTTTTGTGGTATGCACCTTTTGCTGTCTTATGTGGGCCCTTTTGGCAGCCTATGGGCAGTGTGATTCTCACCATCTTCAGGTCAGATATTTGTGCTTGCCATCCGAGAGAGATATTCTTACTATTCTGTTATTGTTTGCTTTCTCCTTACATTCACCTACTCTTCTTAGTTTCACTTACTGTTTCCTTGTTTCCTCCCATTTCTTGCCTACGAGAGCGACAGTGAAGTTTTCCATTGTCGAATTTCTTTGCAAACCTGAGACTATTGTGACTGACCTTTGAATTTTCTGTCCTATCTTTTGATTGTGACATTTGGATCTTTACATTTTATGTTATACAAAAGCATAATGTAACTACAGCATTGTTAACCATTACACTAAACTTACACGTCCCTAGTAATTCTAACGGAACTTGCAGATGCTGTTAATCAGTGATCTCATCATTGCGATTTAGGAACGTTGCAGTGTTTCTTTTATTTGCAGAGTTTCACACATTCATATCATGAGTTACAATATGTATTCTTGAATTTAACGAAATGGAATTTTTGCCTCAGAACTGGATAGTTTCAGTAGAATTTATTTAATTGTTTTTATCGTTTCAGGGCGGATACCCAGCCAAATTGAAAAAAGTCCTAATTGTCACAGCACCACTTTGGTTCAAAGCGCCGTTTAAAATTTTGAGGTTGTTTGTTCGGGAGAAGCTCAGGGACAGAGTATTCACAATTAGTATACCGCAGGTAAGGTAATTTAGGTCGAATAGATAGATCCAAAAAGAATGATCAGCCCTATTGGGACTCCAGTAAAATTCTAGGAATACCTTTAATAATAGAAGTGTCTCGACATAGAAGACAACATTTCAATATGCAACAGTGTGTTGCGTTAGTTTAGCACTAGCGAAACTATTATCGGTTTCTGTACATGGTAGTCCTGATTTTTGATTGATTTGATCCGATCGAATCGAGTGTTGTTCTTCTTTTTACAGCTCCCAATACACATTCCTCGTGAATCACTTCCGACTACTTTAGGTGGCACCCTGGAAATCGATCACGATGCCTGGCTACGCCACTGCCGCTTAAGCACGTCCACTTTGAACTGGCAGAATGGCCCACCGCCGGATATCATGGCCGGCATGTGTCACGACGTCAAGCACTTAAACGATAAGGTTGTGGCTGCTGTTGTTTGTCTGTTTGTTTCTCTTGTTTGAGTACCAATGCTTCAGCCATCTAGATTACTACATGCTGCTCTCACCTTTGTCGGATTGTTGATCTGATCGAGCTGCAAATTATTTCAGGTTATGCAAATGAAGGAGACGACAGAGGACATTTCAAACGAGAAAAAGGACGAGCCATCACCGGAGAAACATCCCAGACTTTGCCACTATCCCATTTCGGGAGAAGACAACGATGAGGAAATTTCAAAAACCCTGGGGGGCAACGTGAATTGGACAAGAAGAGAATCCAACAGCGGGTGCAATCCATCACCTCCGCCACCGCCTTCTTCGGCTAGCAGTGGCTTCTCAGACGATGACTCTCTCCATTGCGACGTGAACAGTCCTGCTTTTAGCATCGAACAATTCGTGGATCATGTCAGACTGAAAGGACGAAAGGGATTGATGACGGAGTACATGGAAATCAGGCAAAGACCACCTGATGGGTCTTTTAACATAGCCAGGTAGGGAAAGGGAAAGGAAAAAACAAAAAGTGAAAGAATGATAAATTAAGTGACAAAAAAATAGATTGAATACAATGAAAGAGAAGAAACAGAAAGGTAGTCTCAAAAATTTCATGTTTTTCTGACTTTTTAGACTGCGACCAAACTTAGGAAAAAATAGATACGCGGACGTTCTCTGCTACGATCATTCAAGGGTTTTGCTCTCACAGCAAGACAACGACCCAAATTCTGATTACATAAATGCCAATTATGTTGACGGGTACAAACAGAAGAACGCCTTCATTTCCACACAGGGTGAGGAAATGCCTGACACAAATTGTCGTTCTAAAAGAGTGTCAACAGAAATCGGTGAAAGTTATGTATTTTTCTCAGGGCCCTTGCAAAAAACGGCACCTGACTTTTGGCGGATGGTTTGGGAACAGAACTGTCTTGTAATAGTCATGACCACGAAGGTGATGGAACGAGGCAGAATAAAATGCTACCAATACTGGGAACCTGAACAAGGAGAGGCCGTTCATGGAAACTTTGCAGTTCGTACGACCGCCTCAGACCTTTTTACGGACTTCACTGTTTGTCGATTAGAATTGGTTAATCTTAAGGTGTGTGAATGAGAACCACAGCACAGTTGGCACGTTCCCGCCCACTTTACTTCCTAGGCATTGACTTATCCGGTTTGCATTTATTTCCTACAGACGGAGGAGGTACGGGAGGTCTATCACTTTCAGTACACATCGTGGCCGGACTATGGCACACCCCATAGCGCTTTGGCCGTTTTAGACTTTTTGGAGAGAGTTAGACAGCAACAGGCAAACATGGTTAATGCCCTGGGGGATACTTGGGCCGGACATCCAAGGGGGCCCCCTATCATCGTCCATTGTAGTGCAGGAATCGGAAGAACAGGTAACTTTCACTTTGTTACATCGTTGATTGGTGAATCTTAGTTGAAACTGATAGCGTGTAACAAATTTTACTTTTTCCAATTATAATTTTGTTTTATATTTGGACCTACTAACATTTGCCATGTAACGCCTCAGATCAATTGATTCACAGTTACAAATCACAGGTGTTTATTAAATTGTTTGACATTTACAGGAACGTTCTGCACCATAGACATTTGTCTGAGTCGGTTGCAGGACGTCGGCACCGTCGACGTTCGTGGTACCGTCGAGAGGATTAGAACGCAGCGGGCGTATTCTATACAAATGCCTGAGCAGTTCATCTTCTGTCACTTGGCCCTGATCGAATATGCCCTGTCAAAGAAATTGATTCAGCCGGTTGATCTCACAGAACTCGAAATTACGGAGGATGATTCCGAGTAAATAAGAACCGTTTGTGAGTGAATCCATCAATCGATTGACCAACAAAATCTATATATATATATATATAAGTACCGAACCTTTTCACCGCTCCAATTCCGTTTACTTATGTACGCCCCTTTATTTTTACTTTTTAACTTATTGCCTGATTTTGTTGGTTTTCGCCATCCAGATTTTACCATATGTTACGTACCTTTTCTGAACTCCTCCTATTCCCATTCATCAGATTTCCCTTTTTTGGTTTCGTAACAAGAAACATACGCGAGAAGCAGGTGGAGGATTTATTTATTTATTCTGTTTTTTCGTAAAGGTATGGTACCTGAATCATTTTACGGATTTGTCAGATTTTGTCTGCGAACAAACAGCAAAAAAGATCTTTTGCAACCGGAAATGGCGACCCTCAGCCACCCGATTTTAAGGTCATGTATTGATTTTTATTTTTTTAGACATCTATAGAGTGTACATATTAATGATAATAATAATTTTTACGTATACTTTTATTTTTAATTTATTTACTTTTTATCAATAATAACATACTTTGAAGTGAGGTTGTGCTGTCCGTCCGTCAGGTTTCTCTCTGGCGGCTCCATTGCTTTTGGCTACCTTTGGCACATGAAATTGTTGTACTGGTTACTGCTGTTAAAAGTATGAATTAACCCTGTGAGGTGGCAAGACTATCTCGTCAGGTTTCTTTTAGGTACCCTTCATTTTAGTTGGAGGAACATTGGAGGAAAAACCATTGGTCTTTTTCATACTAAGACTATGTCTTTTAGTCTTAATTTAAATGTTATACTCTTATTTCAAATCATAAGTTCTGCTTTAGTTACTTTTATCATTTTTAGGTTCTCTGATTTCTCAAAGCTTAGTCTGACCATTGGTATCACCATCTTTGTGCTTTCAATATCTTGGGTGTTTTTTTAATTTGTTCTACTCATTGTACTCAGTACACAACAACTCTATGAACATGTTGTGGGCATAAAAAGACAATAAAATTAATATTTTAATTTCAATGAAAAATTAATAATTGTAATGTAAATGTACAGTTGTAATATATACATATAAAGCTGTGGCAGGCTGCTCTCACATTCTGTCAAAGATGTTTTTAAGAGACAGTCAAGGTTGTTTGGCTTTTGAATGACTTACAAGGACGAAGTGCGTCCTTGTATTTTTTGTTCTTGAGTGTATGTTTCTAATACAACAATTTTGTTTTTCGTGGCATACCTGTGTGGTTTCTTATTTTTGTTGTTTATTGAAAGCCAAATGAATTAAGGATGAAAAGCATGGACCGACTGACGGGTAGCAGGAATTTGATCCCTCCTTGGACAATTTTCACTTTATTCCATGTGAACCATTTGACCCAGGTGATGGGTGAATGTCAGATATGTAAGAAGAAAATTTGTGCTCCCATGATAGTAAATCTTAAGCGTTTAAAGTAGAAAAAACTAAAGTGGCAAAAATAGTTTTTGGCACTCGAACCGATGCAAACTCGCGTTTTTAAACGTAATCGCCGTCAATTTCATTCGTAATTGCAGATTTTTTATCGTTCCGTCTTCCTATTTTTCTCCCTCCATGAATGCCAAATTTTTGTAAATAGTATTCTTGCTATTCTACAAATTGTATACCACTTTTATAAATCGGAAATATAAAATTCTAAGTAAGTTTGTTTTTTATTTTGATGGTTTCTCCACAACGAATCATTTTCATAAATGCAATTCGGATCACGGTCTGATTTATTTCAAATTATTTGAAGGGTGGTTTGCACATAACAGAATAAATTAATTAATTTTTAGTCCCATTTCTTTTTTTTTATTCATTTTCTCTGTTGGGGAAAATTATTTTTTTGTGGTAAATTTTAACTGTTTCCCCCACAAATGTGTCCGCAAGTTTATTGTACAATCATATTTCTGTATTCACCCACTAAGTCCTGTTTTGAAAACCGGTTTTGTCCCATATAATTTTCAGTTGAGTGAAATATTATTTTTATATAATTTTATTTTTTCTACTTGATATCTCATATGACCTGACAACGACCGGTTATTCCATATTTTAAATATAACAGTTGAGCACGGAAAGAAACGGAGAGAGCAGAAATGCGAGTAGGTCAAAAACAAAAACAAAATATTACTACTGAAGACTATGATTAATTTCCGTTTGTTTGACAAGGCGGTGTACAATTTCCAGAGCTGAATTTTAGCCTCTGTGGTCCGTTTCCCGCGCGGTTTACCAGTTGATTGAGGGAGTGTGTCGATTATCGCATTTTATTTTTCTTTCCTTTATTTTTATCTTTTTTTTAAACAATAACATGGAAGTACAACGAAGTTAAAGTGTACTACAGGTACAGAGGTGTTGGAATTATCAACAGATTTATTTCATTTGGGTAAGAAACTTAAATCCAAACTTTCCTAAGTGCTCCGTTTGCTGGCCATTCTTTTAGTGCTCCTCTGAGTTTTTGAACAGAAATGAAATTGTCTAGTGCTTGCTGTGCTTGCGTGTACTTTAAGCATAATATAAAGAACGCTACGTATTGGAATGGTTTTCCAGAATGTTCACGCCTAGAATGAAGTTATGGAAAAAGTCAGGTGCATATATTTACGTGCAACAAATTCTTAAGTGTTACCTTCATAAATTAAAATTAAACATGACAAAATAGGTAAAAATTTTTAGGTACATTCATTATGAAATATAAAAACTTATCTGTTGCAAGTCATGAGAGATTAATTGCTGTTTGCTGTTCAATTAATAGAGAAAATAACTTTAAAAAATGGTGCTTTTAATAATGAATAGTTTAAGGTTAAGTATTGTTAACATTAAATTACTTCTTACCTAATTGGAAAATGGATTTATCATGATTTCTGGGAAACATATGTTTTAAATTACAATTTATGCAGTTTGTGTTCTTTCTATATTAATCTACTTGAAATATGTGCAGCTTTGATGTGGTTCAACAATGATTCAATTTATTCCTAGATTACACTACAAAAAGAGTGTATTGGTGGTGCAAAATTGTTTGAAAACATAACCAATCTAAGTAATTTATTTATTGTAGAAAAATGGAAATTAGTTCAGTCTGTCCACTTAGTGAAAGAGTAATTGTTCCAATTGCTAAAAATGTTCCTGAAAATATTGTCACAGAAGAACATGGTATGTTGTTGTTACTTTATTTCTTTATTTTACATGAGGTGAAGCAAAAGTACTAATTTATGTACAAAAGGAAAGACAAGTTTTATAAAAATTATGCATTTCCTCTTACAGATAATACAAATTCAGAAGTAATTGTTGTTTTTAAAAGCCTGAAGGGAGACAAGCAGCAGCAAATTTCAGTTGTCTCAGAAAAGAAGGTTAAAATTAAGAAAGCCAGAATCAAGGCCAACACTGTCCAGAAGAGAAAGAGAAAACATTCTGGCAATATAGAGTGTAACAAAAAAGTAAAAAGAAAGAAAAAAGAAGAGAAGTCAGATGAAAACCATCAGGAAGGAAAGGAGAAGAATAATGTTTGTGAAGTAATTAAAGAAAATCAAGTGCCAAGATGTTTAAACAAAGTTAAAACTCCTAAGGGGGACAATTCAGGAGATGCAACACCAGGAGCTGCTGGAGACATTGGGAATGCTTCTGGGAAAGAAAAACTCAAAACACTTTCATCCAGGAAGATGAAGGCCATAACAAATGCTTGCAGGGAGACTCTTGATGTTTTAATGAAATTGGAGTGCAATGTTTTGCATTCGATGGACATGTCACTGAGAGTGTTAAAGGAGCATAACATCCTAGACAACAAACTCATATCAATTGACACACTAATGGATTTGATAGGAGTTGCTCTGGACACAAATAAAGCCTCAGAAGAAATTGTTCCAGAGCAGGCAGCCAGCTTTTGCAAAATAATATCAAACCTTGTCAGTGTTGCAAATGTTCAGGGGAAGGGTTCCAGAGCCAAACAAAACATTGCAAACTCATTTACTTGTAGCCCACAAGGGAAGTCCATACTACAGGTAACCAGACATTATTATTTTGTAATAATAAAAATAGATTGTGGTTAAAATTTTAATATGATACCTTTCATTTTAGGAAAACATTCAAACCCCAGTCCCCAGAGAAATTAATACTGTCATTGAGGACAGTGAATTGATGATTCTGGACACTACTGTGAACAAAGTTGAGGAGTAGGTTATACATGTTTTCCTTCCTGAGTTTGATTTGGTTTCAGCTTCAATAGCATGACATGTTGTTTTATCTTGTCTCCCCAAAGTCACATCAATGTCAAAGCACTCTTCATGTGAAGTGACTGCAAATTTACCACATTTCAGCCTTCTCCCCATTCTCCCCAGAAAATAAATTGATCTTAATGAAACACTGAAAAGATTCTTCTGTGCAATTGAGATGATCCAATTAAATTGAATTCTAGTGTTCATTTTTTATCACATTATTTTTTTCACTATTCTGCAAGTCAAGTAGGTCAAATGAACCTATTTATATTCTTTTTTTGTTATGTATAATTCACAATTACCTTTCACATAAAAACCACGTTTTGAAAAGATTAAGGAACTGAAAATTTTGCTTCTCTAGGGAAAATGATGTGGAAGAAGTGTCAGACAAAAATGTGGAGCAAAATCAGATAGATAAATCTGGAAAGAATTTCATAACAAATTATTTCAAGAAATTGAATAAGACTGCAGAGGAAATTGAGCGACAAAATATGACAGCGGTAGGATCTTGAGAAAAAACCAGCTTCCGGTATGTTTTTCTTATCAACTTCAAATGAAAACTAATTATCATATTCGGTCGATTGAAGGTCGACGGGGCACCCAAATTTGCCGAACTCACGGACATGAGAAGACAAAGACTGGAAAAAGAAATGGAAGATCAAACGTGTCAAATAAATTACCTGGTCGAGAACACATCCAAACTCTCCAACAGAACCGTCGACTGCCCGAAAATCATGGAAGAAAAGACATCTAGCCCAATAGTCAAGAAATCACCCGATTGCAAGAACCGAAATGAGACCGAAGGGCTAAAACCCCACCATTCAGGTCGGAACCATTGCCGGCGAGAAATTTGTGACCGAGAATTATCCGTTGTAATGATTATTTGTTTGAAGCAGGTGATGCATCGATGGCTGTACGAAAGAGGGTACTTCTGGTACGGGTCGATGAACCGCAGCAACGGAGTAAACTTTCTACCCAGCAAACAGCCGTTGTCGGTAAGGCGAAGGCCAAGCTTCTTCAGTTTCACGACAACAGGAGGCCGCCTTATTGGGGAACGTGGAGAAGGAAATCGAAAGCGGTTGGACCGAGGAAACCTTTTGGAAAGGACAAGGTATTCTCTTATCCAATTGCCCTTTTCTTCCGGCTTGGGGTTCGATGTTGACTATTTATTTTATTATATTTCCCAGCTTTTCAACTATGACGTAGACTCGGACGACGAATGGGAAGGAGAAGAAGAACCCGGCGAATCCCTGCATGGTTCAGATGATGAAAAAGAACCCGAAGAAGACTACGAGGTTGACAATGACTTCTTTGTGCCCCACGGTTACTTGTCGGACGATGAAAACCCTGAGAAGGAGAACATGGTACATTGATTTTCACTCATTGATGTACCTATTGTTTGATCTTTGAGTTCACCTAAATTGCTATGCATTCTTTTTAGCCGCTTAAAACGAAGTTGAATCTGCTGGAAGAGCAGTTTTCGTCGGAACTCAACCAAAAATCCAGGAAGATGACACCCATTGTTTTTGGTACATTTTGGACTTACAAGACCTCACTAGATGAAAGTAAGCTTTGCTATTTGTTACTTGTTAGTCTTTATAGCGTTAAACTTGATTATTTTTGTATATGATATTGAGGCATTTGGTGACTCTCAGTCGATGTTTAACCATTACTTATTAGTTGTTTTATGTATATTTGTTTGCTCTTTGCATGAAAATTTATTTTGCGCTTCCATGTTGCGTGATACATTATAAATACATGATAAACTTTCAGTAAAGGACGAATTAAAAATGGTTAAACATTCTCTGTACTCATTATCAGTCCAAATCCATTTAAAAGGGTACCTGAATTTGATGATGTTGGCCACATCCTCACTTCTTGTTGGCGCTTGGTGCAAATTTTTGGGTAATTCGCTGAAGAAATATATATATATCGTTTGAATTTTATTTAATCAACATTGCTCTCGAATTGAACTAAAAATACTGTTACATTGAATAACTAATCATCGTATTTCTGACCCAAGGACTACCTAAGGAGGTCTTTCTTGTCTTTTTAAACGTTAGCAGTGCGGTTAAATATTTCTAAACATTTTATCAATTTCACATTTTAATAAGTATGAAACATTTAAGATTTTCAGTTTATTCTACGTAAACCGTAAGGTAGATTAATCTCGCCAGTAAGTGCTTTTATGTAGATCAAATAGATTTTGAGGTAATCACATGCAATCTTACGTAATTCTTTTTAGGGAGTCTTTACACAGACTTACAACTGGATAGACTTAGCTACTTCCCATGGACCGCCTTTCCCATAGATGTGGAAGAAGAGTGTTACAAATTGAATGAAACACTAGGAGAACAGGAACCACAAAGTCAGACGAAAAAAACTAGATTGAAGGTGACGTTTCCAGAAAAAGAGGTGGCCAACTTGATCAAAATGATCCACGGGAGCCCGCAAAATTGTGACGTCCTAGCCAGGAAGTTCATCGATCAGTGGCAGGCAGAGAACGGGCAAGACGTTGGCCGACTGACGAAGAAATGCGTCCTGAGTAAAATCAGAGAATTGGCGTCTTGGCAACTGGCCAGCCAGGACAAAAAGAAAATGTGTTGGAAGGTGTCGAAAGAGACACAAAAGGAATTCGGTGCCGAGATAATCGAAGAAGAGGTGCCGGAGAAGAAACCGCAAAAGTGTTACATATGGAAGTTCATAAGGAAAGGTAACAAAACAACTGGACTTCCCTCGGAGGTAGCCCAAGAGCCGGATGTCGTCGTGCTCGAGTCATAGTTGAGAAGAACAAAAATGTTGGCGGCATTAAACTATTTCTTTCTATGAATCCGACTTTTATTTTGTAAATTTTCTTAATTTTATACGCCTGTATATATAACAGTAATTTATGTTTTTACAATATGTACAAATTTTACACTTTGAAAATATATTAGTTTTAATAATACCATGACGGTACAGGTCCACTGACTGAGACGGTTGTACCTGCGCGTGCACTAAGTCACCCTTCCCCATTGAAATTAACGACCCTGAGGATGACAGGAATGAATTTTCACGGTCCGAAGGGGAAATATGGAAACGGTTAGTACTTAACGACTTGAAAAATTACAAAGTCACGGGACGGAAATGCAGAGAAAAATAAATTGAAATTACAATCTCCATTACTGAGATTACAAGTTTTGAGGAAGGCGGCGGTGAGGGTGCTTTGCTGAAAGGTGGAAGGGAGCGATTAACTAGAAAATAAAAATAAAATTGGAAATTGATTGATGGTGTCAGAAGCAAATGATCGACACCATTTTGCGATGACAGATAAGAATTGTTTGAATAATTTGGATGTGAAATTGCCTTTTGACACGACCACAAGACGGGGCTCAAAACGACCGTTAAAATAAAGAAGGGATTACTTAAACAATAAAGGATACTTCGGGCTGAATAAAAACAATACAGAAATCTTGGGAGTAGTGACAGATTTAAAGGCTTGAAAAGATAAAAATGACCGTAAGTGTGTCCTCAAAGTTCGAAAACATCGAAAACGTAAAAGGAGATCTTCCAGTTTTAGATCATCCATGATTCCAATAGTGAAATAGAATGAAATATATTTAAGAGTGGCAAAGAAACCAAAAAATTACCTCGTATGTTCAAATTGGAAACACTAGAAGACGAATTTCAGAAATAAGTAAAAAATGGAGTCAATGTAGCGTGCTGGTTGCGAGGTACGCGAAGAAAAGAGTCAATAAAAAGCAAGACAGAAGAAAATCATATAAACTGCCATTCAAGTGGTAATTTTTAGGTCAAAAGTTGAAGATTTTATTGGAATTTAAACTCTGGTATTGTATAATTTATCAATGACGTCAGAAAAACATTTTCTCAGTTTTTGAATTGGCCTACGAAGAGGTTGAGGTCTTTCCAACGGAAAGAGAAGAGCGGATTAATTCCCAGGATTCACTCTTGTGATGTCTTTAATAATTTCTAACAGAAAAAAAAGGATTTCCTTCGTCTCCGTTTTTCTCCCTTGAGTTTCCGGCCTTCCTGTGCAAACCCAAGTTCATTCTGACGTTTGCCACCCTTCTGAGTTGCGATTTTTTTCTTCACATGCCTCAACCAAATGCCCAAAACCAACATTTTCATTTACTTTCCGTAAAATAAAATTGGACGCATTCGGTTAAGATCAGAGGAAGAACCAAAGTCCAACAGCAACATTGCTGATGCCTTTCCTGTAATATTTATTTACACACATAAATGTGAATTTCTACCCATGGAATTAAAGGGAGGCACTTAAATTTGAGCAGGACAATGAAGTCTCGTAATGAAAGTAACAAGGAAGACAGTAAGGGTCATCCGCGGATGACATTCAAAGGAAAGAAAACGACTTGACTTTCTTTGCCTGTGAATTTGCCCAGCCTTCAATTCAAGGGAAATTTTTCAAAGGAAAGAAAAGAAACAAGAAAAACTTTTCATCCCTTAGGTTCCACCCTCATCCGACAACGTCTGACTAATCTTATTTAGTCGTGTGACAAAGTGTTGTCATCTTGCATTAGCCTTCTTAATAAAACTTCAACTTTTGGTTCCGACCTTTAATAGGCCAACTTTTATCAACTTTTCACAAACTCTGATGAGAATTTACTGGGTTTTAGTTAAGATTTTTATTAAAAATTATTGCTTTTTCGGAAGTACAAAAAAAGGGAAATGCGCTGTTGAAAATAACCACAAAGTCCACTGATGTTAAGCCAAAGATTTTGATTTTTCTCGTTGAATTTTATGTTTTTTTTTTGAATTTTTCTAGTATTCTAGTCTGGTGGAAAAACAATGGACACAAGTGCCTGGAACTGTACAAACGAAAGAAAAGAGTACGAGCATAGTTGTATTCTTAGGAAATTTAGGAATTTACGTTTTCGCCGGACTGTCTGTGTGTTGACACCGGAGGAATTTCACTTCCACTTCAATCTGAGGAGGCGAATCGCGACCCTTAAGCTCCCCCTGAAAAAGAAGTCGAGTATTTTCAATTTCAACTTGCTTTAGGTCCCTTGTTGTCGTCATTTTACCTTTGAATTTTCGGTTTCTATACGTTTTTATTCCATCTATTTTTAATGTTTCAACTTAAGCAAAGTACTCTCCGTTCAGGCCATTAAAAAGCGAGAATGTTCTTTTCAGTTCCTCTTGGCTTATTCCTTTGCCTTTCCCTTGTCTTAAATTTTGACTTTTTTCTTCTTTTGCAACGATCTCTCTGCGGCTCGTCTCTTTTTTTATTGCGGCCATTGTTTTAGGCATTCCACTCTCTCTTTATTTCATTTTTCACTTGTCCTTGTGCATCTTGCGATTTTAACGTCTCAGACGACATTTAAGGAATGTCAATTAGTTTATTCATTTCTTTGCCAGTACAGGAAGAAATTGTTCATTGCATTTGCATGGGTTGCCATGTGAGAAAATAAATTTGAAAGATTACAAAGGCAACCAAAACGTAGAAAAGGTCGAAAGGTTGAGACAATGCCAGGTCAGCGATCAAAGAGGAAAGGACGTGGAGATGATGGAAGTGGTGAATTGGGAATTACCCAGGGGATGAAATCACTCACACGTTATATCTTTCTATAATACGTCATAAAAGTTTTCTTCATTCTTGGGGCTTTGGGAAATCCGAGCTTATCTCCGCTGAAAAAGGATCTTTCGATACAGCAAACTCGTTAACAGTTACCATTCATCTCTCTCTCTCTCTCTCTCTCTCTCTCTCTCTCTTTCTAGCTCTCTCTCTCTCCGTACTCTCCTACCTCCGTTTCTTTTGTATCCATATTTATTTCATATCTCTTTCTCATTAAGATTAACCTTTTGTCAAGGCGAAGGACAAACGCGCCTAGTTTTGCAAGGTGCATTTCCCATTTATTTTTCCATAATATGAATTAAGAATTTTCTAGGAAATTTCTCTTGGGAAGAAAGTCGAACACATTCAGACATGTAAGATTGCTCATTCGGTGAAAGATCATAAGTGTAAATTCTTTGTTTCGTTTTCTTCATTTGTGGAACTTCCCCAGGGGGGGGGATGAAACGGGCAAAAGTAATTCAACCCCTGAATCTTAGAGACCGTAGGAATTCATTTCAGTTTTTTTTCCACCCATAGAAATCTCAATTCCTACTTCTCAGATCCAATTCTATCGGGATCTGGTCATTCTGGTTGAATCCATGTTTGTTTTTCAAAAATCAGGTTTGATATTAAATCTGATTCTTGCCACTTCACCTCTCTCAGATATATACTTTTGCCAAAATAGACTTTTTGGAGCAGAAAATCAAAAGGGATGATTGGTTTTTGTTTATTTTTCGTTTTGCTTAGATTTATTATTTTTTCTCAATTTATTTCTTTTCTCAGGTCCGAGACTTCCCTTGGGATCCTTTTAGATTTGCTATTTGTGCGAATAAAAACAAAACAAAAAATTTGATACCACCAAAAACCAAAGTATCCCTCCTGACGGCAGATGAGACGACTTGTAAATAGTCGAAAAATAGTCCTTAAAAATTAAAGACAAAGGAAAAAGGGAACGGAAAAAATGACGTTAATATTTTACGCTGGTAGATATTCCTTTATCGTAGGGCTCTAAGTATCTCAGGGGCTCCAACAATCCCTTGAGGGGCCTCCTTCCCTGAGTTGAAGTCCATGTAAAAGGATGTAAAAAAGATGAATAACAACAATCCTTCATCCCGTGTCAAACTTCATCTCTTTCCTCCTTCTTTTACTATTTTCTTATATTTTTCTAGGCCTTTTCTCTACAATTTACATTCACCTTTCCTGTGTCCTCCCCGGAAGTAAACAACAAAATAACATTTCCTTTATCAAATTGTATGGGTTATAAATTAGACTCTTTGGCTTTAATCAATTTTCCCTTGAATCTGGTCTTCCTTCTTTTCTTGTGGGTGAAAGAAGGAAGGTGAAAGGTGAAAGGTTCCGTCTATTCATCCTTTACTCAGTTTTGAAGCTCAAAGGTTCACGGTGGGACAAAATATTCTGAAAATGACTTTTCTGGTGCTAGTGACAAAGGTGAATTCTGAACTTGATCTTCCAAAAGATAAAGTGGATGAGAATTGAAAATAAAAATGGTGGTAAAAAGCAGAAAAAAGATAAAGTCGAGGAATGTAAAACGTCGCTAAATGTCCCATGGGAAATCCATCAAACGTCTCAACCGCATTACAAACAAAAGGAAAGTCAAAGGATGTTGCCATTTGCTTTTTTCCTCTTTTGCTCTCATTTTATCACAAGTTTCGTCCTCCCAAGTTTACACCTTTCACCACTTCATCCTTTTGGCTTCATCCATTTTTTTTTAAATTCCTCCAACGTTTTTTTGCACGCTTCCAGAATTAAATTTACTACCAACCCTTCCTTTCCTTTCCCTTCCTTTACACGTCTTCTTTTCGTCTCCATCGTGGAAGAATACAGTTGAAAATATCGTTGCGGCATCAGTCAAAAACCGTAGGAACAGAAGGATGCCTTGCGTTATTTCGTAAAATAATTATATTAATATTCATTGCTTCTCGTCAGAAATTTACATTTACGTTAAATGTTGACAAATCCTTTATTTGGTACATTCATGCAGTGCATTCAATTGGGTTCTTTTTATATTTTTTTTATGTTGGTTTCACTCTTTTTTCCCAAGTTTGGTTGCACAATTTCTCATTTTTCGTGCTGTGCTGTGGGCTCCTGAATTTTGTAGGGTGGACATTTTACAGAAGGTCCTCGAAGGGTTTGGCAAAAGACACTCAGGCCTTTGTGTCAGATCAAAGTTAGAAATATTGCAGGGTTCCTTTGCCCATTCGATTGGAAGGTTTAGAAATTTATGTAGTGTCACTCGAAGAATGATTTCTCTCCCGTGCAAACCTAATTATCCGATCTTTCTTATCTCAATTCGATTCCATTTGTTTCCATGGGTTGTGTCAAAGGTCAAATTTCCCCAACAAACCGTTGGAACACCGAGGACAAATTACCTGTGAAATTGAACATGTAGTTTTCCAATTTCCCAACTTCTTTTTGTACTTTTTCCTTGGCTTTATATGTTTTGAGCATCTCTTAAAGCCGACAAATTTAAATTCTGTTTCCACCAATACTTGCACTCTCTGCCTCTCTCTCACCAGGTATTGTACTGACGTAATCAATAGGTCGGATTATTTACTTGTAGGAATTTATTTAGTAGCTTTAAATGTTGGGTGGCTAGTGCATCATAAAAACCAACATAATAAAGAACCATAAAAACCATCCTTGCGAGCAATGCATGAAACAAATATTCTCGTGCCGTAGGGCAAGCAGCGTATAGGAGATCCAAATAGATCTGAAGCCCTTTTTCGAAAACCTTAATTTGTGAAATGACAATGAAAGGGTACCTAATTGTAATAAACGCAGGGAGGGATACACGATTAGATAGATAGGCCCCCGAGGTTCCAGGTTTTTCGATAATTTTATAAAAATGGCATCGCGTGTCGGGCCATCCGGTGGCTACCCATGCGCACCTCCATCTCCATCACCATGTTTCTAACCAATTGAGCTTTATAGCCTAGGGTTTGTTGTTCATGTTGGGTCAAACGGCGACAAAACAGATGGTTGAAACTACCTCAGGCAAGGTTTCCTACGGCATGTTCCTCACTTGGATGAAAGGGTTTCCGATGTCAGGATCAGACGTTTCCAAATCGAACACACATTTTATTATTTAAACCCAATCATGGGAGCCCTCCTCTCCGATTGAGCCAAATGGCATTCTTGAAAAACTGAATTTTTACCGATAAAACTAAATTATGGCCCTTGTCTACGATGATATTAATTTAATTATGACGAAATACAGTTCACAATCAGGAACATGTAGCCGAAATGGTTCCAGCATTTACAATCGTTTTTAAACTAACAAAAAACACTCTGAGAGACACTGAAAGGACAATTATTTTGGAAATGAAAAGGATAAGCACAATCATACTGAATTATTTTGTTGAGGTTTGTTCTGGTTGTTGAGCTTTCCTAGAAAACAGTCAGGTCGCCTTTTTTCGTCTATTATTTACATCCGCGCAATTTCAGATACTCCAACTATTTTTCCACGTAATAAATTATCACACGACATGACAATCTAATGAACAACTTCTGTATGACTCTCTGTTGACCGCAGGTATCAACGTTTTCAAAAACCTAATATTAAAGTTGAGGTTCCACGTTGTAAAATTCCAAGAAAGAGTTTTCGGAACTCCGTTCAAGAAAGGAACATTCGGTAGCATTGCTGTGTTGAACCAAAAAGACTCAAGTAAGTGAAACTCTCAGAGGGTGCGGTTTGTCGGAGAGAAATGCAGCAAACTCAGCATTTTCATGTTTTCTGTAGAAAATGAAGAACTTCTAAAAATGAGAAACGTAAACCACTGCAGAAAACATGAGAACTTGAAAATTAGTCAAGGAATGAAACAGTCAGGAGGTAAATTAAAGTAAATTTGTCGTGGCAGGAGAAGTCAGCAGGCAGGCAGGCAGGCAGGCGAGGTGGTTCGGCGGTAGTCCGTTGCTTGATTTTTAACTTTTCGCACGATAAGAATCGTTTTGTTTGTGAGACATTTTGTTTTCACTTCTTGCCCTTCTTCCTGCCTCCTGATTCTCGTAGTTTCCGGTTCCGGGAACTTGGATTGACAAGTTAATTTGTTTAGATACTGCGATAAATAGGGACCTGTTGTTTCGTGATTTCCGTTTTATCGAGAACTCGAACGCAACGAACCCGTTGAGCTTAACGACCTTTTCTGCCCTTTGATCAGATCAGACACACCGGAGATCTCCAAACTTCATGTCAAAGTTCTCCTCGTGTGTCGGTTGTTTGCCTGACATTTTTTTTTATTATTTGACGGCTGAGCCCTCACTTTTTGGTCGGCTGTCGGTTGCCCTTTTTCTTCCTAAAGAACCTTCCTTATTTCCGTACTTAAAGTCTACTTTCAGGGAATTACGTGGATGCCAGGGCAGACAAGTCGGTTGGTTCGTCTGGGCACTTTGGATGCCTTTGACACCCTACGACCCCATGGCACGATAATCACGGAATTTATCGTGCAAAATTTTAATTAAATGCGCTATCGAGGAAGCCAATCAGTCAGGTTTTCGTGGGAGTCGGGGCAGAGTAAAGATTTGGTATCACTGGAGTACGGGGAATACTCCAGGGGTGTTCCATGGAGAAAAGCCACCACCGGCAACTGGCTCACCACCAAGGGTCGCCCCCGTGAGCCTCCCTGAATAGTAGAAAAAAGCGGAAAAGTAGAAAAAAATAGTTTTCGTGTTTCACACAAATAGGAAGTCTGAATAAGATAATTTGACTGAAAGCGGGAAATTGAAACTGGGTGGTAAAGCAGAAACAATGGCGGAAACATGCAACTTTTCCTTTGATTTTTATCGGGTCGAATCATCTCCTGCCAAAGGAAAAAATTACAGGACATGTCAATGTGTTGAGACCATTAACATTTCAGGTTTGTCAGGACCCCTTCCTTGTCGAGGAGGCATCCCAAATACACACACACGACTTGACAGGAGGTTGCATTTTGTCAGACAGAGAAAAGCATTGTCTAGAGAATTTTGCCTGTAAGAAATTTTATTTCTGGAAAGTTGTGATGCCGTGTAATTCACGTAGAGGCTGTTGTTGTAAATCACAAAAGACCCACTGGCTTGGACGCCCATTTGTTTTTTTGTTTTTTTTTTAGAAAAAAATTCTGTGATTTTGATCCACCGTCTTTGTCCTTCTTTTGGTCTTTTGAAAATTATAGATCTTCAATTATTGCATTCTTGTTTCTTTCTTCCGCTGCCTCTGTATTCCATGTATTTTTGCTTCGTTGGCGTAGCATGTTCAGTCATTTTGTTATTTGAACATCTAAAAAGTCAAGTGTCAAAATATTTGTCATGCACTATGTATCAACTTATTTTTTTCTCCCTGTCAAATTGTTCCATAAATTGTTTAACAAGTTCGATCTGGGATACTATATCCCAACAAAGGGTGTTGAAACAAGGGGTGAAGCAGAAGGTAATTTTTTATTTTTACCACTTGAGGTTTCATTCATTCAGAACGGCGACAAAGAAAAAAAATTAGGTTTCCTTTGCATCGCTTGATAGATTGCCGAATAAAATGCTAATTCAGAGTAATTTTCATGGCATGTTTACAGTGATTCTGAGAAATAATAATCCTGTGTGAACAGGAAGATATGAAAGAAGACGAAGGAGTTAAACTAGAGGAAAGGTGGTCGGTGGTTGAAGCTTCGTGCGAACACATAAAACTCACCCTGCAATTACATAAATCGAAAGTCAACCATTTTGGATTTTTCTCTTAGTTAAAATTAGAAAAACAGATCGAAATTCATTTTTGTTTTCTTACCATCAATTTAAAAATATGATTAATATCTTTAAAAAAATTATTTTAATAGATTGGCACCGATTGAGTCAAATACGTAATGAGAAATGAAATAGAATTAGTGGTGATCTACGCGATCCATCCGTAACTATGTAAAAAATCATAGTAAGGAATGCACTTGGCAGCTTGTTGGGAAATGTTCCGCACCCGCCAAAGTATCCCCTTTGATAGCGGGGGGGGGGGTGAGAAGAGGTAAGAAATAAACATCCATAAGAACACAACAGTATTTTTATATTTAAAAAGTTTGAAATTTTTCACGTTGCTCCAAACAAGTACCCACAACAACAGACGTAAAGGATTTCCTACTGAAGTCATAAAGGATTATTTGCGAATTTTGGAAAATGTCACATTTTAGCCCATAAAATTCATCGCTGACTGAAAATGATTGCGACAATTTGTTGCCGAATCAGATTTCGAAAAAGGGCGAAGAAGCTGCACCTGCGTGGAAACAACGGACGGAAAAAGACAAAACAGAAACTGTCTTTGGACTGTTGTCGCAGGCGCTTCACTTCTGTCGCCCTTCTGCGGCGTCGCCCACCCGTCACCTGACGCGACAAAAAACAAAGGGACACTTTTAAACTCCTCCCAAGGAGACAGAAATCAGTCAGGTTGTACTGGGATGCTCGTTCCAATCGAAAGATGGCGTGCAGGTACCTGTTCGTCAGGTACCCCGGCTATTCTGACAGACAATAATTCGAGTGTACTTTCAGGAGTAAGATGGCCATCGGTCGGACACATAATTTCGGTAATTTCATTGCTCCGGTCAAGCCATTAATTTTTTAAATGTTGAACAAAATGTGCACAAAAAAAATTAATAATCAAAGAAGGTAAATACATGTATGGATTTTGTATAAATATACGTAAGAATCAAATTGGGACATTAAATTAGATACCCGCGGAAACACGCGATTATTTTAAATTTTGAGCCCTTCAATTTGAGCAGAGCAAAGCGTCGATGGCTCCTGTCTCTGAATTACCAGGGAAACCCAAACCGGGTACCCGGTATCAGGTATCGGGTACCAGGTACCCATTAAATAGCGTTCAACATAAATACTAATTTGCATTCTCTATCTGGGAGGAGAAGTCGTCGAGTGTAATACAACAATTTTTTTAAAATAAAACATCCACGAGTTCCAAAATGTCATATTTTCACATTATGGCGGGTGACGGGAGGGATCTCCAGAGGTACATGTCTTTCGGGTACCTAAACTAAATTGGATGTCCAAGAAGAACCATGACATACACCTGAGCACAACAATTTAAATACAGACAGATACAATAGTATAATTTTTACATTTGTTGATTTCAATCTCATGCAATGCAGAGACATCAAATGAAAAGGAAAATTTCTAGTAGAAAATTGTGATACCGCAAAAGAATAACTGAATAAATAAAACTATGTTTTAAGTAAATTGATTGGTTTCTTTAAAGTGCTGTAAGAGAAGAGTTATACTTTAATAACTCTAGTAAAATCAATGATTAATTAATGAGAGGAGTTGGTTGTAGTAGCCCTTAATAATGCGGGTAAGGCTTCTTGGGGTGTTGACCCGGTTTTGTAGCGGGCAGTGGTTCCTTAAAAAATCTCCGTCAGAACACAGTTCACTACAGTATATAGTAAAATGTTTGTGGAAACCTCTATAAATCTTTAGGTTTAATTGGCCTTATGAAGAGCAACATTTTTGTTAAAAGTCTCACTCAAATGCACATCGCTGTCAGTTTATTGCACGATAAAATGGGCCATAGCCCGCAACAAACAGAGCAAAAATTAATTGTCACGTGAAACAAAGAGTTTTTCTTCTCAGGCAGTTGCTGTCTCTACCAAAATACATTGGGCTCACGTTTATTAACATCGACACTTTTGTCATTGGTAACCCAAGACCTTCAAAATATCCAATCATTGTTTCTGAAAAGCCGCAAAGTTCGGTGTACGTCACAGCAATAGCAGGAGTACTTTTTAACAGAAATTTTACTTGTAGTACAGCACAGCAGTACGTACTGTATCAGGTATCAGATGGTTTTCTGGGTTGAAGGAAATTACCTTAGTATTTTTTTTTATAAGGACTATCGATTGTGGGACCATGGAGTGCACCTGCCTGGACAACGGGTACCTCAACACCCGGAGCAAACAAATAGAAATTTAATTAAAAGTCAGAAAACAGCGTTAGGGAGATTGTGGACATGACACGACACCACTCCGGTCTTTTGGTGTGTGAGGGAAGCCTCGTCAAGTGGGGCTGAATGACAATTTTTCGGGTGAAAACCTGTAATTATACCTTGATGCCTGGATGAGGTAATGCGGGGTGCGGTGGCAGGGCAGACAAGGGGGGGGGAGGGAGATCGACGGTTATGTGGATCTGAAAATGATAAACACGAAAAAGCCAATATAACAAGTCACGCCCATTTGGCCGGAGTTAATGGGCAGTCAAGTCACACGATAGAAGACAATCAAGGCAACTTTTTTTCCTTCTCTTCTGCCACGACATGTCCAGCGCTCTCCAACAATATGGAATGTTGTTTAAACGTGACCACAAAAGTCCTCCCCCCGGATAATTGCTCCATTCTTGGCGTTCACACTCGTTTCTCTCTGTGTTACCCTGGAGAAGATAAAAGATCAGAATTCTCATCATTTTCAATATAGTTCTCCGACTGGATCGGCCTGCCTTCTCTTTTTTTTCTCCAAAATAGCCTTCTCCTTCTCCATATCTATCTCTCTGGTTTAGCTGGCCATCTCTCCTTAAACTAGTCTGACGGGTCCGTTCGTGAGAATCAAAGGGAAACTACTAAACGGAGAGCAATTATAAATATGGTTGCACTGTGATGGGGCACCCGAATGTTGAACCTTCCGGTGCCACGATGCTCAACAATTTGCGTGTTTCCTTGCTTGATGTTTCAGACCGTTTTTGTTTTCAAGAAGAAATGGTAAAACGCCCTTTGAAAACACGAACTGGAGGTTACCAGAAGGTTGTCCTAGGAACCTCCAGGTTTGCTCTTCAACACCAAAGAAAAGGTAAAAAAAATAAATGTGGAAAGGATACGAATGACCAGTAAAAACCGATGAAGGGCGCAAACAATGAAATATTAAGTCCATATATATAATGTAATGAACCTAAGTGGACTTGGTGATGGAAGAGGAATGATGATCAGGTGAAACAAAATAAAAAACGTTCAGAGAAAGGTGTTTTGGTACATTATTGGAAAAATGGAAAGATGAAGTGAAATTAAAAGAATAAGAAAGAATGCGATATAAATGACAAAAGAGTATTGTAAAAAGTCAAAGTGCAGTAGGAGATAGACCTGAACCAAAAATTGACTCTCTCTCTCTGACGTGAGGGAAGCTAACTTGAAACCTGAATTCAGGTTATTGAAAAGTGCAGAATTGTAGGGTGGAAGTAGAAGGGAATGTTTGCGATGTGTTCGAATGGAAAATACGGGAGGACGATGGTCAGACTGTGTTGAAAGTGACAGGCACACCAGCACGGGTGCAAGGTACCGGATAGGTAGGGCAGTGGGGGTAATTACATGGCAACACACACACACAGAGCAGTGCGGATCAGGTTGCCAGACGATGGACCCCAGTAAAGTTCGAGCGTCGCAAAAAAAGTGGCCCCCTGAAAAATTTCAACATGGCGTTGCGTCTCTTTAGAATTTTATTCTTCTTTGTCTTTCTTGCACTTCTTTCTTGACGGTGAATTTTGGTCAATGGTTGATTTTACCATGATTGAAATGAGACATGTGCTGAAATGAAACCTCGCCATCGTTTTGCAACGAAACCACCGCCGTGGTTCTCAATTTATTGTCTTTGTGCTATTTAAAATGTAAAAGTCTTGTCAGAAAAAATCTAAAAAATCAAATGCCATCTCACTGCCCCTAGGCTGCTTTCCTAGGCAAAATGAACGTTGCATTTCCTAGTGTAGTACATTACAATAAGCGATCGATTGAGGCGGGTCCATCTCGTGGCCCCTGGTACCTCACAGGTACTTACAGGTACAGGTATTACTCGCATATTGTGGGAAGGTTTTCTCGGGTGGGAGGTGGTACACCTTTGATTTTGGCGAGTACTCACGACTTACCTGAAACCCGTGTGATAAATATGTGTTCACAGTAAAAGTACCATTATATGTTGCCCTCACGACAAATTCGTGATATTATCTGAGTTGCTGGGTATTTTTTTTTACCCAATTTCTTATTTCAATACAGATTCTTCATCAGTAGAATTCTTTTGACTGTAACCTCCGTTTTATTATTCAATGTTGTTCTGCCCTATTGGTGTACCAAATTCTTCTTCTTGTAAAATTGGCCTTGATTTTTAGTTTTCTGATTTTAATAAATTCTAACGTATACTTATTATGTATGTATTGGCAGAAGGTGTGAAGTTCAAATGTGTCGACGTAACACGCCTTGACAGCATTTTCATTATAAACATAAATAACTAAATATTGCAAGTTGTAACAAAAGTTGTAACTTTATATGGTAAAGATAAATGAGACAAGGAGAACTATGAAAACTGAAATTACAATGAAATTACAAAGTGGCCTACCTTGAGTACCTGTACAAAAATAAAAAGATGATCCGAACTAAGGGAGACATCACCCCAAATATCATTGATAAAAGTGAGAAAATTCACGTCAGAGGGTACCTGTACACTCAGGTTTCATCAGGTAGAGTAGGTAGAGTTTTCCATGCAAAAACGGGAGATAAAAAGAGAAAAAATTTGAACGGACAAGTTATCATTACTCTTTAATTAATATTGTCCTTTTTAATCTTTATAATTACTGGTTAGAAACCATACCAATTATTTTCATTCCCCTGGTCTTCATCCCTAACAGGGTTTCATCCCTACAGGTGGAAAAATAATTCCGTTATTTGGACATGTGGCCCGGGTCTACTACCCTCTCAACCTCAGGGGGTGTCTGCCCCATCCAACTTCTTTTGACACTTTAATCACAGGCTTCCTCTTTGAGTGTGCTTTTTATTCTGCGAATTCAGCCTAAACTCGACCCGAACTCTTCGGGTGTCTCACCAAAACCTCATCAAGTTGTTGGAAAGGTTTCGGTGACCCGTTAGGGAGGTACGCCGTGCTCTCTGACCTTAAGAAAAATTTCAGACTTTACTTTGTGTATTCTGTGGTTCTCACCGGCGTTCTCGCGTGCACCGTGCCACCGTGCCGTGGAGATCTTCTCTTTGACGCAAAATGTTCCCTTGCACACCTTTTTCTCTTTTCCTCTCTCCGCCTATCGGTCAAATAGATCCTACTTTTCACAATCCGATAAGAGTTGTAATAAGAATCAATAGTAAATGCGTTGAAATAAGAAATAGAATTTAAAAATGAGAAGAGAAACTGGACAATAAACAAAGAAGATAGAGTAATGTCGAGGAAGAGAGAAAGGCGGAAAAGCCCCGAAGGCGATGTACAATCCCAAGACTTGCAACCGATGACTATCGAAATTGGAGGGGTACGGGCAAGAGAGTAGAAGACAAGGGACAGGTATAGGTATTTAATATAATATATACAGAAAGACAAAGACGGACAATTAACCAATTATCTTCTCGAGTCAACCTTCCTATCTGATGATGATGAAGAATCTGCCGGTTTTGACCCGGAGGTCAACCATTTCAAGACTAAACTATAATCAAGTTCCCTTCGTGACAGTTCAGGTACGAATACCTGTGATGATATAAAAAAAGCGAACACCTTTTCTCGTACCTGTCTCCTTCCCCGCCTTCTCCCCCCCACCATATCTTTCCTATAATTATAACTTAGTATAAATTCTCTTTCTTTAAACTACTGAAAAATTAATGGTATTAAATCTCTTTTAATGTCTTTAGGACGGTGAACGATTCCTCGGGTTCAGGTGGTGACTGTGGTGTGTCTGGGATGCGGAGGAAGGGCGGTAGTGTTCGTAGCTACGGAACTACTATTTTTCTTCATTATGTATTCCTTACAATGCAAATTGTTCTAATTAACCGTGACGCCACTGAAACACACAGTCCTTACGCAGGAGGTTAATTATCCAACAGTTGAGAAGACGGAAGAAGTGCTGTGATAAACCACAGATGCTTCTGTCTATCCGTGGAGGACCTGTGACCGTACGATACCTTAGGTATGGAAGGCCCAACTCAAACGATTTTTTCTCCACTCCACTGTCCACTCAGTTTGTTTGTTCGTTGTTTATGAATACGAATGTGCGGGCCAGTAAGCAGCGTTCACTGGACTAAGTGTGCTCGCATCTTTTTAAACCCGTGTTTTACAGGTTCTATTACTTCAGTATTTTTCGCTTTCGCCGTAACCGTAAACCGTTGCATTCCACGATAGCAATAGCACGATCAGGCACGGCAGAACTGCCGCAGTGACGTTGCTCTTGTCAAAGCTCAACGGATCTCCATCAGATGAAATGAAAATGGAGAGGATAAAGGATGCATTGTAATAAATAAACAGCAGCCGTATTTATTGAGAAGTCATTTTAATTTCATTAAGTACACTAAAGGACCAAAAACTTTCATCTCTAAATTTTAGAAAAAAAAAATTACGTATTAAAAACGTATCAACAGTTTTTGTATTTTCATTTGATCGAAGCAAAAGAGAACAGACGAGTTTTCCCCCATGAAAGTAAGGAAAATGCACTGTTTATTGATAATATAATTATAATAATACAATAATAATATTATAATTAGGCGAATTTGGGTCTGTACAATTTTGGGGAGGGCCACATACAAACGAGAAGGGAGTTGGACGAAGAGTCCAAAAAACCCAGAGGTCAAACGTCCAACTCCCCAGAAGCACTGGGTTCGACCCCGGTCACTTAACATCTACTTCAGTTACTCTGATTCTCTCACATATGCCCACTTACGCACACATCCACACACACGCACACGCACACGCACACGTCATTCATATTATTTTTGTACAGAAAATTCTACAGAACAAAATAAAAATTCGTTTCAATAAAAAAATAAGAAAACCAATGCGTTCGCTGTCGCTGTCATTATAAATTAATTATACTTAAAACTTGGGGAACTTCATATTTATGTATATCAATATATATATACACATATATTTATACACAGACAGACGGGAGGAGCACTATAATTTTATAGCACGATTCATTCTGTCAATCCATAAGTGTATGTACTGTACATAACCCGCGCGTCGCGTTTTCTTATTTTGCGATTTAAAAAAAAAAGAAAGAATCGTCCATCGCGTTCGCTCACATCCTTTTTCTCGCTCACATATTTTTCTATTAATTTATTTATTTATTATCACAAACAAAACATTATTTATTTCTATGTAAACTGGGTCTTATTCTCTAGATAATATGGAGAATATATTTTTGGAGGAGACCTGCGGGAGAGGGCCATCTTAGCCCAAGAAGACCAACAAAAACTCTGAAGACAATAAGTTACATGGCAGGAGGCTCCTTCTCTTATTGTTATATGTAATGTATATATATATATGCAAAGTGTAGTGTAGTGTAGTGTAGTGTAGTCTGCGTCCGCTGTCCTACTTTCTCCACATTTCTCTTTTCTTTGTGTAAATATTTCGTTAAAGGAGTCACTTCTTGTCGGCCTCGGGTTTGTGGGTGTCTTGGAGTTCAAAATTGTAATTAAATTATTGCACCTAGAAATTTATTATGAAATATCCGTCTCTCCGGTGCTGCAAATGCTGCCTCTGCCTCTGTCGTCGTAGTCCGTGACCCCTTGGAAAGTCACGTGGTCAAGCAGCTGCCTTTCTCATGCATCGAGAGTGTAACAAAAGGAGTTTCTGTTCTCTTGGTATATCCAACGTAGAATTAATTGCAGGGCTTTCCCCGGTGCGAACTCACATTGGAAGACGGGCAGCACACGAGGGATGGGCTCTGCTGTTGGTTTTAACTCTTTTTCCTTTTCTCACTGCACCGGATATTCGGAGTTTCTACCGACTTACCACCACATCGGAGGTACCGGAAATATTGGAGGTGGCAACCCTGAAAAGGGGGCGACGGTAGCAGCAGCCACGGCTGTCGCTGATGCAGCAGTGTTACCATTTTGTCACGAGGCCCACTCGTTCGAGGAAGCGCTGCCTCTTCGCTGTGTGACGGCAGCCTCTAAATGTCTTTCGCTGTGACTGTTTCGCTTTGTCCGCGACGTGAACACTTTCATACAGCCCGGCACCGTGCACCTGAACAATTCGGAAGCGTGTACCTGCTCGTAGTGCTCCTTCAGGGAGCTGCCATCGGCGAGGGGTTTCTTACAATATTTACAGGGTAGGAGGCCTTCTCGATCGGGCGTGGGTAGGTCGAACTCAACGCTGAGGCTCGGAGACGGGGCAGCTGATCCCGTGGGTGATCCGGGCGATCTAGAACCGGATCTGCGGTCCTTTCGATCCAGACCGTTGGGAAGGAAGGGATGACCAGGGAAGTTTAGGGCGGGGAAGGCGGCCAGGGATGGAAACGGCAGGTGACCCGCGGCTGCCAGCATTCTCTCTCCATTAAGAAGACCATCTCCCATCAGGTGTGGATGGTTCTTAAAGGTCTCATAGCCGAGGGGCAGCGACTGCGACTCCGAGTAGAGACGCGAAAGGAAATCCGTGTGGATGGCCGCGTTCGCCGTGAAGGGTCCTTTGCTCTCCCAGAGGTTGGCCACCTTGTCCGGCGTGGTAGACAGGAGCTTCCGGTGAAGGTTTAAATTTGCACTATGACGGTCTCTGCTTCGTTTTGATGGGAACGCCGCATTACACCCTTCAATAGAACATTTATGCATTAGTTTCAGGTGGACATTCTGGTAGTGCGTTTTAACACCAAAATGGTTCTGAAATATCTTTCCACAGGCTGTACACTTACGGGGATTATCTTTATCTAGGGGGACATCTACACCTAAAAAACCATTGTCTAGGGAAAATATACCTTCGTTCGTCTCGTCTCCGGTCGGCGAGTCAGGCCCGTTCGAAAGGGACGACGAGTGCGACTTGGCCGGGCTCAGCTGCCCTCCGGCCGTCAGCCCCGTCCCGGTGTGGTGCCCGTTTCCCTCAGTACCCTTTGCATCCCCAAATCGGCCCTGAGTCAACGTCTCGAGATGCCTCAGTGGATTGGCCGAGTCTCCTTGGTAGGTTGTCGGACTCGATTCCGATTTACGTGCTGCTTCTTCTTCGTCATTCTCTTCTTCCCCGTCTTGAGAGTCTCCTTGTTTGGTTTCTTTCTCATCCTTTGCGTTGTGCTTTTTTGCTTCGTCCGATTTCGTTTCGCTTTCTCTTTCTTCACTTTTTCTCGTCGAGTCTCCTTCCTTATCTTCGCTTTCCGTTTTTTGCGTGCTATCTTGTTTTCGCGTGTCAAAAATACTGTCCGGACCGTGAGAGGCTTCCCCATCCGTAGACATTCCGTCGTCATGGGACGTACGGACGGGGATGGCACATCGCGTAGGATTTTGGTTTTTTCGCTTCCGGCCCCTTCTGGGTTTTACGGCTCCCTCGGCCACCGTTTCTTCTTTAAGACTTTGGTTATCTACAACACTCAGCGAGTCCTCGTTGCTGTCCACGTTGCTCCCGACCTCGTCCATGTCGAGTTTAAACCTCTTGGAGACGACTGTTACATCGTCCTCGAGATTCTTGTCGTTTTGCTCGTCTATTTCTTGGTCTTGTTCATCGTCTCCTACCACAACTATGCCCTCGTAGTCCTCCTCGTCATCCATGTCATCGTAATGATTGTTACCGTGACCTGCGACTCCGTCGTCCGACGACTGATTCGTGTTGTTTGAACTGAAGTCTGTTCTCCTGTCGTCGTATTTGTTAAGCGTTAAGTCTAAACTTTGTTTGAGATCCAAAGCGGATGTCTGGTGTCGAAGCTCCGGCGGAGGCGTCAGCAATGGGAAAGCACCAAAGGAGAGAGGGTTGAGTCCACCTCCGGGCAAGGAAAGCGCACCGTGGGGTGGAATGAGTATCGGATGAGACTGGGAACTTCTACCATCATGCGGTGAGATCTTTCTTCTTAGATGCGGCGAATGAAGCTTAGGGTTAGGATTGGCGCTGTGACGGTTTCGCGAACGCCTCGAACTAAACATCATGTTGCATCCCTCGACAGTGCATTTGTGCATTTCCCTCAGGTGCACTGCAGAGAAGTGAATTTTCAGGGCTCCCTTGTCACAGAAAGTTTTCAGGCAAACGTTACATTGCACTCTTTTCTTTCCTGTTGCGGGATTGATGAGCTGCGTTCCCAAGTTAAGTGGCAGAGCAGACGACGTGCCCCAAGTTCTCTTAATGGGAGACACTCCCTTTCTCTGATGATTTGGCTTTTTAAGCTGCTTGCCGACGCTGTCCCGACTGAGGTTCAATGCGCTATGTGAGTTCTCCTCATCCTCTTCGTCTTCTTCGGATCCAAACTCGCTGTTCCCTCCTTTCTCGGCTTTTATGGACGGAGATTTTCGTTCGGAGCCACCAGCAGACGGCAACAAGTTGGAGAAAGAAGACGCAACTAAACTGGCTGCCGACAGGGGGTTACCGGAGAGAGCAGAATGACTCAGGTTAACAGGAGCACTAGATGTTGCCGAAGAAGGAAGCGGCATTGGAGGAGGCAGGTGCCAAGTAGGACTCGTTACGTTCACCGACGGACTAGTGTCAGAGTTTTCTGAAGTTCGCCTTCTGCCCGTATCGTTGGACGTGAAAGAGCCGGATCCGGCGGCTTTCCGGAAATCGAAGGGCTGCATACTCTGAAGCCTATTTAGAGGTGAAACGCTGAGGGGACTGGAATTGAGACTTGCGGGTGGTGAGGAACCTGAGCAGTTAGGTCCATTCTGAGGAGGCAGTTTAAGTAAATTTAGAGGAGATTGTTTGTGTAACGGACTAGGAGGAGCTGGCGAGGGTCTGATAGACGGAGGCGTAGGATGGTTCATGTGCTGAGAATGAGGTGGCGACAGCCTTCTCGGAGGTGTTGTCGTTCTGGTGCGACTTCTCTCCTCCCTGTGAGATTTACTCCTGTCGTCTAATCCCGGTGCCATTTCCAGTTTGGGTGGCTTCAATCCGGATTTTTCCATAGCTTTCTTCAGATCCGAATCAACCTTGAGCTGGTGGTGCAACTGCAACTGTCTCTCGCGGTCTTTATCGCGATCTCTGTCATTCGAAAAAGTTGCCGCAAGGGCTGCTGCCTGGTCGGCTTGAGCGAATAGTAACTGTTGGGTAATGGCTCTTGTTTCGCCAAATCTGAGGAACTGTTGGAGAACTAATGGCTCTTCTTCGGGGCTGCATATGTTCCACCTTTCCAAAACATTGCCATGAGGTTCCTGGAACAAAGTAGGACTCAAATTTAGACAAAAGCCGTTGAAAAAATTCACGTTCGGTTTAGTATTACATGACTAATAATTGGGACTTTGTGCTAATTAGTTTTCGCTGGATAGTTGACTGGGTTGCTACGCATGCACCTGATCAAACACACTTTATTAATTATAGGAAGCCTTAATTAGCACCCTGGTCATGTTGTACATGGGCCGCCTGAGGTCTTTCCTTCTGCATCGATGTCAATGCTACAGTACAATTTGTGAGACACAGTAACGTCAGCGTGATATCCAGTTAGCTACTCCAACGGCAAGTAAGCGTCCTTTCTTTTTATCATTTTCTAGTGAATTCAGTCAACTGGTTAGGGCCGTAATTAAGGCCTCTGGAGATTCTTTCGACCCTTCGAGAATAAACCGGTGGCTCGCAACAAAATTAAGTTATTTGGTCAAGTCATTTCAGTAAATGAATATCCCTTTCAACAGTTCTGGTAAGAAAGTTTTCCAAGTTAATCCTTTTTGCAGGGTTTTTAAGGCCCTTTCCTTGTATGTTTTCAAGGCGGATGTACAAAACTTACTTTCCAGGTTTATAGGTAGAGAAAGTAAAGGGTAAAAAGTACTGATGCAAGAGAATGCAGCTAAAAATGAAGAGAGAGAGGTTGCCTATTGCCTTGTTACTTGTTCTGTCCCTTCAGTATTAACCGAGAATTTCTTTCGATATCCTAGAAAAACAAAACTGTTGAATTTTCATCTTTCCACAGATGCCACCAAACAACTTGAAACATAACGAAAAAATATTGCCAAGAATCAAAAGTGTTATTTTCGGCATCCGTCAAGTGTGTTGCCAACAGAAGTCGAAGGGTCACGTACAACATCAAAAACAAATGGAAAGGGGTAAAAAGGCGACAAAGAAGAGTTGATATCTATTCTCTAGGCGTTCGGCGTTCACCCTTTCACGGAAGAAACAACTGATTGAATTACTTCAAGGGATGAGCCAAACTTCTCCAGAAAAATCAACTACCCCAACCATTGTATTGAGGGGTTGAAAAAAGCACAGCTTTTGTTTTCTAGAGTTGTGAGCTGTGCCATTGATGGAAAAGGACAAATAATAAATTGTACTCAATGTTCTGTCTCCTCTAAAAACTTGTTATTCGTATCAGAGCAATAGAGAAAGAATGGAAAGAAATATAAATAGAATTGGATTAGTAAAGGACGAGAATGAATACACAAGAGAAGAGCTTTACTAGCAAAAAAACTAACCGAGGTGAAGACTTGTTGGTACCTACTATGTAGTGGTACCTTCGACATGGTACCGGTGGATGGACGACCATAGAAACACAAATTCTTTAATTTCGGTAGTCGTTTGTAAAAGGCACCCTCTAAACGACCCTAATAATAATCTTTCCAGGCATTTTCGTTTAACTTAATCAACAGTTAGGCTTTACGAATGAATTACGACTCTTACTTTTCTACTGCCTGCCCTCCCCTCGTCAGCATCGTACCTGAACACACATGCATTACATGGAAGGTTTCATCGAATCCTGTTATTAGGACGATCGTTTAATTTTAAATAGCATTCCGGATTTTCAACCCAATTTTCCAGGTTTAGTGGTAATTTCTGTCTGTTTCTTTTTTTCACCTCCAAAAACGTCAGGTCTCGTTTTGAGTACCAAACGTCTACCTCTCTCCCTACATCTCTCTCTCTCTCTCTCTCTCTCTCTCTCTCTCTGTCAGAACTTTCTCTAGTTCTGCTAGTTGTGGGTTCGGATACCCAAGATTTAGCAATTTCCCCCATGTCTGTCATTTTTTGATTCAGATCAAAGGACTCGTTCACCCGATCGATAGATTCTTCTCCTTGTTCTCGGACGGTTCTGTAATTGCCTTGACATCAAACTATGAAGTATTGGAGAGGTAGAAAAAAGAAAGAAAAGAGTTTTCAGGTTCATCCTCGAACGTGACTCAAGTTAATTTCGGTCCCCCTCCTCACCTCTCAGGTGAAATCCGTCCGCCATTTTAAAAGATCAGCCACATTTTTTCTTCTTCTCCATCTCTCACTGTAACGTACGTCTACTGCCACGATCGCCTCTGTCTTTTTCCTTCTTCCGCGGGTTTACGTCCTCGTCTCCTCCTTCACGTATTGACATGAGAAAATTGAAAGGTTTTTAACGCGGTCGTGACTCGTACCTGAACCACGAGATCATTTCAAACGTTTTCCTGACGACATTCCAAATTATAGTTTGTCAGAAAATATTTCTTTCCGTCCTCTCTTCCTCTCGGCCAGATCTGCCCGACCTGGCAGATGTCGGACCTCTGAGTAAGACAAACATCCTCGGGTGTCCAGCTCTCGCCCGAACCTGTTTTACTTTTCTTCTTCTCTTTAGTTCCGTACTTGTCTTCCTTCTTTGTCCGGTCTCTCTTCGTTGACTTCTTCTTTCCTGTGTAAATCATTTACGGTTTTGACAGCTCATATAAGATAGTTTTAAACCACCCGACTGGGCACCAATGAGGACGTTTAAATTTGCAGGTGAACTTTTTTCCTTTCTTATTGATTTTCAAAGTTCCTCCTATTACCTATTTGTAGGTCTTGCCAATGCAGTGCGCTCTTATTAGACAGAAAAATAAACAAACGTCTTTGATGAATTTATTTAAATTCTTCTATTAAAAGATTAAAAATACCAAATAACTTGATATTTGTTTGTTGTATGTTAAGTGGCTGTGTACCAACCACCACAAATGCCGAAGTCAATAACTATTTATTATTTGATAGGCAGGGACTAACATGTAAATTCACCATCGGCAAATTTTTTTCACCGTCGTCATCGTCTCGTTTCTCCTTTTCGCGGCTTTTCTCCGTGCTGTGTGCTTCGTCACAGCTTCTTTCTACCTTCTTCTTCGGTGCTCCATCAAGATGTAAAATGATTAGGTTGTTAAGAATTCGATATCGATTTATAAACTGGGTTGAAATCTCAAGATTAATGACTTAGAAATTATTATTAATAAACTGGCTCTGCCGATGGAAGAAATCAAATTAATTAATTTCTTGTGTTATTTTTTTTTTTATTCATTTTGGTCCTTCTCCACTGGCCGTTGTCTGTGTGAGTGTCTCTCTTTCTACTCCCACGTCAATTTGTCTGCTCCTCCGTCAGTTTCGAATTGACTGCCGATCAAACTTTTCTGACCGGTTCGATTCGTTTTTTGCTCAGTCACATTTTTTTATTTGGACATCATCAAAGGCATCAGCAACCTTCGAATCAAAGTAATTTAGTAAAATAATGAATTAGGATCTTGTTTTGCTTGACTTTAACTGACTGCTCCTCAAAATTAGGTGAGAAAAATTCCCAGGACTCGGATGGAATACAAAAATACAATTCCACGACCGGTTTTATATTTAATAGAGAGAATGAGTCATACATGTTGGGGGGATTTCCCAATGACTCGAAGGTACCTTCGCGTTTTGATTATGTCATTTAATTAATCAATCGGGTACCATACGTTGTTGTTTATTTTACCATTTCCCACGGAACACGATTGTTAGTGCTTTTAGTGCTAGTAATGTACCGTACTGCTTTACAGTAAATGACGTTAAATTTATCTTTTAAAAATTTCACTTCAGTAGCTCAATTGTAATTTGAGATAAAGTAACCGGCAAAAACAACAACAGGCTGTTTGGTGACTCTTAAGAAAAATAAATATCTCAAGATGAAATGTTGACCCATTCCATGTTGGAGTCATATTTGTGCCTTCAGATTTTTAGAATTCCAAAGCTGACAACCCAGCAATTACCTCAAATATCAAAAGGCTGACGATTTCGAGAGATTCCAACCCTTGAGGGCCGAAGCGTCCAAATAATGGAGTAATGCTCTGGCACTTGGTTGTCACTTGAGTTGGAACAATTAAACCATTGAATATATGAGTAACCGGAAGAACAAGAAAGTAACCACATAATTTAGTAAACAGAAACGAAAAAGAAAGAGAGAGAGAGAGAAAATATGAGACAGACCAAAATGGTGGATAATCGCAGGGCACGAAGATGGTGGATAATAATCGCCGGGGAATAGCGCACGATAATTAAACGAATCCGAAGACAGATTTAGTAATTTGACGCGGTTCAATGTGAGTCCCCGTTTTGCTTGGGAGGGCCCAACCCGAGGGCCCAACCCGGGGTCCCGACCCGGCATAATGATATTAAACGCTCCGGGCTGGCAACCTAAGAAAACGTATAATTAGCCTCTGGCTTCCATGAGACATTGCCGGGCCCTCACCACCATAGAAAGAGATATGGCGTTCATGTTTTCGTGCCGTTTAATAGCCTATTATCTTTAAATTTCATAATGTTAGAGACACATTTCTCGGTTGCCCATTTGGAGGGTTCACCTGTCTTCCCCGGGTACTCTACCAGACCTCTTCCCTATCTGGACACACACATGTAAACGAATAAAAAGAATTAAATACAATTTAAACATCTCGATTATACGTTCAATCAAAACCGTTTAGTTTTGATGATACGGTCTGTTTGATTATTTTCTGGGAACGTACGACTTACAATACACCGCCCGCTTATGCGACTTTCTGTTTCCCCCATTCGTTCCCTGATCGTTTCAGTCTTTTTCTGTCTGCAACATGTCTACAAACGTTCGATCCTATTCATAAAAAGCAACCTCAAAAGAAGGGAAGTTCACCTGTGAAGTTGAAAATGACCCGGAATAACTCCTTGTAGGATTAATACACGGGGAGAATTATGAGTGTTAAGATGATAAGTGCTAAGATGGTGTATCTTTTTTTTTGCAAATTTTCATTCTTTGGCCCAGTTGTAATTGTTTAGAGGGAGGTACGACAGCCAGGATTTCATCTTGGGTACGGCGAAAATCCACTCGTCGCCAGCATCTTTTTTGCTTCAGTGTTTTGCTGGACACATGCGTCCCGCCGTTCCTTTAAACAGGTTTTTCCACTTTAATTCACTTTAATTGTTGGCACTGCTCAAGCAATGCGGGTTCCCTCGAATGAATGAAATTTAGGTTTTCAGGTATTAATTTGGACCTAATAGAGGTTATTTTGTTATGCGTTTTCGATTAGTCGTGGGTGGAGATTTGTAGTGAACGGATGAGAAATTTAAAAATTAAAACGGGGAGTCAGACGCGGGGGAAGGGGCATTGGTCGCTTGACACCTGTGCCCAGGTACCGTCCGGTCCGAGGTTCTCATTCTTTGAAAATCAATGCAGTTCCGTACAATTTGCCTAGGCCTATGGTCAGGCATTCCGGAAGTGAACAACGTAATGGCTGAACTAAATCACTGGTTCTCACGGGTATCTGCAGTCCCCCGGCAGGCATGTCGAGAGGTATCATTTGCGAGGAACCTCGTGAAAGTGATGGTTACCATCAAGGTCTAATGCCCGGTCTAACAAAGGACAGTCCTACTGTCCGATGAAGGCCCTTTGTCATTCGCACAACTACGTGCTGTTCGCGAACAAATTGAGTGAGAGGACCCAAGTACTTTTGCCATTCAATTGAAGGTCGCAATCTGACCGGTCCCATGGGTCCTCCTCCGTGACTTGAAATCATCTGTCACTTGGATCTGACGTGCCAAGTACGGCCACCCGACCGACTATTGTTCTCGTAGTTGAGCTTTTGCTTTAGATAACATAAAGGACATTTGAAAGGACACGGAAGGACGGAAACGGATGACGGGCAACGATCCTGACCCGAGCCACAAGTCAACCCCTGGAACTTACCGTCCCCGTGAGAAATGCCAATTCGAGGATAGGCAGGCTCTAAAGAGGAATTGTTCTTCAGGTTCAGGCATACCTTTGGGCACAAAAACCATTAGCTTGTTATGTGTATCAACTTACTTGCAAAATGTATCCTCTGGCATAGTCTTCTTGAGTCCAGCCGAACCCGTGCAGAACTTGCAGGACTTCCTCTCTCTGGAGAACTGAAAACAGTCGATCCAAGAGGATCTTCAGCCGAATGGGAAGAGCTTGAGTGCCATACAAAACTAGTGATGCTATGTCGAACGCAACATTCGGCTGTACTGGTTCCACTTGATTTTGATCGTACAGGTGTTTGAAACCGAGCTTGTCTAGTGCTGTAATGAAAAGTAATGAATACATAAATAAATAAGTAAATTGCCGAATAAGTTTGGTTGTACAAAACCACACAATAAGTAAAATGTTTTATTCTGAAGTGTATTAAACTAAATAAAATTTTATAAAATTTTGTAGATTTAGCTTTTTTACTCTTAACAGTTATTTGTAATTTATTTTTCCTATTCAATACTATTTAATTTAATTAATGTCTTACTTATACATCAATCGGTGCATTACAACTTTATTTCTTCTTCAGTTATATGTTTTTTTTTAATTTTAATTTACTCTTTATTTAAATTCAACCGCTGATTCTGTGGATTTCCGTTCCTTCCAGGAGTTACTCACTGAGTTAACACTAAAACTATTACTCTGGATATTGTTTTTATAGTCAGGGTGTAATTCAACGGAGGGTTGACAAATCTAATATTCATATCCATTATTTCAAGGTAAAGTTGTAAAACCACACATTTTTTCAAGTCAATTTCTGTAAACATCTAAAGATCTTCCGAAAGGTCCAGCTTGAAAGCAAAAAAGCCAACAAAGATGGTGCGGAAAAATGAAAAGAAAATTTTATTTCAATTTAATTCAAACCAAAAAACATTGTTCCCTATAAAATTATTAATAATAAAAAAGGTTGTATTGTTGTATTGTGATCTTGTAAAATAGGATTATTATTGATAAGTTAATGGTAGTTGGGCAGACGGTCAGGCACAACATATGACGGGAAAACAAAAGAAACAAAGTATAATCGAATAAAGGATGACGTCCGGGTCGGCCACAACAATATCCCTCACAGACGGACAAAGGTAAATTGAAGGAAGTAAACCAAGAAGAAGAAGAAGAAGGAGAGAATGATGAAAAATAAAAATAGCAAAGGATTACGTCGACTGGAAACCTGAATTTTGCAGGCACCGAGCATGCTTCCTCAATAAAAACGTCAATAAAAAGAAACTAAAAATGAAAAAAGAAACGCGGATTTCCACTCATGTAGAAATGTCAACTCGGATCAGCCGGCGCTCGTACCTGGACAGGTAGCGCCACCGGCGCAATGTACCTAGGCACCTTTGTTTTTCCGCTTCCGAATCAATCTCACGGGAAATAAATCACAAAAAGATTCTTTTTTATTTTCATTTGACAGAGATGACTCGGACCTCCCGGGCGTCGTGCGACGGAGTTCAGGTACACTGAGACACGGTGTGGGGGTGAAATCAGGTTCTCAGGTTCGTTTTGTTCGCTTCGTTTAACAGGAATTTATCTTGCGTGCTCCTGCGGCACTGACATTTAAATCAGGTCTCATGAGGTGCGATGACATTTCTAACATCGTATATCGTAAATTTTGTCTCTTCTTAGGTGGTGCGACGATTGGGCTCACCAGACGATTGGAGGTAGAAAGTTAGCAAAAGGACATTGGGAACTCCGCGTAGTAATAATGTTTAATAATTTGGTCTCCGTCTATTAAATTAAATGTCTAAATTTCGACAAAAAAGTTTATTCCAAATATGGTGAACAGTTGTAGTAAAACCAGGAAGATTCATACAAGTGACATATGTAATCCGTGCAACCTGTTAAAAGGAAACAGGTTTGAAGTAAGACGTCCTGTCGCCAACAATTTTCTCTAATTATTGAATAAATAATTCCAAGTATTTAAACATAAAAACAATCCCCTGCTCTTGCTTTTGACATAACTTATAGTTATCATCGTTTAGAAAGGTTCAATTAAGTGCCACCCAAACCTAGCGCAACGCCAAACGCCAGAAAAATACAAGGAAATGTTGACAAATGGGTCGAATGATTCTGCGTTACATCGTTACAAGCGGATTCTGCCCTTTTTTAAAATTATTTTTCCATTACTCTGTCCTTTAAAACTTGGTGGTGCGTGATAATTTAATGTCGGCAGGGGTTGAAGACTCACGTTAATGCATTTTAAAATTATGACCTCCCTGAACCATCTGGGTGGGTTCTGCATTTGCCTCCCTCAGGATGCCTGCAACCACCAGAGTTCAGTTTTTTCCTTGACGTCACTGCACGGGTTGTCTTGTGCATAAACTCGCCCCCAGGGTGACACTGAACTCTGTGGGTACTTCTCGGTGTCATGTACTTCAGCCACGAATGCGGACAAACATATGTGCAATGAGGTGAACAAATTGGACGTCAACCCCTGACTCTCCAAGCTTACTTTTTTAATTTACAACTTCGATTTTCCATTTTCTTCAATCCGCCATGTTAGGTTCTGTTAGCGACAATGATTGAGTGCAATGATTTCTGAAAATGTTTTGCTCTCGATTAAATTTAAAATCAAGAACAAAAAATGCGCTTGAATCGAGTGAAAAACTCCCACAGTAGAGTAAACGGATTATTAACGCAATGCCAGGAAAAGGGTTGAGGTTGACGGTGGTTGTTAGCCGGAGATGATGAAAAATTAGCTGCAAAGAATCAACAGGATATTTTCTTTTAAACGTAAAATTTTCAGGTATGCGACGAGCCTGAGCACGAGAGAGTCACAATGCCAGTTAAAATTTTCATCTGGGATTGTCATCCCTTATTTTTTCACCTGTGTAAAAATAAAGTAATACAGGTGCGTGTCAGGTACAAAAAAGATCCAATCTAACCGATGACATTGTCATCAACCCCTCTTGTGGTCTTTCCAGTTGACATACCCGCAACGGTTACATAATCTGGATCATCATTCTTTGTGACAGGTACTTGACAATGGTGAGGTGTCATCTCGTTCTCTTTTTCTGTCCTTTTACCTTTTCACCGCCTTTGTGGAAATTAACGAAGGTGGGAGGAACAAAATTTTCTTTCGCACCTTCAGAGAACATTTAGAATTTTTCGGTTTGGGTTCCTCTGCCTATTTTCTGGCTTATGTACATATATATATATCCAGGCTGAAGCTTTCAGTTGGTCAACGTATGTGTTTTTTTTGGTCTGGCACTCCCAAAAAACAGATTTGTTCAAGCATTTCGTCTCATCTTAGCATGCACACGTCAAAAGTTCACAGTACGAAGCTCGTTATGTATTTAAACACATATTTTTTGTAGTGCTTATTATAAGACTAATCCTGCCTGGGTCCCTACATAGGTCCTGGTGTAGGTAGAGTAAACCGCAAGTGTGTATGAGGTTCTAATAAATTTTGTATTAAATCCCCACTTCATCACAGGGATTGGATGTAAATTTCGGGTCGCCACGTATTTTTTGTACCGCTTAGTGGCTATCCCTATGAATTTGCAGGTGCTTAGAGGGAGTCAGGTGGGGCTGGACGCGGACAAAGACTGTTTCAAATACCAGGACTAATTGAAAAAGAAAATTCCATTCCACCGCAATCGTGGACGGGCGTACCCACTCCCGACCTCACCTTACAACCCAAAAAGAAAATTAGAAAAGATACCGGGTATCATCCGAATGGAAATGACACGATTTTACGGATTGCGTGGGGCATACAGTAAGAGAGAGACAGACTCTGGTTATTAACCCAAAACCTGAGATAGTAATTACCTGAAAGGTAATTACCAAGCATAAATCACTGTCCAATTCAGGTCTTTCCTTGGACCTGAGGAAGAAGAAACCGATGATCGCTGGTGGACCAAAAAAAATTAAAAAAAAAAGAACGGACACGTCCACGGGCGATTTCGTTTTCCAGGTTCTCATCATCGAGCAGGTACCAAATGGTGCCGAAATCAAACTGAGCGGACGACACTCGGCTTGACGACGAGGATGATGGCGGTGAGTGAAAATGTCAGATGGTTCTTCTGCCACATTAACCCAACGGGGGTCAGAAACGCCATTAAATCGTCGGTGTCATCTTTTAAAAATTGAATTCAACCCCCAGGCACCTCAAATTTGAGGCAGGACAATCGGAAAAAACTGTCCAGCTGTTGTTCCATCAGATGCCTGACCCACCGTGCGATCAGATTACAGCATCCTGCCCACTAGGGATTTTCTCACATCAAAAGGTGAGATTAGGTGAGTTTTACTAATTACAATGACCTAATGCAATGCTCCTCTGTCAGGTAGGTAGCCTGCGGTCAACTTCCTCAAAGGTTGGCGGTCTCCCACGTAGACCTGGCCAAAAAAGTTCAAACAAACTGCAGGAGAAGTAGGAGGAGGAACAATAGCAAATTCAGAGGGAACCCAACATGACCGTAATACCCCGGCCACGTGGCCACGTGACGACGTGTACATTTGTATTCAGTTCCGGGTGAACTGTCAATTTGAGCAGAGAAAAGTCAAGTAAGGCCCAGAAATTAAAATAATTTAAAAATTATGTACATAAGACCGAAAGTGCACACATAAGTACGATCTATCAGGGTTGGATCAGGTTGACAAGTTGAAATTATTGTTCAGGTCAGGTAAACACGGAACGCTCTCAATTCCAAATAAAGAAATTAGAAATTTTGATCACTTGGTAGTAGCGTAACATAGACGACACAAAAGGTTAACAATCACTATGTGTCCTGAGGATGTTGGAAAATGTAATAGCAGTCACAGAATAAATAATGTAATGTGAAGAAAGAAGTGAGATATTCATGGTTTGGCTGTCCATCACTGAACCAAAAAAGAACAAAACTCACAAAGAAAGACGGAGTTTGTCATTTAGAAATGTAATAATTTCAAAATGGAGGAAGCAAATCTTCGATATATCTTTGCGGTTACCAGTAAGATAGAGGCCCAACTGGTTTTCGAGTATTTGACCTCCGACAAAATTGATTTGCGGACACGTCGGAACAATAAACATAAACCCCCGGCCATTTTGTTCTTTTTGTGCAAAGAAGGTTGTTGCGGCTGAAGACGTTAGAAAACAATGGAAACTAACGTTACGGATGGGCGAGAGAGATGAACTCTGATGGGACAGCTCGACTACAAATGATCAAAGTAACAGTAGTAAAGAGGAAGGTCGAGAAAAAAAGGTACGGTTCAAGTGATCCGATCAAGATCCGATTAGATCAGTAAACTGAAAGGCTGAGATTCTAAGTACTGAGAACAATTGCGAGTTTCAAGAAAAACAAATGAATTAGACAGGTTAATTGCAGACTGAAAAGCCGTGGGAGAAGAAATTGCGTAATTACAATAAACTGTAGTACGTTGTTGTAGTACTCGCGGAATGTAAATGACAAATCGTCAATTCCGGTTTAAGTTGAATTAGAATTTTGAACGGACAAATGAAATTAAAAGTCTGACTGAGAACAAAATGCGGAAAAACTTGAGTGTCCCAAGTCCTGCAGACAAGACGCGCTCAACAACTGGACCGACGGCTGCTCATCAATTTACTTCTGTGACAAATTGAAATGTTCTGTTTCTGAAGAATGAGAATAAATGACAGAAAGAATACTAAAGACAATATGAAATTGATAAATACACGTTAACTGGTGTAAATAATTGAGAAATCAACTTTTGGTAAAACTCCATGAAATAAATAAAAAGGAATCAAATTAAGCACAACTAAAGACGAGGATACCGTCCGCCATTTTATGTATGTGTACAAAGCATCACGCAATTAAATTGACACCTAAGAAGGCAAGAGAAGCAATATAATGGAAAAAGAAACAGAGAAGTACGATGAGTAATAAGGACCCAGGAAAAAAAATGAAAGAAGGAAGGGGAGGACCTAATAAATCCGAAAACAACGAGGAGCAGGACCCATGGAACCATAATTTAAAAAATGACCAAAGATAATTCAAATCGGCTACAGGCGATAAACCGAGCAATTTAGATAGTTATCACTTCCAAGGTCGCATGGGGTCTCTTGGGTACCTCTGGACCAAAGACGACATTCTTCGTCCTTTTCCTCCGGCTCGCCGGTACAAATTACACCTAGCCATTGTCCCCTGAGGCCCAACTTAACGCCTTCTCCTCGAGACGGAAAGAAAAACCCAAAAATGTCCTCAGAGTGGGTACCCCTCGGTGCAAAACTCTCTCGGTTGGCTCCCTTGGCTCTGTCCTGGCGAAAAGGCGACAAAAAACCCAAGCGGTGTCCGCCTTCACAAAGAACTGTGAAGAATCGTCAAGGTTTATTAGGGGTTACGACGGATCGAGGTGACAACCAGGGACGGGAGGACTTCGAGCCAACTGAAAATGGTTTATGACGGGCATGTCATTGTCTCCAACAAACGACTGTACCGACGAAGGACAAAACACCATCGTCATCGAATGACCAATTCTTGGTCAGGAGGAATAAATTCTGCCATCAAAGGACTGCAACGGCCACTAAAAGTAGTACCCGACCGGACGGAACGCAACCAGACAAATTCTGATGAACCTGAGGACATGGGAACTGCCCCCAAAGACGCACATCATTTCAACCATTTTGATTGATTTCCAAATTTAATTTTCTATTCTGTTTGGGCATAACAAGTCAAAGTACATCGCTACATAAGGCTACTAGTACATTACCCATTTTAACAATCAGGTGTATTACATAAAATCTATAATATCTGTTGTTTAATAAAATAATTATTAAACAAATTTAGTTTGATACTTAAAAAAACTGTAAATATTTATTATTATGATTATCATTTTTAAAATTAATTATTTAAAGCGTAAAAATAAAAAACTAAATTATTCAAACATGTCGTTATTATTGACATTATTACTTACTGTAGCATAAATTAATAATATTTGCCAAAATAGCTGATAAAATAATTTGATTTATTTAAACTTCATTTAGTTGAATTATCTTTACATACGTGATCAAGTAATTCGAATGCTATAATTACTTTAATTCATTTTATATTACGCGGTATTAAAACTTTTATTGAAAATTAAATGTCCCTTGTTAGCTCTTTCATAATTTTTCGTAAACTTATAATTAAAAGCTGAGGTTGAGTAGTAAATTGTGGTGACTCAATTTGATATTTAAAAACCTTTCGGGGAAGGGGGGGGGGTCTTCGAAAATTTCACAAGAGTCAACGGGTTGTTGGTTAGTGAAATTCAAGTTACCCCTGAGCTCATTAACATGAGATTAACACAGGACGAGAAAATTGTAATGTTTAGTAAAAATATCAATGTGTGAGAGAGTGGAAAATTCACGCGCGCAACTTGCAACATCGGCCATTTTGATAAGGTTAGTCGGCGTATGCGCCACCAGAGTGAGCTGCCTGCCTTTTGCGGCGAAATTTTCTGACTGAGATAACGAAAATTTTCAAAAGAAAAACCGTTGAACTCCTCACCTTCGATTTGCTGGGAATACTTGAAACTACCGTTGATACCGACGGAGTCCATCCTGTCCCGACCAAAGCACAACAATAATAAAAGTTAATAAAATATCAATAATTCGCTTTTGGTAACTTCACTTTACCGGAATTAAAAACACTGAAAAATAACGTCTGAGGCGTAAACGACAGCTCAATTGCACAAAATCGAATTTAAATCGCATGTACCTTTTAAAAGTTTAAAAGCGGTCGACCCGACATGGTCGACGCTCGACATCACCGAATCGACTGAGTTCGAGAGTCTCGAAAGCGAAAACCGGCGGCTTCGAGAGTCGAAAGTGTCGCTCGGGCGCGCAGAAGATGAGAGGGGCGTTTGAACGGACGACGCTGGATTTTTTGTGTCCTTAAAAAGGCGAACCGCCCCTTCGTCCTTGTCCTTTAATTTTTCTCCTATTTCTTTGGGTCTTCTTGTGTTGTTTTCTCTTCCTCTGCACCTAACAATGAAACCTCTCAGGTACTGGACGGATGATATTCCCCGGATGATAGACGTTTTCCTTATTTTACTGCTGCCGTTTGTAGTTGTGGAAAAAGGCTCCTCAAAATGAAATGTCCTTCACATCCCACACCGTCACCCTCGTCTGTTTTTGTAACGTATACAGATTCTGACAAATTTGAACGTAGAGATTGCGATAATGAGATTGTTATCCATTCACAATTCACAAACCAGAGCCTTGCGATTATTCGAATTTTAAGGAAGCCGAAGGGGAAACCTTTGAACCACAGAATTGAAAGTGAACTGAGGAATTACAGGTGCAGACGACGTGGACGATTGAAAAGGGTGAAAAACAACTAAATTATGTACAAACAAAATTAGGCAGGATTGAATGAGACAAAGTCGAAATGGATTAAGGCAATGACGCCGGATTTGTAGCAGCTACAGACCATGTGGATTTGCGTCACACTCACGTTTGACAATTTTTCTACCGCTAGACCACAAAGCACCGCTCAAAAAGTCCAACCAGAAACCGCACTCAGGTTCGGATGAAGAGAAAAAACTAAGGAAGGTACGGAAAAATCTTTTGGAAACCGCAGGAGAGCAGGCCGAGCCACCTGAGCACGCTTTTCCTACTCTTTTAATTAACTTGGGTTTTCACAGGTATGTCGGACACCTTGCCAGGTTCGTTTCAGATGCAGCCTGTAATTTCAAAGAACGATATAGTTTTTCTGCGTTTTTCTAATCAGAGAGGATTTTTTGTCACAGTCTCAGATTTGATTCATCTTCTCGCCCGTTTTCGTTTTGCACTCAAGGACAGGTACTCGTTGGCGTCTCTTTGTTTCCAAGTTGCGTAACTCTCAAGTACTTGTCCCCGAGGTTGTACCTGAGTCAGGTACAACTGTTGGCTAACTACGTTCGGGGTCAACTACTCTCCTGCGGTTGTCATATTCTGTCCCAGGCCCATTTTACAGAGGCCGAGTCACGCTGCCTTCCGGCCGAGGAACAGGTTCAGCCCATTTCCGTCCTTTGACTTTTCTAATTCTTTTCACGAGGGAGGTACGGCTACAGTTTCATTACGAAACTGTAGTTTATTTATTGTCCTTGCTGTGGCAGTGGGATGTCGGCGACAATACTACTTTAAGGTCCTACTAAATAAATAATCAAAGCTGATTTTCAGTTTCCAACCAACAGAAAAAATATCATTCGTAACCACTCGGACGGAGTGGTCATAATAAAATGTAAATAAAATCAAAAAATAACGACGATCGTTGCAAGGATGGCTGAATTCTAAACCCAAAACCAATAAATAAATGTACATAAGTCAGCATGAGTGTACATAATTTGCGGCAAATGGTTTTAATTTCAAGTATGCGATCGAATCTCCATGTGGAATGAGACAGTATGAGTGAGACATTCAGTCGGAAGACGCGATTATTTATTTGTACACAAATACAAATGTACACAAATGACGAGTTCTCATAGGATCTAACATAGGGGTAGGTAATTTAAGGGTTGTTAACAACAAGGGTCGAACTCCTACAACTTTTCTGATTTTTATTTGTAGAAAAAAAATTTGTTGTACAATTTTGACTTTTGCTTGTCAATTTAGTGGCGCGATGAAGAGTTTAAGTCTGGGAGACAAAGAGAGAGAGAGAGAGAGAGAGAGAGAGAGACAAGGGACAAGAGTTCCCGTTCTGGTCGATGGTTCGAAGCATACGCGCCTTATAAAACCGCAAGACATTTAAAAGGGCATAAAAATAAATAATGTCTTATTATTGATCGTTTATTATTATTCATGCGACTCACTCATGTAATTATTTAATGCAATATAGCAATTACAATAAGCGGTTTACAAGTGTCTGGGTTGTAGTCGTTGGGGCCCCGTCTGAGGCCAACTGGTCTTCTTGAAATGTTCGTCTTCTCAGGGGCCCCCGGGGGTCAATTTGTTCGACATTCCCAATAAATGTTAGGGCTCTTTTCTATTTAGGTTCTCTATTTTTGTCTCGTCCCCCTTCTCTCTCTCTCTCTAAAGTCTATCATTCTACCTCTATCATTCCCATCAACCTCTCATTCCGTCCTTCAGGGCTTTTGTTGTCAACGTTAAATTATATTATATAAGAAAATTTCTTGTGATGTCGGGGAGCATGTGATGTGACGATGGGGGGAATACACTTTTTCTTTTAGGACAAAGTTGAGAGAAATAATACAACTATAAAGAATTGATTGAAATGAAGAAAATATTAGATAACTAACAAATGAATAAATTTTATAGACGGATAATTAAAGATACAAGGACTAGAATGGAACGACATGATCTAATGGTTGGAACATAGACCGGTCACTTTATTACAACTTTAACTTAGTACAACTCAATTATGCTGTGGACAACCAGTAAAGAGACTACGTGAGACATGTTTTTTGTAAAAGATAAAATTAAAACTAAAACTATTCGTTGTACGTCATAAACGAATTAAATAAGTTAATTTTCAAGTGTTACCGAACATTACAAATTTTTATGTTAATAATAATAATAATAATAATAATAATAGAGTTTGTTTTCTGTATCTTTTGGGTCACTTTGAAATTAAAAAAAACGAACGCAAAGAAAGGACCACGTCACCAGTGCTGGGAGTACAGCTACTAAAAGCTACCAAACAGCTTTTTCTGTCGATCCAACTACCCAAAAAAAGGAAAACTGGAAACAACCGACTTATCCAAAAGCACAAAGAAGGGAAAAGGCCAAGGTACCAAACTGTCGGTGTGCCCGGGTCTTGGCTCTTCTTTAGAGTGGCACGGGTACCTTGGTACTCTCGGCATCGTTTGGTACCCGACATTTTTCTACTTGTGGCACTCAAAGTCTCGCTTCTTGTCCGCCCCATCCTTACCCCCATCCTCCCCACCGCGCCAACCCCTGCGATTACTATCAATAGTCGACATTTTAAAAGCGTTCTGACGTGCTAAGTGGCGTTGAAATTCGGGTTGTAAACCGTCGACTTGGTTAAATAATTTCACTTCTTCTTCATCATCATCGGCCTCATCTTCATCTTCATCTTCTACTGCTTTTTTGTGACCGTTTAATGGCAGCCGTCTTCTTGTTGCTCACTTTTATACACCGGGCGGGGATCGAACAAGGCTAACCCATAATAAAAATATTTGAATCTCAATCGGGTGGCCGACTTGTATGCTCATCACCTAACCCCCTGGCAAACGAGTTCATCCACCTCAGGGCCCTCTAAGTTACCATCATTTTTTTCATGGCTCCCTCTTGGACCCCTCCAGATTATCATTATTAAAAGCCAGGTGACAGACCTCCGAATGCACGAAGATTGAAAATCCATAAAACGAAATATTTCAGGATCAGATGCAGGTCTTTTGGCTCCGTGAAAAAGACATTTGGGGGCCCGTCTGGGTGCTCTCCGGTTGGAGACAAACGAAATGACAGGCGTGACGTTCAAAGTTACCTGAGATAGAGGGAAGACAATCTACAACCCAACGTGGCAGACACAAAGTTAGCAGCATGCTGCTCGGGGAATTTCTGCACCTCTCATTAGGTCTTAAATTAACAAGAATAAAAATTTTGGCCGAAAATTAGCAGAGCCGCGTCAGTTGGCGTCTTCGGGGCCCAACGATGGCACCGTGAGAGAAACCCGATCCGATTAATATTTCTTCACCGTGTAAAATGTCAAAAATATTATTGAAAGTTTGTCGGTGGGCCTTTGTAGGTCGGACCTCCTGTCGTCAAAGGTACCTTCGGTTTATTGTTCCCTTTTATTGCTTTTTGTCCTTTGATGTCCCTCCATTGTCTGCCCCGCTCCTTGTTTAAAAACAAATCGTTTTCTCATTTCTGTTCCATTATTCTTCTCCTGTACACGCTCAACTAGTATTTTACTTTTATAATATTTTGGCAAAGAATCCTTCAATGAAACGTCAAGGAATAGTTTAAGAAGGTTGTTTTTTTATGACCGAGTAAAACAACTTGTGGCACGAGAGCCCATCGTATTTTTTTCCTTTCTTAAATTAGACAATTATTGGTAATAATTAGTAATAGATTAAATTTTTACGATATGGTAACTTTCTTGTTAACAAAAATAATCACGAAATAAACTAATTATTTAATAATAAAAATTAAATATGGAATGTAAATAATTTTTATGCCTTGGTAACTTACGTATTATTTTCTAGGTTACCAAAATGCAAGTTATTTTCCCAATGGCACCCTCAAGGAGAATTGGCCCTTCCGACTAGTAAAATCTAAATTGCATTGAATCAAAAATCTCTACACAGCCAAGCACTGACTTATTAGATGTGTGCTGGTTGGGCGGCAAATTGAGAAGGACGACCAACAGCCCTGGAAAGAAACTGAGGGCTCAAAAGAAAACAATAAAAACAAACGTCAGCAGCCATTTTGGAAAACCTCTTCAAGACCACTCGAAACTGATTTAACTATATATAACATCCCTTTTAACATTGTCCTTCTACTGATGATGGCCTTCCATTAAGAGGGATTAACAAGAGCCCCTTCTAATTAAAGGGCCCAGGGTGAAAAGGGGTAGAAAAGAACCTTTTTCACCCAGAGTCTGTTTGGTGGTGGAGAGGGAACTTTATGGAATGAACAGGATGGGCCGGGGGGATGAAAACTACAAACCTCCTCGGTTTCAACCCTGATTCTAATGATAGAAATCGATTCTCGTTAAAGTATGTCCTCCATTCTGCGAATGACGAGGTTGTAAGAATTAATAATGAGTCTGTTTTAAAACTGTGATTGGGTGTTTTTTTTTCCTAAAGAAAAGAGTGCGAATCATGATGGAGAGGTAAAATCTAAATTGGAAAGGGAAACATTCACTAAAACAATAAAGAAGTAGAAATTGCCAATATCTAATTAAGGGAAGGTAGAAAAAGAAACGAAATTAATTTGGTAGCAAATATTAAAAAATCATTAACAATTCCTTAAAGGTTGACAGGGAAGGTTTAGAATGCGGGCGTCACGTGACAGGGCCAAACCTACAGAAGAAAAGGAACTTAAATGGGCTCTCGGAGGGAAGATTGTCGTGGGTGAATAAAAGAAGAAACTGTAGGAAATCGGCTGGGAAATGGAAAATATGCAGATGAAGCGATAAACGAGGAAGCAATAAAAAAGCCAGCCCTCGGCGTTTTAATTACGACCGAGAATAATTGAGACTGTCACCGGGGCATCTATCACACCTGAGTTTACAACACCTAACTAAGGAGGCCACGAAAATAAGCCAATGCCACTCCTTCTGACACAAACTAAATCCCCAAATCCGTCGGGGATAAAATTAGATGAAAACTGTCGGAGGAGGAAGGGTGCAGGTCTACCGCCGACAGAAGACTCGTGCACAACAATTAAACCACCCTTAGTACACAACTCTCTCCCTCTCTCTCTCTCTCAATCGCGTGCAAATGTTGATAAGGCAGAATGACACGCCTAGTACAAAGCCGAGAGCAAGATTTTCGGCAGCGATAGTGTCACTAGTAAACAGCAGAAGATCGTGATAGGAGAAAGGAGAATGAATGGTGTGGGGGTGTGAGGGCCCCCGGTGACGAAATACTCGTTTAAAAAAACCCTCTCAACCCCCTTTATGCAAGCCCGCACTGTGGAGTTTCCTACACAACTTTTTAATTAAATTTCTTTTCTATAATAAGTGAAAGTTTAAGGGGAGTAACACAGGATGAAATCAAAGATGGCGATTAAACTGTCATGTATTTTTGAATAAGAACTTTATGTAGCCAGAAAAAAGGGCAAGCGGCAGTTCGGAAGAAGAAGAAAAAAAGACAAGACTTCCAATAAGAGGTAACCGAAAAAATTTAGTACGTCACACGTGGTAGAAAACATGTCGAATGAGGTACGAAGCAGACGGCTTTAGGAGCACTCAGTTAATGTTGTTTTATGTGTGTCAAATGCAACACAAATTACAGAAATAACGAATGATACCAATCATCTGACGCGACCTGTGGTCAAGTGCTGCTGTCTCAGGTATCTGCCGTTTCAGACGGTCATCCGCAACTTTCTGTCCCATGCCTGGTGTGTTTTTTAGGTCTGCTTCATCCAGTAGTTGGGGTACTCAGTTTGGTACTCAACTCAAAATCCACTTTCATATTAATGAAGGTGAAAAATGAGGAGTCGGGGCCTTTGTCAATGATAAATTAAAGTTGACGAGTGAAATGAATCAGAGTTTCGAGTTATTTGTTTTGTTTTTTCTTCTTCTTTTTTTATTCAATCAATGTCCGACTCCTTGATTAGCTTGGGTACTTCGTGACCATTAACCACCAGTGATTGACGACTGGATATCATTCAAATAGTCTCTCTCATTCCCACCCTTCAGTGCTAGCCTTTGACCGTACCCCTTCACATTGATGGCAAAGAATACGATGGCTATCGTAAACCAGTTGCAGTAAACCAAAAACAATATGTATGTCAATAAAAAATACTGACCACTCTTGGGGTTATGACTGAAAGAATTGTAGGGTACGAAGAGGTACGTCATGGCAAAAGCAGAAATTGTTGCTGTCAGGTTGTTCTCTAGTTTTTTGTCACATAAAAAAGACGACTAGAATGCGACTAAAAAAGAAACTCTGGCAACATTTTCCTAATTCACGTGACCCTTGAGAGATCGTCTTAAGCTCTCCATCGCGGAGTTCCTGTGTTCTTCTGTCCTTCCACCTGGAAGCCTTTCTGTTGGCCCCCCCACCCCCCAAGGATGATTTACGACCTCTTCAACATTATCATTACGAGGAAATGTAAAAAGTTGTAATTTGAATAAGCGCCATAGTGTGACGTGGGAGAAGAAGGGAATGAGAAAGAAAGACAATTGCTGGTCGCTATGTAAATAAAGCGCCAGGATTGGGCGTGGTAGGAGAAGGGTTTGACGTGGAAGTCAGAGAGAAACAGTCGGGTGTCACGTGACGACAAACGGGTTCACCGGAAGTCGTTCCCGAAAGGTTCCGTGTCAGCCTGACGAAAACGCTAAATATTCATGGCTTCTTTTCTTCTTCGGCCCCGTTTCTTGGCCTTCTTCCTACACGTGGGTTTTGCACCACCCCAAAGGCGATGCTTCTGCTTGGCCAGAGGCAGAAGCTAAAATACGTTTAAACCGATGCCCGGCTTCTTTCAAAAAAAAAAACTGTACCATTATTAAGAAAGGGAAAAACTTTTTTTAATTTTTCGGCCACGAAGTTCACTATATTTTCGCTCCTGAAAACTCACCGACTCTTTCTCCTCTCAAAGGAAAATTCTACTTTCCCATCTTCATTGAAGCAAAATTTGTAATTTCACTCACCTGAAAAGAGAAATTAAAAATTTGTTAAACTCTTGAAATTGCTTTTTTTCAGAGGAGACTTCCATCAAAGCACCCCTGGAAATTGGTGGTCTTGTGAGTTTCAAGGGTCTCACGAGTAAATTAATCGACAAGCAATTTTATTCAAACGAAATGCATCAATCACCACAAGAAATTCGATGGTCGCTAAAGCTTCCAAATGAGTTTAATTGAAACTCCTTGGTCGTCTCATTCTACCCCCTAAACAATTCCCAAAAGTCGTTTTAAACGAAACTGAGAATGGCGATAAAAGAGAAGTACAGTTTTCCCTGGTAACCTCCGAATAAAATGGAAGCAGACAAGATGTGCAATGGAAGAGGAGGAGAGAATCGCATGAATTGTATACCTGGTGGTGACATTTCAACTGGGGGGTTAAAAACTCGAAAATCCAAGTGGAAATAGGAGGGACAACGCAGTGACAACGACAGTGACGGAAACAACCAGGGACATGCGACAACGCAATTAGCATAGGATTGGCGGGGCGTTTTGTCACATTTGTCCTCCCATTGGCTGGCGATGTCATCTGCATCCAATCACAAAGGGAACATCTGGTGCCACGGCAAAAAGACTCAACCGCTCACTTCTCTCTGTTTCGTTCCTTTGTTTCCATTGTTTTCATTGTTTACATTCCATTTTTTTCTATTATTCAGCTTTTCTATTTTTTTTTGTTGTTTTGTTGTTGTCGTCCCATTCGTTAGGGAAGGGGCATGGAAACCTCTTTATTCCACTGTTTTTGTTGTTATTATTGTTGTTGTCAATATCTCTATTCTCTCGCCCCATTTTGAGAATCGTCATCATTATGATCATCATGGTCGTCATCGTCCTTCTCGTCATCAGCCCCGGATTATTCTCCTACAGTGAGGAATACGAAAAAAAGCATCCCCCAGACGGGGTGGATGAGAGACCAGAAGAATCACATTGAAATCTGTCACGCACACGTAATTTTCCTTTGTCTACTACCTTTCGGGATCATTCATTTAACAAAGGCTCTCCTTTCATTACCCCTGTGATAAGAGGGTAAGAAAATGGAGGATTCCTTTTTCTAGTTCTTCTTTCAATTTTTCGGGGGTTGGACTCGATCTGATCGATGATGTTTGAAGGACTCTCTTGTGGGACTCACCGGCTGACAGGTTTTGTATTGATCGAGCATAAAGAAGAAGAAAAGAAGGCAGAAAAAAAAATCTCTGGGACATTGGCAACGATTTTATTGGAATTTCTGGACGCCATTGTCTCCTGCCACGATAATTTGGGTCATTTCCTTCCCATCTTGGCATTTTAATTTCTACCCCAATTGGAGTTGAATGGCATGATCTCGGATTTATTTTTTAAAAGAAGAATTTCAATTTACCATATTATATTCAGAATCATTTGTTTAAGTATTAGTTCCTCATTGTCGTTGTATACGCTACTTGAACTCAAACTCAATATAAATACTAAAACTCTTTATGAGATTAAAGTCATGTTTGCAAACCGTCAAGTAGCGTACGGAAACATTTTTTATATATTGAATGTAACGAAAAAGTTTCAACAACCTAATAAATTCAACCACTCCCCTTGGGGCACCAACGATCATATAGAAGTTCACTATGTGATTTGTAATTTAAATCAACATTAAATAAATTGTCTGTGAAAGGGGATACTTTTCTTTGGCTGACGGAAAAAAACTCGGAAATTTATTGTTTATCGTATTATCAGTATTTTTTACGTTTGTTTATTTTAATATTGTCGCTGGTATACATGTTGCCATTTTATTTAACCCACTCCTGTAACGGTCAGTGACTCATTTGCGTATGCACAAGGATACAGTTTTTATTATTTTGCACTTAGTGAATGTTTATAATGAAAAAGCATCAAAACGCATCACTAACTGCTGAAAAGTCTCAGATAAAATTATAATATTTTTTTAACTGTGTACGTAATGTGTGAATTAGCTGCTGAGAAATTTTTTCGCTTTCTTTTTCGCTTAAATGAAAACAGACAGGAAGTAACAAATGTAGAGTCTTTTCACGTATCACTTTTAGTACTAAAATCAATTTCAGGGTCCTCTCCATCAAAAAGGAAAGACAATAATAATAATGTTACTTAAAAATTTTTGGTTAGAATCTTAATAGTCAGATGATTCACTCCTGAACCACGAGTTTCCATTTCTGGGTTCGGAAGAATCCGAGCAGAAGAGATTTGAGGTTTACTAAAAGATAATCCATCAATAATTGAAGGAATTTCAAACTGAACGGAGGGAAGTAGTGGCAGTGGTGTGGTCTTCAACCGAATAGAAGGCCACAATTTTTTGTTTTCCAAGAGGGCTTCTTGTAAGTGTCAGGAAGAACAAAATTGCGTTTGAGGGGTCTCAGCGATCAGAGGAGGAGAGCCCAGCCTTAACTGGGAGTCCAGATATTGAACCTAATTAGCACACGTCGTAACGGAAGCTGAAGAGAAGGCAAACAAAAAAGGAAACCGTGGAAAGACAGAACAAAGGAACAGTAATACGGGAAGAACATTAAGGGTACCCCTTTGAACATCAATTCAGGTACCTCCTTTCGTTTGATTTTGGTTGGAATTTTTTTGCCTTATCTGTGTGTTTACACTTCCTTTCCTGGTTGCTACTCTAAATAATTGAAAATATGTGGAAATTAAAAAGGGAGCTACTATTTTAGATTATTCAGGTTCTATTTGTTGGGTTCTTTCTCCGTCGTCAGCTTTCTCAAGGCCCAACCGCTTGAGTTAGTTAAATCAGGCTAAACTGCTTCATCAACCAAAAGGAAGGAAGAGAATTAGGACAATCTCCTAGCAGTGAGTTGAAGAAGAAGTAGGCAACAAAGTACCTGAGAACGTCGATCTGGATTCCAACAAAGCGAATGCGTGTTTTTCTCTGTGAGAAAGGCAGGGCAGGCACAGGCACAGAGGCAGGCACCAGCAAACAGCCAGAAGGCATAGGACACAGGCCGACAAAAGTAGTCGGAGAGAGCATTACGGACACGGTAAAAGATGGCCCTGGAACATGCAATCGACGATCGTATATCACTTGAAATTTTTATGGTATAATTTTCCCGTATTTAGATATTAGTGTAGAATATGTTTCAAACGCGGCCATTTAAGGTCAGTTAATTAAAATTTTTATTCGTAAAAAGCTCGGATTGTCCGACTCGTCAAATTCTTCCTTTTCCTCTCACACCAACGGATTGTATTTGTTCAATCCTAGTAGAAAAGGGTTTTTTAAATTACTAGATTCTCAAAGAAAAGATACTTACATTCCTCGATTTAAACATTCAATGTACCATAGATGTACTGACATAGGTAATCAGACGAACTGAGAGTCAAAGAAAATAATACGCAAGAAACTTATACTATAAAGGTCGTACCCGTAAAAAAACAGAGCTAAGGAATCGGCGACTGAAAAATTATATGGGTAATTAATCAGACCGCCAGAAAACAAAAAAGCTATCAAGGAACATCAAAAGAGCAAAACGTGACGTTGAACAAGAAAGAAAAAATCATCAATCGGAGATGGCGAACAGACAATCGATAAAAAAAGAGAAAGACAACAAAACAAACACAAGAGAAGAATGAGCTGAAACAGATCTTCTTCGATTGACAACACACGACTAAAAATAAGTAAAAACAATAAAAATGAAAAAGCAGGACATTCGACGGAGAATGTTCAATGGAAATCGAAAGTGGGCAAAGAGTAAAGTTCCTTGCCTCTGCTGTCGTGTAAAGTTGAACAAATCAGGAGAGATTTGTAAAAGAGAGAAAACAGTCAAATGCTGGAAATAAAAACTGAACGAAGACGGGAAGAAAACCCGCTACCCCCAAACCACCGCTTTTCATTAAAAGGGAAAAGTTCAATCAAATTAATCAGATTTGTAAGACAAAAAGATGGATCTGAACGAGTCCAAAAAACAGTCAGAGGTTTGGCGAGAAAACAAACAAATAGACGGTGGAACTCGACAAAAAACAGAACATGAAAAAGACAAAAACAACATGGAACATGACCATTTTATGACCATAATTTCACATGAGGCCCAAAGGTAATGGCAAGAGGTAAGGTGGCCGTGTGGGAGGGAGACGGGACGGGGGGACGTGGGGGTGGGAAAGAACTCCATATTTCATCAATGGGGCCCACTCGAGGGCCTTCTCTCCTTATCCGCGAGGCCCCGGCAACCTCTTCCCAATTAATTTTCCCTTAATTTCTTTAAGAACAATGATTTATTTTGAGATCAGGGCGATTTAATGACAATCATTACGGCGGACGTTTTCATCATTACAGCGGACAAAGGAAACGCAAAACAACAAAGGAGGATCAAACTGTGGCCGCGGCCATTTTTAAATCGATCAAAATGTCGTCTGCCATCCGGGGCCGGGTGTGAGGGGTGGAAGAGAAGAGATGCGAAGGAGGGTTCCCCTTCGATCCATCGATTACTTTTCGGGGCCCAATTTAAATGATTTCTAGCGATTATTATTTTCTCTCTCTCTCTCTCTCTCACGCTCGCATCAACATCGCTTTTGGCAGTTTCTCTCTCGCACTCGTCTAAAAATTTTCTATTTCTTTTTAATATTGTTACGGTTCGATTCGATTTTCGTAATTTTGAATTTTCCTTGTCAAGTGACGTGAGGACCTGTGTACCGGCATGTACTGGCAGACTCACGTTATCGAGCGTTGTATGCAAAATACTGAATGGGATGGAGTAGTCTGAAAAAGAACAAAATAAAATGCTACTAAAGGAAGACAAACTCTTCTCTACTAGTGAGATAAAAGGCGGAGAGAATAAACCAACAGAGACATAGACAGTCACGGACACGCAGAGAAAGGCACTGCTCACCCGTCTTGAACTCCCCGTATTCCAAAATGAAGCCAGAAAAGTGTCTGTACCTCAAGGCTTTAAGTGGGGTACTTAAACAAGAGAACCTTAATAAAATCGAAGAGGTTGACAGATATTGTGCGATACAAATAAATAAAGTTTATGAAAAAAAATTAATAAAAAAATGTCTATTTACAAAACGCTAGTGGAAAAATTAAAAACTTTTTGGCCTTCAGCAAGTTCAAAAGATATTTAGGTAGAGGAGAACAACCGAGGAGTGCCTGATGGTTGCCGTTCAAAGGTAGACAACGTGCATTCCATAGTAAACCTATGTAAAGCGGTTCACAGGTGTTTGGGTAGAAATTTGCCGGGGGCCAATGCCGAGAGAAGCCCAGAGGACTCCGGAGGTGCGATCGGTACCAGGTAGAAACTAGTTTTTGACAATTTAATTGAGAAAAAGGACCGAAAGAAAACACTTGACAGACCTCTGTGAACTTGAAACTCGGGTGTCTCATCAAGTTTACAGCCAACCGTAAAAAGAAATGAAATTTAATTGCATAGAGACATCGTGAGTTCTAATTCCCCTTTAAAACTACCAGTTTTTCGTGCCAGGGCCAATTCTGTCATCTTATTTCCAAATTTATACAATTGCCGACAAAAGAAAATTATTTCTCTTGTTTTTGAATGCTGTGGTGACTTTAATCAAAACTTAACCTCGATTGTACGAGTGATGGAAATAAAACAAACTTCTATTGGCAACACGTAATGTTCAAATAAAATTGACAATGATTGATACTGGTAATGAGCACTTCCGATCAGTTACGTGAAGAATAAAACTTTACAGGAATAAAATAGTAGAAAAATATCAGACGCGTGTAGAAGAAGAGCGACGGAGAAGTCAAAAATCAAACAGACGGACATCATCGTCCAACAATTTGGACGGTATTCGGTGCGTGACAATCGGTTAGTAATTCAGCGAAATGAAGAAGAAGGTGAAAAGAAAAAGGTGAGGACGAAAAAGAAGAAATAGAATGAGTCGGAGAGAAGGAGCAGAGCAATGGAATGGCCGCGGCCGTCTTTGTGACTGCTTTTCTCAGCCGGACAATCATCTTCATCAGGGCCCCGATGGTGGAATAAAAAGGTGGACGAGGTGGAAAAAGAATGGCATATAATGATCCAAAAATGAAGGTAATATTTATTCATAAGCGGTCACAATTTGTGTCGGTCGAACCTAGAAACTACTTCCCATGACTCGGGGATAATAACAAAGAGCATAAAACAAAGATTATGCTAATCCACCGTAGGGATGGAGAGAGGGCCCCGAGCCGGAAGGAGGAAGGACCACTGGTGCTTGGAAGTCGGGTTGGGGGGACAGAAAGAAAGAATGATCCACCGAGTGGGGCCCCAATTAGCGATATCATTTTTCAATGTCGTTACCATGAGGCCCACGTCGGATTTCTCACCCAGGAAATTTTAATTAAATAATTACTTTGAAATTTGGGGCCCCTTCCGCGCGGAATGGAGCGGGACGATTCCCAGGAATGTCGGTCGTGATTTCCCTGGCGTCATCCGTACCTGCCTACCTTGAGACGTGTCACCTGAATTGCATTGCACGGGAGCTCCCATTGTGACCCTTTTAAAACCGTGGAGCTTCGGGAGGAATGAAGAGCGACGTGAGAGAAGGAAGAAAGATTACTGGAAGGTTGAGAAACGGAAGTAGAACGGAATCTTGTGAAAAAAGGTAAAAATCAACCGACTACAAACCAATGAAATAAATAAATAAAGTAGAAATTTAAAAAAATGTAAAAATAAATAAAAACCAATCATCTTTCTCTTGATTCCCATCGAATGATTTCATTTTTTTTATGAAACTTTCAATGGGTTCTCTTCGGGGTGAGTTGGTGAAGGAAAATTGACATTTGGAACGTTGTAGGTACTACTTTGAAAACCTTATGAAGTTTCAAATTTTACAATTTACCAAATGCTAAAGTATGCCTTTCAGATTTGAAGAGTTGAAAACTGAGCAAATAGTTCAGAGCAAGAGGAGTGGAGAAGGCTCGGTTGAATCACTGAAGTTTACCTGAGGTTTTGTTTTCTGCTTTCTCGTGGAAATGGACAACTCTTTAAATGGATGTTGGACCTAAAAAAAGGGGGGATACTCCGTAATTTATCGATAAAAATGCAATAACGGTAATGAAGTATCAAGACAGGAAATGACAATAAAAAGTGGGAACAAAGAACACCAAAGAAAGACAAGGAACACGTTGCTGTGAATCAGAAATTCTGTTCAAATGAAGTCAGGTACCAAGGTACCGGGCGAGAATTGAACGGGGATCTAATTGAACCGTCGGTTACCGAAACCCGGACACTATGAACTCGTACACAACAATTAAGTATTCGTGTGGTGCGAGTCCCTTGCGAAGAGAAGAAACACCCCTGGCCTCGGTCAAAGAAACACCACTGTCCGTGGTTGACCGAAATTGCACAAAAAGAGAAAAAAACTAGACAAGTAGTAAGGATAACAGAAAAAAATAAGTTTTTCAATCCAACGACCAGTTTTTGTCTAAGTCAACTGGCAACCGCAGAGGTCTTCTCCTATGAATCACCGTAACGACGAACGACGACGACCCGACTGCCACGAGAAAGTTAAGAAGAGCATGGGGAGCAAGAGAGAGAGAAAGAGAGGTAGAAGGGAGGGGAAGGGGATAAGATAGAAGCAGACGAAAGTAAACCGAAGAAAAACGCTTATTACAAACAAGAAGTTTGGAAAAAAGATGGAAAAATAAATAATAATATAAAAGGTAAGCGTCCGTGCGTCCGTCCGTCCGTCCGTTCGTTCGGTCGTCCGGCGTCTCGATTATTGGGTACTCAGACAATAAAAGTCACAAATAAGTGGGATCACGGATGCGTAAGGAACTATCCCTGTCACTAGGCCGGAGGTCGCTCCCGTTATTAGGTACTACTCATGCGAGAGGTGGGGTGAGAGGAAGAGACAGGTACAGCGTCTAATGACACGTTAGGAGGTAAACACGTTCAGGTTTTGGTACGTGCTGGTGACAAATTGAAGTCCGGGTAATGACGACAACAACAAAAAAAAATACCTGAGCATTGGTGGTAATCATAGAGAAGCTGTTAGGTAATGTGTGACCAAATGTTGGGAAACGTGACTCTTCTTTGGTGCCTGGGCACAAATCCACTTTACCTTAACACATTTTTATTTTATGACGGTGATCATGGCGATGATGACGATGATAATAATGATGATGATGATGATGATGATGAACAAAGTTGAGGCTGGGTAAGCAAAGTTAACAGAATTGTGAGGGTAGGGAAATGATGAAATGGGAGAGAGAGAGAGAGAGAGAGAGAGAGATGCCCTCGTACAGCGTGCAACAGCCTAACCCCAGAAACCTTTTAAGGACTTAAAGAAAGTTCGGTGTCAGGGGAGGAAAAAGAAAGGGTAGCCAGTCAGCAGCCATAAACTGTTAAAATTTCTTCGGGGTGGGTTGACTCTCAGAGGACACAAATTATTTCAACAGGTACAAACGGTATGACGTCAAATGCAAGTAAGGCAGGACTGTTTTCCAGAGGGTACCTGAAGAGGGTGGCCAAAAGACACCCCCCCCCTCTCATTCGTGTGTGCTTCCATCATTCCGTGTACATTTTTTATAGAAGTTGTGGGACCACTCGAGGGGTGAAATGACCAGAGAAGAACGCTCGGTTTCCTCGTCATAACGGATTTAATTAATTTTCTCATTTTTAAATTCCAATTCTCGACGAGGTCCCTGGGAATTGAGGGCTCTGAACAGGGGGAGGGGTAACCTCCCTTTTGGGTGTACACGACAGTCTTCATTTCTGGTTGGTACGTTCATTTTTATCTGCTTTAACTTTCACTTCTTGCACCTTTCTTCATGTTTGAGCCTCTCGAGAACCTACTGAAATTAGATTATGTCAATGTCTTTATGTTCGTATCCACATTTCCAGCTCAACCTTTGTCATTCTCTTCTTACATTTTCTTCTTTTTTTTCATTTATCCTACTTAATTTATTGGTTACCAATTTAATTCCCTTTTAGGCTAGTGTTTTCTTTTCGCGAAAACCTTTTTGCTCTCTCCCGCTTTATTTTACTTGCCTTTCCTTCTGTTTTATTCGTCCACCTTTCCCTGTTTTTCTCGTGATTAAATTTTTTTAATTTTCCAACCCTACTGGTGAGAGTAGACCCTACTTTGACCACTGCAAAAGGCGTGGAAGGATACAACCAATGGAAGCCTCTTAAAACCCTTTGAAAATCGCTTCTAATTGAATACGAATCATTGAAATCTTTTTCATTATTTTTAGATTTTATAAATTTTTGGGAGCTTTTCTTTTTCCCTCTGTGGTTTTCCTGTTGAAATTCATGTGAAGCTCTCATATCCACAAGGTGGAGCGCACGCCGAGTGTGCCGTTTCAACTCTGTTCAGTGCGTTCTATAGGAGATGTCAAAAAAGGAGAAATAACATGCAAAAGTTGCCTTGTCAAAAACACATCAAAATAATGAATGAACTATTGGAGACAGCAGGAAAGGCTCAGGGGGTTGAAAGAGGTACAAAAAATAAAAAAAAAAATGAAATGGTTTTCTTTCGAAAGTTGTAGGTTGTCACGTGGTTGTATTGCATGACGGCGTTTCAACAATGAAAGCAGGCTTATCTGACAGGAATCAGTCCTGCCTCCTACCTACGATAGGAAAAAAATGAAGAAGAGAGAGAGCATGGGAAGGAATATCTGACGGGTGAAAGCGAACAAACAGAGAGTGAGGAGTGAGAGTGGGCACAAGAGAACGGAGCACAAAGTGTGAATATGGGAATGTGATCGGAACAGTAGAACGTGAAAACCGTCATTACATCAAGTGCAGCAGAAAGGCAGCATGTTGGCAGTGGAGAGATGAGGGTGAGGAAGAACAAACAGGCGGCTCGGGAAAGCGGAAATAAATAAGTTAAGAAGGAGAACAATAACAATGGATGAGTGGTAGGAGGATAGTCAGATGAAGTCAGAATATTCATGTCGCTTCCGAAGATTTCACGCTTGGGATTCTGACGTTCCCATTACGTCACGGTTGCTGAATCCCTGAGTGGTGACAACATGACAATGGAGAAGCCACCCCAGCGGATACCATCCGGTTTCTCATCCCTTCTTCTTCTTCATCTTTCTGTCTCTTTTCTCCTTATACGATTTCCGCATAGACTCGGACAAATACGGCGTATACACTTTAAAAAATCAATCTCTTGGGTGCAACAATCCATTGGGGTTGGATAAGAGGCTAAAAAGGAGCCGAAGAGGACACAGAAAAGACGAGGAAAGAGATGGTAAAGAAAGGAAATTGAGGTAGACGATTTCGGTTCTTCCCTGGAATGCGTGATGATATGTAATCTAAAATTTAATGATGTGGTTAAACACCAATGTGAACTGCCATCTTGACAATTTGTCCTATCTTGGACGTGACTCTGTGGTCACAACTGATTTCATTACAGAAGGCCCGATGAAAAGAATTTCCTTTGAAAATATGTGTCCATAGATGAAAACAGAAATTCCAAGTTAAAATACAACGTAAAAATGTTTCCATTCTTCTTCTTCTTCAGTTTGTACATACGCGCACGTTACTCTTGTTTAATCTGGTCCACTTTTTTTAAGGTAAACCAGGTACACGTGTTCATTGGTCAGAACGGAGTGTCGCCTCACGTTCCAATATTACCCGTTTCCGTTATGCATGGGGACGTAGTCAATTGACCCTGCAATTCCGCAAATTCTAAGAAGAACACAGCGAAGCGCGGAAGAGGAATGCAGTACAATTTTAACGAGTGGAGTAGTATTATTGGATATATTAAAGTAAAGCAGTACAGAACGAAATTAAGGCAAAAAGAGAGTATTACCAAGAACTGTAGTCAGAAATAAAGAAGCACAATGGATAATCCAATTATAGGAAAGCACAGAACATCAAAAGAAGTGAAACGAGTGTTGCTCGGAAGAGACGCAGACGGTAAACGATGGTTCCTACACCGGTGAAACCAAGTGGCTTATAGATATATGCTCAAGGGGTAAGTTAAGTGGCAGGAAGGGTGAAACTGGAAGACGATAGAAAACAAGACGAGGGTTAAAAGACTTAATATCTCCTAAAAGTGTAATAAAAGGGCGAGAAATTTGTCAAAAACCATGTCAAATTATAACGTGAATACATGAATACATAATAGAAGACGGGTTGTCCCTCATCCCTCAAGGGATCCATCATCCCTTAAATATTTTATAATGCCACGGGGTCCGCATCAAAGAGAAAATATGACAATGGGAAAAAAGAGGAAAGGAAACAGGGGGTGGGGTGGGTGGGTGTCTGAAATTGACCATCCTGACGGCCTTTCTCGTCATTAAGATGTCGTCATAAAGAATTTACAGTTAATTTTGAAGCGACACTTCAGTTACTGTATCGCATAAACAAGTAAGATAGATTGACGAGGATAAGGGTGAAGAAACAAGCAGTGTGATGGAGGAGAAAGAAGAAGAAGAAGAAGAAGAGGCAGGAAATATCGAACACATGGGAGAAGATAACCAAGAAGAGAGAAAAGACGTTCCTGACCACTGCCTCACTTCTTGTTCGCAAATTCAAAAGAAATCGAGACATTTACAAGAATTTTGATAGAAATTTTTAGATACTTCGCTAAGGAAATACACCTTTTAAAAAATATTGAATTTTAATTAATCAGAATTGCTCTCGAACCGAACTAAAAACTGCTGCACTGCATTAAATAATTAAGCATTGTAATTCTGACGTGCCATCAGTTAGAATTCGTGTTCAGTCCAACAGGACAATTATTAAAAACAGATAGAAACCGAGAAAAGAAAAGTGCGAGGGCCGCTTGAATCCAATTAATTTCAAGTGCACTTTTGTTTTCCAGTGCAGTTTGGTACGAGACCAGCCCATTTCTGATTGACACCAGACTCTGTCTTTTCCTTTCATCAAACAGCTTCATCCCTCATCCCTCCCCCAGCTGCTAATATTTGACTACAACCTCGTCATCCTTTTACGTCTGGTAAAATAAAAAGGAATCATTTCCACGTCATAAATTTTTCATGGCCTTCTCTTTCACACGCAGGCACACTCGAGCACACATGGAAGTTGATCTTTTGAAAAAGAAAGCAGGAGGAATGAGAAAAAGAAGAAAAGAAAGTGACTTGGAAGAAGGAGACGTGTCAGGAGAAACGGAGCAAGCGACTTCCATTCTAAAAATAAATTTACACTTTATTCAAATGACTTTAGACGGTTTGAATTATGTTAGGAGAGTAGTCTTGGGTCTTCGGGAAACTGTCGCTTACGGCAGAAATCCATTTGGGTAATGCTCTGCAGCCAAGGAAGAATGAAGAAAAAAAGGAAGAGAGAAGTAAGCGGGTTTGTCAGACTTGGAAGGAGAAGGTTCAAATCCATTTATGTAATTTCTTCTTTTAGGGTTTTTAGGGTCTGCCTGTTTCTCTTCACTCTGTCGATGGAAGAGACATAAAGTAAATGCAAATAAAACGCCATATGCAAATAGATTTGTCTTTGCTTTCCTTTTCTTTTTATTTTTTTCCATCTTCTTAAAACCTTTCGCCAAAGTGGTAACGAATGAAAGTTTCTTTGTACGGGGCAGTAGGAGGCCGACGGGGTGTGAAACCTATTTAAATTTATTATTCATGCAAAGGATAAGGTTCTAAGTGGATAAACCAATCGCCGGGGGTTAGGGGTGGTGGCGGTGGTTACTCTATGTGCAGTCCGAATGTAAAAAAGGTTCATTTGCTGTTGCTGTTGCTGTTGCGGAGTATCTTGTTGACAAGTTGCAAATAGCAGAGTTTTCGTAAAGTCAGAGAGAAGGACCCCTAGAAGAAGAACTCTGTTGTTATTTCCATAATAAAGCCAAACCGGATCGGTGAACTAGAAAAAGCGGAAACGGAAGTATCTCGTGAAGAAAACCACTAAATCAAACCCCAAGGTTTTTATTTTATATCTTTGACACGTCTTCTCGCATCCCCTTTTTGTGTCCCTTTGTCTTCTTCAGAAATTCACTTGGCCTTAGGGTTCGGGGCCTACGGCCAACTCCACTTAAAAAATGGTCCTTCGTTGGCCCGGTAAAATAAATTTTCTGGGAATTTTCCAAACCGTTTGTTTTGTCATTGGTGATGGTCGTAAGCTTCGTTATCTTCAATTATTATACATGGTCTTTGAACACATCGTAATCGGCATCGAAAGGCCCGAGGCCTTTCCATTCGCCTCGGGGGCTCTTCCTCCTGTTGCTCTCTAGAGGAATCCATCCGAAAGCAAAGTTCACAAGGAGTTAAGAAAGATCTGACTAAATTGAAATTGACAATAAACAATTAACCTTCCCGACTAACGAACATGAAATTTTATGTGTCGCACTACCAGGGTCTCTGGGGGCCTCAGAATGAGGGTCGGGTTGTTTCGACGTAACCACGAAATGCTCTCGTCCTATCACTGGGCATCCTTCTAACAACATGAAAATGATCAGAGTCACATTTCTGTCGTCCGATACAGTTCTTTGAACACACAACTTGTCTTTCACACCTCTCGGCTTCCTTCGCGTGAGCGGAGTGTTGACTACTAATTCTACACTCTCTGTCCTCACGACTCTATCCCTTCTTCCCTACCACCCTACCTCTACTACCCTTCCCACCTTTGAGAATTTCACTCGATGGTAAACAAGTTCGAGTTGTATGTAAATAGATAGAGGCGGCAGAAACGGCGCGAAAACAGAAGCAACGGATAACTATTTGACAGAGTCCAGAGACTCAGCTATTTTTGAAATGTTAGTGTAACTGTCAGTCCGAGTTTACGTTAACCCCAGTGGAAAGTTTACATTTTATGACGTTCTTGATGATGTCAAACTGAATGTAAGAATTCACTCCGGGGACTTAATTCTGACAGCCACGTTAGAAGTTTTCACGTTCATCGGATGGGAAACCCAGGCCCTAGTCAGTACGGTACGCGCTCCTAACCCTTGTATGGACACTGGTTGTATAACGAAGAGAAGACCAATTCCATTAAACGGTTGTACGTCGCGAGCAGCCGTGAAGCACAAGTCAGCCCATTCCTCCACGTCTGGAAATCTGATCCGGTCAGACACTCAAAGAGTCGAATACAAAAGCAAATAAAATACCTGGAAACCTGTCACAAATTTCGCGGTGTCATTGTCGTGAGGGCCGCCGAGGTGAAGAAGAAGAAGAAGAATTAAAATGGACTTTTAATGGGAGCTTGGAGGATGGCTGAGGATGGGTGCCTGGGTGCCTAAGAGACAGGCCAGCGAGCCGGTGGGGACCCTCTGCCAACAGTCTCGAGGCTCCCGCGCACGATGAATGTCTTTTACACCGAAATTAATTACACTACTCACGTATAAACTGATAGTTTGACCGTCTGTCAGTGTTGTATCTACTTCTTCTTCTCTTCGCCACCCATCCGCGGACATCTTTTGAAAGGCACGGACTCACGGACCGGTACAACTAAACTATTTCCTCCTGACCAAGATTAATTTTCGTCTCTTCAGATCTTCACTATTCGTCTTTCGTTCTCCTTATTCTTCTAACACGTATAACAACCGATTTATTTATAATATATCACGCTAACTTGACCGTCTCCCCTCATTCTGCAAATCATCCATTATTTCTTTGTCTGATCAGAAGAAAGAGAGAGAGAGAGAGAGAGAGAGAGAGAGAGAGAGAGAGAAAGAAGAACGCCGTTCTTAACTTTTTGGTCAGCCTGTTTGTTTGTTTTTTTTTTGCAGACCACCCCCTTAAACTGTGTACTTTTCTTAAACGGTGTGTCGCCTTTTTCGTCTTAATTTCAACAGAAGTTGTCTTGGTCAGCCACTACAACACTGTTCAATATTGTTTACTTCTATGTAATACCTCGCTAAACTTACCAAACCACATAGAAATCTGGTCACCTTGTACGACCGAAAAGGCAGTACTCACCTGAAAAAAAAGAGAAATTTTAATATGATAATAATAATAATGTTAATGTTTATGTTTTAATGTTGTGCTGTTGTTATTGCCAGGCGGGCTGTTGTCATGCAAACTTCAGTTTTACATCGTCAACCCCGAGCTACCGGTGCCAAACCATCCTTCTCAACCCCTTTGTTTGTTAATAAGATTTAATGTCGCGAAAAATATTGATATCGTAAAATGTGAAAGAAGAAAACTGGGGGTTGAAAAAATACAAGAGAGTAACAGCTCCCTCGGGACGTCTATCTTTCTTCATTATTCAACCCTTCTGTCTCTTCTCTCTTTTTTCTTCTTTTTCTGCTGCTGCTGCTGTTGCTGTTGCGGTTGCCCTTCTTCAACATTCCTCGAATGGATTTTAAAGTAGTTTCTTTGATTGGTTTTCAGTTGATTAGACTGACGTTTAATTTCAGATGGCAGGTTTTTCTTCGATAGTTTTCTTATTTACACTTTTCTTTCGTGTACGAAAACAAAAAGTATTCTCATTGACACTGCCATTCTTCGTTACTTCCCTAACTAATTACTTGAGAAGAAAAGACGTAGAGCAATAAAAAAGACAATACATTGAAGAGAGCAAGGGAAAGGAATTGGAATCGGCACGTTTCCACGTGCATTCAACGTGCAATGTCTTTTTTCCAAATAAGTTTTGGGTTTTTTTTTGATTTTCGCAAACTTGAAACCATTAAATTGGGTTACTACAGAAGAACGAGGTTCCACAAACACAATCTTAATTAACTTTGGGTTGAAGGTAGCCGTGAACTGATGGGAAGCCTCGGAGGTTCGCGTGTAATTTCTAATGATTTAGCAGAGACATATTGTAGACAGTGTAAAGACCCGACTTAACGAGCTCCTCTGAGACATTGATGAATGGCCAAACCAAGAAGACGGATGAATGCCGGGCGGTGCTCCGGGCCGGGTACCATGACGACTGCCGGTGAGAATGCACTCGAGAAGCACAAGTACCCGTGAGTACATGGATTGGGCAGTACGCGAGTACTTGCGGTTGCGCTCGCTGCTTTCATTCAAACAACTGCGCACGTCATGTACTGCAGGAGTAAAAAACATTCCAGAACAAACAGCCATCAAAGTGAGAGACCGTTGTTTGTTTGTACAATACACAAACAGCAGGGTTGTCTGACTAATGGCGGTACCGGCCCCCGGCCAGACGCCCAAAAGTGGCGCCCAAATTTTGACGAAACTCCTCTTTTACGTCTGGGGTCTCTTCTTTGGGTACCCCCCCTCCGGTAGGTTTTAACTTTCATTTTCTCTACGGACATGCATGTCCTCTGACATGGGCATGAACTAAAATACGGGCTTTTTTAGAGGTGACCCTTCAGAGAATAAGAGTTCAATTGGGTTTTTCTTTTTCGTAACAGGTCTTATTTATCAGTTAAAACACAAGGAATTTTCATCAAGGCATGAAAGGCTAGGCTTATTAGCAGTCTTGTAGAAAATAAAGGATTTTTCTTTCTTTTTCCCTCCATCACTCCCCATCTGCATTCTTTGGTGTAATTTTATAAATTTAAACTCTTTTAAGATTTCCGTAAAATCAATTCCGTCATTGCGGTGTTGGATCAAATTATGAAACGGGAAGTTTACACCAACGAGAAATAGAGTTAATATAGTGAAGGAGGGTAGAAGATAATTCTGTCATGCGAGGAGTAGAAGCAATTTTTATTTTCCTGCAGACAAAAGATTTAAACTTGACAACTTTATTTTCCAGGAGACGAGGGAGATGAGAAAGATGCCGGTAAACCGAGAAAGATGAATCTCATCTTTCCCAAAGGTTGCCTTTCTATTTCGCTCTTAGGGAAAAGGACGAAAAATAATAAAAACGTAAGGGGCAAAAGCGCCAGCGGGGGTTCTCAAGACTGAAACTCCTCGATGGTGTCTTGAGGACAAAGTGGAGGCTCATCCTGGTGCTTAAGACTGTCTTCGTGACACTCAACAAGTGTTCCTTTGTCTCCTCATCCGGAAAATACAGAAAAAAAATCTCATCTCATCTCTCTCGTGTCCTACCTTTGACCTTCTCAATCTTCTCCCCTGCTGTTTGCGTCAGTCTTTTCTAGATTTCTTCTTCTTCTTCTAAAGGAGGAACTGATATTCAGGTTTCATATGTGACATTCAATTCCACATTAAACATTAAAATGTTTTTTGCCTACCAGGGCCCTACTTTTTCAATATTCTTGTGTCTTGGTTAAAATTTCTAAGTTTCCCTCCCACCCACCTACCTTTTTCAGAACGCTAAAATCCGGGCGTTCGTGCTCCGTCAAAAGTCGAGCCCATTTAATCGTTGTAATTTTATTACGTGTTAAGTAAATAAATGTCTTTTAGCTTTCTACCCCGTCTATCTTAAGAAGACATTTTTGTTTTTATAACTAGTTCGGGCCACCCAAAAAGCATCCAAAGGGTGCGACATTTTGGGTCATGCGGCAGTTCTTTTGGTTCGACCAAGAAGATTTTTCTAAAATATTTTTTTGGCACGACCTCACGACCTGTACATGTGTTACACATATCCTGCTAATTACAAAGCAAAAAGGTTACTGTTCCAAATTGCAGGAGACGAACAGGTAGACGAGGATAAAGAAATACATAGGCAGAGAAGTAAACATAATTAAAATCAAAAAATCATCGTCCCCATAGTAACAGGCTAACAGCCAAAAGACACAAAAATAAAAGGCGATGATATTAAATAAGAAGAGAATGATGAAGGAGTGAGGAAAAGGTCAAAAACCAGGTTCTGGTTTGTTGTAATCTCAGGTATCAGGCGTGACAGGAGGCGACCGAAAGACAAAAAAAGCAATTTTCATAAAGAAAAAAAGATGAAGAGAAAGGGTGACACTTCATTTTGACAGTGACGGTGACTTTTTCTTCGTCATCATCGCCACCATCAATGCATTGCAATCATTGTCATCGTCATTGCCACGTCTACTGCCACGATCTTCCTCATCAATGGCCGTTTCACTCTCCTCCTTTTTTACTTCTTCGTTTATTATTAATCTACTCTTGTATTTGTCAAAGTCGGGAGAGTGAAATCCGTGGCATCGTCAACTGCCCCCAGGTATCCTTCATCTTTTCCTTTCTCTTTCTACCCGTCGACCCATTCGTTAACCCTCTCCTTCACTTCTTCGTCATCTTTTTTGTCTGTTTTTTTATGAGTGGAGCATATATTACAAAACGACAGACCGAAACCAAAACCTGAAATGCGTGATGCCCCCAGTCTCATTTCTTTTTATATTTCGATTAGGAGAAAATGCTTTACGGTTATTATAACGCAGGCGCCTCCAGGTACCCAGGTACCCGTGTACCTACCGTCGAACTCCTCGCTCTTTCTGCACCACTCAGCCCGCTCTTCCCATTTTTTTATAGCAGTAAATTTAAAATTTGTCATCTAATCGTTTTAGAATGTCCTGAGTCCTTCTTCTCGTCACAGTCGTCGTGTCTTCTCTGGGCTCCCATTGCACCAACCCCGTCTGCCTAACCGTCTGGCTTATTTTCTCAGTTCCATATCACCTACAGGTATATTTTTAATTTGCTAAATTTTATTTTTGACTTTTCTTTTAGTTTACCTATCACCATTTTATTAAACTCTAACGGACAACACTATGATAAAATACATTATCGACCTCCCTTCATTCTGCTTTATTTACTTCCTTCTTATTCAAAATTTTTTATTAGGCCTCTACATGATGTTTCACTCTTGGAAAATTCCCTTCGAATTCCTGCAATGCCTCAGTGTTCCTCAATGGAATCTTTACCCATTCCCCTTGATCCACATCAACTGCCAAGGGTTATAAGAAAGAAAATCTTTTGGTTTTCTCTGCTGAAGAAGCCGAACAAAAATTGTTGGGTCCAAAAAAGTTGCAAAGAGAAGTAAGGGAGAACGGAAGCGGTCCAAGTAGTCCAAGTTACTCTGGTTGGAGACCCCGGGAAAATCTGACCGGAAAACCCAATTTCAAATTTAAAGAACATTAAAGAAACCGCGAAAGGAAACCTCAAACATTCCTGTTGAGTTTCTCCGTTTCTCAGAAAATATTTTCAAATTGTTTCACATAATCGGGCAAATAGTTTTGAGAAAACTACGGTTAGGTGTGAGACTCCCTCCCCAGCCCCGCCTTTCCCAAGGGCTCAAAAATAGTAACGTAATTAAATGTTAGGTTTTTCAGAGGTCAGCCACCAACCCATTGTATGTAAAAAAGGCTGGGAGAAAACGAGCAAAATTCCTATCGAAAAGGTTCACAGAAGAATTTTCATATCCGGTTTGTCTAAATGTGCAACTCATTTGAGTATGTAACAAAGAAAAAGTCAACAATCCGACAGAGTTGAAGTTCTTGAGAGCTCCTGAGTTTCTGTTCGCAAATTTTGGTGTCTTTTTCGTATTCAGTTTTTCATATTTATAAGTGTAATGTTATGGTGTGTGTCAAGTGATAAGCATCAAGTTCAAGATCCTTTGTCAGTTTTTGGTGTCAGTTATGGATTTCCTACTTGATAACCTTCCATGGGGTCGTCGACTGCGACGAAAACGTCCGGCCATGTGCACGTTTTTGCTCCTCAGCGGATTCCACAAAACCGGGATTTTTGCACTTCTCCGATCTTATTTATCTGATAAGTTCAGGTCTCTGGGATGAACACCGATTAATATTCCATCGATATGGCGGTGCCTTCTCCGGAGCGTCCTTCATCCTCACCGTAGGGTGCTCCCTCTTCCCGAAACGGAATAATTATATTATTATTCTGTTCATCGTTTCATTCGCGCATACCTGAAAAACACACTTGTGTTCTCTGGAAGCTGTTGAGACATTTGCACATCTCAGTCCGAGTCGAGAACCAGTGGACTGTTCAAGGAAACTTCTCAACTGACGGGTAGACAGATGGGCCCAAAGACTCTGCCCGAAGGCAACCGCAGTCGAATTTCAATGGGACGATGATGACTTCTAATTTCGAAGCGGAGTTCCAATTAAGGGCCTGTCCTTTGGGCCCCAAAGAATAAAAAAAACTACGGGGGATTAATAATTTGTCATTGTGTCTGTCACCGAGGTGCGTACATGCGTACACGCGTTCACCACCGAGCACGCAAGACCTTGACCACTACTCTTTCGAGACACAGACAGAAAGAGACGTGAAAGATGAAAGAGAGAGAGAGAGAGAGAGAGAGAGAGAGAGAGAGACATTCAGTAACTCAATTGCAGTTCACAAATTTCCAAATGGCAGACCAGGTGTGCCCCTTCGCATTAAAATCATCCCTTATGTCATTGTGAGATTATTTCATGTCTTCATGGCATTGCCTATTACTTTATCCAGCTAATCCACAAACAGTCTTCTTCTTCTTCTTCTCCAAATACTTTTTCATTCTGTACCGTTTGACATGGCAATGACCCAGACCCATTCCCTGGTGAACGGTGGGAAGGGTCAACCGGGTCGATTTTACGTCGCAATTTCACAGGTCGTCGAAGTGGCAATTCCGAAGTGAAAGAAAAAATTTATTTCTCTCTTAATTAACCATAAAACGCTGTTAATTCACAAATAATAAACGTTAATAAATAATAAAATGAAAGTTCGGTTTGCGTGGCAAAAAGTGACCGTCCCGTTGCTTACAAAGACACAAGGAAACGTGTGCACGAATGCACGCATGCACGCACACACGCACGTGTAACACCATACCTGAGCATGGTTTTAGGATTACCGATGTGTCCAGTAGAGGATTGTACAAGTACCCGAGTATCCAAACCATAAAAGGTGAAATTTACATCCGTTTAATAGAATAAAAATTGAATGGGCTTGGCCGAACCGAATGTTCAATGTTCAATGTGTCATTTACAAGAATGAAAAAGAGTAGAAATATCGAGCGCGATCAGAGTCGTTATTGATACAATAAAGGTGGATAGGGCGGAGCAGTACCTAGCAGTACCCAGGCGATGGCCTGTGAAGGAAGCAGGAAACGCGAGATGTGAGGAGGCAGAGACAAAAAATACATCAGTCAAAGTCGCCCAGGTGAGCCACGAGATTCATTGGAATATATTTAATGCTCAAAGACTATCTGGGTGGATGACTCAAAGGCGCCAGCTACTGTGAGGTACTACTCACATGGGGTTACAATCAATAGAAACAATTAGGAAAACGCGAGTTCGAACGAGAGTGCAACCTACGACTAAGCAAATGTAATGAGAATATATAAAAGGTGACATTGATCAATTGGATAAATAAATCTGCAGAGAATTTGCAGTTGAAATAGGAACCTTAAGTAAAAATGTAATTTTAATGCAAAAAAAAAGTAAATGAAAAACTATGTACATGCAGAAAATGATGAGAAGCGCCCCAAGTATTGAGGATAAAAGTGCAAAAGCGTCAAGCGTAATTTATAGTTGTAGTTGTAGTAGTAGTAGTTAATAAAAACTATAACGTATGGTGTTTTCAAATTCAAAAAAGCTTTTTTGTTACAACGACACAATTAACTTATTAATTAATAAAAATAACTAGCACCTACATATAACTAATCATTTTAGTTTTAGTCATCTTTTACTCTTCACTATTTTTACCACCTCATTTATTATAGTTAATTCCTTTTAGGTTTAAGGATTCCTTACAGAGCTAATGAATATTTAAATCCAGGTGTGTACCTCGGAGTGTACCCTCACTGAGGTCTCACGGAGGTAGTGAGGTCCATTGCATCACCAGTCTGTCTGTCTGTCTGTCTTTTTTTCTCATGTTTTCCGAGCCTAAAAACCGCAAGACGACAAGTACAAGAAAGACCGGTAAAATTAAGTTTTGACACACAGGGTGGAATTATTTTAGAGGTCATCAGCCTTCCTACAATTCAGATTCAACCCTCTTCATCTTGTAGAAACCTGACGTTTTCTGATGTCCACCTTTCCATCCATCAACACCTGAGGTGACCTAACAAAAAAGTTGAGGTTGAGTTTGACTTCTTTTGCGGCAGTCCTCCCGGTACCCTCCTAACCTTCTTCGGCTCGCCACTGCCAAGGTGCCCTTTTCTATTGTTTTCTTTGACGAAGGTTCGCCCCTGTTATTTATTTACGTTAACAGTGAAGTTTCTCCTGCAGTTACTCGTCTTCTTTTTTTTCTCCCTTTAATTTCTTTCCTTTCTGTGTGGCCTCTTGTTGCTTCTCATCCTACGTTCTTGTGTTAAGATTCCCAAGCGACAGACGGAAACGATTGTTTTTATAATTAAAAGTTTTATAGCTCTCAATGTCGCAAAATAAACTCGTCAAAATTTCACCCTGCGTACTTCAACGGTTTCTAGGATTACAGCAGGACGTTGTTTCTTTATGGTCCGCCGTCGATAATGTTTATATTCTGATGTTCGTTTACGGTTGATCCACTGGAGTCGTAACATTCTTTATTATCATTATTATGAAAAATTCTCTTATGCCACTTCATCCAGAAGCATCTCAGCCGTTTCTTCCGTTCAAGCTTTATTTTTAAGAAGTTCATATAAGAGGAAATGTAATACGAGCGATGAGTCAATTCAAGTAACATGTCATGCCTACTCAATTAAATTCATAGTTTTGTACTCCATATAACACTTTGTTTCTCCACAGGTTCCCGCAGGTATTCCCACAGTCTTAGCACACTTCTCTCGGTACCTTTGACCGGTCCGACCTTACGGGGTCACGGTTTTCCACTTGTTGACATTTTCATTTTTTCTTCCTTCCCGATAAAGTTTCCAAAACACGTGTAATACGCCAATTAATGACACCATTGAATATCCGACATTTATTTGATAAACTTTTGGCCTTGCTCGCTCTAAAATGTTGACAGGGTGTCTGCACATGCGAAACCAATAAAGGAAAGAAATGTCGGCGGAAGTTGAATACCATGGATTTCACCGTGGCAATTCAATGATTGGGAATTTAATTAGAAGGTATAAGTTGGGGTCTCATCATGGTTCATGGTGGCAACAAACACACACACACACAAAAACCCAAAACCAATCTCGGAACTAATTTTTTTATGTCTCAATGTGAAACGATTGATGTTACCTGTGGCGCTTGAGTCAGGCGGGGATTTGGGTACCCATCTGGGCCCTGGGCCCTTTCCCTTCGCAAGTTAAACATGGGAGTGGAAAAGTGCGTCGTCGACCAACTGCCACGAAGCGGTATTAATGACAAACATACTCGTCCAGAACAAATTGTTATTGGAGTTTCGGATCGGAAAAGAAAGATTGTACAGACATTACTGCATACAAATATAAGTATACAAGGAGAAACACACACACACAAACACACGCATACACACGGGGATATTTTAGACGCCATAAATCATGATAATCGATTCTGTTGAAATACGGTTTCGCTTGTTTTTGGTTAAATACCCATTTTTTAATTATTATTATCATCATCGTTTTTTCTGTTCATGGGTACCTGTGTCAGTGGATACCATTCTATTTTTAGCAGGTATCCGTTTGTTTTGAATCTTCCAAATATACCAACTGCCTTACTTGCGTACAAATTGTCGATTACGTAACGTGTGTCACATGCAGACCGAAGTTACAACCGTTACAGAAGACCGGGTAACCTTTCAGAACAAATCCGTCAGATTAGGAGATTGACAATGAGTGGGCAAAAACAGATCACAGATCTTTGTCTCTCTCTCTGTGCAAAGTAGAAAGCTGCTTTCAGAAAGGAGGTCACCCGTGACGAAAGACTCCGGCACAAGCAAATGACCTTAGCGGTCTTTTTAATTTTCTGTCTGTGTGCTTTTCATATGATTTGTTCGAATTTAGAGCATCAATAAAAGAAGGAAAGGTAAAAGGATGGCAAATGGACAAAAATCATTAACTAACTTGATCTAAACTTATTAAATAAAAGAGTTGTCGGAAGTCCAGTGTCACCGTGGCATTCGTTCAAAGGAAAACCATTCCAATATTGAATGGGTTTATGGTCCACGACTAAATGGTGTGTGACGTGGTGCAAGCAATTTTTCCAAGTCGAAATACCAAATAAATTTTTGACGCACACAAATTTACTATTTTATTCGTCCGTAAGTAATTACTCAACTAAGTTTGGATTCTTTAAGAATTTCGAAACAAACTAAATTCTACAAGAAAAGTAATAAAATCTGATTGATTGAAAATATCTAGGTATCCGTTTACCAAGTGATTTATCTACCATCGTGGGGTCACTCCGTGGTGGCTTAAAGAGACCTCAAACAAGGGACAGGAGTACACGTTCTCTCTCTCTCTCTCTCCTAACAAGACATCTGGACAAGAAGCCTTGACCATCCGCCAGAACTTTTTCTTCTTCCACGTTTTTCACCTCTGGGGAGGAATAGCTTCGTGATTGGAACCACCACATTCAGCGTCCAGGACAAGGTGAAAACTAGAAAATGAAGGGAGCCATGACCTCTTAGACTGTGACCCCCGCAGCTCGAGACATTTCGTACAACGGCTATTGCCATTTATTATAAATTCTATTTATGTAAAATAAGCAATTGGAGTGAGCGAGTTTGATGGAGTTTGAGACCTTAAAGAGGACTTCATCGCCGTTCTTCTGTTTCAGGTGAAATTTTTCCTATTCAACGTCAATTGACCTTTCTTACCTTTGGCCCCCACCGTCGCTACTTTCCATTCTTCAACATCATCTTTCATGCTCTCTTTGTTACGTTTCCTCCTTTCACTTATTTACTATTTCTATATATTTATTAGCGAATTCTTACCACCCACCCCACCCCCACACCGACAAATGTTCGACACAAAACTGACATCAACCAAGTCCCATTCACATAATAATTACCGAGTAATTAGACGATGACTTGAAAGCATTTAGAGGTACCAGGTACTTGTTACCAGGTCGACGAGTAATCAAAATGCCAAATTGAATTTGCACATTACGTGAATTTCCAAGTCTTCCTACTCGTATCCTCATTTACATGTCAATGTCACATTGTTTGACTGTCCGTTTCTAAACTCTTCTAAGACAAATGCTCAACAATAAAAAGTCTCTCTCTCTTCAAACAAGTACAAGTATGTACATAATAGAGAAATCATGGTCGGTTTACTACTTAAATGGCACATCTGAGTAACAGTAAATTTACCTGTCTGCTGCAATGTCTACGTTACCTGGGCTTGTGTCCTTCTAAAGCGGCCTTTTCTCTCTCAAAATCAGACACCGGGCAATCAGAGGCACCTGAAATTTCCAACTTGTTTGGCCGAAATTGAGTGTTGCGGGGTCCTTTGCGGTTGGGTACTGTCCGTGGGAAGAAAAACGAAACTTCGTATTCAAGAATTATTTTTATAACACAAACGATAAACGGTAATTAGGAGGAAATTGAAAAAAAAATGCATGTGGGAGGGAGTCGAAGACCTTGACACCGGTATGATTTGTTATGTTTCTTTCACTGAATATTTTAACCAGGAAAAATAAATAAATAAATAAATACATAACACGTTAGAACGAAGAGTCAGGCTTACCAGCACAAAAAAAGTTTTGCTCTTTCGGGGTGAGGAGAGGTTGGGAGGAGAGAAGGACCGATGATAAGTAAAGACCGATCAATCATTCGATCAATCAACGTCTGTTCGATCATTTTAATTAGTATTAATATGTTAATAATTGTAATTATTTAAATTCATTTAATTAAAACGAAAGAAGCAATCGAATGAGACCCGGAAGGCCTTTCTAACGAGGTACTTGGTTACCTGAGGTATGCGTTGCAGGTGATACTCGTTTTGCGAGTACGACGGGACCACGGAAGACATTTCTTCGGTGAATGTGCTAATCAATTTGAGGACCTACGGCCCTCGAGGCCCAAGTTCACACACTTTGATAACAATTAGTCTGGGAAACTTTTTTTCTTCTTCTACCACCGAACAGGTGAACTCAACACAAGTGGTAAATGACATCCAACCTATCCAACCAATCGACCTTTTGAACTAATTGAAAATCATTTTTAAATGATATGAGACGCCGTCGATACCGCCACCTCACTACCATTTTACATTTGTTTTGGTGGCCAGGGGGACTCGGGTTGACGCCTTCAACTACCCAACCACTCAAATGTCTGGATGTTTTGTTAATTTTTTGGTCTGGTTTGACAACGCGAGACCGAAATCGACATAAACCTGTACCGTCTTATACCTGATAACTGATTTTATTTCTCTGACCACCTCTGATCGTTTTGTTTTCTCCTGCCACGTTCTCCCCAGACAATTTCGTCATTCTCGAAGATTTTTGGCCCGGAGCCAGGGCACATGCAACTTGCTCTTGTCATCTTGTTACTTCATTGTTAACATAAAAGAAAACTAATTAAATTCGTGATCTATTCTTCCTCCTCCTCCTCCTCCTCGTCCTCCACCGTTCCGCCGTCTATCCTCACTTTCTATTTTTCTATTTCTAATTCTTCTTCTTCTTCTTCTTCTTCTTCTTCTTCTTCCTCTAACTGAATGACGTCACTCCGTTTGACTCTTTTTGCATCGACAAGGACACTCGGACAAAACCCGGCCAGCAATTGGCTTCCTCTCGCTGTGTCTTAAGACAATAATTCTGAGTGTTACATAGAACTAAGTAAGTACTTGTAGTAGGTAGGATACAACCCGAATTATGAGGCCCCAAGAGTTTTACTTTTATTTAACGCGTCATAAAATATTTCTAAGCTTGACAACCCCTACATACAAATAAATATTTGTTCAAAATTATTTGGTTTGCATAGAACGAGCATTGAATGGGTCTCTTTAAAGAAAAACTACTTCTTGTCAAAATGTTCCCTCGTTTTCCGCGTTCCGCTTACGTAATACACAGACGTACGAGTAGGTTCTATTACTATTATTACTCATATTAATTATTGCGTCAGACATACAGGCCTACGAGTGTCATTTTCTTTTAATATTGTACACCGACGTTTGAAATGTACGTAAGAATTAAGTTGAGGTCGCGCCCCCGTCACTTCGTCGTTTGTTTCTATGGAGTACAAGTTAGTGACTTAGTAGCAGTTGTAGTAGTTTATTTCTATACATTTTACGACTAACACAGTCTAATGCAACGATTAATTTTAGACCGGTTGCGCACTAAAAACCGGGTACTACATAACAACTCTTCATGATTGATTTCCGCCGTTAGTTAGCAACTTGGCTAACGGCGAGTGAATCCTAACCGTAACAGTTTTCTACCATGAAAGATAGAGATAAATACACAGGTACTTAGGTAGAGTTGTCCATTTGTCAGATTTAGGACAGTTAATTATTATTGTGTAATTCGCAAAAGCAAAAAAACGTCGGTTAAAATGAACATTCTCTACATTGACGTCCGTTTTGACATCTCTGATAAAGAGTAGAAAACAAAAAAATAAAATAAAAATGATATGAAAGAAAAATAAATTTGTATAAGTCGTCATGATGAATCAAATGATAATTCACAATTACTTGTATTTGAACCCCAGGAACACATGACAACTACGACTGAATAAAAACGAAATAAAAAACTTCGAAAAAACAACAACCTCCGTTCTTGCTCACATCGAATTGAATGGGAATTAATTAATTAATAAATAATTTAAATAAATTGGTGATTTGTGTGGAGGGGGAGTAGTGGCAGGGCAGTTACATCCGAGGAAAGTATCAAATTGATTCTTTTTGACCGAGTGAAGAATAAGGCATGTGAAGAATATGTGAAAGGAAAATTGTAATGCTATAAAATAATGTATCAGAAAAGAAGAAGGTCAGACAGGTAGGCTGGCAGACCGATAGGTACTAAATGAATATCAAATGCGTACAAGAACGTTCTTCCAGTGTAAACTCGAGAAACATTTACCGACATGGCACCCGAGAAAAGAAGAGAAAAAGAGAAACTTCTTTTCACATCTCACCCCACTGGGTGCTATCATTTTCAGGTACCAGAAGTTGCGAGACTTCGTTCAGGAGCTTTGATTTTTAGTCAATTCATTTAGTTGCAAGAAGATATTGAAAATATTTTTGAACGACGCTAAACTCAGCTTTCCTACGAAGGGTTCAAGGTTTTAAGGTTCTTCGAAGGTTCCTAAACTACCGTTCGAAAAGTTCAAATACGCCTTGAAGGCCTGTCCATAATTAGCTTTCTGCATAAAATTTTGTCCTTTAGAAACCTTCATTTTCATTGGCAACTAAAAAACGCCACTCTGACTCCAAACGTCTTCGATAACTCAACTGCCCCGTACTCGGTGTGGAGTTAATCCTTTTTCAAATTTAATGTGAAAATTTGTTAACAAAATAAAGTACCTCCCATTGTAAACAAACGTCAGAATTTCCACGTAACGTAAACCATAAATGTGGTCAATGTGATAGCAACGAACCATCGAATGGAAATATGTACTTTTTGTCAACTTTAGCGACCACAAGCAATGTGGTACCTGTCCAGGTGCTCGACAACGCGCCGCCGTAAACCCAAAAAGAATCACCTTAGTAACTAACAATGGGGGTAATTAAAAAAGATCAAAATTCTCGGGCGCACAGTCTCCGTTGTTTCAGCCCCAAACACAATTAACTTTTGGTGTTAAACGTCCGGGGGAAGGAAGGCAGGGAGATGGGCAGGCCTAAAAAAAGGACAGAAATAAATAAAACGTTTTTTGCTTCTCGTAAAAAGCTGTCATTTTAGAAAATGAGTTTTTCTTTCGGCAAGATTAAGAAGTTGGGCGTGGTGAAACCGTCACATCCTTTCCAGACAAGGCTGGCGGTGGGTGAAGCGAAATCAACGTCCATCCACCGGCTCTGGAAAAGGAGACAGAAAGTGAGCGGAAGGGAGGGAGGGAGGCATAGGGGCCCTGTGCTCAGGGGTCCCATCGTGGGCCCTGCACCCGCCCCTGAGTTAGACGATGATAATTTGGGTTAATTTAAATTTTGTGAGCTTATTACTCGGATGACCTTCGTTACTGTCATTTGTGAGATGACCGCTGGAGAGCTGGAGGCGGAGCGGACATCACTTTTCACCCGCTTGTCTTGGAAGATTTCCCTCTAAAGGATATGAAGGTGCATCACACAAATGCACACACAAATAAAACTGGAAGGGTGAAAGATTTAAAATGGACTTAAAACCAAACGGAGGCAAAACGATGTAAAAGTGGTGTAGTGCAAAACTGTGGAACGGTGAAACAATAAAAACTGTTTACGGACTTTCAATATATTTATTAAAAGTCGTTTGACTACATTCGACAGCCTGTGAAAAGGTTCCTCCACTGTCACGAAGCAACAGCAAGTCGTACGAAATTCCAGTGACCTGTTTCACTTGGCGAGTTGGACCACGTCTAAGGCACCTGTTCCCCTTGTAGGTACCCCATCAGGTACCCGGTGCACAAATGGCCTGTAGCCGACTTATAGAAAACGAAAGGTCATTTTAAAACTTTTCAATTTTTTTTTGTTCTAAAGATTACTATTATATTCTCAAAAAGATAAATGCTTTGTGATTAAAAAATTCTCCTTTTTTGTCTTTTCAAGCCGTTTAATTTGTATTTGATTTTGATAGATTTCTCTCTAGATGTTTTTCATTTTTCACCGATTAAACCCAACTCTAACGAATGAAAAAGGACAAAAAACATTAGTACATATTTACATAAGTACATAAATATGTATTGTATGTAGGCGTAAAGGAAATCCTTTCGGTTAAACTGAGAGGGCGACAGGAAAACAACAGCACGTTTGATTGATTGCCTAAACTCCCCTCTTCCCCTAATTAACCGGTTCACGAAAACCCCGGACCTTCGGACACGAGAAACCTGACTGACTTTAATGATTGATTGATTGATTCATTCATTCATTCATTCATCGAATCCAAAGAGCAATCCGTTCAAACGATAGACATTTGTTTCCTTTCGCTTCGATTTCCGATTACCGATCAATAGGTTGGCTATTGATTGAATAATTTGGAAATTACTAAAATCTAAAATTCCAAAATTTTCCAGGGCATTTCTTTAGGCGGGCAACCCAATGAAAATACCAGACAAATTCTCACCTGACTTGACAGGGAAAGGACCTGACATGTAGATTTGGTACATTCCGATATGAGATAATGAATAGCGAATAAAATAATAAAAAATAAAGAGATGCATAGAGCAAACGTCTTAGATGCAAATAATCGTAGGAAAATGTCATTTAGTAAGCCCAACTAAGAGAATGTAACAATAACAAAATTACTTATTAACTAATAAAGAAAATAAGTGCAGTTCGTCAAACGAGTTACCCGCCATAATAAAAAAATTATAATTTCGTTGGTGAACTTTAAATTGTGTGTAGTAAATTGATTGAGAGAGGCCGTCCGTCAGGATCCTGAAGGACATCCGCAGTTTAAAGCGAGTCTCATTAGGCCGTGGGACCGATACCGGCAATCGATGGAGACAGAAAAAAAAGATCATTTCATATTGATGAGGAGGCGTGGTTCCAGGTACAGGTAGAACAAAGCAACCCGTAAACACCGGTCGTGACATCCAATAGGTAGACAACGATATCTGAATGCGGTGCCTGAAACACTCGAACCTAAATTCCATCTGCCCTCCCATTGCCTTCACTAAATTCATACCTGACATTTTTCCTCTTGTTAGCCGAACCTTAAAATTTTTTAATTGAACGAGGGTATTGTTGGACGGTAATAATGTTACTCTAACAGTTTAACCTCCAGTCAATCAGACATGAGAGAGGTGCAAAGGAAACTTGCCAGATTTATTTAAATTTTCTTCAGCTTGTAGGTTTGCAAATTTATTTTGTCCAAATGCCAAAACTGTGTATTTTCCAAAGGACCATTGTGGACAACTAGCCGTCTTCTGTTAACACTAACAGAACTTTTTCTAACTGTAAGTCAAATGAGAAAGCTTACCCACGATGAAGAATAAAAATTCCAGGAGATTTACTTACCTGAAATAAAAAAAATAAGTAATTAAGTTTCTCGGTCAGGCTCCTTCCAGTCGATGCTCTTCTTGGTCAGTTTTGTTTTTCTCAACGCGTTATGAAATAACTAAATAGTTGGCTAACATTCAATACATGAACACAATCGGGTGGTCTGTAAAATCCTAAAAAATACCTCACAGTTGATGAATTATACAAAGCAATCGACTGACTCCACCAAGGTCAGTAACATAAATCAGTTATTTTGCAATAACCACTTTAATAGAACTTTTAGTGTTTTTGGTAGTCATCAGCAGTGATTGTCTTCGGTGTCAGAGCTACTTAGAAACACTTTCGTTTCTTACGTCTCAAACGTCTGAACCACCCACAAGGTCGTTAACCTATTACCGAATTCAAATCCGGCCTTGTTTGCCTTACTTGATCCCATGAACCGTGATCCAATCGATATAGATCTCCTTTCTCTTGATATCATGTATTATTATTATTATTATTATGAAAATTGTAAAGATCGCGTAAGATTCGGACAACTTTCACACTTTTCATTGAGGGAAAATGTCAAAGTAGCCTTCAGAAACTGGCGCTGCCCGATGATCTGAAAGAAATCATCTTCCCTGTCCCTCCCTCCTTGCAAGAACTTCGTTCTTTTTTTACAACACTCTCCCATCGATAGATCGATTTACTTGTTATGTTTTAAGAAGAACTTTTGACTTATTAAGTAATAATTTGCAGGACAACCAAGTTTATGTACACATAAAAAGGTTACGTCTACAGACGCAGAAGACAACAAAAAAATCTAGCGAAAAAATCAGCAGAAAAATTTTGCTTTCCTGTTGTGGGATTTCCTGTTCTTCTCTTGCACGTCGTACCTGAGAAGATTTTCATCCGCAAGTTCCGCAAAGTAACTTGTTAATCATTAAAAATCCTTTTTCGCTTCTTCCCTGACTTTAAAATGCAAGCGTCGTAAGTTTTGAGTAAAATTCTGAGACTTTCTCATTCGGTTTCTCCCTGCCGGGTTCTTAATTTCCAACCCCCTCAGACGGCTTTGAAACTCACCCCCGGCTCATCTGGGACAAGAGACAAGGCCCATCAGCCCATTATATTATATGTAAATATTGCATATAAACAAGGTTTCTACGGGTTTTACGACTCTCCCTGCAAAATGTTTTCATTAAAATTTTCCGCTTTTTTGCTGTTGCTTCTATTGCCATTGCTGTAGTTTGCCTCTCTCTCTCTCTCTCTCTCTCACTATTCTCTTTCGAAATTTCCACTCTCATCCTTCCTCTTATTCTGCCATCTCATTTCCCTCCATTTTTCTCTCCGGGCTCTTAGAGATTCAAAATTTGAAAATTTTCATTAGGGATGAAATTGTTTTTGGTTTAATATTTCATTCAGCCTGTTTACAATTTTGTTTTGTTCGTGCACATGTATCGTGTCTCTTCAATCCTGTCCATTATCTTTTTTAAACCCCTTAAACTCAACTAAGAAATTTTTGTGCTAAATAATTGCTAAGAGAAAGTAGAACCAAGGTTGCGAGAAGAAATGACAGACGCAAACTTCATAATGAATTGAAATGGGCAGAGACAACCACACGGACAAACGTGGTTGTTAGGTTCAGACAGCCTGAGGAGGAACAGCAAACAGCAGTACGCCGAACCAAACGTTTAGAAAACTGTTGAGTAGAAACATTTCTGATTTCTGCACGAGATTCAATTTCCACTGGAATCATTACCGAAAACCAATGGAATTGTTTAAGGCAGAAAACCGCAAATTACTTGGGGAGTTGTTCCCTGGAAATGTCCCACAAGGGAAAACCGTAAATTGCATTAGGCAAGCCTCAAGGCCCGACGACCGGTGGATGACTTCTAAATCGTCCACGTAACCAGGAACACAGGTACCCAAGTACTGAGGTACTTACTATCAATAATCTAATGTCTGACAACGGCCACCGCATAAAGACTTGGACCGAATATTCCAATTCGATCGTAAACGACTCTTCGTGTAATTTTATTTCCCCTTGTCCCCTCCTTCTTCCTTTCTCCTTTTTGGGTATACCTGAAGTACCTGGGAACCTGAGTGGTACAACAATGAAAAGTCGGGAGACGGTGGATGGAACAGAATTTTGCGGTCGTACAATGTCCCAATTAATTATTACGGCATGCGTCTTTCTTGTTCCTTTGTTCTCTTCTGTCTTGAGTTGTCTTCTCACATGAGAGACACGCTTGTTCTTTTTCGAAGTAGTTTCATTATACTTTTAACTTGTTTACCAATTAATTTAAACATATAATGCAGAATTATTTTCTATACGTTACTGTACTCAAATAAAGAAAGTTACTCTGACAGAAAAGAAAAAGTCCAATATCCGATGGGAGCAGGTAAACGAATTTGGGTGACAAACTCACTTGGTGCGCCTCATGAGGAGTCAAAGGAAACGAAACTTTTGCAAGAATTTGACCCTTTGAATTTCAACTAATAGTACAAATAAAATGGAATTCAAATGATAGACTTTAGGATGTTCTTTTGTGTGAAGGAGATGAAAGATAATTGGAAGTGTCAAGTCAAGGGTCCACATGGACCTGACTGATCACTCATGACCCAACGTGGAGTTGAGTGATGGGTCAGTCACACTGGTCGTCAAACCCTAAAATATTCGACGATCCAGTTTCTTCCAATATTTTCTGGCTCGGCAAAAATGACGTAGCACCAGTCAGGGAACCATTTGCTCAAGTGTTGTCTTTCATTGAGTGAAATCCACGGGGGTTGACAAAAATAAATCATTTTTCTCTCTTTCCATCCCTTGGAAGGGCATAAACAGTGTTTTTATTACTGCAACTGCTTTTACTGCTACATTATAGAGACTCCAATTAAACTTTACGGAACTTCCCACTTTATATAAAAACGTAAAGGGAACAAAAATTCGAGGAGAGCCAGGTAATTAAAATCCGAGTTTTTTTTCATCTCCTTTTCTATCTCTCTATTCTTCTGTATCTAACTATCTTGTCTACCCATCTCTGCCTTTTTGACTTCCGCACAGACCTACAATCCGAGACCCCAAGAGGTGTAAGCGGAACGTTTGAAATGTCCCTAATGGAAAGCGCGTTAAAAGGGACTAAATCAATTAGCCGAGAATTGATTGTGTCTCATCGTCATTAAAGAGCCCTGAAAAGGTAGTTCTGAGGAGGTGAACATGAGACCGAAGGAGGACGGACGAGTACAGTAGAGAGTAAAATGATGACCATTCGTTCCGATCTTTCTACGTTTATTTCTAGTGTTACTTTCAGCTGTGTACCCTATAGAATGCCAGGAAAAAAGAAAAAAGGACATAAAGTGTTGGAAAAAGGACACAATGAGATTTTGAGTGAACATCTTGAGGATAATATGGAGTCCTATTTGTGCGATTCAATGGAAGGAGAAAGAAACACCAAAACCAAATTATTGAGACGGGGGTAACTACAACGTTTCTCCACATTTTACATCCTTAAAAATGGCAACAGGTAAGAAGGACGAAGAAAAAGTAAGAGGAACAAAGCATAGACCGTTATTATTAATAATTCCAAACTGAAAATTGGGCGACCAAGTGGAAACAAAAGTTGAGGAAAAACAATGACGGAAGAAATCATCCAGGACGCACGTCAGACAATGAGTAAAGTAGGAATATAAAAGAATTTCATGGGAACAGGAGAAAAGGAAGTTGGCAAAAACAAAAGAGAACATTGGAAACGGGCAGAAGAGGACAAATTAGAACAATAGAAGTTGTAATGACAGTCATGTTGATTAAATTATAATGAAATTTCCCACCTCGGTTTGTCAAATTCCATTCCTTTATTTTTGACTAGAAGGCAACATGCGAAAGAGGCAGGCACTGCAGGAGCACCTCAAACAACAAGGCGGTGGTGACACACAGCGATGGCCTTTACCTTTGAGGATTTCCCCATTCCATCAGGTTGAATGAAAAAAAGGAATGAGTGCTCTGCCTCCATTAGCGAATTCACCATTACACAAGTATTTCCCACCAATTAAATAAATTGTTAATGTCAATTCATTTCCGTTCGTCAATTAAATTAAATTGCAAAAGAATTTTGCCTCCTTCACATCCGACCGAACTTTTCATTCGACTTCCTCTTGACTTTCTTGCCGATGTCACCCGACACACCTCTCCCTGAGACACCTGTTGTGCATCTGTCCTTATCCGTAATTGTGTGCTCTTCTGCCTTGGTTTCTTTGCGGAGCAAATTTCATTTTCTTCTGCAGTCTCAATTTCTTTTCGTCAAAATTAAACCATTCATATTACCGTTTCTGGTGGTTTGGGTTTCAAAATATACTCATGTATATAGATATAAGAAAAAGAATGTTGGGAAGAAGCAACTTTCTTGTGCACAGCACCCTGCGTCTGAATCTATCAGCAAAAGTAATTAATAATTAATGAAACGAATCAATGACTGAATGATTCAGCAAGGAAACAAGACAAAGAAGTCCTACGTGTAGGAAATTAGAGTTGACAAACCCGGGGATACCAAAACCCTTGACCGGTTGTCTAGGGGGTAAAATTATCCCCCTTGGGATCTTAAAAACAACTAACCAGACAACTAACTCATTCGTACAGAGAGAAGTGGAGGACTCTGACCGACGCTCTTTCTTCTACCGTTAAAATATTCATGCAATTTTGATGACACGAAGAATCAAATATTAAACCGGCGAGAATGACCATCGCTCATCTCTCGGCTTTTCTACATCCCCAGCTCTTACTGGCGTCTTCCTGCTGAAGGAAGAAACCTTTTTACATCCCCCGGACCATCCCAAAAGGCCAACGTAGGATTCATCCTGACCGACCCTTAAACCGTTTAATATTTAAACTTGCGGAATCATAATTTTTTTGTACGTGTGTGTTAGAAATTGTGGGACGCCCATGTGAAGACAACAAAAAGGGAAACTTATTCAAAATAATCCTTTAAAGGTTATAAAGCCTGTTTCCGGTTTTTCTTCCATTTTTCTTTCGTTTAACTCTGACAGAAATTAATTTTCGTGAAAAATACACATATAGTTGTTTAATAAGCGTTTCTCTTTATTGTGCGTGTAAAACTGGTTTAGCTCCGGTGCCTGCGACATTTTATATCTTTTCCTTCACATTCCTTTGAACTGCGTTCCTAGTTTCCCCTGTTTTCTACCGACAGTAAGGAATTTCATGTTGAATTACCTGAACAGATAAAATGGTGACAAGAAAAGAAAAACAATTCGATAACTGCGTTTAACCACTTTATGTTAATTATTTAGCCCAAGAGTTGCCTTTGTCAGAGATGGACAAGTTTTGAAGAACCAGACAAATGTCACAATGAAGACACCCGGACGAAATTGAAGACCACATTTTCTGACGAGTACCAGAAGTGTCAGAATGTCAGGAAGGACAAGGATCATTTAAGGTGTGTCTGACACTCTTTCATTTGAACTTCAACTTCAGCATCCCTTTGCGGTCCTCCTGTTTAATAACGAAATGTGACCGAAAGTAAACAGAACACAACAAGAAATGTCACTGAAGATGACTTCTGTTTCTTGCCTTAGAATGCCACGGAAACGGCAGCCTGTTTCCATATTTATACTTATAAAGATATACCGAATTGAGTTACTCACTAACATAGTACTAACTAAATACTTCAGTAACATTTCAGAGCAAAGAGGCTTGTGAAGTATTCTTTGGACTTCAGACTGTAGACTTGGGGTACGTGATAAGGGTTGGGTGAAGCACAGGGCAGCACTTTTCTTATCACTTGCTTATGGCGTAGGTAAACTACTTCTCACTGTAATTTTTTCTTGAATCGTAAAAAAGTCAGGTCAAGAAATGGGAGAAAACTAAACAGTTACAGGTCATTGGGGACCAAAAGAAAAATTAAAAGTGAGTTTCAAGGGTGTCTTAGGGATGATCCAGGGGATATTTTCTCCCCAAGACGAAGCGTCTCATTTCTCTAAAAATTATGAATTTTCATTAAAGTGAAAAGAATCTTGGGCAGAAGTCCTCCCTTGCTGTTAACCCGACGTAATCAGACCCGGCTCAACCCCCTGCGAACGGGGCTGTTTTTTCATTCGCAAACCGAAATCCACCCCTAACGAAGACCCTACCGGTTTTCAATTTTAACCCTTTTACAGACCCTCGGGACGTCTTTAAGGCCTGAAAAATCTTTCTCTTTCAAATTGAGCTGTTCATCCCTTTTGTTCATTTCATTCAAGAGATGAGTCTTTTTTAAATTTTAAGATTTACACTGATCAATGATCAATCAGACCACTTTCATCATACAACTCACCCTCAGTACTGCCATATCTTAAGAAATTATTACTGCTTAACTTAAATAAACAAAATATCTGCCAATAGTTCCTATGTAACTTTAATTTGAAACTATACATGCCGCAAACCCATGATAAATAGAAATTTTCTACAGTTCAGAGATTAATATAAACCCAAACGCTTCGGAAAGCATAATTTATTTGATCTGTAAACTGTTTATGACGTTAATTTATTAAATTTTTGGACGACAGTCTTACTTACAGCACTTAAAGCATATGGAAGTTTTAATAATTAACACTTATGATGGTAGAAAAATTACGATTCCAACAAAAGCCTATCCAGTTATTTTCGTATTCTGGTGTCTTGAATACGTAAGAGTAAATTTTCTTCATTAAAGAAGTTAGAAACGACTGAAACTTATAACCATCATGAGAACAAGGTCTCCGGGAACCGAAGAAGAACCGAAACCGAAAAATACAATGTAATGAGAGCTGTAGAACTGTGACACCTCTCTTGTGCTCCCGGAATGACAGTTTCGTCTGGTAAGATGACGTCTGGTGAGTGACACTGATCAAACGCCAAAGCAAAAGTCCTCAAACCATCCTATCATCTGTCTAAATTTTCTTTCACGTGGGGTACAAGATTTTTATTGACAACTTAAAAAATCCATTTCAACGATGTTAAAATGTGGTGGGACAACCAGGGTCTGAGCAGATGACAAACTAGGTGGATTCCAGCACTCCTACTTCTCACCACTTTCCATCGGCTGGTATGCTGCATGTTAATTCATCCACTCTCAGGAACAGGCGGTGTGACATGGTTTCTGCGTGCCTCAAACGTTAAAGTACCTCTGAGAATGCTTGAAAAAAGAAATAATTTCAATTTCGTTTGTTGAAAAAGGCGGAAAACAATGGAGCATTCGTCACCATACCAGCAATGACACAAGTGAAGGTGGAACCGCAGCAAAAAAAATTGTTTTTGGGCTTCACGATCAGTTTCTTCACGACAATTACATAAAAAGTGTTATTAAAATAATTTTTTCTTTTCTTCGTGCTGTCATTTTGTTGAATAGAAAACTGGGGCCCCCGCAAAACTGGGAATTCCCTACAAAGGAGGCCTCCTCCTTCATATCTCACTTAAGACCCCCAATGGAGCTTTCTCTGAAAACGAACGTTAAAATTTGTTATACCAGTTTTAAAAGTCTCCACAATTTGTCACAGTCTTCCTTTTGCCTTCCTTATAATCCTACACCTTTTCCTTATGTTCTTTGCAGAGGTTCACAGGTCGACATTTGGGACAAACAAACTCGATTTTCTGGACATTGTTTCTCGCCAACTGCACGCACACAAAATTGTGTTGATCGTCAAACAATGAAGTCATTCATTCCCGATCGAAACAAAAGATGAAATAAGAACAAAAACAAAAATTTCACTGAAGACACGAACTAAGTGCCGTTATTATGAGTTTCGGCCTTGCCACGTTCATTGCAAAGTAGTCCCAACCTCCCCCTGGGTGAAAACCCGGGACTGCCCGGAGAGCAACGAGCAACCGAATAATAACAATAATCGTAAAAATGACAAAGACTGAAAAACGTCGCGTCAAAAGACTTGGTAGTTCAGTCACAAGGAGTCACACGAGTCAAATCGGAAAAATTTCAAACGGTGGGTACTTGGAGGACGACCGGTTAGGTCACAGGTAACCTTGCCCGAAGTGGGGCTGATTTTACGTTGAGGAAAATCTGTATGGTAGGAGACGAAGTGAGTGCAGGAGATGAAAAATCAAAAATCAATCGCGGTGGCTTTTCTCCATGCACAAGAGGTACTGGAAGTACTCGAGGTAACCGTCGATTTGTCTTAAGTTTCACATTAGACATCACAGTTTGCTTTGCCGACCAAGCTACAGATGACGACGTTAACCGATCGCAGTAATAAAGTAAATCAAGTCCTTTTACTAGGGATAATGGTAGTTGAGGGTGAGGGTGGTGAAACATTTCCTCAATGCAAACGGTCGGCAAAAGACCGAAATGCGAAGATAAAAAATAAATTACGGTAATTAAAGGAATGACTGGAGATATTTGTAAATCAATTCAACGATAGAGAAAATAGATGGAAACTCTCCTAAGAAATAGTAATGTGTGTGCAATGTGTGAAAGAAGAAAAGAAAAGACCAACAAGAAGAAACAAGTGAAAAAAATGAAATATCGAAAAACAAGTTGAAGACATTGGGGTCACTTCTGCTAAGACCGACGAATTTCCAGACCGTTTGTTTCCACTCCCGAATGAAGTGGCATCAGAATAAGAAAAACAAAATTTTAATATTTCATGTTCAATCATTCGTGGAGTTGATTTCAGGTGAAAATCCTTTGGGATGTTGAGAAAGTGAAAAACTGAGATTCACCCGAAGTGAAAGTCAGAAAATCCACGTGAGTGACAAATGAAGTCAATTTCAACGTGGCCGCAGACATAAGAAATTGACGTGAGGGATTTTCCACAGCAATCCCGTCAGCTTTCCCTGCAGGGCCCCGCCTCATCACTCTCATTCTTCCGGTTATATGAAATTTTGGTGTGAATCTGCCCGACCCGAGTCCATTATGTATTCATAGATCATAGACACATCCGTCCCGACCCACAGCTTTCTTCCATTTTTCTCCATTCTCAGATTGTTCTTCTGCCAACTTCTAATCCGACACTTTTTTCTTCATCCTTTTTTGTGTGTATTCCATTGGGTTCAGAGAAACTCGTATTTTTTTCCAGGGATTTCCTCTTTTTTTCCTATTTTCACAAATGGATTCTCCTCCATGAAAATATTTCCTTTCGTCTTTCGCCTGATTTTACGCAAACTCCAAAGGTCGAAACACCTTTTTTTATGTCCTTTGAACATGCCCTGTTTAACGACCACTGGAACAATCCTTGTGCGTACATCTGCGTAAAGTCTAGTGCTTAGATATAATTTTACAATTATTTTATTCCAAATTTTTATTAGCGTTTTAGTCAATTCGTAGCCGTCTGTGTCGTGGACTGCTTCCTGCCTCGTACAAAAATTCTGCACCTGCTTCATTAGACCAATTCTTGCACTCCTCAATATTCAAGTTTAAAGCAACAAAACATCATTTTAAGTATTGTCAATTCTTCCAACACGTCAGTCACCCACACAAGTCCACGATTTGTGTTACCTTTCTCGGATTTATTGCATTTATCAGACTTAAACCCGTCACGAAACTGTCACCGTTACCATCTTTATAGTCATCATCGTTAACTTGATTATAAAAATTCTTCTTTTCTTCTTACAAGAAATGACATTCTCGGTTGGTCCCGTTTCATTTGACTTTTGATTGAACTTGTCAAGTTGATTAAGCGAATTCTGTCCAGGTGTGTGACACCTTGGGGCCTCCATACGACGACAATGGACCGAAGTAAAGGCAACATAAGCTATCTATAAATAAGTAAAAGAATGGTACTCGTCACACGCGTAGGAAGATTAATAATGTTCCCTTTAAGGACTCTGGCGTGTGTGTGTGTGTGTGTCACCGTTTCATGATTAATTAATCCATTAGATGACTGAGTAGTAAAGAGAGCAAGGAGAAAAATGTAACAAAAAAAACAGCGGACTCCTTTGGTCAAGTAGAATTCAACTGTTTCAGTATCAAAATGATGAGGTTCTGGCCCATGAAAGATGTGTGATACGGATTTTGTAATGATCTTAATGATACTATTGACCAATGATCGACGGGATGACCTTGTGAACTGGTGACGTATGACATAAGACAATCTAAAAATCCTCCGAGTCATTTTCTGACATTGACATACTTCCCCGCGCCGTATATAGGTATCTTATTACTCTCCAAGAGATGAAGAGCCAAGGACTAAGGCTCTGGTGACTCCATCATCTCCTCCTCTTACTCCATCGTACAATCGCCATTACCACCGTAATAATCACCATCATCATCATCATCATTATGTGTCCTCGTGTCGTCACGTCAAGACTCCTTGACTGTTATGTATCTTTCCATTGATTTTTGTCTCTTCAATGGTTCAAGCAGTCGAGTGGACGTCATTTTGTCGGATTTTGCGCAATTTTCTTTTCATCTCTTGCGAGCCCCTGAAGGTTTCCATCTGTGAAATTCCTAACATCAAATAAATCTGTAATTTTCGTGTTGAAATCTTCAATTGGTGATGTCAACAATTGAAAATTTATGGCCGTCAGGTGATCATAAGCAATCACTTTATTCGATTCAATTTTATTTATTGCTTTACCCATAATTTTATTTGTTATTTTTACACACTTTATTTGCGCTTACTGCTACTTCACAAGTCTTCTTCCATATTGTTGAACCACTGGATCAAAACAATTTCATTATTTTCCTGTTAGTTGTAGAGTTAAGTTGTCCGTTTCAAATATATATTGTACATCGCATTCCCTTTCCCATGGTCGCTTTCCCTTGTTTCTCAAATTATGACAAAACCATTTACCTGTTTTCATAACTCTACAACCTTTGTCGAACACGTAATTACCCGTGTGCTACACAACGCATTTCGCGAATTTAAGATGAATAACAGCAACTTGGAGCTATGGTTAGGACAGGTTAAATCGGATACACCAGAGAATTGAAGATACTTGTAGGAAATTACCGTCGACTATGGGAAAAATAAAAAAAAATCATTCATCAAATGAAGGTACAAAAGTTGGAAGTTGGAGAAATCCGAATGGGAGTCCTCCTACTCCAGGTACACAATCACAGAGCGGATGTTGGCCACCTGTAACAATCATTTTGAATCTCACGAGGAGAACGAACCAGTTGAATGTCCAGTACCATTTCACGTTGAAAAACAAAAATGTAAAACGGATGGATACGAGAAGGAGGAGAAAGATGGGAAACCAGGTAGATCGAGACATTAGAAATGAATAAATTAATTAATAAGATATGGAAAGAGAATATGGAGACTGAATTGTATTCAGGTGAAGGAAAAGAAGGAAAGGACAAGACGAGCCAACAAGAAATGCAATAAGAAAGTAGGGACGGTTGGCAGGCAGGGAAATCATAAAGTGGCAAAGTTATGGTGGAGTTTGCGTAAAAGACGAAGCACAAGAAAAACAGGTGAATAGGAAAAAATAATAAGAATAATATGAATAAAAGATGAAGCGCATTAAGATAGGAAGCAATTTACTCACATTCAAGACCGTAACTGAATGCGATAAGAATTAGACGCTGTGATTCGGTGTATTTGCATAATAACACAGACAACGCTTTTCTGTCATATTTTTGTACTCCGGGATTAAAGGAGAGTCTTCTATTGTTCTCGTTCCAGCGGTGGACACACGGCCGACACTGGGAATGACCTCGGTCCTGGGGACTGACTGACTCAACGACCCAGCCTATCTGACTTTCCCGATAATTAAATCGTGGACGAATACAATGACGGACATGTTCTCCTTCTCCCGGTGTCTATTTATTTCCCACAATCTTCAGGTCCCTGTGGGAAATAGACGAACAGGATGGATGGACATTCCACTTAATACTCAACTCCTGGATTTCCACCGATCCCATTATCTTACGTCAAACCATAAAATAAAGAAATCAAAGCACCAGAAGTGGACAGCAGGGTTCAGGAAAGATATCTCCCACGGTTGAAATCATTGAGAGTGTCTCCTACAGCCATAACCAAATACGCCAAGCCCAATACATCAAAATAACTGTTGTTACCTATAGCTACCGAGTGCTACCGGTACCTAATACCCGGTCCTATTGTGATTTCTTCTGTCCAAGCAACCTGCGTAACCCGTGATTTTTCCATCATTGTTGGTACCGACGTGGACAACCCGACACGGGCCACGGTTCGCATCACTTAATGTCTTCATTTGAATTTCTAATTGCGGTTTTTAATTGTCATTTATCATCTTCTCAGGACCCCAGTAATGAGAGACCCCCCTCCGGATTTTCTGGGCCCAACCATCCCCTTCCGGTTCCCCTGCCTCGGCCAGGGCTCCCCGTTTCGTGCCGTGCGCATCAAACTGTAATTTCTAATTCTCGCATTTACAATACAAAGATAATGATCTGATTCCGTCGCGTACGATAAAACATGGTCGAGGAGGAAGAAAATTAAATTCAAATAAACCTGCAGGGAACCTGAGGTCGTTAGACTGGATACGCGCTGACAATCTGATGCCTGGGCCGGACGTGAAGGACCAACATTTTCAACAGTCCAAGGTCTGTCACAACAAGTGAGAGGAGAACTTGCTTCTAGCCCGAGATTTTACTGATCCATAAAAACTTCGTCGCCCTGTGTCAAAATGTTGGCGGAGCGCCATGAAACCCACATAGTCGGGGCCTAGACTCTAAAAAGACGGCGGTGGCAGCAAAAGACGGGCCCTAGGCCTGCTCTGCGATCCCCGGCCGTGGTCCAGGCTCTAAGTTGATGGCGGGGCCCTCGTCCACCCCCGAGTGGAGCTCCGCTTTTTAAAGCAGCCTTGGAACCACGTCGAAAGCGGCGCCTTCGTGTTTACACTGGGCCCAGGGTGTGACTTAAACAATTCAATTGAAAAAAAGAAAATAAAAGCCGTGAAAAAGGCCCCGGCATAAACTATTCTTCATCTTGTTTTTCGTTTTTGTTAACGACTTGAAATAAATCATTTTACGTGGAAGACACATCTCTTGGTTGAAAAGACAGAGCTTTCGCATTTTAACTTCTTCTGTTGTTCTTTTTTTAAACTTCCACCTGGTTTCTGTTTTTCCTCCCGTTGTTTTCCGGCAGCGCAGTTAGTTCTTGACTCCGCCACCTTCATACAACCCAAAAAATATTGATTTTACACTATCAATTGGGATATGTCACACGTAGGGAAGTAACAGGATGCCGCTTCAAAACTATAAATCCGTATCTACTTAGGTTCGTTGGAACTATTTTTAAAGTTTTTGTTTCGGGCAACACTTGAGACTTTATCGCAACACGACACACGCACACGACCATCTATCACGAAAAGTTCTTTTAGTCTGACGGATTCATTCCATTCATTCATTCATTCATTCACTCATTTTTTTATTTATTCCTAGTGGTTTATTGTTCGCTATTGTCTCAACTTGCAAATTGTTTTGTTGGAAACTATTTTAAGAAATAGGGAACAACATACTCGTTGATTGGCTAAAGATATCCATTCTGTCAAAATTAGTCGATATTGATCGCACGTTGATTTTGACACCACCTGTCCTCAAGGAGGAATCCTCTTCACAAGACTGCCACACTCATCAGACTTACAGAATTGATATTTGGAGGAATAAAAGATTCATCGATCACTAAAAATTTATTCATAGACTCATTCCCCACAGACACTTCAGTATGACACTGTCATGTAGCTCTAAAATTGATTACTCTCTCGCATTTTGATGAGACACCAAAAAGAATGGAGAATTGATTTCTTCAATGTAGGAAAGTGTCAGGGACAACGGCAACTAAAAGAAAATTAGAAAAGAAAGAAAATAAGCCGACGACAGCAAGGAAGTAGTTTAATTCGGCAATGTGCGAACAAAGGAGGGCATGACAAAAATATACTTTTGATTGAATTAAAAAAAAATGACTTGAAAGGGACTCGAATCGGAAAGGGTCGCACTGTATGAGAAGCGTCAACGAGCACCAGGGCCTACTTTAAGTGGAAAAACGAAATAATTATGAGTAATGCGACCAACAAGGAAACCAAACCTCCAAGTCAGGTAATAATCGATGAGACAGGTCGTTAGCCTTTAAGTCGGTTCCGCTGTTGTTGCCATCACCAGACGGAATGGAATAATGAGAAGGAAACATCACTAAGGGACCGTAGTGACGGTGATGTTGATGATGATGATGATGGTGACGATTGTTGGTAGTCATTGGAAATAATAAACCTTGAGACTCGGGTTCAGGCACCTGAACTCAAGGCAAACAATTAAAATGATGACACTGCTACCTCTTAACAATGTGCCCCAGCAATTGCTTTTCCTCCTGTTCCCTCGGACGAGTTGTCAAGTCCCGATTTATTTTTAATTTCATCCGTTCGCCCATTCAATCTTCACCGTACCCAGGTACCCAGGTCTCAGGTCACATACACCACACCGGCACCATCCAACTTGACACCGACTGACATGTATCCGTCTATTCGACGGGGCTGTTTAGCGTATCCACCCATTCAATGACACACATACTTAATACAGAAAATATCTTGAATGATAACAGTAAATGGGTCTTGCATTTCCATTTTGCATTTAGGATGAATATATTTCAATTTTGCACTTTCTGGAGATCCAGCAGAACTGATGCTTCATCTGCGACAACATTTAAAATATTGAAAGTACTCACCATGGGGAACCCATCCATGTGAACAAGTATCGCAGTACCGGATGTGAACTTTTCCAGGTGTGAAACAATCACAGGAACAGCCAGGAACTGTGCACCTAATAGCCTAAAACGAGGTAAGAAAATTATTTTATTCAATGTGGCTATGACAAGCGCAGAATAAAAATTAAGCATCACGATGATTATTATTTCAAATAACAGAAAAAGAATTTTAGTGCAGAGAGAACACAAAAGCAGGTGTATTTCGATCATAAATTAAAAAAATCCTTTGGCAGCGGTGGGATTCGAACCCACGCCCCCGAAGAGACTGGTGCCTTAAACCAGCGCCTTAGACCGCTCGGCCACGCTACCTCTGTTTCGGTCTTCTTCCAACTGTCGAAAGAGAACGCGACATCGAAACGATTCATCGAATTTAGGTCAATTGCTGACCTTTGAAAATGTCACCAGCAGTCAGGCAATCGTTAAATGTTGGCAAAGTTACATTACTTTTGGATTTATTTTTAATTTTAATTTGTCCTATTTTCTTTTCTCTTTGTTGAGCTTTTAATTATTCCGCGCCATTTATCTTTCTTACTGCTTTCATCTTCCGCATTTCTTTATCAATCTGCCCGTGCATACCGCTGTATGCCAGTACTTTATTTTACGGTAAGATGCTTCCATATATTTTCAAATTACCAGAAAGGAAAAAATAAATCAATGACTAACCAATAACTTTAGAAACTATTTGTAATTTGTACAAATATATGTAGAAAGAAATTAGAAACAAACGGATTTGTCCTGGTTCGGGTGAGCGATGTTTGTAAATTGCGAACAAATAAGAAATGAAAAGTAAATTAAGTTAAATAGACATCATATCGCGTGCAGGACGCGTTATTTATTAACTCATTAATAATGTGTATCATTATTGCTTTTTTACATACTTATTAGGCAGAAGAGGACGACCGAAACGTCCCAGTTCTCTAGGCAGGTGTAACTCGTCACCTGTGTGAAACGGTTCCGCACGAGGTCTCTTTAAAAAACAGAAATTAACCGTTTTCTCGAACGGATGAATTGCCTTAAACAATTCAAACGGGAGACGTGGAATTAGAGGGACGAGAAGGAGATAGAAAGAGAGTAGAATAAAAAGTGGGCAGATAGATGGAGGCAAACAAACCGAATGAGAAGAAAAGAATTACTCTGCAAATCAAAATTAATTCAGGAAACGTTCCAACCGCCAGGGAGTCGTAGCAAACATATAATTTAATGAAAACGCATAATATAATGATTTGAAAGTAAAAGAATCGTGGCAGCAGAACGATTATGTTATGGCTTGTCAAAAGCAAAAGATAAGGATAGTGCAAAAATGATGAATATTCACAATTCTTGGATAAAATATGTTCATCAGAGCTATACCCTTTTTCTCTGCAGTGTCAATTGTCACGTAAGAATTTCAATTGAATGAAAAATTTAAAATGAATGACAGAAATACATGAATGATATTAAATTAAAAAACCATTCTCCACATGTAGGGAAATCTCCACATGTGGCGAAGGAGCTGTTCTCTAAGATACGGGCATGTTTTGACGAAAATTCAAACTTATGAAAATTCAACATTTGTGTCGTGCAAGAATTGTAATAAAATAATATTTACCTTTTGTAAAGGTATAAAAGTTTACATATAGTCCAACTGAACATTGAGAATAAGTTAGACCAAGTTGGGTTAAATTGACACATCACTCATGGCCGCACCTCACCCTATTGTTAACGACGCATCACTTCATCTCATTTCTTAATTAGTTTGTACAATTTATAAATCAGTTCCACCAAAAGTCCGCCACTCTGTCTTGACCGACATACAACGGGATCAGACAGAGTGCCATATACTTTTAGCCCCCTGCTTTATGTAAGTACAATGCATTAATAAAAAACATTATTGACATTGACAGTGACAGATTTTTATCAGTAAAACAAAAAGAAACAAGTAAAACACAAGGAAGAATAGAAAAGAAAATATTGATAATTCCAGAGACCGCTACAGCAGCAGTAGCAGCAGAATAAGAAGGAAGAAGATAAATGCTAGGAAACTAACAAAAGTAATTTCACCTTCCCATTCTCGGTATTCACCCAAAACTTTAATGAACCGGACTCAAAATATCCAGTGTAAAATGTTTCTAATGACCCGTCTATTTTTCATTCCTCCCCGTCTCCATCCCTTGGTCAGAAGATGCATAACTTTGGATTTCCGGGACCAACAAGAAGAAACAGAAATATGGAGATAAAATGAAAGAGGAAAAGAGAAACGAACGTGGCAAAGGAAAGAATGGCCATTAAAATCCTCCTTCCGCTCGAGTTGTTCTACGACCACGTCTTTTCTGATCGCTTTCTCGAAGGGCACCCTGAAAAGCCAATATCTTAAGGGCATTTTAAAACGACCCTTGAAAATTACACTGTTAACCCTATCGTATTATCCTTGGCCATCGAGTGAACCTTTCTTCTTACTCTGGTCCGATTTAATAAGAAGTAGTAAAGTGTCCTCAGGAGGGCCGTTACCACTTCACACTTGACCGTATCATTGTGGACACTCCAAGGCAGCCAATTTTACAAAAATTTTCGCCTCATAAATATGGAAATTTTAAAAATACGATCCAATTTGATGTATACGTGATGTTTTGACCGGAAGCTTTCCGAGTGATCACGTTGAGGGTTGTGTATTCTGTTTTGCCTGTTTCGTATGAGGGTGAGAGTGGAGAGCGATGTCAAAGGAAATCACCTGGTGATGGGTACTACCACCCAGAGTATGTCCATCTGGTTAAAACCCTTGGTCTAAAAAGACCGCCTTTGCCGCATTACCGTGCCTTTCCACTTGAATCTAAAACTACTCAATTTAGTTATTCAGTTAATTAATCATCTATTTGTTTTCACTAAAAGAGGAAAACGGCTCTTGGGTAGTTAAAAGAATTTGAAATTATCAAAAAGGCCCAATGTTTCATGTTTTTTCCTTCGGCGTGAGTGTCACCTTAATAAATCATTGGTGCCAATTAGGGCATTTATTTAGGAGAGAGGAGCAGGACAAGACTGCTAAATATTCAATACACGCTCTCCGCTTATAACGATTCCGTATCGTAGGGCGATGATGGGAACGGTCGAACCGTGTAATTAGACAGAACGAAATGAACGAAGAGAAAGCAATCGGTGACGGGCGGTAATTATAGTTTCGTGGAATAAAGCAAATTAATTGTGTCCGGTTGCCACGTCGGCCCTGTGTCGTCCACCTCGTAGTCCGGCAATAGTTCACAACACGACCAGCTGTACGAACAATAATTACAGGTACAACTAGACAGAACTACAACAGTACAACACTAAGAGTCTTCCGCTAAAGATGGTTTTCACAAAAACAAATCTCTCAAATTCTAAAATCCTAAAATTTCCACTTTCATTTCATTCAGCTAATTCTAAGCAAATCGATGCGAGCCCCGTCTTGTGCCTCCTTTACTTTTTCTGTCGGTCGTTCTTATTTTCGTTTCACTCGATCTTGTCGTTTTATTTTTGATTCAAACCTGTTTATTTTTGGTATGAAATGAACCCGAACACGACCTCCACGGTTTTCTCTTCCCGTGCGGGAAAAGACAAAATTTCTGGAGAAATAATTAGGCCTCAAGTATTGAATTTCATGCGGGGATGAAAAGGAAAAGTGAAAGTGAAAGGTGCAGGGAGAAAGCGAGGTAGGAAAGAAAGAGAAGGAGAGGAGCCAAAAAACGGAGCAAATTTTCCTTTGTTTAAGTGATTAACCCAAAACAGCGTCTTATTTAATTGAGCAACCATATCTAATAACTCTGAAAAGTGCAAACATGGTAAAATGGCGGGTCGGAAAAGCGAAAGGATTCAAGTTTTCCTCTCAATGGAAAATGGCGGATTTTGCTTCTCTCCTCACCTCCTACTCCTCCTCTTCCTCCTCTCTCTCTCTCTCTCTCTCTCTCTCTCTCCCTCCCTCCCGGAGATAAATCAGCTGGAAATTCTGTTTGCTTAAAAGAGGAAACGGCACGGGTTGAATCGTTTCCTTTGTCGCTGAAAACGGCGTTCGACAGCCAAAAGAACATTCACCTGAGTGCGTATTGTTGTGCCACGTTCACATTGTAAACAACAGTGCCGTTCTTCATCTCCGTTTTCTTTTTTACATCCCTCTTCTTTGAAAAAGGAAGGAGTTTTTCCGTTCGAGTACTTGTGCTTCTGCTTCTAAAGGGGTTGAAAACTCACAAGTATAATTTTCCACCCCCGGGGGTAAATTTAAAAACCTTCCTTCGTTTTACTTCAGACGAAGGAATTTTCAGTTTAGCGCAGTCATCAGTTGCTTAATTAGTTTGTACTCAAGTTTAAAAGACATATTTTTCTTTGAGCTTCTCTTGTTTCATTTCATAGTTTTCTTCTACTTTCGTCTTTCCTTTCGTCTTCTACTGCCCCACAAAAGTCATCGTCTTCATCATAGTTGTGCTTTTTTGCTTGGTTCCCCTTAACATTTACTCTCCTCTAAAGATTTTAAAATTCTGATACTCATCCATATTTATAGGTATTTGTCAAGATCTCAATCCTTCACCCGTGGCTAGACCCTCTCAGGATTTTCTTTGCCAGTCTTTTCGTAAGCTCACTTGTACCTTGGCTCTCACGTATATGTCTAGACTTGGATCTTTTTAATCCACCAGATATTCCTAAAATATTTAATTATTACATGTACAGATGTAATTATATGGAACTAATAAGTGACTATAACATATTTCGGATGTTCCTGAGGGTTGACTGTGAACTCCTCTAACATGACAATTAATGTGTTTCTCTTCAATTTATTATCTTATACAATAGTGTACATGAGTTTCGTTGTGCAATACTTTACTTTGTGTCTCAACGCACTGCTTTGTTGTTGTTCGGACAACCTCCCACGTAATTCTGAATCTTTCATTTTGGAATTAAATCTCAGTGGCTCTTCATATTGCTGTTTGAATTACAACCGTAAAGTGACTTGTGCTATGTTAAAAATGTTCGCAGATCATTAATTACATCGTCGTTACGATGGAGTAATGGAGATGAGAAAGAAAGTGCATAGTCACGTTGCCTGATGTGATTTGACGGAACGATCAAATACAAAAAGCAAAAGATGATGATAAAGAGAAGAGAGAGACTGAACAAGAGGAAGATGAGAGCTTGAAATAGAATGGGAAGAAATGGGAAATTGAGGAGGAGAAGAAGTAGAAAATGTTGAAGAAGGAGATTAATTCAAGCATGTCTTCATTAAAAATCCATTTCCACGACGGAGAAGGACGACAACAAAGACCTGGAGACGGATAGATATAAATTGCTACTCAGAATACTTGAAAAATGGTAGATTTATATTCTTCAACCCCCCCTCCCAAAAAAAGAACCCAAAACTCAAAGCTTGAAGAGGATCCAACAGCACGAGAATGAACTCACGTGAAATAACCTTTGGAGGTATATCTTCACAGCTGGTGATGGCAAAGTGACCTAAACGACAAATAAGGTGTGTGGCGACGTAAGAGTAATTATTTATATAATAATTTGGTAATAACAAAAAGAATTGTTTATTGAGTCGTGGAATCCTCGAAGAGGCCCAAATTACTCGGTCCGTCAGTCTAATTGCTTTGATGAATTTCTAACCAATGAGAAGTGGCAGATGTTTGGCAACATTTGCTTTGATCCCATCTTTGACACCTTCAACACGCACTTTTAATTATAAGTCTTTGCTTATTAAAATATTAATACCGTTTGTTAAGTACCTGATGAATTAAAATGACATTTAAGAAAACAATAATGAATTAACTAGAAATAAGACAAGAAAGGAAAGGAAATCAAAAAATCTGTCTTGTTTGTTCCCTTTGGCTTTTGGGACCTTTTCAAAACAAAAGAAAACTTTCTTTTAATATTTTGTTTGGAGTTCCTGGCCGGAATTTAGAAACCTAAAGGACAAAAATTGAGTTGCGACGATTCGTAGTCGTCACGAAATGGTCGACTTCAACGAAAAGAAAAGAGAAATCTGACAAGGTTTCTTGAGTTTCCCGGGGACGCATCCGAAGAGGCACCGTCATGAGATCCCTTAGAACCCACCTACCAAGAAGTTTTAGGTGTTCCACTCAGGACGGAGGAAGAAGACGGCAAGTAGAAGTCAACTGCTTCAATTTCGTTTCGCCCGTTCAAAGACTGGACACGATGAAATCAAAGAGTCGTTAAAACAGACGGAAGAAATAAGGAAACTGAGGGAGAAGACATTGTCTTTTAATCGAAGAGAAGATTAACCCCCGGGGTTCATGAGGGTCGAAGCAAAAACTTAATCGCTGGAAAATTAGGAGGGAAAATCACAAAAATGAGACAAATCGCCTTTTCTGGACGGATTGCTGGACGAAAACGCGAATTCTCCAGGAGAGCGAAATTCACTTGCTGAAAATCAAGTCTGGACAAAATGAAAAAGGTTAAAAGCCTCTTCTTCAGCACGTTCCTTACATACTTTTTATTGTTTCTGAACCTTTTTGAACTTCTCATTCCTGTTACTCCTTCTTGTCTTTTTCCTGATTCCCCTTCTTTTTCTCTTGGGTTTTCTTTCTCTTTTCTTCTATTTTTTTTATTTCGGCATTGCAATTTCTCTTCTTCCTTTTCATTTCATATTAGTTTCTGTACTCTTTTTTCTCTTTCAGTTGTCTTCGTTTCTTTTCGTGCAGAATTCGTCATCGCGTGGTTCAATTTTTTATAGAGGATTCTAATGTGTGTGTGAGTGCAACTTCTTTTTATTTTTCACTCAATTTTGTAACCTAATTCGGTTAATCTTTGTTTCTCTCGTTTTGGAGGCTAACTCTGTTTTAGCCTGCGGTTAGAAATTTCAAGAAATTTGACGCTTGTTAATCTTTAATTAAAGTCTGGTTAATAAATTTGACGCCGGAAAGGAGGAGCAGAAACATTAATTTGGGATAGGGCACTAATTGAATGGAGCAGGGCCTGATCGAATTGTAAGCCACAGATTAAGGATATATGTCCCCTTCTCACACGTGTTACTTCTTAAGGAAAAATGCGATTTGCCGAATTGTTTCAGGAGTTAAGAAATGTATCATTAATTTTGAAGGAAAGCAGAAAAAGGTTGAACACGGAAGTAGCGGTTGGTTGCGGTTGCCTTTGCTAGAGAACCTGTTACAAGCGAGCTGTAAATCTGTTTGGATCAGGTAAACAGGGAGATTAAGAAACCCCTGAAGGAGGAAGCAAGAAGAACCTTCTGGTTTGTTTGCTAAATGTCTTTCTACTTTTTGTAAAAGAAAAAATCAGAAGAGTAAGAGAGAGAGAGAGAGAGAGAATATAAAAAGGCTCCTCAGAAGCTATATGTTTACCAAAAAAATTAAATATAAACAGAGTAGGGCGTCACAGTGTTGACGACGGCGTTCATGCAGACAGAGTAAGATGGTGTTGGTTGACAGTAATGCCCAGTCTGGTTACTGTGACTTCTTAGATTTGTCTGGGACGGCAGACAGTCCTCCCTCGCGTCTGATCCCCGGCAGAAGACATACATTGTTTATTTTCGTTTATATACACAAGCCACTGGGTGGATGCCACTGGTTTTACTCCGAGATTAAATGTGTTAATGCTTTATTCCATCATGACTTTGTCTCCGACTCACCAGCCGGCCTTTGCAGCCCTAAAAATTCCATGGCCATCGACCTAGACAAAAATTTTTCTAGCATAGTCCGTAGAGTAGAACTCTCGAGTGCCGGGATCTTACACTTGTTACAATATTAATCTACTTGACGTTACTTCGGGTAGTTTTATTTTTCAATTTCCTTCCTCAGTTGGCAGATGTCATGACACCCCGCACGCAAGGCCTACGCTCACGCATTTGCCCTCCGGTTTTTCCAACCCCGTTGGAAATTCTTTCAATTTTTCATGCTCAACTTCCTCCCCGTTTTGTTTTTGGTCACTTCATTTAGAAATGGCAGTAATACAGTCTGAGCAGTCACTGACACGAGTCATCAGAGACTGTTCACTGCGTTCTTTCGGGACTTTCGGGACATGGGATGCTCTGCGAACAAACTGACGTGGTCAAGTGAAGTCTGATTCCACGGAGCCCAAACGAACGACAATTGTACAAAAGATCATATTTATATTGAGGGGAAGTGGAATCTGTATAAAAAAGACAAAAAACATTATAGTTATTTACAAAGGCGAAACCAAACTCTAATGTCACGAATAAACAAAAGTTACAATTTTCTGGTGTTTGACGACCGAGGTCTCATTCCCAAGGAGAACGCCCAGACGATTGGATTCACGGGAAATATATAGAGACACAAATACAAGTGAAAAAATAATAAAAAATAAATAATGAATAAAGCAAAGAATAAATAAAACAATAAATGTTAAAGGAGAATTATAAGGAAATATAAAAATGTCACTGTAGGGAAAGATCATTTAAGTGTGTTTGTTTGGTGTGCAGGCAGACTCATCACTAAAACGGTCTTTTGATCAAACAGTTACACACATAGATATGTCTGCACACATGTGTACAAATACTATTATAATATTAATAGGTTTAGAAATCATTTTTATTGTTGGTTTATGACGGACTCAATTACATTTGTTACTCGGTGTCATTTGAACCGCCATTTGGACAACAATGCTCTATCAACGGATGTTTTCAATGACTCATGGGAAGAAGATGACTTTCGACGACGACGACGACGACGACCAAGGGAAACATTATTGCACCGTACTTGAACAATAAAACGAAGAATGTTGTTTCCCATTGCGCTATAAAACTACTACCACAGAAAGGTAGAAGAGTAAAAGAAGATGAGGGCATACTTTAAAACAATTACGTTGTAAATAATTTTGTCTTCAGTTGAGGGGGCCTAGACGAAACCGAGCAAAGGGGCAGCAAAGGCAAAAATGAACAAAAGCAATTCTACAATTGTTTCTTTTTGCTGTCAAAACCTACTTGAAATCAAAAGCAACAAACCGTTAATTAATTTACGGTCAAGAGACAATTGTGGTAGGAGGATTCCATTTGATAGTGAAAACTGCAAAAATCAGTTACCTCAGTGCTTTCCAACTATCACGCGAGCCAACAAGCCAATGTTCAAATTGTTACATTCACATCGATGATGGTCAAGCGGCTGGACATAGGCGGGTCTGATTTCAACCACCAGGTAACAAATAGCAGTGAGTAAAATGTCAGCTGAAATTAAGAAGGCGAATGTTGAAACGGGAAGCATGGGAAAGGAGTGTCTGCGAAAGCCAAAGAGCAAGAAATGGCAGTGCCAAATGCATCTAAGGAAGACAATTGTGTATTTAGGTCTATATCTTAAAATAAATTATACAAAAGACAAGGAAGAATCATAAGAAAATGGTAAGGACAAGAAACAAAAAAAAGTACGACAAGAAGAAGGAGGAGACCACAGTAACTTATTTTGGCCCAGAGTTACTTGAGCAAAAACAGAATTTTAAGGATGATCATCAAGGTCACCTGTCCAACCTTGAACCGTTCGCCCTTTTTCTTTTTTCTGATTCAAAATGAGAGTCTCAGGTCAGATGGACGTTCCCGTGTGCATAACCAAGCACAACTATGAATTGTTACTGTTGACCCAACACAAATGAATGAAGCCAATTTGGTGGCATTCCTTTGTCATTCTGAACTTTGAATTATTTCTTTGGCATTCATATTTTTCGAGACAAATATGATTTATAGTGCAAAGAATGAGAGTGGAAAGTGCGGGGGAGTGTCCGCTAGAGAAATGAAGAAATTGAAGGCAGAAGCGTCATTAATCTTGATAAAAGTGAGATGATATCACGCCGAACCCCGAAAATCAATAGATAGGCCCCTCCATTGCATTGACAGCACTGCTGCATTCCCCAAGGTGACACCCCCCCCCATTGGGACATCACCCGGGATGTGTCACGTCAAACATGAAACATTAGTTCTAGACACCTCCTGGCACAAGCCAGGATTAACCCTGGATTGTCGTGTTATTAACTGTGGCTAATGACACGACCATCCCCACCATTTTCGTTCCTTCTTCTCCTCTTGTCTTTGTGTACCTGGCTACCAGCCTTGGCTTTTGGGTCATCTCCGTTTGATTTATAAGTCATTCGGTCGGTGGAAACCTGCTTCCACTTTGTCATCTTTCTTCGTGGCTCCCACCTTCGTCCCTGACTGCAACTTTTTAATTAGCAGTCTCCCTTTTTATTGCTGACTGGTACTTTTTATGAGGACTTGCCTCCTGACGAGCTTCCCCTCTACCCCGAACCCGAAGAAGGGGTAGTCAAATGGTCTTCGCCCCAACCATCAGTCAAAAACCAATTACTCCCCGGGGAAAGAAGATAACCGTCGTGCTTTAAGACAATTAGCACCCCCGTCCAAGGTGTTCTGTGTCGAAGGTGTGACAGACGTTAGACGCACAAAAAGGGCCATCGACTTCATGTTGAATGAGAAACATCTGCGGAATAGAGTCCAGGCCCCACTCGAATAAACCGGTTGTAAACCTTTTTTCATGATTTATTTTAACACCTTTTCGGGTGTCCGTCTTTCTCGTTTATAGGTCTTTTTCCCTTTTCGTTTTTTGGCTCGTGAACTTTCCCATCCGCCGGATGTGGCCTTTAAAATATGGTGGACTCTCACGTTCATCACATAAAGACAAACTAAGGATGGGTAAAATACTAAATTTAAACACTCGTTATAAAGTACTTTTGTTTTTGATACTACAAATTCTCATATATCACTACACATTTGTATGGTCCAAACAAAGAAGGTATAAGTAAATGCTTGTTTTTGGTGAGATACCAGGCTGACACGCCGATGTTTGCCAGACAACAGACAGACACAAAACGTTTGAACCCAAAATTATCCGACATTTTTTTTCACAAATTTTAGTTAAGAAAATAAAAAAGTTGTGAACACTGAGCCATCCCCCGGCTACCCAATTTATTAAATTTAATTATTGGGGTGGGACAATCGGGTGTGGACCTGTGTTTGGACCTGACATAAATTCGGAAAATATGCGTTTGGGACTTTCCAATTACTATTTTCTGAATCAGAAGAAAAAATGGATTTACCGTTAGTTTAATGGTCTTCCTCCTAGCGGGCTATCAATTCGGGTAGTTTTTTACCCTAATTTTTTTGTTCTCAGGTACTTTGTTCACTCCCTTTTTAATTCTCTCCTTTTGTTTGGACCTTCTCAATTCTTGATTGATCGATTTCGGTGCTGCGAATTATTTTTCCCCCTATGTGTGTTCAATTTTGTCGGAGCGGACCGAAAAATTACTCCCTGACTAAAAAACAATATTTTGCCATTTTTCTCTCGAAATGGACTCGAAATGACTACCGTCTCTAAAAGAATTACGTCAAATATCAAAGAATCTTTTGCGATTGAACTAACGTTAATATTTCTGATATATCTAGTAACAATTAAATTATAATATCTTATAATTATAAATTCTAATATCTATTAAAACTTCTTATCTGCTTAAATAAGTGAAATATAAATTAACCGATGTTATCCGACATGTTTCATTTTTATTTATTTTTATTGTTGGCAAGTAGCAGTAAAAGGTATATTTGACACGCAATATTATATTGCTGTATTAATTATACTTACTACTTCTTTTAGTATAAAAGTACGCAAGATTCAGTTCTAATGAATGGAATAAATGACCAACAGAGATCGTAGAGAAACGCTACAAAGCAAAGAAAACTGTTAGAAGCGTCACACACAAAAATGTGGGTCACAACAACAGAATGCCGGTCCAAAAGAATGCAAATTGGTGAAAATTCAAATTTGGAACGAAAGAGACGTGCCATGATGCTAATGGTAACTTGGAATGTTCTCTCAATTCTGAAAAAGGGCCCAAAAATTTGAGACGTGGGCCCGCAGAAGAAGCAAAATTTTTTCTCGTCACTGTCATTGTTGACTTTGTCTTTTGTTGAACGAAACGGAAATAGAAAAAGAAGCTGCGTTGGTCCGGAATGAGTTGTCAAATATCAAGGTATCATTATGTATTTAACCGAGAAGGGAAAAGGGCCATTTTAGGTAGGAAAAAAAGATAAAAATGTGCCAACCCAAAAATTGCACAGGTGTTTTGCTTTTGATGCCTCAAAATTAAAGGTGACAGCTTGTCTCGTTCGTGCCTGGTTCGACTTGTTCCCCGGAAAAAATGCAACGGCATCTTACTCACTATTGTTGAACGGCAATTATATTGTATAGGAATTTGAGACGTACCTGGGAGACGTGAAGACTGCGAAAATTGTGGCAACGGAATACCCTGTATTATCTATTTATCTATTTACTCGCGTACCTGTATTTTTCTGTTTTTGATATCTCCTTAAAGTTTGGATATTGCTTGATACGTTAACACTTCAGCTTGCCTTCACCTTTCAAGATAAAGTTTCGTGTTTGAGGTGTTCTCATTCCCATCATCCTCAATAACCAGCGATTGGTATAATTACTCGACCTTGATGAGGATTGCTAGGAGAACGTTCTAATTAGTGTGAACGTTTAAAATATTTCTTTATTAATAGTTCACAGTATCTCAATGCGTACGCAGTATTTGACAAAGAAAATTTGTAAACCGTTTCTGACATTTAAAGCAGTGCAAAAGGCAGTGTGACTGAAGAAAACCGAGTGTCACAACTTAAATTTTTATTGCAGACAGCCGAGGATTGGAGGTACATGGAAAAAGAACAAATGTAGTAGTGATAGTGATAATGATGGTACTCCCCCAGGGGCTTCTGACAGGCGTTTACAAATCCACGAGGCAGGTCTTTTGACACGCATCATCTCGTTTTTATTAATACTACCGTCATCATCATCATCTTTTCCTTCAATTTTATTGTTTATTTACAACCATTATATTTATTACGGGCGTTTATTCGTTTCCTTCTTCTGTTTTTGTTACTAAATAAGTTGCCAAAGCTCCCTCGGGAAATCCTTTGTTACTGAGTAGCATAAAACTTACCACAAATATGAGACTCAATAAAAATAAATTGAGTTTGTATCCAATGGAGGAAGACAACAAGATGTAAACTAAATCTTACAACGTGGTAAAAATATGACTATTACAGATTCGCAGGTAGAAATGAACAACAAAGGACAAAATGAATATTACGTGGCAATAGATAAAAAATGAATTGGTACAAAAAGTTAAATCACAGAATACTGAGGAGACAAAGTGTCTTTACATAATTGATAAAATTATACATAAATACTACATGCTTGTTTCCTTCCAACCATTCTTTGTCGGTTACGTATAGGTAATACAAACCTAGTTAAATAATTCGTTAAATAACTGTCAAAAAACAATAATCAATCCAGGCGTACTACGTAATTGATTAAAATAATGAGGTTTTAAAATAAATTTTCGTGAAATTTATTATCAAACGGAGAACGGTTGTGTATGACAATTAATAATACTGAAATCATACATAATTAGATACCTACACCTGGTACTACGTTCACATGCATTTTTGTCACTGTCTGATGTGCCAATCCATTTCTGTTCACTCCTCTCCGGTCTTTTGTAAACTGGAAATGCTCTACCACCACATTCTACTTTTCCATGTCAAAGATTTCAATGGCAAAATGGGAAAATAAAAAACAACCCCCATGCTACAGGCCGCACTTCATTTGAGAGCCTTCTTTTTTTATTTTATTATTCTCCTAACTCCCTCTACCCTTGTGTGGTATCCACCCTTCAAATTAGGGTGAATTACAACAATTGTTATAAAACAGAACTGCGGCTCATTAAGAACTTCCCACAGTGCAGTTCCATTGAGGCAATGGAAAGCAGTAAAATGGCAACCCTTTTTGTTTGGATTCTTCGTTGACAAAAGCTGTGTGCCGCCATTGGCTGAACTGACAAGGCCTTAGGGTGATAGTTGTTTTGTCACTCAGCCTCTCGAGACCCAGTGGACTACTTTAATGGTCCGCCTTTAATGGTCACCTCCAACCAGCGACGGGGTGGCTATTTTATTGTGTGACAATACAAAGAACAGACATAAAAATTTAAATGAAGAAACCGATCAGCACAAGTCAAAATTCATAAAAATTAATAAATTGCAAATATCCTGAAAATGCCTGATGTCGAGCCTTAAGGATTTTTCAAACTCTCTAGGCTTTTCATTTCTCAAAATTAATTAACTAATTAATTGAAATAAATTTCAAATTCAATTAGTTAGGGACGAACAACTACAATCAAATCGACCCGTTCACCGTGACGCAATTGCCATGAATGGACGAACGGTCCAATTGAATTCATTAAAGAAAACGAATAGAAACGGGAGGCTTGGTTTAAAGGGGCCCCAAAAATTATTATTTTCATCTGCAAACCTGCATTTTCGAAACGAGCCTAACCGATCATTCGTGGGGCCGCATCATTCAATTAAAAGTCCGAAGGGGTGTGGACGAATGACCGAAACAAAATTTCTATGTAATTTCCTTCAGAGTTGAAGCAACAAAACATCCAAACTATTTTTGAAATTACAAAAAAGGTTCGAATCCTTCTGGGTAGGATGGAGAATTTTAAGGGCCCTCAAACAAGGTGGAAGGCTTTTTTTTGTAGAGAAGCGGCCGCTTCTTCTTCGTAATCGCTCAGATTATGCTAACAAACTTGTGTCTACAGAATGAGAGAGAACGAATCCGCCGGTAATTGACATCGATGACAAGGCAGTTGTACCTTAAAACCCCTTGACCGGTGCCTGTGTGCCTAATATTTTTTAATTCAAACTAAAATTTTACTTTTGCTTCTTCATCCTCTGCAATATGTGTGTGTGTGTGTGTGTCTCCTTTGAACTTATTCACAGCGCTTCCTCTACTTGTATTAGTATTAATACTTCTACTATTATTAATCGATAATATCCCAGCCTTTCCTTCGCTGCGCCCACATCTAGATTTTATTATAATCTATTGACAGACTAATGACTTCATTTTGGCATTAATAATTCTGCTTCTTTGTTAAAATGACACCGATGTATGCCGTCATTCTTTTTTTTTCATCGTGCTACTTCACACGGCTTCGTCAAGTACAGTAGTATAAATTTATTAAGGATGTAATTGTTGTAACTACTTCGAATTTTAGCAAGAGATTAATAGATTAAACGTAATTAACAATAATATAAAATTATCAAATTTTTAGGATTTCGCGACGTGCCATGCCTGCCTCCAGGAAACAGGTATCGCCTCGGATGAGGACAAAATATTTAACGAGTGTAATCAGAGATACCTAGTAAAGGCATGAAATCAAACTAGTTTCAAAGCAGATGAGACAGAGGTCTGCGGATGGACAAAAGAGACAAAGGAGTCAAAGGAAAAAGATCGAGAGATGGTAACTTTTGATGCCCACAAGGTCTATGTATCGTGATTACATTGTTATGGGACTCGATGACGGTTAAAGAAGGGCGAATTGTTCAAAAAGTGACAAAGATATGCCTGAGTCATGACACTGATGATGTTTTCACAAGCCGAATGTTACCCAACTCTCTAATTACAAGGCACTTGTGAAAGGATGACAAGAAATGAAAGGATTCCTCTTCTGAAAATTTCGGCAATTCCAGTGTAGGACAATAAAAGACAAAATGAGTAGCATCAAGAAGCCTCAAAACGCCACCAGTTCTTGGAGTCAAGGAGACAAATCATAGATATACAAGAATCTTAAAATTGGTTGCGATAATAAAATTCAGTAAAAAGTAATGTAATCGACGGGAAAAGAGGGAGACAGTGAAAATGTGCAGATGAGAAAGGTTGAGTTCTTTCTGAGCAGACAAACATGCAATTTCAGACGTTTTACGGCTGAACAAATTCAGAAAATTATGACGGTAGTCATGAAATAATAAAAAAGAAAGGGATTAATTAAAACCGACATTTCACAGTTGACAGGTCAAAGTTGGGGCCCTTTGGCGAAAATTCGTTTGGGGCCCTCAACCACCACCGCCACTACCACCTTATTATCAATCATAGCAAGAGTGCCACCACCGTGACTTTCTCTTTTTCCCATTAATTAGTTTTTCATTTTGTCACTCTTCATTTTCTGCCACTAGTATCACTATCTTCTAAAGAACCGGAGGGAAGGGCCCCCAAATTAAAATAACTTAACATGGGTAAAAAGAGAACATCGGCTCAAAGAGATCAACAGTTTTATATTGTACTCAATGTAATGCGTTGCTTGTGAGAGAAATAATTTACAACAATTTTAGTAAAGCGTAAGGAAAGCGCTTTTACCTAACTCAATATTATTTTAACATATTATTTATTAATACCAACAGTAGAAATCCAACAACAATAACAAAATATTGCTCTTATTACACTTTAAAAATTTTTTTCAACTTCACAAATTTTTAAAAGCACCAATCGAATATATATTTAAGATAAAAAGAATTGGTTTTGAATTGGATTTTATTGGCCGTAGATAAACGTAACATGCAGGAGATGTCAAATTAAAATTTTATTAAAATTTTCAGTTGGTACGATTGCCATGAAGGGACAGGCTGCAAAACACAAAGTGGTACCCGACGCAAATAAATAACTTATGTAAACTAAATAAATGGTAATTTAAGCGACTAGATGCTCCCAATGTGACTTTTTAGTTGCACCACTCCTGTGCGATTTCCTTTGTTTGTACCTTCTGATTTTCCTTTCTTCTTTGTCAGCAGACATAAACTGCCAGAGGACCCAGTGACACCCTTGTAAATTTTTCATAAAGTGTAAATATTAGTCTATGCCCTGGGAAAACGGAGGAGTAGCTTTTCTAATGAAAATGGAAATTTCATCCCTTATGCTGAGCGAATGTCAAATTAAGGGTTGAGTCGTTTCCATATACCTTCTAACAAAAAAGACCGATTTCAACCCACGGCCGCAGTCTTGCCCTTTCGAGTCCTTTCCTGCCTTCCTGCTCTGAGAAGACCTTTTTTACCGGATAGCCTCACTCGTCTCTTAGAGGTTATTTCATATTACTTTTTTGTTACTCTTTAATTCAGCAGTTATTTAATATCCGCTTCCGGTTTTATCGACATTAATTATTCTCTCGAGCTAAAGAATGAGATTTTTCACAACCAACAAAACGGTTGCCACCCTTGTCCAGTTTCCCCCACCTCTTTTGTTATTAATTAAAATTAAAAAAAAATGTGCAGACCACCAACGAGAAGGTAAGGAAAATGGACGTCAACGGTTACCTCGTGCACATGTAAAATGAAGCATAATGTCATTGAAATTTAACTTTAGAGTTCCTTGGAGGCATGAGACATTTAAAAAGTGGTAAAGTGCAAGCATATGAAAATTGACAAAATGAACGGTTTAAGAAATCAAACGTACAGGATGGCAAAACAACTCGAACCCTGGGGTGCACAACAAAGTAATGAGGTAAGTAAACATAAACTTTAACCGTAAGGTGAACAAAAGTAAAAAATAATAGTAATAAATGCCAACTATCCGATTACTTAAATTCAAAATGCGGCTACGGTTTTTGGATATAAAAATTTATTTTTACCGACAGATACACAAGCGTTTACTTATAAGGTAGCAAAACTATTCTTATTTTAAATAAAATGATACCACTTGTTTTCCAAATGGTAGATCTTCGGTTCCAACGGCCCTTGGGGAAGGAAATTAAAAATTACTAAAATTTCAGAAAAAAAGGAAAGAAAAATTTTCACTTTAACATTGGTAATCATATGTATCTCCGGTACAATTATTATTCAGTCTTCTAGGGGTTCGCTGTTCTCAGCCTCGAGGGTACTGGTATTTACATAAAGACATACAAATGGCGCTCATACGGATCATCGATGATCGAACAACAGAAAGGAGAAGCCATATAATTTTTAAACTCACCGTGCAAATGGTAGGGCCCATAGCAAAATGGCGTCCGTGGTCGGTACCCGGGCGAGTATTCATGGACCGGGGTGAACTGCTCCTCATATTTGGTAAATTGGCAGCAAGCGGGGCTGCCGGAAATGGCGGATGTGTGGCATCCGGTCGAAAAAACCAAGAAGCTACCGAAGCCCACTGAAACAATAAAAATAAGTACAACACAAAGTTGACAAAAGAAGTAAGTTCAAAAAATTAAAACCGCGCTAGCCAATCCTGAGCCCCACTCGTTTCCGTTTCATCGAATTTATCGATGCAAAATCGTGCGATATTTTTATTTCCGGCAGCGTCAGTGGAATGAAACCGGAAGAGAAAAAAGGTTATGAAACGAACGGTGAAGAACGGGGAGGAACTGAAGGAATGAAAAACAAAAACACGAAAGGAAAAGGCCGAAACGAGGGGTAAGGGTGGCCGAGGGTGCCACTTAGGGGGTGCCTGAGCAGGACGTTTAATAAAGTTTGCAAATCATTAAAAAAGTTTACAGCAAATGAGCTTCCCTTATTTTCATAACTCGAACAAAACGCCCGGCTCAATTAATCGACCACTCAAATAAGGGATGAAGTTTTAGGGTTGAACGAAAATGATGGCGGGCTCCTTTCTGCCGCTATGGTGATTTTCTCGAATACTTTGAAAGCCAGCCGGTTTTAACTTACAGAACAAGGTTTGACCTGAATAAGGGTGAAACCGTTAGTCAAGGGTTGTTTCATCCCTTTATTAAGAATTGATTATTCGTCGCAGTGATATAAAAAAGCCTGTAATGTGATGTATCATATTTAAATATGTTACACATTGCAAAAATTGTTCGTTGGCTCCCTTAAATTCGGTTAATTTCACTCTTGTTATTGAGCATGCCATCTATGGTTTTCATCAATTTCAATGTTATCCAAAACAATGAGTTTCAAAGAGTTTTCATTCATTCAATCTATTAATGATAATGACTTTAATAGCTGAAAACCCGCTGAGGGTTGAAAGTATTTTCAAGGAGATTAAGTGGGGTTAAAAATTGAGCTGCCAACCTTGAAACATTCGAAATGTACCTGAAAATATAAAAAGGTGTTAACCATTTCCCATTAACAAGTTTTAATAATTTCTGGATGGGGAGGTGTGTGGGGGCAAATGTGTGGTAATGCTTAAGGTGGTTCGCGCGCATTCGAACCAATTTGTTCGAATTCAAAGGGCCCAATGGTTTTGGGCCTTAAATCCTTTGACAAAATTGACCGATTCCAACTCATCGGCTCAGCCTTTCGTAATAAATCACATAAAATTATAGGTATCGGTGTTTTTTTTTGCAGCATTTTGCCCGATTACCCGATTTCCTGAGGCTTCTTCTGGCGTACCTGGCCCAATACGATCAGATAAAATATTTCAGTTTTCTTCTTCCTACGAATTTTTCCCGGTTACCGGTGACACCTTTGGGGTGTTTTTCACCGAGTTTGGTTTTCTCATGTTGCTTCGAGATGTTTTATTAAACGCCACCTCGGGAGTTTTGTCGCCGTTGCCATTGGTTTCCTTCATCGCCTGATTGTATATAAATATTTCATTTAATTTAATTTAATTCTTCGTTTCCTTCACTTTTATCGAGTTTTTCTGTTCACCTCTCTTAGAACAGGTAAACCTGTCATTCCTTATACATTTCTCTTTTTTTCTGGTATGAGAAGGCTTAACGAACTGACAGTTTCATTTTAAATGTGTCGCTAAAAAATTAGTACACTTAGTTTCTAGAACATTCTAGGACACTGGGTAAAGCTGTGAGTAGATTTTTACATTTAATAATGTGCTCTAACTTTATCAATTACTTTTATTTATTTCTGTTGCATTATATTTTTGCTATCATTATTAACACTTATTCAGTATTTCTAATTGTTCTTTTTAAATCAAATAAATTGTCTTGGTGCCCTCACTCAGTCGACTTAAAATAACTAAACCGCTGGTGTCGAGTAGAACGACACACGAAAGGTGAGGGCTAAATAAAAACCTCGTTATTTAACTCTTTCCGTTTGTTAATATGGAAAATCTGTTTCTAAAATGAAATTTCCGTTTCCTTTTCGTGACTTTCATGAAAATGCGACCAAGAAAATTTCAATTTTTTTGAAGAGTCAGGGGGAGGCCTTTTCGCTGCTGTTGTATGCAGTGAAATATAGAAATTAAAGTTCGAAGAGACGCATAAAACTAGCTGCTGAAGTTTCCAAGTTTCAGCTTTTGCCTTCTGAAAAAAAAATTGCTTCGAGAAGTATCCAATCCCAGCACCCCGTTTCTCTGTTTTTTCAGTGAGTACTTTAAGAGTAACGAAAGACACACTAAGGAATTTGAAAAGGTGGCCTGGAAGCAGAAAACTGAATTTTAAATGTTTGTCTCGTCGCATGTTGTGGGGTCCTATCGTCCTTTAGGCATGGAATGTCAGATGACAAATGTCAGGCACACGCACACTCAGGTACAGGTACTCGCGAGGCCCACCGGAGACTCGATGGAAGAGAAGAACCGGGCCAACCCGAAAATATTTGAAAATTACAGTTTCTTCAAGGTCATTTGAATGGGACATATTCAATCTTATTTAATTTACATATAAAAATAAAAAGGCAGATCCCAAAAAAATAAAAAACGTGATCTTGTTTCGTATGGACATTTTGACATCGCCATCGGGTGGACAGTTTTTTTGGGACCCAATTCTGCTTAAGAGCGTGGATTTTTGGGCGGGACCGAAACGGGAGACTTCCAAATTACCTTAAATGACTTCCATTAAAAAGTTACTTAATGTAGAAACGCCAAAGAAAATAGGTAGTTGATGGTACTCCATTTTAATTTGTTCAAACGTCATTTCGTACCTTCAACGTGCCTTTCAGACACTCTCAAAAACTTTCAGTAAAAATTCTGACTCAAATTTCACTTTGTTTTTTAATTATTTTCTTCCATCGTTGAATAATTTAGTACAACTTTGTTTATTTTTTCTTGTGTTTAATATCCACATACCTATATTTTCTTAAAACGCATTCTTTCTGCCTTTCCCGTGTTTCTTTTTGTGTTCTCGTCAAACCACCAACATTATATTTAATGATCAACAGCCCTTTTTGAGGCCTTCCTCGTTTCGAATTTGGCAATGACAAAATCAGTCAAGTTGTTCTCAAGTGCAGATTCATGCAAAATACTTGTGTAACTGTCGTGTCTTTCTTAATGAATGACACGAAAAGGTTAAACGGCGGCATCTGAATGGCGGGACTCATTACCCAACACAAAATTAAACACATTCTCCAACGGATGACTAATTTACAGCGCCGGATATTCAAAATTAACACCTCTGAATGGGATCTGGTTTTGTCCTTTCCTTGTGGTCCTACCTGCGGACTTTCCGATCGTAAAGTTCGTGGAATGTCTTGATAGTATTAATGTTTTTCATGTTGTGGAAATTGTTTGTTATTCATTGGCTCCTTACATGGGTTTTTTGCCGAGGCTGCGCGACATGCCCGGGGTGAGACAAGCCTCTGGCAAAACGTAAAAAAAATTCAAATGTTGTAACTTAGACTTCATATATTGGAAATGTAGGTAGACGACAACATAAATGGAATCGGTAACTGGTCTTACGTTGTGTCTGTCACAGGTTCTCAAGAGAAACAATCGTAGCAATCTGCTTTTTGCCTTCATCGAAATTTTCTGGAAACCTTTAAAGCCTAAAACAGTAATAACAGTTTGTTCCGGTTTTACCTTACTTATGGGAACCTGTTTTCTCATTGACTAACCGTATCCAAAGCCAATATACGGTTTAATGATGCAAGATACACTAGAAAAGGGAAGAAGCAACCCTAGCAGCATTTTGTCCGATTTTTCAGCGCAAATTGACGTTGATTCCATGAAGAAAGGTATAAATTATAAATAAGTTTGTAATGACATTTTGCCAAATGGCATGAGTCTTTTCGTTAAAATGTCATTCGACGAAAAAGAAAGAGAGAAACAGACATGGAAGCAGGGTGAGAGAGAGAGAGAGAGAGAGAGGGAGAAAAAAGTAAGAAACGGACAATAGTTTCAACCCCCTCGCTAGGTGTATGTCTGTGACTATTTGATGCAAGCAACCCTCAGGTACTTGACATTAAAATCGATTCTCGAACTAATTTCGAACTAGTCGCACTAGTCGAGTTATACGACCTTTTCTATCCCTTTTCACCTTAATTCCGCCGTAAGGGAGGTTGACGGCCAGGTGAAACAAATATTGTTCTGACCGGTTTCTAGTTAACCAGCAAACGCCGTTTGTAGTTACCCCTTTTTTCCTATGATTTTCTGGCTGTTTAACGTTTCTGGATTTTATAAAACGTAATAAATTAATTCCAGTCTCCGCACGACTCGAGTACTTTCATTTCCTACATAAACAAATATTTGTCCAAATCTCTTTTCCAATATTTAATTTTCAAAGTTAACTTCTTTATAACTGAAAGAAAACGAAGTGTTCAATCCTCGATAAGAGAACTAGATTTGTTATATTAATCCTTAATAAAGGATGATGGATTGTAATTCAAAGACAAAGTAATAAGTGCAAGGGTGAAGATACTGCAGATTATCGTATACTATAATTCAGACCTATCCGTATGGAGAATAATGAAATAGGAAAATGTCGCTGCAGAAACAAATTTTATTTTTGTTGAATAATATAAAAAGGTAAAGATACGGCAGCCTCTGAGAAAATTGAAATAATTCCAACAGCCAGGTAAACATTCAGGTGTGAACAGCTCATTTAACACAGAGCAAGAGTTCCCTTGCGATGCCGTGCACGACCATTTCCATGCAATTAATTCCAAGGTTTTTCAAATTCTAACTCAACTTCTTTCCTCACCCTAGTCAATTCTATGGGGACTAAGTAAACAAGTTTATTTACGTAATTAGGGTTTTTGATAAGAATGACACATGTAATACAATTTCTTGTTAAACGTGTTAAAGACATGCAAGGCAAGCAGACACGATGAAAAAAGTCAAGGGGGTTGCTTAATAAAAGTAACCGACACGGAGGAAAAATCACATAGAAAATTTCAAAGGGAAGGAAAATGTTTCCCTTCGTCAGGATTTGGCGGACTCTCAGCAACAAGGTGAATCCTTTGGGAAACCAGAGATAAAACAGGATTTAAGAGAAGACCGTCACCCTCACAAACCGGCATTTCATTCCTTAATAGTTTTCTTATGGGGACTTGGGTTCAATCATCGCATTAATTATTTTCTGTTTGTACTCATATTTTAATTCACAAAACGATTTTCACGTTCTTGTGAAATTTGACTTGTTCGACTTTTGAAAGGAAGCGCTTCGTACGCTATCATTTTATAGACTGAATAAAATAATATTTTTCTTCTACGGCTGGGCCTAACTACTTTTTGCCTTTATTTTTAATTAAAAGTATCATTTATTTAAATATTGAGCTTCATAAAATTATCAGAATTGTTATACGAATTGTAACTATATGTTTAGAAAAACGTAAAACTTTTCGTTGTTTTTGAAAATTTCTGTTATTTCTCCTATGTCAATCACATCCAACGATTTTCTTAATGTGAGCGCCTGTAAAATTGCAGTAGTGCTGTTAATAAAAATAGGGAGAAAATATCAACAAGGGGAGACTTTATTGCCTTAATAATGTAGTAGGTGTACAAGTTGACAATTTAAAGAAATAGATAAAAGCAATGGAAGTGGTCATTGTTAGTTTTCTACAGAGAAGGTGAGGGCAAATCCTTTGATCGATGTCTGATAAAATCAATTATTGACGAAATTATGGCTTTGTAAAGTGGTCAAAAGGAGAATGGCAAACAAATAGATGTGTTGGTCGATTTCTTTTCCGCCGGGTGACAACCCTCCTCCCCCCCCCAAGAAAAAACCGCCACAGTTCCTCAAAAAAGAGGTGAAAAGACGCTTTTGGAATTCAATAAATTTTCCATCGACGGATTACGCCCGATAAGAATTGGATGAGTCTACAACGCAGTGACCTGATTAGGTGATAAGTCAAATACTCGAGGGAAGAGCAGAAGAAACTGGTACCAATGCCGGTAGAAATGTCTTAATCAGTTGTCAAATAGTACGAATTCTCATTGTTTCATCGCCACGCTCAAAGCGGTGCATTTGTTAGACGTGACAATATTCGGCATTATTAATTTGCTCGCCTTCGATAACGAGATCATCAACCCTTGAAGGTTCACACCTTTTGTCTCGGAGGCAATTAAAGAAAAACCGGAAAGGAATTAGTGATGATCTTGTGAAGACCGAGGCAGAACGACACAAAAAACTATTTTAATTTTCCTCCGTCTTGGGCTGGTCATAAAAATTTATGTTGCGGATGACTCGAGCACCCACCGAAGACATGGAAGATTCTTTTTTTGTGCATTGGAAAAGGTAGCCGGCTGTTATTAATGAAATGCTTCTCTACTAAGTGATTGTCTTTGCCCGTGTGTCTGGTTACGCCCAATTACAAAGACACCGAGACCAATCGGTCCGTGCACGGAAACAACTCCCTGGCCTCTGTTTAACTTACCACCGACTTATTTATTGACATTCCATCGGCCTTGGTGGCTTCTTCCTTTTTCTTGGTAACCCCATAGTAGGTGTTCACCGAAACGATTAACATATGTACAACGCCCTAGTTGCTTAGACACGTTTCGCCAAATTGCTGAACTGACCAGACGTCACCGGTTCTGACGCATAGCTGACGGCAACTGCTGTCGTAATTTTCGGTCTCGTGAAGGACAACGGTACATTACATAGACTCACTCTATAAAGTACTCATTCTGGTGGTCTTCTATTCACTCCTTCACCTATTTTTCACACAATAAGGTTTACCTACCAGAAATATTATAGTCCGACATTATAAAACCGTTCATCTGAATATATAAAAAACGTTTATTTGTATAAAATGAAGCAAAATGAATATGGGTAGGATGCACAACAGAAAGCTATTTAGATAATAAAATCGAAGTGAAGAAATAACATAATGTAACTGATATCAGTGATCAAAGTTGGACTGTCAATAGACGCGTGTAGAGAGGAGGAAGAACATAAAACATTGGTCAAACACTACAATTAATAAGAATAAAAAAATTCGGAAAAGGCAGGTAGTATGTCAATTCGTATGAACTTAATCAAATAAAAAAAACAAATGAAAACTAATCAAAGCAATAAAATTAAATATCAAACGGCTATTAGGTTTGGGTTGTGTTGCGCCGCATATTGCCATAATAATTCAGAAGGTCAAATTTACCTTTCAGCTTGCCCAGTCGCCTTCTAGCCCCCCCATGCCTCACTACTATATTGTGTCTCCCGAACCTGAAAAGAACCTGTAATTTATGGGTGCGGGTAGTTATACGTTTTAAAAGTTATTAAGTATCGGAATACCTTTTCTTTACTTCTCATAATAGGGATCGAATACCCTCGAGGCAACTATGTGGCTTCGCATGAGAGACACAAACATACACATCACACAACACACCACACAGACACACAAATACACACACAGTTTTAAAAAATTTATGATGATCGCATGACATTTTCAAGTTTAAGCACGAGGCCATCTCCTCAAGGGGCAGAAGCGTACCCTTTGAATAATTTTGATGGATTATTTCCTTCAGGTTCGACTGACCGCAATGCCAAGTACCTGGCGACGCTCAGGGGACGGCGTTCATCTCACGCAATGCATCCTTCTCTCACCTTAATTTTTTTATATTAGAACACCACGAAAATCAAATTTCTAACCCTCAACCTGCTTGGAGACACACTAAGGAAGCTAAAAGGGGTGGAACATTATGTAACAGTTTATAATTTTCAGGTGAAAAAGATAAATCCTGTAGGTATTCCTTTTAAACAACAGGAAAAAAACAGAACAAATTAAAACGATTTAAGGACAATTATTAAGCAGAAGAAATAAAAATTGCAGCCAAAGTGTGTAATTTAAACACTGGAAGGTGACCATTTAAAAGTAACGAAAATTATTGGGAAAACTATAATTGCGTAAAAAACTAAAGAAGAAAAAGTAAAGAAACCAAGAAAGCAGATTTGGTTACGATAAAGTCGAAAACAAAAAACACCTAATTAATGATGTATTTACAAAACATTAATAAATAAAAAAGAAGGAGGTGTAAAATGTAAGAAAACCCCAAAGGAAGGAAGTTGAAAGAAAAACATTTAAGGGTTCTAAAAAGAAATAAAAGGATGTTGATTGCAAATGCCAATTATGTACTAGACGGAAATATAAGGTAAAATCAACGTATATCATTTATGTATGATAAAATTGAACCCGTCAACGGAAACCTAAAAGAGGGATCGGGCTCAGGTAGACAAACGGCAGCTGTTCGTCTGACAGAAATATTTTACAAAACAATATATATTCTGCAGAAAACGACTTAGCCAATTTTATAGTATCCATAATAGAAATTCAATTTTCTACGAATAGGAGACTAGTGGGAAGGCAGGAGAAGAAGAATAAGGGAACGAGAGCCAGCGATCAGATCAGTAATATGAGCGGAAACCTCCAAACTGAGATATTTGCAATTTGTTTGCTTGTGTGTGTGTGTGTGTGGGGGGGGGGGGTCAGTGGAAGATGTGGCTAAGGTAAAATAAAAATAATGATAATAATATTAGGCGTCCGTAATTGGCGGCTTTACCAATTCGTTCATTCTCCATCGTCATAGAAAAAAAGGCGGATTGGCCTTCAGCAGTTCATGTACGATGCCAAAAAAAGTTGTGAACAAGGTCCGCTTCACCATCAATCGGTCTAGATAAATTGGCTTCGCCGGTCTGGACAAAAATATTTTTGTCCCAGGTATGCGTACAGGTATGCAAGAGACCCGAGACACAAGCTCCGGCGATGAGGTTTATTTGGCTTAGTACAACTTTTAATTTTGTTGGTTGCTCAACGCTTGTCAAACGATCCAAGAGATCGCAATTTAAATTAGTTGGAAACTCACGAGTTTCAAGAGCGACACAATTTACGTACACACACACACAAACACACACACATAGATAAATATAATGTGTAGTTATTTACTTTAGATTTTCTTCATTATTAAGGCACGAACACCTGAGATAATATAAATTTTCCAAACATCATTTCGGAAACGCTGCAGTTGGTCCGCTGTGATTTAATATTTTATTTTTAATTAATAATTCATGTGTATAATTTATTAACTTTTTGGAGTGAGATTTGCTTTGAATGCTTTGCTTGCATTTCTGCATTTAAACAGAAACGTTAATATATTCTACTATGTTTTACTAAATTTTAAGGTTTAACGACTTTCAAATTTTATTCCATTTCCATCAGAATTTACTTTTCTATGAATAAATAGTAAAAATAAGCTAATAAGTTCTGTTGATTTTAATAGTTTTTGTAATATCCTTGACTTAACGGTCTGAGTCTCGAAATTATTAAAATTGGTTGATTATATTATATTAATTTAGGTAGTTTATTAGGTGGATTGAAACATTGTCACATTTTACGAAACGATCTGCACGGAAATCTATTAGACAATGGTTTGCCAGGGATACAAACTTAAGTTTATGTTTAAAAGCACCGGAAGTAGAAGAAATGGAAAAGAATTTTGTAAGAGGCAAATGTAGGCGGTAGGGCGATCTATTGATTCCATCAGCATTAAATTTTTTCGTGGAATTTGAGTGGGCGATCAATGGCAAATCAATGGTCTGAAAATTACGCCGGTAACAAGTTCGGGCCTACGAGGGAACCTCAGATGATGGATGCCACTTGTCAGCAGTCGTAACGGCGTGAGACGCTGATTAAAAATAAGCAACATAAGGAACGGGCAGAAGAAAAAGCACCGAGGCAGACGCGATGACAGCACCGATATAAAAAAGAAAAAATATGAAAGAAATGAGCAACCAAAAATTTCTGGAAATGGCCCACTTGATGGGACCAATGGCGGACGCTAAGCATAGGCCCGATATGTTTGCCTCTTCTTCAGCGATCGAAGCCAAAAATTTACTATTGATTTATGGAAACATAAAAGAGAGAAAGGTAAAATTGACTTGTCTGCTGTGGCGCTGCGAAGTTGATGAAAGGAAATATGAAAACAATTTCTTAGCAGTGGACTGACCAGTTAAGAATTTTTAAGTCGCTTAAATCAAACTTCAAATTATTCCCCGTGAATAATGTTAATTTAAGTGACAATAAAAATCCAAGAAAACACAATTTGTCAAAAGTGATAATCGTTAACCGTTAGGAAAGTGGTAAAGTTGCTTGAACCTTACAAAATTCGTTCTCAGTCCTCAGTTTCCTGCAAAATAGAGTGGTCAGAACGTGAAATCACAAGGAAAGTAGAAAATACAATTGATTGGATTGTAGTTGGCTCGTACACAATACAGACGGTCATCTAGCCAAGCGAAAATCATAAAATATGAAATTAAGTATGTCAATAAGTCGCAGTACTTCCATTTGAAGTAACACCATTGACTGTTAGAGCAAAATGGAGGGATGATGTAGAAAAATGGCCGAGTAAAAAAGAGAAATCACCAGGGGTTGCTCTACTGCTCGCCGGTGACCTTTGTTTAGCCTTTGAAAGAAGTGGCAAGGAAATTGGGCCGACATGAGAGGGAACACTGAACACACCATGCGTGGCAGATGGAGCATCCACGACAGGAGGAGAATTGTACGAAAAGTAAATAATATACAAAATACAAGCAGGGGTTACGTGGGCCACTGAGCCGTGTATTGGGGTTAAAATCGGGTTCTAACGTTCACCATCTTTCCTTTTAGAATCGCACTGAAAAATGTTTACTACACCGACGTCTACTACGTCGACGTCGTAACTTTAACTGTATGACAGTGTAATTACATACGGATATTTTTTATGTTAACAAATAATAAAATATTTTAATATTTCCCTTAACCTTAGTCTTACTAACCAGAGAAAATTGAAAAACTGTTATCACGATATTTGTATAATTTCAGTAGATATCACTTCTTCCTTTATGCCAGTTATTGTACATGGGTTTAACATACAGGAATGGTGGCAATTATGAATGTTCTACGTACAAAGAAAATAGCTAATCTATAGAAGATCGTGCAGTCCTCTACCAGAGCGTTACTTCCCGTTCCACAAATATTTGCAGCAAATTTTATTTTGTTTCGGTTTGGTCACCCACTCACGTCCGAGTTCGATATAAAATTCAAATTGTCCTGCCAACCGGAAAACATTGATGTTTGTGCAATTTCTCCTTTAATAACAGATGGACAGACAGACATAGTCTGCGATCAGTCGAGTAAGTCCAGGGAAAGTTTAATGGTCTACCTAACGGCAATTAAAGAAGAACGAAGAATAAAATTGAGATATTTACAATAAAAACAAAAAATCAATCGACGAGACGTAAGTAATAGGTTATTAAAAGAAGCTACCTGAAATGTTAGCAAATCGTCCTACTTCATATTGATAGGATACTATACGCGAAATGACACTACAGTGTACCTGAAAACTTGACCAACAAGACACGTCATAAAGGAGGCTTCTTCCGAATGTGAAAAACGAGGTAAGAGGTAGAGAGGTATGACACGAAATAATAAAAAGGGAGATTGCAAAACATGAGAAGGTAAGCAACTAGATCGCTTTAAGATCAGACTGGTACAGTGACACTACCTTTATAAGACAATGTCAACTAGAGAGCACACAACACAAAATCAACTTTCTGACCAGGGAAACATCCAAACCTCTACGGGAAAGGGATATGAAATTATAGGCAGATCTGAGATCTGAGGTCTGATGGAACTATTGATTTGAAAAAATCGGTCTAAAGTGCAGTACTCGGAAACTAAAAAATCAATGAGGACAAGAGGGATGGAAATATTAAAAGGGCGTGGCAGAGCATCTGCTCCTTAACTTTCAGGTACCCGGAATGATTTGTCCGTCTGCTCCGTGCCTGACACGTTAAAATTATATTTTGAGGTCAGGGGATGAAAGGGCAGGACGGGCAGACATAGAAACAAAAAGGCAACAATAAAACATTTGTCTTTCTAACGAAACCTGGGGAACCTGATGAATTCCCGATTTAATTACCGTTTGAAAAATTCGTTTGGCGATGGGCCCACATAAGACCCAAAAGACTTACCACTTCCATCATGAGGCCGTTGTTTGTTGGCGGAAAGGGCAACTTCAACTTGGAATGTTCCTCAGTGGTGCGCACACGTGGGGCAGCTGCAAGTGACGTCTGCATCTTTGCCCCTTTTTCATTTGGGCCAGTTCTTCCGTCATTGGGACTCACCATACCCTCATCTGGAATCAAGAAAAACAAATTAATGATAAATCAATAATGAATTTGGTAATTAACCGAAGTAATGAGTTTAATGGCACTGTCACCAAACCTACTCCACATTGACCGAACATATAAATTTTTTATTTAACGTCGTGCCAAATGAAGAACTCTATTATTTCCTATTCCTACTCATCTTCAATAAAACATCAAAACACACTTCATGTTCACCAAAGGATTAACTTTTAAGAAAGCGTACATTTCATCCCTCACGCTTAGGTTTCTGTATATTTTGCTTTTGTGTTTTGATCTTCGTTTCGTTTCTAGAAGAAGAGATAAAAAAGAAATTGAGAATGAATTGTGGACCGAATTAACTTCTCTTTCTCACTCGGGGAAGAATTGATTAGATATCATTAAATCTCCTAAAATTAAGGCACGAACTGAATGAATGACTGGTGTCCAAATTGAATTGCGAAAAGAGAGGAAAATTATAGAATCTCCGCCACGTCGGCGTGGCTAAACGCGCGAGTATTGTGTTTTTTTTTCGAGGGGTGCCCAATTACTCAAATTTACTTGCTCTCACATCTCCACTCTTCTTCCAACCTGTGCCCGATATTTGGACATGCAGAAAGAGGAGAGAGGGGAAAATGAAACAGAAATGAGACAGAAAGAGCTACTTAAGTTGAGGAAGTAATTGGAATAACTAGAAATGGACTGTCATTAGAGACATACACAATTCGAAAAAAAGAGGACCGTGTATTAAATGAGGGTATTATTGTTCATCTTTTTTGGCGTTTGGTACCGGAAACAGAAACTCTTGTTGCAACGACATACTCCGATCCACTTTGATTCTTCAAACTTAAACTTTTTCTAATTCCACTTCAATATTTATTTTTTATAATATTTCAATTTCTTATGTTCTCTCAAGTTGCCTAAATATTTGAATTTTGTATACTCCTTCGTTTTATATAGTTTCAGCTACTGTCATTCTGTACTTTAATCTTAACTTTAATTGAAATTAATGTGAACGTAGCAAATTGATGCAACAGTGGAAGAATACTTGGTTATTTACAATAAACATTTGGATTAAGAAGAATTTATGCTACGCCCCTCTCTTAATATCAGAAAATAATTTTCTTGCTTGGTCTTTTCTATTTAGTGGGAATTGATATTAGTAGTGTGTTGTGTAATTAATAGTTGTCACAAAAGTTCTTGTAACGGGACTAATCTATCTAACTATTAACATCGTAGAGAGTATCATGCTGGGGGTTGACGTCAATAGTTGTGACGTTCAATTAACAGGAGCGTTAACAAGTTACGGATTATCACTCGTCCATGGGACCCAGGTGAACTGTCCCAATCAGGCGAGAAGAATAAACAGGAAAGCTAAAACTCACTCCGGCACGTCAAGGTATTCAATTAAAAGTATACGCAATTACTGGGTCACTGCATCCATCAAGACAAAAGAGCAGTCATCAACCTATGAAATGCAATAACCGTAAACGAAATAAAAAGTAAAACCAATGACGGTGACGACGTATATAGAAAAAACCGTAGCACCAACGACATTTCAAAATTGACAACTCTTCTAACGAGAAATAATTAACGCTAACTAGCCACTGTAATGGACAGGGTGAGAACTGATCAAAAAGAAGTAAGATTCTTTATAAAATGTCAACAACAAGTTTTTTAATAAATGACACTAATTATATCATCATTTTCACTGTCCATTGGTTTCAAAATAAAAATTTCTAATGGCATGTCATGTTTATAAAAAAACAGACCGCCGAAAACACTCTGTCCGTGCCTTGTTTTCAACTTGAGTTGAACATTTCCCACGTGATCTATTTGTCAATCTAGTTTATAATATTCTATAAATTCTTAGACAATTCGATGAGGAATAACTAAAAATAAAAAACTCTCTTTCTAATGGATCGAATTCAACAGACCGTCGCATCTATTAATTGTAAATTAAACATATGAAACCAACTACTTAAATTTCAATTCTGAAATTTAACAAAAAAGAAACGACTGAACGCGACTGTGTCTGTGACAAACTGAACGAGTTTGTAATAAACACTGGACGTATTGACGTACGACTTATATAAGACCTCAATGAGAAAATAAATTGCAAATTAAAGTGCATAAAAATCTAAAAAATTGTTTTTTACCGACTGTAGAAAGGCAAAGGCAAACGATGACAGACAAAGGAGGCGGCCAAGAAGACGAGGAGAAACGTGAAAAGCAAAAACAGTAAATTAACCATTGAAAATTGGTTCATTCGAACAAAAAAAATGACTTGAACAATCCACTTTTGGTAAAAAAGAGGAAGAAGTCAGGGGGAAGGCAAAAATGGCAGGTAAGAAGAGGAAGTTGCAAAATGGCAGATGGAAAGAAATAAAAGAAGATTTGGAACAACGCGGTCAATAGCCAGTCGATACGACTAAGAAAATAATAATTTAAGAAGAGATACCGTGTGATTTGGCACGGATTTTGATAGTTGGGCTGTGCCTTAATTTTCTTCTTCTAGCAAACTACTTCTCTTAGTTTTCTCTGTTCTCACAGTCCTTTCCTAAAACATCTTTCTTCCTCTTCGGTTGTTACTTAGTCAAGAGAGTGAGAGAAAGCAACCCGGGGGCGGGAGTTCCTAGGTCAATTATTTAAAATTTCTTCAACATCATCCCATCTTCATTCATGCGATTTCGGGTACTTTTCTAGTTGTTAACGACGGACGTTCAAAGACAAATAAAAAATAGCAGAAAGAACGGAAATTGCCGTGAAAAAAAAATCACTTTTAAAGAAATTACTTGGCAAATGTTGTTACCATAATGGCAATGTGAAAAAAAGCAGGGCAGAAGCAGAAGAAAAAGTACCGTAAATGGACAGATCGATGGACAGATAGATGAGGAGATGGAAGGAAGACGGCCGTTAGGACGAAAAGAACCAGAGGTGGTTAAGAGCAGACGATAATTAAATTTAATTGGTCTTGTTTTTGGTCTGCCTGATGACTCCCTAGTTACGCCGCTGACTCCTCACAACAATAGAAAATAAAGTTTTCAGGTTCATAAACCTGTATTCTTTCCTTTTTCAAATATTTTTCATCTTTCTGTATTATTTAATTTTTTCCAAACGATTGGGACTCACTTTTTATGTTTTCAAATCCAACAGTGTATCAGGCGGCTAAAAATCAATGTCATTCTTTTCATAGAAGCATAAATTTGAATAATTTGAAATGCAATGAGTTCGCAGCATTTTGAAAGATTAATACAAGTTCAACAGACGACTAGTAAGTAAAACTCAGTGGTCAACCAATAAAGCAGAATGAGAAGTTGTAGAGATAATAAAACGAAAAAAAATTGAAAAGTCTTGAACAAATCAAAAATAAATAAGTATAATAACGATTCAATAACCTAACTCGATGACAAAAATTCTCGAGCACTTTCACTAAGGTAGAAAAACGGACAAAGTGTACAACGTAAGATCACAAAGACAAGAAGAAACCTTCACACTTGACACAAACGACAACTAAACGGACAGCACGGGAAACTTGTAAAAATTACTGCAGATTGGCCGTACCAAAGAAGGCCATGGTCGTAAAATTATATTTTTGATTTTAGATTATTATTTAAATTTAGGAATAGAATATAATGGTGAATAAAACCACCATCTATCCAAAAAGGAAAAGAACTAACAGTAAGATGATGACCGCGATGAGAACTCATCAAATAAAATCATACAGCAAATGGTCCTCCTCTACAAAATTGAAAAAATCAGGTAGAACAATAAAATAAGTTGCCGGGCATTGCACGAGACTTGCATTTCCGGTTTCCGGTCGTTTTTCTCATTGTCTGACAACTCCAAAACTTGGTTTCAATTTGTTGAGATTCTCTTCCGGTGCAAGTTCACACAGTCAGAGACTGTTGTCGATCGTTATAAGCGAATTGTACCTGGAAGAAAGAGAACGGGAAGGGGGAGGTAGGGTAGGAGAAAATAAAGACAAATCCATTAAATGGTTAAGTGTGTACGCTTTACAAAACACGTGTTCAGGTTCCATTCAGGTTCTCGGTTTTAACGTCGTTGAATCCAAATTAACGAGTACTTGAGAAATACTTGAGTTTTTACACTAATTTTGTGTTGTTCTATTATTTTAATTTTGTTAAATAGGGTCGTATCAAGTCGCCAAGCGTGATAACTTATTAATGTTCACTATTAATTAATAGAATATTTTAACAACCACATTTGTATCGGTCACGAATTTTATGCTTTGAATTTATGTTGTCAGTTTAAATTATTTTTACTTCAGTGAATATTGGAACACATGTTTTGGGCCTTAAGTAACTATGTTACGATTGATCGAGTTTTTCGGATTCAGGAAATCCTCAAGTGGCTGATGCATTATGTCTCTATAACCTTGTATTCGCTAATTACAACAACATAACACATTATTAAGAACCCCACTGGTCACTCAAGATTCATAAACTGATCCTTAAAACGTCAAAATTCACTAAAACACCTCAGTTCCTAACCCTTACTATTAATTACTGTGCTGATTTATCAGTTAGTTTCCTACTAAAAAACGTACGTATGTGTGAAAAATGTTATGTTTGTTTAGTAAATCCACGAATGAACGTCTCGGATTTGCCTGTGCGGTGGTTCTGGATCTCACGGTGACCTGAATACTGCAAAAGGTACGACTGTTGTTTTCCATTTTTTTGTGGTTTTGACCGGTGAGTACGTGCAGTACTCGTTAGCCACGTACCCATTTCAAACCAAGTTGGACGATCAATAATTTTCCGATAATGCTCAACACTATCCTTTTTTCAATTACCCTGTCATAATTATCATTCACACTACAAGATATTCTTCATCTGGTTGCAGTCATGTCATTCACCTTTTTCTTAGAGGATTGTCTGAGTAAGCCTAGGAATCAGGTTGAGTGTGACGTACCCGTCTGAAACAGGGTAAAAGGTTAAACCGATTAAGACGGTTGTTTGCGGTGGAAACATTGTGTGCATGTTTAACCAGGTTTTTATTTTAAAGAGGCGAAACGTGCAATTGCTGATCTTCTCTCTCTCTCTCTTATTTTCCAATGCATATATATATATACATATATATATGAAAAAAAGAAAGCCAGCCGTGGAAAGAGAAATTCGAAGCACTTCGGCTGAGTTGTACGAAATTTGATTTGACGAAGTGAAGACAAGAAATAGCGAGAAGGAATGAAATTCAAGAAAAAATGCCGGTCAAGTACCTGCCGGTGATGCAAATTACAGTTCGGATTGACCAATTGAAGACAGGAATAAACTGTTATTAAATTAAAGTGAAAAAGATTGAAAGAGCCGATTCATGTTCAGGGTAACCTGAAACCCGGATTTCAGATACAAATAGAACCGGAAAAGGGAACAAGGGTTGAGAGGTTGAAAACTATTTTCGAAATATCGAGTATAATTTAACAAGTGTTCAACCATTAATAAATTAATAGCTATCTTCATATCATGAATCCCAACATTTGTAGCAAGATGAGGCCTTGAAGTGCAGCACTGGACACCTACCGTGTCAACTACTCAGTTGAAATTTACTGGTGTTTGGTGAGCTTAGTGAAGTAGTGAAGTTTGGTAAGCCTCCTCATCATGTTACTACTACTCCACCACCATTAAGCATTCTTGTTTGGATTAAATACAAAAGTAAACACCTTTACGTAGATACATATTTCACAACATTCTTAAAAATGTAGAGTTTTAGCTTCTTAACCTTAGGTACATTTTTACTGTGACTCACATTGTATTTCTCTCTATTTCGCCTCATTTCATTTTATATGCATTTTATGTTCTCAAATTGTTGCTTTTTTCTAGTAGATGGGGAAACTAAAACGAACTAACCACAATTATTTTATTTATTGTAGATTATTTAACCTTTGTTTCTCTTCTTTGTTACCTTTATTGTTCTCAATGTCACTTAAATTAATTTTGTTTGTCCGAACTAACATCAAGGAGACTGTAATTTAACAATTTTAAATTTAACAGAGGAAATTTATTTTTTACTGTTTTGTTGTTTTATTTACTTTGTTCATTTCCTTATTACCGTTTACGTTATATGCATATCAATTATTCCCACCATACTAATTGTGTATTTTTGTTCCAAGAAAATACAAGCACAGTGTCACTATATAAAATATTTGTTATTATTATATTTGAAACAAACAATTTTTAATTAAATAATTTTCTTACTCAATTTTTTCAACGAGTATTGTGTTCAAGTGAAAGTTAGCTCCCTCGATGCATTGTCACTGGAAACTTAAAACGATTTTAAGTAAGTTGAATAAATCGGATATACAATAGAATTTTAACTATAATAATTCACAATTAAACTAATCAGAGTTGGCAGGATTTCACAATCACCACTAAGACACACCTCGGTAACTAAACATGCAAAATTCACTTGACATGCACAACGCGTATTCCTTTCAGTTAAGCCGGAAGTGCACTCAAACTTAAATTAGAAACTATTTCTGTAACTGATAGATAAGACTAATAGCGGGAGATTTCAATACAAGGCAAAAAATTATCTAAAAAGTAAGAATTGAGCGAAAAAGCGAAACGGCTGGAAAGCGCGAAGAAAGCGATTTTTCTACAGCGACTGGCCGATTTTCCACTTTTTCCACGAACTTCTGCCCTTCTTCTGCCACGACGTCTGTTCCGTTTTGTTTTTCCATCTCCGTTTTCTCCTCTTTCTCCGGCTGGGAGAAGCTTTCAGCTCTCTGAGCTGTAAGAAGCCGGTGCTCTTCAGCCGGGCAGAAAGTGTTCTCTCCCTTCATCTAAGCCTTTCGCTTGAGTTTTCCCGAGGAATCCTAAGAAAATTCAAACCGGGCGTGACAAACTGGCGCGGACCCTCAATAATCTCTGGTTGTTGTTTTACCACTGTGTGTCTTCCTCTTGTGTTCCATTTTAAATGCACTGTCAGGTATAGAAATTTTCTTATTTCTAGATAACACTGGCGAACTTTAACGTTTACGATAACGTAATGTAAATGTATATTTTTGGTAGTAGGGGTCATCATTCTTCTATTCATTTTCTTGTGTTTTTCGTACACGTAAGGCAACAGAGACCGTAAAAATGTGTATAAAGTTGACCGGGAAAACAAGATTTCAGAATATGGTGACTGAAAAGCTCGACATCATCAACCCCTAAGAAGATGAGCGCGAGTCATCGCGATGGGCTGCCTCCGTTGGATCTTTCTAGGATTTCCTGGGTTTGCCGGAAAGCCTGGAGAAATTTGAGACAGTTAAAAACGTGTCCTGGACTTGCGCCAGCCGGATAAAATCGGTCCCTGCGTCCTTCCACGGCAATGGAAAGGAAAGGAAAAGGGGGACGCAGACATAGAGAGTTCGGAGGGAAAGTGATACACATGCACACAAATCGAGTGAAAGAGAGAGACAAAGAAAACGATGGAACCGTGTATCCCGGGAAAGGAGAAAAAGGACAGAGGCGTAGATGGAGAAAGACAGAAAATAAAGGAAAAGAAGAGTAGACAACGGGAAAAACAGGGACAGATTGATAGAGAGAGAGAGAGAGAGAGGGTAAAAAAATTTGGAGGGAGGTGACAAAACAACCTGGAAACCTTCGTTATTTAACTTACGGTCGTGAAGGTTCTTGAGAAAAGTTTTTTAAGGTACGTCGACAGGTAACGGGGATAGAGGAGAATTCAAACGGTTCTCGTCATTGGACGATCTCGAGACATTTTTGTCCCCACCGCCGCCACCGCCTTCCACAATGAACGTGACACTTTTGTGCCGCCATACGGACAAGATGGCGGATGGTTTTTGGGGGCCCCGCAGCCCGCCCAGAGGAAATGAAATTGAGGCAAGCAACGAGGACGCAGGTCCTTTTCTTGACAAAAGTAAATTTGAGAAAAATCTTCTGGTGCCTGGGGACAACCAGCAGTGCTGCAACCTTGTGGTGCATTCGAACTTCAACGGGTCAGGCTCACAGGGCCTTCCTTGGGTACAAATTCAATAATTCTCACTGTAGGTTGATAGGTTCATGCTTAAGGGCCAAAGGTCTGCATTCGCAGTTGTCAATTGCCTAGGGTGCTTGATACATTCACTTCTACTAAGACAAAAGATGCATTCCTTGGATTTCGTATATCCTCTTCTATTATACCATATCTTGCCCTCTGTCAAACGCCTCCAAATTCTCTTACTGAGACTGTTGATTTTGTAAATCAGCTTGTCGTTTACCTTGTCCAACAACCTATAGAGTCATTAAATAATTAGACTTTAAACGCAGCATCCCAGCCTTCCTTATTCGACCAAATCCTTTGAATTATTTAATTTCAACGAGAGAATATTACTCGCCTGACTTCTTCCAACTCATTTACAATTTTTTTCTACCAAACGACCTGCCTTTCTCTTGTCTTTCGGTCTCTGTTCCCTTTCATGAAACATGACAAAACCAGAATATTCTCGAATCAGATGCGAGGATGCGAGGGACAGAGAGAAAGAGGGCTGGATGAAATGAGGAAGGAACGAAACGTTAGGACGGGGCTGTAAAAAAGACCAGAAAAGTGAGTGGCTGAGAGAGGCAAAGGAACGAAAGCTGGTAAAAGATAAAGACAGCAATAGAAAAAAGAGAGAGACAGAGAGAAGAGAAAGAGGAAGAAGAGGATGTCGCAAAAAAATCTTGTGAATCAATAATGAGAAATGACCGGCGCAGAAGACGTTGTATTGTCCCGGAACGGGCAGCAGCAGCAGCAGCATCAACGGGGTCTCCAGCCCCGGGGACCCTGCTGCTGCTGGAACATTCCAGCAGCACAGGGAAAGTCCAAACGGTGGAGGTGGTAAAGAAAAATGTAAAATAAAAAGGCGGAGGAGAGAAAGAGATGAGTGGGCGACCAGCCATGAAGGTCCCTGCAGCGGAAATTCTTCAGAAAATGTCGCCCGTAAGATTTGGTTCAGCTAGGTTTCTCATCAGAACAAAAAAATTAAGTAGAATCAGTAAAAGATTCTTACATCTTTCCCTTCTTCTCTCACCTGTTGCAATTATTCATTATAAGCTCATTAGACAATCTTAGTCATAAGTCAAACTATCAATATACGAATTGGCCACTGGCCTTCTACCTGTCTCTAGAAATTCTTCCCAGAGCTAAACAGCTGTTGACAACTATTTTCGGTATCGCCTGATTCCGTGAAGCACCCCAACCTAACAATACCTGACTGGAGAACAGTGTCCTAGCCGGATTATGCAAGCTAGTGACGCAGCGGGGGCATACTTCTTTTAGTAGCGAAACTATTTATGAATCGCAAATTAAAAAAAAACATTAAATTTTAAAGGAAAGCCTTTTCTGTGAGGGTCTTCCTTTCGTTCGGTTTCCTCCTCGACGAAACGACCTTTCCGCTGCAAGTTTTCTGTCGGCAGTTTTCCACTGGTCTGTTCCTCCACACCTCCTCTTGAAAAAAGGACAGACTTCTACGACAGAAAATGTCATTTGCGTGTTTTGAGGAGTGTCGCGCGCACCTCCACCTCGGTTGGCTGGTGACTTTGAGTTGACATTTCCCACTGGGCGTATTCAACATGTCATGCTCAATTACTTCTTACTCTGACTCGACTACGTTTCTCTACCAGGAGTACAATTACCTCTTTTTACGGTCGTTTGGACCTCAAAGACATTAATCTTTGGTATTAAGAAGGGGATGAAAAGTTCATGTCTCTTTAGATTTAGAGTGTGCTTCTTCCAGCTAGACCACAGTGCATTATTTTTCGGAGGTACCCATTGAGTTACATAGAGCGAGCACCATCGGTATGGAAGAAAGTATGCAAACCCCCTGTATCAAATTTCTGAATAATTTAATACCCAGGTTGAAATATTCCCATAATGCCTACATATGAATAATTCTACTGCACTTAGCAATTTAAACCTGAACAATTTTTAAAAAAATAGAAAAGAATAATTGATGGGGAGAAAAACTAAATACATTAATTTGGAAGAGTGAATACATAAAATTGAATATTTTTACCTATCTGAGCTGTAAAGAAAACATTAAAAGAATTATCAAAACTAAAACATATTATTGCTAAATAGTCGAGGGATAAAGTAACTTGTGAGACACAGACAAATATATATGGACATATAAGAATGTCTAAAAGAACAACATTCTTTTGCATTAACTTATCATCCATGTGAGTTGTGAAGAACGAATTTCACGAGGTTCTAAAAACTGTGAGCTCAATTAAGTTGGGATAAAAACATACAATTAATAACTGACAAATGTTGATCACACCGGGGCCATTAACTTTCACTTAAATTTAACTTTGCAACTTAATTTGTCAGTGGGTATCAATTACAGGTAATAATTGGCGCCCTGGTAAAGCAGACTACTTGACCGTGAATTTTCGTCTTTATTTTTGGGGGAAAACAATTGAAAAATGTAACGTCACCTCAGAATGTAGAGTTTTTGGAATTAATAGAGCACCCCATCAGTGTCGGACCGTTGCTGAAGAGATCAGAAGAGAAGACAAGTGATTGTTTAATGAATATAATTATTGAAATTATGACAATTCGTCTGCTCTTCCATAATTTTTAAACAAATTCATTTTTTTCAAATTAATTCGTTTTGAACTGGATAGTTTCAGAGTATAATAGCAATTGGGTATCAGACAGAAAGAAGCCCAAAGTGTGCAATTTTATTCATCAGGGTCCTCTCATTTGCACACAATGAGGATGCAACTGAAGAATGGTAAATTGACAATGTCGTTCCCACGCGAATAACATATATAATAGCATTTTTTAAAGCAGGGAATGGCTCTTATTGTTTTTCACTTGGCGTAAACATAATTAGAAGTAATTTAATAGTGCTAGATTATACCACACGGAATAATTCCATTTAGAAAGGAATATCTTTGTCGGAAGTTAAGGAAGATACATCGTTAGTAATGTGAAGAAGATATTATTATCTCAGCATAATTGTTATATACAACGGTACGAACACGGCACCCGATTGAAAAATGCGAAATAACTATAAACTATTTAAAATCCAATAAGAAAAAATTGACTAACCGTTTTCATAGATAACTTGACTACGAAGAAGTACTACGTCAGATTCTACTTGTGTAAATACATGCCCCTTGAAATTTGTGTGGAGCTATAAAAATAATTTCAAACTTCAATGAAATAAATAGTATGGTACCGTATATTTACTATAATCACGTTGCCGACAGCAACACTATTATGCCGACACTACAAATAAAATTGGAAAAAGAATTCCAATTCAACATTAATAAAAATTAACATTCAATTACTTCGAATTTAAAATTATGTCAGTTGTTGTAAAACCTGATTTATAAATGTTTCAGACCACCACCGAATCAACTCAATTACAATTCCTACAAAAAAAGTCTAAATCTGGAATAAAGTTAAGTATTTATAGTTAGGAAAACCACTTACCAAAATCCGATTCCGATTTATTATCATTCAATCCTTTTTTTAACATTCCATAATAGTTGCCAACTCCGGTTGACGGTCGTGATTATTCACAATATACCAATTTATGATTATAATTTATGATTACAATGCTCGCTTATAGTATAGCACAATAGAGCCACTAGTATTTATACTCGAACGCGCACACCCGCACATACACTTATACACTCACGCACAAGTATATCTATAAATATATTAATATATTATTTATTAATTAATAATTTCGATGGATTTATTCTGACTATAAATTCTATTAATCAACTTGTATTCTCCAGGTGCGTCTAATCCAGGGAATTCCAAATTTTCCTGAATAACAAGAAGACATAAATACTAAAAATTTTTGTTGAAAGCATAAGAATAAACGATCAAATAGATACATAGATGAGGAAAAATCGAAGAGACAAGAAGGGATGTGAAATTATATGGGGTGAAAGAGGGGGTGCCAGAGTTGCCCAACTAACCTAATTTTTCTTGCATTTTTTTCATCCATCTGCTCAGGGCAACATTCACACTCTGTGTAAACTGTGTGTCTACAGTAAAACTTTCTACTCGGATTTCATAACATAATTTCCGTTAAATTTCAAATGTAATTGTAACGATTTTATTCAGAATTATTTCTTGTATTTGTCATTGTCAATACCAAAATCCTATATATTCATATTCGCATACTGAAAAACAAACAAGACCGCAACAAATTTTGTTAAAAATATTTGACATCAAAGTACTATTGAATCAATTAATGCAAAGGATTACTAATGAATCAAAAGCGTAACTATTACACCATTTTTATTGTTCTCATGAAGTATTTTGTCACAAGTCTCTCAAAACTATCTATTTATATTTGTTGCAAACATATTCTCGAGTTTCTGCATCAGAGTGCCTTGCGGAACATTGAAATAATATTAATAAGAAACAAGTTGTTTCAAGAATTACAACTTTTTTAGTTGAGAATTATTTGTGATGATTATTAACTGCTTGACAATAGCAAGTCGACCCTGTGCCCTGTGGTAATCTCCTTTGTCTTGTTATTTACATTATTATTACGTGCATTACTTATGGAAATTATGTTTATTGCAGCACTGCTGTTCATCAATATTTGATTGTTAATTTAGAAATAACGTTTTCAAACGTCGTGTTTAATAGAATACTATTTATTCAATTTACTCAGCATACAAGCGTACAAGTTTTACTAATGTACACTAATCGCTTATTTAATGAATATATTCAATACATATTTTTCATCAGAAAAAATACTCCGGAAGCGCCCTAATTTACATTTTTTGTTACTTGAAATTAAATATTAAATTTGCAGAATAACCTAATTTGGGTTTCTGTTAATTCTCTTTCTCTTTTGACAGAAACACTAGGTGGTTTCTACAGTAAATCACAAATTATAAGACACTCCATGCAAAACGTTCATTTTCCAACGCATGTGAAATTTTCTGAGGATAATTAGAAAATTCGTTGAGCTGGTAAAAGCGGGAAAATCTCCTCGGAGGGGAGGGAAAAAACAAACGGATGACCCAGTTTCCTCCTCCTCCCCCACCTCCCCGCCACACCTCACCCACGCACCCTCCTCGAACCACCTTGTCGCAACCCCCACCTCATCCCTCCCTCAGAACAAGGGCAAGAAAAACGTCACGGCCAAAGGAAAAATGAAAAACGACGAATAGAAGCGTTCGGGTTGACAAATTTTCACCTTTTGCATTTTCACTTATTAGCAAGCACAATCAAAAACCACAACTTTTACGCGGATACATCAAAACGGTATATCGAAAAAACGCACGCACGACAGTGAAAAAAGAAAAAAATCCGAGAAAACGCATAAAGCGTTTATCGTCTCGTACGGCGGCAACACACGCTCAGTCCACGGCAAACAGACCGGTACTAAAGTCAAGTGGAAGAAGACTCGTCAGTTGCGACACGACACTCAGAACCGGTTTGGTCCCACTCCGACGCCCGGAATCCCCTCCTAGACTCAATGACAATCGGGGAGGCTGCGATTCGCCCAACCACGGATGAAAGAAGGCGGCGCGACACACCGCCTTCTTGTCCCACGTCGAGCGAATGACAAAAATCTTTTTTCTTCTCCTCTCCTGTCGCTGATCCTTCCAAAAGTCGTTGCTCATATTTATTTATGCATTTGGACCTCAATCGTTTATGTACATAAACGTGTAATTTTAATAAATAATTCCTTTCATTTTACTTCTCTGGTTGTTGACAAATTTGACTTATCTCTCCTTTCTTCCCACTAATAAATTTGTGAATCGCATGTATTTTCCTTCTGCCCTTTACTCGATTCTCAGATTAAAATTGATTTCCAATTCAACATCCAGAGAGGAAATCAAATTTATTCAGAGATGGGTGAATATGAATTTCTGGAAAGCAAAACCCCAGGACAGTGTGGAAATAAGACTATTTTTTAGTAATCCACCACAAGCATGTTCGAAAAAAAATATTGCTTCTATGATTTTACAGATTTCTTTATTTCAGATTCATACAGTCTTATTTGTGTAAACTGTCGTACATTTTACTCTCCGTTTTCTGTATTTAAAGCAAATGTACAACTATTTATTTCAAACTTGTTAAACGAAGCTAAAACATGTGTTTCCGAGACCTTTCGGTGTCTTACGGTATGGTCCGTGGGTAGGTAGGTAGATTTTTTGTCTGAATGCACTCATTTAAGGTGATTAAAACTTTAAAGACATAATAACTAATCCGTAAAAGTAACGTCCATTCCGTTGCTCTTATTTGGGTACCTACCTAATTTAATAATGTATTTAGCTCTACTTGTACAATATTAATTTGTTGACGTACTTTTTGTTTTTACTTCTCAATACATGTTATGTATTCTGTTTTTTTTTTAATGAACATAATATATATATATATTGTGTATTTTATTTATTCTCTTTATAATATGTGTTTCTATTTCAGTTATAAATGAGTAATTCTTGTACTTCAACTGGACCTTTAAATTAGAGAACTAAATAAGAACGGTTGGGAAAAAATCAATGTTGAAATACAAAGTTAGTGGAAAGCTAGTAAAACAGTCCTGGTTGAACACTCAGTAACGAAACAAAATAGTTGAAAGTACAAGAGACTAGTTGTGTAGTGAATAAATCGAGAAGTCGAGCAGTGTTACTCGGAGCGTGTAACGCAGCCTGTACTGTTGGGAAGTAACAGGTGTTGATATCAATGCCCGGGCACCATCGCAATCGAAACCAGGTATTTAGTTTTGTTTTTGGTTCATATCGAACACAATCGGACTCGACGAACCTGGTTGGTTGCATTGGACTTGTTAATTAACTGTAATTAAATCAGGTTTCCTCATTCCCATGAATTCTGCTTGCACGTCGATCCGCGGACGTTTTGTTTTCCTTATCGAGGACATGTGGCCAGCGGTTGGAAAATTCGAGAAAGCATGACTGCTTTTTGCAATTACAATAGTAGGAAAAAGAAAGTTGGGTAGAATTGTCAGAAGGTTGACGAAGCGAAGACAATAAAGCAGCGAAACAAAAAAAATCTTCTGCCACGACACGAGATTCTGACTTTTTTTCTCTTGAACCGAGTCGGACAACACAGAGCGTTGGGTCCTTCAACGCTGCCGTCTAAGAATTTTCATGTGTTCAAAGGTAAACAGTTTACGGTCTTTCATATTTTCATTACTGGAAACTTCAATTCCTCAGATGAATGCTTTTCTGAAGTTTTTGTTTTATTTGCTTTACTAATTTATCGTATTTATTTCTACTATTTTTGTTTCGTAATAAATCCTTTGCCATGGAAAGTGTTGTTTAATTAATTTTAAAGGTATCTAAGCGAAGCAAACTGAAAAATTGCATTTAAGTAACATCGTTGTTCTGTTAGTAGAAACTTGCCTTTCCTGCTGATCCACGCACCTGCCTTCATTTTCTCTCGAGTTTTCTAATCTCCTTTTTTACAAAGTTCCGTTTTCATACTTGTTTAATTTTATACAGTACCATAGAGCACAACTTTTCAAAATTCTTCCTCGATACGGTTCATCTGCTTGTTGAGGTACCCGGTATTTGATTACGTGGTAAGAGCTGTTTCTTCTTGTTGATATCCTTGACCTTCTCGGTCAACTACTAACCGCCCAAACCGTCTTATTTCTTTAAGTACATTTCATTTTTTTGACGTTTCTTAGACACGTCATCCATCAAAGGTACTTAGATTGCTCCGATGTCGCAGTTAAGTTCAGTCCTTGCCTTCTTCGGCAGACTCAGACTTATGACCGACCGGCTTTCAAATGAAGCCGAGTCATCAGACAAAAACTAAAGTATTTGTCGTGGTTCAGAAGTACCGAAGTCAGTCAATGAATGTCCCCCTGACCGAAGTATTTGAGTAAATAAAATGCGACGGTCGAGTGTTTGAACTTGTGAACACGTTCACATTCAGTTTGTCTAGCCAATCGGTAATAGTGTTTCTCTATTTGATGTCTAATACTACAAAAGATTTCAGACTGTTCTAGAAATAAGTATGGAACTCCGTAAGTCATTATCTGCTTCTATGTACTGTCCTCATGTTTGAATATTTTCTGCAGGACCCAACATCAGAATGAAGTTCTCATTCATTCTAGCAATGTTCTACGGATACCTTGAGCTCCTGACAAGACTAACAAAATTGAGTAACACGTCAATAGAACGCGGTTATCTCCGTGTTTGTGACCAGTAGAGTGGAAGTTAAGTCCTTTACATTATATCTCTGTACAAATTTTCATTTCTTCTTCAATTTTACAGGATTCGGTTTACTTCTGTACTTTTCTTACACTCGTCAGTAAAATCAAAGCGTTGTAAATTTTCCAATCCAAGGGGACACCCCAAGACCCTCTAAATTTGGGTGAATTCGAATCTAACGGTTATAATTTTGTGTAATTCTTTTCTGGTAATTGAAATCATCGGTTTACACCTGCAAATGTCGGCTCACAGGTTAGGGTAAAACATGTCCAAGTCAGGAAATTGCGAAATTACGCGCACGTAATACGCGGATGGAGGGAGAGGGAGGGAGAAAAAGAGACAGAGAAGCGTTTATTAAGCGCAATAAATCTTGTTGCAACTTGAATAAATTAATGAAAATTGATTTTCTTTCCTTTTTGGTTTTCAAAAAGATAAAAATAATAAGAAAAATTGATTTTAATGAGAGATTCTTATGTACAGGCCACTCACACAACTGCACACAAGTGAGCCAATTTGCTCAAAACGAACCGCAGATTGGTCAGGTTATTAATCCATTTATTTACGTCATGTTTGACGACATCGTTACATAAAAGCAATTAGTATTTATCTTATCTTATTATTTATCGGTTATTAATTTTCGTTTTTTCATTAAACGACAAGCAGTCAATCGCAGGGCCTCCTTCGCCCCACTCGGTTGTACGGGCCCTTCGAACTGACCCAATTTATTTTCAGAGCCCCCCGGGTGAGGACGAGCTCAAGAACCTCGATTTAATGGAGATCTGGCAATAAAAAGAAAAAAAATTTCTGTGCAATTATTTTTAACGACATCTTTTTCTTTCATTATTATTTCACTTTATTAATTTTTTTCACTTTGTTTGGATTAATCAGTGGATTTATTTGTGAACCGTCACAGGTGGATATGACCACGCTTGACTCCCGTCACCCGGGCACTTGACGGGTGCCCAGTCAGTCACTTATTTCTGGACTTGTAAATGAATAGTAATATTAGTTTTTTATTTAATTATGACTGCAATGCTGCGTTGTGTACAAATTAGTTTTGTTTATTAACTTCTTTTTGAAGGCGACTCCGGGAATATTAGTGGACGCCACTACGACGATATATTATATTACTAAGTGAAGTTTGCTGCTGGAAATGTGGATCAGAAGTGAATGAAGGAGAGGCGGCGAATTGGTCTTAAGATCATAAGTCACAAAATCGGAAGATGAGCAGCGGACGTTTTACAGGAAAGCTCAACTGTTCAAAACAAAAGATCGAAAAATAAAAGGATGGAGACAATAATTTTTTATTTCGCGGTGGTATATGATGATAATAGTTTTACTACTGAGTCCCAATTTTAGTTATTAATCTTTTCGAACTTTTTCTAAGGTTCTGCGCACTCTTTTTCTGAATGACAACGGAAATCCGTTCTCAGTCTCATTAAGACCCGTCCGAAGCCATCAATTACCGGTCTAATCGACATCTTGTTTTGCATATAATAAATACGTTCTCCTCCTCGCTTCCGTTACAATTATAATTATTTAACAGTGCATTTGCTGTTTTTCAATTCAGACAAGGAAAAACAAGTACAAATTGAGGTACGCGAAGAAGAAGAAAATCCCACTCGTTTAATCTTTTTTAATTAATATGATTACTAGTGGCAGTGGCCGCCAACTAAAGCAATTATTTTAATTCATTTTATTAAAAATTAGTTTGCTTTAATTTTTGGCTAGTGTTGAAGAAGAGAACAATGAACCAACAGAATGAAGTCAATATATTTCACCGTGTCTTTTGCATTCCATATGGGTTCTCAGAGACTTAAACGTGCTGAAGAAACTCCAGCGACATTCGCCAGCAAAGAAACAAACGTCCGATTATAAAACATTCCTTCTGAAGAGTTTACATTCTAAAGGTTATTCAAATCTTTTGTTTACTTCTCTTTGTTCTTGTTAACCACTAGAAATGATCGTTAATTCACTGTTACCTTCACATTAATGTACCGTTTCTTTAGTTAAGTGACAAAAAGAAGGCAACCTAGTAAACCAGACAAGACAAGAAAATGCAACATTTCGGGAAGCAGAAAAATAAATTTGTTTTTAGTTATGGTTAGGTATCAGTTTGGAGCTTGTTGAGTCAAAAACAGGTATCCCATTACGCAGGTACCAAGGTGGAGTTACATTGGTTGGCGGGAAATGGACAAGAGTCCACAGATGAGAAGATAGCAGGAAAAGAATGAGAGAAGTCAGGCCAACGGTTACATAAATATCGGAGGCCATTGTTCAAGTATTTCACTTGAGGTATCTCACCATACTCATCTCGGCTCCGCGTGAGTTGCTTTTGGCAACGTACACATTGCACAATAGTCAACCATCATCCTCCTTTCTCCTTTCTGCCTGTCTGTCTCTCTCTTACTCTTTGTTCTCCCTTCCATTGGTTTCACGTACCTGAATTCGCCTGTACGACGACGGCTTTCCAATCGTTTTTCATCATCTGACCTTTCGTTACGACCAACATTACCCTGAAGCCGTCATTATTACGCCATTAACGTCTCTCCAGGATCTGTCCCAGCATTGGTTTTTGATATTTCAACTTTGGGTATTTCGAATGAGGACATTAGAAGAAAGGTGTACAGTAAAAAAGGTGTCTGCCTAGTGCCTAACAACTGGCAGAGGAATCGTGGTGCAAATGCAGCCTCATCACATACGGTTTTTGTATGGTTCCTCTGGAAAGTTTCGAAAACTTTTGAAATTTCTACAGATATTTTTATAAACGTCATTAGATATCAGCAGATAGGTAATAAAATAAAAGTTCAGTGAAATTACAGCTGTACTGAATTTAACACTGACAGCTTAGGGGTTATGTAGGAATGGAAATAGGCACATAAGGATCACAAGGTTTCCACGTTATCATTCAAACTAATAATTCTGCAAAGATGTGTCGTTCTCAAGTCTGAAAATATATAAACGTGACAAAAATTCAAATGAAAATAACAGACAGCAGAGTAAACTCAAAAAGTGGAAGAGCGAAGGAGGACAAAATGGCAAAGATGAGATGAAATAGAAAAGGAGACACGACAAGAAGATAAGACAGAAGAAAAGTGGCAGAGCAAAGCAATTATTTCCTATAGGAGAATAGATGAACGAGAAAAACTAATTTTTTTTCGAGTTCCAAAAATCTTTTGGAGAGACAGAGGACCATCCCTCAAACATCCATAGAGACGAAGAAAAAGAAAAAGTGTGGGCCAGAAAACAAGTGGAACTCGGGGGCGATCATTAATCACAGAACGGAAATCTTTCTGGAGAAAAATAAATAAAATTTAATAAAGAGAAAAATGATGTAGGAGAAGTCGTTTTCCATCAGGACAGGAGGCAGTCCCCGGGGAAATGGGAGACAAAGAGGTCAGGGAAGCAGCAGAAGCAGAAAACATTTCGTGATTAGATGCCGAGCCGATAGCTTTGTCAAAAACTAATGGCACCTCATTTAGATAAAGAAAAGTGAAATATGTTGCCCGAGAGTATCATCAGAGTAAGCCGGGGAGGTCGAGAAGTCGTCCTCAGGCAGGCGACAGCGAAGTCCAAAGAGAAAAATTTAGAAAATTAGATGCGGCTGCTGTCCAGAGGATGTAAAAATAGGACTAGACACCGTTGACGAAACAGATGGAGTGGAAAAGAATCGGGCCGGGGAAGAAAAGAAAGAAGAGGGTGCAAGGGAAATAATGAATTGTCCACCCAAATTGTTAGACAGCCTTGAGCAGGAAAATAATCAAATATTAGTAAAACATTAAAATGCAAAATGACATTGGATGACTGGCAGGCAGCAACCACAGAAAACCGGAAACAGAAGCAGTTGAAAGGTTTTCACCTAAAGAAATTCTTTTGAGTTTCTTTTTCCGTCTGTCGGACTTTTGGACGTGGCAGGAATAAGGGATGAAGAAAGTCCTTTAGGGGATGAAAGAAGGGAAATGGAGCAGTAGCGTCGGGGTAGAGCTTTGCGGGGGTGAAAGAAAATTCCCAAAACATTTCCAATCAGATTGTTTTTCCTAGAGGGGAGAGAGAGGGGGGTGAAATGAATTCCGTGATTTCCACAACAGAGGCCATTTCTGAAGCAAAACCTTATTGATTTCATTTTTCTCAGTAAAAACTTTCTGCATTTCTCTTTTCCCTCCTTTTTCTTTTTCTTCTGCTTCTGTTTCCCTCCTTTCTCTGAGTGTGAAACATTGCGGTCGCCCTTTCACCACTGTTTCGTGCCTCTTTTCTTCTCTTTTGGCATTGTTGTGTCTCCCTTGGTTCTTGTTCTTTTCTACTTCACTTCCACACTGATTGTTCTCCTTTCCACTATCATTATAGTATCTCCCCATTTTATATTCTTTTCCGTGTTCACTTCCATCACAAATTCTCTCTGTTACATCTTAATATTTTTCTTCGAGTTCCCTTTCTTTCATTGCACTAGTTCTTTTTACTCATCATTACCCTACTGCATTACCGTAATTAAATACTTGTATTTCTACCAGCAAATAATAATGGGGATGACCCACATTCATTCGATGGTTCACGTAGGCGAATGAGAAAAAAGGGAAGCGGAAATAGTGTCGATCCGAAGCGAAATTTGATGGAAACATAAAACATAAATGTTTTTCCGGCGGGTTGGGAAAACTCTGCCGCCGCCGTCGACTTTTCAGCTTGAGTTCGCACATCGAATACAAAAATAGCCTGAGTGGTTTTCCGTTAGCTTTTTCCATTTCCTGTCCCTTTCCATTTTGTTTTTACCTTTTTTCCAGGTGGTTTCATCCCTTGGCTGGCTCTTCTCTATACATTTCGAATCGGGTCATCCATTCATGGATAGCTCTTCAGAGGATCATTTTTTCTTTCTACTATCCACTCGTCTTCCTCTCTCTCTCTCTCTGTATACCTCTCTCTGTGATGTTTTCTTTTTTCTTCCTTCAGCGCATTTACCTCAAAAGAATCATTTCAAGTTGGTTTCGTTATTCCCATTCCACCTTTTCTCTTTTTATTCCCCCGTTTCTTTATTCTCTTCGCGGAGGTTTTCCTGAAACCATAACATTATCTCATATTCAGTAACCTCGCCGTAATAAAGTAGACGAGTGTGTGAAACAACGTCCGGATGAGTGACTGTTCTTATAAAGCTGAAAAAATTTCATCATTTGATGGCAATGTAATGTTGAATGTAATAACGTAGAATGAACTAGTAATGAATTTTTCTTATAATTTTCCTTTGCTAGTAAGACCACCAAAAATAAAATATATTCAGGTCAATAATTATTAAAATAGATTAGTTGCTGACCATCAGATATTGGTGTCATTCGTGGCAAAAAAGGGAGCATACCACAGAGGATGGGTGTTCCCAAGTGGTCACCCATCCAAATACTGACTACCCCCGAGAACCGGTGCTGTCAGCATGGAATGGCTGTTGGCACAGGGTGAAGCTGCTCATTGTGGTAAGGAAATTGTACTGAAATTACAAATCCAGGTTCCGATGGTTGCAAGTTTCTACAAAAGTTTATGTGGAACACATTGTGTAATTCCCCGCTTGAGTATTAACAATAGGAACATAAAAAAGAAATGGAATGATTAACTTGTCTGCCGCGGCCATGGATATTTCTAATGAGTGAGAAAACAATGAGGAAATGACGATCAGACAGAGCACAAGCAAGTGGAATCTGCAAAAAGAAGTAAATGACGGTGATCAATCAAAATCACAGCATTCTTGCTGGTAGCGTGTCAGAAGACAAGTCGTGCCATTACAACGTGTCACTATCCCCCAGCCCGTTCAAATATCGTTTATCATTTAATTGGAAACCCTCAGTTTCCAATATTGTTGTCGGTTTCATCCCTTTTCTTTGCTTTTGGCCTTCACGAGCACTGCAATTTTACATCTAAGAAGTATGTTGCAATTGTTACACTCACTTTGATGCGAATTTAAAGTGTACGGTATTAACAATGTCAATATGAAAGTTTACATAAAAATGAATAAAGGTGAAGGTGCCATTAGTCAAGGGCTGCTACAACCAAACATTTGAAACTAAGACAAAATAAAGGAGCACATGTTGCAAACAATGTAACACGACAGAAAAATTGTTACAAAAAAGCAGGGGATGAAAAAGAAGATGCGCCAAAAGAATGTGAGGTAGCCTGCACATGCAAACAGTGCGAGAAAGACAAAATTGAATAAAAAAAATTATAAAGTAAGAAAATCGACTGTTTGACATGTACACACATCGTCAGCGGTAAAAACTCAAGAAATGAGAAATAGAAAAACCAAAAAGACGGCGATGGGGTGCGAGTTAGAGATGTTTTAGATCAAGAGAGGAGAATACAACAAAATTTTCCGAATCATTAGATGAGACAGAATTTGAGGGTGAAAGATCGATTTCGAGTTAATTTCGAAGAGTTCTGGCCGGGGGTCAAAATATCAAACTCACCCCAAGTCACCCCCGAGGTTCTCACCCAAGGGATGAAAACGCCGTGGCTGCAAACTCCGGCGTGTTCGACCATGCAGATCTAAGACAAAGGCCAAGAGATTATTCTTCATTTCCTTTCTTTTTGCTTTTAGTGACACCCTGTGTCCTTGGAGTGAAAGATAAGGGATGAAACTGTTATGATGAATTGTCAAGTCGTTCGTACAATACGTCAATCGCTGACGTACAAGAAGGAATCTGACAATAAGGGTAGTTTGAAATAGTATCGGTAAATGATTCGGTTTACACTTTATGGTCAATTCCAGTGAAATTGAGGAGTAAGACTTAAAGACAACAATTTTCCTTGTATCGAACAAAAATTCTTGTAAGAAGATCAATTTCTTCTCTAAGGTCACGCACTGGGCCACTTAACCCCAATGAAACCATTAAAGTAGTTCATTAAAAGGGAGAAACATTTTTATGTGACATTTCTGCGAGAAAGGGCCTTGGCAGATGTGAAAAAACAAGGCAACCAGGTGCAACCTGAAGGTACCACACCAAAATTTATTTTTTTGATTCAGTTTTTTTAGCAAATTTATTTTACTTTATTTTTTTGCAGTGCGGTTTATTTACTTTCTTCTTGATTCCTGGTACTCTGCAATTTGCGACTACTTTCTGAAGTTATAAATTATATTTTCTATGTCTCTTGTCCCTATTTTTTTTGTTTCAAGTTCCTTCTTTCTCGCTCCCTTGTTCTATATTATTTTGTTACCCCTTTCTGTTCCTTCCATGTTCCATGTTCCTTAAGCTTTTGTATCAGGTAAAAGTTCAGATCTAAATGCATGTTGTTAATTTGCCGGATAAAATTGATTTAATCATTTCTTTCTTTGTTGTTTTCATATCCATCTTTGCAGATTGCAGTTTTAACTACAGTTGTCCACTGTGAACTTTTTAGATACGGATAATTCCTAGTACTTTGGAGTTTGGCAGAAGGCCACTTAATTTGTTGAAATAATTTTGAAGTGTTTTAGGAACGAGTATTTGTTATCCATGTTGTTATTTTTGCCACTGTTTCTTACGCTTGTGTTATAATGAGGGTATCGTCTGCTTAGCACACAACAGTTCCTCCAGGTGGTATCGATGTTCGAAGGACCTTGTCGAAAGTATTGTTTCACGGTAAAGGCCCTAGGATGGATCCCTCTAGAACGCCACATCGGACTTTCCTTTTTGTGTTTTATTGAAGGTTTGATCTATCCGGCTTGTTTGACTTTTTTATTAATATTAATTTTATACATGAGGAGTGCTGTTTTGGGTGAAGATGTTTACATTATTGTTCAGCTTTCTTTTATACTAATTTTTAACTCTTCTTAGGTTGTCGAGTCTTCCAGGTCAGTTGTTAGCAAGCTCTTTTGTTTTTGATGATCAAGTGACCTTTACATTTTTATTTGCCATTGCTTTCCTGAGAAACGGCAAGTTTGTCCGCATTTTTTTTATTTGTCCTGCACAGGTTTCTTCCTTAGTGTGCTGTCACTTATAGGCCTCCTTTTCGAGGTCTACTTTAAGTTTCGCCTTTTTTAAGATCTGAGTTATTTGAAATTACTACAATGTACGCTGTTTCTTATATGATCTTCTTTTTTTAAACTTCCCACGAGGTCAGCACTTGTTCCTTTTTTCTGTGTGTGTGTGTGTCGTTTTAAATGAATCATGTATAAGAAACACGGCGACTATATGAGGGTTTCCAGGAGTTCCTGTTCACTTCTTTTCCTATTCTCATGATGAACAGATAGGTTTATTGGTGATGGCTCCATGTGGTGTGCAGAGCAACCCCCGATGGTGCGATTTGAAAGCGGTTTAGATTCCATCAGTTTGATCGGACGAGCCTCCACGGACTCATCCAGGGTTGTTTTTTCTTCGGCAGCAAGAGAGACAGAACGGTGCTAGTTGGGAATGTTGAACGACTATGACCGGCCCCTGGGACTCTATTTTATGAGCTTACACTCAACTTAAAATGTCTTTTTCAACTTTCTAATAAATTTGATTTCGATCCTTAGAAAGAATTTATGGTCTCCGGTTTCGGGTGGATTTTTTTTCTCTTTCTGCTTCCACTTCGTGCTCTACACCTCCTATCTCTCACTCTTCTTTTGGGTTACTTTGGTCTCCGTCATAACTCACACTTGCCGTTCAATTTCTCCTTCTACCCATCTCACTCTCTTCCTATCTTCATTTGCAGACCCGGCAATGCTTCCCTCGGTCTCAGTTAAAATTCAGATTCTGGTCTTTGCTCTGGAATTTATAGATTTATCCGTAGACTTCGATTCTTCTACCTTATCCATTTCTCCTCCCGTGTTTTACAAATATTTTCGTGAAAGTGTCCGCCGTTAAATCCATTTGTGACTTAAAACGGAGTGGAACTTCTCACAGAGGATGAGTTGCTAGTGCATAATAGTTGTCACTTTAGTTTTTATCAAAGTGGAACTTATATTCGAAAGCAAAAAAACGACATGTGCAGAACATTGCAATGAGGAAGATGAGGAAGATAGGGAAGAACCAAATGTAAGCAAAATTGTGTACATGTAAACTACGAGGAAAAGGAAATATGGTAACTTGATATTTTGTAGCCTTGGGGGAGTTCACACTTAGTTTTCTTTTTTGCCTAGAAATAATCAATTAAAAAAGCGGTCAAGGTTGGTAGCCAAGAAGAAGAGTGCAGAAGATGCACGCGCCCTGCTTCTGCTAAATCCACCCTGAAGGATGAGAAAAGAGTGAAAACATTTAAACGGAAGGGCACTAGCTATTGATTTCTTTCAACCCTTGTTGGAATTCTAGGGACATCGAACTACTAGCCTACATCTTGAGCATGACACATCGCCTAAGGGACGTGGTGGAAGGAGGTAGACAGCAGGACCGTCCAACAGGGGTTCCTCCGTACACCTACCCTTGTAGGAAAGCATTGCAATCATGTCAGAACATCAATTTCTCTTTTTTGTGGGACTTTTTTCCGTTCTCGCAATAAAAAAATTGTGGGAAAGCATGCAGGGGTTGAAATCTCACTGATTTTTTTTGCTACACGGCTAATTTTTCACCCCCAGTGATCCGGCAGCCACGGAGGTCTGGAAATTAACTTTTATTGGTATTTTCATTGCGGTTTTATGGATCCATATAAACGTGAACAACACAAGTTACAGACGAGAAAAGCTGATTTGACGTGCTGCCACTCTTGTTTTAGAACTCAACTTGCGCGACAATTACGAAATCATTCAGCAAAGTAAAGTAGTTTGTTAAGGCAAGAAAAGGTCTACAACGCACTTCTTAGGTCAGACTTGGTTTAAAAAAATCGTAATTTTGTAGTGCGAACCGCGAGTAATAAAAACGTTGATATTTTTCCAATTTCTTTGCCGTGTGGTAGGAGAAGAGTATTATGAGTTTTAAATTTTCATGTTGATTTCCAATTTTCAAATTATATTCGACAAGAATTCGTACCGGACAAAGATAAGTATAATTCGATGAGAGTATTGTTTTACGGACTGAATATTTTGCTTCTTTGTCTTCTCTAGTTCAAATTGGAGTGGAGTGGTTCAATGTTTAAGGAAAAAGAATAAGGAAAATAAAAGGATTAAAATACAGAAGAGAACCTGTTGGCCTTGGATGTTAGGCAGTAATACAAAGGAGTGAGAGGCAACGAGGTTTCTCGTGACATTTAATATTACATGCCAAAAACAGCCCTTACGATGAAAACTTATTAAAGCCATGGCAAAGGGATGATAGCGATCAGGATGATGAAGGAGGTTGAACGGAACAGAGAGAAACAGAGAGGCGGCCAAAGTTTCAAAAAAGTTTCAAAACATGGCGTGATCATTGTTTTGGAGCATTCGCAGAATCGAAAGGACTGGGGGTTGAGGGCGAAGGGGGGAAAGAGAGTTTCTGGATGTGAGGGCCCCCACGGCCCGGAGAGGAAAAGCTTTTCCGAAACTTTTACCCCCGGACAACTTGTCAAAACATAATCCGAAAGCTCAGTGAAAAGTTAGCGGGTACGAGAAAAAAAACACGAAGGGCACACCTCGTTTCCTTTGTAAGTCAAAGTTTCTGGTAAGGAGGAGTTGAGAACCTGAACGCACCTGACAGTGTATTCTTTAATGGCAGAAGGTTTATGAATTTCCTTTATTAATTTTCATCCCTTCGTCCTTTGAACTGTTATTTAAATTAGTATTAAACCCCTTCTTCAAAAGCTCTAATTTCGGCCAAAAAAATTCACATGATTCTTTGTAAAAATAATGAAGGGTAGAAAACACCTATTAAATAGGATTGTTTAAACTGTCCTTAAGAACTTAGTTCTCTTCTCAGTTGAACGCAACACAACAAATTAAGAGAAAAAACAAAATATCAAAAAATAAACTGATTGGGTCAACAATTTTATATTATTTTCACATAATTAATCACACATGTTTATCTTAGTTCATCAGACAAACGGAGTACCTGAACAATAAAAACATTTCAGGTTGTATTATTTAAGAATTGAGATCATTGACAATTAAAATGTGTTTATTTAATTTCGGGGAACGATGGAAGAGAACACTGCATCAGTCGAAGAAAGCAGACATGGCGAGAATGTTCAATTAAAATGACAGAAAAGTGATGGCTTCTGTTGTGATGTTACAAGTAACACCAATAAAGGCCACATGAAAGGAAAATATCGAAGTGTGTAAGTACGATCAGGGAGAACAGGAAAAATGGATATCTCCAAAAGTTTTAGAAAAAAAGAACAGGTAGGAGAAAATGTGAATGACCGCATAGTCGATGAACCAGTCCAAAAAACACCTCACTGTAGTCTTCACTGTTTGAGTGTAGAGAAAAGTAAATAGTGTGATGTTTGAAGACAAGAAGAAACTATTTCCACGTACAAAATTCGATAGAAAAACGAACCATTGGAATTCAGTCCTTTTGAGGGTTTCCTTTGTCTCTCTCTCTCTCTCTCTCTCTCTCTCTCTCTCTCTCTCTCTCTCTCTCTCTCCCACTGTCTAGCACACCATTCAAAAACAATTTGAACGTGTCAGTAGAGAAAAACAAAGGAGAGAGAAATAGAGAGAAGGCGGGAGAGAGAAGAGAGCTGTGAAGCAGTACGTTTTCCTTTGATTGACAGGTGGGAAATACGTGACATTGGCTTTTCCGGTTTCTCTTTTTTCTGAAATTTACTCAGTCTTTGGTCGAAAGCAGTTTCTTCTACTTCTGCTTCTTCTATTTCTTTTAATTTCCCCGGTTTCTCGGTCTTCTTTCCATTCCCCCCCCCAACAAGTCCATTCGTTTTTGCCCCTTCCTCTTCAGTAGAAATGTCATCGAATTCCGATAATTTTTCCCGACTTACGTAGTTATTTTAAAAATCTGACTTAAATCTTTTGACTTGTCTTTCTTTTTTTCCACCTACCACCTCTGAGTTTTCTCTTGATACTTTTTCGTTCTTTCTTTGTTAAACTTCGCTATTACATTTTGTTGTACAAAAATTCCTGTATTTTGCTATCACAACTGTCGCATTTTAGAAATAAATCAGAAGTAAATAATTTTCAAAAGATAAAAAAGAAATAATGCAGGTGGAACAGACCGACGATGTAGCTAGACCTTTGGTTTTGGTTCTGTCACCAGAAAAAGTAGGAAATGAAACTCAGGTTGAAGAGAAAACAGAAGTTCTGGTTCTGCCAGACAAAGGAAAATGAAAGAAAAAAGAAAAATGTTGGTCGCATGAACGTTTAAGGAAAGTGATGAATGATGTGCAACAGAAGGTGGCTCATGCAAATCGGAGCGCAATTTACCACCCCAGTGATGAATGGGCCCCGGGAGAGAGGGGCCCCGGTGGTGTGGGGCCCTCAAACAACGGGATGGACCCGGGCCCACCATCTTCCCATTCCTCGGGAAGCGTTTAATTAAATCTTGTAATTGTTTTAAACCTTTTTCTCATTCTTTATCTTTAAATAATGACTTCCTATCCTTTTGCTCGGGACGCTTTCCTTTTTCCTTTTCCTTCAAATAAAAAATAAGATCATCGCTGAAATCTGACGCTGCTGTTGCTGAATTTAGACAAATTGCCAGATGCCGCCAAAGTTCATGTGAAATTGTGCAACACATACATATAGCCACACGTACATATTTAACATCCAAGGATAACCAATCATCACAAATAAATACTAAGTTTTTAACACACAATTTATTTTTAGTTTTGAACAAACAGAAAAAAAATTAAAGACTAAAAACAAATGAGGAAAGTAGAAATTCTGCTTCCAGACAAGGCAGAGCTTCACGAAAAAACTCCCGGGTTTGACTTAGGAAGAATACTGTTGAGGAAGAAAATTATATTTTACAAAGTCAAAGTAAAATAGGTTGCATATTGAAATATTGTGGCTACCTGCATTTCTCTTCTACAAACCCCCAAACTAAGGTAAGAAGATTTACAGACAAGGAGAGACACTTCGATATATAGAAGCTCCTGAATAAAGCTCTTAAAACCTCAAGGAGGAAACCAAGTTACTTCGACTTGACATATGTGAGTGTTATCTTATTTCTGACGCGCGTAATTATCATACATCTCTGGCTTTGCCTCTTGTTAAGTTGGGTGTCCATTAATTTCATTAACAAACTTCCTTGCCGTTTCGTTTGCCAAGAATAAGACGATGAGCACAATGATGAAGATGATGATACGGTAGAACACAAAACCGAACAAGTTTCTTACCTCCCAGAAATTCGCAAAGTACGGCAAGGTCTTCGAGCACGTGGACGATTTCAGTTGACTACCTAAATTATAATCAACGCTCATTATTGTAGTATTAAACCAACGTTTAAACACCATTTAAACTTACCTGCTTATTGTATACTTAATGTATTTTTAATTATTGAAAAGCAATGTACAATTTCAAATGAATAAGTATATTTATGGGTGGCAGAGCGCAAAGTACTACTGAAGCTCATGTTCCTTATAAAAGTTTAATGGTTAGAATAAAGTCGTTCGTAACAGAGCTCTTTCACAACTCACAGGTTTTCGACTTAGGCCAAAATTAGTCGGAAAACCAACGTGTCGCGGATTCATTCAAATTTCAATTCAACTGTTGCTCGTGTGGTTTCCATCAATTCTGATGGTCCACGTGTGCACGAGCCTCAATTGACGTTTTATTTCCACGATAAACTGACACTGGCGCCACGTGAACAAACAAATGAAGAGTTTTATTTCATTCTGTTAAATTCCTCCAACGGCAGCAGCGACGGCGGCGACGGCAGCGGCAATGGTAGCTCCAGCAGCAGCAGCAAAAACCACAAAAATACATTTGTCGTTCGTCAGTGAAACTGTACATTTGTCGTTCGCATCTTTTCTTCTGCTGGAAGTTTTCTTGTTCATCTGGGAACGATCGAAGGTGTCAAACGATACGCACACAACCTGCTAAAATGCAATACGCGTTTAATTAAAAATGAGGGAAAATCGATTGTAGTTGATGGATGTGGCAGCAGACAAATTCGGGGAGAACGTCTAATTCGCCAGATTTTCCCGGCCGCAAGAAAGCCTAGGCAAGAAGGGCCCTGACAAAACAGCCCTTCATCTTCTTTCCATCTCCATCCTGCCCGTCCTTTTTCTTTCCGCCACCAACTACCCTAAACTCCTTGCCACCCCCGTGCTCGTCCGTGCTCGTCATCAGCGTCAGGAACTGTCTTTTGTACGCCCCGGCAATTAATCGTATAATTGAACTTGTCTTGCCTCCAGCTAGACTTTTAGTCTCCTTTTCTCTTAAGTATCACTCGGAATTTACTTTGGCAAGATGAGACCAAAGGAAATCAAAGGCAACGACGCAGATACAACATCTTCTTTCTGAATTTTCCGTCTTGTGTATTCCTTCTCAATCTATTTCTGTCTGCCTCTCTCTCTCTAGGAAGTGAACCTTTCCTGCTGTTTGTCTTCGTATTTACAATCAGGTATTACTCAACCAGTTCTTCGTTCTCCTTTGGTTTCCACTACAGGATCATCAGCCAAGGTAAGCATACACTTCTTTTTATTCTCCTCTCTGTTTCTGCCACTTATTTATTTTATTTATACGCCTTAGAGCCTATTTTATTTTTCATCAAAATATAATTATTCTACCGTCATTCTACTCTAATTCACATTCTTCATACTCTTTCTTCCCTTTTACTCATTGTCGCACCATTCTTATTTTTCTACTTCTACTTCTAGTTCTTTTCGCCACCGATGAAGCTATCAGTTATTCGGCAGACTCTGACTATTCTCTCGCTCTGGACTATTCCTTTGATGCGGCTAATTGAAAGTCTTCTTTTAAAAGAAGGGTTTTATTTGAAACCGATATTTATCCTTTCATGATTCCCATCATTGGAAAATTGGAGCCTTAAGACAACTTTGTAATTGCTACTCGCTTGGATTTTCATTCTCTTAATTAATTACGTAATACTTACTAAATCTATTTGGCATTGTTGGTAAATTAAAAATTTAATGTTAGTCATGGGTAATAATAAATAAGGAATTTATTAACGTAATTTAAAAGCTTTTTCAAGTTTCATTCGTTTTATTTGCCCCGTTTAGGTTAATTTTTTAAAGCCACGAATTATACCATTATGAATAAGCCGTACTAATATAAATAAATGTACATAATAATAAGACGAGTAGTAATAATTAACTTAGAGTTTAGAGAATACAATTTACCCTCAAATTATAAATACAAATACTTTTAGTAATTGCCAATGTAGTCGTCCTTCAAGGAACCTCTATTGTAATTTTAAATTATGTTAAATTCCTAGCGGTGAGACAAACAGAATGAATTCAAAGGAAAATCACTAAAAGGAAGATCGTCTGCTTCCTTTTCCTGCCAGTTCTTGTGTGTGCGACTTCCTCCACGTCAACTCCGGTCTTTTCCTTTTCTGCTAATCAAAGAGAATTCCCAAATTGCTCAGCATCTCCCTAAAGCCTCGCTTTCTCTTCCTTTCGTCCTTTCAGCCTTTCCTTCTTTTATTCTTCTTCTTCAGATGCTTCTTGACGTTAGTTTTGCTCTCTTGGTGAACGCCCAAGGCTTTATTAAAAAAATTAAAAGGCTTTTGAGCTTAGAGAAAGAGGAATCCTCATCGTCATCATTATTATTTTTTAATATTAATTTAATGCAACAAGATAGAAAAAGTAATTTTTCTTTTTCTTCTGTCCTCGGGGCCCTTTGCACCGTCAATTTATTGGTGCCATCCCGCCACCGCTTGACTGTGTTTTTGACAACTTTTCGACTTAATTTTGAGTTATTGCATTCCTACGAGGGCAAAATAATTGTTGTCCAAGTGCCGATCGGGTACTCATTAGGCTCTATGTTTACCTCCTTGTCCGCCAATTCACGTGAATTCTACATAAAATCGTGACATTCCAAAACACGGTAATTGGCATCGTCCGCCGCCTCGGATGGACACGCAAACCACAAGAAAAAAAAAGAATTACGAAATTCAATGGGGAAAGTTAAAAAAAACAAAAGGCAAACAAATTTAACCCAAGTATTTATTTTCTAGTGCAGTTGCTGTATTAATATAATTGTTATTTGACTGTTACGTGAGCTTAATTGAATCAAAAAAACATTGCAGCCATTGAGAGTGGAAATGAGGGAGGACACACAATTAAGTTGTTTTGACTGATTCTCAGTGAGTTTCACTGGCACCAACACAACTTGGAGCACCCCGGGGTACCCCTGATGTGCAGACCGGAGACTGGAAAATATACATAATCTTTGACAATTTGCAATTTCTTTACGAGAAAGGATACAATAAACCCGACGTTCCAGTTTATGCTTTGTCTTTTTCAGTACCCGCTTCCCTCACATCTCGGTGTCCACCACTCCAATGGCAAGTTCGAAAACAAAAAAAGAGAACAAATGAAGTAGAAATGAAGGAAGAATTTTCGAAAGGAGAAAGCAAAGGGGTTGAAATGTAAGGGTTGCTCACCATCCTATCAATGTCATCCTAAAAACAAGGAACTATTTCTCTAGATGACATCCGATATGTTTGGTCATTTAACAACCTGTCAGCAGTTGACTAAGCAACAATTTCCCTCGCTTTTCTATTGCCAAACCACCGGTGCAGGGAGTAGTGTGCAGCGCGTTAGGGTTGTTAGGGTTAGAATGGGATAATGTTCTGCCAGATCGAAAGAGAAAAATTTTGAATTCTTTACTAGGATGGACAAGATCAGTTATTACCTTTACCGAATTCTGATAATTAAAATTTGCACAATTCTTAAATGTAACCTTCGTAAGCAACAAACACATGAAAACAGTAGTCTGACTTAAATTTTGGACTTGGAAATGCAGTAAAACTCTTCCTTTGGGAGCTCGAAAAAACACACAGAAGAATAAAAATAAATAAACGAGAAATTAAGAGAGTTAATCAAGCTTGAGAAAGGAAAATTTATCAAGTTCGGGTCAACTCGACTGACTGTCTGTCCATCAGGCTGTCTACTCCAACACAGCAACCCCTCGGCCGTCTTTTTCGGCAGAAGAGGAGAGGGAGGGCCCGTGTGTGCTGGCAGCAGGACGTGGCAGCAGACAGAAGTTAGCGTTAACACTCGAGTCCGGAGGCGAGCTCATTTCCCGTTCTGCTGTTGTCTCGTGACACGTTTTCACAACTTTCACAAGATTCACTGGAATTTCTCATTTTGTTTCCTGTTTTGACAGGAAGTCGGTGGACGGATCGGTGAGCAAAACTTTGGTCCACCCCCTGCCCTTTCGACCCCTAAAACCATCACTTTTTCCTTTCTTTCTCACTTTGCTGCCGTCATCTTTCTCTAGCCATTGAACTTCTTATCAGTTCGCCTCACCGGTTGTGTTTTACTTTTTACTTTCTCTTCTTTTTTTTTTAATTCTAAATTTGACAGGTTCAAAACTCCTGTTATCAGTCTGGGGGAATGAGTGGTATTAATCCTGTTGCTATTTTTGCTCAGACGCGGTTGATTGAACGACTTTGGTGTGCCTGAGATATGCGACACTGCCTCAGCGATTCACGTAACTTCACCTTTCCAATTTAAAATAGATTTTTCGGGGCTCTTCTTTAAGGAGGACACATTTTTGTGGCTGAAATTGAAAAAATCCAAAATAGGAAGTGCGTCAACAGGCTTGAGGAATTCTAGGAAAGAGCATAAAAAGAAATAGTTAAATCGTTTCAACTAAGCTTTTGGAAACTGTCCAATCAATCCATTATATGATACTTCAACTTCTCAATCATAAAATATTATTATCATTATTTTTATTATTAACGGTCTCCTTGTGAAAATGTTGTCCTCCATTACCAAGCAGACGCCAGACGGTTTTTCAAAAGCGGTGCCCAGGCCCTGTGGCTATACTTGACAAAAAACAGTCTTAATATTGTGATAGTTCTTCTTCGGCAGTACCTGTAGCGTACCTGTCTGGATTTCTCACACTTCTCATCCTCCTGAGCGAGTTAAGCGAGTCTGTCAAAGACTTTCTTCGTCATTAAAAATCGTTTTGCTTCCCCGCTTCGTGGGTCATATCGTGCACAACCTCTTTTCCTTTCTCGATATTTCAGAGAAACCTTTTACGAACCCTGTTGTTTCATTAGAAACCGTGGGAAGGTGGTCAGGTGGCAGTTTCGTGTGTCCAGTTTCCAGGCATCTACCCTACAGGGTGCCCTGCTCTTCTCCTCTTACCTCTTTTGCTATCTTTCTCTACTTTTTGATTTATTTCGTCTTGAAATAGTTTGGTTTTTGCTTTTCTACTGATTTAAACGTTAGGATTTTTAAAGCGAATCAATTTGAACCCGAAAAAACAGGATAATTGCTGGCAATAGAATTACTGGAGATTCACTTACTTTATTATTTTCTCTACTCATGTAATACTTGCATTTCACAAGGGTTTTCTTGCCTTTTTTAAACATTTAGATGAGCAGTCCTCGTCTGCCATTTTTCCATTTCGTACGTCTCTTTCAATTCGTGTCAAAGTTACTCCTTCTGTTAAGCAAATTCATTTCTCGCCTATCAAATAAAACACTGTAACCACGTTAATAGTTTTAACATGAGATGTGTCCCATTACTTCTCTCGTTAATAGGTTCCGACATTGTTATTTTGAATTTATGATTTAAAAAATAACAAATAAAACCATCAATAGAAACGAACTATTGAACTATTGAAAATGACAATCACTTACAGTCTAATAAAGGTAGAGATAGAGTAGAACAAAGTTGGTCTACTTAAAACAGTTGTGTTAAATTAGGTACTACGGCAGTTTAATGAACAATAAATAGAAACAGACCTACGTGGAATAAATTTAGACCTTAAGGAACTATGTTAAATCCTTCTTTTATTCTGGGGTTATTTGGTTTAAGCAGTACCGCATTAAGAGGGAATGAAGGGATGAAAAACGCTCTGGCGAAAATCTATTTAGGTAACCCTCCCTTCACTCGGGGCATAGTTCGCCTTCGAATTAAAATTAAGTGGTAAACCTCGTTTTCGAATAGATGAAAATTGTCATAACCGTGAAATGTGCAAGAGGAACCGGAAAAGGAAAAGAAAAGTCTCAGTGCCACCACCCCCACCCCTGCCCGTTCCACACTGTACTTATGTGCCTCGTTCGGGTCACGGAGGATGCGTAAAAATAGTGGGGCCCCGGGGACTTCTTCGACATGATTAGTATTTGTCCCGTGCCGTCGCCTTTCTTATTTGACCTCTTGGAAGATCCTCTCATAAGAATTACTGCTCCTTTGAGGATTCCCTGGACAACTCTAGACAAATGAAAACCTACTGGTTCTAGACGTTTTTCCCTAAATTGTGGCTTCTCACCCGCGTTTCCACCCCAGTCCCCGGTAGTACCCCTTGTTTGCCTTTTCACGTCGTTCCATGTGATTCCTTCCAGAAAACTTCCATCTCGCCACACCAGCATGCAAATATGGCTTGTGCATACACAATGTGTGGGTTCAATTTTTTGTATTTTCATTTACATTCTTTCCATTTGCTCAAAACAAAAAGGAAATGTTTTATTTCCTGTTAAATTTGAGGGCTTCCTAAAAATTTTGTTTTCTCTACAAAGATTTTACGACTGACTGTTGTAGATATACATATATAAGTGCACCTGAAAAATTAATTTCATTAATAATTGTATTGTACATTGCAGGTTGTATGTAGGAGTGCGGTAACTAATTTGCTGAACTCATCAGACCTAAATGTCTTGTTAAAATAATACATAAAAGTCCTCTCATAAAAATAATTGCATAGTAATATCTATAAAAACCTAATTTTGCGTAAAACCTAGAAAACTACAGATTCCTACTCAAAGGAATTAAATAAAAAGACATTCTTAGACATTCTGTTAGTTCAAGAATGAGAATTTTAGTAGAGGGCGATGGAAAATAGACAAACTCTGGCAGCCATTTTGATTTTTCAGGCGACGATTTACCTGCCCTAGTAAATTAAAACTTTTTGCCCGACAAACAATTTTCTTCTAAATTTAATTTCCATTTTGGTTCATTCAAATCAACAGCTTGAGGACGTCATTTCTTCTTTCAGGGCCCCATTCATCCCATCAGTCTTTCCAGGCAACGACTACTGTCCTGCCATCTTAAAGAAAATTGCATTTCATCTGGTCCTCCACCTGTTACCGATTTTAACAATTTTCCACGGCGGCATACGAACGTGCAAGAAATACGGGATTAAGCTGGAAATTGAACCCACCGGCGTCCTTTCATCCCCATCAACCCCTTGACCTCTCCGGTGCATTTTTTATAGAAGAAATAAACGCATCTGTCTTCTCATTCCTTCATTTCAATTGCTTCTGCACTGCTTCAACGGAAATGCCTTTTCCGAGTTATCGGTCTGTAGTCACATCAAGGTGCACCAATGAGTTAAGACAAAACACAACAGGAAAGAATAAAAAGAAGACTAATTCAACGAGGTGAAAGAACAACAACAGCAGAAGTGAAATAAGAAAAAAAGGCCCAAGGCGTCAAGTGAAAAGGCAAAAAGGGGGATGCAGACAGGAACACGCTCACATAATTGTTCTTCAGAGTAGAAACTTGCTGTGTTTTCCCGTGCCCATCAACCCCCAGGAAGACGGTTGACATCGCTAACGACAGCCGTGGGGTAATTAAATTGGAGTTTGAGTTATGATTCCGGCATTTTCTTTCCTGAAAATCCCCAAACAACAACCCCAAGTACAAATATTAACTTTTCCTCTTAACTTACACATAATTATTCCTCGAGACAATGATGAACGGTAAGGAATGGGGATGAAAAAGGGTTAATAAAGCGGTGGCTCGCAAATCGGTTGCCAATTTTAAGCTGGAAGAATGGGTAACATGATGGAAAATTTGATTAGTGTTACCCAACAGTACTCATTGCAATAGGAGGCATGTTCAGGTACCCCTTGTGTTTGGGTTTCAATATGAGAAATTGTTCAACTGTATGTTCAGTAATTATAAAAGTTTCCTTTTGTATCCTCTTTATCACCTGTAATAGGTAACTTGCTTCAAGAACTTATTAAGGGAACATGAGTTCTTCAGTACCAGTACCTTCAAGAATCTTCTCCTTTACTGCCAACACCTAAAGTGGTCGCTGTCGTTGCTTACCGCTACTTCCGTCACACAAATTATTCTTCGTACTTTATCTATTGAAATTTTTATACTCACAAGTTAGACAGTGTAACATAAGCTGCCAAATTTGCCGTCGAAAAATCAGAATTGTATTGCCATTCATTGCCATTTTCACATAAACCAAAATTTAGCGGGGCAGGACAGTGTAACGCAGAGAAGGTAAAACATTTTCCGGAAAGCAATAAACCAGCAGAGTGAGAAAGGCCATAACTCAAGAGCAAGGAAACATTAGTCGGAGCAGTTTGACGTGGTCGTCTTAAGAAACAAATGACCTCTTTTGCTAAGGCCCTGGAAATTTTCCCACCAGGGCCCACCTCACACCCTACTGGGGCGGACTGCCATGACTAGCCTACGAGAGGTAACACATCGCTTTACGAGCTTTCCTTTAATTATCTTGGACAATGAGGGGTTGAAAAAGACATAAACCAAGTTTCGCGTTTCGGACTTCATTGCAGTTTCCGCAATAAAACAACAATGGAGTCTTCATTTTCGAATTATTACCTGTTTAGGTGGTAGGGTAAGAAAAAGACCTTTGACTAGGAATTTTTCTAGGGTTAGTTAGGTTACAAATGGGAAAATTCAACTTTCCTCTCTCGAGCAGTCATCGACCTCAGTCACCGTGATTTTAAATTAGAATAAAAACAACGGAAAAGGCAACCTCTCGAGCCATGCTATAAAACTACAATTAATTAACGCCGCAGAACGTCTGGGAAGAATTTATAAACAATAAAAACTGGTAATTAGATAAAAACAAAGAAGACCGAAATGAAGTGAGCCTACCGAGAGAAAAAAATTTTAATTATCCAATGAGATCAATCAGTTGTCAACGAACTGAGGGCAATCGCACCTTAAAAAGGTACAGAGTAGGTTCGAGTGGGGAAGAGGATAGTTTCGTCCAACATAATCTTTTAACTTTAATACGTGAACTCGTTCGGATGTGACTGCGTGAGAATTTCGCTTTAGTAACAGGTAATTGGATACATTACAATCGGTTACGGTAGCTTTTGACTGGCGAGTACCATCCGTTAAAAATTTATCCGGGTAGTTTACGGGACGAATTTCTTGTGGGCTAATTAATTTCTTTGAGTTTAACTGTTAGGCCTCGGATTACCGAGTAAGTACCGAGTTGCCCTGACGGAAATCAAAAGGTTTCGACAGACCGGGCCCATTTGCTCGAATGACAGCAGTCGATGGCACACGGCCCTGATCACCCTACTTCGTCACGCCTTATAAATTAAGAGCTGGAAGAAGGTAAAGAGATGGAGGACCTGTACGACCCGGGTGAAACTCATTTGATGAGTGATGGATGACCAGGATTTGCCATCGGCTCTTTGCCCCCTGTGACACATTGCCCAGGGAAAGGTCGTTATCGACTTCAACCCCCGAAAACGCGGGCGAATTCCACCCTGCCACGGCTACCGCCCTCACGGAAATTCTTCCTTCTGTTAATTTACACCGGGATAATGGCTTTCTAACAAAGATGAGGATCGTTTTGAGCTTTTTCTATTCCACTCACCAAAATCGAACTACGGCAGGGAAAATTTCAAGTGACGAAAGCCTAAAGGCACAACGTGGCGGATCGGGAGTGCTGAAGACCATTTTGGAGGAGCCCTGAGGGACCATTCCTATGACCAGGTACTACCTCACTCAGACGAACATCTACTTCTATTTTACGAAATGCAAAATATCGATGGAACGAGTTTACTTGCTGCCAGTTTTTTACTTTGGGCAGCCTCTGGGACCCCCGTCTAATTCTGAGTGTCCATACTGATCCATTCGTCTCGTTCTTAATCCCCTCTATCCCTTTTTTCATACCAATACCTTCATTTCCTATCTGCCTAACACAAAACCGCATATGGACATTGGCAAAAGGGATGAATTATCCTTTTCCTTTTGGGTTTTTCATTTCCGGTCTCGGTGGAATAAAGCAGAAAGCAGAGGAAAGATGGCGAGGGAAAAAGTGTAAAACAAGCTGCTAGTATTTATGGCACGTATTTTAGGGTTTCGGCAGTGCCGCGTGAGAAAACCGTTTCAGGGTGTCACGCGGGGCCGAGGACGGACGATGGTGTGAGGGTCCAAGACTCAAAGGTCTATCGTCAAAGGAAAACTCAAATGGCGCAATGAATCTTAACCCTTAGAAAATTCAATGGAAAACAATGTTCTGCTTTCTTAAATTTTCCTTTTCATCTCACGAACGGAAACTCGTCGTTTCTTCTCTGCTCACTTCCTTCCTGTTGCTACCCTAAGGGAAAGAAATGGGCCACTTAAGAGACCCTTGGGGTGATTTTTTTCTCAGTTTGTCACCTGGGCATTCATTGTCAGACGGAATTTAAATTGCCATTTTCAAACATGTCGTGGGTACATGAAATTTCGAACTTTTCTGGAGAAATTTATTCTACTAAACCTTAGACTTCCTTAAATCTTTAGACAACCATTGAGAGATCTCAATGAGAGTAAGTGAAAAACTAAGAAATCGAACGATCAAAAGGGATCAACAAAACAGAAATGCAATATGATATTACAAAGAGTAAACACAAATTATAAAATCCTTCACGTGGGAAAAGTTGTAACAAAAGGAGGGACTCGTCTGTGCTACGAAACAATACTTCATAGAAAATAACACGGACAGGTCTTTACTACAATGCATATATAGTTCCTTGTTGCTGCTGACACTCTCGGACTTTTGAGAATTTTTCATCCAAAGAGATGATTCATTGTAGCGACATTGTTTCTCGTTCCGGTACAGACACATCATTTGCATGTTTGGGGCTGGAGTAGCACCTCCAGCCAAGAGAGGAGTAATTAAAAGAACCTTCCTCCTCTTGAGGTTGGGGTCGGTTTGGGTACCCATCGCATGTTGTGCCGAGCAAAGGGACCCCAGAGGCCATTTTCCCTGAATCGGCTTGACAGCTTACGTTTGCTCAATCATTCAGGGATTGTACAAGGATGAATGTTAGTCTGTAAACAATGTGTCTCAGTCCCCGTTTCATTTAGCACAAAGAGATGTTATTTAAACATTCAAGGTTTGTTAGTCTTGCTGAAGAGACTGTCACCCATACCACAGCATTCCCTCCGACATGCTGTTTATTAAATGGCCTCATCTCTTGTGAATGAGGAAAACTTTACTTCATTTTTACAGCCTGGGTAACTTGTACTATTTTTACATTTATGTTGCATTCCTCCCTTTCTGTTCGTATCTTTTGGTGTGTTCCCAATCGAATTCCCAGGGCATTGTCCACATGATGTAACTGAGTAAACCTTATTTATTTAATAAAAATGATTTATCGTATTTTTAGTTTTGGCTAGTGGAAAAATATCACGTTAATTGCAAAAGTCCTAAAGTCCTCTTCCCCGCACTACTTCACTTGAGGTATTCTGCAATTTTTAAAGTTCTCAGTGAAAACCGGTGATTACTTACTGAAGCAATACCTGATAACTATTAATCAGCGACTCGTTTTAATAGAAATCAATAAGTTATTATTACCCGTGTAATTTACAAGGAAAAATGTTCGACGGACAGGCATTTACGAAACATTCAACCAATCTGAAATTAACAGGTTTGTCGGGTCATTTGGGTTTTAGAGCGTCCTTCCAACCCCACAGGAAATCATCCGACTCTACGGTTTTCCTGGGCAATGTCGGTTTTTCCCCGGCCGAGACGGAAAACTGTAAATCTGGAGCATTCGGTCTCAACGGACTAGGAATTTCCTTCCCGACAATTAATTTATTTGCTACATTAATTCCGTAGCGACAGAGTAATTAAACAACAGTTACGCACTAACAATGGGGTACAACAGCAGAGTGGGACTCCATTTCCATCAGGGGGACTTTTAAATTTTCTATGACTCTGTGAGATTCCTTCTTTTTTAAATTATTGCTCCAACTCTGAACACTTTATTTATTTTACATCGTTTTTCTTCAGCGTTCAATTTATTAGCCCACGGGAAAAAAAAGATCTAATGGTTAATTCTCATTCTTTCAGTTATCTTGAAAAAGCTCACATTCGAACATTCAAAAGGACAAATGAGACAATTCCTACGAGTAACGAGGGACAGAGAGAAGTCAACCGAGGAAGCTGCCTCCACTGCCAGAATGAATTATTTTTAATTACTTTTAATAATTTTACACTTACCAACCTTACAAATGAGAATTATGTTCAACTTAAAGAATTGGGTCAAAGGATGAAAAAGAGAAGTTAAACTTGTGAAGTCAATGCGGAAGGGACACACCGGACCGATGGAGTTTTCCAATCCGAAAAGCTGAAGAATGAAGAGAACAAAATAGACAAATGAAAGGGGATGAATATGAAAAGGGAATAGATGGATGAGGAGAAAGATAGAAAGAGGATAGAGAAGGAAGAAGGGCCAAAGCATTTTATCTTTAGAAAAAAACGACAGCGGGAAAGCTTTGACAAAGCACTTGTCATCTGGTAGGAACCATATGGCCCCCGTTGATTTCTACGATTTAGACCGTAACACTTTTCTATTAGAAATCGAAATACGTTTTATATTTTTTCTTAACTTTCTAAGTGACTTTCTCCGGTCGGAGCCAAAAGCTTTTACACACGCACACCCGGTTTTTTATTTAACCCGAAGTTTCTATTTTTGTTTTGATTCAAAAATTCGACCCGTGTACATTCTAATTACGAGATCGCGTTGGGTGTTCCTGCCGTCAATACAACGAGCTACGTACAGTAATATAATATTTAATAAAGACTACACGACAGATCTACAAGACACGTTTTATTTTTTTATGTATTTTTTTTCTTTTACTACGACTGAGACTGCCAGATTGAGAGGACCCAAGTCACAGCCTCTTTGAACTTAACCCTTTCCTTTTGTTTATTTGGTTATGAAGCTTCTGTACCGTCTGGTCAAATTCTAATTATCCAACATCACGAGTTTCGAAGGAGACATCGCGTTGCTATTCATGCAAGTTACGTCATTCTTCGTTGGACCGATTACACTTTGATCCTAACCTGTTTCCCATTCTCTGTATTTTTCTTGTTTTTCTATTCTCGTGTACTTTTTTACTTTTAATATAAAGGAGCAAGAGATATACACTTTTGACTGTCAGGTTTACTTCAACTGACTTTCTGGACCTCACGCTGCTCTAATGTCTTCACCACATGTCTGTGACACATCTAAACCCCAGTTTTCTTCAGGTTCCACGACGACAAAGTGGACGGATGTGATTTTGTGTAGCTACGCTTCTGCCCATTGCTCAAGTGACAGGTCCATCATGTGATGTGCCCCCATGCGTCTCACCCTTGGGTTGGACAGAATGAATTTGTCTCCGAAATATGATCCGTACGGTGAGTTCCGTGCCAAAGTCTGCAGGAAGATGTCACTCGACTTGCCGATGCGGGCGGTCTGGAAACGTCAACTTCTTGTCAGGGTCCGTCAATGTCACACATCACGCTGAGACATTACTTAAAATATCGGACTGACTTCCAACTAATTTAGTCATTTGTCAGGATATTTCCATTTGGTAAACTCAGGCCAAGTCATTTCGTCTTGGTCCCCCTTGGTCAACTCCCCCTCACATTCTTAAGATTTAAGTTTCGGGTACTCCACGAGGTAGCTGAGGTGAGCTACGTTCCTGGGCCAGGCTAGGGTCCTAGTGTCTTTGGCGACCCCAACTTAATAGGACGCACTCAACTTCGTGAAGGGCAAAATGATATTGTTCGATGGGGTCCATCATTTCACACCCATGTCTGCGATGTAACCGTTAATATCATGTGGTCGTAATGACTTTTTAAATGTTTTAAAAGCTGCAAATGGTTCGTACATCCCATTTTTAGAGCGGAAACGTGATCCGATTGTATATAGAACCTTATAGAAAGAGTCTCTTATCCGTAGGCTGCCATAACACCACCACCATTGGTTTTAAGAGTTTCTTTGTTATTGGGCGACCACCACATGACTCAAAAGTAATTGCCACCAAAAACCAATTGATATTGCACTGCGGTGAGTGAATACTTCAATTGTAGTCAAACTACAAGGCTTTCATTTTTCACAGCACGTTCTTTTATTTCTCTTACTTTTTGTCTTTCTTTCACAAGGTGGTGTACCTCTTGCCCGTATCCAAACATTATTCTTACGTTTCACTGTTGTATTGTGTCAAATTCGGTGTCCATCTTATGTATCGCAACATCAGTAAAATACAAATTTGACTCTTGCTATTATTTGTTGTATTTCATTTTTATTTTAATTTTGTTTAAAATCCCTTGCAATTCGTTCGTTGCTGTTGACATTCTGTTCTCACCCACACGTTTTCTTCTTTTTCTCTTTGATGAATGCCTCTTCTCCCTGTTTGACATGTGCCTCTTCCCGGAAGGAAGAGAAAAAAATTATTATGTTTAATCGAGTTTGAGCAACGGTCAGAAATGAAAATTTCTATTTCGAGAGAAACTTTCTATGGAATAGAAAAGGAAGTTGAATTGGACATAATTTCCAGAAACATAATGTGCAATAGAATTATAATGAGAAACTACATAGCTGTTTTATGTACAAGAGGGAATTTTTAGGTGCGGAAAAATGTAGAGGCAAGGCGGTGCCGAGGTGGTCATCAAACAGACAACTCGTAAATCGGCCATTTTATCGGTGATACATAACAAAAGCAGGAAAATATATAAATGTCAATGCCACCCGGGAGAACCCTTACAATGACATATTTATATTAATTTTGATGTGAGACGTAATTTACGTAAGTGAACTTGTTTCCGTGTCTTATAAGTGCTTTTCCTTTTTCTTCTTTTCTGTGTCTCATATAGAATTCAGGATGTAAGTTAAGTTGGCCAACTAATTTCGGTATATAGACAAAATGAAGTTTGAAAGCACTTTCGCCATGACTAGTTTATGAACGAAGCTTTCTTTCCGTCCGAACGTGACTTCCATTATAATGCTGTTTTAGAAAAGATAATGAAATACAGACTCCTCACCACCTTCCGTCTTCTTCCTCTTCTTCTGCTTCACCATCCCCATGCCTTGTGAAATGTAAACATCCCCCTTGATGCCAGCCAAAGCGCAGATTTAGTTTATTGGCCGTCACCCGTTTAGTCGGTAAACTGAACTCGGTGAACTGCAATAGGAAATCTTATGTAGTGACGGTGCAATGACAACCAACCTTTCCTCGTTGTTGGACAGAAGTCTTTTACACAGGACTGAGTAGGACCGTTAGACAAATTATAAGTCGGCCGAAGGAATTTAAAGTGTTGGATGCTTTTCTAATTAAAATAATAAATAAATGAAGTAATATTTTTTTAATATTGAATCTTGAATGTAGTAATTTAACAATTTTATTCTCTTTCTCAGTTCTTCCTCAAGCAGAAGTCTCTTAACCAAATAGTTATTGAGTAAGAAATTTATTTCCTAAGTTCAACTACGACAACTAAATCAGTCGTCTGTGTACTTTCTGAAGAGTCAAAGTTGTTTTAATTTAGTTTCTGACGTGCCGGGTGATGTGGTCTGCTCCTTTTGGCAAAATCTCTGACCCTAAGCAGGTCTTAAGTGGCTTCCACTTTGCTCTTTCCTCCCAAGGTGTTCACCCCCTGGTCCCTTTATTGGTTTACTGGGAATTGAAAGAGTCCTGAGGACCAAATAGAAGTTAATTACTGATCTCCTCTGTTTGAAAGTTCCAACAGCTGAGCTTTCTACGTGATGAAACAGGAAAAAAAAATCCCGGCTACTTTCAGACATTTCAGACTCCCAACTTTTATGTTCCTGCGAAGAAATTTCAATTTATTTATTATTTTATTTCTTTCTTTCTTTCTTCCTAGATAAACGAGCACAAGAAATAGAATAAAGTGGAAGGTGAGAAATACAGAAGAAAAGAAAGAAGAGGATTTTTGCATCGAATTGCATGACATTCAATTAATTAAATTGAAAATTATTTATTTTGCCCTATGCTGTTGTTCTTTTCAGGCATTTCCGACAGGTACCACTTGTCACTGGTCAATTTATCTTTCTCTCAAAAAATATAATTTCTAGTAAAACATTTTGTAATTCTCAGTGCTCAAGAACGTGGCAATACGTCGCAAACCAAACAAATCGACGTGGCAACTGAACTTGAAATTAAATCAAAATTCAGTTTATATTTTCTCAAGTTCTGTCTTTTTCACAAAAATTCATTTAATTTTCAATCACATTAAACCTGATGTACACACTAATTTCACTAATTCTGCTGTAATTCCTTGTGCGTGTTAAATAAAGTATGGATTTAATCCCACTCTTTACATGTATATTTTCTCTCGACCAGTTAAAATAAAAACAAGAGTCAAGTGTTTCCATCCACCGAAGTTAGTCATCTAATTACTTCTCTACAAGTTTGATTTTTCCAACATTTCTTTTAAATAGAATGTGAATCTGCTTCTCTGGCTGCACATTTTCTATTTTTATCTTACTTTTACATTCCGTGAGCCAGTATAACATTTTTATGTATACGGTGTTACATAATTAATTTTAGTTAATTTAAATCTTCTTTACGTTTGTTGTCTTCTTCTCTGGAGCCATCTTCAGTGAAAACTAACCAAAATTTGAACTCACTTATTATGTCGACCAGTTCTTTCTGCCCAAGAATATGTTGCTTTCAGAGGTACTGGTTCAAATGAACATTAAATGCAAAATGAGAAATTATTACCAGTTACATAAATTTGTTACACAATGGATAATAATGCATAAAGCAATGACCCAGAAATAACGATCAATATTTCTAATAAATTAATAAACCCAAATATATGTATATATATTATACTATTATATATAACTATGCATCTTTTTTTATTCCACAAAATTGACACAACTGAACCCAAGTAATTGAAATATTGCCAAGGTACCAAGTTCTAGTCGCTAGTGCAGAGTCTGTATTTTCATAAAAATTTTCTCTAAATCCAAAGTCTGTGAAATATTTAGATAGAACAAAGGACACCAACTATGAAATTTTATAGTAATATTATCAAATAGAATTTATGTGTGAACGTTTTTCGGAGAGTTAGCAATCAGAAGATTTATAAAATTTGCAAAATATTGGAAGAAAGAGTTCAGAAACGCAGGATGTGCTGCGAGAGACCACAATGTAACGAAATAAAATAATCCGTGGAGAAACAAGAAAGAAGAATGTGATAGGCATGTTTGACGTGGAATTTAATGAATGACACTACAACGTGTGGAAATGAATTAAATATATACGAATTAAAGCACAGAAATATATCAGGGAACTCAAAGGTAAAAAATACTATGTAAGCTGCACAGGTACCCTCTCCAAATTTGACATTCCTTTTTCTCTTCTCTCCTGCCTCCCTCCTAAATTTCTCATTCAGTTTTAAGGTACAGGTTGCTTCCAACTTATACAAAAATCACTCTAAAATTCTTGCAGATCCGTGGAATATTTTTACATTTTGTTTTAATTAATAAATTGGACTTAACTACTGAGTCAATCCGTTTCTGACACCTTTCACATCATTCAGTCGACTTGGTCTTCTTTCTTTCCACGACCATCGTCGTCATTCTCAGGACTTTTCTTTAAAGGCAGAAGATGTGAAATTTCCATCGTCGATCATCCATCGATCTTCAGAGTATCGTGACCGGTTGCCCCAACTTGGCCACAACTCATGTCGTAACCCACCCATCACGCCACCATTTGGTGGGGAAATGAACTTTACAAAAAAAACAATTTCAAATGAAAATACAACCGACCAGGTATGAGGCGTCCACTTTTTTTGTCGTTTAGATCACGTCGGCTGCGTATTTTAATGAATCAGAATTTACGAAAAATATACATATGTACACACAATCCAAGAAAGACACTTTCGATGGTAGTCTTCTATCAACTTCGTACCCGCCGCAGCGCTTGCACTCATTGACTATGTGCCACAAAGGAACAAAGGAATTTTGGCCGAAAACCCACGACTGATTCGTGGGTCCGTAGAGGAGGGAAAGACACAATCAAACCAGACATATTGGTGGGACCTAACAGGTAGATGAGGGACGGGTACCAGGCGAAGGTGTCACGCTTCCGAAAATTACTCTTCCCAAAGAAAGAAGTGGAAAAATATGAAAACAAACAGACCCAATGGGATGAGATGAAATCAAATGAGAGTTAATCGAACGTGAACGCAATCGAAGGGCAACAATCAAAAATCGACAAAGCCGTGGCCACCACCATCCTAGGGGTCATCACCAACGTCTGATTTTCATCGGCAAATTAAAATTGCTCGCACAGTTCGAGCCGAAGAGAGAGAGAGAGAGAGAGACATGGGAGTGAAGACATCTAATGTCACGTCTCGAACTAATGACAAGTTAACAATTCTAATGACACGTTATTCGCCTTGTTAGTCTCTTCTTTATTTGTACAGCGTGATCGTTCGCCTCTCCGGGTCCCCGAAGATCGGTGAACAACAACAATAATCATCATCATTGGCCTTTAGTGGTCTCTCTCTCTCTCTCTCTCTCTCTCTCTCTCCTACTTGCACTTTGCCTATTTTACTGTTCTTCTCACTCCTCCACACACATCGTTCCGAGTCAGCCCTGCCAACCTCCTTCTGCCCTTCCCCGAAGTAAACGGCCATCCAACACGGACGTGTACCTTTCTTCAGCACCTCTCTACCTTATTATTTTAATATTTTACATCTTCGTGCATATGAGAATGTTTTCCTTTTTTAAATCTCCACCTCTTAGTCCGCTCCGCTTTCTTTCACTCCATTTTGTCTGAGACATGGCAGGGGTACACCTGGGGTTAACAAAGTCATCCTCGTGATGGCGATAACTTTTAACGACTTCACGCGATGGAACGTCAGACGAAAGTGGGTTTGCGATTGCTGCTGCATTTCATGGGATCTTAACCCCGGTCCACAGAGAAGAGAAAAGAGATCGATTAGGTGTTAGATCACAACAAAAATTCTATAATGTACAAATGGTATGACATTGATTTTCACAGTCCGTTTGCTCTGAATGGAATGACAATAGTTGCAGATGTTGGGTGCATGGCTGTTGTGATCGTCTGTGGTTCCTGCTGCTGTTGCACTTCTGGCACGATTGTCACGGGACAGGTGTAGCACATCGTATCTTTGCTTTTGCCCATGTGAGTTTGTCGTTTTTCATTTTCTTCTCGTTTCTTCTTCGGGCACTCGAAGTCGGACGGCGTGTCACAGACCGCGTGAGATAGGGCCAAGGCCTCTCTTTTAGTTTCTATCAGAAAATCTTCAGATCTTTTCAGAAGTTGATCAAAATTCTCTTCTGATTGGGTAATGGCTTTATCGTACTCCATCCTGAACTCCGACTTCTTCTTCAGATTAGCATTAAGAATAGAAATGCGATCTTTCAGCTTGTTCATCTCACTCGTCAACTGGGCTTTTTCTATTTCGTCGCAGCTTATGTCCTTCTGTAGTTCTAGTCTCTTAGTCTTGAGGTGTTCCACCACGTTTCTTATGGCTGTCTGGTAGTCACGAGTGCTTTCCCCTGATGTGTCCACTTTTCCCATGTCCCTCGACTCAGCCTATCTACACGTTTGACCTATTCAGAAATATTTACATTTAATGAAAGATAAAATTTATAAACACAAGCAGTCACACGCATCCATGCATACTTTGTCTGTATCACCGAGACTATTTTTCACGTACGACTTAAAAATCAAAACAGAACGAATGGAATAAATTTAGTTCTTACAGTGGATTATCTTCAACAAAAATCTTGTTTTAGAAAACACAAAACTTACAAGAGACTGAATGTTAAAATATTCGACACAGAATGAAGATGCTGAAGGAAATCGGTAAGAAAGTGCGAGACTAATAACAAAGGAGGAAATGAAAAGTGATAGATGAGACAGAAATAAAACAGAACAAAAGAAAAGAAAACCTTCAATGGGCCAACTGGACCTGGAAAACTCAAAGGGAGCAAAAGAAGCCTATGAAAAACGGTATAAATCCTAATGGGACGGCAAGAAAAGCAAACCAGAATGTTTCAAGAACGAAGACCCGAACGAGAAACGAGTACCCAGAGAGTACCAGCTCAAATAGTAGAGATACCCATAAAGTTGTAGGCAAGGGGCGGCCATTAAAAAGAAATTCTCCTCAGAATGGAAAAGAAAAATTTTACAACGGCGTGCGAAAATCTCGGCCTCCAATTAAGGCCTTTACACTATTCTCTCTCTCTCTCTCTCTCTCTCTCTGCTTACCAATTAATGGCTCGCACTAAAGAAAAAGAAGACGAAGAATGAAAGGTGACCAAATCTGTTTAATTTAAGATTAAAATAATTAAAGTGGCGGTCACTTTGGCCCAAACTGATCGAATTGATTAAATCGACGATCGCCGATTGCCGTCGCGATCTTCTTCTTCTTTCTTTTTGGATACGTCAAAATTTGACTTGGTGGAAAACTAAAGTTAGACTTTTCCTTCAGAACATCATCGCCGAGTGTCAAAAATGTTAAAAAGCACAACAGAAATAACCGAAATGTGAGGTCACCCTTGAGGTTGTTTAGGGGGGAGAGGAGGGTGAGTAAGAAAGTCATCATTTTGGACGTCACAGCAGCGTGACAAAATGCAGCGCGCGATGACGCAAACAGATCATCTGGTGTTGTTCGCCAGATCTTCCCAGAGATTCAGTTGCCAAATCTGCATTTTGTCGCAGATTCTGAGAGCTCTGATGTCTCTGAACATTCAAACTTGAGTTTCAGACACTCTGGGACCACTGCGTTGAACACCACGGGGTGCACAACCGTTGTCCACAAGTAAACAAAATACCGCGGAAAATAATTACGCATTGAGAAATGCAAAATTATTGTAGAAACCCGTCAAAGAAGTAGAAATTCTCATCAACCAGAAAAAAGGTGTAAAGAATAATAATAAAACAGAGTGAGCGGTTCAATCAAAGCCTGCAGGTTCACAACGTTGATACCTTATTATTAAGGTACGGGTACTTATTTAGGCGGTCGTAATGAGGTGTTAACAAATATTTGTTATTCCTTTTACATTCTCTCTTCCTTTATACTCCTCTCTCTCTCTCTCTTTTCACAGATAAATGGAAACTCGTGTTGTCAGGCATTGAATGAGTAGTACCTGTGCGGGAGCGAAGACAGACGGAAAGCAAATTGAAAGTAAAATATCATAACTCCGTTGTTCCTGGATGACCCGTCCTCCGGTAGTCCTCCGGTGGGTGGGTGCACAGTACCTGAACTCACACCCAAAAGTAAACAAGGTTGAACAGAAGGAAGAAATAACAATTTATGAATAATTAATTACGTGAGATTATTATCCAAGTTCAACAAGTAGAATGAATCTCTGAGGATGCACAGAATGCGAAAGCAAACTCTTTACTGTATGTAAATTGCGTCGGTTAATGACTTTAATTGATCAACTGTGTAACTTTGATCGCGATTGACTTGGTCAACAAGAAAGTTATAACGAGCGAAATTTAACCTTCTTACTAGGACTTGTTAAGAAAAAAAAGTTCTCTTTCATTCAATTTTCCTTTTTCTTGGTGGCTTCCTTTCTTCCACCTCTTCTGCTCTTAATCTTATTTAATGATACTTTTTTTTCTTGTTTTTTTGGAAAGTTTCCCCCGGTCAACCGGGAGCTCCCGCTTATTAATTTCATTAAGTCACTCTCATCGACGGGTATTCATTAAAACACGAGGTTCTTTCGAATTAATTTTGGATGAGAGTGGAAGAGAGTAAAAAATGGCTGCGAAACTCAACTAGAAAACTAAAAGACAAAGAACGTCAGTGAAGTGACAAAATAAGATGAGATATTACCACTGCGGTAGGAAACCTCCAGAGGAGTAATGGAAAGGTAGTAGATGGTGCAGAATCGATAACAGAAAGAGCAGCGCAGGAAATGCTTGGCACTAGGAGGAAGGCAAATGGAACACCAAAGGATGGATGGAAAATAAAGTCGACAGGTAGAAAGGCAGTGCAGGTGTTTCAGGCGCAGAAAGTGACCACTTGAATCACCAGAGAAGTGAACAACGCTTTTAAGAGACAGATCTTTAACGGGTAGTTCATAAAAGCCAGGGTGTGAGTTCCACAAAGGAAATATAAGTGAGTCTGTCATCGACGGTATGACTTGCAACTTTCCTGCATGACAGGATTTCTTCTTTTAAGGATCGTTTTACTTAAATTTTGTATTCTAATTAAACACAATTGTCGATGCCTGATGATGACATTATTCAGTTCCAGTGTAGGAAGTAGAAGTACAAAATAAAATGTACGAATAGGAGGAGGGTGCCTGTGAGTGAGTTGCCAGTCACTTCAAATTGAACAAAATCCACGTAAAGAATTTAATTGAACTGAATAAGCAAATATGGATGGTGATGGTCGTGGAAGCAGATTGTCAGTCAGACAGAAGCCCATGAAAAATACCAAAAATAACAGTTAGATCGACTAGATTAGACCAAAATTATATTTTAGTTGATAATTACAGTTTATGTTTCAGTCTCAGTCTGTCGTCTCTTTGTAAGGATGTCGGTGGATTGTTTGAGCCGAAAAGGAAGAGAACCTTTTAAATAATTTCACCTGAAGAGGTTCAGCAAAATGGCCTCAGGTTTTATCTGACATTTTTATCAAAATTCGTGGTCAGTCAGCCAATATGTTCTATTATAGATATTTGTATTATTTTTTTTTAAAAAGGACCGATTAGGGTCAAAATTTTACTCCCTTTCGTCGAAGCTTCTTTCACCAAAGCTATTTTTTTTGCAAGTTTTATTTTCCTTGGTGGTTTTCGTGTCAACAGTAAACAAATTCTGACCTGTCTCTTCTGCTTCTGTTCTGCTGCTCCTGACCAACATCAAATTAGTTAGGAGAGGTGATGCATTTGGTTTCCGGTTCATTCAGGCTGGTTTACCTGAACCGAAAAATTCCTTTGCCTTGTACGTCGACTCCATTAAAATTATAAATTATCTTTAAAAATATTAAAAATACATCGAAAACTACTGCGCCTGACTCTCAGATTGATTCTTCGAATGTAACCGTCAACAACACTTACCGTCCTCTACAACGAATTACTAATACCGCAGTAACATCATTATACATTTATAACAAACAAATAAAAAGTAAAAACTTAGTTTTATTTAAGTTAACGGTTAATCACTCCGGTAAGAGGCAACAATGAGAAATAAAATAAAAACCGGTTAGTTTCTCTTAAAGCAGCTTTCATCTCGCTTTTTAAATCGTTTTATTAAAGTAACGGAGACTTCTTGACGGTGTTTTATGATTTTCAAAAATTTAGCATTTCATTCATCCCCCATGAAATGTTCACCGTTTTTCTAATTGGAAGGTTGTTGAATTAGACTAGGAAATGAGGTTGACAAGGTTTCCCGAGGGAAATCCAACCTCTTTGAGCCAGTCGGGTGGGGTGAGGTCCATGTTGTCCCGGGGACAACAGACAAGGGTTGACACCGTCAGGGTGTGCTTTCCTTGCCTTCGACCCTGCGTCTTCAATCATCCATTTCAGAGCGATTACATTAATTTTTCAATTTTCTCCTATTGCAGCTAATTCATCATGGATAATGGGGGTTTGGGGGTGGTTGTAGTTAACTTAACAGTCTTACTGGCTGTCTCTCAGAAGCATAAAACACCAGATAAAAATCATATTAAACAATAAAATTTGAACTTTCACATTCTAATTTTCCTTTATGCCTATCTAGTTGTTGCTTATAACTCTCTAATTTCTCAGTTTGTGTAAATTCAGTACTTTTTATTCTATTATATATTTATATAATTACACAAAATGTACTACACACAACCTGGGTCCTGGGTCGTGCCTGACAAGACAAAAGGAAAGAAAAAAATAAAATTTTCCTCTTAATTACGTACAGGTGCAAGTAGAAAACAAATTTTAGAAAAGCAAAGCCGCAAACCGACAACTTTATGTATTGTCCGTGGGTACAATAAAAATTGAAAATTTAATGTTTGGAAAGTTCAAAGGTGCATGAAAGTGGCGGTACCTGGGGCGGTACCTGAAGACCCTGATTTTGCCAAATCGCTCCGAAGCAAAATTGAAGAATAGAAAATCTGCTTAGTCAACAAGAAGATTGTGATGTTGATATGCAGCCACGGTCATTAGATATGTTATGTTTTGATGTTGACGAGACCAAGACGATTGCGGTGAAGTACGCGAAGGATGTAATTTTTGTAACACGTGATCTTTTGGAAATTTAACAGTTTTTAATGACAAATAATATTGAAAATCGATTTAACTGGTCATCTTATGCTTTCAATGACCTCACATTTGACCGACACTCATCTGAGCCTTCCCGCCTTGTCGCGGTTTCAGGCTTTGCAACCTCCCATTGATAGGACAAAAAGCAGTTGGAAAAAACATTAAAATGAATCTGCGGATAGAAAAAGGGTCATGGAAGAATTGACTGAAGAAATAGTTTATCTATTAGAGAAGGCAAAGTACACTAAATATTAGGTGTTTGAAATTCGTTAGGAGAAACAGCCGGAAGTCGGTTCATAGCGTAATAGCCGGAAATGAATTTCTGCGGTGAGAAAATTGTCGCTGGCTCGACAGCAGGAGACAGACGAGTTTTTCTGAAATTTGAAAAGAAATAAAAACACAATTGTAAATGAGAAATCGGTTCGGGGCCGGCAAAAGAAAAGGTCAGTTATTTGAATTAATAGAAAAAGCTTTTAAAGGAGCCGAGTAGCCGCCAGGTACCCCCCAGAGGGCACCAATCAATTATCGATCTTATTGATTTCTTTCTCTCTCCTTCCTCATCTTTCTTCCTTCCATTTAAATTATTCAACTGGTTAATTAATCGACTTGTAGAGTACGTAAAGAAGGCGGCTGCGGACGGGATCAGTGAGTAGTTCTGATCGGGTACCTCAATCACAATCCTCCTGTCATGTATCAATCATTGTCACAGGGGTTTATGAGTGCGGTATTAATGGGGATGCTTTCCTCCTATTTAACCGATCGTCCTGTTAACGCCCAGGATAAATGTTTCCATCTCCACGTGTACACGAGTTTCTTATAATCACTACAACTTCCAGTGCCCAGCGTATAAAAACTTAAGGAACAACAGTAAATATTATTGTCGCGTAAAATCTAGAAAAATGCAAATCAATTAAATGATTCCCGTTTTATTACATGTATATATAAATGTTTGTGTGTCACTGTTTGCTTTACGGTTTCATCAAACACATTCTTTTTCTCATGTTGCACCGCTCCTTGTTTCGTTAACCCTCAGTACGTCATTTACACATCTATTTCAAAAGCCATGCCTTGGGCACCCCCTTGACTGAGAGAAATCATCCCTACCTCACTTCTGTTTCTTCATTCGATTCAATTTTGTGAAAAAAATTTTGTAATTTTAATATTACGTACACGTATTAATACATTTCCCGGTCAAAAAGGAAAAATATTAGTTATTTTTATATTTATATAGGAAATGAAACCGCAAAACGAGTAACACGTCAATGAAATGAACGACTTTGTAGGGTTCTGCTTTTGACCTGCGAATGTGTTCCCATGAAATAGGACCCTGGGGAGACCTGAAAGAGCCCAGAAAATTTACGACAGGACACTCGTCGTTTGTCCGGATTTCCTGAAAATTTTATTGTCTCATATTCCTTTCGTGATTATTAGACCCACTGAAGGACGGACAAAATCGTCTATTTCCTAGTGAAAACTCTCAGTCTTAGCAAAATAGTAGCAGAAACAATATTCTATTTCTATCTCAGCTGCCATTATTCATTTTCCAAGTTTTCTTGAAACGAATTTTCCGGGGCCACCCTCTGCCTAAGATTCTGCTTTAGAGCAACCCCATAACTCGGTGGCTAATTTTCCAAATAAATTTCCTTCCGTTACTAACGAGCTCTGTGACCATCTGTAGAGTTTTTAAAAAATGATTAACCACAGGAGAAGAGAAAAAAGAATATATATAATGAAACCATCTTGTACGGCTTTTATGTCGAGGGATGAAGACGGGGGTGGCTTGACTTCCTTAAGCCAGCATCCAAGGAAAAAAATTAAAACAAGAGTAATTTATGTCTGAATTAGTGTCCTCAACTTTCATCAAGGGATTTTAATCTTGGATTATGAAACTGGAAATGAGAATGAAAAAAAATTATGAAATTAAAAGTGACATTTTCCACCCCTAACGAGCTACCACCCCTTCCAGTGGTGTCTTAGCCCCGTTAAACCTCGTCTTTGGTTTTAATTTAACTGTTTCCTGCTGTTGCTGTCGCCGTCGCTTGCTGTCGTTGTGATTGTTTTGAACTGCCCATACTGTAATTTCTTGTATTTTGTCTCCACAATCACCCCTTGTGTCGCGAATCCACACCAATCCAAAGCCGCGACTCATTACTCTAGGACTAAACACAAATTAATTCGTATGTCTGAACATAAACCGGGATTAGTGGAATTCATGAAAATTAGTTATTATTCTATTCGATGGGGGTTCGGGTTGGCGTGTGGGGGTTGAAAAAAGTTTATACATATGCTGCGTGGCACCCTCTAACGAGTATCCATATGAGAGTGAGTACCTTCATTTTATTCTGCCCTAAAACTCTCACTTTTCATCTCCTCAAATTCGATCAATTTAATTTCACTCTAACAACCTGTTAATTGATTATTTGTCCATTGCGCTTTTCCCTAAGAAATGAGCCAATTAAGAAGTTTAAAATTCAAATAATTAAGTTGGTAGGACCACAAGCATCACCCGATTGACCTTCTTCTGCACAAGAGAGTGTGTTGGTGTGCCAAACAACCTCAACACGCCCAGTACATCCTCTTTCTTCGAATTCGCCTGTTAATTAATTAATTAATTAAGCAATACATGTATTATAGTACAAATTGATTGCGATGAAATAAGTTGCAATTAAGCTTGCTTTAGAAGCTCAATTCAAAATTTAGAAGAATATAATTGATCTTCAGGTAACTTCAAAGCTGAGGGAGTTGTGTGCGTGACAAGACCAGGGAAATTAAAATGGAAGTCAGGTAGAGGCTCCTCTGGCAAGTCAAAGGTGCCGAATGTCCGTTCAAGGTACGGCTGTGTCGCCATCCTCTAAAGCAAAAAAAGTCGAACTTTGTGCAGAAAACTAATATTGTGTAAAAATAGGCATGAGCAAAGCAGGTGAACTCAGGTGCACGTGTGGCATACCTGCGACATTCTTTCTTGGGATCATGGGAGGGATGAGTCGTAAGGTGGTCACTCGACTGCAAGATGCTACTATTAATCTAATTGATCACCCTGAGAAACTTTAATTGCAGTGTAGTGCACGGGTATGACATTCGAGACGAAATTAAGGGTCGCTTCACTTCTCTTTGCCCTGATTGAATGACATCTTGTAGTTTTGTCCTTCTCATTCTCCTCCTTTATACTCTGTATAAATAATACATAATGATTACAATGCTTTTCCACTCGAGAAATGTTAATGAGTTGTCATTCAACGTTTTCTGCCTGCCTGCTTGCCTGCCTGCCTGCTACTTTTCAACCCCATTTTTTTTCACTGCTTCAATACAAACTGCTGAATCATTTTCCATCTACTTATACTTAAGTTATCGGGCAGGTTTCAAATTTTTGTCTTGTCAGGGGTGAATAAAATTGTACTTCTGCTGCAGTGCTCAGCCACGAACACTTGCGCCCCGAATTTAAGTGTTAAATTTCAACAAAACAACCAACCGGTTGCTGCCCGAAAACTAATTCCTAATATAAGACAACGTGCTACTTAAAAATTTATTTGCATTTATTTGCATATTTAACCGAATCTTATTTTTGGCTAACTCATTTTGAAAGACAATTTTGTTTCAATTAAAAGGCTTTTTACATTTTCACCTTTGAAATTGTCAATGTATTTTCTAGTGAAACTACAAGTAACAATTGCACAACAACTAGGAAAATATCAAAGGTGAGAAGAGAAGATAAATACAAATAAATTGTGATACGTTTAAATGTATATTCCGATAAGAAGCGGTAAATGCGGCTATACTGGAAAAATTTCTTAGAAACATAAAGAAGATAACTTAGTTATTTTGACTTATAAATCTCGTTACCGGAAATGGTATTGCCGGGGGTTATGTATTAATATTTAAATAAAATTCAAATATATTCACGGCTATAATTGTGAGTTATATTTACGGTACAAAGCGGTTAGTTTTACCCGTTACGCGCAATATGCGTTATAATTAAACATAACGTCTTATATGCAAATGTATACATATTTATATATATGTACACATAACACGGAGTATTGTAGTAACTTCGTAGAGCTGCTAGAGTAGTCTTTTAGCACGATTTAAATTGTTTGTGGGTTGTCGTTGACTTTGAACGTCACAGGTCCTCAGGACCCTGGCCGAAGGGTCAAACAAGATCGTTTTCTTTAATTCTGATTGATGGATAACACAGAAATTGATTTCTCATTGATGTAATCTCTGTGATGAGAATTTACAGTGCGGTTCCCTTTGAGCAGTGAAAAAATCCATCGATAGAATTCAATACATTGATTGATTGATATGTATCAGTTTGAATCGAGCTGCAAACTCGCGAATTGTTCATTGGGGAATTAAATTGATCGCAAGTGTCAGTGTCAATTTAAAAATGAGAATACTTTAATGCAGGAAAACTATTGGTCGTTCGCAAGGGTACCATTTCTGGTTCCGTGAGGTCATCTTTCAGGAAAGCCTGAACCTGTCTAACATCTTCATCCCTTGTTTGGCTAGACGTCCTCCATTCTTTTTCAGTAGACCATTTTTTATATATTGCAATACCTGAATTCCTTTATTAGATATAAAATCTTGGTAGTTTGAAACTATCAATCAATCCCATTCTGTTTCTTACCTTTTTCTTCTATTGTTTTTCTGTCACATGAACCTGACAAGGTCCTCACTAGAGCATTCCCTGCTTGTACTACCACTAGTGACTAGTATATATATGACATAATGACGTGAAACAAGCCATAAATAAGTTCATAAAGCCGTTCTGATGAGAAAACGCCACAGAGCAGGGGTTGCGATGTTTCAATTAAATTAAAAAATATTGTGGGTGCGAACTGCTCCATAAAAAGAATTGAAGGGATGAAACAACAACCCCCGTACAAAAGCGGATGGAAGGTTTTGCATTATTCACGGTAATAAACTAAAACAATGTCAAATAATATCAGTATTTAATATCAATTAGTATTTCGGTGTGATTTTAGTGCAGCAACACCACGCTAACAAACCGCAGAAAACAAATACATGTTCATACTCATGTTCTTTGTTATGTTTCGCCATTTTTTCTCCCTCACATTTTACGGTTTTTGAGGATCTTTGGCTACCGGACAACCGTCAAAGTAAGTATCAAGTGACGCTGTTGGCGCCTACTTCGTCTTCTACTTCCATTCATGACCGTCCAATTAATTTTTTCCATCTATTCTCTTGCATCTTCCCTTTTTTTAATAAAGCGATTCATATTTTCTAGTGTGAACTAAATTCCCAACTTTTTATTTTCTTCTCTTTGACATTTCTTTCAACTGCGCTTACTACACTGCTCTGCTTAACCTTCACGATGGAGAAAAATGTAAATATTAATGAGGTCACTACATAAAAAGGTGGCCCGTACCTACTGGTATCTGGAATTTCAGGTTGAGTGAACCGAAATTAATAAAGGCAAGAGTCAAAATTTGCCATCATCAAATCGGAAAAGGGTAACACAAAGAAAGACCCCGAGTCGTTTTTCATATTAATAATATTAATACTCCATTAAATGATTAGTCGATCCTTTAATCTTAAAAAATAAATAATCTATAAATAAAAGTCGGTCATAAACCCATCCAAGTGAGTGATTTATCGTGGTCGGGCGTGAGTTTTACGAGACAGTCAAACCACCATTTCTGCCCCCAAAGTATTTATCTATCCTCCATTAAAAGTATAGATATTACGTGTGCCTTAAAGTTACCAGGAGCAACACTACGAGAACCTCGACTTTATAATACGCCATGCGCTTATTGCACATGGGAATGTCTTTCTGAACCACTTGACAGATATCTGTGAGAGTTTAAAGCGATGGTTTTATTTAAGTAGAGAAACCGTAGCTTGCCATTGATGTTAGAAACCAGCAGTATAGAAGTTTGTACGAGTTGTTGTGCTTTGTATTTAAGAAAGAAGGACTTTCAAATTTCCGGTTTCAACATTCAGATAGAAGTGAGAGAATACCTATGTAACTTATGCATAGAAGAAGTCAAAGAATCTTTTTCCTTTACGTTTTTTAGGTTCGATTGACAACAAATGCAGCATTGCTTGACTGTTATGAATGAGACCGATGTCATTCCGCACCTGACTTTAAGTTCCGGAGATGAGGAGGTTTTGGAGAATGTCGTTAAGGTTGTCGCCCCGGCTGAAAACAGAAGTCTCGAAACCGATCGAGGCACTCAAACCGTAGAGGAAGACTCTGACTGGCGAAAAAAAAATGAAAGTCCATGTACCGCTGCAAAAGAAAGGTAAGATTCGTAAACCTGTACTGAGTCCTTGTGGCAAGAATCTGAAAGACTCAGGTATCATCCTCGTTATGTCTCGTGGCATTGCACTACGATGTCCGCCCTAACAAAATTCCCCCCGAGTACTTGCAACTCAAAGTCAAACTCTGTAACAGTGTCATGGACTGTCTAAGGTGCGTTGATCATCTGATCATCCGACAAATTAAGAGCTCTCCCTGGATATTTAGAAAGTCAAAACGATGACCATTATAAATAATATTTCTAGTCGATCCGGTTGAGCGTGTTATGTTTGAGATTAAAATCTGAAGCGATAAAATGTTGGAGTGCACCAATGGAGAGAAAATTATAATTTTAGTTCACTTAAATAATACATTATACGGGCAAACGATTTTACGAATTAATTATATCTGTGGGATGCAAAACAAACCACACGTTTTTACCATTTTTTTGCGATTTCGGCCGCGTGTCCAACGTTTGCCCCGGGAGAGGAACTTTGAGAGGACGACCGAATAATTGACAGTCCGCAGAGGAACGGTACACTTTTCTATCGAATAGACGTAAAGGTACACGCCGAACTATAACCGTAAATATAAAACATAAATAATGTAACTTAACCGATGGCAGAATGGAAGGAAGTTATAATTCCGTGACAATGTACTATTATTCTCACACGAGGATCTTTCCAAAATGGTGCCCTCGTGGGACATAAATTGTCCATCGTCGTTCCCACTGCCTACTTCGGGCGTATGTCCCTTCCATGAGATTTTCCTGCAGGGCTCGGCTCATCACGCCGCATTACATGGACGGTTCCCCCGTTGAATATACAAAATAAGAAAACTGACATTCAAATCAGGTTCCATTCGCCTTCCGCGTACCTTCTGACACGTCACTACTTCTTTCTATCTACTTGTGTAATCCAACCGGTCGGACCGTTTCTCACGAAACCTGACCACCCCCCGCAGGTAGGATTCCATAGCGGATGAAACTGTCCTTTGGCCAAAGGCGAAACACTCCGAGGAGAACAAAAAATAAAGAGGACAAGAATAATGTCGTGATGGAGACAAGCATCCATAGGAGGATGTGCCAGAAACATCAAATTTTGATTTTAAAAGATATAAACCCCATGTGAAGGTATAAAAATCAAACATCACTCGGATGTCAAATGGGTGAATGTTCTGTTTTTATGAAACATCCAAGGGGGAGTTACTATTTAATAACTTACAAGTCACTCATTCCTTGAACTTTTGTCGTGTTTAGGCGACACACAATACAAATAAAGTTGATGAAGTACGAATAATTGTAGTTTAACACGTGCAACACCTAAGTAGGTTTCCATCAAGTGACCCCCACCAAAGGCATAGCCCTCTCTTCCTATTTCTGCAGCATGTCCAACTAAGAATGTCATTCATTGTTCGATCCGGTTCTATCATTCAAATTAGCCTAATAGATTATTGGTTAGCATGATTACAGAGTAAAGCGACACCCCAAAAAGAAGCAAAATTTTTATCATTGAATCAAAATAATGGGCAATTAAATTCGATTTGCACACGAGTTTGGAAACGGGAACGGACATTAAATCCTAATTCGTTGAGTTTCCTCTAATTACAACTTAAGTGACCGAACGGCCATTTCTGGGGGTTACCGGGTTCTACAAATACCCAGGTACTTCGGATATCCACCACCACCACCACCCCTCCCGGGTCCGTTTGCTTGGTGTCATCTGAATTTGGATATATGAATTTCTATCGTTCTCGATCTGACCTGACACACCTGTCAGACGAATGACCCAAAAATTACATGAGAACTCTGAGTTATGAAACAGAGGCATAAAATTTTATACATGAAAATTTGTGCTTATTCCGTTTATTTCCACTCTTCCGAATGCTCTCTAGTCCGCGGTTATTTTAAAAGAATTTTCAGAATTTAAATTTGGACAAGGTAAATTGCATGCTTTCTATATGTCTGTTTTTCACCTGCTACCTCCCACAGATGAAAACCTGAAGAAACCTGAAAATATTTCTGAAGTGCATACGTGTACATATGTTCAAAGGAATTAATAAATTTTACTTGGATTTGGCAGTTTCTTTTGGCACTTGAGGTTCATAAGGTCACCTGAAAATTACGGTATACCAATCTAATAGAAAGAAAGAAAACTCCTCGGGTCTGAGATACCAAAAGTGTTGGAACCCGGTAGCTCTGCCTGGCGAAACGACAGAAGTTGTTGTACAAGGTTGAAATTAAGCAAATGACAACCACGTCTACCTATGAGGTACGGAAACTGAATACCTCTTAAATCTGAATATCTAAAAAAAATGAAAGCAGAATGAAATATTAGAATACAAAGATTGTTGAGACTCGAAGTGACGAATTGGCCATTTTTTGGGGATCGGCCCAAGTACACGAGTGAAGAAAACTTTAGGAACACATAAATGTAAAATTGGCGGTCCTCCTCGTCAATTCGTCGTACTCGTCATTTGAGCTCATAACTTGTACCGTCAAATCCGCTTTTAGCGATGTCCGTGCGGTGTGACAGTCGTCGTGACAGGAACCTCTGCGAGCCGTCCCTGATTAACTGGAATGATTATCAATTGCTTCATGGTTCTTGGCTTCAAGATGTCTAATGAAGAATGACCCTCAATTATTATGTAGTTTGTATGTGTGTGACATAAGTAAAAGGCAATGCTGCTCAGGTCCCTGAGGCGCGTATCTCTTTAGGTAATCACTCTCGTTGCTCAAGTGCCAGACTGTTACTTCACGTATCTCTGTCACTCTATCACCCTGAGGTCAAATAGTAGTATTCTAAAATCGAGAAGGTGGATGAAGATGACCACAAAAAGTCACAATATAGAAAAATAGCATATTGTTCAAGCAGTTTATCAAATTCTCTGTGATTTTTCTAAGAACTTTGTTACTCTTCTTAGTACTCGTGAATCCAACCACCTTGTGTTGTTACTTATTTACTTACTTTTATCCCATGAAAATTGTACAATTTGTATATAATTTTCATTTTATCATCATTTTGAAATGATAAATCCCATTAAGTCTATTGACAGAATTTCAATATTGAAATTTACTTACTGGAGTCTGAGGTTTTACTGCTCGTATCAGTTGACTCAAACAAATACGAGAACCTGAGGAAAAGTAAGAACGTTAAAATTGGAAACGATGACCCGTCACAGGTAATGACGACGGATGATTCAGCCCAAGACAAACCTCATAAACGTCTAAATAAGAAATCAATTAAAAAATACTTTCCCACACCTGAGAAATGTTGCTAGTGATATTTTGTGAGCAATTATTCGCAATTACAGAGCCGACGTGGAACCCATAATCCAATGGTACCCGCGGCCGAGTGGGGGGGGTGGTGGTCGGAGTGAAGATGAAGCCTGGCCGGGGTACCCGTGCTTACCTTATTGGTGAGTGGTACCACAATGGTACCCGGTGGTGACACGGAGGCCCTTCAAGAGACGTGATTCAATCAATTCTACGACTTCTGTTTCCCTCGAATACCGCAGATAATCAGAAATGACCGATTACGAAGTCCGTTTATGAATGGATAGCGTCGGAATCACGTTCTGACAAGCATTCGACATTCCCAAAAGGACATTCCCAATCAATGAATTTGATGAATAAGCAGGTGCACAAATGAAATTCATGTCAGGAAAGTAACGATAAGGACTCCTCTCATGGCACACGTAACACAGGGAGGATGAAACGGAGGACCAGAACAAATACCGAACCGAGAAGAATCGTCTGACAAATCAAAAGACCTACTGCTGACATGTTGAATGGTAACAGAGACTTGGAATAACAGACATGGTAAAACCAAGATTCGAAGAAATAAATAGTTTCCCTCAATTATCGTAGTGAGGAGACAGAAAAGAAAAAACCACAACTTATTTTTAAGGCTAACCGCAGTTTTGTCTCACGGACGACAGCAACAGCACCAATAGATTGTACCTCGCTCACTCGCCTTGTCAGGTATTTTGAGCATAGTGAAGTTGAAATGAAATGAAATAAGGGCCAAGAGGAAAGGAGAAAAAGACGCCAAGTTGAAACTTATGTAGCGATGATGTGAGAGGCACTCATGCACAAGGACCAATAAAAAGGTGCCAGTACCAATTTCCAAATCGATTACGTTCAATAATGTTTTGTAAGAGCCGAATTTTTGGCGAGGCATCGAAAACCACAGATGACCAAAATGATGAGACACGCGTAAGGAGGCATTCAGTATGAACATTACCGAAACTTAAAGTCAGAAGAACCGGCATATAAAAGTTACATAAAATTAAAGGGAAAGAGGCAGACGGGTGGACGAAGGGAGGTGAGGCAGGTAGGTAGGCGAGTGGGAAGCCCCGTAAAATAAGGTTCAGGTATTGTTTAATAGCCTCGCGAAAGGCGCTCTTGTTAAGCTCTAATTTTCACGTTAGCGTCTTTAATGTATGTTATTTCATGTCAGACTAACATTAACTCCGTTTTAGGTTAATAGTGTTACAAACGTATCTCCGATTTAATGATCGATCCAATCGATCGGATAATAAATTTAAAAGCGAGCGGGGGAGGGAGAGGCATGAGGAGTGGGGCGCATCCGATAAGAAAAAAATTTAAATTAAATTAACGTGCAATTTAGGAATATTAAATTTCAATTGAATTTGCCATCGTTGATTGCGTCCGAACCTGAAGCGTTCGTCTGCGGGTGGATTGGCTCATCCGAACCAACTTATTCTCCTGTAACTTGTATTTATTGAATAACTATCCAACTAACACTTCCTCTCAGTTGTTGAGTAACTGTTTTTCGATTTCTCCTCAGCAGATGACTTGCTGACACGATGGTAACCATCGTGGTACACCTAACCGAATCAGAGACTTTGTAACACAGCCACTTTGCCCTGGTTAACACAAAATAAAAAATTAAGAAGCCTCCGATATAAAATATCTAAATGCATTTGTATTTTAACGGATAATGGAGCCATTTCTAATGACGGAGGAGGTAACGGAATCGTTTAATGGTCAGAGGGAAACGTGTCTTGATAACAAGACACAATGTTATGTGCGTCCGTGTGTGTTTGTCCCCTCCACGACACTGGGCCAACGGGGTCCCACAGCTCCCAAATATTTCTGCCCCTTGGAGCTCCATGAAAAATTAAAGCCGGTTTTAAAGTCACCCAAAACGACCTTATAACATTAAATTTTATTGCCTTTCATAACATTTTCAAAATGTTAAATTTTTGTACATAATTAAACAAGCTGAGTGTAAAGAGAGAGAGAGAGAGAGAGGACGAGGAGAAGACCGACTTTAATTAGACGTGTATGTTCAGGCTGGGAGGAGATGGAAAGAGTACGACATGCATGAAACCGTAAATCTTGAGAACTTTGATATCAACATTACTCTTAATAACCCGAGAAAGATATATTGAAGATAAATGAAGTGGCCAGATTTACTAAACCTTGAGTGAAAACAAAGGCTTTGGAAAAAGCTGGACTGGTCAAAAGCAAGAAAGAAAAACGTTTTAATTTCCAATGGTCAGCGACACTCCCCTTAAACAAGTGAAACAAAAGGTACTGAATGGGTACTCGTAGGAATGTCAGAGTAGTTCAAATTCAAACCATAAGGTAAATGAAACCACCAGAAGGGTCAGGAGGAAAGTACCAGCACATCGAGGAAAGAACAAAATAAGGAAAAATAACAAAATTGGAGAAAAGTACAAGTGCAGAGGTCCCAAGGGGAGAAGAAAAATACCACAAGTCGAATCTCAGGTGTCAAGAAAATATTACTTACAAAAATTATTAAAAAAATAATAAAATTGCTATAAGTCAGTTGCCGCGCAGTCCAAAATCTTATTAAAATCACATTATGTAAGTAACAGGTACATAAATAAAATAAAATAAATAAATTATCAAGGCATGGGTTGCTCCTCTCTCTGTTCTTCGTCTCTCCTCTCCGCTTCGCACCCTTGAAAAACAAGTCATCATGTCAATTTAATTAATAATAAATAAAATACTAAATAATAATATTAATAAAATTCTTAATAAAAGTAATAAAAAAACACGGTGGCAGAAATAAAATGTCTTCTCAGGTGTTTCGGTTGCTCAGGTGCCATCTAATTAAGGAAGTTTGGGCCCTGGCAGGTTGTTGGGCCCCACGTTGTCAGGGCCCTCGTTGCGATGCTTTCCCATTGTCCTTTTCCTCTTCCCTGACTGCCCTGGTTGGTAGTTCCAGACCTAACCAATCAAAAAATTACGTAATAAAAAATCCAAAATTGGCTTTGATTGCTCTCCGTTACGTCACACTTTCCTCTCAGGTGCTCCGACTCTTTTTATTGTGCGCACTCTCAGGTACGAGTGAGTTGGCTGGCTCCGTGTGTGAAGTGACGTTTCAGGTACCCTCTTGCGAAAATGAGTAATTGACGAGGGAAATTATGATTTATCACTTCCTTAATTCGTCTTACGATATATTAATATTGTTCGCCGGCGTGTGACGATGACCGCGTAATGATGTGAAAAAGTCAGGTTGTGTAATGAGAGGGTTGTCAAGTGGTCCGAAGACACCTCGACCTGAAGTATTTGCATCATTCAAATGGTGCAATCGACGTGAGTTGTAACTAACTCTAAGACAACATCACAACAACATGAGTAATACGAGAAAAAAGTCCTTCGTGAGGTCGCGTGCAAACTCGATGGCAGTCCCAACATTCATTGTATTATTTATGTATATTATGTGTTGTGTACAATGTAACAAAAGTCAAATTTCATTAAAAAAAATTGATTCAATAAAAATTCATAGTATTTAGAAGAGCATAGAAATATACAGCAAATTGTAGTAAATTTTTTGTGTTCTCAAAAAGTTATCGTTCATTTTGAACATTTTTCACTATTTATGTTTCACTATTTAATAAGTGGTTGAATAGGCCAATACCAATATACACATAGTCTTAGTTCCTACGTTTGTTTTGTTATACAAAATACAAAACATTTCGATCAGCAAAGGAGAAAACCAAATTTTTACCAGGTGAAACGAATTGTCATCTTGGAAGTCTACCAAGCCTATCCAAAGAGAAGAAAGATGAAACTCTCTGCCGAAGATTAATAGACTTTAAATCCTAGAAAGAGTCATTTTTCACTATTTGTACCTGAACCCAATGCAACTGAACAATGACAAACAAGCCTAATGACTGTCATTCACAGTCATTTTTTACAAATGGAAGGAGAGGAGGCTTTGGCATAATTATAACTACATTGTGTCATGGTAATGTTATGATGAGATATGAGAGTGAGAGAGAGAGAGAGTCAGGTACGGGACCTGAAGGACCTCAATTTGGCAGTAGTGAAGAAAAGGAAGTGGAAAGAAGGAAATAAAACGAATAACAATAAGTCAGTGAGATTCGTCGTAATCGTCGTACGTACCTTGCCCGATCCTTTACGGTCTACAACTTCTTTTAGTATTGTTAAATCATGGTATTCTCAATGGCCTGTTATTACCAGGTTCAGATACCGAACCTAGATAGCCGCGGTTCATTAGTCCTATATTGTTTTACACCTCGGATTGAAAATTTCGACGGATATGCTTGAGCCTCGGGTTGCGTCCGTCCCTTGTCGTGCCTTACACCTCCTCCCCTACACCTCCCTTACGGCACAGGGTCCCTTGCCTACAACAAAGACTCCCAGGTGCGGTTACGTTTTTCCCATTTGCTAAGTTCAGAGGTCACCAAGGGTGTTGGTGTGTGAAACACAAAGTCAAACGCAGCCACTGGCTCAATTATTAAGAGACCTGTTCCGAGATAATCGCGAACTAACATGTACAGCACAACTAGAAGGTTTTCACATGTGCTGTAACGCCCGAGTTGAACACTGGAAACTGAACAAAAGAATAAAAAAGGTTACAGAAGACCAAGAAGAGTGACAGAAGAAGTATGGAGGCTGTTAGAAGTTTAATGATGAACAACATGGCAATTGACAGCGCAGGCTTTGAGGGTCCCAGCAAGTCAAACAATACGAGACAATCTGAAGACACCAACTCGTGAGACTTTGGGTTTCATTAAGCACGAGGTACCAGGACACGCATAGGAACCCCTGCGTGCTCGACAACATTCTGCTGGATTTGCCAACTGCAGCATTGCAGTTTTCCATCCAAGTGACATGTGAATTTTGGTGATTGCTAAATTTCAGCTGTTCATGGCCGCCGGGTTACATCACAATTAGACTTACTAAATCTTCTTCTTCTTCTATTTTTTCTCCTTGCCCGACGATCCATCAAAAATCTCCCAAAACAGCCATATTTTTATATTTTAGTAACTGCTTCCTAGGAAAAGAGACAAAAATTATTTTAAAATTTCATTTCTAACATGACTAATTTTCATTAATTCGGATTCGTTAAGTTTCTTCTAGTATTTCTCGAATTTACAAACATTGAAGCGGCTGATAGAAAAAAAGCTGCTAAATAGTAAATTCTTTTGTACGAGCAATACAATTTGTGAAAAAAGAGGGAGTGTTTCCAGTGGCAGGTGTAGTTCTCATTTAAAAAACAAAATAGTCAAATTTAGTGTAATCTGAGGGGCAGAAATCGTGATCTTAGCTACGCTAGAAGAAAAAGAAAAGCTATTTTTTGGAAAAGAAAAAGTGAGAAAGGAAAAAAGCGACACATTAAAATAAAGGCAGACCCTTTCACCGACCTTGCAAATTTGTTAATCAGGTACCAGGTACCAGGTACCGGAAACCTCGCAAGTTCCTTATTCAAACGATTTATAGAAATAAATTCACATTTGAAAATTTATTAGAGTTGACCAAAGTGGCGTCTTCTGCCCCGGGGGCGGAATCCTACAGGTTGCTCAACTTATTTATGCCCAGGTACGGGTACGGGTACCTTTCGCTCTCACTCACTCTCTCTCTCTCTCTCTCTCACACACACACACACGCACGAGCCCAAAAACAAATTAAAATTTCATCTCCCATGACTTATGAGACGTCCATTCGCCAACAACTTAAGGTGACATTTGAGTAAATAAATAATACATCCGGTTGTGAAAATCCGGTCTCTCCAGTTGACTTCACCCTATGGTACCTGACATCTACTCTCTCTCTTTCTCTCTTTCATTTACTTTTTCCGTGTTTAGTGTTCTCTAGTTCTCGTTGAATGTCTCTTCATCTTGCCTGTAATCGTGTCAATGGCCGCGACTGCATCTTCCTTAAGTGTCGTCCACAGTATCCGGGCGACATGGTTTTGAGCATTTAATCAACACACCTCAAATTTTGTGTCACCAGAAAAAAAATTAGAAGAATTTGAGAAAGTAGTTTATTATAAAACAGAAATGTTGTACTGTGTTGACACCTGGGAAGATTAAAAGACAAACGATTTTTCCTCTGTGGATTCCTCCGAGAATATGAATTGGTCTCGAGGACAAACAAGACGAGGTGGTGTGAGGACACATGACAAAAATCACAACAAATAGAGGAACATCTTTGCCAGGATGTTAGAAGACAAAATAATAAAGCAAGAAGATTCAAAAGGTGAAAGTCACCTCCATTGTCCTCCATTTAAAAGATGATTCCTGCACCTGTGACCCATTTTGACGAGACAACAGATATTTATCAGGGTGCGAATACCGCGAAACAGAAGTTAAAACCTGAAGTGTCAGAAAAATGTGGACGAAGAGGCCGCCACAGGATTGGGCCCTTTGGCCATCGCACACGTTGAGTTGGTCTTGGCCAATCTAATTGGAGACACTCAGAGTGACGTGGGTTCACCTGGCAGGTTGAGTGCAAACAACACGGCCCATGCCTCGACTAATTATTATTATTAACAATGGTGGCCCGTGTAAAATTCTTTACGTTGCGTCTGTAATAACAACCAACTTCTAATTTTCCTGCTTTCCTCCCTCAATAGAGGAAATACACGAAGGATAAAGGTGCAGAAGAAAAGAAACACAGTTGGTCTCTCAAAGACACTGTGAAAAAATACATGTGTGTACATGTACTGATGTACGACAAGGTCGGTACGGGGACAAAAATTACTGCGTAATATTCCGGTAAATCCAGTGAATCAGATAGATCTACTGATCTGCCCTAGCGATCTTATTCAGCTTATTGAACAATCAGAGATGAAGGTACTCAAACTAGAAATGGTTTCCTAGAAGAAATGCTTTATAATGACAAAATCTTAATATGCGTTGATAGACAAAGTGACGTCAGCGTCTGATTCTTCAGAATTTCGTTTTCTCAGACGATCGGCACCACTACTTGTCTTACAAAACTCAAGGAATTATTTATAGAAAAATATTTGACACGGTTACCACTCATCATTTGCCATTAATTAAACTAAGGCAACCCGATCCATCAAAATGAACCCGGAGGACGATTGAAGACACCTGACACCGCATAGTACCCAATTACTGCGCTTGAGAAACTAGAATTCTACCAATCTTGGGAACGCTGGCCCCAGGCACATAGAGAGAGAGAGAGAGAGAGAGAGAGATGATAATCTGATGGTACCTGGTTTTATATTAATTTATTGAAATAGAAGGCGATCACGCTATTTGCCAATGCCCAGGCAATAGCCTGGCGACATACCTGGACGTGGGGCTGCGAGGGGCGCGGCCCAGGGGTTACGACCCATACCTTAACCCCAGAATGGTGCCTTTAATTTATCAGAATGGTCGTTGGAACCCGCTGCGATTGCATTCTCTGCCTCCTTGTCGAGACCGAAGAGTGGGCCTCCGTGGTCACACGGCCCTGTGATTTACGTACTGGTAATGTTGCTAACCCCTAAGTCATAGAAAGTTGACGATCAAGGGCCATTCAGTGGAATTTGAAAACTCAAATGGGTACCGATCGTACCAAAAGAACTGACGTTTACCCCTCGTGAGGCTTGGTAAAACGCCCGTGATACCTTCATTTGTTAGACTAAACTCTCATTTTCTTTTGTTTTTTGAACTACTCTTGATTTATCTGTTTGGATCTGAGAATCCATAGCAATACCCGTGGGTATCTCGTGTTACGCAATTTCTGGCCTTTTATCCACAGATTCTGGTGCCTTTTTGTGGTATCATCATAGTGCTCATCACTTCTCTCTTTGACCGAGTTACAAAATAAACGAAGAAAAGTAGAGTTATTTTCATGAGCATGTTGAGCTGTTATTAGCTTGAGTAACTTAACTTTGAAAGTACAGTATGTCTTGAACATGCGTGGTACAGTCCTACCCTTTCCGTACTTGTGGGTTCATCTGTTTGCGCGTGTTAGCCGAACATTCGATGTATTTGTCTATTACCTCATATTTTTACAACTCATAAATATAGCCGAAACCTGAGATGAGAAAATTTCTCATCGTCATTAGAAGTTGTAGTGAAAATATGATTGGAAATAACTTCGTTCGTGGTGATATGAGAGCCTCGTAATACCCACATTCGTGCCTGTGACTCTACGCTCATGTGAGAGCCTAAAAGTACAAAAAGCACAAATGCGAAAAACGCCGTTGTGCCATTCAAACTGAGAGAGGCAAATTTTTGGACCCGGCAGAGCAGGCAAGGTCCACTGCAGGTCTACTGCTCTGAGGTCAACGTCACGACAGTGTCCTTCACTTCACTATCTTTTATGTCCGCTGCACACGCTACTCTCGAGTATTACCAATGAGGACTTTTTTTGTACCTTTCCTGCCGGAGAACCATGTGGTGAGGTATTTTTTACTGCTTATCGAAGGAAGGGAATACGCGTCCAGAGCCACTCCAAGGGACTCCGGGTAGCACATGAGGGGAAATGAAACAGGTTTTTAAGCCTGGACCCGACCTCCTATAAGCTGGAGGACAGGAGCAGACTACCGCTCATTTCCTTGTGACGATACTCGTTGTTTTAAATACTTTTTGTAAATTCGGTTTCTCACGTAGAGTCTTGTGGCCGGCACTGCTCACACAAATTTCTCAGTTGCTGATCTCATCAGATCGAGCAAAATCGAATCCGTAAAAGATGATAATCGTTCAAATCGATCGTGACTTGGAATGCGAATGGAAAATCGTGTGAAACCAACTTGGTTTTTTGTTCCTCCTCACCAATCGATGGTACCACAATTTGGTATGCATGGACTCTCCGTATTGTACCATCTTCCATCATATTCTGTGATTAATCAGATCTTGAGTCGGTTCATTCAAATTTGTTGCAATTTACATTTTATGAATGGAATACGGTTCTGTGATGCGGGCGGGGGGAGGAGAAAGAGACCAACTATATGCTTTTTTTTCTTTTTCTTTGGCACCTTGGTCACATTTCACATATGGGCCCACGAGACATCAGTTGTTAGATACAAACAGAAAGCACGAGTTGTACTTCTCAATGGTAAGTCATCTCAGAAAGGAAAGCTCTCACGTTTCAGTTCACAGGTACTGACGAAACGACTGACAGGTTCATTTAGGCAGGAAACTTGGTTTGTCAGAAAAACAATAAAACGCTAAATTAACTTCTAACACAAATTAGTCAACCTCATCTCCCTACTACCGGACGCCATTAATTTTGGTTTTTATTACTTTTCAACTACTGACCACTGTGTATCGTTTGTTTTTGATCTAATTTAAGTATTATCCTGAGATTCATTACTATCAGGAGACAAATTTCTTTCTTTCAGTTCCTGTTTTTGGTTGTGGTTCATGCCCAACGGCACGACAAAAGATACAACACACCTGTTATACATAAATGCATTACAATTCTTAAAAAAAAAAAACAAGGGGTAAAAGCATATAGCACTCTGTCTTGCCTTCTTGCAGGTCGATCAAGACAGAGTGAATGACATTTGGTGGAAGTGATTTGTAAATTGTACAAACTAATTATGAAAAGAGATGAATTATTTGCAACAGGATGAGGTGCGGTGATGGGTGAATTTAACCTAATTCACTTTAACTCCATATCGTTCCCCTGGAACCTTGCTCCTTATGATTTTTTAACAGAAACATACAAAGATGTCAAAGAGAATTACCATAAAGGTTACGTGTCAGTAGGCAATTTTACTTCTCAACCTGCAAACGTATATAGTAGACTGTTACACACAGACACAGCAGTGTTTAATTTTCCCCTAAGATTCTATTCAAAGTTTTACTTATATAGAGTAACTGACCCCTTTTTCATTGAACTCCAAAAGAATAATTTAAAATTATTACAACTCATCATGTTTTGTATTTAATGTTCTTATTTCTTAATTATGGGTATGTTACTAAAAATTAAATTTACTCTTGTTCTTCTTAATGTTCTAACTTCTATTGAACTTTCTTCTGGTTTGGGTTCACGTACCTGTCCCGACTTTTATTTCTTTTCTTAAACTTAGTAAAAAGATTAATCCCGTATCCTGCCAGGCTTAGGCTGATCAGATTCTCGCTTTACTTTCCATCTCTCCAGGAAGTAAGTCACGGAATGAATTAACCAGACGCCGGTTTTCGCAGGGCCGTTTAGCGCCGTTTAACATGGGACATGCACGTACTGGACAAAGCAATTTCTTTCTTGTCCAGGCATTTGCCATGTACGGCTCATTCTCTCCATCTTCTGACTGCCATGACGACTCTATCGAAAGCCAACTCGTACAAATATCTTGTCCTTCGCCATTGGTCCTGGACGTGATCAATGAAATATAAAAAGCAAAGTAAGGTGCTCAATTGCGCCATACCCACTGACCGGTTCATTCAGGATGTTTTTGGGGAACATCCCACGAATATTTCAGGTTGTGTTCTACAGGATTACAGAATTTATTCGTTCCCAGTAAATGGAAAAAAGTGATGAAATTAATATAGTAATTTATACTAGAAAAATTATTGAAATTTGTAGCATTTTGTACAAAATGTAAGGACACCAAAATACAAGTTTAGATAGACAGAACACCTTCGGTTAAACTTACAGACACTAAATGAATTTTTTCATTGAATGCCGTCTACCATTACACTGGCACTGCAACAAAAGGTAACACTTAAAATTAGAAGTCAACCGAGTCAAATGCACGGATTCATCTTCTGATAAAAAGGACGCTTTGAACAATTTAAACATTGTTGTATGATAATAGTTTCGTAACACATAGTTATAATTATCGGTTTATAATAATCTACCAATGACGTAACTGCTACAGCGAGTCAATCGGTACAAACATACCCTGAAGCGTGTGTAAGAGGAGGAGAGAGGAGGGAAAGCAGGAAAACGTGACCAAATGACGAAATCAAAATGTCAGAGTGACAGAGGTGTCCCACAAGCAATGCCAGAACTCAATCAAACAGAAGTAAAAGAAAATGTTTCTCTAGAGTTCACACGACCTTTCTGTTCAATTAACAATTCAGGTTCGATTAGTAAACTGACCTCGCCGGATTTGCTCAACGCCCACCATAGTTGCCAGTGTCGCGCACGACAATTCCTTCTTTTCCCTAGTTCTTGTCTAATTAATGAGTACATCGACCGCCGAACACAACTTCTCCGTGGCAAAATTAATTTACGATAACCCAGAGGTAATGGCCAAATTAGACAAGTAGACGGAGAGAGAGAGAGAGAGAGAGAGAGAGAGAGGAGGGAGAGGAGGGGGAGGGAGAGAGAGAAATGAAGAAATGGAAAGGTGATGCCATGTCAGGTACGGAGGTGATACGCTCACAAGATCGTGCCATCGTGGAGTGGACGGAATGGACCGTGTAGAATGAAATGGCGCAAATTGACCCCTGGTTTTTCGAAGCAACAGAAAATGATGGCATGCAACTTCTCACATTTCTTTTGAATATCAATTCCGATTTATAGATTCCGTCCAGTTCAGAATGAAGGCGGTTCTTTATCTTTGAACTGTCCCGAGGTGATGGACTCGTACTAGACTCTACCCAGATCTAGTTACCATCGATGATAGCTGGCAATCACCTCTGCTTAAGCGTTGCCCAATAACTCAGAAAATTTCTCCCCCACCTCAATTGTGGTCCTGCCATTAAAACGGTGAGAGAGTATCATCGCAAGCAGGTACCTAAGTAGGTCGATTGCATGGAAACCCACGTAGAGTAATGTACTGCATAAGGACATAGGATAGGCGGATAACGCAGAGATGACATGTTACTAGGACGGGGTGGTGGACCAAGACAATCTCACAGAGACGCATGTGAATGCGTATCTTTCAAAACCGGCACAAAATTCTGGTTGTCGTGAAAATGATTCGCCTCGAGGTAGGAAAAGTGATATTTGTAAGGAACAGCACTGAACGTGATAAACAAGAGTGAGGAAAAGAGAGACAGACAGACAGACAGATAGATAGATAGATAAAAGAAGGAGTGCCAAGGTAAGCCGGGTACTCTCCATGAAGGATAGGTACCCAAAGCTCTTAGGACACCCATCAGAGAGGTATGACAACGGTGAAAATGGGTGACTGACATTTGGCCAACTCACAACGAAGGCCATTCCTTTCTTCTTGAATAGATAATGAGTAGTAATTACCAAATTTATGAGAATCACCGTTAAAGGTGAGACGACCGAATGCGTCATTAGGTAACATTAAATGAATCCGCCACTTGATTTCGTTCCGTGGAAAATTTAATTTATTTTTTGTGACCTCCAAACCGATACCTTTGACCGACACCAAGATGAAACCAGAAATAGATCGCGACAGGTAGAGGCAAACAATGGATTTCACTTGTCACACTTGTCGATCACAATACATCAGATACCCAATATTAAAGTGAGTAAACTAAACTTCCTTTGACACTGTAACACAGTTACAACTCCACAGTAACAAGGGTTTCAAGTAACATTTGAAAAGCATGTGCAGCATCTGTAGGTTTGTACATTCACCTGGCAATCTACCTGACCAATTCGACTCTCTCTTCTCCTCTAGTAGCATCTCTAAGTCTAATTATTTCCAACTTTAGTTCCGGTGATATTTAATTTTCTGTGACAAAAGGTAATTTGATCGGCGAACTTGAGGCAATTATCAGATACCGCGAGTACCAAATGAATAATAACCGTCGGAAGAGGACTCAAGGGTTAATGAATTTGAAGCATGAGCAGGAGAGGATAGAGACAGACAAAAATAGGACAGTCAAACCCGGGGGAGTCGCGGATAGGTCGCAAAGTACGTGCGGATACCTACCGATACCGAAGTCTCTGAGAAAGAATTCCGCGATCGGTGGGAGGTCATCGAGGCGGACAATCCGACAAGACTAAATGGAAATGAAGGACATAAACTAACCCAGTGGGTACCGCCACGACCGATGTGCCCTGTTTAATCGGATGAAACCGCAAAAGCAGATGACCCGTGAACATCTTTCATGTTCAGGTTCGCCTCCTCGAGTTTACTGGGTCTCACCAGGTACTTCCTTACTCAATGCTCACCCTTTCCCTCACTACTGCTGCCTGTAACATCCTATTGGTTACCCCTGACTGGTGCCGGTCCTGCATATTTGACACAAATTTCTCTGACATCAATACTTTATGTTTGATCCTACAAAAAAATTCTTTTTTACAGGAACCTAAGTTATCTTTTGATTGACGGCAGCATTGTCGCACCAACCACAGACAGCCAACACATCAAAACTAGTAGAGCAGAGTAGAGAAAAAATTCATTTTTTGATTGTTTGCAAATCCCAAAACTGTTCAAAACGGTTTATTTTTTAAATTGACACTATCAGTCGATTAATCAGCCATTAACACTAAAACTTGTTACTTAAATAAGGAAATTAAGACAGTTAGAAACAGCCATAAAAAAACGATAAATGAAAACTTCATTATTTACAACGGAGAATATTTATCTGAACAACTCACAATTCTACCCATCTTTTGCTGTATAAAATATATATTAGCTGAAAGCTCATCTAATTTTTTTTTCCTTAAAGGTCCAGTCGACGTCAGGAGTTCCTAGAGGAGACCTTTGGAAAAGGCATCTTTGTAAGTTGTATTTTTTTACTACTTCTCGTACAAAACTTTTTTCCTAGTCATGTAATTCATAGTTTTAGTGAAATAATGAAAACATTGCTTTTATATACAAGGGTTATAGTGAGTAATTTGCAAAGGCGTCTGTCTACCAGGTGTTAAAGTATCTAATATCGTGTTTTATTGTTCCACCGACTTAAACTACTTAAGTTTTGTTAAGTTCAAAAGTAAAATGGAAGAAAAGTGACCTGATCAAACAAGCCCCTTGTGTTTGTATTACAATCAGTTTCGTGCAATTATTGCAATAACTAATTATCTTTCACGCTAAAAATACCACACCATTCTCTGTCTTGTGCATGAACAAAACTAAGAAAACTAATTCCTCTAAATGGATTGCATTTTTATGACGCGAATCCCATACAACACTACGAATACTATTACAAGCAATATAACTGACATTGCATTTACCCCATTACTCTCCTCTGAAGTTATTGATGATGTTCCAAGTATTGCTCTCATGCAATATACCAACTAGCAAGAGCAAATCACCGTAAAACTTTAATTAAATTTTATCCCTGCTGTGCTACCCAAGAACATGCTTTCTATCATAGTCTCGTTAATATCTGCACCATCAGTACAATTACCGTGGACCTTAATTAATAGTTCGGATACAAAAAGATTGTTTTGCTTACCTGAAATGCAAATTTAACCCAATTGTATTTTGACTGGCAAATTCCATTGATTAATCTCAACTGAGTATAACTTCATAGTGTATACTATTACATTACGTCAGCTTTATATTTTTCCTTGGACATTCAAGGACCACCAGACGTTAATGTGTCAATATCAATAACATTATTTCGTAGCACCAGTACGAGGCGAATGGAAATTGTGACAATTTTACCTTGTCAAAGAATAATAGTTGAATTCACAAAAATAGAAATAAGTTGGGACATAAACCCCATGTGGCACTTTTGAATAAACAAAAAATCCTCTTTCTGAATTACATTTGTAATTTAAAACCTTTATAACTGTACCGTGAGATATTAATATGTATGATACCCAACTGGTACTGAGTCTTCGTTGGATTCATTTTTTCCTTACCTGAGATTTTCATGTTAGATTTGTTTACTATTAAGTTTAGGTTCGGCAGACCCTCGTTATTTGAACGGAACGTCTCGCCTGCCTCGTACCTCTACTTTCTATAGAAAAGAATGGGATTTGTTCCAAAACACAAAAAATATATTCTTTTCTCATCTCATCATGCCGTATGTCATCTACTTTTTCTGTAGTCATCTACTTTTGCATATTAATTGTCCATTCGTATCGTGTACAAGGGGTGCTATGTGGTGGCTATAAAAAGCCCTACAAATAATATCAATTAGATTTTATGCGAGTGTTCACATTTCATTTAATTGTATAGATGTTGGACGGGTTTTTCGCCTTTCCCCAATTATTGCCCACATTTTTCTTTGCCATTTGTCGAACATCAACAACAACAACAACGTCGAGTAAACCGGCTTAGAATTAGTCCGCGGAAACCCATAAGTTCGCTTCGGGTCGAATTAATTTGTTAATAGAAAAATTATGCATAGAAAATGGCCGGACGACGGAGAGATGGAGACTCGTTAAATTAATCACCCTGTGGGTAAACTCGTCTTTTTCACTTGTACCTGGTCGCCGGGTACTTCAGTACGGTCCTCACCTAAATCGCACATACAAAAAAAAAACAATAGTAAAATCTAAGGCATCGGTTACATAATTAAGAAAATGATTTCTGGTGTCTGGAACTTGACTTAGGTCTGTTCTACTTGTGCCGGATCATGCCTTCAACCTCATCAGACAAGAAGAACAGACCGAGAAGATTAACGTGATGATGAAGATATTGAAGAAAATGAATAGGAATTTAAGAACATAGAGAATATGGTCGAACCGCGCCAATTGATTTTCGATCAATGCGTACCTGAGTGTCAGACCTAACATTTCAGGAACAAACAGTCAGGTAAACCTGCGAACAATCTCTGGGTGGAAGCCCGAGTCGAATGTATGGATGGGACGAAATCAAAGAGACGAACCGCCGGTCAGTTCACGAAAAGATCATTCTCAGCCTCGAGAATATCGTGATCTTAGATTATGATCTATCAGATATGTTCAGTCTGCACGTGACGAGGCCTGGTGTATGTCCCGTTACTGATTTACCAAGCGTAAACTTCCGTAAGTCTGAAGTGCTCATCTCCAGTGGTCAAAGAGTCTAGCAAGTCAAGGTAGAAGTAGGAGCAAGCAGTGAGTTGTACCTGAAAGTGCCTGCGGATGAGGACCTCTCTGAAATTGCTGGGGTGGCCAGTGACACCACCCAACTTGCAATGTCTCCCACTCTCCAGGACTCTACTCGTCGCTCATTCATTTTGCCACGGCCTTTGACTTTTGCAGCCTGTCCACGTACCTCCGCGAAGTGTGTCCTCCAAAATGGACAGATGAAAAATGAAGTGAAACCTTGCTGAGACAAAATTCAAATGACCACGGCCGTCCATTTTGATGTTAACTAATTTCATTCATTAGACGACTCGAATTAAAATCTCCCATCGCGTTTCTTTTTGCGTTTCGAGGCATCTGAAAATGTTGACCTTTTGCCCTGTGTCCGTCCGATTAATAAATAAAACTTAAATCAATTCATTTTACTATTTATCTACGCTTCTTCCATGATTTCTCTTCTGTCCCTTTCTGTCGGTCTAATTCTAGGTATCTATTAAACACTCACTATTTTTCAATTTTCCTCTCGCCTCCTCCTTTACAGATGTGTTTCTCTGCTCTCTCTCTCTCTCTGGAAATTAGTGTAAGAAGTTTAGTTAAAAGCAGAAAATTGTTTTTCAGATTGGCTATTAACGTTTAAAAACCAAAATCTCAAACATAAACAAAAATAACCAAAACTAAAAAATATCCGGTGGTTGTAGTTGATTGTTTCCATAAAAATAGAATCGTGATTAAAGAAAAAGATGTTGAAATGTGGGAAAGGTCAAAACAAAAATAGAATAAATAAAAGTAACAATAGTTACAGTCGAAGGCAACAACAACTTGGACTTCTCATCGAATGAGAAGAAACGAAGAGAAGATGCCTGGAGAGCGGGAATGTTATTCAACCCCCCGAAGGGATGAATTCCGCTTTCATGTCACTGGATTCAAAACTGAAAAGGAAAGTTCTACCCCCGTGTAAGCCAAACGTGAAAGGTTTGGGTTTTTGCAGAAAGACCAAAATGCAAACTGGCCGTTAAATGATGTTTATTTAAGCCCAGGCTGCTTTGATTGAGGTCTGCTGGCCTCGGGGTGAAGAGGATTTGAACCTCTCGGGAGAGATCCTCTTCCTTCGGTAACTTCCTTTCGTCCTTTGACAATGTCGCGCAATAGTTTCTTACAACCAAATTATGTGTCCTTTACACCATTCCCAGCACCAACTATCGTTCCTACTTCCTTTAGCATGGTGGCGACTCATTCGCAGGAGTCGTAATTTGGAAAGGGAAGGGGGACGTGAAAATTCACTTTGACTTTGTCCAAATCACCAAATTTAAAAAATTAGTTTTAATGAGAAAAAGCGAAGAGAGTCGAAGGAAGTAAACATTTAAAATTGTGCGAGACAAATGGAAATGCAGAGGAGAAACTCCGTAAATAAATACCTGAAATACCGGTGATTAGAGTAGTAATTGCCAAAAATTGAATTTACTCCGCTAATAAGTGTAATGCGAAATATTCTGTAAAACTGTAAGGAAATTCTAAATGGAAATGTTTCTTCTGTTTTGTATTCGCACTAAAAACAAACAACAGCATGCGATCTTCCTATTTACCTATTTCTCATTTCCACCGTGACAGATTTAGAGAATTTTTTGAAAATTCGATTTGAAAATTTTGATTTACCTAAAATTTTTTAAAATAAATAGACGGTAAGAACCACATTCAGGTATTTGGTTCAAAGTTTACAGTCTTCACAGGTGTGTTGTTGTTATTATTTAGACAGCAGTGGACAACGCGGTTTTTCCCATTCGCCATCAGACAGGTCCGATAGACGATAGAAAACTCCTACCTGTACTCTCTCGCTCTCTCTGAGTGATACCCTGAGAGACTTTGCGGGTGGCTGCATTTTCACCCAATCAATATCGGGTCTGGATTCCTCATCACTCGGATGGCAAATTAATTACAGTAATCATCGGGGCATTAATCCGTAATAAATATTTATTGAGTGGATGAGGGAAATATGTTTCATCCTTCCGTATGGAACACAAGATGGATGACTCGTCGGACAACAAAAAACGCAAATGAATAAGAAAATGGAGAAACGGGAATGCCGGTAATGGACTGAATGGGCTTTACCGATTCCGAACCTGCTGGAACCTGAACCCGGACCTTAACTTTATGTAATTAAGAGCAATTTGGTTAACTGTCTTCATCGGAAGTCAAAGATTTTCTCTTTCTTTTTATCTTTCTCTTTATTATGCGGTAGGCCGGTGTAGAAGCAACAACTCTTCTCTTTCGGCCGTAACTGAAATTATCCTACCTGCCCCCTGCCCCCTCCCCCCGCACCTAACCTGGATCAGGATCAAAGGTGATCTTTTTACGTTCTCTAAGTGAATTGATTACGGATTTTAGTGATTTTATTCTCCCCAGAGGAAATTGGCGTGGGTATTGCACTTCAACTCCTACATTATAACTTGTCCCGCCATAACGCACCGGAAGAATTTGGCTCTCAGGTGCAACGTAGGGTCATTGACGGTGTACCTTCTATCCTTTAATTAACCTGTTCAGACACCGGACGATATCAACTTTGTGTTTCCATTGTCTCATCTTTTTCTATGCATTTCTACTCTTCCACAGAAGCAGTACCATGAACAACCAATATAACCTTGTTTGTGCCATATAAACCGATGATCTATTGTACTGTATTCTGGTGAGCCTTTGACCACTCGGGTTGAATACTGAACTACTAAATATCTGGACTAAACGTATTGAAATGTACAGGCAGGACAGAAACCATTGCGTACTTAAATACGTACGACAGTTAGAGTAAGACCGGCCTGTGGCAAACCATAGAAGGAGAAAACAAGTGAGGGACAAAATAAAATTTATCTCTACAATAAATCAGCGCAGTCGCGTTCCCAGGCACAAAAAACGAGCCTTGCCAAAGGAGTAAAAGATTGAAAAAAACCTGAATTGGTAATTGTCATTGCACGGTCGAGAGGCCAGGCTAACCAGGTACTCAGGTACCTCTTCCTCAATGAATATTTATAATATAATTAGTCAACCAACGATTGAGCCGATTCGGCCCTGGTAATTATATACGTCCAACATATGGCTGTCACTGCGCATTTCCTTCCTCCTTTTACTCTTCTTTGTCGTCCAAAACCTGACCTGAACAATCAGATGTTGTGCCCTGTTATTATCTTGTATGGCCCAACTCTATTGTCTTTGAGGGAATCTCCAGACACCAGAGATACTGTGCCTGCCAGACCACTGTCAACTCACCCGTCCGTGAATGTGCCTGATAGACATCAACTTGTCTGAAACCTATAAAGAATAAGTTTCACACATTCTCTACTTTTCCCTAGGGTCATCATGAAAAATTTTTTTCCTTCGACAATTAAACGGGCACCTTAAAAGGCTCATCTCATCAGAAGGCAAATCTAATATGTTAAAAAATTAACAATATGAAGAACAGTTTTAGAGAAATAACAAATTTTAAAGGATATTCAGACAAACAGAGAATAATAGTGTAATAGATAAATGTATGGCACAATAAGAAATTGGAAGAGAGGAAGGTATGAAGAACTTAACAGATGAACCTGATTTTTTGTGGACGGCAATAAGACGCCAATTCTTGAGACCAGATACGTCAAATATATTTACCTATCAGGAGATTTCCTAGTTAAGGTAAACCGACAGAAAGAACCTGTCATTTGTTGGAGCACATCAAAAGAATGTTACCATTCGGTACCAAGATTTCCCAACAAGATTGAAGCACATTAATTGGAAGTGCCAAAATACTCAAACAAGTAGCATCACAAGTTTCTTTCTTCCTATGGTCGTCTCCATATTACAAATGCCCTTCAAACGTCTTCTTCTACACGAATACTAATTTCTACATGAATACTTGAGCGTAAAAATATATTAAACTCCAGGTTTAAACTTTTACCAATGATTTTTCTATATCTATTACGTTAATAGAGTAGCCATTCAGTCATTTCATTCATTTACTATCTATAGATCATCACAACTTGGCTGGTCATTAATTGTCATACATCCAATATCCAGCTGAAAAGGGAAAACATCCAACTAGAGGTTCCGAGCAGCCTAAACAGAATCAGCTCCTTAGATCTTTCCAGACCCAATTTTGAAGGGTTCGAGTCAATATGGTGATTTCGGAAATGTTCTGCAGTGAGATACACTTACAGGTACACTTACAGTGAGGTACACAGGTAACTTATAAAGTTAAATTATACAACGTAACACAGCATCAAATATATATATCATGGCCGGCGAAAGCCTCTGACAAAGGGGAAGGTCCTACCCCTGCCTACAACCTGAAAATGAATGCACTCGGTTTTGCTGTCTTATCATCCTTCTTAGGTTAACCAACACAAACCTGAAGTTCCTAATCACGATATTTTGTCTAAAAAAATTATTCCATAGCCATAAAATGAATTTTATGACTGTCTTGGAGTGGCCGTGCTGATGTCGAGCTTTAGGTGAACCCACCAATAGTCTGACACGGTCCGCCACCGGATACGATAGATCTTCACTCTGACAAATTACACATAATGAAACCGGGATAAAAAAAATAGCTGACGACTACTTCCCATCATCGCTATCTACAAGAAACAGTGAAATGATAAACTGAGAAATGAGATGATCTAAACGTAGGCAGTAATTTTTATGTGCGCTAGAAAACTAAGTATTTTAAATGATGGGTAACTAATAAGCGAAATGGAGGCTTTTTTACTTCCGTTACCCTTGGTCATTTTATTAGTGAATAAGGAATCTATTTAGGTGGTCACACATACCATAATAAAAGAATGAAAGTAGCCCGAGACATTTAGGAAAAAAGAAAGTAGTGCTTGGACTTATTATCTTATGTTAGAAACCTACATCTTCATTACGTACAATCGATACAGGCTTAACAAGGACAGAAATACTATCTGCCAGGGAAGATACAATTAAGCAAAAATAAATGATTCCGAACCACAAAAAAATTATATGCAGAAATGAAAACAAGAAAAAGAGATGACTGCAGCTGTACCACTATTAGCTGTACTACACGTAACATACTAACTCTATAACCCGTGGATCGAAAGAAGAGTAAAAATTACCAACCAGAGTTTCAAGTAATTTTTACGTAACAAAAAGTCAAGCAGGACGGTCATTCTCAAAATGGAAAACATTCTTTTTTTCTTATAAAGTTAATTCATAACTATTAATTGTTTGTTCACATGCGTTACTCGCTCATTTGTGCAATTTATCCTGTATTTATTCTTAATTTTTTGCTTTAGAAAGTTCTCTTAAAAAATAAGGTCAGATTTTGACAGGCGGAACGAAGGACGAAGCATTGCGACACTCCCTTAAGACACCAAAGACCAGGAGAAAAAAGATGACACAAATAATAATGATTATTATTATTATTATTATTATTGCTATTGTTATAATATTCGATTAATATTGATTGATTTATGGGGACCAATGAATTCAGGTCGGCATGTGACTGACGGGGAGTTGGAAAGACCCTGACAAACTCTGCCTTCTAAGCTCGCTTCTAACCTTTCGCCTAACCTTTTTGCCGCGGGTGACCCCGTGACCTCCATCTGTCGTGCCTGACCTCCGCGATCCCGGAGCCTGCGCGAATGTCCCATAAAGTTCGGGATGTCAGGAAACCGGTCCTTTGCCTCACAGACCGAATAAGACAAGAAAAATGCGGACGAATGTCCTCCGGGTGTCCCGGACGACCGTCCCTCCTAAAAGGACAAAAACGCGTCTTCTTCTTATTTGCATACCGGGAGGACAACACGAAACCGATTCGTGACCCGAACCTGAACGTGGTAGACCAGACACTAATTCTCTTTTCAGGTAAAAGGTAAAACACAATCTTGCTCAGGTGGGCCTCATCAAGGCTGAAAAGGAAAATCGGTAATTTGACAATAGTTTGGCTAAAACTATCGTTAGTTTGTTTGAACTGTAAAGAAGGTGGCAGCACTTCTCAGTGGATGGTCGAAATAAGCCAGTCAGGTTCAAAAGTTGGATGTTTTCATCAATTCTTTCATCTTCACCATCGATTTCTTTTATTTGATTAATCAAAAATGTCTGTGCAAAAACCGATTAATCCGTCGTATGTCGTACAATTGGCGATTATTTTTCTTCCTGAAGTCCAACCATGACAGTTTTGGCCTCTTCGGCCAACTTACATCCCCAACATCTTTACATTTGCTTAACCTCAAAATTATTCTTTCATTTGTCGTATTTTAATTTAATTTGACTTTTGACAACGGAAACAGAAAGACAAAATTAACGTACAGGTGCACGGTGTTGATTGATTGCCACGTTGACAGGTGTGCCGACGTTTCCATTATTCTCTTTGCCTGGTCGCATTAACGCAAAGTCAGGGGTTTTAGGGTCGTTGGATGCCGAACTACCAAGTTGGTACCTTTGAGGGATCTTTTACTTCACGAAAAGGTGTATTTTGGACCATTTTCTACTACATTTCTGTACCTGCACGGTAGGATTTTCTACCCTCAATGTACCAGAATTGACGACGGCGTATAAAAATCATGAAAAATGGTAAACTGCTTAAATGTATGTATTTTTTCCTAGACCTTTCTGTCAAAAAGTTCCCAATGACCAAAATATAAAATTGCCAACAGCAACCCTTGAATGTTGAACTGAAATCACCCCCAGGTCAAGTCGAATCCGATCCTTCAGAATATCAATTGCTTTACTAAACTAACCGTATTGAATCTCCCTTACGCACGGGCTTTTCATTATGTAAAAAAGCACTTTTCGAAATTTGGTTTCTTTTCGTTAAAAGTGCAAAAACAGAAATGGATACATCGTTCCTTCAGGGGTTGACTGTAGAAACAGAAAAAATTTTGAATTTTATGGTCGCTGAAAGAGAAAATGAAGAGAGTTGAGAGAGAGAGAGAGAGAGAGAGAGAGTAGAGCATTAAATGCGAACAAAAGGTGGAATTCGGATTCTTTAGAATTGTAGGACAGATCCGAATGGTTTGGGAAAGCTGGGCAGAAAGGTTGGAAAGGGCATAGGACGAGAGACAAGAGAGAGAGAGAGAGAGACAGGGCAAAGGTATGGGTAGACTGGAGTAATGTAATGAAAATAAACAAGTCATGCGGAAAAATGTTTATTCAGACTTTCTTTGATCCTTTCGATCAAGTAATAAGGCAGATTGAGATATGAATAACCGGGACATTCCGAAACGCCCAGCCCTTCGTCCTTCTGCAAAAGGGCGGATGCCAAAGAAGAGTAAGAAGAAGCAACAGCAGCAGCGGTTTAAACGGCCGTAGTAGAAAGAGGGAGGAAATTGCTGTTTACTTTCATAATGAAAATTTCTCTTCCCTCTCCCTTATCACTCTCTCTCTCTCTCTCTCTCTCTCTCTCTCCGTCTCTCAGGTTTTTAAACCAAAGACTTCTATTTTGTTACGCCAAACTTTACTTTTTGTTTTAATTGTTTTCCCAGTCTCCCGTAACTCCCACTCTTCTCCCTCTCTCCCTGCCCGGGTGTATTGGTTTAAACATAAAATACATTTGCAGGGGCGTAAGTTCAGGGGTTGATTTCATCCCATCCTCTCGTGAGAAATTTTAAGGGTTGAATAAAAAAATTGACGGCCGTCCGTTTCAACCGATCGGAATAATTGGGGATTTGAACGATTGTCGCTGCGACCCGTCAGGTCATTGTGGCCTTGGTGTTGGCTGCTGCTAAACAGCAGCTACCCTAGAAATAAATATTAGATTATGTCTATTGTGTACTGGGTCGATGTACCCCTCAATATGAGGCTTTTAAAATGAAGGATTTCCAAATTTGTACAATTGTATTTCTCAGTAAAAAGAAATGAAAGAGCAAAAGTTTGTGTTTATTTTATTTATAATAATTGATACACCAGATTGAATACAAATTCCAACTGTCGATAAACCTTGTGTCAGAATTAAGATGTTTAGTTATTTAATATAACATGTGTTTGTAGTTTAATTCGTGAGTAATTTTGATTAACTAAAATTTGCTATTTTCCAAAAGATATCTTTCTTCAGCGCTGTGTCTAAATTTCTTAATAAATTTTTATACATGTCTTTGTCTGTGTGGTATTGAAAGGGGTCAGGTTAGTATTTCCCTTGACTCGTAAAAATTTGGGCTGAGAAGTTGTATCCAACTGTTCGCTGGATTTTCACTTTTAAATGAGTTACACCAAGTTTTTTTTTGAATAAAGTACATTGTATTAAAACGACATACTAGAATAAAAGTAAAATAGAAGCCAAGCGTTGGTTGATGATTAGTGCAGTCTTGATGTCTTTGAAAGGCTCGCTTCCACTTACTCGGTGTAACAAACACAATGCGTTCGCAAAATGCAACAGCACGACAATTAAAAAAAAGTGAAACAAATGTTATAGGAATAAAATGAAGGTTTCTAACCAATTGTCCATGTACGAATCTAGTCCCTAAGACTAACTATTTACATCCAAATCTACTTTGAATTTGTGAGAGAAGAGAGAATTTGTGTGTTGTTCGGCCACCCTCAGTTTCTTTTTTGCCATTCTGAAAAATGTATAAGATAGACGACATTAATCGAATTTAATCGCTCTTTAAAACCCGTTATGAAATTTATTTGGTATTAGTTGAATGAAGGGGGTTGCACTCAACTAAATAGATGGTTAGGAACCCAAGGAATGATTCTTAATTAGGGAAACGTGTGATCAACACAGTGAGACACCCTCGTCATTCGAAAATTACAAAGGAAGAAGAATATGGTTAACGTCCGCTAGGAATTGCAACCAAAAAACAAAATTTAAGGAATCTGAGGAACGAGCCTTAATGGAAAGGAATGCGAAAACCCCGTAATTTTCGTGAAATTTGACAAGGGTCACCTGAAATTCTTCAACGAGTGCCAAACCGAGAGATCCTTTGCCGAAATACCCAGGTTGAAAAGAACAACTTTGTAAATGACACTCATCAAGTACCATTTAAAACAGGACAGACGACACGAGACACACTCGACGTGCAAGAGACGTACTCTACAGAATAAAAATTCACGAATGTTACTTTTTTTAAACATTATCTAGTAACTCAGAGCATTTAATTTTTTTATTAAATCGAATAAAAACCATGTTCTGTAGCAGACAAAGGTACGTAATCGTCCAGAATTGTTTGGATCCGCACTGAATCGTATGCCTGCAGGCCCTTATTTAAAAAAAAATACAAGTAATGTCTTGGGCGATGGGTTCAAAGATCAGTGAGTACCTGTTTAGGTGCCAACTATCCTGTAAGAACCCGGCATTAGCAAATGAAAAACTAGTTGTCATGTTCTCATGTCGTCTTCAACTACTTTGATGTATACAGGTCATCACCGCATTTGCACAATTTCTCTTCATCCTTGTGATTCGTTTGGAGAATTTGGTTCGTCTGACAGTCCGGTAAAGCCACTAAATCACACCGATATCATCATCACAGCTTGCGATGGAATAAATTAAAAGAAGCGATGTGACAAGTACAGGTCAAGGCGTCACAAGAAAGTTTGGTTTTTATGAGAAACTAAACCGGTCACTGCTAATATCATCTAAATCTGTCTGATGTCAACCTCGGGTACTTTTGATATGACCAAAGACATCCCGCGGTGATGAATTTTAAATATTAAGAAAACATGCTACGCAATGGTAAATTACAGTTGTGAGTTGACTTCACAAAAGAAATTAAATTAGTTGATATTTGTCACCCCAACGATACTATCCAAATGAAATTGGAACAACATAAACGGAAGTCACTATAAAATAGTGATGGTGCAGTTGTCTCATTGTTTGTCGTACAGTCAACTATTTCATGAGAATTGTCACTTCTACGACTATGTAGTTTCAACCTGCTAAAGTCTCACTGAATCAAAGAATAGTTATTTTTACATAGACTTTGCTTACACAGTTACTTTATAAAGTGTAACACGTATTATCCTAGGTACATTGATAAGTCAATACTAATCTTTTCATGTTAGCATGTTCTGACAAAAGTAGCTTCATAATATGATACGACGTCCAACAAGACACTGTTAAGAGTTTTAGGTATATACTTGGGCAATTGGAAGTGTTTCCAATAAGGCCTGAATTAATTCAACAACTGCAGAATACCTGAAAGCCACCCTTCGGGGACGCAGAAATAACATCTTGGTTCCGGTCCTGTCACGAGGTGATAGATTTTAATCTATTGGATTTTAATTATGGAGGGCAAAGGAGAATAGAAAATGGCACATCCGTGCTGATTGGAGCCACGTGAAATATGTATTCCACTGTGTCATTACCCTTTTAAAACACCCCATAATTACACGAAAGAGACATGAGACCTTTGCCATACCTGCTTCCACGTCAACGGAAAGGTATCTTTTTCTCAATATTTTTCTTAGCCCCAGCAAAATTCCACACAAAAAATTAATTGCTTAGGTTTCCTTTCAAAGTCTCTAATGACGGTTTAATTAATGCACCCCTGCGAGAGTTTCCTAACGTTGGAGTAAAGAATGGAAGAATAAAATGTACCTGAACCATAATCAAATGACAATTACGGGACACGGTAGGAAAATTTTCACGTGTAATTAGTGAATTTACATATAATTTTGTCTACTTCTGAAACCCCCGCGCGACCGTCTTGCCCGTTGAATAAATTCGTGAATTTATTCATAAAAGGCGGTTCACGAAAACCTGGAACTTCATTCTCTTAGATGGAAGAATGGAAAACAACTCCGTCTGATATTGTCAGGTTGTCCAATTTCTGATACCATTCTTCTGCTTTAGGTTATTTATTTTTACGTGCTACTTTTAGTGACCTTCAGAGAATTTATACTTGTATAAATTATTTTCTTTTACATAAAGGTTAATATCCAATAATAATAATAATACTTCTTCCGACATTCAATTAACATTCTTCTCTTTATCAGTTTGTCCGCTGAACAATTAAATCATCTATTAATATCTCCTTCACAGCATAAAAAATTGCTATGAGCAAATGACAATATTTCGCTTATCTATTGACTAATTGGACAGTTATTTTTAATTGATTTAGGCTTTAGCACTGAAATGTCGTTAAATTCACAAGGGCAAGGAGTAAACACATGTTTACTGAGTCCGATACCGTTACTTCCGCTTTTAAATAAATTAACTCATTTTTATTATTAATAAGTTCTTGTGAATCAGCCACCCAATTCAGTGATGTCGTGTTTCTAGACAATGTGCCTGATGCCAAGTTGGTGACAGCGACAAATCGATATTTCAAAATGTCGGGAGGTACTCGGGGAACCTAAACATTCATCAGGTACGCCACGCTTATTAAGAAAATAACGACATGCAACTTCCTTACCATTCCATTAATTTTTAATTAAAATTTAAGCGACGCTTGCAAAGAGAGGACAGACGTTTGACGTTTTACGAGACGCCCATTCAAAAGAAACAAAGTGCCCAAGGCCATGTTTCTTCTTCTTCAGGCCGTCCAAAGTCTAATATCCAATTCAGATTCAGGCGTTGATGGATGTAACACATCGCTGGCTAAGACAAATCAGACTTAAATCAGACCTACTTTGAATCCGTTTCGATGAAAAGAAAGTTATTATTTCGTCTCGTGTAACATTGAGGCTCAGTGGTCTAGGGGTATGATTCTCGCTTTGGGTGCGAGAGGTCCCGGGTTCAAATCCCGGCTGAGCCCAGACTTTTTTCTTTCTATTTTTTACTTTCCACAACTTTAATCTGTGGATTTTTGACATTTCAAAAAAGCAACACAGTTTTTTAATTTTGAGCGAAATAAATGTTTAGGTACTCGCTCATTGTTTGACTTTGTAACGTGCTAACCATTTCGGTCGTCGCATCTCGCTTTTTGCTGTACAAACACCTACGGGTGTTAAGGCAAGACCTTCCCACGATCTCCTCTCTAAAAAACCAAAAGTTGTTTGTCCTTTTGTCCGGTTTGCAAATTGATTGTCCGAATCGGTTGATTGGAATTAAACCTGATTGGGAATCGCCGAAGGGCACTCGTGTCCTCCTTCCTCTCGCCTTTCAGTACTGCACGTTCTATACACCACTCGACTCGACAGGCTGGGGTCCTGATTTGTTTGAAGTTACTTGCCTACCTTGCCGCAGACAACTTGATTTAGTTAAGGTGCAGATGACAGAGGAGCAGTGACGTTGTCGCCTCTCCCATTCCGGATGTTCTGGTGTATGACATTTTATTTATGTACCTATTAGTTCAGGTTTCTCAATTCATGTATTATTAATTAATTTTTTACTTCGATTTAAATCATTTATGTTTTATGAGGTATATCTGGAATATTCTGAATGGCATTGACTATACATTTTAGAAAAAATTCGTTGGACAGCTATTTTAGAGATGTTCTACATACCGAGAAAAATCAAGAAAAAATCATTTAATGAGGTTACTGTAAACGTCGCTGTAAAAAACAAGGACGACTTCACGAGAACATGACAAAGACTCTGACAGCAAGCAATTTAAAATTTTGAAGATTGTACAATTATGGAATATTGGCAATGCTGATAAGGCCTAACTGCAAGAAGTATTTATTAATTCAAAAACAAATTTACTGCACTGAAATTAAAAAAGTCAAGGTTATTGATATAAAAATCTCTACTTTGCACGTAATAATATATATTTACGTGGAACGATCTAGGATTCTATTAAGGTTCCTACCTAACTTCAGCTGAAACGTTGCAAACAACAAATATAAGGAAAATGATTTCCTTGTATGTGTAGATTTCTTATGAACTGGGGAACGGAAAGACAATAGTCTGTATGACACTTTCCTTATTCCTGCAACTCTTCTGGGTTTTTTTTTTTGATACTCACTTTATTTTAATTAAATTTTTACTGCCTCTGAGATGATGTTGACCCTACGCATCGAATGAACTACAAGTACTAATGTTTTACTTTTTGCTTATTACTTTTATATATTAATTATTTTTTATTGTACTTGTGTTCAGTAGCTGATGTTCAATGAGATGAGCCCATGTACTGCAATATACATTACTATATATATAATTGAAAACAAATTGTTTTTTCTTCCCATCTTTTGTCTCCTAATGAAGTTGACGAGTGAAACAAATTAATGCACGGCCGTTAATTTCCATTTTCTTTGGTTGACATTACTTTTTTTCTAATTCGTTGTATCCATCATGGCCTCTACTCGACGAAGAGATAGTCACGTGAGTTTACAACGAGTATTCAGGTCACAGACGACGAAGTCATGCCATCTTTATGCAAATCCCATTTAATTACACTCACAGGCGACCAGTTTATTAAAAAAACACACACAATGAACTTCCGGTTACGGCGACATTTCCGTTTCACACTCGGCCAACTGATTCATGTTTAATCAGCGTTACTGGTCTTAGTTAGCCGGCTACCTACACCAGTGCCAGCGGCTGACCAACATCAGGAGGAACCTGTTATTTATCGTGGGTGACTGACTACGTCAGTTGTTGCCAAAGATTCATTTAGAAAGATAGAATTTTCCGGGCCGGAATTCATTTCTCTTGGCACCATTACGACTTTAGACCCTTCGAACCTTTCCATTCTCACCCAAACACCTCGGAAAACGGAGCCCTAAATCTGAAAACCGGATATTATAAATTGAAAAGGTGCCTAGAAGACGTACGACATATCTCAAGACCTTTCCCCTGAACAGTAACGATTTAATGTTTCCAACCCCACCAGCAGCCCTGTAAATCCCGGGATAGAACGAGAACATGTGTAATTGCCAGGAGCAATGTTGAAAAATTGAGTGAATGAGACGAAAACGCATATCCTAACTAGAAAAGAGTACAAGATGAGATTCTGATAGCAAGAAAGGTATGGCGGTGCAAAGCGTAAAAATAACAGGAGCGAATAAAGGAATAAAAGAAGGTCGAAAAGGGTAGCAAACCAGAGGCAGAATGAAAGGTAGAAAGAGGCAGTAGGTGTGAGGTGGCCCTACTATTCGAAGAGTCTGGTAGCCCTGCAGGAGACTCCACGGGGATGCCTCAGGGGGTGGCTGAGAAATATGATATCAGGGTGCTTTAGGTGGGAAGATGACGTTTATATTTATAGCTCTGTCTTTCGAATTATATCACTCACATCATGTTATAACTTTTCTCGATATTTCCCGTGCTATCCGCCTTCCTTAGGAGATCCGCCTCGCTTTAGGACCTGTCTTCTGCTTTCTTCATTTCTTTCTCTAACACCCTCGTTCGCGGGCCTCATCCTCAGACCCCAACTTTTTCCCGAGCTCGTTTAAGTCCGGATTGTTAAATTATTGGAAAATCGCCCGCCGTAGTTTAGGTATATATTATTATAATATAACCTCCCTACTTTTCCCATATTTTTGTAGTTGGATACTTTCAATGTTTCAGGACGACTTCATGACCCCTTTTATTCCGCGACTGACTGACTGAATTCTCAAAATATCTTCAGTTTGTCAGAATCATCTTCGTTTCACAGTTAATCCAGATAACTGGTATTATATTACTTACGACTAACAAAATTATATGCCTTTATAAATGTGGTGTTCATAAATTTTGTCTGTAGTCTGTGCCACCGTTTAATTTCATTTTATTACATTACAATACATTAATTTACTTACATTTAAAAAATTTCCTTTAGTCATTCATGGATCTGATTCAGTTCGCAAGACAGTTGCTGGGTGTTTCATTGTGCCTTGCACTTATTTGTTTTAAAAATTTCCTGGACATGTTTGTATTTTCTCTTCTTCTTCTTCTTCCCTTTAGTTTTCTTCCCTGTAGTTAACAACAACAACAATTACACTACAATGGCTTCTGTTTCAAAACTGACGACAAAACTTTTGACACTTTCCCTCATCTCCAAACGTGATTTTTTACAACTCATTAACTACCTTTTGCATTAAGTGATAAATTCCGTAGTGAAACGATTACTCGGGGCCTTGTCCCAAGGGGGCCTCAAATGCGAAGGGAATTGGATTTTTGAAAATTACAAAATAATAACAAGAGAAATCCGATTAAATATTCATTTCAATTTTTTCTTTCTTTCCTTCGTTTCTCTTGTTTATTTTCTTTCTTTCTCTTTCTCTCTCTGACACACACTCACATAGACCTATCTATCCATTTCTACATTGTAGCCTCCTTTGTAAACTCCATTGTAGTGTGCTTCTATGAATATATTCTTGGCAACTTTACGGCATTAATTATTCAATCTTTGCATTTCTCGAACGAAGACGGGAGATTTTAAGACGAAAAGGGAATATAATTTAAATAGAAGAAAACTGGGTGTTGGGTAGGAAGCCCACACAAAAAGAGGCAATCAAAATATGGCGCTAAACACTTGTACTCTCTTCACAACCTACTTATGCTTTTAAGTACTCCTTTACATCACTATCAATTGCCACTTTTTATCACGAGTCAGAGTCGCCCAAACCACACCATATCTATAGATATCATTTTAATTTATAGAATAAAAGAACGATTTGTGTCCAGTGAAATTTCAGGCACAGAAGTTGAAAGTCTAAAGCCATCATGACTTGTTTTTCATTAATGAATTAATTTCTTTGCGTAGCAGACTAAGTAAAGAAAATAGGGAAAATACATTTTTGTAACGTTGGACGAAAAAAATAAAAAAATTAAAAATTCAGGTTCGGAATAAATTACTCTGTTCCATCTCCATTTGGCTCTTTTATAGTCTTCTGCTTCATGCAACTCTGCGAAAAAAAAGATGGGAATGACCCGGCTTTAATTCCAATCGTCATGTAAATCTTATTCTTTATTTTATATACAATAAATTTGTAGTAAAAACAGTTTTAGGAAGGAAAAGTAGAGAGAAAATGATGGAAAGGAACACATCCTCAGAATTATCATACTAAAGTCATTAAAGGAGCTTCTGCTAGAAAAACCCATGGGGTGGGTTGCGTTGTTATTGAAAAAAGTTGAGCCTTAAGGATTTGGCGTATTTCAAGGACGAAAAAGCGAGCTTATGGGTGGTAGCTTTTGTAACTGCCTACCTGAGACCTTTTTTATGCTTAGAGTGAAATTATACTAAGAGAGAGAGAGAGAGAAAAGTCGAAAAAACTGGTTTAGCTTGAGAAAGTGAAACTTTTAAAGAACCTCATCCCTCCGGTCCGTCTAATGTTTCTTCCTTAGGGCTCTTCTTCTCTTATATGTGTGGGTATATATATATATATATATATATATATATATATGGCATAAAGCAGTAACTCGCATTAAACTAGGAGCTTTTAAATTGCAAGTTTTTACATTCCTTACTCAACCCCATTGACGTTAAGAGTATGTAATTAAAATAAGTTTTTTTCTTGGGTATGAAACTTTGTTAATATCAATATACCAACATACTTAGTAAAAGTTACGCTATCCTGTTTTAATCTGCTCATTTTCTTAACTTCACCTTCACCTTCCCATGTATTCCTCAACTCAATTATGAAGTGAAAGTATAAGAGGTAAGAATGATTTATTTTCTACAATTATCAAAATTTTCTGTTAACGACACTCGTACAACGTTAATTGACATCAAATATAGGAACATAAAACTAGAGTAATGAGAGAGAAACAGAACGAGCACAGTAATGGTATACAGCATGTATCTAATCCAGTATTCATGATGAATAAATAAAGTTAGTGCATATTGTTGCTTCTTACTAATATTATATACGTAGAATTTCTTGCTAGGGGCTTTCGGCTAAACATTTCGAGTTGTTTCGTACGGCGAACTGCAATGGCACTACTGCGGAACTTCTTGAAAGAATGAACTGTCCCTTTGAGTTGTTTTATCGGAGACAGGAGCCCAAAAAGCCCAGGGTTTTATTTGCTTCTGATGGATTGTTTTGCATTCAGGTGTAGGACTACTTGTCTTGTACTGTGGAGCACAACTCAGATACCATTCCAGGTCACCGTTTTTCCTCTTCCTTCCTAAATTAGTCTCAGTGGATTTACCAAAAGGGAAAAGCTCTCTCCCGTAAGAAAATTAATGAAGGCCAGAGAAGAGCAAGAGAGAGAGAGAAATTTTCGTCATTAATGAAGAGAGAAACAGAAAGAGTAAAAAAAAGCGTGCAAAGATTATGGGGCCATAATTTTAAATGAAAAGCCCGTAATGAACGTAAATCCGGTCTAATGTAAAAATGCTCTTAGTTTAACCCATAATCCAGGGGATTTAAAAAATATTTTTATTTTTTCCTGCCTTTTTCTAAACCATCCATTAAACTATTTGTCAAAAGCGCGGTAAAAATTAAAATGATTGAGACCGTTCATTTTGCTCCCCTCGCCGTCGTCCATTTTGAAGAGCAAAAGAGTCTGTTGCTGCAGTGATTTTACTGCAGGCATAATGACGTGATATATTACCTTCATTATTCAATTCACACTATTTAGGCTTCGCTCTGATACCTTCTTTACTCGGTATGTCACCACATCTTTAAATGTGTTCTAGAGGTACACAACGTAACACAAGAAGTGGCCTACAAATGGAATGAACCTAACCATCAACAATCTACTCGTGTGGTGTTAAATGTACACCAGTAGTGGACCTTTAGTTTCTGTTCTCAAAGGTTCTTAAAAAAACTAAAGAAAACCTGATTGGTTAAAATATTAAAAGATGGTTACATTCCTAGAATGATGGTCGGGAGGTTACGGCAGTGCATTAAAGGCAATTAAATAGAGGTAGAAAAAATCTGTCAGCTCCCTACACTGGGTACAGGCAGGTTTTGCATGATTGCATGACAGCTAAAGCGAGTCCAGCAGACTAGTTTCGGTTTTCTCAATAGTTTTGTTACTCCCCGGAAGAAACTCAGATGAAAGGTCTCTGACCTGACGATAGCACGACGACCAGTCCTCAGGCTCTTAGGTACCTTCTAATAAACCGAATGTGAAAGGCTCACGAGTACCTGTAGGTTCAAGTTAAACTCTCCTCTTCCCGTGAGCTTGCCTTCTTCTTGGAAAGAAAGAAAGGGAAAGGAAAGGATTTTCATTCTCTCTCTCTCTCTGTTCCTCCATGAAAACTCACCCCTTGTTGCATTCTTCAGTCGCTGAAAATGAAAATTATTTTCTTTTCTTTTTTGTTATTTATTAATTTTCCCGGGAGATTTTCGCGGGGTGGGAAAACCCGTTTCGCGCTTTTGAATTTTCTTTCCTGTTTTACATTTTCTAATTTAATTTTCCGTCCCATTTCTGTCTGCCTCCTTTTTCCCACCTCCCTTTCTCGCTCATTTCACGGCCTTCTTTTTTGTCTTCCTTCTTTGCAGGAGTCTCAGAAGGAAGCATTGGAACTAGTGAAAGAACAGTCTTTGACACTCTCAAATTAAAAAAATTTTATTCATTTGTAGATGGAGAAACGCATTGACCCCGTACCTGTGAAGGTGGGCTCAGACCTTCAAAATAGTTTCAATGAAGCTATGGAACAACTCAAACAACAAAACAAAGACCTGTTGGAAGGTGAGTGCCGCTTTACCAGCATTTTAATTTTCCTCTTTGTTGATATTGGCTTCTTCGCGGGGCTGTAAACAATAGTGGAGTTCATTTGTATTTTTCCGTTTCTTTCCGAACCCAAACAGCCCTGTCGAAAATACAGAAAACCAGAACCATTGAAAAAAAATACTTCCATGAAATCCTCTTCGGCATTGACAAAGCCCTCTCAACGCTGCCTATTCGTCTTGAGAAGATCCGAGTGAGAAATCAAAAAAATCTTTGTATGATAAATTCGACCGGGTTTCAGGGAGGCGATGCTGAAAAAAACAAATTACAAAAGTCTGAAAACCTAGACATTTCAGATGGATCTCTCTCGTACACTCAAACGTCACAGGACTCTGAGCAGTACATGTCCACCAGGATGAGGTGCCTTCTGGACAAAATCGAACAAATGAACGTACTCTTGGACAACATGAAACGTGATGAGGCCTCCACTCCCATAGAGCTTCTTTTGTCCAGCGAACTCTATGCAATTTCTCTTCTTAAGAAAGAAGTTAGGAATACAAAGAAACAAATCGAAGAAAACAAAACGGATACGGAAACTGCTCGGTCGACGGATTGCCCAACCGGTAGAGATGTATCCGTCAAAGGTAAGTAAAACTGACTTTTGTCTAAGTGTGACGTTTGAGAAATGCTAAAGCTCAATTCAAATTTCAAGTCAGTTTATATTTGTAAACCTACAAAGTTGTTAGAATAGGCTTTTACATATTGAGTTAAGATCTCTTCTCTTTACAGACAATTTCTTTTTTCACTTCTATTTTTATTGCAATTCTTAATGACATTTAACTTTTTGTTTTTGCAATTGATACGATTACGGTTTCTTTCTCTCTCTCTCTCTCTCTCTCTCGCATTTAATTCTGTTTAAAGGGCATTTTTAAAATTCATTTCAAACAATTAATGTTATCAAACTGGACACGTGCTAAGTTAACAATTTTGTTAGTTTGAACAATCAAGCTTTAGCCAAAAGAATTTCATAATAAACGAATTTTTCTCCCTTTCTTCTTTGCACACGCAGATTCGCATTTAAAGGGGAAAAATTCATTTAAAAACGAACTAGACAAAGCGAGCAATTTTAAAATATTCGAAAACCACATGATCATCCATGAAGAAGCTCTGAATTTATTAACGAGAAAAATCGGCGAAACCGAGGGGGCCCTGAAAAGGAAAACCGAAGAAACGGAGTGTCTGCAAAGGGAGAATGAGGCCATGGGAAAAGAGATTTTTATATTAAAATCGGCCCTGGCAGGAGCAGCAGAAACAATAGGGGTAGCAACAAGGGAAGATCTCAAGTTTCCCGAAATGTGGAAAAATCAGAATGATCGACCTTACAGACTGATCAAAGATCTCAAGGCTAAGCTGGATGATCAGGAGAAGAACTTGTGCGCCTGGAGATCAAAGTGAGTTTCTTCTTTCGGTCACGAAGTGACAGCAAATTAAACAGTCAAGAGAAGTTGACTTCATTTTTTTCAGGTTTGCCAGACTGAATTCTGCCAGCTCGAACAAGACAACCCTACTGAAAGCAGAAAAAAAGAAAAACTTGGAGCTGGAGTCAATGGTACAAAACCTGAAAAAACAGAATAAGTGTTTAAGCTCTCAAGCAGGATCCATGCAGTGCTTAAATCAGCAGATGAGGAACCAGATGAGTGACACTAAACCTTTTTCTATCAGTTGTCTATGACCTGATTTGGCTTTATCATTCATTTCTAACCTCATTCTATTTTTAAAGCTCATTATTTATTCTTTATCCAGATTGAGATATTAAAGCACGATGTCAGGATGTTGTCAGAGGAGCTTTCGAAGAAACCAAATTCTGCAAGGTCGGCCAAGGGCTCCGAAAAAAACGAGAAAAATTTTGCAGGTACAAACCAAAGAAAATGCTCAAATTGGAAAGAAACAGATGAAAAACAGATTGAAATGAAACTCAATGTGTCGGAAAACAAAAATTTAGAATTCTTCAACACGCTTAAGGTGAGCCTGAAATGTCAACTTTCAAGTATTTTCAAGAATGTCAAAATCTAAAACGGTTTTTCGTCTCAGGAAGTGATAAGACGTATCAATCAATACAAAACTGATAAGGAAGTGACGTCTGGTTGTCAATCGTCCTACGGTCGGGCGCAGGAAATTTTGAAAATCTCATCGGCCGACTTGAATCTTTGGTTGAACCTGAAGCCAAAGAATGCAAATGATTCAGAAGTTAGTTTTTTAGTCCTGTATATAATTACTTTTTATACATTCTCAAGTTGTAATTTGTCGAAATTTGTCCATTTTGTTCTTTCTCCGAACATTCACGTCACAGAATCATTCCCGTTACATTCGGTTTGCCCTTCAGTGTCATTCACCTCACATCTCCTTCAATTCATGTCTCCTTATCCTCGTGCCTTATGCCTGAAAGGTATCTTTTCCTCATACAAGTACAACTATTAGTATTAGCACAACAACAATTAGTATCTCAAATCTTGAAAGTATCATTATTATTTATTTCAATTAGATCGAAAAACTGTTTGATGAGTGCAAAACGATTGTGGATTCGAATGAAGTTAATTTCTCCACGAAATTGTCCGCCTGGCTGTTGACTCTAATTGAAACCAAGTTGTTGTGCTCCGAAGATAATTTATAATTGACAATTCGAAGTGTTGCAAGACGCGGTTATGATTGCCTAGTCGAGCAAAAGTCAAGCCGGTTTGAAGACTTTATTAATAAAACGGAAGCGACGCCGGCCGTGAAAACTTGGTGAAAACTTCAGATGTTTTCTACTACCAAAGTTATATTAGAATACAAAAAATTGTGTTTGACATGTTAAAAAACAAGAGATTAGAACAATACAATATATAGTGATATTTAAATTATAAATAAAAAATGATATTTCCTCTTCAAGCTTTTTTCTTCTTGTCAGACTCTGAACCCGGTTGTTGGTTTCCGATCACCGTTGTCAGAGGTAGTTGCACTTCCGGTGAATTTAAAGAGCGAAGATTAGGACCGCCGATGCTGCTGGTGATGCCATTCACCTGCCACCTTCCCTCTCCTTGAATCCCTTGATTAACACCCCAAAAGGAAGTCGGTGGCGGTGGATAAACCTGGTTTCTGAAGTATAAAACAAACAGATGAAAGCTAGCCAGAGTCAGGAAAAGGAATTGACTGGTATTTGTATTTGTATCATCTATTTGTATCAATCTATTTGTAATTGAAATAGATTAACAAGAAGACAGTAATAAGAACAGTAAAAACAAAGTGAAATCTGGATACGCTCCAGAGGTACAGTAAAGATATTAATGAGGTGGTAAAACAGAAGCAGACGATACCTGAACGGGAACGCGGATTGTGACAGATACTCTACGGGCTGTGATGCTGAAAACCGTCGGTATGGTTCCTGCGGTACCTGATAATTATTATTAGGAGGAGGTGGAGGTGCATAGCTCAACCTGAAATGAAACGTTGTATCGCCTTTTTTATCTACTTACGATCTACTTTATTTACGCGTCTACTAATCGAAACTATATTTGCCTTCAGTATATCTTTCAACCCCGTTTTTACTCAGACACAATACACACCTGTTTATATCACCCGGGTATTGATTCCTCATGACCTGGGCTCTGGCTTCATCTGCATCATAAATTATATAAGTTCTACGAAAATAATAAGCGGTTTGTAACTTACATGATCACAGCATCATACAAGAAACTCAGAAAGGAACTTACTTATTTCTCACGTCGTCGGGAATTCTGTTTGCTCTTGTGTATCCCCCCGTGAACCTGGCGTCTCTTTGGTATTTGTCTCCTTCCGGAAAAGAGTACGAATAGGCCTGCAGGTTACTTCTACCAGCTCTCACGTAATCCAGAGGCCGTCCTCCACCCATGGGATACCTATAATCCCCCGGAGGTTCGAAATTTTTATTGTAATGGTCCTGCATGAATGGGCGACCCACAAAGAAGTTTCGATTCACAGGTTCCATATATCGGTAGTCGAGTGATCGACCATTTTCTGGCATATTGGCATAGTAGACCATCCTGCCTGTAGCAGGTTCGTAGGTCCTGTGGTAATATTCTACTCCCCTGCCAATTACCTCCGATGGGAACGGTGGAGGTTGGTAGTAGGGCCTGTCGCTCATCGGGTAATTGTACATGTACTGTCGGTTGGTGTATTGCTCAAAAGGTGGTCTTCTGTCGCGGAAGAAATCTTTCCTATCGTCATAATACCTGAGAGCATCCATTCTACCACCATTCTGGTTCTTTTTATTGTAGTCTATGGTGTCGTAAACAGATTTTGGAGCGGACTGTACTCCTTTGTCCGACTGTCTGCTGTAGGTTCTTCGATTTGTGGACGAATAATAATTGTCTTGGTTTGGTCTGCCGATTTCGTTTGTCTGAACGGATTTGTCTAGATTCTTCAGACTGTGAGATTCCCTGGCTGGAAAAAAACAACTTCAGATGGTATCATCAACATTCAAATCACTTTTCATGTTACAGATATCATTTATCATTTGTTCACTTTTTAAAGACGTGTACTCTATTGATATTTCCTACCCAATAAATCAATTAGTCTGACCAGTTTGGACAAATGAGAGGAGTTAATATGCGTATATCAAAATGGAATAATTGATTGATTATCAAATATCTGTAATTCTAAAAAATAACCTCGGTGCTGGTCCTCTCTGCTTGAGACCAAATTTCAAATTCCTTTGACCTACGTAACTGTAGGTAACCGTTGTATGAATACCTATTTTACGGTTACGATCTATAAATGTACGACATAAATCAAAAAAGCACTGTTGACGTACCATTTTCAAGTGAACGGTGCTGTGGTGGACTATAGTCATTGGCTTTCGGTGTTGACCCCCTTCCTGTTATGAAAGGCGGTGATTCCTTCTTCCGTTTCCAATAAGGCAAAGGTGTTGTTGACTCTCCTATGTCACTTGCAGAATCTCCAAAAGTTCGCTTGTCCCTCTGAGAGTCGTCTCTACTGTCGTTGGAATCAGTCTTGCGCCGTTTTGGATACTCCGGATCGCCCACATCGACCAGATCAAACTCTTTCACAGCATACGGAGTATATGCCGGACCTCTGATGGCATCAGGAACGGGTAACTTTGTGTCTGTATCAGGATGCATTGATTTCTCACTTGTCAAAGACGTGAGTTTTTCTGCAATCGGTTTCTCTTCTTTCGAGTTCTCTGATGCTTCTCTTTTCCCTCTTACATTCGGCCGTACAATGTCGTATGCCCTCACATCAACGAGTTGTTTGCTATCTAAGCGATCAGGTTTGACACCCAAGTAGTTCTTGAATGATTTGACATCGTTGAAATCGGGCGGCAAGTGCATGAGAACTTCCAGCATGGGACTTTGAAGTCTCAGTGGTTGCATCCGATTTTTGTTCTCGTCACTGACGGCATGGTTTGTTCTGATGAATGCACACAAGAGGAGGGCAATTGTTGCCTTTTGGTAGGACCAAAACATTCTGGAGAGATAAATATCCTTTTACTCTGCAAGTCTTGACAAACAGGCTAACAAAGAATTTACTACTCTGGATACGACATTTCTCCCGAAGGCTATACAAATTCTGTTTTTTTTAACTTAAATATTCCTACATAAAAGCAGTTGTCAGTGCAATACCGCAATTAAGTATTAAATCTGGAAAAAGGGTAATATTTGTACTACGTGGTTTACCAAACAAAAAGAGGAACTATGAAATTTAAATTTAAAGGGACAAAGAAGGCGAAGGAAACAAAACGGCCGCAACACAACCCTAAATTTGTGAAAAGAGAATTTTCCGGGAAAATTTTCTAAAAGACCTTTGTCATTGGATTCCAAGTGGCTTATTTGTTTCCGGTGAGGATATGTGGAAAGGGTAGGAAAAATAGGTCAGAGGAGACCTAAAACAATGCCGTACAATGGAAAACAAAAGCTCGTGTCGGTTGTTCAAAAAACAATTGTCCTGCCAGATATATAAATTAAAGGCATTTCAAAACAAAAGATAGCCTGGCCAGAAAGGACCGCACTGCATTCTGTCGCTATTTACTCATTCGTCTCCATCGCAAAAATTCAAAACAATAGGTAGCGCGAAACCGCCCCGCCTCAAGCTACAACAACCACAAGGAAATTGCTCTAGAGAAAGTTGAAGCTTTCGACAAAATCATCCGCCTTAGTGCACCGATTCCCCGAGGGTTGCTCTGGGGTGAGGCTCTTATTGTAAATTTTGTGGTTTTCTATTTTTGTTTGCTCCCTTTGATACTCTAATCGTTTAACACGTATTGATAGTCACATAAAACATATATAATTGAATAACTTCCCAAGAACTGAATACACCAACATAGACCCACTCAGGACATGTTAAGGTGGAACTTCTCCCCCTTTATACAAACAGGTAAAACTCCGCAATTTGATCCACAAAGGTGCCTAGTGATGTCTGTTGTTGTCTACTTCAGAGGTCATTAATTCCCAACTTTCAGATGTTTTGAAATTTTTGTAAAACATTGTAAGGTTATTGACCGAAATCAGGACAAATATGATCATCACGCGAGTACTTCCCTTTTGCAATGATCAAATGGAAGCGGAAACAGGAGTGAATGAACAGGAAACCAGCATTGCATGCGGGAGACGAGTCAACCGTGTGGGAACCCCGAGACAGTAAATTTCTTTTTTTTCTGTCTCCTACCTCTGTTTTCACAAGAATACCATATATTATTGAGTATGAAGAACCAAACAACCCAAAAAAGGCTCTTTAAGACGTTGCCCAAAAAATTGTCTGGTTACTATCATCAAAGAGACATTTAAGACAATCACAAAAAATGGTTATCAAGTAAGATACACACATTGACGTACTCAAAAACTACAAAAGGAATCCAACTGAACAAGATTACCAAAAAATAAATTAATTTCTTTGTAGAAAAACCTGTCATGTTCAATCGTAAAGAAAGGAGAAGGTCGCAAGCAAAAGGAAGACGATGATCCCTAAAATTTAAATTCTTATTGAACTGTTAGTATTATTTTTGTTACTCACTGTTTTACTTTTAGTTTGATTTGATTTATTCATTGGCAATCCATGTTAACGCCAAGGGTGTGCAAAATTATTAAAACAAAAACTTGATTTAATTTGTGCAACTCTTCTGTGCATAGAAAACAATAAACAGAAACATTACTTTTGCGTTCGCGTTTTACTATTTCCCTTACGTGCTTTTCATTGTTTTATTTCATTGTTAAGAAATGTTTTCATTTATTATATTAAGCATGTGCATGACTTGTGCTAAAATTGTTCCTCAGTCAATAATCTCCTTCAAATGGTGGTTAATTTGTATCAATGAAAAAACAGAAAATGTACTCCTAATGTGTATCTGCGGTAAACAATTAAAATTTACCAAACTGTGAGAGTTAAAAAATAGGATTTAATTCCCTGCAAAACTAAGTAGCTTGTAGGTATTCGTAATATTCACCATTATCGACCTTAGTTAATATCGATAGTTAGGAACCGATGGAGGCAAATAATGATTCTATTATAAATATAGAATGCACTTGTACACTGCAATTTACAAAAATATATAATACCTTTAATAGGTAAACGACCGCAGCACAAGTTAATCCATCTATCCAACAGCAAAAAATTTAACTGAATAGTCAATGGCTAAAATTCCTACACACTTGTTGAGTACTCACCTATTGCTTGTCGTTCTGCTGGCACTACAATAATAACCGGAATTTCATGTGAGACTTCTCCCGCTGCTGTCTGTGCCTGAATAAAACAAGAGAATGAGATTTGGAGCAATGATCTTACTACATCCCGCGAGCATGGGTCCACATAACCAGGTAGGCATACAAACGAAGTCGCCCCCCAAAACCCCACCATGTTGCACCCATACCTGTAATTTAAATACCAAATTACTAACCGTGAATCCGGAGAGTAATAAGCATAGAAAAAAGGAACAAATTCGGTAGCGGAACCTGAAAACAAAATTCCATCATCGATGTTGTACAAGGCCAAAACCCATGAACTGTACGTCACCCTCCTGTACCTGAAGTTACGTTTTAGTTTTCTTTTTAAATCTTGAATTCATATTCTGTCACGCGTTCAATATTTCGGGCAAAGAAATTAAACATTGCAGTTGTTAAGTGGAGTTAGTTATTTAATCGACATTAAAGAAAATCAGGACCTGGAACCGGCACTGATTTATTTTTGTTCATTTCATTTTGCCGTAATGTGGTACTAAACCCAAGGACATTGCATTACCCTACTTGCCGTTTTGTTCAATCGATGTTAATTAAAAAACCATTTTATCCCTCAAAAAATAAGCAGCAAAAAACCTCAGGATGGGTAGCTTCCAAGGAAGCAAAAACGACTTTCAAGGCTTAGTTATGTTCTTATAAGTCCGTTTATACTTTTTATTTACTTGTCACCTAAGCAAAACGGATCATGTGTTGAAACTACTTATTTTAAATTATTTTTGAAAGGGATGACTGAACAGTACCCTTCCCTGCAGTGTATTCTATCTGAAAATAACTAGCAATAATATTTGGAATTTGAAGGTGCAATCAAATAAGATGGAAATTTTTAGAACTGGTACCTATTTTCATCCTAAACAACTCCTAAACAATTTGTTATTTCATGTTTAACAAACACGAAGGAAGGAAACTGAAGTTGGCCAAATGATAGAAAACAATTTTTTTAAATTTAGTTTTGTATACTTTGATAGTATATTTCACATTGTATGCTTGTAAATGCATTTTTAATACTCAAATACTTTTATGTTAGTTATTTAAGTAACCCGTAATTAAGAAGGCAATAAAGCTCAAAAGCAAGGCACAAGATCAAGTAAACTCATTTTACAAATAAAATTAGTAAGTACTTTTTTAGCAAAATGATGACAATTTCAAAGGTTGCTTACGAATTTAAGTAAGAATAATTGTTTATTCAAAATTAATGTGGAAATCTTTGACGAAAATATATTTGAACAGCTGGATCTTCGTGCCCATTCAAAAGCTTGACAATTTCACTCATTCTCTCCCTTTCGACAATCTCCTTAGGATTGAAGTTATCACCTCTTGCTTGGTATAAATTGATCGAGACTTGAGGCAGGGCCATAATGGCTAAAATTGCTATTGCTGTGTTCTTCTGGCCCTCCAGTAACCCCTTAATATAAATGAGTAAGTTGAGAACTCGAGGCAGAACCACAATTTCCCTATAGAAAGTTCTGAGACTCTCTATGATGGCAGATATCAAATAATCGAGGCCTTGTTGGGACAGTAAGATGTCTTTAAGTTCCCTGCCAAACTGCAAGGAACAATCTTCTATTGTGCCTCCGCTGCAAAAGATTTTGTAATACAATGAATAAAAATGAATGACCAACCGAATGTCATAGAGAATGCTGTTGTCCTCGAATGGCCAGTCACTCAATATTTTATCAAAAATCTTGACTCCCTGCCCGGTATTTCTGACGACCTCCCTGAGAGTCTTCAGAAAATTTGAAAACCCATTTGGACCTGAATTTGATTCCTTGTGAACTTGGATAATGAACTTCAATTTTTTTGATGCGCTACTTTCATCCATTATCAAATAAAAGATTGCGAATTTCGTTACGTCCAGTTCACCTTTAAACAAGTAGTTCTTTATTAAGCTCTCGGTGAACTCAGTTGGTAGGAGGCCAATGTTGCCCATCGTCAAGTTCCAAATAACAGAGTTTCGAATATTTTTCTTCAATTTGGGGGACTGCGACTCTGAAAACTCCCAAAGCAGGCGGACATAGTCATAAAAGAATTTAGGAGGTATTCTCCTAACTTCCGGCCTAAAATCAATGACGACTTCATCGCTGTTCCGAATGAATTTCTCAATAAGCTGAAACAACTCTGTTGTTGGTCTCTCCAGAAAGGCGGCTGTTGTCTTTTGAAATAGAAGACCCCGAACGGAGTGGTGGTCAATCGCATCCCAACAAGTGCTGCACGCTTCCACGGCCTCTCGAAAATTCGACACTTGCAAAAGAACTCGAATGATTTCTTTTTTTACGGCAAGCCTGGAATGCCTGGACAGACTCTTTAAGTGGGCCAACAAACGAGGGATAAGCTCGTCAACCCGAGTCCAGTAGCAGCATGTGTAAAAAGAGACCAACACATACCGAAAGAAATCACCGACGAAGAATTTCAAAATTAAGTCCATGTTCTTCCAAGAGGGCTGGACAAACCTGATGTAGCCGGGAAGTACCAATTGCACTTGCGTCATATCAGTACTAGCTTGACTGTCGATGGTATCGCCCTTGGGCATGTACTCTTCAATTGCCAGTTCAAATTCTTCCGGGCGACATATATGTGCAAACATGATCAATGCAGTCTTCCTTTCAGGCACGGTCTTTCCATGTTTGAACTTATTCAAAATGATCTGCTTAAGCTCCTGTGCTAAGCCCATAAATGAAAGGATTTTAACCGAGAATAAGAAAAGGCATTTGACTTGCGACGCATGAAAACTTGCCACCATATGATCAATGAATTGCTGCAATTTTTTTGTGATGATGTAAGGGTCTCGCTTGAGTATTTCCCTCAGTAAAGAGACTTTCAAGTGAAAATTAAGAAACTTGTAGAAAGAAAGTTCCAGACCTGTGGTAATTTCAAAGTCGCTAAAGAGCCCGCCACTTCTTTTACTGGTAAGTGTCTTGAAGTGCGGAACCAAGTCTGGAACATGAGTAAAATGAATGGGTTGTTTCTTATTGATCCTGTTATACGCGCCCATTGTGACCAAAAACCACATAGCTATCGTTTCCGATAGGTCACGGTCGGATTCAATCCGTTTCAAAGCCTCTTTGTAGAATTGGAAGAATAATTCCCGTGCTTTCTTCCCTTTAAAATCGTCAATGAAAGGAGACCCCATTTTTTTATCTGATATTGCAAAATCGACAACCTGCCGAACCTGAGCATCCACGTCATGGTTTTTGCATAACCTATAGGTCATACATTTCTCCATTAGGTACCCAAAGTTGTACCTCTCATTTTTGACAAAGCAGAGGTGGAGCATTTCCTCCACCTTGGTTACGACGGACGAATCGAGGGACTCCAGTGGAAAAGACGCGAAGAGTTCGTTCAAGAACTGTACATAAGTTTGGCATGTGTCGTTTCTAAATCGAACAGAAATAAACTCGACCAAATCCTTGAGATTAACGACATCTCTGTTGACGGAACAATTACGAATCTGCAATACAAATTGAAAATGCCCAAACAATACTTTAAATTATATAAGGCGTATTAAATTCGTGCACTGCCCATCGAACAATGGCTCCGTGTCATTTGCCTTGCGAAAGTTAACAGAATTCTTACCATAGACCTCACTATATCCTGTCTCCTGTGGATTGTAGTTGCTTTCGAGAGGGCGGCCTTTAATTTTGAGAAAGCCACGTCAAATGGGTGAAGGTAAACATAATTTTCTGGATCTTGAGAAGGTCCCCACTGGGCTAATCCTTCATAAAAGCGACAATTTTTTTTGTCATTCGTGGAATCCACCGCTATAACTTGTTCATATGCTTCAACATATGGAGCACGGTCTGTCAGTGGTATAATTTCCATGATTTGGGGATCAAACAATCTCAGGTGATCTTTCAATTCCAAATTGTACACCTGAAAAGAATAAACCAGAAGCACTGAAATGAGACTGAATATAATATGAATTTATTTTACAGTTAAAATGTTAAAATATTAAAAAATTTAACTGCAAATACTAGTATAAGTTGGTTGTAAAAATAATTTTTCTTTAAAACTTAGTCTAGTTACCTGTCTGAATACAGATTCCACCATTAGTAACCTGCAATTTGGTTTCACCAATCTCACCAGTTGACTCAAATCATATGCACAGTTAAGCCAATTTGAAAAAGTTAACTTGTCCCTTTGTAATGTCACTAAGGCAGCCAGAAATTTCACTTGGTCATCAAATGAAAGTACTTCAAACACTGCTTCCTTCTTAAATACATCTGAATTCATAAGTGCACGGTTGTTAAACAAAGCCTCCTTAACTTTTGGTCCAATTTTTCTGCAAAAAGAAAGACTTTGTAATAGGAGCAAGTTGCAGGCACACAATATGTTAGGCATTTGATACTAAAAGACAAAGTCTAGTGACACACACGCAATAATAAGCAGTTTTTGTTATAACAAATGAATAAAAAAAATTAATGAATGCCTACCTGCTCAATTTAATCCCAAAATTCAAAAACAACAAATTTTGGAAATTCCTTGCAAAAAATGGGAGAAACAGGTCAGTGTGGTAGCTGGCCAAATACAGCAAAACAGTTGCATGTCTTGCCACAAAGCTAATGTTTTTATTTTTTCCTTCAAGCCAATTTGTGTACAGGTCCAATACAACTGAAGGATACCTTAAAATAAAAATAGTTATTTCTTATTAGATAATCATAACTCACTTAAAAGAATAAAAAGTAAGGTTGTGTTTGATTTAAACATATATGTTTAAACATATGTAACAATCAAATTGATCACCTTGAATGAAATAATTTTGAATAACTTAGAATCTATTTTTTCTTGAATTTAATAGACTTCAAAACAAGTTGAATGCAATTATTAATAACTCTGTATCACCCAGATTAACATCTAATCTAAAAGATATGGGTAAAGATGTATGTATTATCTGCAGGGACCCAGTTAGCTTGAAATCACACCATTAATATTATTTTCATTTCTTGATTCATTGCTTGATGTTTCTTTTTGGATAACAGCTCAATTTCAAAACAAATAAAATTGCTTCAGGAAGTATATGTTGGATAAGAAAGAAGTTTTTCTTCCATTTCTTTGATCTATTACATAATTAAGTATTTTTAACTGAGAAAACAACAGACATACCTTTGAGCAATAAATTTTACTATTGTACAGCCTTTATTGTACTGAAATGATGGATACTCTTCTGCTATGTACTTCAGAATAAAGTCTGAACTGCATTTAGGTAGAAAATGTTCAGCTCTTACTTTTCCATAATTGTCTTTGATGAATGTCACAAACTTTTCAGCGTCTCTTTCATTTACTAATTTCTTTGATAAAATTGAAAATAACTTGTTCCTCACTGAAAGAGAAACATGAGGAAAAATATCCTGAAAATATTGCTCAGGGGTGAGCGAATTTTTAAAAAACCTAAAAATATTACATGAGAAATACAATGTTGATCATAATACTTGGTGAAATTAAAGAATGACAGGTAACTCACCAGTGGCATTTCAAAATTCTGTTTATATGATAATTATTTTGAGATAAAAGAATTTCAACAACACTATCTGCCAGTTGTAGTGAGTCAACTAGAACCAATCTTAAGCTGTCCTCAAATAATGACAATGTTTCCAATGGTTTTACAAGTTCCCTTGCATTATCGAAATCTTTTACTGACTTTCCCTTAATTAATTTATTCATATAACAGTAAGTCTGTCCTACAGAATCTTTTGACATACAACTGAAGCTGGGCAGACTACAAAAATTGAATGAAATATAAGAAATAAGAAAATAAATAAGTATCAGAAATTGAGTCAAATTTTCATTTTCTTACATGGATGAATCATCCGTTCTGTCTCTCTTTCCTGAAAAATCTTCTGCCGGTGGTGGCATGTCGAATTGTCAATTAGGGTGCGACTATTGCACAATACCTGCAACTCCAAAACAAAAACGTCAGTTTGCAGCCCAGCAACGTTTCCTCGAGTTTGTAACATCAAATCATGCAATTTCACCACTACGTATAAATCATGAAGATATCTATTCATTTCTGATAACCTGATAATATAATGCCCGATAAAAATTTCTGTGTCACATTTCATAAAAGCCATAAAAATTTTATGTGAATTGCCATAATACTAATGCTAAAAATTATTGTTAGAAAAATATATTTAATAAGATTAGTACCAATGAAAATAATTCCGAGTGCGTAGCACCTAATTCTAAAAAAATAAAACTTCTACGAAAGCTTCTAACTGCGTCACACCTAACATGCTTTCTGCTTCCACTTATTTCACTCCCCCACGCAATGTTGCCAGCGTTTTCTTCTAACTGATACTTCATTGAGACATTTGTGTGCACTGGTGGAGAGGTAGACAAGTCGTACGAAAACTTGTGGCACTTAGAAACCTGATAAAAGTGGAAGAATTCAAATTGTAAGGAACCGAACACAAAGTATAAATAATTTCTTCCATTTCCAATATTGGACACATACCTATTTGATACCTCCGAAAATAAAGCGAACAATGGTAGAAAAACTATTTTATTCAACATAGACTGTTTACAGAAATAATAGATGACGTGTTCAAACTGTTTAAATTCTGCTATTTATTTACAATAATAATAGTAAAAACAAAAAATAATAAAATTTAATTCCCGGTCGGCAACACTTAAAATTTAATTCGTCAAAAAAACGAAATAAAAATCCATTTCTTCGTTCAACCTTTTAGGAACATTTCGGCTACCAGTTTAGGTGCGAAAAATCGTCCCGAAGTTCCCTTCGAGCCCTCGCACGGTCGAATTGCCACTCTCCCATACTTTCGCCCTTCCTAATTTGTTCTCGACCATTTGCCCACCTGAAAAGCCAGTCACCTGTCCTGTTAGAAAATCTCTTGGATTTTAAATACTGCGACTTCCCATAAAAGTTTCTTTTGCCTCCTCTTTCTGCTTTCGGGAAATAGTTTTCTTTTACGGGTCTCTCTGTAAATTGAGTCACAAAAGGGCCATCGGTCCTGTTGTGTTTTGACCTTTTGGATTTTCTTTTGTAGTTATCATTATCTTTTGTCACTTTCTTCATTTTGCTGTTAGCATGGATTGTCCTGTTCGACTCCTTGTACTCATCTGTATTTACTTTTGTATTCCGTCTATCTTTTTCAACAGTCTTCTCTATCATGAGGATGTTCGAACTCCGTTCCTTACCCTTTACGGTGTCTCTTGGTTGCTTCTTTTGTGTTTCCGTTTCTTTGCCTCGTCTTTTTTGACGGCTATTCCCTTGTTGTTTCTTAGAGGTGCCGTTGCCACCATTGTTTACCGACTCCTTTGTATCTTCATTGCAAAGTGGTTCATCGTTTTCTTTTGTATTTTCATCACTTACCTCGTTCATATAGTATTCTTCAGGTTGAGGAAACTTGTACAGTATAATGGGTCTCTCTTTCATTGTTGGTTGGTAATTATTCCACGGATTCGTCAATAGATCAAATTCCGTTACGGGTCTTCTTTTATCGGTAGTGAATAGCTTGCTCAACTGCTTGTTTAATTTGTTTTTCAGTTTGTAAAGGCTCTGGTAGAGACCTTCAATGTTCTCTTGGGAGCTTGTGAGACTTGAAATAATTTTCTGTAGAACATTGGCAATTTTCATTGCTGATTCTTCCAGATGTCCAATTTTGATGTCTTCGTTTTGTCTGTCATTTATACTCTTCAAGTGGCGTTGTAAGTAATCAACGACTTTCCTTAAGTCAGACGAAGCTTGCTTTTCCCTAACCAAATTCTGAAATTTGGTTAGCCACTCCTTGGAACTGAATTTTGTATTCTCTCTAGGTTTGCCCTCATAATTAATTTCAGCTTTACTCACTGTTGGTACTTCTGGTTTAACATTAAGATTGTGCCCGGCTTGATGACCCTTATTCATATGAGATCCTTCCTTAGGTATGACTTCTGTAAAGATAATTTTAGAGGGCAATTCCAAATGATTTCAATACTGCTTTTTTATCTTAAAATATAACAGTGGAAATGTTTAATTTAAAAATTTATGAAATACTATAGAATAATACTATGAAATACTATACTATAAACTAGAAAATATAAATAGAAAGTATTACTAAAAAAAGCTTTGTATCATTTCCATGAAATACCTGTCTTAAAACTGGACAAGCGAGATTGCAGTTCAGCATTTTCTGATTGAAGGCGTTTGACTGTTTCCAGCAAATCCTCTGATATTGTGTCTGAGGCATTTGGTCCTCCTTGAATACCAAACAGTTATTAATATATATACACTTAGTGTATTTAATATATATATTATATCAAGTGGTACACATATGTAACAAATATTTATCTTACCTAAAAAGTGACCAATGGCTATACATGCTATGCTAGCAAAAAAGACACCTAAGCACAAACTTAGTGCAGTATTTTTGAAAAAGTTCTGTCCTTGTTGGTCAACAGCTGAAGCCCTTTTATTGCACACAGCAAGTTTAAAGCCATAATTTATTTTATTTAACTTTTTAGACTCAGAAGAAATTGAGTTACTAAAATAATGATATAAGATTTTAGAGTGTCAATCAAAATAGGTATCATTCAATTTTAATAAAAAGTAATAGCAATCATTATATATGTGTATACAAATAAGAACAAACCTATGCAAACTATTTGAAGAACTTTCTGATAGACTCCTCTGCCTTTTCCTCCTTTTTCTTGTCACAATATTTGAACAGAAATCATTATCCAAATCTTCTATTTTTATGTCTGATTCTTCATCAAAATTTTTTGAAATGTCTGCCAGATTTTGAGTGTCTAACAATAATAACAATAATTTTTTTTATTTTCTTTATTATTTCTTTACTATTTTATTTTACTTATTATGTATATATGTCTGTGTGTGTGTGTCAATGTTTAATGCCACAGTTCCATATGTATTAAATTAATTTTGAGAAAAAAATTTATAATAATAACAAGAATATTCACATTAAATTTCTATGCTTTTTTTTACCTGATTTAGCATTCCTTAATCAACCACCACTTTCATGTTTGAATCTCCAAGTCAAAATGTCTTTCTTAACTAACCTGTGTAATTTTCTTCCAAGTCTATTATCTCAATTGAGTCACCATCTCCTGAATCATTTTTCTCATCATTTGACATTAAATTATCAATATTGTCTTCAACTGCATACAAATTTGTTGCTGCTGTTATGTCACTTGTTGAATCCCCAAATGTTACACTGCCACTCACAGAATCACAATGTGCAACATTTGATGGGGGTGACTCTTCTGAATTTTCCTTGAAATTAGCTTCACCTGATTCCTCATTGAAATTGTAATCAATCACTGACCAACTCTCAGATGCATCAGATTCATAATTACTCTCACCATTCATTTTGTGTAGCAACTATAAAAAAATTTTCATAACAATATATAAGCATTACATATACCAGTTGGAATAAAATATAAAATGACTGTATAAATGATTTAAATTACTTCAAGGTCTTCCCCAATGTTTACTATAGAAAAAATATTAAAAATATTTCAATTTAAAATACTAATATATACCCTAATATATAAATAATATGTTAATGTCATTTAAAGCCCAGAAAAGATAGATTTCTAAGTGGTTCAATTTCATACCCCTAAACAAAGTGAATTGAAAACAAAGAAAAGTGGCAAGTCAGAAATACAACACTCTGTCCAGTTATTTTGTGTCAAATACCCATAACATGCATATAATTTTTGCTAAAGCTATTGACAAAATGTCATGGAATAAAATACCATCGAAATAAGAAGCTGTCAAGGTGAAACTCCTTTTTTAACGACTTCGGTTTCCATGTTTTTTCGACTTCCGTTAAACCAAGCAATTCCAAAACGAAACTTCTTTGGACTATCGTTTTTTTAATTTTAAAGAAAACCAATACATAAGGTTTTGGGGCCGTTTCTGAAATGTTGCTTCACGGGCTATGAACAACCCTAAACACACCAAACAAGAAATGTTTTTTTAACAATAGATACTGGGGGAGAATAAACAGATATTTCGCTTTGTAAAGGCAAAACAGATCAAAGAGAAATTGCGTGGCTTTCGGAAGAAATATTCGCGTAAACTCGGGATTTTGGCCATACGCTTACCTAGGCTTTTTTATAGAGAACTCCCGAACGTCATAACGGAAAATGACATGGAAAAGAGACTGAAATTTTTTTGAATAAAAAAAAATTATATTCACTCCATCGTCAGTGGGGGAAAACATATGGCTGTGGCTTTGAAGCATTTTTTTTAGCGTTGCACTTGTTACCAGAGATGGGCGCTTTTTCGCAAAAGTTTCGGATCATTCTTTTTAATTCTGATGTTAAAGTTAAATATCAATGCCGGGACAATTAAATAATTTAAGTACAGAATATAACTTAGTCAATTGCAGTAGCTACACTTATATTTGTCTACATTCATTGTCACAACAATTTTATCATTTAAATAAAATTAATTTTTATGGATTTCTTTGGATAAAGTTGAACAAAAGCTGCTAAAGTTACACAATCCCTGAAAATGTTACCCGAAGTGCAACATTTTCTCATTCATTGTTTTCCCACTTCAAAAATTTTGTTAGTCTCAAACTAATTTCTTAATGCTTAACATGTTAAGCATTTAATTTAGGTTCTTCTGGAATAAAACTAACCGTTACGCTAGTGTAGTATCGAATGCATCGATGATTCGTGAGTTTGGTTGTATATTTCCTCATGCTGCTGAGAACCCTTTAATTGCATTAGGATGACAATGTACGTGGCGAGGGAGGCAACCATCTAAAAATCATATTAATGCCATACAAATCTTTTGCATAAGAGGAGCACAATTGTATTCTCGGTTTAAGGGTTACACTGACCGAATGAAAGAGTGAAAAATCTACGTTAAAAAAGCCCAAAGCATTAAAGTCCGCCTTGCGGTGCAACAGCTGATACGAATAAATTTCTATCTAAAACAAATCAAATATTTAGTGTTTTAGCTTGATAGTTGGTTTAGAGGATTTTATTATAATAATTTAATTTACCTCTTCCTTAACTCGGGGATCCTTCACGCCAAAAAATAATTCTTGTAGATTTTCTGCTGTTTCTTCTGCCTATGAAAGGAGGAATAATTTTATTATCGATGAAGTAAATAATAATGTGGAATGCTACAACTTCATTTTGCAGTGCACTATGCATTCTTACATAATAATTCAAGCAACTTGTACACCTTTGACAATCTGATTAAGTGCAAGGCAGGCTTAGAGCAGGAAAAGTAAAATGATATCCGGTTATGTCCAAAAAAATTAGATGATTCAAAAGTAGGATTTTGTGGCGAATTTCTACACCTTCAATCTTACATTTTGGAATCAAAATAATTAAAACAGAGGAAAACAGAACATCACGTTACGTAAATGCATACGTAGTGAATAAAAATTCTTAACTATTAAGTCAAAGGATTACTGATAAGAAAAGAAAAAACTATAAAGAACATGAATAAAATCCCAATGTAACGTAAATGATTATAAGCACAATCTATACAAACCTTACTCTTGATGAAAGTGCATCCGTATATGATGACGAAAACCCGAATTGAAATGAAAAAGCACCAAATGACAACTCGAACCCGGAGATTAACTTTGAGCACGAACTGCAGAACCATCGTAAAGGACCAACACATCCAGAAGAACAAAGGTAGCTTGTAGACGTTTATGAGAACTTCTATGAAATTCTTTATAATTCCCTCTCCAAATCTACTTCTTTTCAACTCGACCAACAATCCAGCAGTGTTGCTTTGAATTTTAGGTATCCTGGTGACCGCGGCGTACACCTCCCCAGTAAACCTGGCTATTGTGACGAACTGGTAAACGAACACGTTTTCCAACCACATTGAATATGCATAGTAAGCGTAAGACATCACCTTTGAAAACCTGCTGCGCTGAACGTATAAAGCTGCTAGCATTACAGGCAGAACAGTGGTCAGGTAGATGACTATGGTACCTAGGAACAAGACGCTGTTACTTCCAACTCTATCGGAGGCTTGGTGGGGCCTGGTGCGACAAGTCGAAAAATATAAGTCGTTTATTTCATTCAATCCTTTGCAGATAAGCTTTCCCTTTGTTGTGATCGTTAAAAACATGACGGTTATGCCTCCGGAGAACGCCATCAAGTTTACAAACCTAACTATCTTGACGGAAACGTCATCCTTTGCGGACTTTATTTCTTCTGTAGAGATGACAACAAGAAGAACGTGAAAAATGGCAAAGAGTGCAAAATTAAGCTTTGCTATTTTCAAGCGTTTCTTAGACTCAATGAACACGTTTGTCATGCTTGATTCTTTGATCTTAAACGAGATCAAGCCGAAGGTTTCGCTTAAATACACGCTTTTTCGCAAGATCTTGATCAGTTCCATGCTTGAAGACCTACACCCAGACACTGCGAAAATGAAAAATTCAATTTTGGTTATGAAATAGAAAAGATTTTTATCTGTGTCCATTCGCCACTCCCTTTGGATGAAGATGACATTTCCAATTGGTATTCGAAATACTAATTGCTATTGTGAATCGACAAGGACATGCCTGCGATCGATCAGAATCGACGTTTTATTATGGATTCTGAAAGACACTTCTGTGTACATATGTACATGTAGATTAAGTTTGTAGGGGTCGCTTAAAGAGGTTGGTGGGTTGATAACTTCGATTTTACTCTTCTGCAGGCAGTAATTCCAGAGTGATATTTTGGATACATTATTATATTATATTATATTGACTAATTTTTTACATGTGACATATTAGTAAACTGAAACTGAAAACTTGACATTGTGTGCTGTAATCTTACACTATTTCTTCAATTAGCTTCCATCATAGGCAGAAGTTCAGTATATCGTCTCTTAATTCTCTATTTTGTAAACCATTTACTTTTTTCTTTATAAAATTAAATAATTTTACGTCTCTTGTTCCAGAAACGAGAAATTTATTTAAATTTCCAACAGCTACACCATAGACGAAGGGATTGCGAACCTTCGTTATGAGACCGTTACAGGTAGAATTGAGGTATGCGATAAGCAGGCTCTCGTCAGACTCACAGGGTTCTACGAACGAACGAATCGGCGGGACGTTGTCTACTGAAATTGGAAGTGTCACTACACGTAACACATGCAGGTACTCAAACCAAACGAGTTTACGAAAGGCAACATCCTGGGAATTTAGTAGAGGTAAAAGAACAAATTGTGCAAAAACGGGTAGTCCATAAGAAACGCCTGCGTACTGTGTTATCAATTCTGTATATAAATCGTAGAAAGATTTGTTTTTATCCAATTTCCGGTCAAGTCGTAATTCCTCAGTGTGCTTCATCACATCTAAAAGCACGGACGCGACGAGATCTTGAACCTTTTCGTCAAAAACATTTGAATCTGTTAGAAAAACATAACAAAGGTAGTAGAACCTCAGGGTATGTGATATTCCGTCCAAATATTGACTTCTGGACTTGAGGAGAAACACCAAGAATGCTAACACTTTCACGACAGCAGCGGTGTCTTCTCGGCCTCTTAAGTGGGCCAATATCTTATACGGCCATTCCTTTGGTACCAAATCACATTTATATTTTCCTTTGACAGTGTTGGCCACTGTCAGAATTTCTAAATAAATCGATGGTAGACCATAAAAAAACTCATGCTCTTCTTTCCAAGCTGTTGCATCACAAATAGTCTCAAGAATAGTTTTAACACCTTCATCGTCCATTCGAAGCACTGGGAGTAGCCGAAAGCATAAGGGAAACAGTAGTGAATCCTTTGTACAGTACATCAACCGAACTATATCAATAAGGAAATTCGTTTCATATTTCATGAACCATCTGTTTTCATCCACTTCGGAGTTCATAAAACTTGTTACATATTTTCGTAGGGGCTCGATACTCAGAAATAAAGTCACCGTAGATCTGGTGTCACGGGATATTCTGTGAGCAGTCGCAAGATAATTTACGAGAGACATGAAAAACGGAAGTGACGACTTAGACTGTGCTAGTTTCAAAAAATCATTTCCTCCACTATAAACAGAACAGAGAGATGGTAGATTGTCAGGGTCGCGCACAACAGAAGTGGGGCACAAAATGTAGGAATAGGTCACAAGTGCCGTAGCCATGTCAACGCACACTGTGGACTGAATCCAATGCATCAATAACGAATTTGTCTTATTGATAAAGTTTAAATCAGAGTTAGTCACACCAAAAACTTTTAGGTATTCGACAAAGTACCTTAAAATTGATCCTAGTGCTTTTGATAAAGACATGCTGTATTCTCGTTGGTTGATTGACTGCCTCAGCCATTTTTCCAGGCAGATGCCCATAAACTGAGTCACATTTGAATCCATGAAGATTGTCTTTTCGACTGAAACTATTATCAGAGATGCCAATGCTGTAAACAGCTCGAAATCAAATTCATTTTCAACATCTACATCAACCTTTTCTTTATAAAAGAGTAAAAGTCTGATGAGAGATGGGGTCCATGATAGAAATTCTTCGACCATTAAATTGTAATTCATCAAATTCTTCCAGAAGTACAAAGTTTCTAACTTTAAAAGGTAAAAGTCCTTCCTCGACATTTCAGCATTTTCGTCCACCTCTAAGAAATTTACAAAAAACCTCATGTCATATTGGCGAATTAGTTCGGAAGCGATTTGGCATGAATGACAAGACAGGATCCTGAATAGTTTGATGCCTTCACGTTGGGGTACACCACTTCTCATCCGTTGATAAAGCGGCCGTAGTAAATCAGGGGTATCGAGAACCTTTCTGGCAGACTCTTTAGAATGCCTGGAAATTCTTATCAAACAATTTATTATTCTACAAGTTGTTTCACGGCTCGGCGAGCATTTGTTCAGAATGTATGACATACGAAGCAGAAGATCGGTTCTTAGGACTCCCTTGATGAGATCGCATCCAATAACCACGTGATCTTTTAACTCCCCTTCTTCCTCCTTTGTTATTGTATCCATGTCACAGAACATTTGAGGTTGCTCATCTAGGTTTGTCACTCCAAGTAGTTTGTCCAAACAGAATTCATCACACTCATTGCACAGAAGATTGTACAAGCAGAATATTGATGTAGATATCAATGCATACTCATCTATTGAAAACCTTAGCAAAAAAAACAAATCTGATTCCAACAGTTTGTGTAGTAGTTGACCATCAAAGCAATCATCATAATACCCCAATTTAGTTTTTCTGATTAAATTACCCAGGGTGTTCAGGGCAAGGATCCTCTGTTGCAGCACTTGACTTCTTGATAATTGATAGAGCTCCTGAATTGTGTATCCAGGGCGTTCAGGCTCATCCCCATGATGGTACAATGAGCTTCTGACATCAATGTCTACTGCAAATGGCTGTAGTTCTCCCTTGAAATTGAATCTGGCACTATAAGGTTGATCAGGTTCTAGTGCTTTTTTGTCTGGAATGTCACCAATCCATTCTAATTTTTCTTTCTCTATAAAATCCATGTTAAGCCACTTTGTATCAAAGTAACCTTGCAATTTACATCTGACTTCTTGGTCTTCTTCAATTTCCCTATTTGCTGTGACTTCTTGGTCTTCTTCAATTTCCCTATTTGCTATGAATTTCCCTATTTGCTATGACTTCTTTTGAAAATGTTGAATTAACAGGTTCTGCCTTACCCAACTTTGATGCTGTTTTTTTGCTTCTACTTTTTAAAAATTTTACTAAATTTGGATCCATCGTTTGTAAGAGTTTCCTTTGTTCCTCTAATATTTCAGTTGGAGACAGTTGAGACAATTTTTTAAGATTCTCTTCATGAATCACATCTTTTAAACCACTACAAGTCAAGTGAAAGTCAGTCTTTTCTACTTGCATTGTTTCCACTGCTTCAACAATTTCATTGCCATAAACAGAACCTTTCACTTTCTTTCTGTTTTTTTCTATTTCCTGAGCAAACAAACTTTTTTTAACTTTTCTATTTACATTAACCGGTTTCTCGATCTTGAATGCTTCTGGAAATCCTTCATGCTGTTTGCTACTGAATTCATAAGAAGATACAGAAAATGGATATTTTCTTTCTTTTATAATCACCAATACATCAGACTGCTTCCTTTCTTGGGTGTTATCTGTTCTTGAACTTTCATTCAGAGGAGATTTACCCATAGCTTTCATATATTCTGCCTGCTGGTGTAGTAAATCATCCTCAGTTTCATTAATTTTAGGTCTTTGAAGCATTTTTAACCTGAAAATATTTATTTAATTGATTAAGAACAAAGACAAAACAAATATACATGAAATAAGCTATAATTATTGGCAGTAATTGAAAATTTATGATATCAAATAAATATAAATTGTAACATTAATTCATTAATTGATACTTAGTGATTTGAAACAAGTGAAAACCACATCCGCCAATTTTTGCATTTGAAAAGGGAAAACAGAAAGTAAAATAGACTTTTTTATATACACGAATGTTTTTTTGTTAAAAGTAAGTTAAAGATTTCAATAATTCTCGTAGCATTTCTTGGGTTTATAGCAACTATAACATGACAGTACAAAAATAAAAAAAACTTTATACACCATTTATCAGAATTATTCAAATGTATAATATAGTTTATTTGTGAATAAAATACCAACTACCTTTAACTCTGTAGCTTTCAAAATAATGACAATTCACCAACTAATGAAAATAGTGTGGGTTACCCCCTGAAAATATTGAACTTGTAACTAATTGTAAGGAGGTTGTATCTTTCGTCACATACCCACAATTAAAAATCTCCGTAAATAAATTTCCAATAAAACGTTACGTACCATCATATTTGAAAACAATTCAACATGTTAGTGTCACTAGACGGCAAATTTCGTGTAACTAATTGCCTCCTTCCCATTATTTTTAAAGAATTTCCCTCGAATAATTATCGCAGTCGCAGTCTTTTGTATTTTATGCTTTTTTGATCTCTTTCACTAGTGCTCAAAATCACATGGAAGTCTTCGTTTGCTTAAAACCAACATATACACGTACGTAATGTATTTATTCATTGAATTTTTATCTTCTTTAAGCAATCTTACACAAAAACTTCGACGGTTTAAAATTATAATATGTCAAGAAATCATATTTCTAAAAGAATATTTACTTTTGAAAATCTATATTTTCATAAAAAACTACACAATAAATTTTTTATATTGATATTTTATTATTTTAATAAAAATGTTTACTAAAATAATTGTATTTCTGTCATAAAACTGTAGTTTTTGTAGCAGTTTCTTCTATATTTAATTATGCAGATAAAGTTGTGTTACTATTACTTCTAATGGTGCAGTTAGTTCTGCACATGGGTGTTAAAACATCTCTTTCATCTTGAAATTGCATCAGAATAATTATGTAAGTTGTCACAGCACCCACCATCTAAAACAGAGGGATATAAATGTTACATGCAATGGAAATCTCAGCAAAGCAAAGGAGCATAAAAATCTTAAAAGACATACAGAATGCAATAATGAAAAGTCCAGCTTAAAAAATCCACATGCATTAAATTCTACTTTTCTATGCAGTAATTGCAGTGAAAATATTTCAATCTGAAAATAAAGAACAAGTAAATGCAAGAAGTTTTAAATAACAAAAGTAATATTGTAGACTTCTCTTACTTCTTCCTTTAGTTCCACATCATCACTTTCAATGAATAGTTCATGTAGGTAATTAGCAGTTTTCTCAGCCTAAAAAATTAATAAAATTAGAATTTTTCCTTCAATTTCTTCTTTTCTTCCTCAAATCTATTACTGAAATAAATAGTTATTGTGTACAGTTCATGCAAAAAATAAATACTAATGCCAAATAATAAATTGTTTTGCATGTTGAATAGCTCAGAAATTACTGTCTTAAAATTATTACAATGCAGTCAACACATACAATGTCTCTACAAGAAAAACAATTGAACAAAGAATAAATTTTAGTGTGCGACTGACAAGCTTTTTATTACATTGTATTTATCTACAAAACCATGTTATGAACTTCAATAATCAATATTCAATTTGATAAAGTAGAAAATAACAGGGTGAACGGGTAATTATGGGTAATTAAATATTTTTTACAAAAAAAGGTGATGGAAAAGTAACAAGAGTCAACAAAAGGTTTACAACACGAAAACAAGCACGAAATCCTTCATGATTTGGAGACATCATCAGACCGCAGAAAAGCAGTAGGTAAAGAGCGGTTTTCACACGACAACTTCCTACCTCCTTAGTCGACAGATCAGAGACAATTATAAGAACAAAAAACTGAGACAGGAAATACAGTATCCAAATGAGTGATGCCACAAGTTCCATGATAGACACCGACGTCATATAATAGAAGACTGTAGTATACACGACCTCAAACAACACAACAGCACATATGCAAACGGCATATATAGAGAAGCTTATAAACCACTGCTCTGTCAGGTCTTTTATCCAGCCGTCAGTCTTGATCAAAAACCTAAAACCTTTTAAAACAATCCCTTTGACTTCAGCATTTGGATCCCGTTTGTAAGTGTTTCGGAGCTCGACGAGACGTGAATTAACCGAAGTATGCATGAAACGGATGATAGTGAAGTAGAACATGAAGTGACAGCAAGTAAGGTAGCTAATGATTATGCGGAGGAAACCACAGAGAAAGAAATAATACTTGACGTCAGTTGCAATTTGAATCATGTTTTTTGACCAAACAATCAGGTCGGTAATGGAAAAGACAATCGAAAAACAAAAGGAGAATGCGGACATGGTCAGACCCATTTTCTTGAGGAGGAGCATCCGGCAGGGTGACAAGAACTGGGTATTGATACAGAAATCGTTCAGTTTCTGAATGTTATCAAGTATGATTTTACGTCTGAGGAGTATGAGGAAAGTACATCCAATACAATTTATGGCAAAGGTCAAGGAGTCGAGGGATTCTATGAAGCCCTGTATCAGGCCCAAAGAACCGTTGGAGAGGATATAGTAGACGAAGGTGCACTGGCAGGTAAGATTTACCAAAAAGAAAAAGCAGCTATAAACTGTACACGAGACCGAGTGTTTGATTCCGGCTTTATCAAACCCGTATGGCGCCATTCCGAAGGCCCTGGAAAGGCAGAGCAAAGGTTTGAACCCGTCGACCAAATTCATTGTACTAATTGCGTGGTCATCGATTGAATCTGGAGATTGGTGAAGACATTAAAAACTTATCAGGGCGTGAATGACATGTGGTAAATTAATGCAAATCCATCTGACAACCCCTAAATTCATACTGTAATGGCGCATAACATTATAGATTAACTTTTTTTAAATAACTCGCCTTGCGCTTTTAGCAGTAACAGTTTCTTTTCAAAAAATGTCTCAAGGTGTCGAGCTGTAGTACACCTCACCTAGTAAACCGAGTCTTGACTATTTGTCCAAGAGCCAACCTCACTTCTTATCGTTCGTTTTCTTTCATGCGCACACGACTCTGTCGGTGTCTTTTATTGCTCCAAACCTATATTTTTATCTCTTATGACACGAAAAACACATTTAACTATTGAAAAATATCGAAAAATATTAAACGCTTCTGGACTTGGTATTTTCTAACACTGGTATACGCCAAAGATATTGGAAGAAAATAAATGAGAATTGTTTCGTCTGCAGTAGGAATTTTTGATTTACCTGCTTATGTGTTAGCGTGAAGAGAATCAATTTTGCCAGATAATTGAAAAAGTAGCGGGAAAACCAGACCACATACTCTTGGTAGCCTAATACCTTTGAAGGACTGACGAGAGCATAAAACGGAGTGCAGACAAAAACGACGAACTCCTTGAACGAAGATATCAGGGTCACCGGACCGAAGCAACTGTTGAAGTCACACATTATGTCGAGAGCCTCACAGTGAGTGATCCTCAAGTTCCTCATCCGGCTCACTATCTCCAGGTTCTTATAGCTCGTATGCAGTAGAGAGAGCTCTTGATTGACGTCCGAAAACACGGCCTCAACGTTTCCTATGTAGAATAGTATTAGAATGTCAATGACCAACGAATAGAAATTGAAAATGGAGAAAAACCAGCTGCATTTTCCCAGTGCAGAAACATTCTTGACCAAGAAAGAATGGAGATAGAGAAAGAACTGACAAAAACCCAGAAAAGCCACCATCCACGCTAGATAAGTCGTTTTCTTAGAGGTCGGACGTCTAAGGCTGTCTCTATAGTTGATAATCTTGGCAGCTAGAAGACAAAGTTTCGGGTTCTTCACCCAAACTATGAAGAACTCCAAAATGACAACAATATGGTTAACAACGCTGTGGAGTATGACGAAGACGAAAGTGAAGAAATCGTCGATGCGAACTTTCATGATGTAGCAGTAGTCGATGCGAATGTGGGCAAGAAGTGCGACGCCAATGGCCGAATAAATGGACAAGGCCGAAGACATTTGGAAAGTTCCCGAATTTGTTGTCCTGTAAGATACGACGCCTAAAACCTGCAGAAATTCGAGAAACGGCCACGGATAGAAGGAGGTCCTGGTTTCGGTCTCCATCTTTGCACTCGCGACTTTGCTATGACCGAATACCAAATACTAGAGGTTTTGTCACGAAAAACAATTTTGTTAATTGTTGTTCGTATGGGCAGTAACCGTGACTGGTCGATCAACAGAACAGAAAAGGTCGTGACAACAGAACAGAAATTTTCTCTCTCTAGATGATTTTTGGTTCCAAAATTGTCAAATTTGGTTACACTAATCTGGCTACACTTTGCAGAAAAGTGTAGGTACGACATCATTCTAACCTTTCTTTGACTTTTTTTTTTACTTTGACTTGGTTAAAAATGCCCCAGGCGACCCCTTTGGGACGAAAGTCGAATAATGTGGGACTCGAACCCACTAAAAAACACCGGGCTTCTTCCATATTATATTGAGAAAGGTATCGTCGGTTGCATTCTCCGGAATTTCTGTCAATCAAAGTCTACCCTCTAGTGGAGACGAAGACGAGATCTCACCCTGCCTCTTAATGTTTCTGTCGGATATGAATAAGAATGTATTCCAACATTCTTGCAATCCTTCTTCTATTGACCCTTTGGTCGCCTTTTACGACTACGACTACGATTACCGTAATCGTAGAATCGTCGCGCATAATATGCGTAATATCCCAAATACAAGAATTCGATGCTCCGGTAAAGACGAGGTTCCACCCTGCCCCTATTTTCTCCCAGGAATGAACAAGGATTAACCCCATATTCTTGCATCCCTGCCTCTGGTGACACGTTAGTCGCCTCGTAAGACATCCATTTCCAGGATTGGTCCTACTCTAAACCAGGAACCACACGGAGGGACTTAATTCTAAACTTAACTAACCATAATACTTACCTCCTTTTTAACGTCGACGCACGTCTGTAGTTTGTTCACTATTTTAATAAGACCAAAAATGGTCCAGAGGATGGCATCGGACACATTGAACCAGTCTACGGACACCGAAAGATCTTGAAACGGTACAGTTATCAAGTCCAAGAACTCACAAGTGGTTGTCACCAAAATGTACACTGCAAAACAGCTATTAAGATCTTCGGCAAGGTCGAATATTTCATAACTGATAAGCCGGAAATACTTCAGGTAGAACAATTGGGACTTTGACATGGTGGTCAGGCCAAAGTTAATTTCCTTCATCAGGTACAATATGTTTCGGACGTAAATTATGAAAAGGGTGTCGAAAGCAACAAAGAAGAGTGAATTGAAATAGTAAAACCAAAGACAGTAGCCCAGAATGATGGTGCTCTCGGTGGTGAGGGACATGAGAAGAATGCAGGTGAGAAGACTTATCTCTATGACCAAGAACATGGACAGATGTTTCATGTCGAAGTGGATATAGTGAGGCATTCTGCTGGTCAAACGACCCATGAGGTTGTCTATCTTGTTGGCCAACAGGCAAACCTTCTTGCTACTCCTGAGGGCCAAGTAGTACGCGGTACAAACGCCCAGACTGAGACACGCGTTGTCTATGTCGCTCAGCACCATGATGACGTGTATTCTGGACTGGTGATAGTCGGTGTATCCGTAGCAAGTTGACTGCACATACGCGATGAACAATAAGATGCAGACGGAGTAGCAAATTCGTACGACGGACACTTTGTAATTGGTCTTTTCATCTTTGGTAAACGCAGCAACACCGAGGATTTGCAAGAACAAGAGGTGGTACTTGTTGAATGTAGTGAAACTCGATTTCACCATATTAACTGCGTTGGAAGAGCCGAAAAGTGTGACTGATATCAACCGTTTAATATAAGGTTGTTGACGAAAAGCTGAACTGAAGAAAATTGACGAGTACTAGTTTACGGTCGAATGAGTACATTACCAAAATTGTGCACATTTTCAAGTCTATTGATTATATGTTGACTTATTTGTCGACTTATTCGTCCTTCGTTTCAGTGGTCCTAAAATTTTGGATAAGGTATATAGCCTTTACTTTACCCTGGTGTCTTATTACGATGATTTTTTTTCTTTCTTGGTTGTTCTTTGATACTAAAGGTCTTTTGTAGTAATCCGCGTTTCTTACTATTCTCAATCTTCGGCCCACCACTCTAAGAATGTCACGGTTCCATCAGCGGGAGGCAATGCTATGCTTCAGTGGCAGTTTCCGGGTAAAATGGGGACTTTCCTGGACATTCCGTGTATTTCATTGCGTAATACACTTCACAACTAATCGGTTACCAAAACTATCATCTTCCATCGAACTCTGTGACTCAAATTTGTTTCGAAAAACTCTTGGACTGTTTATTCCCTGACTGTGACGTAGGACAAAGTAGATCTATCTCGTTTTGTTCTCTTTCTAGCGAATCTTCTATCTTGTACTCTCCTATCTTGTGAGTGGTGTCACTCAACAGATAACCCCTTGTCTGTTTTTATTTTTTGTTTGTTTCTGATATGGATGGAAGACATGACGGTCACCGCAGCCATCACTTACAGCTTCAGTTACTTATACTAGAGACATCGTCTTGAATATGAAGTATCTCTTAGTGTTTTTTACGTTAATAGTTTGCCCGTTTCCGGGTGTCTTTTCTGTAAGTACATTCATTATTATTATTATTCATTTATTATTATATAGGCACATTTATTCTGATTTAAAATATTCTATAATGTGTATGTAAATAACCATGCAAGTATTCTCTCTGTCAGGACGTTTTTCCACTTTGCTGAATGCCGTCAGTTTGTTTTACTGGGTCAGTAATGGTTTCTTCGAATCCTCATTTAGAAGTTTATTTATGTAGATATTATTGTGTTTTTAATATTTCGTGGACTTCCAGAGCTTTAACGCTTGTTACAATATTCACCTATGTCATTAATGATGGATATGATGGCAGGTTACTAAACTTGCCAGTTAAAAATGTTGTGTAGGCCAGACCCATTAATGTATTTGGGTTTTTCTACTTTTTTTAATCTTATAAGAATGGAATAAATATGAACTGTAAATACAAGGCTTAATTGTGAAATAAGAGCACTCAATAACAATCCAATTTATTCTCTATTATAGTTAATTAGTTATTATAGTTAGTTCTCTATTTACTCTACTGTAGTTAATAGTTGAGAGTTTTCTTCGTTGTAATTAACCGATATTAGTCTTAGTTTCCAAAAACGATTGAATCCTATTTAAATCTACTATCAATTAATCAACACAAATGAAAACCACAGTTAATTTTAGTCAAATCTTTCAGGTGCTGGACAAGTATTCAGAGTCCCCAACAAAACCACCAGTTCAAGTAGAAAAACTTCCATGGCAATCGCATTTCGAGTATCAATCAAAATCAGGTATTACAAAATTTGATATTTTTTGTTTCGTTGGTAAAAAATCATGAATGGGAGTCCAGTTTTCCCATGCATATGCATGCCCACAAATCAATTAACTCAAAACGTTAGCAGGTGTTTGACAAAACATTTAATGTGAATGAAAATTATATGTCTGATCATCTTTAAGTAAATTATTTAATTTTATTCCAATTTAAATTTTCCTTCGTTCTGTGGCCCTTACTTGGAAAAGTGTTAGTACCTTTGAGTTCTCATGACCTTATCACAATTTCTTATCGTTTCATTTACTCGTAGTGTCCTTTCTAGGAAGTTGTACACATTCATATTATAATGAATTCTCCCTAATTATCATCAAATTTTTGGGGCAAAAGTGACAATTTTATCCGTCGCGGTCAAACTTCAATGTTAGTGCCCCAATGAAGTTCTTTTATTTTTCTCTTCCGTTTTGACCCGCTTAAGACTCTAAGATGCTCGGTATTGTCTCTCAACTTTGAACTATCCGTCACACGATTTGTGTAACCTTCCAATTATATTGATCTGTCAAATGGAGTGATAAACATTTTCATTGGCAGCTGCGTACAATATATCGATATAATATGTAGATAAGAAATAATTTAGGTATTTATACCAAACTGCTTAGCTAATTGAGCTAATTAGTTGTATTTTTTCACCAATTCTCACTTCAGGACATAACAAGTAATTGGAAGTTTATAGTTTTATAAATAAATACTAATCCGCTAATTAATATTGAGTGGCTGATAAGTGTAACGAACTCCATCTCAAATGCAGTATTACTACTTGTTTCAACAGTTGCAAGCACCAGAACAAATTGAGTCACAAAAAATATTACGTCCCATGATGTTAATACTTTTCGAACCTAATTTATTGTTGAATGAATATGAGATACTTACAGCTTACAGACCAAGTAAAATAAAAAGCTATATATGAGAAAAAATAAATGTCAGACACAGATAGGGATAGTTAAAAAAATTTATTGAGAAATTATATTTTATTTAACTAGTCTGCTAATAATTTTTTATTACCATTTAAGTATAATTACTTTTCTCGCACTAACCTTTTTTGAGTAGTCTTTACGATAAATCTTGTCCAGTTTACAAGCAATTCCATTTTTTTCCTTTGAATTTTGTCAAATCTCCGTTCACTATTTCACTGCGACTATTAGTTCAATTGACATTGATTTTAAGGAATAGTTTTCGGCTTAATGACCGATATTACCGATATTGTTATAGAATACTACGACGAAGCTGATGATGACAACAATTCCAGACAGGAGTTCATCGAAAGAAAAAATCCTGGACTCTTCAATTCCATTAAATCATTATGTCCTCCAGGAGAAACAGTACAACTGCCTTATCCTCCAGACTGCAAGAGATTTATAAATTGCTGGAAAGGACGAAGTTCCATTCAGGTGAGTAAACGGTCATTCGCTACAGCACAATCCATGAGTACATACAAGAGTTGCCTCGATGTTCCGCTGGATGATTGCCTTAATTCTAACTAATTCTTGTTCCTCATGCAGGTGTGTGCACCGGGAACGTTGTTTAATCCGGAAACGAGGGAATGTGACTTTCCGGCAAAAGTAAATTGCTACAATGCGGACCTGGACGAATTTGGAGACCAAATACCCCAACCAACTAAGGAAAGGTATACCAGGTTTCCTTACCAGAGACCAGCGATTGCTCACAACCCACGCATAGGCAGAAATCAGAACGAGGATCGACCAACTTCAGGATCAGAGCAGCAAACAATACCGGCCAAGCCATACCCAGGTCGTCCGCCGTATTTCGGGCCATCCCATTTGAAACCTCCAACGAGACCTACAGAACAATTTGCTAATTTAAAAAACGGCAGGCCAAGGTGCCCAATAGGTGAGGAGTGGTTCGTAAAGTTGATTAAGCAAGACTTAGAGCATAGAGAGTCCACGAAACCAATCATGTCACCATGTTCATACAGGTGCTTCAGGTATTTACCCGCATCCCACTGATTGTTCGAAATTTATCAAATGTTGGAGTGGTGGCACGTTCATTCAAAGCTGCGGTCCGGGTACTCTCTTCAACACGATTATTGGGGCCTGCGATCATCCCCACAACGTCGCCTGCTCTCACAGAGAGGATGATCTGTCAGGTGAGTTCAATTTAAAACAACACCGCGAACTTTACGTTTTCGACTTATTATTTCCCGGTTTCGGTCTTGGCAAACAAAAATTTTGTGTTTTGAATTTTTTACCGGGAAAGTATTTGCACATGTTACAGGTAGGAATTTTATAAGACGAAAAAATTCAGTTGCTTTTTTTAAATTCACACATAGAGCTTTCGGTTTCAGATGGTGTGAGATCAACCAATTTTGATTTACTAGAGCCTGAGGAGAGTGTCAGAACCGAACAGATAATTGACAACAGAAATGATTCGTCTGAAAAAGAGCAAACAACTGCGAAAGAGTTTAAAATTCTATCAACGACCCCCGGCAATGTGGAAGTAGAAGACTTAGAACCTTCAGCACCTATCGAAACTCCCATTGTTTTAAGTCAAAGACAGCCGAAAATTATCAATATTCAGCCTAAGGACAACATAAATTCTGTATCAAAGTCGGATGATCCTTCCCTGTATTTGGTACCCCCTAGGTTCGATGCTAATGGAAATCCTATTTCTATTGGTCAACATCTGGGCATTCAACCGGGTGGTTTACAACATCTACACCAACATATCATGGCCCAGCTACCCAACCCGGCCGTTGTTAATTATCCACCCCAAGGTCCTTACTCGGCATCACAGGGAGCAATATCTTCTAGCTTGAGTGCAGAAACAAATACACAGTTGAACTCCGGGCAAATTAAGAAAGTATACCAGATGACAAGTCCACATCAAAAGCACGGTCTTCAGCATCACTATGGCCCACATCGTCCTGGACATCTTCATCCCGGCTATTACCACCGGCCCAATCGCCCTCACTTTCAATACGGCCAACAGTCTCAAAACATTCCACTTACGTGGATGCAACCACCGCCGATTCAACAACAATTCTTCAACTACGCTCCAAATCACGCGTTCTTTGCTTCCGGCCAAAACCAATATCCTGCGACATATCCCCTGAGTGAACAGCAGGCAGTTGTCGCTGCGGATCGCTGCTTCACAACCCAAAACAGTGGTGGTGAAAGTCAGTTTAACCCAACAGCACCAAAATGTGAACCTGACACTAACTTGTACCCTGCAAAAACTCAAGAGTCTCTTCAAGGCCAAGCTTCGATTGATAAAAACCTTCAAAATGTCAGACCTCAGACCGTACCCAATGGACATTCGGGGCTGCCTTCTCATTCGATTCGACTGTCAATGGACAGTCATTTTATCAAGGTTCCAATGCACAACAGAGTAGCAATCTACCGTTGCATTATTCCCATTATGGTGTCGGAAAACCTGAGGTTCAAGCAAGTTCGTCCTATGGACCAAATGCTTACCAACACAATATTAACTCGGCACCTTCATTTAGTACGCCATACAGACTGAGACCAAATTATCAGAATAATGTTCAACCTCCAACTCTACCCTCTAATCAGTTTCCCTTTTATGTTATTCAAAATTCCAATGGTGGTGGTTACACTCCTCAGTTGCACTTTCAACCCGCGCACGCAGGTGGTCCACATTACCACCATCAACAATACCAACCTGGCCACTATCCCATGACTCCGACAGGTTTGAACGGTCACTCTGTTACAACTTACTTTTCAAATGTACCTCAAGAAACCAATCCTCCACAATCACCTCACTCATCCGTTTCCAACAAACCTGATACAAATAATTACCATCAACCGACCGAATTAATACAGAATCAAGTTACTACTTCAACATCACAAGCACCTAGTACCACCCCGATGAAAGACATCACACAATACCAGATAGACAACACAAATAAAATAACAGGTGCATATTACAAAGAAAATGAGTCTAGCACGACAGAATCTCCGAAACTTCCACCATATACTGGTAACCTTCCCATCTACACCCCTCCTGCAGAATCGAGTAATGCAGAAAACGAACAAGGCACAGAACAAAATTCACCAACGGAGTATCTTCTGAATCAAATAGACGTGAGAGCTCAAGAGGAAGCAGAAGAGACACCGACGGACGTAGAAAAATTCGATGTATCGACAGTGAGACCCTTCTTTGTTCATCCAGACAAATACTCAAATCAATTTGATAGCAACGAAGATGAGCTTCAAACACAAGAAGAAACGTTGAATAAACTTCCTGAAAAAGAAGATGAAATAGAGCGACAGACCGAAAATTCGACCCCAAAATCCACAACGAGCAAGCCCCACGTGAAGGTGAAGAACACTCCACCTAATGGACAGGTGGTTCGACTTAGAAACGGCGCCAGTTACCTTGACGGATACTTGGAAATGAAGAATTCTAACTCAAAATGGGGCCTCGTATGTGACAACCTAGCCGGATGGGGTATCGAAGAGGCCACAGTTGCCTGCAGGGAACTTGGCTTCATAAGGTATGACAACCATTCTGATATTGTAGACTTACCATTTATTGCAGCTAACTTGATATATTCTTTAAGGGGTGCTGAATTGTCCTGGCAAGGATACCCTATAAAATTTGAGGGAGAGAATATCGAGGTAGCCGTTCATGAAATCAATTGCACAGGAGATGAATCATCACTGTCTGAATGTAAGGTCGCTTACACCAATGATAAGAAGTGCAACGTGAGTATAAATCAAGAAAATCTGACAGCATTAAACCGACAAGTAGTAAAAAGATTGGTAATTTTCAGGTGGGTAGAAATGCCGTCGGATTGCGTTGCTTTGACAATCTTGCCAGTCATTGTCAACCGGGTGAAGTTCTGTACAACCAACACTGTTACCGTCTCCACGGGAAAGAAAACCCAGATGATCCAGGAGTAAAAACAGAGGATGCATCAGAAAGTTGCAAAAAATATGGAGGAAAACTAGTCGATATTACGTCACAGGTAGGTACAACGTCAAAGGAAAATCGAAACGAGTACTGCTGTATATGTGGTACTGCTAAGTGCTTCTCTTTTCTTATTTCCAGTACGAGAATGACTTCATCTCCGAATGGTTGATTAAGAAACATCCTGAAATCAATTCAGTTGTAACTGGAGGCATAGGAATTTCAGTTCTTGGCAGACCGATGTGGATTTGGGAAGGCACTAGTGACCCAATGGTGTTTGAGAAATGGTGGAGCGGTGAGTACGAAGAAATCGAAGCTTGGTGTAGGAAGATTTTTAATGTTTACTAGCCCTTTATTTTTCCGATAGGATGGACGGGTAAGCAAAGCATCCCCAAAGGCTCAATCAATGGACCGCTCTGTATAGTCTTGAAGAAAACATTCTCCTGCGATGAGTCCACCGAGAACGAGGGAAAAAAGAAACCGGAAGTTGTAAGTATATAGTGTAATTGATTTCTTCATCATGTTAAACCTTGTGGCTAATTAAAATGATCATCTCTTAGGAAGAGGAGGAAACCTGTTCGGCTGACTACTTCTTCTGGGACGTAGAAGATTGTAATGAGATTCGGACCTCTGTGTACATCTGTGAGAGGCCAATGGACGACATCGGTAAGTAGGTTGCCCCATGCAGAGGTATCACATTGTTATCGTAGGTATGGGTATCGAATTATTCCAAGTGCCTGTAACGCCTGTGTGTCTTCAGGTTGTGTCATAGGCAGCGGCGAGGGCTACGTCGGTACTGCCAACACCACCGCCTCTGGTCAGGCCTGTCTTCCTTGGGACCATCCCAAGGTGGTTGAAGGCCTCTCCAGACGTGTCTCTCAGCAAGAAAGGTCTGCTCGTCTGATTGGGCACAACTACTGCCGAAACCTGGGCAATCCGGACCGTCACCCGTGGTGTTTTGTCGAAGGGAAAGGCAACTCTGAGTATTGTGCCATTCCTCAGTGCTGGGATTCCGGTAAAAGAGAGAGGCAAGACTAACGGGAAAGACTTACGATTGCTCAACTTCCGTTCCGCGAATTTTGCACTTCCGGGCTTGGACCAGCTCACTTGACTGTCTTTTTTTTGTCTGCTTGACGTGCCAGAGAGCTCGGCTTAGGCCGGTGTTAAGACTGTAAGTTCCCTCGGGGGGCTTTCTGCATTTTCAATGTTCCAGTAACTAGTAAATTGTTACTTTATAATTTTTAATATAAAAAGAAATATTTACTTTGTTCAGTTTGTTATTTATTTGCATGGCTTGAAGACTTTCCTGTTCTTTGACGTCATAGATAAATGGTTGAATGAAACGTGAAGAAGGAATCGTAAGTCAGCCTGTTATTTATGACTCTTTTTTTCTGTTTGTACACCACCTGGACATGTCTCATTTTCTAATTGACGAATCAATCGAATAATATTGTATGCTACTTCCTACATTATTTTAAAACTTTCCTCATATCATTCCGACAGTAATAACAAACAGAGTTCAATAGTTCGAAAAACTAACGATAACCATTTAACTAGAAAATAATTCTTCCTTTTTGATGTGCACATCTTTATAACTTTACCTAAAATAATAACAAAATAATTTCAAGTAGATCTTGTAACAATTGTAAACTATCATTATTTCTGTTAACAAGTTCCTAATATTATATCGTTTCGCATACAAACAAAGAAACAAATTATTTAACTAACTATTTAGTTGAACCCAATTTGTTACTAAATTTAGAGACAATTTTTGCACCTCTAGTTTACGTAGCACCTTTGGGTAGCATAGCCTGTTTATTTATTACACGAAAATAATAATGTGCGTAAATGATAAACTGATAATGCCAGTATTCCTCGAATGGCACACTTTTGGAAGTTTTATCATCATCACTCTATCTCATCCATATATTAGTTGTAGCACGACTACATACAAGTACAACATTAATGAAATACTAGAATAAGCCGAATAATTCTTTTTGATACCTTCATTGACACCTTGATAAACTTACAAAAAATGTATCTTTGCTAATGAAAGGTCGAATTCGAATTTAGTAATTTTGTTTGATCGGATGCTACTGCAGCGTATTTTGCCAATAAAGTGTAATACATGACTGCAGTACAGAGTCATTACGTGACCAAAGATAGAAAAAAAATAATTTCTGAATGTTCAGTTTCAGGGTACCATCGTTCATATGGTGCTTACTCTTCTTGCGGTGACCACCACTTCGAATGCAAACCCGGCGAATGCATCAAGAAGAAATGGATCTGCGATGGCCAAAGGGTAAGGCATCATTTGTGACGATGACAGAAGTCAGAATAATTCCGTTTCTCTCCAACATTTTACTGTTTCAGGACTGCTCTAATAACAGAGACGAAGAAATGTGTAACGTGTTTCTCCAGGAGTTCGACATCGTCAGAAACAAACGCATGAAAGGACTGGGAAAAGAAAAATGGACAAATGTCAATCAGAACATGTGCTCGAAACTCTGCCTCGAAAACAAAAAATTCAAATGCAAATCTTTCAGTTATCAGTAAGTATCAGAGTATCGAGTATGGTGTCCTTCCACGGACATCTTGGGTTGATGTGTGTTATACATTATTCAAACAGCTTGAGAGGAAGATTCTGTCTGTTGAGCGACACAAACGCCGGACTTTCCGGGCAGGTGATCAATGAGAACGGTTGGAGCTACTACGAAAGAACGTCCGAGGCAATACGATGCACCATAGAAAACGGGTACTATGGCTGTCAAAACGGCAAGTGTATCAACATCACAAACGTCTGCGACAGAAAAATGAACTGCGATGATGGGTCCGACGAGAAAGATTGCAATAGATTGGGTTATGGTCTCCGGTTGGTGGACAGCAAAGAGAAACATAAAGGAAGAGTGGAAGTCAGAAGTAGGTTTGAGTATCATTATATATTTAAAGAGAGTACCATTAAATACAGACTACGTTCCGTTCGAAGTTTTGGGAAAGTGGGGCGTCATCTGTGACGACAAATTTGACCTGAGAGACGCCAACGTTGTCTGCAGAGAGCTAGGCTTCAGCTTGGGTGCAGCAGAGGTACTACAGCATTCCCATTACCCGGTCAAGGATCCACTATTTTTGTTGGATGACCTCGAATGTTTGGGTAACGAAACATCCCTCAGGGAGTGTTCATTCCCTGGCTGGGGAAAACATAACTGTGGTAGTGAAGAGGTGATTATTCAAATATACAAAACAATGTTCAAACGTAAAGTTGGATATTTTGACGGCAGCACTACGTAAAACTAAATTTCAGACAGTCGGAGTCGTGTGCCGTGTGACCGGTGTAGAATGTGCAAGTGGGCAATGGCAATGTCGGACCAGTAAGGAGTGCATATCAATTCCTTACCTTTGCGACGATATACCCGACTGCGACGACAGGTCTGATGAGGATAGTAAATTATGTCGAGTAAATATGAATAACCTTATGACTTTCGAAGTGCATGGCAATTTGTGAATGGCAAATGACACTATTTAAATTTTTCAGTCCCCAACACAAATTCGACTATCAGATGGACCTAACGCAACGTCTGGTAGATTGGAGGTACGTCATCATGGTATCTGGGGTACCGTCTGCGACGATGATTTCAATCTGGAGGCTGCAAATGTCGTGTGCCGGTACATAATTCATTGTAAACTGAATAAGATGCCCCAATGTTGTCGAGTTCACACATCCGCGTTTTTACTTTCTACAGATTGCTAGGGTTTTATGGACCATCAGTGGTAAAGAAGAACGCGTACTTTGGTCCCGGAAAAGGACCTATTTGGTTGGACGAAGTTCATTGTGGAGGAAATGAGACAAAATTGGAGGAATGTGCTTATCCACAATGGGGAAGAAACAATTGCAAACATGACGAAGATGTCGGCATCATATGTAATCATAAAGAGGAAAAGCAGGTAGGGTGACAGATTTGAACACACTGACTTGGTTGTTGCTTCCTCGTGTTTAAGTTTGACTACATCAGACAATGAGACAAGGAGTAAACTATTTTTGTACGTGTACTTATCATTATTTAGTATCGAATAAGACCGTGTCCCGTTTTGGTCATGGGGGTTACCCCCCTTCCCAGATGCTGGCATCATCAGTGGTTAGATCGCCTTTTAGCTATAATTGTTACTCGAACAGAGTCAAATCAGTCAAAGGCTAAAAAAGAAACGCTGAAAATGCGAAAGGAGATGAAAAGGAGAGCTGGGACTAATTGTTGTGGAAAGGAGATTTCGGTATTCGAATGGACAAAAGACGTTATGGTTAGAAAATATTACGGTTATTCGGTAAGGTTATTCGGCACAAAATAACGATAAGTATACATACAAAAATGGTGTACGCCCTGAAAATTAAAATTCGATCAAATTGTTTTAAATAAATTTCAGAAATCATCAGGTGCAAAACCCATTGCTTCCAGTTCCAGCAATGAGTCCTCAATGTCGAAAGAAGCAAAGCTGAGGCAGGTACTCATGGCGGAATGCAGCGGAAGTCCGAGAAGAAAAACAACAACACAGCACTACGAAAGGGTAGTTGGGGGAACAAATGTAGCCAGAGAACACGTACCGTGGCAGGTACTTACCAACCAAATTGTTACCAAAGCATATAAAGGCATGTACACTTGTACGGCTCCGTTTCTTTAGGCAAGCATCCGAGTGAAGTCTGGTAGTGGAAAGTCGGTTCATTGGTGTGGTGCCATCGTTATATCTCAGTATCATATCCTGACAGCAGGACACTGTTTGAGGGATTACAATAAGGCTGCATATTTCGTAAGAGTTGGAGACTACGATACAGAAGTAAGTAAAATAAATAAAAATTATTTAAGAATAGGATCACAGCGGAAAACTCATTTTAGGTACCAGACAGCCAAGAACAGGAATTTGGAATTGATCATCTTTACATGCACTCCAATTTTAGTAAGAATGTAAATTTGAATAATGACATTGGGTTGGTAAAGGTCAAAGGTGAAATAATATTCAGCGATCATGTAAGACCTGCCTGTCTGGCACCGTCATCAGATATGTATCGTCCGGGTACAAACTGTACTGTGTCGGGATGGGGATCCATTTCTGCCCAGTCTGCAGGTACGTGGCTGGCAGTCGTCTGAGTCACACTGTCAGTAATTTTTTTTATTACATTTACGTATTTCAGTTTTTGCTTTTTCAGGTTTCGCCAGGACTTTAAGGAGAGCGTATGTACCTATTCTGGAACAAAGTATTTGTCGGGCACCATTTGTGTACGGCGACAGCCTCAGCGAGAGCATGTTTTGTGCGGGACAGCTAGATGGTGGCATCGACTCCTGTCAAGGAGATTCCGGTGGACCTCTCATGTGCCAACACGAAGGTATGACAGTTGTCAAACAGAAAACGTGCTGTACGTAAATAACTAATGTTACTTTCAGGCAAGGAATTTCTTTTCGGTATCACCAGTTGGGGCCACGGATGCGGTCGGGCCAACAAACCAGGGGTCTACACGAATGTGGCCTACTTTGCCGAATGGATTCAAGAGAAAATTCGATCCTCCCTGACATGAGGTCAGATATTCGTCATTGTTACCATAAGAGTTAGGATTTTTATGTTCAAATTATAGGTAAAAAAGTCAGGGGAATGTTCTTGTAAAACTACAATGTTTTATTTAGTTGTGTATCGGTTAGAAATAGCGACCATAGACAGCAAAAGGAACAAGGGGCGACAAAAGCGTTAAATTAAAATTTGGAGCAAAATTTAACATTTTTAAGATTTCCGGAATTTTAATTTACTCTAACAAAAAAGAGAAAATGTAAAATAAAAATCTTAAATCTGGTTATCGTATATAATTTATTACAAGTTCAATGCCCTGCTTGTTATGTCCAACTCAGAACACCGCATAATATTGTTTTCTTTAAAATTTTGTAATGTTGCTGGAGCTCAGCTTTATATTTTTCCTTTCCTTTGGAGCTTACATGAAACATTAAAATAATAATCTTGAATTCGTTATTCGTTCCAAAGAGTTGTAAATATATAAATTTTGGAGCAGTAGGTAAGAGCAGTAGGTAGAGAAATTAAGAAACCGGATCAAGAAACAAGAAAAATTATTGATCAGGAAGATTGGCTCACCAAAAAGCAGGAAAACAATACCATCCTACGAGAACAATAGTTAGGCACCTTTGTCAGGACAAAAAAGGCAGGAGAATAAGGTCGACAGAAAGAAAAACTTTGCAAAGCTGCTCGGACGAGTTATCCCATTCATTGAAAATCCGTTCGTTTCTGTTACAAAATCTTTTTTTATTCTCCATTTACACAGAGCAGTTAATACAGACAGATAAAAAGAATTTAACTGTCGAGAACCTGCTGAAGTTCTTTCAAGCGACAACTCGTCCGAACAGCAGGTGCATCGGAGGGGTTTCAAAAAATTTAGTTTTCGTCGACGACTTCTTCTTGCTCCTCATCGAACTCTGCGTCCTCGTCGGCTGTCGCCTCCTGGTACTGCTGGTACTCTGACACAAGATCGTTCATGTTCGACTCTGCTTCAGTGAATTCCATCTCATCCATACCCTCCCCTGTATACCAGTGCAAGAAAGCCTTACGCCTGCAAAGAAATAAAAATGCATATTAAAATTGTAAAATCAACCACAAGAACAATTGCCCAGGGAACTTCTCTTACCTAAACATAGCCGTGAATTGTTCGGAAATTCTCTTGAAGAGTTCTTGAATGGCAGTAGAGTTTCCAATAAATGTGGCTGACATTTTCAAACCTCTTGGTGGAATGTCACAAACAGCAGTCTTAACATTATTCGGAATCCATTCGACGAAGTAGGATGAATTCTTGTTTTGGATGTTTAGCATTTGTTCGTCTACTTCTTTCATTGACATCCTTCCACGGAAAACAGCAGCAACAGTAAGATACCTACAATGAGATACAGGCAATGTAGCAAAATTATAAGTAATACCAGCACTCTTGTCCGTTTTTATTGCTCTATAACTACCTTCCGTGACGTGGGTCGCAGGCAGCCATCATGTTCTTGGCATCGAACATTTGTTGGGTGAGTTCTGGAACGGTCAGAGCTCGATATTGTTGAGAGCCACGGGAAGTCAATGGAGCGAATCCGGGCATGAAGAAATGCAAACGTGGAAATGGAACCATGTTGACTGCGAGTTTCCTCAAGTCTGCGTTCAATTGACCGGGAAATCTGAAATGACACCAAAATATCAGTAACGGTGTTTTTGTAACATTCAATAAAATGATGCCACCAACTGTCGGCATGAAGAGAATCGAATCAATGTATTTTATATGATTCAAAATTCAAGTAATTTAATCACTGCTTTAATTACAAGTACAACAAAATTATTTTTTACCTGAGACAGGTAGTTACCCCGGACATGGTCAGGGACACCAAATGATTCAAGTCTCCGTAAGTAGGGGTTGTCAGCTTCAATGTTCTGAAGCAAATGTCGTAGAGAGCTTCATTATCGATACAATAAGTCTCATCAGTGTTTTCAACCAATTGATGAACTGAAAGGGTAGCATTGTATGGTTCGACGACGGTGTCTGAAACCTGCCAAACAACAAAATTGTAATTTTTTAATTCATTCCCAAAGGCCATCAGACACATTCTCACACTGCATTCTCTCATTACCTTTGGTGATGGTACAACTGAATATGTGTTCATAATTCTATCAGGGTACTCTTCTCTAATTTTGGAAATAAGTAATGTTCCCATACCAGATCCTGTTCCACCTCCCAATGAATGTGTGAGTTGAAATCCCTACGATAAAACAAATAATATAACCATCTTAAAGGAACAGAACATTTTGTCACACATTTTTGTAGAATAAGACAAAATATACCTGCAAACAGTCACAGCTCTCAGCTTCCTTCCTAACAACATCAAGAACAGAATCAACCAATTCTGCTCCTTCTGTGTAGTGTCCCTTGGCCCAATTATTACCTGCACCTGACTGACCAAAGACAAAATTGTCAGGTCTGAAGATTTGACCGAAAGGTCCGCTGCGAACCGAATCCATCGTTCCTGGCTCTAAATCGACTAAGATGGCTCTGGGAACGTATTTGCCTCCTGAAGCCAGGAATAAAATCATTAGCACATCAACATCAAGTCAAAACTGTTTTAAAATAACCACTTGTGATTGCTGGAAAAGTTAATTAAACGTGAAATACCTGAGGCTTCATTGTAATACACGTTGATTCTTTCCAATTGCAGGTCGGAATCTCCGTGGTAGGCTCCAGTTGGGTCAATGCCATGTTCGTCAGATATGATTTCCCAGAACTGCAAATAATAATAAAAACAAAAATTAACACATTAACAGAAGCTTTAAATGCAGCAACCGTCTCCATGAGTCTTCACGAATCGAAAGACGACTTTTTACTAGTGCGGACGTTTCAAAGAAAACCGTTTAAACAAACTTTTCCACCGAATTTCTTTCTTTAGTGGGGCAAAAAATGATTGGTTTTTTACAAAATATTGACTCTTCAATGCATCCCACAACTCAAACGTCTCAAGGTTTTTCCCAGGAGGATGTAAATTACAGGAGGTTGTTTGTTACAGTCACCCTATATTAAATCCAGACTTCCGGTAGCATTTACACAAAGAACGTCTTTACCTCGCATACGGCACACAAAAACGGTTAAATATATAAAAACTAGTACATTTTATTTTGTTTCCATGGTATACGTTCTTCCGTTCTCCACATTCAAGGACACACTACCCAACTAGACAATCATGTCACAGTTTCGTTGTCGTGAAGATCACTCATAACTTAAATTTTGAGTCGCGATTCTTATGGCTCACTTAACTACATGAGGACCCCTTCTTGACCATTTAATGACGCTGGAAGATGTGACAACAACCAAGCTCCAAGCCCCATACTATCATTTATTTTGGGGTCAATTAACTCGTGTTTATGTTTCGGTGAACTATCAAGCAATTCATGGATAAATTCTAATAGCAGTTTACGGCAGATCGTTTTAATGTACTCGCCTATATGAAAGTAATCCTAATACCTCATGAAGAATTCCTAAGATGGCAAGTCTTTAACGACCCATTTAAGGAAGAATTCCCCAAGAAAACCCAATTTCATGCATTTTACATACACATTTCAACAAAGAAAGTTGTTCATATGTCAGGAGGTGACACCAGAATTCACCATAAAAGGAATGCAAATATTGCAAGGGTGAGGCTGTATTCTGCCTACACGCACGCCTTAATAAAGATGACTCCATAAAAGGCCATGATACAGAAGTCCCATATTTCTTAATCCTTAATCGAACTCACACAACACTTCAACGACATTATGAAATTTGCGCACAGGCACACCTGAAACTGGTGACCCGTTGTTCACAAATGGACATTCTTCAAGGCAGTCTAACATCACACTACTAGGCCCTGACAAAACATAGTATTACCGTACTCATGAAACCTGGGTATAACACCTGACGGGCGATTCAAAATGGCCACCGCCTGACTATGAAACACTCAACTCGTACATTCGTTCTTACCGTAAGACAAAATTTCGGCGTGGGAGCCAGGTGCATGAATAAAAACTTCCAAAATCGGTCGTTCCGGTTCACAACATGCAAATGTCACGGTTTACAAGTAACCAAGGACATGTTCGAACGATGAGCTGTCCGCAGTTTGAGACCAAATAAAACACGAATAATGCCTTCACATAAGACAGCAGATTAGGACACAGCAGTTGAATTTATAGGGGTCCAAGCAAAATTAGAGACCAGATAACATGTATCAGTTTGAGCTTTGAACAAATCATGCCAAACACGCGTAAATTTTGACTCCACGATCTCACCATCTAGTTTCCCAGAATAGAAACACTAATATACTCCTTGAAAGCCAATACCGCACTATTTATTTTTACGATAGAATTATTCATTTCGATCACGTCGTCTATTTTTTTTTTAACTTGAAGATTTCATATAAGGAAATCCTCTGTTTCAGAGGCAAAAGGCCTGGGTCCTCCAAATGACAGGCACACCAAATGAATACGGGCCCCACCCAATGTACTTCCTTAATGTCCTGTATTGAAAGCAATTGGCAGGAAATATACAAGTATAAAAAAAATCTAACATGGCTACCACAAGAATGGCATTCAACCATCCCGCGAGAACTGCATTCAACTTCTGGTAAGCCTACAACGCATGTACAAAACGGAGCTCAATGAACTCTTGCCGTACTGTTCGGCACCTAAAACATTCTTAAAACCTATTAGCCGGTCTAACACGGTACTTTTTCATCGAGAAGTCACAAAAACGAAGCATCCGTTAGCCGTTTTTAACTTTATTTAAAATTATCAAAAACAAGACTTGACTGGGCCACTACTTCGTGTCAGCACCGCCAAGCCAAAGAGAATGTTGTTTTGTGAGTCTGGTTCGAAAACGTTCATTTGTAAAACATTAATTAGACAAAGCAAATTAATGTCTAAGTGGGTCATACGACAAGCTACATCCAACTTAACTCACTAATAATTTACTACACCAAATATCTGGAAGCAACATTATGCGAATGCTACAGAGGTCACAAAAATATACGCCTTGGAAGGAAATAACAATTTCCGTACCTTTATAAACACCAAATCCTCAATTTAATCACAGTTTACAAATTTCAAAGTGCATTTTTCACATGAAAATTCAGCCCACTATCTGAAATGGGTTTTGAAGGTCTACTTACAGTTTGAGGCTGCTAACAAATAACATTACTAAATTTTTAGTAAGCCATAAAACCCAGACATAAATTGGTACAACCGTATTGATTAAGTAATCAACAATTAGGGCAGTGACATCAAATTTCTTATTCTCCTGTAATTGTTGAACCAAAAAATTGCTTTATTATACTGAGTTGTTGCAAAAAAATAATAATGTAGAAAACTAATAATTTCCAATAATGCTTACAAATTCAGATATTTTAATCATTTAAATGTTCCTTCCTGATTTCAAATACTCTACTAATTTCATAGTCTTCAACACATACAACACTATTCTGAGGCGTCCGTATCTCATTTCATTCAAAGTTGGTGCATTTCCTTTGTTTCGTTACATGGTTCTGAAGGGGGATCTATGTAACATCTAAGATTCTTAATGACAAGGACGACATAACTGTGACTCTATACGCGAAGTACGATGACCGCGCTTCAATAACAGAATTTTCTAAGGTATTTTGTAAAGCAATATGCAAGTCTGAGCTACCCATTAAACGGCCCAAGCAAGCCACCAAGGACTAAACGCCGAATAGTAATGAAATCTGGCAGATCAGCGATATTTCCTTCTAATGCGAATTGAATTAGTACCATTTTCGTATGTTAAATTGGATACAATGAATCAATTGAAAAACAAAAGACAATTGTGAAAAAGCAGGTGTTCCCCAAGCTGCATTTTGGCGGTTAAAAGCAAGCGTCGTTTCAACTCGCGGCTGCCCCGTCGCTAATCTGTTTTTAAATTTTCGTTACTCCTGACGTGACTTTTTAACTCCCCTTAAATTGTCAAAAGATAAAACCGGATTTTAAAGTATCACAATGTACCAGCAATAGCAAGCATCACAATTATACAAATTTCCTCATAAGAACTTCAGAGTTAATATTTTTTCCAATATGGCGTTCGCTTCGGTTTTTGTCGTTAGACTTGCAACTGAAACTGCATCGGGTTTGAAAAACAAATCGAAATTATTTTTGAAAAAAAATGTTACCTTGGCACCGATTTGATTGCCGCACTGTCCGGCTTGAATGTGAACGATTTCCCTCATGTTGAATTAAACCGAAATTGTAACGTGAACACAAATATAAATTAAATTGTTTGTCTTTAAAAAATATAACACCAAATTTAACTCCTGACTCGTCCAGAGTTCTCTCGCAAGTGAAAGAAACGACGAAGCACTCGATGATTCTAACGTGTTCAGAACGGAACAACGCCCAATGCGTCATCAAAGGCATTTCAGTACCGCTTAGGTTGCGAATATGTGCTACCACGTCTGCTTAGGTTCCTAATTGCTCGCCATTCGTTTCTCTAAAAGCATCCATGTTTACCACACGTAAAACCCGGTCATTAATATTCGACGCCAATTCTTAGCTTATATATGCACAGTTTTTTCCTCGTACCAACGGTTTTTAAGTAATTCAGTTTCGTTTCGAAGGTAGGCGATCAATGCTACACGACGCCATATTGGATTTTCGTTTGATGTACTTGGTCGTTTCCTTTTTAATTTTTTTATAACCAAAAGCTGTTTTTGTCTTAAAACTAAAAATACAAGAGGACCAGAAATGCGTCGATGAAGGCGGCTATTATGACCATTTTCTTTTTCGGGAAACTGGCATACCCACTTGGAAGTCTACGGTTAACTAGGATGAGACACACCGTAGGTTTCATCCTTGGTAATTATCACGTCAATTTTTTTTTCAAAAACAGAAGGGAAACGTGTTGAATTCAGCACAATGCCGAATTCTCAAAGGCACGAAAATGATTCATAATGTCGTGCATTGACAATTGACAAAAAACAAAGATTTTTCCGATTATTCTGTGTCCCCATGTGTTAGTCTCCAACAACTGTCCATTTCCAATTTCGAAAATTTTCTATAGAACAAGTTGGTCTGTAATGGAACTGTCACGTTTTCATCTGCAATGCTGCATCGACGTACCCTGTAATTACATGTTGGTACAATTTCAATGTCCTCCCAACAAGATATTTTATTTGTGTGCAAGGAAATGAAGGCAAAACGTCAGTCTGCTGCCGTACTGTCGGCTCTCATTTTACATAATTGTTTTCGAGCATCTTGTGAAGGGTCCGAACCAGACGAGTTTGATAATTTTTTTGTTTCGTCCGTTACTTCACGTTTATTCATAGAGCGAAAGAAGCGACACTTGAGATAGTTGTCTCATTCTTAGACGCTTTGACCTGTCGTGAGCCAAAGATTTGGTTTCTTCGTACGAGTATTCATTTTCCGATTAATGACAACTTGAGTATCTGCATGAGAAGGAAGCCAACCAAATGTTGGCTATTGGCTATTGGACTAATGTAGTTAAAGAGAATCCTTTATGTTTGTGATGAGCCAAAAGAATGAAATAGGAATTGAAATAGAAAACAAAAAACACCGTTGACGCCATTTTTAAATTTAACGTGAAAGTCTCGGATCATTCGTTTTCGTACGTGGCCTGATAATTTCAAGTGCCCCGTATTTAGGTTCTTGACTCGGTTTCATTACAGCAAATAAAATTTTAATCAATTATAAAATTTTCAGAGGCATAATAAATTTCATTTCCTCTCTCTCTCTCTCTCGTTTTCTTCTTCAGGTACACGAACCTATCTTCTTTCATGTAAACTATTAGTTTCGTTTCTTGGCACCAGAAAACCAAAAGACTCACAATTGGAAGTGCGACCCGAGTAATAAAATGTGAATTCAAAGGAAATTTAAGATTCAGACCTCTCTACATACAATAACCTTGTAACAGATATAATCATTCGGTATTTTCTTTTAAATGTATTTGGTATTAACTAAATGTAGACTCGAAAATGACACAAATAGACTAAAAAAATATAATTTTAATAATTTTACCCGATGGGCTGAATGCGTGGTGCTTATTTCAGTGAAGATAACTCCGTGAAGCTACCAAAGTACTAGAGTTAGCACTAGCAAGCAAAAAATAAACCGATGGGTCGGAGTGCTTGTCAAATCATGTGACGGTGTCAACATAACCTTAGAAAGTTGAATGGCGAATATTTTTAGGAAAGTCCGATACGAGCAGCTCTCTCAGGTACCGGTTGCCATTTTCAAACCGAGTTGTAAATTGTGTTCCTTTGAAGGAGGTCTGCCTGGGCGATTTCGCCCACATTTGCTTTTACGGTGAATGTGTACCTTTCAATTTACACTTCATTCGAGAGTTAGTACCAGCGACGTTGTATAGGCCCCTAGAAGGCAGCCTGCTTGCCACGAAAGTAGAAGGAGTAGCCGCTCAACCGCTATTTCTCTATCTTTACTAGTTGAATTATCCGTATTCAATGGATGATGTCATTCTCTCATTTAGTCATCTCCGCCTTTTTTCTCTTGGAATCGTCTCATTTCGAAATTTCTTGTTCCCTTGGTGGTTCTGCAACTTCTTGTGTCTAACACTCAATTGCACCAAATAAAACTGTATTCTCGTCATTTCGTATAATTCCTGCTGTTTATAAGAATTCAGATTTTTACAAGGAGATCAAAACAAATTTATTATTCTAGGCTCCTCTAACTATGTTTTACTGCAATTTTACATATAAATTAGACATATCAATTATAAGTCATTTGGTAACAGAAGATATCTAAACTCAGAAATTGTAGTGTCAGTGAAATTCTCCAAAAAGTTAGAACCTGTGCAGAATTTATGACTGCTTTGTATACGTCCATTTTAAAATTCACCATCAAATAGGTTGGCTGTAAGTAAGTGTTTAAAAGGTTTTGAACAAACTTTGAACCTCTCCTGTGCGTTAATCTGCAGTAATTTCTTCTGTTATATAGCTGTGAACCATGAGGGATTACGCTTTATGCAACTGACTTGCACTTCTACCTTCAAATGGTATAAATTACAATCGAGTTCTACCTTCAGTTTCCTTTATTCACCTTATCACGTGCTGTCTTATCACAATATGATTTGTTCCACTTCCCCAAAAAGTCCTAATCATCCTGTATACTCTGTGTACATCACATGACCACCACTCAAACGAGAATTTTTAAAAAGGAAAAGAATGTTGTTATACTTCAATTGCGAAACAAATATTTAAGATTTATTTACGTTCAAGCAATTCTTGTAGACATTTTTTATTTCATTTCATGTTAAACAAACATATTCGCTGAATCCGACAAGTCGCCCTAAAGGTGCAGACCATAAGAAACTTCCAACACAACGCCTTTTGTAAATTAAACGAGGAACCTAATTGATTTGAAATTGACCGGAAGAAGAGGTTTGTTTGAAGAAAGTGAAATACCCGTAAGTGACAAAATGAGATTAACAGTACCGAGGAGTATTGACCAGCACTAGCCTATCCAATGACAACTCTACCTTTTATTTTAAATGTTGAATATCAGAACAAAACGTTCCGGCTTAGGAGGAGGCCAACAGGGGCAGAACCATAAATTCATATTCGTATCATTTTACACATCTTATCAGCGCAAACCCCTTAATAGTCCCTTATCTGGTGCTTTTACTGCAAATTTTGACTAGCTTTTATGTGAGTGTATTTTTGTAACTTCCTTAGCATCACATTAAACGTTCAGTCACAATTATTTCTTAATCAAGGTTGTTTGCCCATTCGACATTATTAATTTTCTGCCGGTTTACCTGTTTTATATCCTATACATGTTTCTGGCCTTCTGTTCCAATGAGTTTAATCCATTTTTTATTTTGAGTATAATTGTCCACTAAGTACTACACCTAAAAGTATTAAGATAATTAGTTATTCGATATTGAGGACATCATCCGCATTGGATGGCTAAAGCAACCATACGGGCTTTTTCAATTCATGAGGCACTTTCAAAAACTAAACAATAAGAGGAGGAACACTACATTTGACTTGTTAAATTTTCATTATTTTCCAAGTTTCGGCTCTACATTGCTCGAAAGTCAATGTCGATTAGCAGAAACGTGTACTCCTGTGGTGCTATCCTTGGCAATACAAATTACTTGCAGTACAAATTACATATTTAAATTGTTAGAGTTCGTAAAAATAAGGGTGGAATATCGTGAAACATTAAAAATTATCGCATGATTCGATTTTAAATAAAATTTCTCTTTGCCTCTCTCTTTTGGTTTACATATGAAAAACAACGAGGTTGCTTAACGTTGTACCTGGCAGTTCTCTGTGGGTAAAAGTCGGTTAATAGAGTATTTTTTTAAAATCGAAACCCCATAAATCGCATCTTTCTTAAAGGGTGGACTACTGCCAGGATTGAGTACTAGTCAAGGACGTTCGCTATTCGGAAAGGAAACTGAGAAGGAAGGAGATGGCACCTGAGAAACGGTGTATCGGGTATAAGTAATAAACTCAGATCAGATTCAACGGCCTTTCATTTTGTCAGATGTAATGATGCGATTAAAAGAACTTTTCTCTCTCTTTCAAAATCTGAAAAACTCAAATTAAATAACTGGGTTAGGTTAAATTAACGGAATCCTTTTGTACTTCACGGTGAAGCGAGTTTATTTTTCACACACATGTGATGCTCGCCACCCGAGTACCACCTGGAGGCAGCCATCTAGCGAACCACTCAAGGCAATCTATTGAGACTTGCCGTAAAAGTAGCATTCGAGGTACAAGTCGGCACACTTTAACTTATGTCAATTTCTATTAAATAACGAAATTGAAATAGTAACTTTTTACAGCAAGTACACTCAATTATCAGATTTTAACATTGTCTTCAAGATTTTGTTGTTGTCTTAATGTCAAAACGAATCGAAGATTTTGTCAAATTGTAGATCGGTATCTTAAAACTCATTCTCAGATTGAAACATCTGCTTCCCCACTCTCTCTCTTTAAAATCTAAGCGTGATCACTCTTTACGGTACAAGGCCTTGGTCATACCATAATATGAATCATTGTCAGTTCACATTAACTCACTAGTGAAATCACTGCCTACATAAAGTACCAATTAAGACTAATCTTTTCCTACGTTGTGTTTATTCACGAGTACAGAGTTTCCGCTATGTACTCTACTAGTACCATTACAATGGGTTTGAACGTGTCCAAAGAGTCAGTGATGTTCCACAACCTGTGGTAGTTGTGTGGCGATGATGATTATGAAATCGAATTTATTCGATTGCTTTTGACTCTCGGGATTTCTGAGGCGGGTTTCACTATGGCTTTAAATAAGTACGCAGAGACGCCTACTGCCATTTCTTTTTAAGCAGGCAAACTTTGTTCTTTTTAGAAAGGTTACAAACCAGAAAACTGTAAGAGGCACCCAAAAAACTTCTCACTCACTTAACTGCTTTTCTTTTTCTTCTCCTTACATCTTTCCTTCGTTATATCCTGCGTCTATTTGAACTTTGTTTCTGCTTTATTAATAAAACCTGTGAAAAATTAGTTATTGTCCCTGGAATGGAATTAAAGGGCAGTTATTTCTGTTTGCGTATTCTGAAGACAACAATGCCTATTATTATCAAATAATAATTTATGCTACGTATTTAAATATTACAAAGTTTAATTCCTTCAATCACCGGAATCCATCATACAGCTATGTAGTTGGATGAGTCCTTAATTTGGGTTCGAATTTTGTTTACATACGTCACGAAATTTAAAATTAGAACTTATACCTAAAAATTTTCTTTGCTGGTAATAACTCTGAATAATTGGGTGGGTGTACCTAATTAAATACTACAATTATTAATAAAATATATCCTACATAATTGTTTCTTACATTCTACAAGTTTAGTGGTACTTTGTTAGTTGTTGTGTACTCCGATTAAAATCCCGTTTCAATAATTGTGACTATATTTCTACTGCTGCGGCTGCCATTCCTGTGCGACACAAGGTTTTTTATTATATTTTTATTTTTAAAATTCTTCTGAAAAGACCAAATTCATTTATATTTTCTACTTATATCGTAGTCCGTTTTAAATACTTTTTGGTGCTTCTGTTCCTTTTATCCCTAATATATTATTCTTTGTCAAACTTTTAGAATTTTTGTTATTATATTTCTACATCTTGTTTTGATCACTATGTTTCACGCTACGTTTTCTGTTTTCTTTCCACAAATATTTTGAAGACATGTTTACGTTAATAAGCTTATACCTCGCCAACAATATTGAACCATTATTTGATTATAATATTACATTGTTAATTAAACCGTTGTGAATAAATTTTTCTCAGTTCTATCAATGAAATTTATAAATGCAAAAGGCCTGGTGCAGTTCCTTTTTCGTATTCTTCCACGCGGTTTCGTAACACTTCATGCCGGCCTTTCATTTGGTTCTCTTTTTACGAATGATTTTGCAGGCCCAAGAGAAATGTAGAAAACGAGGATTTGCCCTTATGGAAGCAACAGGCATTTACGATCTTGACAGTGTGCATTTCTTTCGTTTACAAAAAAGCATAGACAAACCAGGTAATCCGCAGTGAGATGTACTTTATGCGTAGGCACTACCAGACTCCAATATGTTCCGTATTGTTTCCTTCTTTAAATGGCAGTAGCGTAGGACGAACTGCCATGGGTTTTTTAAAATTTCAAAAACCTTACACGGCCCACATGGCAGGTACGATTACGTCTCCCGTGTGATTTCCGGGACGGAATAGGACCAACCTATGCGCTGGGTGCCGTAAGAGGCGACTGATAAGTCAACGGAGGCAGGCATGCAAGGATGTTGGGGTTCTTCCTTGCACTCCACGGATCTTGGGGGCAGGAGCCAGAGATCGGTTGCTGCTCTCACCCGGCGGTTTCCCTTCGGGGAAAACGGTGGAATTGCCATTCCAACCAAATGCGGATGAGTACCGGAGCCAGGAAGAAGAGACCTCGTTGTCTTCGAGTCGCCTCGACCACGGTAACTTCCTGGAGAGGGCGCAGGCAATACCTCACGATAGTCGCATAGGAAGGTGGTCTCCCTATGTTTTTCAGTAGAGTCCAGGGACTCTACTGAAAACTCTACTGTCTTATGTTTACGGAGAGAATTCAATAATAACAAAATTATTCGAATTGTGGAACTTTTGGTTGCCAATTTTTTTCTTCCTGGATTTTCCAACTATAAGACACAGACTGTAAGCCCACAAAAATGCGTTAAGTTGAAATTGAAATTGGGTAGAAAAATCAATAAGTTATGTATCGATTACGCAAAAAAAGAAATTGCCATATTTAGATTCCATTAACATAGAGCTCACGAATTTTGGGAACGTGTTAAAAGACAAATAGTCCCATGTTTGATTTAAATATCACCTTTTCCAGCTTATGTTGATTTAACTAGACCAAATGTTAAAGAAGAAATTATTTATTTTAACCTACCTTTACCTTGGTCCTCCGCCTTGTCATTCAGGGCGATAACTCTAATTAGTTCCTATCATTGATTTCCTTGAAGTACTCAGCAGTTGTGTGATCCGACCGGTCTACAAATATCTGTATCTTATTGTCTAGTTATTTTTCACAGTAGTTTCTGAGCAAGAACCCATCGATTTAATTTGAGCAAGCGATTATATGCGTATCTGTGGGATATAATTATACTTAGATTTTATTTGGATTTTAAAACTTATTGATGTTTAATAATTAATAATTATTTATGTTAGGTATAACAATTTAGTTAAAAATAACAATCACAAACTGGTCGCGTTTTCAACTTATTCTCTGAATAAGTTGAAATTGTCCCATATCATTCATTCCCAATTGTAAGAAGGTTACACTATTTTAGTTTCAGGAATGATGAGCGTAAGCTTAGGCATCCAGGATTGTTAGGAGCACCATTTTTTGGGCATTAACTGTTTAGTGTTAAATAAAAATAGTTTTATGAGTAAGTGGTATGGTTATGTAAAGTAAAATTGAGACGTTTTGCAATGATTAGAAGGAAAGGCAAAATTACATTAAAGAATAGTACAGTAAGAAAACTGATAATAAATGAGGATTTCATTGTTATAGCTATATTATATTTCTACATTACATTTAAATAGAAAAGTAGTGTATCGTATTACTTAGATTCTACCCTAGCTATGCAGACAATAAATTTATATAGAAAATGATCGTATAACGTAAAATAATAGTGAAACCTGTTAAGAAACTTTCTGCTCCTGAAAATAAAATTTTTCACCCCTACGTTGGTGAGTCACCGGTTGAGTCACTGGGGATGAATGGGGGTTTGTTGGGGGACGATCGATAGCAACAAGCTCGAATGGCTCCCGTCTCTAAGGGATGAAATTCTACACAAACAAACTGCTTTACCCATCTCCTCCTTTACTACTCCCTCTAACCATCTGATCTAGATCTGATCGAAAGAGCAATTTCAGTTTAGAAATCGAACAGTTCTTATTTCCTTTACCTAAAGGTCTTAATGGAAGCCTGGTAAACAATGGACAACATACCAAAATGTTGTGTTCGCAATTGATGACACATCATCGGTGTATCGAAAAATCGCAAAGGTTTACAACGGGAGCCAAGTGTAAACGTCATTTATGTGCAAGTTAGAGAAGAAACTAGCATTTGCAAGATAAAAATAATAATAATAAAATTATTTTATTAATACTTATAATTATACAATATTATCAAATATGAACCAACTCTTTTTAGGAAGTAGTTAAAACACATTCGTATATTGAGTTGGAGTAAATTCGAATTTACTTATTTAAATTTAAAACCGGTACCACCCAAATTTATCCATGCCGCCCACCAATTCTGTAGGTACTTTTTTCATTAATAAATGTAGTAAATGTTAAAAACAATTAGATTCACCAGTTATTTCCGTTTGGGTGGTATGGTGACAGATTTGTCTGTTGCGGAGTAATAACATTTAATGTTTAATACGACCACACAACTACGTTGCTTCTCTTTGAGAGGCGTCTACTCGTTAGGCTTCACATCGTGCAGTTACCTAATTAAGTTTAACTTTTTGTTATTCTAACGATGCTCATTTAATACGGAATCTTGTCCTCAGTTACTTATAATAGAAGCCTCCATTTTCTATTTGTTTTCCAAACACTGGGTTCACAAACGGCCTCATTTCTTTTCTTTAACTAAATTCAGATTTTTGTATTCTTCCAATAAACACATTAACAATTCCATATTAACACATTCTGACTACGATCTTGTCACGGCTGCCGTAACGCTGGATCTACTCTTTTCAACCTTCTCGTTGATTAATTCAGTTGCCCAATTAAATTAAATATTTCCCACTTAGCAATTAATCGTTTTAATGATCGTGATATTCCTACGAAATTGTCATTTTGCCCAAAAAATACTACTTTTTAATGATGTCATTCTGATAATTAAGAAAAAACCCTAATCTGTGAGGTCCCACAGGTCAAGATCTTTTTCGCTTTCCCAACAGGATATGTGATATACTAATAGTTTACGATGTTTTCATAGAGAGCTAATACAATTTGTTGCTGTCGTGGTGCTCTGCCTTCTTATTCTCATCGGTTCAGTATGACATATTTCTTCCTTTTTGTATTCCATGTCGTACTACCACATACTTCACTTACTTGACTTCTGCATTTCTTGAATAATTGTTCTCTCGGTTCTTGAAGCTAATGATATCTTTAATAAAGCTAATCTGTATTTCTTATTTAAAATTTTATTTAAAATTTAAAATTTGATCGGACGAATTTGGAAAGTTATATTTTCAAGAAATTATGTGTACGATTCAGGTACTTTACAAATTTCATAGCAGACATATTCTCCTGTTGTAGATACCCATTTGGTGGTAGATACCAGTAGGTTAATATGAATTGCAAAAGAAACAATTAAATTTATATTATTAGGGTGTGTGCAAATTCGATTGTTTCATTATAACTTGTGATGTTATGAAATGACAAAAAAAGGGTGAAACCGATGCGCTTCGACAGTCGATGTAGAGTCCACGCCAAACCTTGAAGGAGACCATGGTTTTGTCCTATAAAGCATTAATCAATCGTCAAATTGGGTTTATTGGCTTATATGAGTACTAAGAATAAACTTCCATCACATCAAGTATTCCTTGGCGCACTTCATAAGACAGGATGCCTCTAGTCATTTCTCCCGATAACTCAGGCACATCCGTTGGACATAACTATTGATCGATAACAGTACACGCACCCGCTCATACATATAATATAAATGATGGCTTGTTGTCATCCTTCACAGCGTCTGCTTTCCTGGATGGTCTGCTTAACTTTTTACTCCACTGACCGAGGTGAGTGTCCGTACAACTTAGCAGATGGGTGAAGTTACCCATGTCGTACGCCCTGAATGTGACAGGACAACTTCAAGATATAACCGACATTTGGTCTGCCCAATCCTTGTCGTGGGTGACATAAAAATCTCTTTTTTAAATTTTGCAACCAAAGATGTAGAACGCTCAAGACTTGACGGAGTAGTAATAGATGATTCCATATGGGTCGACTGATCGCTAATTTCCGGATTAAATTATACGTGTGGGTTTCTCGGTTGCTTTCGACAACTCTGTAGCCCCGTTTGGAACCTATACAAGGTCAAATCTCACGGTTCGATTATGGGTAGGAAGGCATGCAATCGGTGTGCTGCAAGCTTTCCGCGAAGGTTTTCTGTTCATTCATTGGAAGCATGAAGTGAAAAAATGGTTTCTGGCTGCCATGGTAGTTGCTTCCATTGTCATAATAATGCGATGATCAGGACGATAAATTACGCAGTGCGATAGAACCTTATAAAAAATTTGGTCCTTCGGCTTTCGCTTCTGGTCATCCTCATGAAGCTACACAACACTATTAAATAACTACTTTGATACAGCCGGAACACCCACAACAGCCACAACAAAAATACCAAAATATTTAAAACATTGCACAACTCTGAACAAATCTGAACAGTGAACAACTCTTAAAAATGCGTATTACTTAAGTTTATTAAACAAACAAAAATAAGTTCAAGTGTAAAATTATTAGTGGTATTGTTAGGCCAGTTTAATTTACATGTTTATGTTGTATTTATACGCCAAATACATAAGCACAATCAATACGTTTGATGATTTCTTGTAAAAGAATAATGCGGAAGAGAATTGTTCAAAAATTATTATGTATCATTTTGCTTTCTGATTTATTTCTACATTGTGTGAAATAAAATCTTTAGAAGTAATAAATTTTCGATTTTGACGATTTATTTAATGTTGCAAATAAATAATAAACGGTTATAATACAACTTTATAATATTTAAATAACAAGTGTTGAAAATTATCATTTGCATTATTCAAAACGATGTATGTTTAATTTCACTGCTGATGTGAACCTGACCTTACTACTTTGTTACATGTAATTGAATTAACATGGCTATTACCAGCAATTTTTTTTTTTTACTTTTTCAATTGGTAGTTGAAATTCAAATTAGTACTTCATGTATATGAGAAGCTAATCATAAATTAGCAATTTTTAAATTAACCTCAGAGAAAAGAAAATTAGTCTAATGTGGTGTGTATGAAATCGAGAATCTTTTCGACGGGTGCTTTGCAAACTTGGTATTCATTGTATACATTAAATTAAAATTCGAAATAAAAAACATTGCCGCGTGGCTCATCAAAGGATGTCTTAGTACTTTTTATGTGTTTTCGCCTGACTCCTTCCTACAGGACGTACCTGAGCTTCAAAGGTGGGTACCGCCCCTGGGTTTTATATTTGCTCCACAATTGTTTCATCACCAAAAACACAAATGTCATTTAGTCGCACTTACTTATTTAATAAAAACAGAATTTTTCCATTTTTTTTCGTTTCCTCAGATAGAAAAATTTTAACTCTATCCCTCAGGTACTCTTTTTTTTTCTCTCTTTCCAATCCTCGTCCTTAATATTTTTCTCTTTCTGATGCGAATATTCTCCGTTCGGCATACCATTTCCACAGGTGGAACAAACAAAAAAGATCAAGAAGAAATAGGAATGAACAGAATTCTTCGTCGCCAGGAACTTAAAACTTGACATTAATACTAGGATTTCCACAAATGAGGATACCGAAAAGAATTCTCTTAAGGGAAAATAAGAAAACATATAAGTTCATAAGTTATACATGTATATGTATAAATAACGTATAAGTTTTATAAGTAGAATCATATAAGTTCTATTCCAAATAAGTCCCCCTTAAGGGTTTAAATTTCAAACATGAGTCTGGAAAACTTGTTACTACAAATTGTTCCTTCATCAGTTCCTTCAGTAGCATAACATTAGATTCAATTCTACTGTTCAACATTGTTTTGACTACATTCCAAGCAATCCTTTACTCAGGAAGTGAGAATCAGAATAACAGCACACAATGAAAGAGCTTTAATATAAATAAGAGACTGGATAAAGTATTTTTGATTCTCAGTTAGTTAGAAATATCTTCCATTCTTATCATGGACAGTGATAATCCATTTTTCATACACACTTTTCTGTGGGTCTCACACCTATTATCAATAGTATGATCTCCAAAACTAGGATGGGTGTTAGAAAAGTCTCTCTTGCTTTTGGGATAGGGGAACTATACTAATATCTGAGCCAATTGGTTTCTAATGGGCTACTATTAGAGAATGAAGTTGAATGGTCACCAAGCACAGAAAGTGGAAAAAAACATGTCTTTTGTTTAAAATGGCTTCATTGATTTGTAATAGTACAACCTCAGACCAGTGTGATCCCAGCACAATGTATTGCAACATAGGTTTACTTCCCTGTCTAGTTTCTGACACATGTTCCTTAATGTTGCTAACTATTGTAAAGATCCTGTAGACCATTCTTGAGGTAAATAAAGTATTATATTTTACTTAACTTTGTCATTATTGAGTTACAATAAATAGACTAGGACAGAAACACATAATAAACCTAATTATAATTCTTCATTCTTCATTCATAAGTCTTCATTCTACATCTTACCACTGTTACCTAGGTGTATCTTAATCTGACAGAAATAAATTTGCAACCATCACCATTACCAATAATTTTGTGAGACTGCTTTTGTGTTCCCCTCAGCACTAGTGAGAGTAAGTACCCCAGTTTGCCTAATCAAGCTATTTTGGAAAATATTTCTCATTTGTACTGATTTCCTCAGCAAAATTACTTAAATTTGATTCTTCCATAAAGCTAAATCTGGGTCAAGGGTGTTCAGACTATAAAATGGGTAAAGATTTAAGAATTAGTTTCACAGTGGTCTGAAACTACACATAAACAAGACTCTATACTGCAGTGAACTTATTCAATATTATGAATTCATACATATACATATATATATGTAAAATGCTTAAAAATATTAGAAAGTTAATTTTTTTATGACCTGTGCCTCACTTCTATTATGTACATAATCATCCATTTTATAGCGATGTAGTCAGAGTTAAGCAAGGAGACATGTGAAAAATATGCAAATTACTCCTTATGGATCCTTCACAATATGTGACATCCTGACGATCAGGGACGTCGCCGTATATGTCACGGTTCCAAACATTTTCTCATTCTAAAGAGACAGCATGAAAAGTAGTGCAGGAAAAGTATGGTCCAAAAGTCACAATGAAAGGAAGTCAATCGTTGCCGTCGATGATGTGAAGCTACAGTGTACGAACTGGACAAATCTATCGGTCTTAAAATGGTAGGTCATTTTTAACAAATTAAGTTTCTTAACGACGATTTTGACGTTTGACAACCGGAGAAATTTCTTTGTTGTACTTGGCAGCACTGAAGCTCACACCGGCAAAATAAAATAGTTTTCAACTGAAAACGAAATTTATCAATTCGATTGAGATTTTTTAATGACAAGTCAAACATTATCCTAAATCCTCCAAAGGTTGATACTTTCCAAGGCAGTGAATAAACCCCTTGGCTGCATCCCTTTCCCGGTATTGTAGGAAGAAAAACGTGATGATTTAAATTCGAGTCATGTGACTGCTATCAGAAGAAATTAGATAAGCCAATTTTCTGAACACGTTCATTCTTATGAGTATCGACTGCCTGAACAGGAGGTAACGTAATAGGCACAATATACCAGCCGTCGTATTAGAACATATCATGAGAAATGCCTTTCTGAAAAAATTATTCTGCATCTGAGATCGTGATCGACTTCGGGCTCCGCGATTATCAATTAAGGCAAGCCTGAGAATCTCAAAAGGCGATGGAGAATTCTACTCGAAGTAGAGCAAATGATAGTTATTCAGCAAAATATATACAATATGGCATGACTGATGGCTTGGCTGTATCCACCTATTCTCTGTGGTTCTCATGCTGACAACCCAAAATGTCACCAATTATTCCTTGGTTTTTACTATGGTTTATGATTTATACTAATAAATGATTTTTTCTCTTCCATCCCTCCAGGTCGTTACTAATTATTACTTACCTTCTGCCCTACTCAGGAGTCCAGGAGGAAATAACATTTTTACACTTTTAAAAGAATATAGAGCAAACTGAAAAAAAGAACCATAATTTCATTGTGCTCTTTTGAGGTTGCTTTGGTAATTGTAATAGTCAGATTTTTAGCTTTAGCTATTAGGTTCTGTTTCGCCCTCTCGGTAAAATATACACATGAATACAGGTCCTATCAATGGCATATAATTCTCAGGAAAAAATATCACATCTAACAGAGTGTCATGTAAAGAAAAACATGCCATATTGTATGACACAATAAACCAAACAAATACATTTGATTGACCAAAAGCAGGATCGCATTCCACTTCATGGATAGCCCCGTCTTTTTGCCAAACATATCCATTAATAATTATTTCATTTTAATTGTAACCAGTAATGAAATTTATTCAAATTGGGAAAATAACATTGTTTTGTAACACCTGTATTACAGTTTTCTAGTTAAAAGTAAACAAAAATTTAAAACTAAATTAAAAATTCCTAATGTAATGATTATGTGATAAAGTTAATGTAAAATGTATATAAATAAACTTATGGCATTGTATGCCAAATTTAAAAATATTTACCCCCAGTGGCACAATTAGAATACTTCTGATAAAATTGAATTTGACAAAGTTGCGAAAACTATTAAGGAGTACTGATACACCATTTATACTACTATTTACAGTCTTCATAATATTATGACGTTTTCATTGAATTATTGATCCACACTACCAAAAATGAACACTAAACAAAGTCTTTGATATATGACTCACATCTCTGGCACTATTTGAAATTTCAACAAGAGCTCCTTAAACAATTACTTACACTTTCCTCAGTGTTGAAATTTCAGGAGTTGTTCACTCTGACCAAATTCCAAAATGGTTCACCACAAATTGTAGTAACTTTTTGAAAGTACTTTATGTTCAAAACTAAATATAAATGAATAAATAATTGCAATAGTTGTGCAAATAATGTCGAGATTGAAGAATAAAGTTAATATCTAAAGCATAAGAATCTTTAATCTCACTTTTCTTTTAACTATTTCATAGTTTCCAATTCATTTGTGTAAAAAAAAATAAAGTTATCATCTCATTAGCAATACTGATCTTAATTAAATATACCTTGCATTTACATAACATTAATAATATTAATAATAATAATTAGGATACAATCATTTATTGATTTTATGAAATTGAGTTAGAGCCCTTTTAAATTCTTCTTCATTAGCCCACTTGTCTGCTGCTTCAGGATTAAGTGGACTGTTAATATTAGGATCTGAAACAAGAGAATTTATAAATGTAGCAGTACATTATTTAAAGTTCAGCAGAGTAGATAAGAAAAACCAAGAGTAATAATAATTCCTTGGAAGTAAATAAATATTTGTTTGCAAAAGGTCCCCACATTGTTTCCTCTTAAAGTTCTCATACATAAAATCATATTTTATTTGTTACGTAATATGCACTTATGAAATTTAGTTAGACTTTGATGTTGTGTGGAAAGACCATTACAGCATTTTTGCAGCACAATTTTAAATTTATTCTGCTTGATCCTGCACATTTAATATGTATATTATTGTTAAATTACCAAAAATTGAATTTAGAAATATCATTATTTTGCATGTAACTTAGATTACAACCAAACCATAAGAGTGTAGTTTTCTACTAAGGTAGCAAATACTTGAGTACTGAATTTAATGTATTAGTTCTTAATTCTCAATAAGACAAGCTTATGGCAAAAAAATACATAAAAGGAATTCATACCTCCTAAAAGTGATTGAATAGACAGCAAAATTGCTCTAACATCATAGAGTGCAGACCACTCATCTTTTAATATGTCTAAACAAATATTTCCAGATGTATCCACATTGGGATGATAACAGGGACTTGTGAACTGAAAGTAAATTGAGCTAAATGTAAATTTTGCTTTTTTTCAACTGCACAAAATTTGATAAAGGTGGAATGAAATATTTACCTTTACTACTGGTGGTGCATATGGATAACTCTGAGGAAACTCCATTGATAATTTGTAACTAAGACCTTCATAAACAGTATTTACTGGTCCATTCATGGTAGCAACCCATTTAAATAAATTTTCTCCTGGAAAGGCTGATACACTTTTTTCTGGATTCATCTAATTTTGTTTTTAAAAAATTGTTTTAGTTTTGAATACTGGTAAACTTAAGTATCATTGATGTGTACATTATACTGAATGTATGTACCACATGTATGTAAGGCTTTTAAGTTCTTAAATTTTATGACATGAATTTACATATAAGCAAGACATGATAATGCGCCAAAACATTGCGAAGAATTGACGCCAACCATTTAAAATAATGAACACCTAAATTTTTTTTAAACCTAATGAACTTCATTTTTTGCAATGTAACAATCAAATTGTCCCCGAATGTAAAGAAATTAATAAAAAATTCCTTACCATTAATGACATCAGTTCTTTCTGCAGCCTGCAACAAAAAAGGCAGGTTCAAAGCGTTTTATTGGAATGGTATTCGTTCACATTCAAATACAAAGTCTCTTTTGAAAGATTCTTTAAACTACCACTGCCGCAATCAAATTCTACTCAACATTTTCATTCGGCTTCTGTGTCTTCAGATTAGATCTTTCAACGTTCAAGCCATCAGTGTTCAACGACCAAACATTCCACAAATAAGAATAAATTATCCTACCTTGTACTGACGGAGTGGTTACTTTTGGACTTTAATTTGGTTTCCTCTGAGATTTTGCTCTCATTCTGCGGCGACGATGACAGAGGGTTCGTTTTATGAGCCATTTTGTGAATTACTTAGTAGCATACAACCCAAAAATTTCTTCAATTATTTGAAAATTGAAAAGAACCTGCGTTGCCAGTTCAAATGCCTCCCGCTGGTGACACTGTACGGCAGTTCAAAAATAACTGCCATTTCACAGTTCTTTTTAACGTTTTCTGCATAAATATATTGATAGCAAGCGTTGAAACTATCTTCATCTAATATAATGTTTCCTTAGTATTCTATAGTAGAATATTTGGATCAATATATAAGTAATTAATATAGTTTAATATGAATTAAGTCATGGTTTTATATATTACATATGCATTATTGTAAACAATTCTAAAGAAATTATGAACTTTAGAACAGTTTATTATATATAACAGAAATAATATTCAAAGTGGATTATATAAATTAGGTAATAATATTTTATATATTACAGAATATAAAAAGATGTATGAATATGAGAAAAAGAGTGATTCAAAATTTTATTAAACTTCAAGTTTTTACGTTGCGTTCCTATCAACTAGAGACACGTTCTACATTGGCGTCTTCAAAATGGCGGACCACATTTAATGAGATTGGTATTAAATAATTTTTAAGTTAGCCGTTAGAATAAACAATGAGCAAACGCGGGAGAACGTCGTCTATCACTGGAAGGCAAGAAGACGATGGGGAATCCTCTGATGTTCTCCTAATAGAACCTCTCAGGAAGAAAAAGAAATTGGATCCGGTCAGTATTCAAAAACCCCGCCTGGCTTGTAAGGTTAATTGGTTGTCAAGTTAATTTTTGTGAAAATATATCAAGTATATAATTCATTAAAGGGAGACTTTTGCTCGTACGTGTACGACGTGATAAGAAATCACAAAAAGGAGGATGGAACGTTATTGTGCGATACATTTATTAGGGTTCCCAAAAGACGGCAAGATCCTACCTATTACGATGTTGTTTCCAATCCAATTGATCTGCTTAAAATACAACAAAAAATCAAAACAGAAGACTATGAGGATATAGAAGACATGTCACAAGATGTAGAGCTTATGGTTAACAATGCTAAATCATTCTACAAGGTAATAAGTTGTGAAATATATTTAAAGGCAGAACAACTGGTAATATGTCAGCCACATATTTACCCCTTGATTATTTGTTTCTAGAAAAATACCCAGGAATACAAAGATGCAGTAGAATTGTGGGAACTATTTAATACAATTAAAACAAAACTATTGGAATCTGATGACAGGTCTTCAGTAGAGTCTGACAAAAAAGGAAAAATTATTCTTAAAGTTGGAAAGCTTGTAAGTTCTTATTTAGTTTCAATGGGAGTTAAATATTTAAAATTTTTCATCATATTTTTTCTTTTATAAAATATTTTAGGCAAGGAAGGCTGCTGCTGCTGAAGCCAGAAGGCAGGATCCTGATGACACAACTTCAGAGGGGTCTAGTGCCATGGAAGAGGAAAATAATCAAATGGAAGAATTATTTACAGCTGTTATGCAAGCAACTGATGGTGATAAAAGACAATTAAATACAGCTTTTATGTTGCTTCCATCTAAAAAGGTAAATTCCATTTGTTGTGATTATATTAATTATTCACATGCATACATTTTTGTTTTCTATGTCTTCTAGAAATACCCAGAATATTATGATATAATTGATAATCCAATTGATTTGAAACAAATTGCTACAAAAATTCAAGGAAATCAGTACAACCATATTAATGATTTGGAAAAAGATATGTTATTAATGACCAAGAATGCTTGTAGTTTTAATGAACCAGGATCTCAAATTTACAAGGATGCTAAGTTGCTTAAGAAAATTATTGTGAGCAAAAAATTTGATATTGTTCATGGAAAATTGAAATCTAAAATTGGGTAAATATTGTATCTGTTTAATGGCAATCAAGAATTTTGTAACTGTTCAATATATTTGATGTGGCGTTAAAACAGGAGGAAGAGGTCAAGAAATCATCAATCCCTTTCTGCAATAACAGCTGCTATAAAAGAAGAGGAAGAGGAGGACAGTTCTTCTGATGATGAAGTAGGTGGTGATTCAGATGTTGATTTGGATAATCCCAGATGGCAACTCTATGATATCGTTAAAAGCACAACAAACAATGGTGGCTATGCTTTATGTGAACCATTTTGGAAATTGCCTTCTCGCCGCCATTACCCAGACTACTATAAGGAAATCAAAAATCCAGTTTCATTGCTTCAAATCAAAACCAAACTGAAGAAGGGTGAATATGGTACAGTGTCAGAAGTAGCTGGAGATCTCAATATAATGTTTGAAAATGCCAAGAAGTACAACAGACCTGAATCCAGATTATACAGGGTTCGTTCTTTATCAATGTTTCTTTTCCTCTGAAAATTGATTGAGGAACCACTTAATTTGGGTAAATCTTTTTCAGGATGCCATAAAGCTTCAGAAGGTAATGCAACATAAAGTAAAAGAACTCCTGGATTTTGACCAAGAGTCTGACAGTGATTCAGATTCAGATAACAGTCCAATTATTAAGAAAGATAGTAGTCCAATCACAAAAAAAAGAGGCAGGAAAAGTGCTGCTTTTATCAGAGGTATATTCATGAGTAATTAACATTCAAAAAAGTGAGTCACTATCAGTTAAGCAGGAAAGGTAATTTCTTAACCATATTTATTTTTTTTCCAACAGGTAAATATAAAGATAATCCATCTTTGAGGAAGAGATTTCTGTCTATCTGTAAAGCCCTAACTGAATATACATATGACGATGGTCGTCAGCCAATATTAATGTTCATGGAAAAGCCATCAAAAAAACTTTATCCTGAGTATTACAAGGTGAGTTATACCTCTGATGTCACATAATTTTTTGAAGAATAATTTCTGATAAAAAAAAATTTATTGAGAGATGAGATGGTTGGAAAATATCGACATAAAAATTTCCGTTTGCTTATCATGACGTCCACTTTAAAAAAGGATACTACCCCTCCAAGTAAAATTGACCCAAACCTGCCTTTCCCAACACTATTTGGTTTTATATTTTGCGTGTTGCTTGAAAATAAATGTAATTCGCGGAATATGCGGCTCCTGATGCTATTCTGCAATCTTTTGGAATGAGAAATTTTGGTTTTCTGGCTACTCTGAGTAGAATTATTCTTACAAATTGATAAACAAATATGTACCTTTGGATAATAAATACTGCGGATATTTATTCAAGGAACCACATGTAATTAACGTGTTTCAAATTTCAAATATTTGTTTTCCTACCCATTTTGAAATCAGTTGACGCGTTAATTATTTCATACTCCTTGGGTTTCTAAACATATGATGTATATACATGATATACAAAGGCATGAAGAAAAACTGAATTATATAGCGTTACGGAAATTATTTTTCAGGTTATCGCCGAGCCCATTGATTTGTTACAAATTCAAAGCAATATAAAGGCGGAAAAATATACAACGGAGGACCAGTTCATCGCCGATCTCAAACTGATGTTTAGCAATTGCCGTAATTTTAACGAAGAGAACTCTGTCATTTTCAAGGATGCAAACAATTTAGAGAAGGTCCTCAATGACAAGCTGAAGGAGTTGGGACCTCTGCCGGACGCGTCGACCACACCGAAAAAGACTGCAGTTAAAACCTACAAACCGCGGCGGAAGCAGAACCCCGCGGATGTTAAATTGAGGTCACTCTTTGAGACGATCAAAGAATTCCGCGATGGTAAAGGCAGACAGCTGTCACTGGTGTTCGCTAAATTACCCTCACGAATGGATTACCCCGACTATTACGAGGTCATAAAGAAGCCAATTGATTTGGACAAAATTGGTAGCAAACTGAAACAGGGCCACTACGAAAATTTGGACGACTTGGTGACAGACTTAATCCTTATGTTCGACAACGCCTGCAAGTTTAACGAGCCCGACTCACAGATATACAAGGTATGGTATTCATTGCTCAAGCACTCAGTTTATCGTTTGGAGAAGTAATCATAAATGAGATGGTGTTTCAGGATGCTCTCCAACTGCAACGTGTAGTTCTTCAAACTAAATTACAACTCCGGGAGGACGAGAACCTAGTACCTGATGTACAAGCCGCTGTTCAAGAGCTCTTGACTTCCCTTTTTACCTCCGTGTATAACCATCAGGACGAAGAGGGTCGTTGCTTTTCTGACTGTATGTTGGAACTCCCCGAGCATGATGAAGTGGATGGCAAAAAGTGAGAATTGTTCTACTAATTTTGTTATTCTTTTCATTCCCATTGATGTTAAACTCTTCATCATTCTTTGTATAGAGTCCGCGGAATTTCACTTGACATTGTCAAAAGAAGACTTGATAAAGGTCTGTATAAACGTCTCGATCGGTTTCAAGAGGACTTGTTCTGCTGCTTAGAGCGAGCCAGGAGATTATCTAGGACTGATTCTCAGGTTTTTGAGGACTCAATTGAACTTCAAGCTTTTTATATTCGGCAGAGGTAAGTGTTAATGTTGTTCAATTTCACAATTACTTGAGGACTAGTTTGGACACTTGTATGTTTCCTAAGGGATGAGTTATGTCGCGGTGGTGACGTTCTCCACTCTCCGGCATTGAACTACAATCTTCTTCACTTGTCCGCGTCGGTAGAACAACAGAAACAGCAAAAACTTCTGAAGGAAACTCCTAGTGAGGAGGAAATGGAAAATCGTTCGTCCGAAGTAAGCAAATAGGTGTAGGGTATCGATAATTTTGTACGACATGTAGTTTGTAAAGACTCAATGGCGTTATATGTTTTTAGATGCAAGAAATGAAGATGACTGCACTACAAAGTGTGCCGATCACGAACCTGACCGAGGTATCGTTCTGTAGGAACCAAATTCCATGTTTTAAATGCCTCTGTTTAAACTAAACTCAAAATTCACATAATTTTTATCACGAAAAGCTTTTGCGTTTTTACCTGCTCCTGATGGCTTTACTTGAAGTTTGACCTAGTCTTTTATGGTTGAGCAAAGTTTGTTTTTTATTTAGCAGGATGCTGCTACAGCGACTACTGCCTTAGTGGCTGGCACAACCGACACACCGGCCCCTGCCAATGGAGCTATGATATTTAACCAACAACAATACCACGTGGGCGATTTTGTATATATTCAACCCCGTGATAGAAATGCAGAGCCCAGCATTATACACATACTTCGAGGTTGGACAAACGCAGAAGGAGTTCAAATGCTATATGGAGACTGTTTTTGTAGACCCAATGAAACATACCATGTGCAGACCCGAAAATTTTTAGAAAAGGTAAGATATTTTGAGGGAAATACGTTAGGTGAAAAAAAAATAGAAGTGTCTAACTGATACTTTTGAAATTCTTGGTTTAGGAGGTATTTAAGAGTGATCAACACATAGCAGTGCCTCTCAGTCAGGTACTAGATAGATGTTGCGTCATGAGTGTGAAGGATTACTTCAAATTAAAACCGGAGGGCTTCGATGAAAAGGACATTTACGTTTGTGAGTCCAGGTACTCGAGCAAAGCCAGAGCTTTTAAGAAAATTAAGGTACGTTTAAAACTAAACATTCATTGCGTTGATATTTTGAAAACAGTTCTGGAAAATTGTACACTTTCTAATTTTTGCGCATTTAGGTGTGGCCATTTAGTACGGAGCGACTTACATTAGTACCTAGAGAAGAGCCCTTTGAGCCAAAGAGAATCATGTGCGTTTTTAAAGATAGACTAGAAAAGCATATAACGGAAATAGCAGAGTTGGAAGAGTATGAAAAATTAGAAGAGAGAGAGAAACCAGTGAGTGATAAAAACTAGGTTTGCATATATCACAGAACATTACCACAAAATTTTATTTACAATCTCCATTATAGAATATACAATTAATGAATATGCCGGCAAATCCTGACATTTCTGCTTACTACCAACAACTAAATCTACAATGGGGAGCCATAAAAACTGGTGATTTCGTTTACATCGAAACAGAAAATGGAACACGACTGGCAGCCCAAGTCGATACAATTTGGGCAAATAAAGAGTAAGTATGATAAAAAATGAATGTCACCAACTTGTTTACATATAAACCTAATAAGTGACGTTCTTCTTCTCAGAGGCGAGTGCTTTATTAAAGGGCCTTGGTTTTTAAGGCCGCAGGAAATATTTTACATACCTGGGCGCACCTTTTATAAGCAGGAAATGTTTCTGGGATGCCTGGAGGATGTTCATCCCGTTCAGAATGTTGTAGGCCGCTGTTGTGTAATGGAACACGCGGAATATATTTCTTGTAAGTTTAATTGAAAATATTTATAAGTATAAGTAAAGTTGAATAGTAATTGTCTTCACGTAAGATAGCTGTTGAGATCACGGTATTAAAAACTCTGAAAGTTGGGTGCTCCGAGAATTTAATAAATGAAATATATTTTTACTCTCAGTTTACTTCGATGTCTAGTTTTATTTTTACAAACTTGAACTGTGAACATGTGTACTTGTTTTTCAGGTCGACCAACTGAAATCGAGGAAAAAGATGTTTACATATGCCAATCTATTTACAATGAACAAAGACGTCAGTTGACGAAAATGGTCAACGGTCTGAAGAGATATACCCACAGTGACACAGTCACTCAAGACGAAATTTATTTCTTTAGGCGCCTTATAAATCCCCTCAAGGTTTGTTCTTCTTTAAACATTGATCCCCAAGTAAATGTCTAGTTTCAACGTTAGCTACATGCTTACTTTCTGTAGGTTACCAGTGAATCAATTGCTTTGCACACCATGCCGGACACGAGACCAGTTCCTTTAGTTCAAAATCAAATGGCTGGGTACGACCCTCAATCCGAGGCCAATTTGCTGACTCCGAAGGTTGAACAAGATCTTCTTAGTCTGATGGAGGATTCCCTTGATGGCGGACCTCCGTCTGTTGGATCCGGTGACATTCCAGCTCAATCTCCTCTTCCGACCATGCAAACGCCTCTGAGTCTGGGAAAAAAGGTTCCAACAAAAAACCAGTATCATATTTTCCTTTTATTCTCATTTCATCTAATTGTAACATAATTTTCCAGAAAGGGAAAGAAAAAAATCCGACAAAGCTGGTTACAGGTTATATTTTGTACTCAAGTGAAATACGAAAAGCAATTTGCACGTCACACCCAGAAGCGAGTTTTGGAGAGATAAGTCGGATGGTTGGAAACGAGGTCATTGTTCTGTTTCTGTGTTACTCTGCGTTCTGCGTACTAATTCTGCGAATGAGAACAGTGGCATGATAATTGGATTCCTTTTCAGTGGCGGCAATTATCAGCCGAAGCAAAGCAAAGCTGGGAAGAGAAAGCAGCGAAAATGAATGAAGAAATGAAGGAAGCCAAAGCCCTAGAGGAAGCCATGTATCCACAAGGAGTTCCTCAGCCAATCACTCCCAACCCAGCTAATTTACCCTTGAATTTCACATTTGAATGCAACTGGGACAATTGCGACTTTCAGTTTGATGACTTGAACGACTGCTTAGAACACGCTGTGGCTGAGGGAAATGGACATGTTCAAATGTATTTTGCAGCCGTTCCACCTTCAGGTAAACTGCGCTACAGGAGAAAAATGATCGAAGCAAAAACAGATATGAACAAGTGAATGGTTGTTGCAGAATGTGAGTGGCAGTGCCAATGGAAAGGGTGCAACCGAATTAAGAAAAATTGCCCTCCGTTCCCTAGTCTAACACGGTTGGCCAGACATGTTAAGGAAGTACACATTATGAAGTCTAATGGAAAAGTCATTCAGCCGTCAGACAGGAGCAAGTGAGTTGTAAAATAGTATAAGCCCGGTCTAGTCTTATGTCTCGACATCTAGATTTTTACTGAGATTATTTACTCTTGTTATAGAATTCGTATAAGCATAGATAAATTGAAGGTTACCTTTTACATACATCCAATATTCATTTAACCATACCCCACATCAGGTTCAAATTTACCTCTTTTTCTCAGCTGTAAAATTCTTGGGTTATACACATTTACATTACAATGACTTGATGCCCCTTATGTTCTCACATACTTTTTCAACTTCCCGAACATTCGTTAATCTTGCTTCTAGTTAACACTCAACACTCAACTGGTATTAAATTTTTAGGAATTACGTGCCTACGAAAAATCCTCTTCCTCGGCGGCCGGCCCAAGTTATTTCAATTCAAGATGAAAATGGTTGGTGCTTTAGCATTCGCGGAGAATGTTCGTAGAACAATTGGCTTATTGCTTGATTGTCAAATTGCGTTTTCGTTCCCCTTTGTTTTATTTTGCATTTGTAACTTGTTTTCACGTCTTGTTTTAAATAATTTAATAAGTATTTATCCAGATACCCATAGACCCGGGGTACCTGAACAATTTTAGCATTTTATTTTCTTATTTTTAATTGAATTCTGGCACAAAAAGAAGGAAGTTTCATTTAAGTTTTTTTTAATGTTTTGTTATGTGTAGGAATTATGTACCCTCTAAAAGAGCACCAGTGCAAAGGACACAGCAGGCTCCTCAAGTACCTACAACCCAGTATTACGGTGAGTATAGATTAATATTATATCGTTCCAGTCCGACTTCATTTGGGACGTTCATAAGACTTGTTTTTATGAACTTGTATCTTATGACGGAGTGCATCGGTAAATATATACCTTTTTGATAAAGGTCGTATGGTATAAATGCTTGTATACGTGTCTATGTTTTATAATTTAAACCCATGCGGTCGACCATAAATTGTTTTGTAATACTTATGTAATACGATGTTAGATTTTGTCAATTGCCTTTAGGAAAGGGAAAGGGGTTCACTCCTGGCAACAAAGCAGGCGTCGTTTTGACAAAGTAAACTGTGCATGTGTGATATAGAATTTTATCTTCAGAGTTTTACCAAATTTGTCACCAATTTTAATGCAATGTATAACGTATGTTCTATTTTAATTGACTGCTAAAGTGATACTTGTTTTTATCAAGTCTTTTAGTTACGCATTTTACGGAACATCTGTTGCTTTATTTGTGCTTGGTTTCTACATTTCTGCTTATATTTCAAAGTAAAATTATAAGAATCCAGTTTGGATAGCAATAATGATCGCACAATTTCTATCGAACATGAAGAAAAATAGATCACTCGAGCTGTTATACAGAATACTTAACAAAGAGGCCTACGCATGTCAGTAAATAATGTCGGTCTGTGTTCTTGTTAGGCATGCCTACACTGCAGCCTGCTGTGATTAATCTTTAACGGTACATAGTAATTACAGTGAATTGATCCTCCATTTATTATCAGTGTAGTAGACCTGTTAATCTTAGTTTACAACTTAGGTCGTACAGACAAACACACAAACATTTTGGCAATGTTTCGTATTAAAATAGCCAGAGGTCAGCTTTTTGCTTTCGTTCTAACCGCATGGTTTCATTTCATAGTTGGAACCACCGGACCGACGACTCCTGCTGCCGTGTCGCATCATTTGGTTACTTTGGATTCAACCAACCCTCCTATTGCAATAGGTGAGTTTCAGTTAAATTTTACAGGGCCTTTGGACACCAGAGAGTGTGGTCATGCAAAAGTGCGGTAGTATAGGACAATTCACGTAAATTTGAATTTTGGTTTGGTTTACTTAAGTATTTGCTTCAATTATGATGGATATGACAATTTCTTAATAATCGAGTTTTCACTTGTTTACAGCAACATCGCAGATCAATCAAAAGCCGGCGGAACCCATGTTTGTAACCGTTCCACCACGACCCCAGAGACTTCTCCATTCGGATGCCTATATAAAGTACGTACATGCCACTTATTTTGTAAAATTATAACTGTCACCTATGGTGATGATCTGATAGAGTTAGGAAAAATGAGACTTCTGGTATTTGCGTATTCATCCACATGTTAATTCCTCAGAAAATAATTGAAAAGATCCATCAGATCTTCATTTCATTAATGATTAAAACCTCGCATGGCCAAAAAATTTAAAGTCTTAGGGTTCCAGGTGATGGTTCAATGTCTTATCAATTTTATTTCACAGATATATCGAAGGTCTGTCAGCCGAAACCCGGTACGTATCCAGTTGGGACCGTATGCTCAAGGCCACCCAGGAGAACACACCACAAGTGGATGAGTCTAGGCTACCAGGGCACTGGTTGGCCAATGGTGCCGGCAACTATGGAACCATCACTAACGCTCTTTGGGCATTGCGCGACTTCATGCTGCGGGACGCCTTGAATATATCCAAAGTTCTGTAGGATAGACATTAAGAGAGCGAAAATGGATATACAGTTATCACTACAGTACGTGCAGACCTAGTCCGAGTAAAGAGTTTACAATAATTGTAGACGCAAAAGTGCGGAATCGATAAATAGATCGTTACGCTTGATAAAAATCAATCGTTTTGACGAACCCTTTCCCACCACGTTTGGGAAATGTAAAATAATATTTTTTATTTTATTACCTTGCCACAAAAGAATATGAATGTAAAGTCTAATGTTTCAACCATGAAATATTTCCACAAAAGTTCAGAAGTTTTACGTTTTTTATATGTATATGAACAATATTTTAATGTTTGGCATTGAAAAACCTATCTCTGTAAGAGTGAACAATGTTTTAATTTCAAATATAGTTGAGATTAAAGAATAGCCAGTTTAAATTTCTGTAGTATTGGATTGAAAATTCGACGGCGTGTACTTCAATTTCGCTGCCGCATGGCTTTTTAGCATTAGTTTTATTTATTGTATTTATTGTGGTATCAGGTTTTAAAAGAATACTCTCACAGTACAGAAGTAACTCAAACACATTGCTCAGTATTCCATTGAAGGTATAGGTTCAGTTAAAATTACTAAAAACAGTGTTAAAAAATATCTTTACTTGTTTTTCAGTTATATACATATTTGGCATTATTATTGCCATTACATCAATATTAAATGTTTCATTAACCATTGTCATGATAACAGCTCTTGATTAATGAAAGTATCTTCTTTACACATTCAAAATGTAATTAAAAAAACCAGAAGTTCAGTCATTGCATTTAATATCAATAATTGACCCAGTAATTTAGGATCTCCCCATTTGCAACTCCTGTACACCAGCACTTTCTTGATATTTCATTAAATGTTAACCTGTCAGAAATCAGTAACACGACCTTTTCTTTCCCAATCTCCATACCTGGTGGGCTCTGGTCCTCTGGGTCCACCCCTCTCCCCTGTTTCTGGATTAACACCATCTGGAAAAGCTGGCAATGGCTCCTTCTCTTGATATGGATGTTTTCCTTCCTCTAATTCATCCAGTCTACCTTATTTTGAGGTAGAACAGAAATATATTATTTGCATTGCTAAGGAATGTGGATTATCATTAAAGGTATATCAATAACTGCCCTTTTATTGAAACTCCCTAATGAATGCGGAATTATTACTTTTCATTACCGTTAACTTTTTCCTTTAATAACGCAAATAAATAAAGCAAGAGAAATGGACAAACTGCAAACCACCCAGCCTTCTCATATATAGTCATACCTATGGGAGTCTTCTGCCTCAGTTTTCCCAATGTTTTTTGCATTTTCTCAGCTGGACATCCACCACCCATTTGGTTCGCGTTAGATACCAGTCCTCTGAGACCAACTGAAAATTTTAAAAAAATTCCTTTTTATAAGTTGCCTTGAGGACTTTGTCACGCTACATCAGCAGAAAGGCTTGGCCGTTACAGGTCAGGAAATGAAAATGCAGAGCATAATTTCGTTTATCGGTACCATTTTCATTGGTTATATTTGAGGTTGATATTAGTGTTTTTGGTCTACATGATGCGTTTTCTATACGTCGAGGGTCACATCTCTTTGGCACCTGGTGCCCCCATTTGACAAGCTTCAGCTGATATAATCAACGTAAATAATACCGAACGCGCGAACAGCTGATTGGTTTGTTTTTACGGGTAGGCTCGCCATTTGTCACACATCCAATTTGACCTCTCTGCCTCCCTCTCTCTCTTGCCAAGAGAATCTGCCATGGGAAACTCGTGGCCGAAACTGTTTCTTGCAATGGCCCTCCCTTTCCTCCTTCCCCGCTACTGCCTCGTCACACAGCGGTGACAACTTTGTATACATTACGTTTTATTTGACGGCACCGCGTTGAACACATCCTCGGCATTCCGGAATCCCGATTTCGAATCTATAAGACGTGTTTATATGCAATCGCTAAGAATGATACCAATGTCGGAATGAAAGAGCAATGTAATTTGGCTCCGAAGCAGTCGCCGTTTTAGTTGTGAATTTGTCCGCCAGGTGAACTGCGCCATTCGATTTGTTTTTCAGATCTTTTCCTTTAATTTTTATTATCGCAACGTGCCAGCCAACTGAATAATTCACATTGTTTCACCCTTTTTATTTTCAATAAAAAAACGGATACGCGTGCGGGAGGCGACAATCCATATATATGTGCCATTTTTGAAGGACTGCATTTCGACGTGTAACGTGCTGTAAACAACGCCATTTGTACATGGGTGGATGCTGTATTTATCCGCGTATTCCAGAATTCTGTTTCGAGTGCCGAGGAACAGTCAAAATGTGAAGCTTCGCATCGTTTTTCCGCCGGAATTTGCAGCAGTGTGTCCCCGTGTCTCCAAACATGGATCAACTAAAAATTCCCACTTCTAGATTGTTTTGCAATAGCATTGTGGAGAGCAAGGATGAATTTGAAGAGGTAAAAATGATTATGTTTTCGACCCGATTATTTTATTCTGTGGCGGCCATTTTGTGACAGCCGAGCTCAAGTTACGTGACTATCCGCTAGGCGTAAATTTTAAATTTCTACGCGCCTTATTCTGTAAAATTCTTCAGTAGCACCGTTTATTTACTCCCACATACAAGTTTATACTCAGCTAAAGGTCTCTAGATACTTTCCTTGCACGATGGATTGGTCCAAAGGTTAATTTTGGCCCCCACAAAATGGGCATTTGGTAACGATGAACCTAACCTAACCATGTTAGGTCTCGTTTCGTGGCCCAATTTTATTTATAATAAATGTTTTTTCTCCCACAGAAATATGAAAGGAGTTACCAGTCGTTGCAAAGTTTAACCGCCGGTCTGTCCGACAAAGAGACTCACGATGCACTTACGAGAGCCATTGTTAAAGACAAAGGACATGAAGAAATGTCTCTTGGCTTACTTGTCACCATTCTTACAGAACCAAAAAATGCTACAAAGGTAAATTCTATGTATATTTACTTTTGAAAGGGAAAACAAATAAATAGCTAGTTGTATAATTCAAGTTACATGACCAAGTCTTATTCATTCCTGAAACTTCTAAACAACTAGTTTCTCTGGTTCAAACATAAAGAAAACATGATCAAGCATAATTAGATATACAGATTCAGAATATTATTCTTTCAAATCAATTTTTGCAAGGAATTATAACGAATACATATGGGAAACTTTAATTCCAAAGAAAATTTTAATGAACAAATTAGTGCTGGAAATAAAAGAATCTTTCTTATTACACAGTATTGTGGATAAATGATGACTAAGAATTTACTTTTCATGAAGATTGTTTAACCAGAATTAGATGTTCCACATTTATTTCATGTGCAACTACACATTTATTTTTAATCCAATAGTTATATTAATCATTTCATCATAGTCATAAGTTTGTGTAATGAAGCAGTTATATTTAATTATATACTTGAAAAAAAAATTTGGTTTTGAATAATAGTGTACTTCCATAAAATGTTAAATTTTTCATTTATGTTTCTCCACATTGAAGGCACTCTTATCAGCTTTTATATGTTTCACTTTATTCTAACCAACAGGCTTACAGAGACCTGACCCTGATCTCCAGAGATGGACTGACACTGGTGGTTAGTCATCTCAGTCAACTTGTTCTTGAACGCTACCTCAGGTTCAATGATGTAACTCGCACCCAACTGATGTGGCTTTTGCGCGAAATGATCCGTAATGGTGTCAACAATGTTGATACTCTTTGTTGGAACGTAATGCGTCATGCCGCAGGCGGCGACACATCTCCTAGGAATCTATTTCTTGTTGAGAATTTGCTGGATATCTTTCTAGAAAACAGGTTTGTCTCCAGGAGAAGTTTCACTTTTTTCCTCTTGGTTTTCATAAAGTTTTAATTGTAACTTTTATTTCTCAGAGCCTGGCTTGACAAATACCCAGTTCTTCTCTCATCAGTTGTTTATTCCTTTTTAAGACTTATAGAAGATCACTGTATTCCACAATTGCAAGCACTTAGGCAAAAGGAGGTAACATTTGTTGTGACATTGGTTAGGGAACGCTTTGCAGAATGTCTTTCTATTGGCAGAGATTTTCTAAGGCTGTTGCAAATTGTAGCTAGGATTCCAGAATTTGAACAACTTTGGAAGGATATTTTACTCAATCCAAAACTTCTGTCTCCCAATTTTACAGGTGAGCAAATATCATAATTCTGGAGATTACAGCTGATTTTGCTTGAGAGCATGTGTAATTCTCTTGTATATTAGTGTATTGCACATGAGCTCAAAATCAGTTACTCTTTCAAATGTGATTGTAATTGCTTGTTTAAATGTAATATTTTATTATTCCAAAAGCTTTGCTTAAATTTATTTCCCTCAGTACCCTTCATTATATGCTTAAATACAAGGTCACATGTTTGAATTTGCTGTATTATATGCAATTTGAGAAGGCACAGGAATGTCCTGGTATACATTTAACATTTTAAAGATCTGCTAGAAGCAGATGTTATTGTTTTATATTATTTTCATGTATGCTTAACTTTCTTTCAGGTGTGCAGCAACTTATGCAACAAAGAACTTCTAGGAGATATCTTCAGTCAAGATTAACACCGGAAATGGAAAAGAAATTAGTATTTTTTACTGGAAATGTTAGGTTTGGGGCTCATAAAAGATATCAAGACTGGTTTCTGAAGCAGGTAGGGTTGAATTGTTGGCAGTACTTCATCAATTGCCTCTCTCAACAAAATCATTTAAGAATTTATATATTTTAATTTTTTTAAAGTATTTAATGACAGCGGAATCGCAGTCACTGAGAATCGATTTAATAAGGTTCATTGTTGGCGTTATACATCCGCCGAACGAACTACTCTGTTCCGATATAATCCCACGTTGGGCCGTAATTGGTTGGCTCTTAACTACTTGCACCTCTGCCGTGGCCGCGGCCAATGCTAAATTGGCACTCTTCTACGACTGGTTATTCTTCGACCCGGAACGGGACAATATAATGAACATAGAACCGGCCATATTGGTAATGAGTAACTCCATGAGGTCTCATCCGGCAGTCACTGCCACCCTTCTGGATTTCATGTGCCGGGTTAGTTGCTTCTCTGGTTTCATTTAGGTACACGCTGTGTTCGACGTAGTTGTTGACCATAATGTTTCTCTTTGCAGATTATACCCAACTTCCATCCAAGCCTGCAAGAACAAGTCAAACTGGGAATGCACGCTTCCTTGAGGCAGATCGTGAAGATGCGGGTGCTGAGCTCTTTAGGACCATTGTTTGATAGTCCGAAATTAGATAGGGATCTTAGAAATAAAGTTAGGGCAACGTTTAAAGAATTCTGCATCAATGCTACGCCGGAGGGTAAGACAATTACTCCTGTTATGATCCCAAGATTCAGTTTCTTGCCGATATCAGTCAAATATCGTACCAAATTGTTTGCCTGTCATTGCAGGACGACTGGAAGAGACTCCGACGATCGTTCGGGACGAAACGGCCCCGGAAATAGCCAATAATCATGTGGATCCTTTGGATCCAGAACCTGCCTTTAGTGACGATGACGAATTCCATGGTAATAATGACGACGAAGATGACATTCCTCTAGGTTGGGTCGAATTTGTCTTTTTTTAATAATTACATTATCTGTCCAAAATGAGTTATATTGATGTTTGAGTTTTTCTGACTAGTACATGTTTAACTAATTTTAGCTAAAGTAAGACTACTTGAAAAACCCGGTGGGGATGGAAGAGACCTTTTGGATCCTGAAATGGTGAACGTTATTGATGAGTTGACAGCCGGGGCGGATAACGAGTCGAGGTTAGTGAAATTTTGTAGTTTCAATTGGAAACTACTGTACAGTATAAGGAGGGCTTGCCCGAAAATAAAGAGAGAGCGAGGAATATGTGTTGTCTATGAATTCAAATTTACAATATGTGTCGTTACAGATGTGAAGCCATGGAGAGATTAGTACAATTAATTCTAGACGAAGAAGATTTAGATAGTCAGGTCACGTCGCAATTAGCTTTCGCATTGTCTGGAGCACTACAGAGACAGTTCGAAGACCACGTGTTTCCAAATCAAATCAATGACGAGTAGGCTACTTTGTAGTTCTTGGCCAATTTATGTGAGAGGGATTTATTAAAACATGAAAATGCATTTCAGGTCATTAGAAGATAGTATAGGTCGGCCTTTATTCGTCCTTTTTAGAAATATATCACAACTGCCTGAAAATGACAGACGCCGACAGCTTCTTCTAACTATTTTGGCCGAATTAAAATCAATCCAGCCTCGGTTAGGTTATTTTTTGTTATACTTTTTAATAGTCTGGTAAGTACTTAATTGATCGCTATTTACAAGTGTGCAATTCATCAAAGTTGAACCCAAAGGTTTACATATTTTTAATCTGTTTGTCCATCCTCCCAACATCTATATGTTTATTTTTGTTGTGGGTTAATCGTTTAATTTAGTTTCCTACCAGATTGACCCATTCTTATTTTTCTTGGTAAAACGATGAATAACTTTTTTCTGCATTTTAATTACGTAATTAAACCTTTGAACAAGAGTCTGTTCACCTAAATTAAAAGTATGTAACATATTGTTAAAAATTTTCTTTGCTTGTAGCATTAATAGGCATTCTTTTAGTTCTTGTTTTATGGTGCTCTCCTGTCTCGCCAGGATTTAATTGCAATGTCGGTTAATTTCAGTAAACTAAACAAAGAAAAAGGAACGGTGTATCAAAATCTTTGTCAAACTCTTGAGAAGAAGTTAGATGTTTGCCTTTTGGAGGATTTGACCCTCTGTCAAGAAGACGACGACCGATTACTCTCGTGGCTTATACCCGGCATCTATGAACAGTTTACAGGAACGGCCATAAACAACCCAAGCATAATACACTTAATAGTATCCACCATAGACAGCCTTCAACTTCAGGAGCTTATTTCGTCAATACTTTTAGGTAAACAGAAAAGCCTACGCTGGGCAGACTGGACAGGTCTAAGGTACCCCGGAGTTATCAAGTTACTTTGTTTCAGGTCGTTTGACTATGTTTACCGAGGAGAAATTTTCACCTTTAATTAAGGAGTCCTTAGCTTGGGAATCTTGGGAGCAGGTGTGTTTGTGGCAGTTAGTCGCAGCACACGGAATAACTCTTTCATATATATTGCCAGTACTGCCTGAGTTAGATTACTTGAAGCATCCAGAGGCCTTAACACCTATAACCCTAATGTTGAAGCAGGAAAGGTTGGAATGGGAATATTTTTATTTTCATTTTTTCATTTTAATTTATTATTTTACATTTTACTTGACTGTTTTTTAATTTTTCAGGCCCACTGCAGAAATAATGAAGCATTTATTATCGCGTACGGTTTCGTCCTCCCATCAAGACAAATTTGTAGTTTCAATTTTAAAATATTGGGCCCTAGAGCACGAAGACAAATTCGCCGAGCTAGTGGGCAGCCTATTGAACAGTAGATATCCGGGAACATCTCCAAATAAGAGAAAACGTGGTGCTAAATCAATATCGAACCATTCGGGGCTCCCTACAGCCGACCAGGTTTAACGAATACCTTTTTATACCGCCAATCCTCATTGATACATGCGCTTTGCACTCAGTGTTGACTTTTTTGCATTGCAGGTGTTGAGTCATTTGGATCATCTCCGGCAGTGCTGTCAGATGACAGACCTTCGCGTATACTCATTAGAACCCATTCAGAGGGCTCTACAGGTTGCTCAGTTGAACGGGGATGACACTCAAAAACAAGCTTTCTCAGATTTGTTCGCCCTCGCGGAAGCGGAGGAGAGAAATCAAAAGACGGGACGCGGGGGCCATAAGGTCGGGAAAAGCAGATCTAGTAAACCAAAGGCATCTCTAAAGGAGATATCTGATAGTTCTGAAAATAGTAGCGACGTGAGTAGCCTGTTTAGTCCTATAATTCATTTTCGTGATCCAGAGTTGCATTTCATTTCTTTTGTTTTACCCAAAAAGCACAAAAAGTCTTTGATATCTCAGGTGTACTATATTTTCTCTCAAAATTTTTTACATAAATAGACCATGTCTGGAAATGAGTAATAAATTTTATACAACAAAATTTAGGATTTTGGAGAATTTTCATTTGAATGATTATTTGAAATGAAATACTTTAAATGCGCAGCAATCGTAATGCAATTAAATGAAGAAATATAAATTTTTAGTTAAAAGATCCCGAAAATGAACAAGTTTGATATTATTACGAAAAATACAATACATTTGGTGCTTATCCGACAGTTTGCAGTTATAAGTTATCTCTTATAGGAAGAAGAAATAATAAAACCAAAGCAGCCGAAAAAGAGGAAAAAGCTAATTGGATCGGACAGTGATTGACCTGGTGGGACGCTGAACAGCGATTTGGATCATATGGACCAAGCTGCTATGTCCACGTACAGCTTTCGACCGGCTACCCGGGTCTACTCGTATGCCGAGTGCTGACGGAATGGAATGGTACCCGGTCGGTAGGATTCCGGCGAAGGCCTGCGACCGGAAACTGCTCGGGAGGACCAGAAGGAGTCAGGTTCGTTGCATGTGGCACAAATTTCCACAGGATATTCTGTTCAACTTGATCAAACAAGAATTGTGAACGAGGTATAATAACGCAGAGCAAGCGACTGGTACAGTTCGAGTCTCCAATTTATTTGCAGATTTCAATATAAGTTAAATTAAATATTTGTTACAATAGCAATTAACTCCGAACATACTTGTGTAGTTCTGTGTGCGAATACGGTCATAACGGTAATAATATTTTTTCGGTTTGAGGTTTGCCTTTGGCTGGAGTGAACTGAGAAAACTGCCTTCCGTTTCTCACTACCTGAACAAAAATCTCACTAAGAAAAATCTAGAATCATTTCCTACCCTGAACAGCCTAATATTCCAGGTTTCCAATAAAAATTTCACAATTTGATGGAACTTGACTGTGGCACATTCACTGACAGATTATCTTTTTAAATATTCGGTGAAACTTTTATATGGATTTCACCCATGTAATACGTTTCATTTCGCAGCACTCCATCTATTTGCAATTAAATTAATTGGTTCGGCACTAGTTTGTTTTTGCAACCTGCCTGCTACCTTACCTTGAAAATGACGCGTGTATTACACCACAACTTTAATTTAATTGAAAATACATACCGTATCGAAAATTAAAACAGTTCGACACATCAATTGTACAATTTTGATGTTGAAAATATCGCAAGGAACTGAAGATGACAATTGTCTGATAGAGTCGTTGAAATGGGAACTCAAAAAGACTCATGGGAAGATATCACTCGGCGGTTACCAAACCTCGAACAATAATTTATATGGTTACCAATGCCACAAATATGTAAAGTCAATCATAAGAATGTGAAATCGTAGAAGACATTTCTTTGGAAAATATCGGGGGATCGGGGGTGAGGTTTGCAAAACAAAACTCATTTCATGTTTTACCTGCGTTGTTTTTGGTCTGTTCATTAATCACACGGATTTAAACGATTCTTTCTGGTACGACGTAAATGGTGTGAAAAAATTGTTACTAAAATACAGAAGAATTTGTTGTACAATACGGCGTTTTCAGAATTGTACATAAAAAAATAGATATTTAACATGTGGTAGAATGCACAAAATGTTTGTATATTTCCTTCACGACTTTTTTGAGGAATTTCTGTTGTGAAATTCATCTCTTTCTCATTAGAAACAACAGGTAACAAAACAACTTGCGATTTCCTTTTACTTCCTTACCCCTACCCACCTACCATCTTTCGTTTGTTTTTGATACATTAATCAGAGTGAAAGAAAAACTGAGTTATAAATGGCAATTTGCATCCACCTACTCTTACGAAGGAAAAAGAGGCCATCATTATTCAAACTCATTCCCTCAAAAGCATGCGAAGCATTTCTCAAATCTCACGTACTCCTAAGTCTCCGATGCTACTAAAGATATTGACTGAGTTCAGATGTATTCTTAACACCCCTGTACAACATTAAATTAGTCTGCAAGAATCAGGTAAGTCACTGAAAATTAGACGGGTTCTAACAATCCAAAGAAGATATCTAAAGGTGGACATGAGGTATTTGACACAAGAGATTTGGAATTACTACCTGTTACTGGTGATGTATTTTTAAGAAATTATGCGGGAGGAAATGCTTCTTATTGGTATTATTTTTTTTAAAAAAGCGGGAACAAAATTAGTGATACAAATTGATTTTTTGTCGTTCTCTGTCAGTCCTTCTTGCTTTCCATTAATTTCTAGTTTCTTCTTCTTTAAGTTTAATAAACAAAGAACGACATACATTTACTTTTAATTTAAAGTGAATTTTTTTGGTGTGGATTTGACGTGTCACTAGAAACGTAACGTCTAACCGTAATCCTTCGAAGTACTTTATCAATCAGGACGATTTGACGGTCGTTTAATATTTTTCTTTGAGTAACACGATGGAGGAAATTGGTCAACGCATACAAAGAGTGTTGCAGGCCAGTAGAATTACTCCTAGGTTAGGCAAGAATTACTTATTATGCTGTACTCTTTCTGTTTTAATTTTGAAAGGTTCGAATTTCAAATCATTTCAGGGCGTCCGGGAGTCCGGGGATTTGGCTGTCATTTTTGTTACCTACAGCAGTTATTATTGGCTGTTCGAATAGTAAAACAATTACAGAACCTTATAAAATCTGTTCTGTTTATGCTTTTAACACGCTCCTTAATGTCATGTATTTTATATGGCACATTTGCAGGTTTAAAACGATTAATGTTACAAATAAGATAAATGTAGTTTATGTACTACCCGTGACCATTACCATGTACGCCTATACGCATTTCCTAAATTTGGGTATTGAAGCTTTGTTTTAAGTAATTATAATTTGTTGCTGAGGTTCAATGTACAACAAATATATTGAAAATTTCTGTCATTCCAGATTTTAGAAGAAGCTTGTGTTACACCATAACAAATGCCCTTATCTATTTTGAAGGAGTTCCACTTTTACTGAAAGTTTTTCCCAATGCATTTACCTTTGGTGAAGTCAACCTTGCTGTTCAGGGATTGTCTCTCTTTATTTACAGTGTGTTTCTAACCCTAAACTTCACCCTTGCTGAAGGTATTCCACATAATGAAATTGATGTGTCATCAGTCATTTTGTTGGTATGACTTTCACATACTTTCAAATCATGTTCTGCAATTGAAGCCAATTAATTGTGATATTCATTTCCTTACAGTTGGTCTTGTCATGGGTTCTTGTCTTTTGTGTTGTTCCTTTCATTCATAGATCACTGAAACAAGTTCAAGCTGTTTATGTTTTGGGTTTTAGTGTTGCTGTAATGATATACTTCTCTGTTCTTTACAACTTAGATTTGAATATTTTTACATGGATCTGGTTGTTTTTAATTAAACCTGAGAGGGTAAGGTATTTTCAGTAGAATAGCTCATTCCATTTAAAGTTACAAAACTTTATGAGACCAAAATAAAACTTGTTTTGTAAATTAAATTATTTTCTGCAGTAATTGTAGGTTGTCTTATATTTCAGATTATATTACTTTCAATTTGGTTAGTTTGCACTGCCTTAGCTGTGTTCATTGTTCAACATCATATCAGTATTAAAAAGAAGAGTAACACAGCAGTAAGGAAATATTTCCATGTCTTGATAGTAGCAGTTTTTGTGCCTGGAATTCTCACTGACACAAACCTTTTGTACTTCAGTTCAGGCTGTGTGCTGGGGCTTTTTGGTGTCTTAGAGGTATTTCACATTCACCATATTTGCATTTCTTCTGACTGGTACACTTGAACTTTAAAAAAAATTTCATTATAAATTAAATGACATAAAACTACATATAAAGGATAAGAAATCACAGTAAAAATAATATTTCTATTATTATAAATTTACTTTATTAAATCCTAAAAATTAATTTTTTTATTAAATTAAGTTTGTAAATGCCTCCCTATAGGTTTTTAGAATTTTAAACATTCCTCCCCTGCATACATTCCTAAGGGAAGGATTTACCATATATTGTGATGAAAAGGATACTGGTGGTTTGGCACTCACACCGATTTGTTTGTTAATTGGTAACTCACTGCCACTGTGGTTGCATCCACAAAAAGTTCATACCAAGGAAACATTCTTACCACTTATGAGTGGAATCTTGTCTGTTGGTGTGGGAGACACATGTGCAAGTGTTGGTGGAAAATATTTGGGCAAACATAAATGGAAAGGTAAATTTCTAAAATTAAATTTAAAAAATATGTACACAGTTGAGTGAATTCTTTTAATTAAATTGTTGCTTCATTTCATTAATAGGTTCTATTAAAACAATTGAGGGAACATTGTTTTGCATTTTGTCACAAGTTATTTTTATGCAATGCCTTTTATGGTTCAGCTTTCTTGAGCTTACCACTGAAGAATGTTTAAAGTGTGTTGTAGCCATTTGTATTACTGCACTTGTGGAAGCTAAAACTGATCAAATTGACAATATTGTTCTTCCGTTAACAATGTATACATTACTTATGCTGTAAGAAAAACCTTTCTTACTTTACCAAAAACAAAGTAATAATTTTTTTATATTACATATAAAATTTGGCGAATTCTTAATGTTAATTTTTCAGAAAAAGTTTTGATATTTTAAAAAGAGTTATTGTTTAGCCATTACTTTATTTGAAAGTGTAGTACATAAATTAATTTTAGTAAATATAAATTCAAACTGTTTTTGTTTATTACCATTATTGTTGCTTCACTGCAGTAAAGATTCCTGTTTTAAAATTTAAGTAAATTTAAAATAAAAAAACTTGAATATAAAAATTACCATCAAACTTATTCAGACTTTGGACTTTTGAATTAAGTTCGAAACCAATTGTTCCTGTAACTGTATTCATTTTCGTCTGTAACGGTCGAAAGTCGACACTGTAACCGGATATAAACTCTCATAAGGCGCAATAATTTTGAATTTTTCTGATATATACTGCCACGATAAATGAGCTCGGCAAAACAACCACAGTGTCATTAAGTCAGGTTCTATCGTAGAACCGAAAAATGTTTGTGACAGTTTACATTGGTGTCCGACTAAATCCAAATTCGTTTGAAAGAATTCCACTGCACTCATTAGATTCGAATTGCAAGGTTGAAAAGTTGAGGCATTTGGCTTCGCTGAAGACGAATATTCCGAGTGATAGCTTAGGTACAAATTTACAAAAAATATTTGTCTTTTTGTTGACTGAAATAGCAGGAGTCAAATTATATTGCCTTTTTAATTACAGAACTAATTTACCGGGGAAATGTATTAGAAAATTGTATGACAATAGATTCATGTGGTATTCACTCAGGTGTAACAATTCACGTTTTAAGAAAAAAAGAAAAAGGTATATTGTTGTCATGTCTTAGTGTAGTTGATTATGATTAGTTTATCACTTTTCATTTAAGGTCATTTTCATTTTAGGCCTATTTGAAGTAAAGATTTAAAAATTTTTGTTACAGAACCCTCACGAATGGTAAATCCAATAAATGAGGCTGATATTCTCTACCTTGTATCAGCCTTTAAAAATGCAACAAAAACTCCAAATTACAGGAATGCTTTGCAGGTAAAACTTACTTTTGATTTAGCACACTTAACCATTGAGTATTAATCCTTTCAATTCATTAATGGGGTGAGGAAACAATTTTTCTTATTTCCATGCATTTCTGGTATTAGGTACATTTACACCTTTAAGTTGTAAACTCTTATGTATATATTATATTGTATATTTCAATTAGAAGATATACATGACCATTGAAACCAACAGTCTTATGTCCTCTTACTTCAACCTGATAGTGGAGTTTCTGACAATTATGATTGGGGAGCTTCTGACCTATGTATATATGTACCTTTCCTTTATATTTGAAAAAAATATATATATGTATCCTCAATTTGAAACAATGTAATCTAAAAATTTATTTTTTACAATAATAGCATTTTTGAATTGTGGAGCTGAAGAAAACCATTCATGAAATTCTACTTTATTGTAAAAAATAATTATCAAATTTTTTACTCTGTGCTTGGAAAATTATTTTCTATTTGGTTTTCTTATTTTGAAACCCTATGTTTTCATATAAAAAATATATTTGTATTGTTCCCTGAGAAATATAAAACAACCTACCTTTTAAAATGAAATTACAGAGGTTGAGTAGGCCAGAAGTATTGGAGAATATCATTGCAGCCACACCAGGACTGGCAGAAGACCCAATTGCTGTGTCTATTATTCAAGATCCAGAGCTTCTTTCCCAACTGTGTGATGCTAACACTGTCAGAAGAGTTGTAGAAGCACATCCAAGCCTTGCTGAAGCAGCTAATTCCATTGTGGTGGTTCTACATGAGGAGGCTGCCACAGCATCATCAACAAATCCAAGTACTAGTTCTGGGTATTCCTACTCTTTAGATGCCCTCAGTGATGATGAAGAAATGGACTCTTCCCAGGTAAATTTAAATACCACCAACTTCAACCCAATTTACTGCAGAGAATGCAAGATGTCAGGATTTATGTTATTTGAATATGACAGCTATTGCTGCTCCTCAAGAAGTTAGTTGTAGATAGTTTTAGAAAGCCTTCCATTTATGTCAAATGGAAAGCTGCCACCCAGAATTTGATGACTGTTTTTTGGAATGTTTGGTATTGCAGTCATCAGATTCCCAACCCAGGCACGGTGGTGGTGAAAATATATTTGCCTCTCCTATTACAACTGCACAGCTGGCTGCGGCACTAGCAACTGCAACAGGTACTGGCAGCAGCTTAGGCGAAACACCTGGGTCCATCATAACAACGGAAATGTTCAATCAAGCAATGCAGCAAGCCTTTGCAGGAGCTACCCCAGGAATAGGAACATCAGACCCTGTAAGACCTGCACCTGTGAGTACAGGGGAAGAATGTTGGTGAAATCGGGTATTTGGCTAAAATTGACAAAAATAACCAGTTTTTATTTAATTTTTTTTATAGCAGAATATGCCCAATTTTGGGGATTTGGAAGCGACCTCTAGACAACTGGCTAGGCATCTTCAACAGATGCACGAACTAGGTTTGAGGGACGACACGATTAACTTGCAAGCCCTACAGGTACACTATAAACCCACCATTTTAGTTCCTGTTCACCCTAATTTTCTATTAAAAATGACTTACTGAAAATTTTTCAAATAGGCTACGGACTGGAATGTTCAAGAGGCCATTAATTTGGTATTCAGTGGAGCCATAGGGGACACCGATTTGGACGATGAGTGAATTCTTCTTAAGACCCGTGTTATTTGTTTTTTTATTTAATAGATTTTTGTTATTTCATCATCACTCTGGCTGTTTTATTCGAACTGAATTTGGTGGTTTTCTTAAGAAGTGCTTCACTCTTTATTTACAAAATTATGTCCGAAAAATTGTGAGGTTGTACTTAATATCGAGGCAGGTATTGTTAGATAATCTACACTAACTGGTTAAAAGGATTGACAAATGCGTTGCATTTATTGTAAAAATAAATAGAAGTTTATTTAAAGAAAACTTTCACTCAAAGCACGACTTCAATCATGGTAATTTGAAACAAATGACTGCTTTGAAAATGATAGAATATCTAGGAGTCAAACAATGTAGGAGATTCAATAGGCCAATACATGAACCTTTATGAACACATAGGTCGTGTATATTTATATATTACATATGCTTTCTTTATGAAATTACAAAAAATCTTGGTGTTGGACATTTTAATAAATTACGATAGGCTGTCTTAAGTCGCCTATTTTATCATTTCTAGGTACTTCTGCTTGTGTTTCGTGTGCATTTCCGTCACGGTAACTAATTTCTTAATAGTAGGTCTCGTTTTCGCCAGTTCCTGGAGCTCTTTCAAGTGAGTGACACATATGTTATGTAGAGTACCGAGATCACGAGCCAAATCGATTTTGAGCACTTTGTCTTCAGAAGGAGGTTTCTCCGTGCAATTCTGAAATCAAAATTTTACGGGAGTAAGCATGTTTTACTAAGTTCAGATAGTTTTATATAATTCATTAGAGGCTCGGAAAAAATGCATATCGATCAGTAGGTAGGAAGTAGCAGCATATTTCGAAGTTGATGTGATACTGGATTTTATGTTTACGATCCTCTAATACCTGAGCCACTTGCAACACTCCTCAATCTTAATGGACAAACTTACAGACAAATGATCCAAATACACGACCATTCGCTCCTTATTTTTCAGTATAAATGGATTGACAACTTCCATGTAGGGTTCCTTTCCGCCAAATTCAATAAGATTGGCTAAGTTTTGCAGGCATTTGGCGACCATTATTAAAGACCTACAAAATAAGTAATTTAATGAAAAAAATGAAATGATAACAAATACAAGGTGAATAACGAATCAACGGTTATTGTAAAAATTGAACTGAAATTTAAGATAAGGAAGAAATTGTTGAAAATCATTCACGTTAAACGCGGAATTACATGGTTAAAATGAAATTCTTACCTAGACGCCATTTGTGGTGGAAGTTCTGGAATTAAATTGAATTGCCGAGGATTCAGAAGAGCCGGACAAAGCAAACGGAGGAAAATGAAACCGCTGACAACTCGCGTTTTGACTAGTCTTTCATTTGGCCACTTGTTAACAACCGATTTTTGTAAACATCCGCAAATGTACCTCAAGGTCCTGAAATAAAACAAGACAATAGGAAAAGCGCACTGGAATATCTTCCGCAAGGAACGCCATTCACAAGATTTACTTTGGACAGGCATCAGCAGACATGAATATAGTATGGGTGACTTCGTCCAGGACCTGCAGGAGGAACTCCGCATTTGCGCAAGCATCATCTGTGGCGTTCATTTTTGTTGGATTAAGCTGAAAACAACATTATGTTATTTAGTTCTTATTATAATTTTTTGTGCGGAGGAAGGTTCGAGCTGTTCGCTAATTAGTGAATTTACTTCGCAGCTTTGTCTCGCTTCCAACAACTTGAGGACTATTTCTTGAACAGATGCCTGCAGAAAACTGTCGCAAATTGACTTCATGTACAAGTCCATAATGGTGGTCGTTAATGAAGCTCCTCGGAACAGGGTGGAAGTCTCATCTTCCCTTTCTATTTCCAAGTCGTTGAGGGACGTCATTAAATCGGCTTCTTTGTGTTTTGCCCTACAAAAATGTACGCTCTTATCAGTTATAAGTTACAAAATGCACATCATTTCTTGGATTCACTACTGATATGGAATCGTATGTTTCAATATTATATCACGACCGAAGAACATTACCGAACCGCACGTAATGTGTAAAATTACGATTTTACCTAAAAATTTTAAGTAGAGAGCTGGCAAGTGGAAGCCTGTCAGAGTGGCAAACGTCAGAAAGGGCACGAACGACCTCTAAAGAGGGATCCAACACGAGTTCTTGTAGTGGCGAGTACTCCTCTTGAGGCATAATAAGATCGTGAACGTATTTTGTTTTCAATTTAATGACACCCCACTCACCGATGGGAGTTATACCCGACAAATTGTACCAGTCTTCTTTCTGTAGGGAAAATCAATAAAATCAATTGGATTCAATTGGAGCCTAGAATTGGATTCACTTCTCCTTACTTACTTCTTCTCCATTTTTCAACGATGATAATTCCTTTATTATCTCCGAGACTTCGTTGTTTTTCGAACGTTTTCCCTTGTTGTGAACGGACACGGTGAACGAAAGGATGTCGGGAGGAATGTCGCTGGTAAAGAGACAAAAAGCCTTGTGAAACACAACTGGTCATGTAAACTAAATTCCTACCAAAATGTCATACGATTAAATAGAATTACTCTAGTATAAATTCTTCGTCCCAGGCGGGGTCCGGCCCCATGATGACCTTCGTTTTGGCTACCATAACTTCATTTAATGAAATAACGCAGTATGGGTTGGGCACTAATTTATGAGGCAGTCGGTGTGCTGTCAAAACATGCAATTGAAGACATCGGATTTCCCGCAATCGGTCCACTTTGGCTGGTTTGGCACATTGAGGAACGCAGAGTGGTTTCAACGTTGTAATCCATTCCTGTTTATTTAAAGAATAAGAAAACATTATTTATACGACAAACTCGATTAATATTCCTAGAAAGAGTAAGTTTCAAGATAGATGATACCTTGGTCACTAATTTTTATGAAAATTAGGTATATCTACTCACCTGAGCAGAATCTTCAGAATTGGAAGACAGGTAAGTAATTGTTGACAGACAAGGCAGAGCCCTCTCAACTAACTGAAAGCAATTGGGCTTTTCGAAGAGGCTATCGTGCACGTGATACAAATAAGAACAGTTCAAATCAATCAGTCCTTTTGGTTTTGTTCGCTGAAAAACGAAAGATACTCTAAAACCAGATTCTACTTCACAATAAGCTTCCACAATTAGGAATACGCCTCGCTTTCAGTACCTTAGGATTTTCGTAGACGTACAAATGCGAATCCGTTCCCTCATTAACCAAGACGAAGTACATCATCTTCCACCTCTTGGATTTGTCGCTCCTTTTCTGCAAGTAACCTTGCAATTTGATACCTTTATTTTTCTTCAGTCCGGATTGTTCCCGACACTCCCGCAATGTTTCATAAATTTTATCCGCATGCTGAACTTCCTTAGGTTCTACCATCGTTACCTGAGCATCGCTTTCGGCAACTTTCTAAAGGACACACACCATTAGAATACAACTTACAAGTGTCAGTGAAGTTATCTAGTTAATAGTCGCATTACCCTACACACTGGCAGCATGAGGGTGTGTCCCTCAACAATTTGCTCCCGGCGGTACCGTTCGATTACCGCATCGAGACAATCGAATGTCCTTCCACCCATCAAGTACCTGACTCCTCGTTTTTCAATCCTAAAACGTTGAATTTGGTTGTTGATGTGGTAAAAGAGAGAATAGTCACCTGGTGAGTTGTCGCTTGGTCTAACTAGAAAACTACCCGGCCCAGCTGGAAAAACAATAAAAAAACCCGAGTAAGCTCTGCCTAATTTTCACTTGCGGCTAATCACGGCATACCTTTGACAAGCATGTCCACAGCCTCATTTTTAGGTATGACGGGATGAAACCAACTAAACACCGTGTTGGGGTCTATGTTGTGGTCCAGGTCTTCGACTAATTCAGTGAATATCATGCCCTGTTCCCCGGTTCGATGAGCTGTCACCCACAGCCAACCGTCTCCCATATCGTTGTGGACGAAAAAAATTTCACCTTTTTCAAACCTAAATATCGACGTTTTAAAAAATAAAACTTAGTAATAACTATACACATTAATAGTTTCTACGTTTTAAATGACGATAAGATGATTGTCAACAACGCTCAGTCGCCTTTTTAGTGACGTTAGTTTAATACTAATCTAATTCTCCAAATTTTATACCTCTGGACTATAATAGAGTAAATATTGTGATGCAATTATACAATACTGCTTTATGAGACTTAATCAAGTGATAACAAAGAAAATACTGGATAAATACAGTTCTCTACAGTTTATTACAGCAATATTTCCCTAACAAAAAAGGGTCATACAACGCAAAATTATTAAGATAACAAATTTGCTGTTCAAATATAGAAAAAGTTCAAATGTACAAATTGGTAATATAAAATATAAATTCAATTCCATATTTGGAAAATCATGAGATACTTTAACTACAAAAACAAAAAAGCATAAAAGACTACTTTTGAAACCGAATGTGGTCCAGCATGGCAGCACAAAAGGCATTAATATAAAGCAAAGTTAACTTACGTAAGCTCATCTGTGTCTGGCATTTTTGAGTACGGTAAAATTGCGACGACTTTTTTCTTATCATTAACAGGAACAGGAGGAGGAACAGGAAACTGAAGCCTCTCCCTCTTTAGCAAGTCTGAATAATTGGTGTAGTAACTGATTAAATCAGGCAGGCAGTCAAATTGTCTTCCACCTTAATTCAGAAAATAGAAATGAGATGAGTGATTGAAACAGAACACAGGTCTCAGTATTCTATTGGAGCCATTTTTATTCCAAATAGTCACCTATGTAGAAGTCTCCACACACAGCTGTTATTCGAAAATGATTAATTCCTGTCTTTCCCAAAAATGAGAGAACATAGGAGCCTGGCTTTCTGTCAGACTCTCTTATCAGATAACTCCCATGTTTTGATGCTTGGGTAAGCCGTTGCTCAGATGTGTAACGATCTAATCTGCCATGATACCACCTGGAAAATAGTTCTGTAATTGATTTTCCTCAAGTGTCATCTGAATCAAAATCTGCAATGAGTAGCATTCAGATACAGATTCATTTGAATAAGATAAACTACCTTGATGATTCAAAATCTTAATGAGGTAGTTATCATACAAAACAAGAAAGCATTTCAAAATTTTATAAATGAAACAACAATATTGTGTTATTTTATGTTAACTAATTCATAACATTTGTTGTTATTTTGTAACTGAATGCAGCATTCTGCAATTAAATTGTTAAAATTTTCTGTAAAGACACAATGAAAATGTGAATTTATTTAAATCATCAAAAGACAAGAAAAGAAAAGTTTTAAATCTAATTCATGTGTTGCTTTATCTTGCAATTGTTTTTTGTTCCATCCTGTATTGACAAGCCTTGTTTAATTTAGAGCAGCAGTTTTTTCTTTCAACTGTTTTAAGAGTGACAGCCTGGATGGTATAACAGTTACAAATCATTCTTTTAAGAAGCGAAGTGTAGATTTCAGTTACTCAAAGTGCCGAATATTTTAAGGCTTTGTAGCACTGACTTTATGCTGGTGCTGATTAATATTTTCTAAGCATGAATTAGAAATAGCAATGTAAAAACAATGGGTAAAATGTCGTCTGGTAACCCTTGAGTAGGCCGTGAAGCTGGCGACGTGATGCCACAAACGTCAAACTCACTCTGATTCTCTTGGCAAACTCGAATTACTTTCTTCTTCGTCCTCAAGATCAGCCAAAAAGGCGTCCAAATCCTCTAGTGGAATACAGGTCCGGCCACCATGGCTCCCCAAAACGGGTGACTTTGGGCGTCTTTCCCTTGTTACTTTCCCCGAAGTGTTCATACCCGAAGCACCCCGCAAGCTTTCCGCCATTTTCACGCCTCGAATTAATCAAATAAATCCGATAAGGCTCATTGGGCCTCGGTTGTACGTACAATCGGTCGGGGCTGAGAAATGCCTTCAGCCTGCCGTGCTTTTCAGTTTAACGAACTATGCTCTTTCCGAAGGACAGACTTCAAGAGGTTCATTTTTCTCAGCCACAACAAATTTACTTCCTATTACGCATCTGCGAATCAAGACCGAAATCCGAAGGAAACCGAACGGGACTTGTTTATTTTAAAAAGAAGGCCGCTTCAGTGACGGCCGCCCGATGTCAGACATCTTGTTAGTGTAAATTTGTCGACTACTTAAAGCGACGGTTTCTCGACGGTTTAACCGGCTCCCTCGAAAGTTAAATTGGGGAAAGTTAATTTTTTCTCTTAGTCGTATTCGGTCTTCTACGCGTGATGATTAATATCAATTGAAAACATAAATATTCGCATACTTGTCTTATGAAAATGTTCCTTGCTGGCTAAATAGTCGGCTTAGTCATGTTTTCATGTCCCGTCTGGAAGTGGCCCGTCACCGTTCGTGTGTCACATTATTACAAATATTAAAATTTCGGAAAGGCTGTATTGCTTTTTATTCTCTTCCTTTTCCCCTTATTGACCGGTTTATTCTAGAACGGTTGTGCCATGTTATTGAAGACTGACCATTTCTGTTTCTAAACCCAACGATTGCAAAGTTACTATTTAAGTAAACGAGAATATAAAAGTAGGTTCTCAAGGGCGATACTTTACCAGGGGATACTTTAACAGGTTTGTTTTGACATACATCTGATATATGAAGTTTGTCTCATCATTTAGATATGTTTCTTTTGTGATCACTTTTCTGGTTTTGAAAAGCAACCCTGGGAATTAATATAAAATTCCACCGAGAAGACAGCATACCAGTTACCTCTAGTTGTGTACCTGTACCAGAATTATTGACCTTCACTTACTTTTCCAATTGTTTGTTATTTACTTGTAGGGCTAATTCTTCGGTTTCACATCCACATTTTCATGTTACATCTTTTTCTGCATACCAAAGGTCAGATGGTAATGAAGTCTTTGTTCCTGATATTTATCTCCATTAATTCGGTTGCATCAAACTTCCTTTCCAAAAGACTTTAATCCTGTTGACGTTGTTTTTAAATCCATAATATCTCTGTGAACAGTCAATTACATAACCGAGAGCACCCAAGTGCCATGTTAATACTTTTGTTTAATGTATTAATAGTTTTTTCTTTTAGGAATACTTACTCATAGATTATATTGGATTTCCAGGTTTGGAATCTACAAGGATTTGTCTGCATTTTATTACACGCATGGATTATTAATAATCGCATTGCGCTATTCATGTCACAACATCAGTTTTCCTTCCGTTTCCTTATTAGTTGGTGAGAAATTTTACATATAACCTAAGCTGAATTTGAGAAAATTGATATGATTTGGACTAAGTCGAAGTAAATATAAATTTATTTGGACTTTTTCTACTCTGACTTCCACTTCAACTTTCCTCTATGTGTACACTGCGTCCTGTTAAGTTGTAAACACAAGACTTTGTCCATTGAACGTCCCATCATTTCTTACATACAACAAACCCAACAAAAATGCAGATAATAATAATAAACCTTAGAGAATATGTGTCATACAAGGAATCACAAATTTTTGCTCATAACGATATACGCACAAAAGGACAAAGGAACTCATTCCAACCGGACTCGAAAAACCGAAGAAAAACAAACTTGTAGGATTCACGTGTCAAGGATGGAATTCAAGTAAAAAAATGACAATTTAAATTTAAATGTTTAATCTATTTCTCATGTACAAGTAAAATTATTTTTATTTTGTTTTTGTTTTTAAATATTCATTAGCGTTAATATTGTTTCGGGGGTACTTGGTACACACGGTCGGGTTATATTGTCCAATTGCGAAAAGGTGGTGGCAAGTTTCTTATGACAACTTCTGTAAATTTTCGTCATATGAACTAATCAAGAGAGGGGAGGCAATAAAAGTAAAAAATTATTTAATTATTTACCTAAGGATTTCTAACATCTAAAGGCCCTAACTTCAAGGCAGCCTCCATCGAGTTGAGACTTGCCATTCATGTGAAAGCTGAACCTTTCGGAACCGACAGTACTCGATGTTAGTATTTTTCGTCAGGACTATCAGGCCATATTTTGATTACCATCAGATCCCCAACAACTTTAACGCTATGAAAGAATGTAAAATATAAAAAGCAGTAAAACAAATGAAGAAAAAAGAAAAACCGTTCGTTTTTCCTAATTTAGTAAACTTATCAGTTTTTTAAACGTTTAAAATAATAAAGAATCAATGGCCACGGTATCTGAATAAATATTATTTATTCGCATCGCCAATTCACATTGACATGAATAAAAAACTTTTTGTCATAAATTCCGACTTTTTTTTAAATTAAAACAATGGACAACATGCGCGAAGTATTTTCCAGTTAGAATTATTATTTAGGTGCGCGACAATAAATTCCGAACAAAAACCAAAAAAGAAATTAAAATATAAGAGTAAAAATTTCTTTTACTTTCTTACTTCTGACCATGTTACCTATGCCATACTAATGGCTGTTGCTGCTGCGTTTTTCGCAAAATGAACATTTTAAAAAGAGAACAATTCAAGGAGGTTCAGAGTTGTTCGAATAAAGTTAGAACATGTTGCAGGAAAGGAAAACATAGTGAGTGAGTGAGTGAGTGAGTGAGTGAGAGAGAGAGAGAGAGAGAGAGAGAAAACAATCAGCAAAAAAGGGAGTGGAATCAAATAAGAATAACAATAAACATAAACAACAGCAACATTAATAACAACTACAACATCAAAGGAGAATTTAAAAACAAAAACTTGCTTCGATATTGCTGCTGTAAATATGTTGGTTCAAATGGACCATTAACAAATGAAAATGGTGAATTTTGACGGCGAGCGAATCTGGCCGTTATAATAATGGAGGTAAAAGGAAGCTACGCCTGATCGAACAATCGAAACAAAAATCACGCAACCTAATACAAGCACAAACTCATACCCCTTTACATGGTTTTAATAACTTGCCATCCGGTTGAGTAAAGTGCAAATAAACAATTTGCCCCAAAAAACATGTGAATTTGTACACAAGTTATCAATGTATATTTGAGAACCGAACATTTTCTTCAAAAGCCTTGCTTTTCGAACATTTCATAACAGCTCGAATATCACATTTGTTCGGGTTTTCTTATTTTTTTTTATATATATATATTGGTGGAAAGCAAAAAGAAGGGCCGGAAACCACCACAAAATATTGTATTTGAGAGCATAGGAACACAATTCTTTGGAATTAGTGTATGAGGTGGTTAAATATTTAGTTTTCGTCTGTCTCTAAAGGCACTACATATTTCAACTTATTTCCGTACACTTCAGAGCCTTGGCTTCATTTATAACTTCAAACTTTCCTAAATGCTTTCAAATTCTCAAATTCGTTGAGTAATCGCGGCCCACTGCCAGACATTATCTTCCTATACTGCTTTTGAAGAAAGTTCACGATTTCAACTACAGTGAAATATCAAATTAGTTTTTTTCATTTTTAAAAGAAAAATACAATCCGGTTTGAAATATTAAAAGGAGAGAAATATTAATTGTTGTAATAAAGCAGTAACATGTTTGATTCAGTTTCCCACATAATCCAAATTAGCCTTTGTTTACTTGTTAAATTTTGGTGGGTGCCAATGACTTTGTATTTGTTTGTTTGTGGTTGTCTTTGTCTGCGTTTATCTGTTTATGTGTAGGTAAGTTTGTGTGTGTATATTTCGTGCTGCTTTGCTGGCACGAGCTTTTCTCCGTTTCTTTTTTCGTTGTTTTTTATTCGGGCTGGTGATTCTTTACTCTTAAGCTGGTTGTTTGCAGACAGCTCCCGCAATATCTGCTAACCATTATTCGTCCTCTCAATAAGGCTGAAAGCAGAAACATTTCAAACACTTGTGAAACTTTTACATTCATGTTATAACCACGAATACAAAATTCTGTGACAAGTAAAATGATGGAAAAGGACAAAGTACATAACAAACTGAGGTTGGTATTATTTGAATCGTTTCGTTGTGCAATTCGTAGATTTGTAACGTATATGTGTGAATGTCCGTGTATAACAATATTTACGTAACATACTTGCGAAAATTGCGGAGGACCAGTGAAGAACCCAGAACGATCTCCTTGATAGGTCGAGTCCTGTGACAACAAACCGTCCATCTGCGATTGGAACTCTCCCACGAGACAACTTTCTTGCGACAAACTGAGGCCAGGCTGCGACATTCCCTGTGACATACCCGGCTGCGACATGACACTCTGACTATAAGGTTGAGTCGCTTCTTGAGAGACAGTCAGAGCTTGACTTAATCCACTCTTTTTATTCACTTTGTTATTTCGACTGATCATTCTGTTGCGCTGATTTTGACGAGCTGAAATAAAATGATGTAGTAAAACACTGTAAAAGAATCATTCTATTGACACCAACCACTACTTGAAGCAGTTAACAAGAAGCCTTACCCTGTGCGGCTTGCTGCAGATTGTAAAATCTCGGAGGTACATGAGACATATTCATAAACATTCCCATTGGAACTGGCATATTGGCCATTCCCGCCTGCGCTCTTTCCGGTGAAATATAGTTCATGGGATCGTGGGTACGACTGTACAGATCAAGGCCCAATCCAGCTGTTGAAAAGCATACTACACTAAAATTCATTTCTTTGCGAAGGAATGTAAAGAACATTATTACTGCTTTAGATAAGATATTACAAACGGTAAATTTAACAAATGATATTTTTAAATTTTTAAATGTTAGCTTTTTCACCTAGGTACCTTCTCAATAATTAATTACCTTGTCTCTGATAATAGGAGTTTCCATTCATTTGACCCGTTCTGTCATATACAGAGCCAGGTACTATAGCCTCCCTTGCATCATACATTGTTGTGCTCATGAAGTGCGTACCGGGGTTTACAGAATTAACTAATTTTTTGGGTTTCGCAAATTGTATTGCAGATTCTTTCAAATTATTTAATGGACCTTCAACAAGAACCTTCTGTTCCTTATAGAAATTAAGGAGATGGTTCCAAAGCGGTTGCTAAAAAATAAGTTTCGTTAAATATGTTGTTCAATGACTGCAATCGAAAAAGAAATAAGTTTGCCTTACCTTTGACAAAACTTTTGGGTTCCCTATGATGATTATTCCGTATTTAGCCCGCGTCAAGGCTACATTTAACCGTCGCGGGTCATTGAGAAATCCAATACCCTGGTGCTCGTTAGACCTGACACATGACATGATTATTATGTCCTTTTCTCGACCTTGGAAGGCATCGACACTAGCCACTTCAATTTCCTGGTACAGCTTAGAATGCAGTGACCCCTGGTATTGCATGAATTGGACCTAAGAAATTGAAAAACTAATTACCAAACTGATATATACTTTTACTTGAATCAAAATCAAGTAAGTTTAAGTTACTCACCAAATAGGCCCGCTGTCCTTCGTAGGGAGTGATAAGTCCAATTTGCTCGGGTTTCACTCCTGCTCTTAAAAATTTTGTCACTATTTTTTCCACATTGGACGCTTCGGTACGATTCAGGTAGCTCGTACCAGATCCAGCTATTTCTTCTTGCCCGGTTGTGACATAAAATAACATGGGCTTGTCATTCGCAGGCCACGGGAAGTCTACTTTCGCCAATTTCCGTTCCTCTGAAATCAAATAAATGTGTTAGCAATGGCTGCCAGTGCCCCAAAGCTATCTTTGGAGATTTTAAATTGGCACCTGAACAAACTCCATTTTGCAGAGATCCTTCGTAAAAGAAATCGGAAGGAAACCGTGAGAGTTCGGGATGCATTCTATACTGCACCTCGAGTCGATAAGGCCTTATACCCAGGACAACCAAGCGTTCGAACAAAGATTGAGACAGTCCTGCTCGAGCCGCTTTTTTGCACATCACAACGGGTCCCAGCTGACAGTGATCACCCACCAAAATTAGCTGCGAATAATAAGAGGTAATTAATGCTGGTTAATGCAAAGGAAATAGAGCAAGTCAGATAAAAAATGATGCGTACCTGTCGGGCACCCAGAACAACGGGAACCATGCACTCAGGCTCCGTGCTCTGCATGCTTTCGTCAATTAGGATGGAGTGAAATTTAAGTCGGGTTAACCTGGGGTCACCTGCACCAACACAAGTGCAACATATTACATCGGCAGCCTCCAGCATTTCCTTCTCGGCCGCTTTCTTCAGCATCCTGTACCGCTTCTCATCCGAACTACTCAGCTCTCCCGTTTCGTCTTTCAGTTGTTGCAACTTCTTGAGGTCTGTGTTACTGTCCATGTTGCGAATTTGATTGTGCAACGCCAAAAAGCTGACGGGAGAATCAATAGCTTCTCTGCTTTTGGCACAGAGTCGTACCACTTTCAATCCTGTCCTATGTATTTTTTCAGTCAGCTGGTCAACGGCAATATTGCTGGGAGCGCAAACCAAGACAGCACCTGTGGGCTGTCGTGCCAGGTGATACACAATGGTGGCCGAGGTTACTGTTTTACCGGTTCCTGGGGGGCCTTGAATTAATGATAAGGGTCGCTGCAGAGCTTGCTTCACCGCGTAGACCTTAGAAAAAATTCTCTTGCCACTTAATTTTGTTCAATTAGATGATGAAGAAAAGCTCCGCATGTTTGCAGAAATTGACGCATCATACCTGAGATCTATTTAGATCCGGCAAATTTGGAGCCGAAAAGTGTTTCGGTATTTGAACTCTAGATAGTAGAACTTCTTCGTAGTCGTGTCCTAGGAGGCGATGGTAAATGTATCCAGACACAGAAGAGTCGTCCACGGCGAATTTCCGAAGACCATGTTGCATTCTAAGTAAGAATAACGCATTATCTTAAAAGTCAATGGCACAACTTATACAATATCCAGTTAAAACTTTTCGTACCGATCAAACGAAGTGGACTTCCAGACAAAATCAACAACAAAATTGGAGGTGCATTCCGTTGGAGCTCCTGCACCTGTTTTTAGTTCAATGCCAATTTCTTCTCCGTAATTATCAGGTATCTTAATAACATGACCGACTCCTACCCACTGCTTATGCAATTCACCCAAGTAACGCAGACGCAGCTCATCACCGTGCATTAATTTCATATCTGTTAAATGGAATGACATTTTGATTTGTTATAGATGTCATCATTGCCCTGAAACTTATACTATAATACTTCTCAATATTATCAGAGCACAAAACAACTTCAGATGTGATTTACCCTATTTTAACCCAGTTGCTTAACAAAAAATATAAAGATTTCTTCTTCATTCTCTTTGCTTCATCAGAGTCACTACCTCAGAGAAGCACAACAACCAAATGCATATCATATATTACACTACTAAAGGAGCAAAAAAGTAATATTATTAATAAAATATCCAACAACTATTTTACTTGGATAAAATTAATGTACCTCCATCCTGCTTAGCCAATGTAAAATAAGCAATGGTCTTTTTGTTTAAACCAACATCCCATCTAACTTCAACATTATCTTGAGTTTGTGATTCCTTTAATTTCTTATCATAATCAGCCTCCAATTTCACCAGAGGTCCAAATATGTTTTGGTACTGATAGCCATCCTCGTACCTATTTACAACAATTATAGGCAGGCAAAATAAGATTTTATAAAATTATATTAAGTAAAATTTTACTATTTATTTATAATGTGAATCAATGCATCTCACCTCAAGAGAACTTGTTGTGGTTCTTCATCAACACCTGGTTTCTCCAAGTCTTGAAAAGTTGCATCAACATTATCTTTCCAAAGTTCTTCAAGTTTATTTATCTGAACTGCTGATATTTGTCTGGCTCTTAGTTGCTCAGTTTCAGAGGGGGATTTCACCAACCAGGTTAAAAAACTTCTATCTGATATTAAAGGTTTCCACTGCTCTTGTTCCCTGGTAATAGTAATTTTTCATTTTTACTGAGAACATAAATTAAGTAAGCCAATGAATATTTCAATAAAATGTTAATGAAAATCACCAATTCATATCTTTTAATGATGTTTGTGCAGCACATGGTTGCCGACATAAGAGTACTACAACTGAATCAGCTTTGGCTGGAATAAATCCTAGCACAAAGACATTTCTAACACCACATGCATAGCATTCTAACACTGTTTCTCCTAAAGGTCCATCTTTGTGAAGTGTAACTTCCTGTAATAAATATAAATTACTGTTTAATACTTTAAATAATTTTAGGATGTTACACGAAAGAGGCAGAAGTAAATATTTTTCAACTTTACCTTATGTTTAGCTCTCACCAGATGATTGATAATATGTGAGCCTGAGGTATTACCTCTCCCATTGCAAAACCATTTTTTGCAAACATTGCACATCACAACACAATTGGGATCATGAATCCCACAATATTTGCAGGCAAAAGCTGGGAGTTCTTTATTATAATATCCTTCCTCTTCTTCCTCTTCAAATTGTAGGTCCCCCAAGGCATTTGTAACAGAATTAACACCAGTATCAAGACCAATAACAGTGGGACCAGATATACCATTAACCTGTTTTATTAAGAAAAGGAAGTGTTTTAAAATGACTGTTGTATATTGGTTAAGAACCATTTGGTTCTGTGGAAACAGTTTTGCTTCAAATGTTTTAAGAGAACTGAAACTTTTTTGTTTAACATTTTACTGTTTGGTAATCTTCTATGACATAAAGTATATGCATTGAAGATACCACTACAACAAAGATAAACAATATAATGTATAGGTAATATTAAAATTGATACAAAAATTTAGTGAAATTGTGTTCCCTGCATGTAGCTACTGCTGCTTTCCACTCTTTACTTTTTTGTGTATAGTTACAGATATGAGCAGTTTTTTTGGGGTGCCTTCGGTATATTTTAATATTGTTAAAAAAATTGTACCGAGCAAGAGATTGGGAACAACCCTAACTTCATCACTTTGTATATCAATTCAAGGACATTACAATCGGCCATGTGGGTAAAGCAGTACACAGGCTACTGCTACAAGGCGCGCATTAATTTACTACTGGTAGATGAAATAAAGCACAAAAATTACCTGAATTTGAGAAATTTGACTGGGACCAACATCTAATTGAGATGCTTGAGTTTGACTCTGCGAGGGCAGTGTGAAGTCAGTAAAGTCAAACTCTGAGCCCTGCGTGTCAGCTCCGATAAGATCGGCCTCTTCGGTATCCAAGAATGTCAGCGTTTGAGAGCTGGGGCCATACGTGTCAACGCTCATTTTTCTAAAAATTATGCGAACTCGCAGATGATCAACAAGAATTGAATACTAACAATTGTGACTGAACAATAATATAAACATTCCCGGAAATTTGGCTTCAATTGTCACAATCGACAGACGCCATGCCAAAAAGACCTTACGTCATCAAAATCGTGACACGAGTGATATTGTTGCGACAAATTTCGCTTTTTAAATGGACTCAGCTATCCCGCAACCTACCGACAGCATTTAAACTAGTTTCTGGCAGATCAAATCAAGTCAATAAATGACTAAATCCCATCCAGTCATGCAGGCAGAATCAATTTTATTCGACTTCTATGAACCGAACAGCGGCAGGAGTAGGACATGTTAGGAAGGTGTAATCAATAATTAAAACAGTAAAAATTTAACTTTTAAACTTTAATTTTTTTTAAACATTGCTGCACCGTTCACTTGCTCATACTGCTTGATTTTGATTCTCGCAGTGAAGCCGATCTACGTCTCTTTACTTCTTCCTTATGTTTCATCTTGGCTTCTTTCTGTCTTTGAGCCAGCAATTTGGCATATTCCGCGGCTTGTTCTTTCCTTTTTGCAACTCGGCGACGGATCAAAGCAAAACGATGTCTCTTACGCTGGAAGAGAAAATAACGCATGAATTATATGTTATTAAACTAAAAATATGTTTGGATACAAGCTGAATATCTGAAATATCTTACTTGAAGGACAGTAGGAGTTATGAGCCTCTGAATTTTTGGAGCCTTAAAACGCTGTTTTGTTTTACCTTCCTTTAAAGGTAATGGTCTCTTGATAACAAACTGTTTCACATCATCTTCCTTGCTAAGGTTAAACAACTTCCTGATCTTAGAAGCTCTTTTGGGACCCAATCTCCTGGGTACTGTTGAGTCAGTCAAGCCAGGGATTTCCTGTACACCACAACAATTGTCATATATTGCTTCTTAATGTCACTGAACTTACTGAAATCAATAACTTTAGAATTGGAAATATTATACGCCAAACTAACCTGTTCACCCTTTTTCTTGATAACCAACGCCAATACACTTAAATTGCTGTCCACTATGCACCCGCGAACAGACTTTCTTTTTCTTTCTCCATCCCTACGTGGTCTGTAACAGGAATGACCTTTCGACAGCAGTAAACGAACGCGACCTAAAAGTTTAATAGAAAATAGAAATAAAAACCTTTTTTATTTATAAGGGCAAGTGGGATATCAATAAAGTCGAATGGGTACCAACCGTTGGTCAAAACACCCTGCTTCATTGGAAAACCTTGTTTGTCGTTTCCTCCTGAAATCCTCACGACATAACCTTTCCATTCGTCGCCAAGAGAATCCGCCTCGACTTCGGTTCCCATACGTTTGTCATAGAAAACTCGAAGTTTATGCTCATCGGTGATTTCAATAAGTTTCTGACACCCGGTAGCCGGGTATGAGATATTTAACTAAAAATATTAATATCATGATTAGAAACAACGGAATCAAAGTTCAAAAAGTTTACTCCGGTGTCAACTCGTAATGTACTTTAAGTAACCTAAAAAGAATAGGACTTTCGTGTTTTTAATCCACCAGTATTGGAGTAATCCCAACGCAGGGAGTTGAATTCATTATTATGTAATAAATTCCTGTACAGTAGTTGGCATAATACAATATTTCAAACACTAAATCGCCATAAGTAACTAGCCACGTACCTTCATTTTTCTCTGTTTATTTTCACCTAAGATCACAAAACACCATGCACCGCAAGAACGAATTCAATGCCTCCGTGAACCGAAATTTTCTAAAAATATTTTTCTAAAGCCACGACGGCGGAAATGAATCGTCTGCTGCACAGTCAGAGTGCGACAATTGGGCTTATTTTAAATTGAGATTTGGTGGAATGTGATTGCATTTTTCATTTCATACATTTCTTTCATAAATATCTCTAAATTCTACCGTGATTACTTCTTATTTTTTTCTGAGTTACTATTATAGTGTAATACCATTTTAGAATTAAAATTGCAATTTTTTCCCAATTCTTAATTTTTGTTAAAATTAAATTTATTAAATTTCACATTTCAAAAGTAAGCTCAACTGAGAACTTCTACCCAATAGTCTGGGACTTAGTGTTCAAGCCCATTCTTTAAAACAATTAGGGACTAATTATAAGCAATAATATTTAGTTTATTTTATAGGTTGTCCGTTGGAAAGAATTAAACAATTTTCTCGGCTTGCGAAGTCGGCTATGTGGCTGACAGTGTGTCTCTAATGACAATCAATGTTACAATTGATCGGAAAGAATGCAAGTGAAATTGATTTAGCGAGTATTTTATTTCATTGCATGCCGTTCCTGGCAAACATTTTCCATCGACCAAAGCTAATAAATATCGCGGTGCACATAAAATTCAAAGTAAAAAATTTATTCGATGAACAAAGTGGGAATGAGAGCAGCATAAACGAAGCGACAAGCTCTCGGCATCGGCGGAGGGCAGCAGACGACGCGTTTCTGCGCATGGACACAAGTTTATTGATGAAAATCGGGACCGTCTTGCGTTCTTTTAATCTTTGTTTGGGTTGTGATTTTTCGTGAGTTCTTCGCACGGGGAAAAGGACTGATCGATGCCATGATGTAAATAGTTTTTTGCCACTCCGCGACGGGGGACTTTATTTTTTAGTTAGTTTATTTTTTCGTGGACACGCTCGGCGAGGTCATTCGTCGAAACATTGAAAACGACCGTGACAAAAAAAGACGAGGAAAGAAAGGAAGACGAAAAAAATGGAATGCCCGCATTTGATGGAAAACGTGAAAATTGAAAGTGTTTTGGGGGACAAGGCGCAAGATGTGGGAAAGGATAAGGAGTGCGCAGGTAAACGGAGCTTGTGGCTGGCGTCACGAAGTGTCAGAGAGTTTCAAAAATCTGAAAAACAGTCTTCCACTGTCGAGAAACTGTTGAAAATGTTCCTAGTCCTTCGTTTCGTTGTTTGGCATTTAAATGGAAACGTCACGGGACAAATAGCGAAGAATATGTGATGCTCGCATTTGAAACCTTGTCCTAGGCCATTGCTCTCGTCAGCCCCGTGCTGTTTCAGGGGTAATTTCAAAATCATCCAATTCGGGCAGCTTTTTATTTAAATTAAAAAAACCATACCCTGGAACGTGTGTCGTATGAAATGCCCACCAGTAAGCGGGGCGTTTTGATGCTTTTCTTCCGTTTCGGAAAATCGATAAAAATTAAATTTGGCTTGGTCGTGCCCTTTTTGCAATTAGGAGCTTTGCAGACGTTTTGCTCTTGAATTAGAGCTCCTACCCAGATGACCTAAAAAAATTTGTTTCCCCTGCAGCTTATTTTTCATCAATCACCTTTAAGAACCATATAAATTATTATTTCCAGCCTGATATTATTTACACATCTGTTTGCAATCCAGTAAGTTAACTAATGACTGGAAGAACTTATCAAATACATACCAGCCCCAGAAAAAATCCAGAGACACCTTATGTGCAACACTAAATTATGAAAACATTTTACAATTTAGGAATTTCATGAAAAAAATGTTATTTTTTGAGTGAACCAACTGAGGTATAACAACAATGATTTTCAGTTGTATTTAACATCAAAGCAATTTAAATTACCTCTTACTGTACTTAACCATGATTATTTATTACTAACCTTCTGAATTCAAATTGATAACAATTTGAGAATTGTTCAAAATATTTGTGAAAAATTTGCTACATTGCTCCAATTGTCCAATTTCCAAATTGTTCCAAACACCGCATTAATATTTTACACTAAGAGTAAGTCTGAAATGCACATTTATTACTCATTATTTTTACAATTAATTCCAAGTATCACATATATGGTGGACATTTTTTTGCAAATATAGCAAAAGAAACAATGGTATTTAATAATGTGAAAGGGATGATTTTTTGACCTTAAATTAAAAACCAGTTAACTTACTTTGGTTTAATTTAGTTGAGGTGTAAATGCTAAGTAATGGGTGAACTGGTCTCTTCTTGAAGAGTATCAGTTTTGTTATATATTGAGCAATTTAATACACCATGTCCTTGTTATTTGTAAAATGAGAGCAATGACACAACTACTAATTAAATTAAATGTTATTACATTGTTAATTTAACATTACTATTATAATAGGTACCTTTTAAGGTTTGTAAACAACACTGACTTAGTTTGAGTTTAGTTTGATTTAGCAATGATTTTGCTCACATTTATTGATTAAGAGCAAACATTATTTATGCATTTATATACAGTGTAGTATGAGAAAAGTAATATATCAACTTTAATGTGGAGTATGACAATAAGTATGTGGATGCAACTATTAATGGTATGGAAAAAAGAACAAAGGTGTGTGACCAAAATCGACCTGTGAAACAGTCAAAATGGCGGTGAGCCGTTATGTTAACCCTCCAGTCTGATGCATAATTTACCCTTTGTATGGGTGGATTAAGTGAGAGAGAGAATATTGTTTAAAGGTGATTCATATTGCGCAATTACTCATTTTAGGTTTTCATGATTGTTCATGGCAAATAATTTAAGTTTGTCGTACGGGATGATTTTCGTTGGGATTCCCTGAAATTATAAAAAGTCGTGGCGACTAAGTCGTAATATGAAACCGCAGTCGTTGCGCATACAAGTTATCGAGTCGTACATGAACCATCGATCGATCGACTTAAACTTTATTTAATGCATCATTAGGCAAACTTAATGGTTGGAATGTCGGTGCTTGAATTTCAGTTTTATTGATACTTAATTTTCTGATTCAGCTGTTATGGCAAACTCCAGTGTGCCAACCCAGGCAGCGGTGGATTCGGATTTGTTTAACTATCAACAATTAAGTAGTAGATAACGTGATACACGGTAATGATGCACCATTCTGACCTAGAATAATAATTTTAATATTGTATGTGAAGACCAGTACTTCTACGTAGAAATGCTAAATAACTTGGGTATTGTATTTGTCAAAACGAAGAAGCAACAGGAAGGGCAAACCCGTGACATGAGGCTAAGTAAATAGGACTAGTAAACCGACGGGTGCTTACTGACCGCACCCTGGGCTGAACGTCAGAAGGTGATGATTGATTAAAAGAAGATTAGAAGAATAGGACAAATTGCGGAAGACTACAATAACAAATTTCGGGCAAAATGTCCATGGAAGCCCTGGCTTTTGTTCGTTTTGCACCGGCTCCTAATCGAAGTTTTGGTACTAATGTCGGCTTGGGTGTCCTCCAATTGAACTTCACATTCCTAAAACATTTTCGAAAACTGAAGAAGGAGAAACTGGCAGTTTAGTATAGTCTGACTAATTTGGAATTCAAAATTAGACTGGTAAAGTTGTAACAATCAATGAAAAAACAATGTGCTGCAGACTTCAGAAAACAAAAAGATTCCAAGAAACTAGTCGGCCACATGAATTAAAAAACATAGGTTTAAAAAAAGCTCAGGTAACTATTTACGCAGTATATCTGATAAGTAAGTGAAACGTAGAAGAAATGAAAAAGAAGTTAAGAAAGTCCAAGAAATGCGAGAAAGAAAGATGGAAGGGAAGGAAAAAGACATGGAAAAAGAAGAGCAAGAAGCTGAAAATGGTGATGACGAGGAACTCTGGTTGCCTGAGTTTATTACAACAGGTCAAGGTTCTTTGGTAGATGCTTGGTCTCGGGTTCATTGGTTCTTTTTTCTTCGGTCTTCATTTAATGATCGTTATAGTTGTTTTAGCAAGGCCCACATTTGCTGGTATTTGTGAATATTTTATTTTCAAGGTGAAAATAATACTATTAATGTATTGTTAAATAATTCCGAGGCAGGAGACACTAGGACGGTACCGAATAGCGCGCATTGAACTGTCAAAACCCGTGAAACTCGAGGGCTTTGCCCCACCTGAGCCCATGGTTTAGCCGAAATAAGTTGAGTTCCTCTGGGTGCACGACCGTAGGCTTCATATTTGGTAGACGTGTGACGACTGTGAAATACACATCCTGCGTTATGCTTTTGCCTTACTCGGTGGGCTCGTGAAATTTAACGAGCCCCGTTCACCGCGGCTTATCCCTAAATTGCTTTTTCTGTTTTTCAGCCAAATGTCAGTTCTTTGGGGTGACTACTTTTCAACTGTATTCCAGGTTCATGTACCCACACCAAAAATTCAATTTAGTGAGGTCGTTTAGTCGTTCATTGAAACAGAAATTAACAGAGACGTAAATTAACGAACAAAAAATAGTGTTGCCTCAGATGTTACTCTGTGGTTTGTTGTAGCTGCACCATTCTAAGACTCTGGTGCTGGACTTCGTTATTCTGTCGAACTAAAAAAACTGTTGTTCACTCTGGAAATGCTTAACTACATCTAATGTAGTGCATAAAACCGTTCCGTTGAGGCAGAAGACTCACGTCGAGAGTATCTGACAATATTATAAAACATCTATCTTTGGGTTAGCTCTTAATTGCAGTTGGGTTGGTTTGAGTTGAAGATGATGAATGAGGCTTTTTTCATCAATGCGTTCTCTGCCACAAATATTCTTCTGATAATTATGCTTCGAAAGGTGTGCGTACCGCTCGCGGTTTTAACTCCTGAGTTCTCTTAAAAGTAAGATCTTTCCAACGGGTCAGTACACAATTTTTTCTCCTGTTTCAGTGTGTTCCAATACAATTAATCCATGGCTGTGTTTATACTGTGGGCTCATACATTGCGGGAGATACGTCAACGGCCACGCAATGGAACATTCGAATAAGGCAAAACAACATTGTGTATGCATGGATATAGAAAATTATGGGGTTTTTTGGTAGGTATAAATTTATAATAAATTATTTAAGGGAGGTCCTATTAAATATATATTACAAAATTGACACATATGCCAAAGAGTCGTGCAATACTTTAAAAATATACAACTACGTCCTCAAAAAAAGAATTCTTTTTACCTATGTGTTTTATGCATATGTTTCAGTTATGTGTGCGATGAGTATGTAAATAATGCATCAGAGAACAAAGAAATCATTAGAGTTCGTCAGATATTAAGGAATCGTAACGAATCAGAAACTGATCCTCTGGTGTTGGGCGACGACAATGCGGTCGACTTTAACAGTTCCTCCATGTCGAATTCGTTACTCGACGACGACCAAGTATCTTGGAAGTCTGGCAATTCTGACTCTCTAGGAAAGGAAACGCAAGAAAATTCTAGGTCCCTAAGACCGCGCTCACGGAAACGGTGAGTACTGGGAGACGATGGACTTACGTGGTATAAAAAATACTTTAAGTTCAAAAATGCTAGTGCATGAATGAAACCTGAATGTTTGACTTTCAGATCTCATTCGAACGACAGCGGTAGTGAAAATACAACGGGCAAGATACATTGTACCAGGCCTAGACCATCGAGAGAAAAGAAGACTCCATTAGTTGGTCTTCGTAATCTTGGGAACACATGTTTCATGAACGCCGTTTTACAATCTCTTAGGTACGTAGTCATTGTACTGATCTACCGATATATCAATGGTACCCAAGAGTCCTAGTACGTAAGTCGGTATTTAAGGTAATGGGTTTTCCTTCAAAGTTGTTTACATCGATATTGTCATTCGCCTCGCTTTTCTTTATAACCACGTCCTTTCAATAATCTAAATGTTTTCTTCGCTTGTTTTACTTTCAGTAACATTCCCCTTGCTTTCTCACGTCCTTCGACGTCCTTCTCATAAGTCCTTCGACACCTAATTTTAGAAATATATAGCTGGTGCACGAATTTTACCTTTCAAATATAATTAATGCGATATCGTTCAAACTCACTTCTCACGATTTAAATGTGAAATTTAATTCCGTTTTTCAGTAATATTCAGGAATTCTGCCTGTATTTCAAACAACTTCCGTCACTTGGACGTCACACAAACGGTCGAAAGGTTTACCATTCGACGCGTAGCATTAAAGAAATCAGCGACGAACTCATTGCCGAAGAACTTCGGAAAGTTCTTATAAGTTTGAATCAGGGTGATAGCAAAGAAGCCATTTCGCCAAATGAACTATTTTCGGCTATTTGGAAAGTGGTGCCCCGTTTTAGGTAAGTTTCAAATTTTTCTTTGATTAATTGTGATTGAAGACTACTGTTCTGGAAGGTTTAGCAGCTTGTGTATTTACAAAGTACTTTTGTATTTATGAATTCTATGAAAGATTATTTATTACTTTGCTCCATATAGGGGTTACCAGCAGCAAGATGCTCATGAATTTCTCCGTTACATGCTCGACAGACTGCACACGGAGTTACTTAGTTTATTGCCAGATGACACTTTGCGGGACAGTCAGTATATTTCATTAGATCACAAAGGTGAGGATTGTGCATCTTTCTATCAGCACATGACTGTCTATTAAACAGAGTTCCATTTTAATCGACAGTATTTGACAATATGGTTTTCAGGTCGGTCGTCGATAGTTACTTCCGTTTTTGGGGGTACCTTGCAGAGCGAGGTTCGCTGTTTGAACTGCTTAACGGAATCTAAGAAGCATGACCCGTTCCTAGATTTATCATTAGATATACCTGAAAAATACTTATACAGTCAAAAGAAAACTAAAGACTTAGATGAGACTTTGCCACCGTGCACCATTGCTGGTATGTTTAACGTTTAATTTTTGGCTTGCATCGGCCGCTTGTATCCACCCTAACTTGAACCTTCTGATCGCATTAGACCATTACATTGTTTTATTTAAATGGGAACTTCCATTATAAAACTTTCTGTACGTTTTTTTTTCAAATTCATTCCCATCATGGTGTCCCGTTTTATCACAGGAACACTTAGATTTAATTTTTTTGTTTATAGATTGTTTGACTAGCTTTGTTGAAGTGGAAGAACTGGCAGAAACAGAGTTATATTATTGCAATAATTGTAAGAGCAAACAAAGGTCCACCAAACGGTTTTGGATCAGGAGACTGCCAAACGTAAGCGCTTGACGAATTATTTTACTGTCTCTTAGTTTTATATTTAGAAATGATTCGTATTACATTTTGTCCGAGTCTTTCTGAAACACTTAGTTTCACATTTGCTATCGGTTACATGAAGGTTGCCTTTATGATAATGTGATGTGATGAAACTAATTGAATATAATTTTAAACAGGACCATAACAACAAATTAAAATGAATTTAACCGTATTAGAGGTAGAGAGTTAGAGTAATTAAAATTATTAATGCAGTAAATCATACACTTTAAAATTAAACATTTTCAAAGAGACATTGTAGTAATTATAGCTCCGGTACATAACAAGGCATGAATAGAGTAGAATAAGTGATATTTTAAGGGATACGTTACTCACTGTGGAGTTAGGTTGTAACCGTAAACCTTTACAAATTTTACAATAATATTCACAGGTTTTATGTCTTCATCTGAAAAGGTTTCGGTGGAATACGCATTTTCGCACAAAAATTGACACAGAAATTGTTTTTCCAACAACGGCCCTAGATATGTCACAGTTCGTATTGAGTAACATTCACGAGACACGACAGAGCGGTGCAGGTACCAACTTATATGATCTGGCTGCTGTCATTGTTCACCACGGCTCCGGGTAAGGACCTTATTATACTTGGTATACAACCGGTGATGATAGACGACACTAATCAAATGGCTCTTTCAGGGTCGGATGCGGACACTACACGGCATTCGCAATTAACGATGGCGAATGGTTTCATTTCAACGACAGCACGGTGCGTCCCACGGGTCAAGCGACAGTGGCCAAATGCAAACCTTACATTCTATTTTATATAAGAAGGGAATTCACTTTGCCCCGGGTGCAGAGCTCATGATATTCCGGTGACCTACGGTGGCTCCGACGTTTTCTGATACCCGAAACCTGTTTGTCCGCGTACCCAGCTGCCAATGAGGTGATTTATGCGGAGGTACTTTCCAGTTCCCGGTTGCGATCCTGGCAAAGGGTACAAACACAAACGTGTAACCGACACACTCAAGCAACTTACGCACATACAAACATAAAAAGTACCAGGCACCTACCTTCGAGTTTGAATGTTTCTGTAATCCTGTCGCAGTGGGATGAGTGATTAATCGTCCTTTATACTAGGCTTCATTACGTTTTAATTTTAAATTGGTAATTAATTATTTAAAAATAATAAAAGAAACCTAATTATTAAATTTAAAAAAAAATTTCAGGAACAAACGGAACAGCTATTATCCGTACGGCTTGATTGTTTGCACTAGGGAACGGCTTTCTTACTCCAGGCTAGGGTTGAACTATTAATTTCAAGTACAAGATAGACAGGGATTGTTTCTCTAAAATATAATTTCAACTCGCAACAAAACAAAACGCAATATTTTGCCTGACTGTTGGCCACAGTCTGACATCCACCGAATGTTTTCATTCCCATTGTGGGGAAAGTAGAACCCGTGAACCTGGGATTGACGACTGTCATTTTCAGATGATCAAAACACGATGAACTGGTCGGTAACTCATTTTTCAGATACAGGAGTTACATCCGTATTGGAAGTTGCTTGTAGCATTCATACAGACCAAGTTTCGGTTAGTGATATGTAAAACTACGAATATTAGGCGGGTATTAGATTTGTACCCTTAATTAGGTACGCCAACTTATTGAATGGTTCCTGTGCACGTCTTAGCATCGATGAAACACGAATTCTGATTTCATCAACATTCCACGATTCACTGGCATAAAAAACTATTAACAGGCACAGAACTTTCCCAAGAAGTATTTCTCAGGTACAATAAATTCCAAAGGAAGTGGATGAGGGGACCGCATCAAAGTTTTTGTTGGTGGATAAAACACAATGTTCGGCGAAAATTTTGTAGTTACTTAGGGCAGTCACCCTGAAAAAAGGGATTGACTGAGTTGATCAGCAAGTAGGCGATTGCACACTAATGCCAATCGCTTAAAACGAAAAGTAATACTTTCATGTTCAACGCTATGTGGACCGAGACTGTTCTATCGGGCTAGCCCAATTCTCTTGTGAGACGAAATACATAAAAATTTACATGTCGTACATAGAAAACAAGTTGAGGGGGGCGCACATGCCCAAACTCACGGCTCAAGGCGTAAAGCGACCCGCATGTTGCTGCTGTTGGTCGAATATTTTAATTTCTTTTGTATTTCTCTTATTTTTCTATTTGCAATTTCTAGTGATTGATTTTTAACTTTTAATTTTTTATTATTTTATTTTGTCCGAAAATAAATCCTTAAGTATGTAAACTGTATGTCTCTTTTCATGTCTTGTTAATCACCTGTCAAAACGAATCTGCAGGCCTTGTCGTTCGTCTGTTATTTAGATTTCTGGGTTTTTTAATAATCCGCAATCAAAAGTTTTTAATTTGTCTGTATATTTCCTCATTTCGTGCCTTTGAAACGTCACTTTCTCGTACATCATGTTAAATGTACACTCAAAATAATGTTTCACGAGAAATAAATTTTATTACCTATGGTGGTACCCGCGATAGTGACAACTTTTGAATCTTGCGCTTGAATTTTTTTTGTTCGAATTTTCTGATCACCAAAGCCTACCTTTTTAATTATCAGTTCCACTCAGATGTCTTATACATGTTTCAAATGTTTTTAAACATCCATTTTGAAGTGTACATGTTCTCAATCTGACGAAAGTCGTGACATCTAGTCACCACAAATTTTTACGTATTTTACATTTTGTTTAATTCTTGATTAAAAGATTCAACGCTCGAGAATTGCTTGAAAATCATGTGGAAAGACAAAAAGAAACTAGATGATGGAGACCTGACAATGGATGGTAGAGAGAGAATTAAAAAATACAAGGGAGACGTGTACGGCATTGCAGTGTCTGTCAGTCGTCTGAGATTTACTGTGCATATGAGCCTGCTGGAAATACCAAGTGGACAAGTAGGAACCAATATATTGGACACACAATACAAGTTCAACAGAAGTTGGCGCGACAGCCGCGATCATATTTATTGGGCTTCATTTTCTACATTTGGAGTGAGGCATTTCACAAAGATCATATGTGCGGCCCTGTGTTGGTGAGGTGTTGAGTCGACCCTAGCCAGTGACCCGAGCAAGGACGCCTTCCAATTGCCAAATTTCAATTCGATGTGCAGCCACTCATTTTGATGTGGCAGAAGCGGAACCTGAAGTCAGGCAGAAGAGACTTATCAGACGTTTATAGAAGTTCTGGAAACAGTCACTCTTCCGCAGTTTGATCAGAGTCACGGAAGATGTTCTGTCGTGCTCAAAGAGGGCCGTGCTGCGGAAAAGCTCTGCCGGAAAATTGATCTTCTCGCCTTTTTTGCCTTTTCTTCCGCCATTTTTCTCTCTCGAATTCTTCACGATGAGCCATTGCGATCCTCCGGATTTGTGATTGGTGCCTCTCCCTTTTCTCGTCAAAAATATACTAACATTAGCCGATTCTTTTTCTTCCCTTGACCTAACCATGGAGACGTCTTCCGATAATGAACAATTGCTACTCTTCAAGTTTGACTTGGTCGTTTCTGTCTCCGGCAGGGTCTCCGTTTCCGTCTTGGAAGACACCTGCTGCAGCATGTCTTCAGTTGTTGTGGAATACTTTATACTCTCTGAACTAGATGTGTCACGAGCTGTACTTTCCATAATTGTTTTTGACCGGTTGGTCGACGTTCCTTCTCCCCATCGCGGAGAAATTATCCTTTCACAAATTGTCGTTATTTCGTTTCTGACGCTGTCTGCTCGTTCAGCTTGAGCTTCTTCCATTGATTCAGTACTCATTGATTTTTTCATGTAGCTACTCAGCAGAAACGTTTCCGGGCTCTCACTGTAGGCTTCTTTCGCAATGGGAGATTTGCAATCTGTCCACAGCTGTCTTTGAATCTTATTCTCCTTGGGCCTTTTGGTATCCGTCAGTTGACAGAAGGGAAATTCTTCTTTTGGGTTCACATCACCGTCTCCGTGGTCTTTCGGTTTTTCTGACTCTGTTATGACATATTTACCTAAAATTTGATGTTTTTCTGCATTTTTAACTTTTTCGGTCCCTAAAATTGATTGCCTTTTGACAATCAAATTCAGGGTCCCATGGGAACCTCTCAAAAAGAAATTCATTCGTACAAATACAAATGGTCTACCTTCAACCTGAAATTTTTAACAGACTCACCAAGATTACAACAGGTGACATCACCAAATTCTCCTATCCATAAATTGTTTCTGTCGTCTAGGACATCGACATAAAAAGTTTCCTTTGAGTGTTGGGCAACTTTCGAATTTTCATCCTTTGGAGTCACATTTTCTGCAATTAATTCACCTGATTGAATGCAACTAAAAACATTTGTCACTTCTTACACGGACACTTCTTACCTGTTTGCACTTCCCTTTTGATACCCCCCTCCATGTTCTCGATGATAATACCACTCTTTTTCAGCATTCTTTTTGCACTCTCTTCGGTTTCTATGATTCTACGTGATAGGGTGAAAGAGTCGTGTTCATGGCCATCAGAGCAATCCCCGTCACTGTCGTCCTCACTGTCACCATCATTTTCGTTATCTCGTAACGGGTATGTCGCAGTTGTTTTTGGTGTCGTTTTGATAAGTCTGCACGACTTTCGCAGCCTCATACTTGGAAATATTATTGAGGACTTGCCACTGCCGTCGCTGCCTCCATCAAAGGCTTCTATGAGGTCGTTCCAGAGCTCTTCTTCCAGGGTTGCCTTGTCCCTTTTCCACTCTTCAGGGTCTTCTGACCCAACACTTGGCAGGCTTCTATCTGTCTTACTGGATCCTTTTGTCTCTTTGCTCTCCTGTTGTTTGTCACCCTCCACCACATGATCCTCGAATACTTCCCTACATGAATTTACAGGTCGTGAGAGGGATGCAGCAGACGATCTCGTTGTCTGATTTCCTTTTATTCCACTTTCTTTTACCGAGGGTATTTTATGGTTCGAACTTCTGGCACTGTTGGGAACTGTTTTGCTGTTACTTCCCTTCCTTCCTACGTTTTGGTTTATATCGTTGCAAATAGTGTCGTTGTAAATAGTGTCGTCACAACTTCTGTTGGTGGTATTTTCTTTTTCTAAATGTTCATGACTTTCGCCGAAATCCTTTTTACCCTTTGGTATGGAACAATGAAATTGTACTGTTTGTTCTCTTGCAGACGACACTTTGCTCGAACAGGGTGACGTTGATTGTGAGCATGTTCTCGATAAAAATTCTGTCTTATTGGTTTTACTACTTTTATTACTATTATAGGTCTGGCTAATTTTTATTTCGTCGTTTTCTTTTATTGGTGACCTTTTGAAGACATCTTTACCTGATTTACTGCGACTACTATGACTCCCCATCTTGTTCAAACCGTTTTCGGAAATATTTTCATTATACGTCAAAGACTTTCTAGGTGGATTTGTGTTTTCCGTCCTTTCATTGTTGGAAGTTCGGTGAACTGTATTTTTATGTTCCATTACTTCGCTTTTCTTACCTGATTTCGTAATATTCCTAGAGGATGATTTGTTACCATTTAGGTGTTCGTTTGATGACCCGGGTCTCGAAACTGTTACTTCCTCACATCTGTGTGAGTACTCCAGTTTTTCAAGACTTTTTGGAAATTTTGGACTGTTAACCGACACAGAAAAACATAAATTGGGTTCACAGTTACATTTTGGACTTTGGGACCAGCATTCAGCTTCTTTGTCTTGAAGTTGATTGCTGTCGTCAGAAATTTCACTGTTGCCACTTCGATTCTCGGTAATTTGGGAAAGCAACACCTCTCTGACTATTTCTGTTTTTGTGTCGACCGAAAGGGTGAATTTCCTTTCATCTTCTCGGTCACTCGTGTCTTCCAATTTCTTCCGGCAATCCTGTTGATTTTGACTTTCATTTTTTTGGGAAGCTTTTTTGGGTCTACCCTTCGCCGAGTAACAAATTACTTCTTTTTGATAGATGGACTTTACGTTTGGGTTTGTTTCCTCAGGAACTTGTGTACTTTTTTTCGAGCTGTTTATTTTTTCATCTGAAGATTTTGCTTCTTCCAATATGGATGACAATGATGAAGACGACGAGTGGGAGGAAGTGTTGCCATCTTCTGGATTTTCCCAAGCGGATGCTGTAGTATTCGGTGTTTTGACGTCTTCCACATTCAGACTTCTTTCGGAGTCTTTGCAAAAGTTGAGTCTGAACTTTGGACTGTCCACATGGTATCTGCTCGATCTGCTGCTTCTACTCCTGGCATCGTCAGATCTGTAGGAGGTCAACTCGCTTTTTCTTGGACTTGTACCGGCTTCTTCATTAAGGTTCAGGTTCAGTTTAAGATTCTCCGGTAGTTTCGGACTCTCATTTTCTCCACCTGGACTTTCCAGCCAGATGGATGGCATCTTATGCTCGTTAGCCGAGGTCTGTTCGTTCTCCAAACTTTCGCTCAATCCAATGACGGTTTTTGCACTTTTTGGGGTCATTCCGGTGCTCTCGTTTGAAAATTCAAATCTGACATTTCGGTTACACCTTTCGGAGCAACTACCGTTTTTGCTTTTCCCCAAAGACTCAGGTATAGAAAATAATTTTTTTGACGTAGGGTCCGACATGAAGCTTGAGGGCTTGTCACGTGCTGTTGGCAGGGGCGTCGTATTCTCCTCGATGTCTTCAGGACATTCTTTGTTCAGCTCAGTTACGGGACACAATGCAATATCTGTAAATAAAGGTTCATCCTCTGGCACTGTAGCATCTTCATTCTTTGAAGTTGTCACTTCACAATCGTCCACACCTTTGTCTTTTATTTCTTCAATTTCTAGTATTTGTGACAGTTTCCTTGATGTTCTCCAGTAGTATGCGCTATCAGGGCTACCGATATAATTCGAATCGAGATTCTGAAAGTCTTCACTATCTGTTGCCATGTCTTCCATTCGATCAACATCGTTGGTCGTCTTGTCATCTAAAACAATTGCTCTCATTCTTCTACCCCGAAGGTCGGAGAAGAATGTCTCTAGAAATGTTTTGGACTCTAAATCTAATTCTATTTCCGGGGACAATTCTTCTGAGAAGTTGATACAACTTTCATTGACTTCCTCTACTTTTTCATCGTCTATTATGTTCAACTGGTTCTCGAGGTTGTTTATTTCTGATCCTGGAGATGAACTTCTGGAGCCTTTACTTCTTCTTCTCACTCTCGCCGGACTCTGCCTTCTATCAATGGTATATTCATTTACCCTAGGCTCTAATTCGATGTTCTCTTTGTTTTTGACCGACTGGAAGTACCTCCGTTTGATTTCTTCTATTTCTGTCACCACAGACCCGGCAGTTTGCTTCTTTGAATCTGCAGAATAAATTCGACTGCTTTTTGTTGTCGATTCCCTAACCGACTGCGATGGCATTTCATCATCGCTGTCGTCCCACGACGAAGGCCTTCGCCTGGGTTCCCCGAGCCTTGGAGACGCCGATAGAACGCGGATTTTGTTCTCCGAGCGAATTGGAAAATCTGTCACATTTGGCTGATCGTCCTCATGCTCCTCACTTTTACTGAATCCCTTTTTATTCATCTGTAAACAAAGAAAGTAACAATGCATTCCAAATTGTAATAGCAAGTTAAATTTATGAATCTGAAGTTGTGGAGTAGGAAATAAATTATACAAAAACAAAGTCTGTTGTTCATTAGATATTAGAATTAACAGGGGAAAAATAATATAAACGTAGTAAACTTAAACGAGTGGAATAATAACAATAAAACAAAATAAACACAGAAGAATAGCCACTATGACTAACATAAGTGCAGAAAGAAAAATTTGGCGATAGAAAAGAATAATAGAAAAGATGATAAAGCATATAGAACCCACGAAATAATTTTGTCATGAATATACATAAATACATGTAATATGAAATACATTACGATTGCGGATGTACAGTATTGTACAATAATTTCTATCTTTTGTAACAGAACAAACAAATTAATTTTTTTAGAAATAAAACTTGTGAACATTAGCAGCAATAGTTTATGGGTAGTGAGAGATGGCAAGGAAGACAGGAGACTCAAAAGAAACAAAAATAGCATAAATTACTTGGTCGCGGAAGTCCTGCAGTTGCTTTCTTATTCTCCTTTTAGATACCTAAAAACTAAGTGAACCACTACATTTAGACTTAAAAATTTGATTTAGACTTGGAACGGATTTGTTTGTAAACAGTTTGGTGTTCAAGTGGTGCCAACTCTTGATCCTGTAGGAAACGGAGTACCAATTGGGTTGACCCGCGTTCCAGAACAGGTACCGAAGGCTGTCCAAACTACGATGAACCTTTCCATTCACAGGAAGGACCAAAAGATTTCCCGTAGCATGCCAAAAGAATATAACTCAATTTTATTTGATTGAAATCGTTTGCTTTCATCCCTTTCCAAGGGGACTTGTTTTATCAAAAAGGTTTAGATTGTACCCGAAAACTTTCTCTAAAAAAAAGAAAGACTTTATTTATCTTACCTCATTATTTTCTTTGAAAGATTTATAGTGGAAACTTTTCTTAACTTTAGTTTTCCTCTTCTATTTTTCCGTTCCTTTATTCAACGAGGACTCAATATGATGCCATCTTTACTTTTTTGATTACACTCTGATGAATGCATTTTCTTATACGTGGAGATACTCTAAGCATTTAAACATTCGAATACATCAATCCCAATACCCTTTATTTTTATGTAGTACCTTAATGTTTTATACCTGACTATTTATTTTAATTTTTTGTTGTAAAATTTTTGTGTTTTCTCTTAAACTTTTTTCACACTGCTACCTGTAATTAGTTATAATTTTCTACATCATTTGGTTTTGTTTCTGTTTCACCTGTTTACACATTTAGCAGTTGGAAGAAAAATTAAAGGTATGATGAAACGGTACTTTCTTGAACAAGTTATTCACTTTCTGAAACGGAAAAGGGCTGCTTTAATTAAAATCCAATTAAGTCGTTCATGCTTAAAGAACACCTGTACAGAATAAGAACATTTTAAATTAATTTTATACACTTATTCACGCGTATATGTACCATAATTCATCTACTTGCATAGACGCAAGAACACCTATTGCTTTTATAATTAAATTGATTCTACTTTACTTTATGTAATTTCCCTAAACCGGATTGATTTAAATTGAGATAAATAAATTATAAAATAGTGTTTCGTTGGGAACTTTTCGCTTTCAAAACAAATGTCGAATTCATTTCTAATATAGAATGAATTAAATTTTTGTAACATTAGGGATTGGCGGTTGAGTTGCTAGTTAACCAATTATTGTTCAGATATACGTTGAATCAGGTTGAAGACATTTAAAGTCAACATTCAGGTTTTATTAGATATAGATGAAAGGGTTACGACGAATCCACGAAATGAATCCCTTCAAAATTGACATTAATAATTACAAAAGCGAGTTGCATTAATTGTAATTTTACATTCACAGCTTTTCATGGAAAATACTTTTGCGGAGTCAAAATTATATTGCCTAATAGGTTAATTACAGAAATATGTTGGCTATATTTGAAGAAATTAGGTTCTCTTAGTGGATGTCTGCTTCATTATGTACAAATACATGCTCTCACGATTCCATTTAAATTATTCCATATTTAATTACTTTTAAAGAAAAATTGGCCCTTGTCTAAGCCAAAATACAGTTGAATAATTTTTAGAACCACAGATATTAGCTGTAAACAAGTTCTAACTAACTATAAGGTAGAAATAAAAAAAATTGTTCCCCTACGTTCCCTATTATGCTATGTTGTCTCAAATCAATTAAGATTTTGAAATTGTCCTCATTGTATTTATTTATTTATTTAATTATTCCCCTCTTTTTCTACGTTCATCTTATTGTTCAGATTATTGCACATGGGTTAATTACGTTTTCTTTACTCGTATTCATTTTATTATTTATTGGTACCTATTTATAGATGGTTGCGGACAAAAATTTAATCTATAACTAAATTTTTATAAATCGAAAAAAGTAGACAATTGCTGTGTAACCGATGTTCCTTAGCCAAATTACAAGGCCCACAAGAGACGATTTCCCCTTTTTTACCTTTCTCAAGAACCTACCTGAAACTAATCGAAATGACCAGAAAACATCGATGTGAGAGCCGGTGTTCGAATCTGCTAAGTCATGTCAGATTGGGTGTTGTTTGACCACGCGATATTTGCATACTGGCGGCAAAAGAAAGAGAGGAAAAAACAGATGAATTTCTATCGATAAGTGTTTCTTGGCTTTTAGTTTTCGGTAGGTGAGGTGTTAGGGCGGCAGTAGAGACGTGACAGAAAGAAAGAAGGAGGCGGGCAACAGGTACGGTAGGTAGGTATCGAGGAAGGTACTTACTACACCCAACCGGAGTTCCCATCTAAAAAGCCAGCGCGTTCTCATAACATTTCACTTTAATATTAAAACACCGCTCGTAGCACTTTAGAAGAATCCCCCATGTCGGTATTCGCCAGAGCGCTGGAGAAAAGTTTTTCTCCTCTTCTGTTGGTACCCGAGTTACTCGTGTAACTGCCAGAAGTCTTCTCTCTTTCCATTTTCTACCTAAAGTGTGCCACAGGAGTGTGCCTCGGATTATACCCTGATTACGGTTTATTTGGCTTCATCCATCATCGTATTGTCCCCCGGAAAACCCCATAAATTGAAATATTCTGAGCCGGATTAAGCATGAAGCAATTAGACGTGGGTTTCCTTTGAGAAATCAATGTTTTTTGCTCTCCTCTCATCGCATTTTCTTGCAAATCTCCACTCCCAACCAATGAGGAATATCGTTTTACCACCTAACTGTCGTGTGCTGGTTGACTTCCAGTGCTACTATTCACCCGTTAACTGTAATGGAAGAAGGTATCAAAGTTAACAGTATTACCACCTCTTGACTGGGCATTTTCATGTCGAATTACAATCGAACTATTTGAAAAAGTATCGGTTTCACATAAATATAAATAAGTACATACAAAAATCTACCAACAATATAACTCTTCACGAGTTTGAGATTGGCCTGATGAGTGGTAAAACAAAGGCATACAACTTGCAGATTTTGTTCCCCTAGGAAATTCACCAAAGAATGGTATAAAGGATCTGTGATAGCCTGATGGTCTGATGAAATTAGAAGCGGAAAAGTGCTCAACCAACAAAAGTATTACACTATCTCAAACATTGCACGGGATTTATCAAGATGGCGGACGAAGAGATCTCACAAAGAAATTCACAGGTTCGGAAATTTTCAAGGCATCTCCTGCTTTTTCTATGGCCCCACCGACCTGAGAAACAACGGGCCTCGACGATGATTCGTTAAAATGGTTTAAGTTTATTGTAGATGATGGTAAAACATTAAAACAACTCCATGACGGACATTTTTCACCGGGTACCTATTAATTATCGTAGCCGACGTTCACCGCTACCTCCTTTCGGTATTCGGACGCCACTTAGGCTAATTTTAACTCATTAAAATTCCCGTCGTTAACAATTGTTTTCAATTAAATGATGAAATGAATTTCTTCTTCTCTTCTTTTGTGCCAATGTGCCATCACTTTTACAGAGAGTCACACATTCGGATTTGTCACAAGCCCGAAACTCCGAAACGTCGGCAGTTTCCTCAAACCTTCTCAAACCTCAAAGTTACATATAAATTGTTTTAAGTTGGAATTAAAACAAAACTGAAGTTGTTTGTACATGTAGATACAACCAAAAAGTTGAAAACCGCTCTTTGCGACCGAATTGCGATTTTTTAAACTTTCCGCACTACCTTGCATTATATTAAAATTTATATTTCCATTTAAAGAGACTCTACCTAATTTCGGACGGTCCCTTCAATCAGTGGTAGCTGTTGTTGAAATGCCTAGTGGATAATTTGGGTTTTTCCTATCTTATGACGTTCAAATTGGGACATACCTAAAGAGGTGCTGTGGTGGAAGTAGCAGTTCATATAACTCAAAAACTGAAGGCAAAATAAAATATGAACATATCATTGGACTCTCGGGAACTCTCGAAATATAAGCGTTTGTTTGGGTTTCCTCCAGGTTAAGCACCCAACCAATTTTACAGGAAGAAATCATAAGCTGGTTAAAATGAAATTTCTACAGTATTTTAATACTTGTAGGCCGATTTCGAGGTAGACATGAGAAAGTACAATCTGTTTACTAAAAGGAAAAAAATAAATATCTAGTCCTTATTGTGTTATTAATTTGTTCCATACATAAATCATTAAGTTTTCCAATGCCACACATCTAAATAGAAACATGATAATGTATTGCAATATTTTTATGCGGTATTATCAGTAGTAAGTTACAACTATTAAGAGTACAAAAATAAAATAATAAATTATAGCTACTAGAATGAGAGATTTTTAATCTTTATTAAAAATTAATGTTACAATCCCATGGTTCCCACTCTCGTTTAGTTACGTGTAAAATAAGGAGGTATACATTTATTTGGTAAATATAAATTAATAATTGTATTCAAATAATTAATTAAATTTACTTTTTTTTGGTCCACGAAAACAGCAATTGTTTATTACGTATTCATCTCTCTGAAAACGGCAGTACGCGAGTGCAGTACGGCAGTACTGAAACAGGTAGGGTGAGAGAGAGAGAGAGAGAACAGTTCTGGAATACTCACAAAAGGTTGAAGGCTCCAGGAAATAATTCAAAGGATGATGAAAATAATATTGAAGAGTCTAATCAAAACATTGATACGCCTTAATCCGGAATTAGGAGGGAGCTTAATGCGGAACGAGATGAAGAAGAAAAAAAGAAGGGAAAAACGCGGGAAAGCAGCAAATTTCCTCGAAAGGAGACCTAACCTCTGGGGCCATTTCCCCGAGGGCGGGGGTCTCTCTTTTCCTTTCAGGTATGCGTCAGGCACGAGCTGCCTCGGATTTGCGCCGGCTTTGTGCGAATTGCGTTATTAGTCGGTCCATTTAAACCAATCTCGTTGGCTTTTAAGATAATTGAGCCGTCATTATTATGAAACCGTTTCTTTTTCTTTCTCTTTTTAACGTCTCACTCCTTAAACGTGGCAATAGCGACGTGAAAAGAACGAGGAGGAACTGGCGACGGCCATTTTCCCCGCTCGCATAATGACCGTTTTGATTTATTACACCGCCCGATTCGGGTCGCCATTTACGTTTTCTTCTCTTTTTCACGTCATCATCATTTTGTACTCAAACACCTAATCGAATTCGATCCTGCTCGTGATGCTCTCGAAATGTAATTAAATTGCCATGTTAAGTAAAATCAGGGTCATCGAATATTTTTCATCGACTTAAATTGCCAAACTGTTAAGTCTCCTTTTCAACGGTTAGGACATAAACCCCGTTATTTTCATCATGTTTTTACGACTTCTGCAACCAAATGAAAATGGTTTTAATGCTTAATGTATTGAGAATTGTGTACCTTTTGCTTGTCTTTTTCTTGAGTTCACCATCATCGCAACCGGACCAGTAAATACGTGAAATTCAGTTTTTCTAGGGTTGACAGTCGTTCGTTTCGTCCTCGCAGAAGGCCCTTCTTTAACCTTCGCGGGAAAGAGAAGGGAAGGAAAATTCGTTGTCGCATCGAACAGGGACAGTTTCCACGATCTCCCAGTGCTTTCCGCTCCTGGTGGGCGGTGGAGATGAAAAAAGAAGGGAAAACAATTGCCCCGGGTCGTCGACGTTTTAAAATTTTCCGTTCCGAATCTGGAAAATTTAATGTCGCTCCGGCTTTTATTTTATTTTTGACACTTTGAAAGCTGTAATTGAGTTTTCCGGCCCGAAAAAAGCATTCGGTTTCTGGAACGTTCTAACTCCACGTTGCTACTCCGAAACTACTTTTTTTCTCTCTCTCTCTCCTTTTCGACGCCAACGGTGATGGTGTAGTTTGTTTCGAGATGTCAATATTGTAAATTTGCTAGGGAGAAAAGTTAGCAGCCTGACAAATTACTCAACTTGAGGAATAACAAAACTATCCGGAAATAATTAACTACTTTAAAATTAGAGAACCGTAGATCGCCGAAACGATCTCGAGCATAACTGAACTGTTTCTCAGATTAAACATAAAACCATAAAACATATATTTTAATATATTGCAAATCCAGACTTTTCTAAATTAACGGAATTTCCATTCCATTAACGACAAATGTACAACAATTATTTCCTATTTTATGTCCAATTTCATGACCACTTTGTCTCACCGTTAAAATTCCAAACAGCAAAAAATAATTTTCGTTTGTCAATTTTCAGGCGCATTTAAAACAAGTCACAAAGTAGCAAATCATATTAACAAGTATATGACACAATCCCAATGATTTTCCTGATGTTGTTGACTTTGAACCTAAACTTGGCACCAAAGAGCGGGCTTCAGGAGTCCTATTTGATTGAAATTTTGTTTTCTTTGCTTTCTGCAAAATACCAGTAATATTTACTGTGACTCATTTAAAGGAACACAAGTCACAAGGTTCTTTGAATCAAGTGCAATCGGTTTCGGTTAGTTTCAAGCACTTGATTAAACTTCAATTTTTTTTTCACAGCTTCTCTCTTTCTTCACTGTAATTTCTTGTCTGCTTTGTTTTCTGATATTTTGTGTGTGCTCTCATACAAATTCCTTGGAATTTACTCGATTTCGTTAAGTGTTTGAACAAAAAAATTATTGTAATTTTTTTTAATTTCTATTTATTTAAACCCCAAAAAGTTGTGCTTAATCGTATTGTTCTTTCGCATTGGGTTATTTTTATAATGTAATTGACCGTACAATTCCAATGCAATGGTATTTTTTCCTTGATGGGGTGTTCTAAACACTGGGATAGATGCTTTAAAATCCCTACCTAAAATCACTACACAATAGTTGAACAATTTGAATTTTTAGATGAGATTCTCGAGAAAATAAATGTTACAACAAAAATTTGCGAGTTATCCAAAAACCCTTGTGCAAATTTGAAGTAAAAATTTGTTCTTCTATGTAACTACTCAGAACTGATTTGTTTATTTTAGACATTCTTAGAGAAGAATTTTAAATTCCGAAGTCGTTTCAGTTTTTATTTCGTTAAATTTTGCTAGGAGAATGGTCTTTGAGAGTGTTTGCTCCGTAAACATGAAACCCATGAAGAATTCAGAGAGTTCGTTCAAAACGCTCTGGGTTTTTTTCCATAGAAAATTTCAAGTGGAAAGGGTTGTGTAAGGCAACTATTTCCAGGCATATATAGTTTGTTATTGATTATGTGCATTCACAGGCACATCAGTTTTTACATATGTGTCGTCAGATCTGTGACCTTAGATCCTCAGATGAATGGATACATCCTCCTTGCATTTATGGCATCTTGTCTAACTATTCGGCGTGTAGTTCTTCTTGTTCGGAGTTTAGAAGCAATCCTAAGAAATTAAAATACGTTTGAATTCCCTGTGAAATATATAAAAATTTGAGTTTGAAGGCGGAGTGAACTGCCCGATGTGGAAAATAAAAATTAAGCGATGTTTCCACAAGCATAAATTATATTACACAGTTAAATGTTTTATTCTGAGAGATGGAATGTAATACCTGTTGAGATTCATTTTGCATCGGTTGATGGCAGTGTGTGTTGACCCAGGTGTGGAATTAACAATTCTTCCACTAAAATAACACAATGTGGGATATTTAAAAGTCATCATAATAATCGTCTAGGTTGTTGCCATCGTAAGTTTCATAGAAACGGTTCTTCTTCGAATGTTTCAAGTAAAAGAAACGTAGACGGAGTAAAACATTTAAATTAGTCCCAGTCTTCGACATGTGGAGTCCCAAATCAAGGGGGCCCTGAGAGCCTCTTTGAAAGGGCCTTTCCACACGCATTCATAATTGCACACATGGAAAGATGACACCTGTAGCATCGTAGAAATGGAATGAACCAGTAATACTACTGATCTGTTAATAAATTGATCTCTTGCAGAAACTTATTTGAATTAAAAATTAGTTCGATCATCCTAGGATTTTAGTTGAACTTCTGTGGATCCGCACTCTTTTTTTCACGAAAAATCATTACTCTCTAAGGTATTCATTCTGTTTAGTGTTTTTTAACTTAGTCATTAGTAAAAGTCAGTTTCTTTAATTATTATTCTTTAATTAAAGCTTATTTTTTATTTTCTGAGTTAATGTTGTTTTATTTTAAGATAGTAAAACTTTTGTGAGTCAAACCATTTGGAACTTAACATCTGATAATTTTTGTAAAAGTAAAACTGTTTGTATTTCAAAACAGCGTCGTTTATTAAAATCTTTTAATTTCAAAAAACAAAAAGTAAATAAAAAAATAATCTTTGTTTATGAATAACTAAGTTACACCCAAAGTGCTCACTATAATTTTGTGGGTGCGTTTTTGTTTCTTTAAAATTACACGGTTGACTGGGTTGACGTGAGCCGAAAAAATGAAGAAAATCGTAACAAAATAAAAAATACAAAACGTGGAAATTTCATTTTAAGAATTAATGCGGTCATTACTTTTCTGTTACGACACGTAAAAACTTCATTTGGTAAATGTTTAAAAACATATATTAAGCCTTTTTTAGCATATATTTTCGATCAAAAATTGTTTCTGAATTGAGTCCATCTACAAGTTTTAAGTGAGTGATGGTCAAATTACAATTGGATCGTCGATACTATTCCGGTATTCTTTAAAGCCCTACATTCGAACAAATGTGTTCTTAGTACCTAGAAGAATCTTTTATTTATTTACACGTACGATGTAATGAGGAATAACCTGTTTTATTAACGTAATTTATATATACATATTTCATATAGATTTAAGTTTAGTTACAAAATATTTGAGGTAAATTTGTCTGGGAAAATGGAAATTCTACTTGGCAGATCCACACCACACACCACACTAATCGAGTAATAAAGAGTGCTACATTCTTCTCAACTGTGAGCATCACTTGAAATAAGAGAAAACCTGATACCAATGTCCTGAATAATAAAACGTAACGTTACTAATATTATTAATACTAGTAATATACCTAAGTCTCGGGTTTAATTGGGGGAAATGACAAATCCAGGCAGAGCGGCTAAATTTGGTCTTACATATATGTACCAGAGGTCCAAAAGTTGCTTCACTACAATAAATTCCTTTTCTCGAGGAAAATGAAACACCTTAGTAGGTTCTCTAAATAAGTAATAAGTAAAAATAAAATGACATCTTTGCGATTTAGAATCATGCCTCAGACATAAAATACAAATTTGGTTTAGAGAAAAATATGAAAATATTAATGTGGTAAGACACTTTGTGGTGGAAGCTGGTTGAAAGAAGAAAAGTATTAACATCCCAGTTGTTAACGCAAAAACGTAACACAATATTTAAAATATGTTAAAAGAACAAATTCGTACAATACAATACATAGAATTTCATTTTTTCAATTAGCAGGTGGTAGAATAATGGTACAGTATCAGTACTTGCACCGGAATTGCACGGAATTCAACTGATTTCATCTAGTCCAGTGAACTGTAAAACCAATGATATATGAAAAATCTACTTTAATGGAAATCATGTAAAGTACTCAAATATAAAAAGTACTTATTACTAATAATAAACTACCAAAGACATTAAAGAATTACGCAATGAATATAAAAAATTATATAACAATCAGATGAAGAAGAGTGTTATATAAATTTATTGTGTAGAAATTATGTAAGACTGCCATTAAAATAAAACTGAACGAAAATGAATTGATTGTGTCAGTGTTTTATGAGCAGTCTACAATTTATTAGATTATATATTAGTTTTAGAATTATTAGATATATTAGTTTAGAAACGACATTAAGTTAAAAATGTCAAAGCTAAAATTTCTATATAATTCAAAGAGAAATGTCTCAAATTTAAATTTATTTCTTCTTTCCTCTCTGAGGACACAAATCCAGTTATTTTTTTAAAAAATCTGTGCCTCCCCACAAGAATCAATGTTACTTGTGCGAAATCGACCATCAAAATTAAGATTTTTTTATATAATAAAATTCAAGGGGGCGTAATGAAGGGGGCGCCCATTGAAAGGTGTCGTACTAGGGAAGTATTCTCCAAGGAGAGGTACTAATTTCAGGAGTAGATGCAACAGATGGTAAATCAAGGAGCAGGACAAAGAAAAGGTGAGAAGAAAAAGGTCAAAAAGTCATGACACAGTCGTCGAGTACTCGTCTCACTCAACGGGCTCGGGTACCTCCACGGGTACCTCGTCGGCCATCTTTTCCTTTCGGCATTCCATCATGAGGAATGACATGAGCATTTTTCAGATGATATTATACTCCTTTCGGAATGGAGTTTTGTTGTTTTTAGCTTTTAACTATATTATATATAAAATGCAGTTTTTGTGTTGTCATCTCTTTTTCACGGCCGACCGTTTCGTTTCATTTTTTTTTAACTTGTACTCTTTCGCCTTTCATCAAATTCCCTTTGAATTTGAAAAGGCCAGGGTAACTCGATTCTCACCTCTTCTGGTTTAAAAGTCCAATCAAATTTTAACAATGTCCCTTTTCATTATCGACTCTGTTTGCATCATGACGCGAGGTGTTTGATGCATTGCAATCGCTTTACTTGATGTTTCTGTTTCCTTAAATGGAGACACCAACAGATATTAGACACTTCCGGTGACGGAGTAGACGGATATGGGGGGGGGGGCAAACAGAGAGAGAGAGAGAGAGAGAGAGAGGTGGACGAGTACGAAGGGAGCAGGAAGAGAATGTGAAAAACATTATTGTTTGATGAAAATCTAAATAGAAGAAAATATTTGAAAATCAAACAGAAGAAGCAGAGACGGATAAGAGAAAAAGACAAAAAGGCCTTTGGGCTTGGCCACTTGACCACCAGGAAGTACAAAGACTCTGATTGTTTTGCTCTTGATGGCCGCTTTACTCTCGTCTTTAAAATAACAAAACCCAACCGAAATAACAGTTTTAAAGGTGTGTTTCTTTCCTTTTCTTAAAATACCGTGAGGGAAAGCGCCAACAGATGTTCTACCTCCTCGGGCACAGGTAGGACTGCAGTCACAGCCTGCGTTCCTTCCTCAACGTAATTCTACAAAATTTCAGGAAATTTATTCCATCTTTTGTTATCATCACTTGTATGTTATCTAAAGTTGTTCTCGGCCAGTTTCCATGTTCATTTCAGTCAGGTGAAAATACAAACTCTTCTACTAGCCATTTATATTTTATATATATATATATATATATATATATATACATATATATATTATTTGGAAAAATTATCTTCAAACTCATTTCCCCAAGTTTCAGATAATTTTGTACTTTGATTATTAATAAATAAGTGAAATGTCTTGTACCATCGTTTCCGTCCCACTATGAATGAGGATTTAGTTGTGGAGAAAATTTACTTCATTTTCTATTATTAGTTCTTCACAGGCTTCATCAAACTTCTGCTCTAGTCTCCACTAGTCTATCTATAATTCACGTTTCTGCACAATTCAATATCTCTATTAATTATTTGGTATTTTATTTACTTCGCCCACTTGCAGTACTTCTTCAGCCTCCTGTCTGTGCGGGTGTAACTTGGTTCGGGTGAATTTTATGAATGATTCTAACAGGACATTCTTGACAACGGGCCAACACAGTTTTGATAAATGTCCTAAAATCCCTAAAGTATGAAATATGCTCCTGTGATTTTTGTATCATATTACGCCGCAATAAATTGAAAGGATAGATAAAACACATGAGCATGAGTGGAAGAGTGATGATAGCACTGCCAGAGCGAGAGGAAGGGATGAAGAGTCTCCAAGGATAGTTCAAACAAAAAATGCACCTTAAGTGGTTGGAAAAAGTGTTGAAGAATCCGTTGTAATGTATACCAGAGGTATCAGGCATTGACAACGGTTGACAAATATTTACATAACACATTCAGTAGGAACCACATACCGTGGTATTGGAGAAACACTTGGGCCTGACATGTCTCACCGTCTCAACGCCCAATTCCCGGCCTTCCCCCAGATGAACAAGTATCAAATTTCCTAGGTGGGAGGCTATAAGAAGAGAAAGGTGTGATTAATGCATAAATAAAAGTAAAACTAAAATGAGGTATCATAGCAAAGCTGGGAGGCTTTTGGGTGTCCTGTGTAAACTCCTATGCATTGAGCCAGCCTTCTGTGTTTGCTTAATTTCACACCAGGTACTTCAAAGTACCTCGCGCCGCTTACAAACTGACAGACACTACATAACTTTTGTTATTTAAAACGCTTCCATGTTGCACAACTACTTCTTTCTCCCAATTTTCACTGAATGTGGTACGGTGCCATGTATAAAACCTTTCCTGATATCGATCATACAAATTTGTAAACGTGTATAATGAGTAATTAAGTGAAATTTAAGTGAAAGGTGCCAGATGCTAAACTTTTTATTTAAATTTCGCCTACGGCTAAGTATAATGACGGCATTACGGTACGGCTAATCAAGTACTTAGTAATTAATAATCGGCCTAAGTGGCCCGAAAATTGGTTTAAGGGAAGTACAAAAGGTAGTACCTGCCGCAGTTGTCTCAGTAAAAGTAGTTCAATCATACATAAATAAAAGTCGCGGCCTAAAATTATTAATACAAATTTCGATCATTAACCCATTTATATTTATATGTAAACGTAATCATTAATATATTAATATAACATATTATCTAGTTGCTAAGTAGTACGCCAAGGCCGCCTCATTCCAAATTAATAGTAAAAATCAAATTAAAATTATCAAATCAAAATAAAATTTCCATATTTTGGTTTTGGCCCTCACAGACAGCAAAGAGGATACCCGAAAGGTACTTTTAGTGTTTTTAGATAATATTTATGTGGACGAATAACCTGCAAATACGAAAAACTATTTCTCATAAATTGGATTTGTTGTTCGCATTCATCTCTTGGCGAATTCGATCGTTTTACTTAATTTATAATTTAAAAGCCTGCACCCATTTTCTTTTGAGTCATTGACCATTGGACACACACTTTCCCTCTCTCTCTCTCTCTCTCTCTCCTCTCTCTTATGATCAGAATCATCTTTTTCAGGGCCTTGGACAGCTTTGGAACGTAGTTTGCACTAAAATATATTTTATAATGCCAATTTTATTTTATTATTTATAATATTTATTTAAATATGGTTTCTTATATTAAAGAGAAAATTTATATTTCGTTGAGAAATATTGAATAAAATGAGAATTAACAAAAAAAGGGCAGTTTAAGTAACAAATTTCTACAGTCTCATAATTTCACAGCTGTCAATCAAAATCTGAGTGAAAGATTGATAATAGAAAAGTCAGGTGGTAGGAGTGATCGCTAGATTAATCAGTTATTAAAGGTGACCTCCGGTATAAAGAAATATTGTTTCTTATTCTCGATATTGTTGAGAAAGAATTGAATAAAAAAATCAAAATGGCGGTATTGGAACCTTGAAGGATCGAAATCGTTTTCCATTTTCATTAAATTCAATGGGTTTTGAATCGCCGGAGCCCACTGTGAAAAAATAAGGCCCAATAATTGGGCCCGGTTTCGATCGGGGTGGGACCTTCGGGGTGAAACGACCCGTTTAACTAATGAATTCTTTTGTTCAGAAGCGTTCAATTCCAGTCGAGTGGCCGTTCGGCTGAACGAGCGCAAACTGAATTGCAATTAACGAGTTTTTATTATTGATTGTTCGACTATAAACATGTCGACTATAATTATCTCCACGGTGGAAATTCTGTAGCTTTTCTCTCACCCACCCAGCCTTTCCCGCTCTCAAAATTTATTTTTGTTCACAAGACGAAGAGGAAACTCCCGCCTTCGAATTCGAATCATTCGATTCCAATTTTGCTGTCATTTGAGCTTTTACTTGACGAAAATTTCTCTTGCAATTGGCAAGGACAATCTGCACATACTACTATCAATTATTAATCAATTATTTTATTAAGTAATTAGTAATAAATAGTCATTTTCAATTAACATGTAACAAGAATTAGGATTAGGATTAGGGTGCGTAATGAAACTATTAATGGTTTTTCATTGCAACTGTGAAACCCTGTATATCTAACTATTTAGAGAGTTTCTGACTTTCTAACATCCTCAAGTCACTCAAAATTCTACATTTTTTCTGAATTGGAAAATTCTCTTCGAGGTTTTCGCTTTTTTTGTAGTTTTCAGGTGTCTCTAAATAATTTTTGTTTTAGTTATTTTTAGTTGATTTCCTTTTTACATTGACGTTTGTCTAGGAATTGTCTCATTAAAGGTTTCCTAGACAAAGATTTGAATGTTTGAATACAATAAAATTCACGGGAAAGCCAAATTTCAAATGAATGAAATTTCAGATTTTGTTTTTTTTCCCCAAAAACGCGGTATCTCATTCAAATTCTCGTTAGGAAGGTTCAATTTGAAGTTGCCTTTTCTGCACCGCATAAAAATACTGGGACTATAACAACCACTAATAATAATCACAACAACAACAATATTTGTCACCGGAATTCTTGTCACACTTGACGCTTCACTCAATGGTAAGCGGATTACTGAGGATTTACTTTTATTATGAAGGAAGGAAGTGGAATTCAATGGACTCAGGTACTCCGGAGCGAAATACCTGAATTGTTCTTTCCCCATTTAAAGTATCACTTTTTATATATATTTAATTATTTTACTCTTGTAGTTACGGTTTTTGTAAATTTCCTAATTTCCAACCACTCAGGTATTCACTTGCTTTTCAGGTACTTGCTGCCCTGAAAGTTACTCTCGCCTGGGACGTCTCGATAGATTCCAAACTAAACTGACTACCTTACACTAAGTAAATCTTAATCAACTGTTAATTTACAATTTCTTATTCCACAAATTTTCCTTTGAAGATGAATTTTGCTGCGAATTCCGCACAATCAGTTTAATTTTCGGTGCTAAAAAGTAAATACAACAAGAGAAGAACATGAAATTGACGATTCATTCGAGCACAATTACAGGTGAGAATATCGTAGCTTTTGTCCATTATTTTATCTTTTGTAATCTGTAAATTTTGTTGTCTCAGTTAAGGCTTTCCCATAATCTATGTTTTTCATTGTTTTCATGGCACGAGGTTTGAAGCATACGCTTTACTCCTGTTGGTTCAAAATCAATTCACCTGACCTCTTTTTCCGCCGCCTTTCCTTTTTCAAGGCTTCAAGGGGGTATTGGTGCTTGTATTACAATCATTCGGTGGTCGAGTATGTTAAAACTTTGTAATAGATTATGGAAGAAAATACCAACTGGAAACCTTATAGAAAATTTTATAATTATGGTGGTCCTATTACATTACAACTTACAGTAGCATGAGCCCTGAACGCTGTTTAAACAATTTTTCTTATATAATTCCGTGGTGGTATTTCGTAAGTACGCTACGTTCATTTTTAAGGGCAAAATCTTATTCAGCCGTCAAGCAGTGTCCGTTAAAAAGGAAGAAAAGGCCTTACGTGGAGAGATATACGTATATTTAGCCTCAGGACTATAAACTTATTAGGCGGTCTACTTTGTTTAATTCCAAAACTCCTAAAGACGATTTTTATATTTACCGTACATGTACATATGTATAAATGAAATAACGGTTACCTTTGACTTGCTGTGGATTTCGCGGTTTCCACTTTGAAGTTGATAGGCACTTGACCCAAGTCCTCTGCAGTTCGAGTTATTGAGTTGAGCCCTCACAGGATTTGAATATCATCGGTATCCCCTTGGGTACCTGAACGGATGTCATCCAAAAGCTTGGACGAACACCCCTGTGTAGTGTTTTAAGTGCCCAATTTTGATTTTTCAAGTGTGAAACAAAAATCGAATTCTTTTATGTTTTCTACATGCTCCGTAAGGTTCAGGTTGACGGCGAGACTCTCATCGCCCGTCAACCCAAAACGGCGTGTCTGCCACTTGACAAGCAAAAAATCCACAACAAACAGGTTGTCACAGAGGAATTCTCTCACGGGGTCCATTGTGGTTCATTTCTGGCCCTTCTTCTGCCTTTTCATCCTTTCAAAACGCAACATCATGGTGTCAATAAAAATAACAAAAATAAATTCTCTTAGCTGGCCATCAACTCATCTTTTACATTTACAAGTATCTGAAGCATTTTTTTTTCATCTTACAAAAATATCGGCTGTTGTACAGCAATAAGTTTAAGGATTCCTATTGATGATATCTGACATTAGAAAGAATTTACAACTTACATTTTAAAAAAAACTCGACTTTTACGAAACATTCATGGGCAACAGCAAAGGAAACGCTCCGATGACAGAAGCAGTTGCAGTTGCAGTAGCAGAAAACCTGAACCAAATTTAAAATAAACATTTTGAGTACTGGTATAGTAATAATAGATACGATAATAGGTATCTGTCTGTCACCTCCACACTACTTTTGTACTTTTAAAAGCGTCTAAACGTGTAAAAAGGGATTTAATCGGTTCCGACATTTTGAATTTAGCCAGAAAATCCCGTGGGACACGACGGGAGGACGGAATTGCAAACGAATGTATGCAAATTGTTTGAAATAAACGGTGGCTGAGGGCGGCTGCTGGCTGCGGTGGGGAACTTTCTGAAATTTTAGAATGAGAAGGTGAAAAGTCTGGGTGTTACGCGAAATGGTTTCCGGGAGAAAAGAAGAATCGCATTTTTTAAGAGTTGGGAAAATCCTACAGATAGATTAAATGAAGTAGAACAGATAGAACAGAACGAGGATGTGACTTCGATCTTTGATTGAACATTTAAGGTCTGTGGGAACAACAGTAAAGAGAGAGAAAGTTTAAGTGAAACAAGTGGTGTTCAAATGATAAGCGGGGCAAAGATGGTAGACATTCAATGAAGAAGCAGGAAGAGTGTCGCAAGAAAAAGGACGGACAATTAAGAAGGCTAAAGCAAGTCATGAAAAATATAAAAAGTGTAAGCAACGACTTTTGAGTAAGAAGGCCAACATGAGTTTCTAAGAAGATGACCAAAGGTAAACCAAAAACTGTCCAGATTTCCTCCAGGCCTCTGCTGGAGCTCCCAAAGACCTAGACTACTTAGACATTCCATGTTCTCTGGACTTTTTATTTCCGTTACATTTGAGGCAAATCCGTTTCGTTTAATAAAAAAAGAACAACACGTTCCGAGTGCACTTAAATTATTTCTCACAAATAAACTTGAGTCGGGTCATTGGGGCCCCCCTAGAGGGCCTTCTTTGGCCTTTTCGTCGCCCGAATTATTTTGCTTTTGATGCGATCGACATTGACGATCATCGGCCCGAATAAATATTAACAATTATGATTTAGTGTCAGCGTGAGGCAGTCATTGTAGCAACTTCCAGTCGGATGACTTCCTGGGTCACCCCATGGGCCCAACTCCCTCGGGGGCCCCACCTATGCGGCATCTCAATCCGCTTACGAGGGCCCACTCTGGAACGTAGTTTCCGGGCATGCAAATCCGTTTTAACAATTGTAATTGTAATCGAATTAAGAGTCCGAAATTATTTTCAAGTTGTTGTTGTTGTTGTTGGGCCTCTTGAGAAAACCGTACGTGTCGACGGCTGCGTATCACATCTGAGTAGCAATGCACGAGGGCCCTGCTTGTCACCGAACACCACTCGAAAGGAACAATGAAAGATTGCGGCCGGTTGATCGGGTACTTGAAATCCGAAGGCCAGGAGATACTCCTAAGGAAATTTATTTAAATTCACTCAATTAGTAAATAAATCAATTCATTGTTTTTATTTACAAAAAATACATCAATTATTATACAATGTGTACATTTATTTAATTAAAATCAGTTTCAACATATATTTATGTATATTGTTTATATAATGGCACGAACATTCTGACAGATCTTCCGCCGGAAATGACATTTAACAATTTACGTTCAATTTTAGATATTTTAATTTCAATAATCACAACAGTTATATATGAATTGTTTTCATTGTGCAAAGGACGCTTGGTATAAGTTAATATTTCTCATTTTTTGAGTATCCAATACCGGAATATACTCTGTTCGTATTTACCATTTTGTGTATGTCAAGTCTAGGAAAGATTCAGATTCTTTTCCAGATTTTTATATTAGTCAAGTGCCTTTTGTTATCTGTTATCATTGAACATTTGAACATCTAAGCTTGCAATAGAGGTGACAAAGTAGCAATTTTGTTGAACTTCGTCAGTATCGAATATGTCAAAAACAAATTTTGCTTTATATCTCGTAGTAAACAATTCGAGTTCTTTTTAAATATTTCCCATTTGTCTTGGTCTTTACTTTTAATATTCCTGGTTCTCTGTTTAGTTGAACAGAAAACTGTTCTAACGTACGGCATAAAATTCAGATTTCTACTTGGAGAACTGAATTTTGATGAAGAAAACTCGGGTTGTAAGAGCCAAAGAAGCAAGCAGGTCAAATAAAATTTATAAAGAAAGAGTAAATAAATTTAAAAATAGTTAATACGAACAAATAGATAAAGTTACAAGTAATGGAAAGATAATTGTGTATTAAGGTGTATTGTAATCGAAAGTAATGCTTCCGGCGATTGTTGCGGGTGAGTAAGTAGGATTCGGGTTAACCAAGACTTGAGAGGAACCCAAGAAGAAACCAAGTGAAATAAAATGTCCGCAAAGAGAGTAAAAAGGAGAGAGGAACTGAGGGTTGGGAGAAAGAGCTTTCTACTGAGGCAAAGTACATATTAAAAATAAATGAATTATCTATCTTTCGATTCAACTAATTGGAACTGACTAGTTTGAAACTAACGCTGAGTAAACATTCTATAATCGGCACAGAAATTCCGTTTAATTAACGAACGAGAATTGATTGAATAAACCAAATTAAAACAGTCCGAGTGGAAGGAGAGACCGAGGCATCCATTAATTAAGTCATACTCGAATCATTTCGAACCCGTTGAATATTTTCACTTGGAAATTACTTTAATTGTTTCTTTATTTTATGGGATGTCTTTAGTGGAAAATAGTGAACGTTCAATAGTTGGGTCAAATCAACTGTTGCCCTTTCAACGGTTCAACGTTCAATTAAAAGCACAACGATAGCGTGCTCAGAAGGTTTCAGCTTTAAATCGTCGGCCATTTTGTTTTCTATTTTACCTATAAAGTTAACCATTTTGCGGTTTACAGTGGCAACTATTTCTCATTTGTTTAAATGAAACAAATTTAGAATCGGAAAGAAGTTCCTAACTTGATTTTCCTCATCTATTTTTATTACATTTGTTACAAGTGTGAAATCAATAAAGTGTTGAGTTGTTTTTCCTGACAAGTTAAAGTTACCCAATATTAATTTATGGCGATCTATGTAGAAAACTCAAACAATCAGACCAGTCTTACTGATATTTTCTATTATAAAACCTATTATGTTTTATTCCTGTTGCGTTGAGAAACACTTTCTACTTACTGATAAGAACCCAAATTTTTTATTTAATGTCGGTTTCAAAATAAATTACACGGCGTCTCTTATTAATTATTCAAATGTGGGCGTCGTGACTATTGCGTTTATGAATTCGATATGAGATTTCTAAAAATATGTTAATTTTCCGACTCCTTAGTTGGAGTTTCACCGTGTAACGGTTACTAGCAGAATGTCCAGTTTTTCCATTCAATTCTCAAATTGTTAGGGTCATCATCAACACGCTGCTCTGATTTTCTTCCTGAAGTTTGGGGGTTGGTACTTGACTCGCCGACGGAAGGCCTCAGGTTCAGTGAAGTTCGTTCAAAATTTAAAAATTAATTAAATCGATAGGAGATCAATTGAACTCACTCGTCACTAGGTTTCGTCATTTTTCAAATTGATCGGTGACAGATCGTCTGGAACGGAAGTTTGCTGCTGGAGAAGTCGTTGCTGTTGCTGGGCGGCGGCCAACCTCTGCTCGTAGAGTCTGTTGACAATCTGCTGTTGATGTTCCATAAAACTAAGCGTCGCCGGAGGCAACATAGCCGTCGGATGTATTATAGCCGATTGACGAATCCAAAATGGTAACTGGGGAGATTGGTTTTGCCAATCCCGTGGTGAGTTTGACTCGCAGGGAGACGTCGGCCTTAGTGGCGATCCACTTGGGTCCTTGTGAAGCGACGTCTGTGACGAGGACAGGACTGGTGACGGTGTGGAGCCCTGCCTGCTGTCCATCAGGGACAAGTCTTTCACGAAAATCCGTTGATTTTCGGTCAGGTCTTCTCCTTTTTTGTCATCCTGCAAGCACTCTTTCTGGGGTAACCGCTTTAAGCCCGGTACTGTTAGGTCTTCACTCACAACATCAATATCATCGTCAATTTCGTCCGCGCTGGACAAATACCCGTCCTCGAACTTTCGCGGTAGTTTCACGTGGTCTTTTTCGTCGTCCGGAGCCAGAAGAGAAGCCACGTCGAATTGTCGTTTTCGCGTCAGGCTAGGAATTGGAGGAAATAATGAATTTGTTAAATTTGAATTTGTTAAACCTAAACTGGAACCCACCGTCGGCCAGGGACAGAGACCCGACAACGGCACTCTTGGAGGCGGCGGTGACATGGTTACAGGCGGTGGACTCGGGCTGTCGTCTCCTTCTTCATCAACGGCTAGTCCCATGTGTTTTCGCACCTTCCTTTGAGCCTTTCTTCGGCGGAAATCGCCCTTTTTAAAATCGTCCACATTGGCTGGGTGAATGGCCCAGTAGTGACCCTTTCCATTGGCACTTCGTCCTGCCTTGACGAAGCAGTCGTTCAGTGAGAGATTATGCCGGATGGAATTTCTCCAACCAGGACCACGTGTTCTGAAATACGGATAGTTATCCAGAATGTATTGGTAAATATCGGAAAGAACGAGCTTTCCCTCTGGAGAAGAAAGTATCGCCATTGCTATCAATCCGATATAGCTGTGCTGGGGCTTGGGCTCCTCCGGCTGAAACACGCGATTGTGAAACAAAGACATCTGCAACGCCAGTCGTGGGTTGTAGGGATATCCGGGACAAAAAGGCAGCTGACTGTTGTAGTGCCCAAAATTGGAAAAGCGTAGCCTCTCGACAACGGCGTAATTGTACAGCTGAAGACGGTACTGGTCAATCGGAAGTAGTCCAGACGGAGTGGGCATGCTGGAAAACTGATGGGCGTTCTGCGTTGTGTTACCCTCGAAGTGTTTAACACTGGGTACAGTGTAAGGAATAACAGGAGCTGTCGAAGCCATATTAGGTGACGGTAGCGGACTTTGATTGCTGCACATCTTCGACGAAGAACACCAGGGAATTACCTGTTCATGTCCCTTGGCAAGTGGGCGCACAATCGCGGTCACCAGCACTCTGTCAAAAGGTTCACCATCCTTTGAGTAAAATACTTGCCGAAGACTGCCACGGACAATAACAAAAACAACAACAGCAGCAACAGGACAATACTAGTAATATTAACAACAACAAACTAATGTAAACCTGACGTAAACGCGTCAATTAACCGGCAAAATCATAAATCAACTGATTCTCACTTCTTTTCATTTCTCCAGCAATCCAAGTCCCGCCCTTTTCAAACTCCAGAGCCACCGTAAGAAGATGGCGACGACGTAGGTAAAATGGTCGATTCACTTCGTCTTTCACATTGTTTGTTTGTTAATTCCTAGGGAAAACATTTGCTTGTTGTTTTCAAAACTCAGTTGGCTGGAACGAGGCAGTACGCGGGCGTAGTAGCGCGTGTCTTCTTACGCGGCTCACCTTCGCACGCTGGAGAGTTTTCCTTTCCATCTTTGGTACGTGCTTCGGATACAAAACCAGCTATCTCCGGGTTTGTATTTCCAGAAAACAAAAATAAAAACTTTTCAACAAAGCGTTTCACAAGGGCGCAGATGCTCACTTCTCCTCTGATGCTCACTGAAGTTCTCCTCTTTGGACCGTTTCTTCTACTTTTTCTTCTCTCCGAACCTGTCCCGGAAACCTCCTGTCGCGACAACGCACGCTCCTGAGGTGAACAACAGCAAGCAGAAATAAATAAATAAATCTTGTGGAAAATACTAAGGAACGCCGTGAATTTACTTTATGGCTACACACAAATAGAGTCAAACGCATGAAAACAGGATTTTTAGGGTCTTCCTTCTACTTTAGAAAGCTAAAAAGTTGTTGGAATTTTGAGTAAACTTATTCCTAAGGTGGAAAACAGCAAAAGTATAATTTAAATCAACCAAGAGACACTAGAAAATAGTATTAGGCAATATTTTCTTAATGTTTCTTCACTTAAATTGGAGATACAAAAAGTGCCTCGCTACTGAAAATGTACAAAGCTAAAAACACTTGCACTATGATGTGGTGCCGTGGTAATTATGTTCAAAGTACAAGTGGTACCAGGATCAGAATATATAAATTTTGAGCAGAAGAGTAGATTTTACAGATTGTAAATCATTCACAAAGATTTTCACCACCATGTAAGATCATTAATTATTACTAATTTGATTACTGCAATATATTATATATTAAATAAGTTTTTAATCATTTTTCCTTTTTATGTAACATTCCGTTAACTTTTATTTTTGTTATATATAAGAATTATATGTAATATTTTTGGTATTAGTAACAAAAGAAGAATGACTGGAAAATTTTAGTGTAAAAATAATATAATAATTTTTAATAAATAATAGTTTACGTGATTTCTTGTGAAGATTTCTAACGTTCTGGGATTGTAACTTACGGGAATCCTTAGAGGTGCTTAAGCTGGCATAATAATAAAAATGAATGTAGCATTTAATATGGCACATAACATAGTATGTACAATGTAACATTACCACCCAAATGTAGAGTGTTCTTATTTCATATAATAGTGATCTATGACAATGAAGAATTAATTAAGACTTATTAAATATCGAATGCAAGCAAAATAAGTTGGTCGAAATATATTAAAATTTTGATTTTTTGTTTAACGATTTCAGTTATATCACGAAAAGTAATTATTATTATTAAGCAGTTCTAATACGATAATTGAATAGTTAGTGGTCTTAAAGTAATATTTTCAGTTAGAGATTATTCTGAGGAGGCTACTCCTGATATTCCGGTAACACTGCTAGTACATTCAAATAATAATAATGAAAATTATTCAGTTTTCTTATTCATGACGCCGTCATTTGCACCTTTTTGATTTTCTATGACGAATAGTGAAATGAGAAGTAATCTAACCTAATCTAATAATCAATAACCGAATTCTAGTAGTAAAGTCTTTGAAAATTGAGGAACGGAATAAAAGTAGAATTACATTTTTTCCTAAATGGTTAATTTACAATGTTATTATAATAATCTTTTATTATTAGTGTATTCGTCGACGAGGAAGAAAGAAAAAGAATGAAATTAAGTCATAGAATTTTTAGAAATATTCCTACAGAAATTCTTCCTCAGGGAAAATTGCATCTAGGAAATTGAACGTAGAAAATTTTAAAATGTAAAAACTTTGAACTGGAACGAAATACAAAAATACTTTAAAAAGGCGGGAAGCAGGGGATGACATGTAGCAGATCAAGAGCTATGTAAGGAATGAGAAAATGACTCAAAGAAATATAAATACAAAAGAAATACACGAATAATGAAGAACAACATGGGAAAATAAAAATAGAAAATTGACAAATTAAATACTTTTTGGAAAGTCAGATTAGCCGGGATTAAACTGGATATAAAAACAACTGGAAGGCCGTAACTTCATCCCCTCGCTTTTGATTGGTTGACTCCCTACTTACGGCCTGGAATTTGCGTCCATTTTGGAAATTCAAATCCTAACTGACTCCAGCCAAATAGGCCGGCAGGCAGAAGTCGTTGTCATGGAGGAACCGCTAGAATTAGAACACCCGAATATCTAATTTACATCGTCCGTTCCCTTCGCTTTGTTCTTCGACAAACGTGTTTACCTGGGGAGAGAGAAAGAGAGAAACAAAGAGAGAGAGAGAGAGAGAGAGAGAGAGAGACAGGCCACCGCCTACTATAAATAGAAGAGATAGAAATTCCAAAAGCGAGCTTGTCTAATGGCCCATTCTCTAAGGAATTTTCTTCTGTCTGCATCTGTCTTATTTTATAAAAATCTCTTCTGCAGACCCTGACGTCTGCAGTATCACGAGAATCTTTTTGAATTTCAGCAGTGGCAAGATGGCGATCACTTGACGATTTAAAGATGTTGCCCTATGGATGTGTGATGAATTGCGTTACGAGTAAATTGAGTCCGCCTCGAGTCTTCCTATGGTATTGTAACCCTGAGTGTGCCCATTTCTTCATCACATTGGGTAACATATCAAATTATCATTATTAATATCTGGTCTTTTCCCGTAAATTCCGTAAATTCAAAAGGTTCTAATTTTTCTTGCTCCATGTCGTCCTCCATTTTCCTACGGCTTCCGCTCAAGCTGTGTCTTCTTTCCATTATTCAATTGCGTATCACTCTGTTAATTTTGATCTGTTTTCTACGGCATTTGCTACCTCCTGCACTCAATTTACTTCGTTCTTTACATTTCTGACCATTTTTACTTCACCAAACAATAGTTGCGTTTTGTTGTTTAAGTGCTATATTTTTTCATGTCAAAATTATAATACATTAAACGATAAATTTTTATAATTAAGTGACGTAATTAATACTAAGGAATATTCAATAGAAGAAAGCACTGTAGCAGGAGAACTATACGTTTTCCTTATGTCTAGATATGTCACCAACAAATCCCGAATCGAACGAACAAATCTCAAGGGAATCAATTTGAAGGACATTGAAAGATCACTGATCGTTTTTCAATATTAATATTATAACGTCGGGGACTCTCGGTGATGAGCAGTTTAATAGAGTACATTGGACCCTTTTAAAAAACAATTAGAAACTGGGCCACTCTGTGGAAGTCGCTCAGGGACCCGACAGACAAAGTAAATATTTATAAAGCGGACAAAAGGCTCGTAAAGAGGGTTTTCCATACAGAATGCCGGATTAACAAGACCGCAAATGAAGAAATCGGAGAATGTAAAAATTATTATTTTGTCAACCCCATGGAGGGCCACATTTGGGCCTCTCTTCAGGGGTAGTTCAACCCTTTTGAACCACCCCGTTGTAGACGTTCTCATTTCATTTTCTTTTTTTTTAAATTTCCGAAGCCTTGTAATTTAGCGGTTAGATTTTCTAATAAAATTTCCAAAACGAGATTAGATCAACCTTAATTTTCGGTTCTTTAGAGAGATCTCCGATTAGAGATCCGAAGCTGGAAATCACCGGGGTGATGTGCGGTTTTTAAGACCCAAAGGGAATTTCAATCCCCGCAAGAACCATCGGCTACTAACCGATGGTTGATCGCTTCAAGTTGGGTTTTGGCTGATTTTCCGTTGTGGGAAATTCAAATTTGGTTTTCGGTTAGTGGAGCAGGTTGACGAAGAGGATGTGGTTTTACTTTCCTTTGACCTGAAGTAAATGAAAAACGTTTTCATTTTAACTGTCCAAACTGTAATATGAATGTATACGCTAAGTAAGTGTCACATGGTAGAGCACTTTGATGTCGCGAATGGACAATTTAGTTGTTAAAATAAAAAAAAAGATTCTTTTATTTCAGGAAGTCACCTCATATTTTTCGTCGGGTTCATCTCGACTTGGAAGAAGTGACTCTTGAGTCATTCATTTGACTTTGACCGAGATCTCTGGAAGGAGTTGGAACGCTTAGTATGCTGTATTTTTATTCTGTCTCGACTACTGCTGGCCACACACAGTCATCTAACCCTCAACATAACATTTGTATATAAAATTTCGTCCTATATTACTTCCTCAGAACAAGTGTTTACCCTTAAGTGGTACTTGAAAAATTACAATGAAGATTCTTAACGACTTTTAAATGAGGTATCATTTTTAAGATGTTCGATTGTCATAATGATATTGTGATGCGTCGATTTTTAGATTTCATAAAATCATAAAAACCGTGTTATTGAACTCACAAATTAATATAAGGATTCGATATGGAAATTATTTGTATGACTACTAGCAGTGAATTTACCTAGTTTAGTTACTTCCCTTTAAAAATTATTTAATTTAATGAAGGGAATATTCATATTTCATTATATTAGTTCTTAATTTTCTATATTAATTATTTAATTCAGGAATTGATTTTACGCCAGCGGAACCGTGAGATCCAGTGGAGCTGCCTCAATAAGAAAGGGTTTTTTTATGTTTAAATTACAAGAATTCAGTAACATCATTGTGGATAGCCGAGGAAACGAGAACTTGGAGGAAAACCTGAATTATCGATTTTGCAGAGGAAGAAAAATGAAGAAGAGCGCAAGCGATCCGACATGGCAGCATCCCTTAAGTTGCAACCCCCACAGGCAGCCCACACCCTTTGGCTCACTGTAGTAATTCCGGAGCCATTTCACTCCGACAGGAAAATGAGATTAAAACGGATGTTACACGGGACTAACCGGAAATCCCGGAAAGTGGGCCCAAAAGGTGTGCCGCATGTTCCTGCAGAGCCCCGGGCCCTTTGTATCTCACAATTGCCCGGTTCCTCGAGGTAAATCATTTTTTCATCAATAGAAGATCAATCGAAAATCTCTCAACTCAATCTATAGGTCCTGCGGTGTACGAACTAGAATTTTCTCAAGAACCCCACCAAGAAACAATAAATAAAAAAAAACTTCTAACCATATTAGGATGTTAACCGTAAGAAAATACGTTGTAATGTTGCGTCTAACGTACAAAAATTTAGTTTGGATTCCAAAAATGAGCTTTTAACAGAAAATGAGCATCTGGCGGTTAAATTTACCTCTAAAGGACGGATTGAATGTATCGAGTATAATTGAAAATTTGACAACATTTGAAGCCTAACAAAACACTCGACAATAATATTTTGACTGAATTCAGCTGCTCTAAACATCCCAGTATTTATTTAACTTTAACAGAAATAGATAAATATATTCATATAGAATAGCTAAATAGATACTTCAGATTTTCAGTTCCTTTTCCTCGAAGGCAATTACGTACGTACGTACATAATATATTTTTAATTTAGCTAATATTTTAATATTTTCTAGTTTTTTCTTCTCCTATCCATTTCTATCAATTCTATTCAAGACACATAAAGTTTAACATCCCTTTCACCTTCATTCGAATTCCGTAACTGTTGTAAGCAATACTTACTTTTAGCTCATTATCTAGATTTACATAGGCGGGTTTTGCAATGTTTTCTGTGATTTAAAATTCTAAACTAATTTTTCCCATTCTTCTTTGAAACTCTCACTCCATTTGTCTATTTTGATTTTATCTCTCTTTGAATTTTACTTCTGGTCTAACTCCGATTAATGAAAAAAAAACAAACATCTACCTATTGACAGTAGTGAGGTTTCTAGTCTCGCCCTCATCTTTTTCTTGCCATCCTGACTATCATCCTATGAAAATAATAATAAATAAATCCTATTTGAAGTTACTCCCAAGGCAACGTTCCGAGTAAACGGATGACGAAGACATGCAAGTAAAAATAACATTTTCATTGTGTGCGAGACCAACCCTAAACATTTGTACACCAAACCCTTTGAAACCTTTTATTTTATTTTATTTAAAAGCGGCCGCCATGCCACATTTTCCTGCCACGTCTTTTTTCTCCAACGGTTCACGCCCTCCATTTTGTATTTTCAATTGTAGACTTTTTCTTTTACGGTGGGAATTTGACAGTCGAAGGAACCGTTGACAATTCAGATTGTTTTACGTTTTATCTCGCTACCAAATTATTTTAGGTACCTGTTTGTTTTTTTAATTTTCTACGGGAGTACATTTTGAATTTTATTAAATTCCATGCCCTTTCTCCTTCGTTTCCGATTAATTCCGTTTACTTATTGAATAATTTGATTTTAACCATTGTTTCGCTTTTAATTTGGTTTCTATTTCATATAAAATTAGTGGCAAACTTTTTATATGTTTAATTTTCCCCGCCTGATACATAAAATGTGATTACATTGTGTTGAGTCTTTAAGCCACATTTCCTTTGACTTGACTGATACTATGCAGTAAACAAACTCAGTATAAGTGTTTACATCTCAATTTTTTCAGGGTTGATATTTTAAATAGCACATCAATTGGAGATGAATACTTTTTTAAATTTCTTTACAAAAATCAAATAAAGTTACGACCACCGAATGACAAGAAAACAATTTTAATTGCTTATTAAGGGCAGGTAAGAGCTTGTTGGGTGGGTATGAAAACGTCTTTTCTTCTTCTTCTCCTTCTTCTCGTGTTACTTGTGTTATGAATGGATGAGATGACATTCACGTGGCCCAGGCAGATCACACCCTAATTGAATCACTTAAATCGAAATCAACTAAATGATGAAAAATAAAATGAAAGAATGGGAAAAGAAAAGAAAAAAGAGAAAAACCAATCGGTAGGGAGTGAGTACCAAAGAAAAGGATGACAATCCACTCAAATAATCGAATTCAACAACAATTGAACTGGGAAGAAGAATATTTTTCCACTTCTAAAGAGAAACTCTCCAATTACAAATGAAATGTTATGACAATTTCAACTTACCCTGGCTGGCCTAAAAGGAAAAACCTCGAGGGCCAGCAGTGAAGATGAAGAAGAAGATGGTGATGATGGCGTTGAAATGCAACTTAACTGAAGTGACAGAATTTTTGACAGAAATCGTCAAATTTGCCGGGGGTCAGATTTCTACTACAAAAAAAATTCAAGCCACGTGTTTTGTTGTGACAAAGCAAATTTCTTGTTTTCTGACAACCGGTCTGATGGCCTCCAACGTCTGTCAAATGAGAACAACCTGATTTTATTTTTATTGGCTTCTAAAAAATAATCTTTAATACAATGTCGTATTATTAATCTGTTTTACCGAATCGCTCACGCGAAAGCAGATTTCCAAGTACGCAATTTCTTTCAATGGAACACAATAACCACGAAAAAAAGTATTTGAAAAATCTTAATTTATTAACACCTCAATTAAATAATTAGTCATAAAGTGTAATCATATAATAATAAAAATTTATTATTAATTATAACAGTTTTTATTCAACGCGAAACGTAGTACTCTGTGGAGCAGAAAATTTACTTGTAAAATACAATTGAATTTTATTCATCAATTATTTGTTTAAAAATGTATGAATAAATTTATAATATATGTTACTTCACAATCCAAATAAATATTAATTAGCAGTAAACATTTTATATATTTTATATATCTTACTGTCGAGACATAAGGGCACCTGTGGAACTAGTGGGCCAATGCCCCAAAACCATTTGACAAGAAGAAGAGGAACAGAATCTTTCCTGGTACTTGTGTTCTTCGAAAAGAAAAGAAATAAATACTTAACTATTTCCGGTCTTTTCCAATAAAAATAACTTGCATTTAAATGTGGTTAGTCTTGCCCCTTTGTTGAGCTAATGGGAACTTGATGTACCAGATGTATAAAAGACGGGTGGTTTTCGCACAAAAAAACGTTTAAAAAGCGTTTACTTAAGGTGTGAAGAATTAATTTTTAGTTTAAGTGTGTGTGTGTGTGTGTTCAATGAGGGTGGATTTCCATAAGAGAATTATTCGGTATGAAAACAGTTATGAAAGAGGAAGTAAAACGAAAGAAGATGGTCGTATGCGATTGTAATTCAATCAAGTTTTACCCCAGTTGGGTGAGCTCACCCGCTGAGGGTGTCCCGAAGAAACTCGAGTACCCGATAAATTCTATTATTCCTCCTATATAACGGCCAATTTTCCAATTATTCCAATAAAATTGAAAACCTGACACCCAGGAGAAAGAGAGAATTGTGTGACATTACGTCACTTCTTGAATATGTTGTTCAAGTCCTACTTTTTATTAGTTGAGGGCACACGTAGGCATTGTGTATTTATTTATTGGCTCACCTTGTTATGTACAAAATAAAATCAGACATTTGGTATTTCACATTACTAGTTTTTGTTGTAACTGACGAAAGTTGAAAGGCAAAAGACAGCAAAATTACGTGAGTAATTTCATAAGAAAACATAAAAAACCATAACGGTGAAGGTAACCATCGATGTGATTGCAATTCAGGTTAATGCTTGTTCTGTTTCGTTATGTACATTATGTATTGTTTGCCACTGCTATTTGAATACCCAAACAGCTAAGTGTCGGATGAAACAAAATTTGGTGGCAGTAAGATGAAAAATAGAAAGCGTCTGTCGGGGTGCTTTGGAAAAAGAAAAACGATTCTGTTTGAGGGAGAAAAAGAGACTTTGACGGTTAAAATAATAAAAATCAGAAAAAGAAAATGAAGAGCTCAGAGCTTTCTGTATGTTCAATGGGCAGGAAGAAAGCTCTGTAATGAAAATATATTTTAATACGATTAAACGTTGCCGGTTCCTTCGTGTCTTTTGCCAAATTTGCTTCAAAGATTGCAAATAATTGCATTATACAGTCTAAAGTGTTTCAAAGTGCTTTCGTAATTGATTTTAAAACAGTTGCCCAACGAATTGGAGCCTTCACCCTCAGTCCGCCCACCTTTCGAGGGAAAAAATTGAGCTGCAGGACTCCTATAGTTGCCTTCTGTAGTTGCCCAAAAGGTGGTAAAATGATGTAATAATAGACGGCACATTCAACCAGTCAGATACGCACTCGAGTGAGTGAAGAAAAGTGTTCCAGGATACTATGAATCTCGGGTCAATTTAATAATAGAAGCTCATGGTTAAATAGTCAAGTACAGCAGTGAAAAATTGAAAATGCTGAACGGCATTTACGCTGGTTTAGTTAGAGACGGTAGTTTTCCAAGAGCAGGAACACAACATTATGTGTGGTGTATGATTAAAAGTAAAGAATAAAAGTCTCTTTTGTCTGGAAATTATCCGTGGTAAATACCCTGAACGTTGAACGGGCAAGAGGGTTGAAATGGTGCGGAGGGATGAAATAAGGCAAAAAGGGATGCAAAAAGGATGGAAGGGTAGCTGAAATGTTCTCAGGCATTTTCTCTTACTCCCTTGCCGCTGGATTACTCCGGAGACTAATTTTCGTATTTCCATACATTTGCAACTGGATCAGAGTTAATCAGTGGTTGCCGTGGAAAACAAGGAGGCACCCTCAACCCACCGCCTTCTTTCCATCGCTTTCTGTTAAACCATCGATCAGATCGCTTCTTTGGAGAGCTACGGTAGGTTCACTCAGGCTTAGGGAGAAGAAGGGAAAGAAGAATTTGCTGTCGTTGCTTCAATTGCGTCTGACTCTTCAGTCAGCAAGAAAAGTCTTGAGCTTTCAGGTACGACCTAACACTTCTCATGTTCCTAGGTATCGGTCCATCCGGTACTCTTGCCACTCTGCTACTACCTGCTCTCACAATACCTACATTACACCCTCCCGTTCTTCGGACAGAGGCTACCTACTTACATTTTGTTCACCTCAACTGATTAATTTAATCCTCCTGGAGATTTTTTCTTTTTCGTTTTTCAGATTCTACTTCACTCTGTCAGACATTCCTTTAATCAATCGCGTTGTTTGTTAACTCGGTCCGTCGTGTTGTTTTAAACATTATAAAACTTGTAAAAAGCGGTGTTGTTTTGCGTCAGCGTCGTTGTCTCCCACGAAGAAGCTTGGCAGATGTCAACCTTTTCAACCGCTTATTACTTCATTACATAATCCACCCTCCATTTGGGCAGGCCAACGTCAGCCCACCGGGTCGCTTCCTAAATGCTCCCTGTCTCGCTCAATTATATTAAAATTGTATATCTCAACATCTTGATCCGATATCAAAAGGGCTTCTGCTCTTTTTTTTCGACAATTACGTTTTTCCTCTCCTCAGTTTCTTCTGCTACTTTTTCACTAATGTTTCTTCCTCTCGTTCTCGTTGCATCTAAAGTAATTGCCATCTGCGACGTTAATTGCATTTTTCGCCTCATTCTCATTCTTTCTCAAGTCTAAAAGTCATTTTCTGTTCTTTTGCTTTTACACCCTCAGTTATCACCACCCGGTTGTTTTTAAAAATTCAAGAAAATTACACAATGAATTAATGAAGAAAAATTATAATCTAGAAGATTGGGCGGAAATCAGAGAAAATTACTTAAGTACACGTTGCTCAAAAGGAAGAACATGAGGTGTTTTCCATTTTTTTGTTTTGTTTTTGTTTTTCTGTATTTTACAGCAGTGGAACTAAAAGAAAAACAATTAGTAACGGTAACAATAAACAATAACAAAAATTTTGGCCCTTTTCTTTTGAGAGCTCTGAGGTAATTAGGGTCAGTTACTTTGTGAAACGTATAGTTACCAGTAACTTAAATAATCAACAAAAATAAATTACTTTACGGGTTGACTTGTGCGTGCGTGCGTGCGTGCGTTTGCGTGTGTTTGTCTGTTAGGACATAAATTTTTGTCGTTTTGAAACTTGTATAAGAGTTTTATGAAGAAAAGAATCAGCAATGAAGTCTGACCTTAGGATGAACTTTACACTTATATATTTTTTAAATTGCATATATCAAGTATTTCTCGGTGTATCAAAAAACTCACGATACAGGAATCTACAAAGACAGGTGCAGGTTGTTGAAACAATAATATCTAAATGAATAGAAATAGTTAAAAATTGTATGACCGTGTAAGATGTAAGAAAAGAGAAAAATATAATTCTAATAAAAGTGTGTAATTCTACTCATAGGTTTTCACAAAAGTACCCATTCAACTCAGTAAATATGTTTGATATAACAGGGTGATTACATTTTGAACAAAAATATATTTAATTTAACATTATTTATTAGCAATTTTATTAAGAAACTAATTGGTGATTTGTATATGTAATTTAGTATATTAAATTTTTTTAGTAAAATTATTAAAATAAAATAAGTCGTACAGGATTCCTTCTGTGGCCTCTTTCGGGTTGCTTTTGTTGGAAGTGACCGATCTTGTCAGCAAGGTACAGACGAAGTCCTCAATTTCTGTTGAGGTTGAACTGCGTGGGTCTCGGGGGTTGACGGCGTGTGCGCACGGGAAGCCGCCTGCGAAGGGGTAGAGCAAAGTTGATGGCGTACACAAAGCTAAAAAGCATCTTGTGAATACCCAGGAAACAATTAAATGACAACTACTTGATTTCTCGTGATAACTAGACAGGGAGGGTGCGGTGCTTCGACGACAGCGCAGTGGCAGCAACAGCAACCGGAAAAGGCCTAAAGGGCACGTGTGCCACGCTTTTCATTTCAATGTCGCAGCGATTAATCCTCTCTCTTCATGATCCCAATTGTTTCTTATTGTTCGAACGATTTCGATCAATTGCGGCAATTCCGTGGAAGATCGTCAGGAGACAGGCCAACGACTGGAGTGGAAGCATTCGAAAAGGCCCTGAAATGACGGGACCGGATTTGAATTAAATGATCTGTTGCGATTTTAATCTTCATCTGCGGCCGTACGATCTCTTCGCGGGACAGATCCCCAATGTGGGGATCAAGAGGGTGAAATGTGGCAGATTTTATTGCTGGCAATTGGGCTGTTAGCAAGAAAATTGTTCACATCCTCATGTTCCCCTTGAAAATTGAAGAAATTTCACTTGGTTGAGCAAATCGGACCGAAAATGCAGAAATCTCTTAGAGGGAGGCACGAAGTGAGAGAAGAAGAGAGGAAGGAAGGAAGGAAGGGATGGTAATGCAAATGTAATTGCCTTTTACCTACAACGGAAAGGTTTGAGCAGAAGAGAAAACTGCCTGCTCCATTAGGAAGTAAAGTGCCATGGAGTTTTAGACCAAGAGACAACTTTCTTCCATTTTTTGTTCACAATTTTTTTGACGCCTTTTCTTTTTTTTCACTTTTTTGACTTCCATCTGGTCATTCGCTGCACAACTGCAACAAGACTTCTTTATAGGAGCAAGACACACGGCGGAAGTTCACTAAAACCTTTTTTATAATGAAGAACTGGGAATGTAGCACACTAAGTATGATTATGTGAACATTGCTTGAATTCTCACAATATTTATAAGAATAATTTACTTATTTATGAAAACCTCTGGAGCGGAAGAAGAAAATTCAACCGTTCCCGGGATTATGATCTGTTTCAGGGATTTTAGAAATTAGAAAAATCTCAACATTCAAACTTATACCCTCTCTTATTAAAACTTTAATTCTGGGCAGCAGCATAAAGCTCCTTACAATTTCTGATTCCCAACAGACATACACACAAAAAAGTTTCTTTAAAAGAAGAAGGAAGAGGAGGAGGAAAGAAGAAAATTCATTTTCCAATGATCTAGAGAACAGGTGAACTCACCTGGAGTGAGATGATGGGAAAAAGTGGCAAAAGAAAAAAGAAAATGTTAAGGAGAAGAAGAAGAAGAAGAAGATGATGATGATGATGATGATGTTGATGATGGTAGTGGTGGTGGTAAGCTCTTTTCCACAAGTCACTTGGGAAATATTTTTTTTCATCTTCGTCCGTCGGATTACATTGCTCAGATTTTCATTCTTCTTCTCCTCAATCTCAAAGTATTTTAATTTGTAATTTTGTCAGGACGGAGGGACAGAACTATATAAGTCATTCATATAACATAAGAACATTGGCCCCATAGAAGACATGTGAAACTGGAGTATTCTGCGACCTGTCAAACGACTGGCACCTTCTCCTTGGTTATGCTACACTTAATTTTTTAGAAGTGCATGTATTTGGGTAGGACTGTTGCGAGTCTCGAGTGGATCATTGTCTTTCGTTGTCATATTAAAAGTTTATTTGGTCTACCAAATTACTCAATCACTTTACGTGATTCATAATCTACATTTCGGACTAATTCACCAAAGTTATACGTCAATTATTGAGTCTTTTGAGTAGAAAATTGAAATTTATTCAAATATTATCCTGTGAAGTTAATCGGTCGAGTGAATGACCGACAATTGATGATTTCAGTTGTTATTCCACGGTTAGATGAAAATAAAAAGTGAAATCCTTCCGTTTCCTGTAGCCATACCTTCTTCTTTTGTCGTTCTTCCTTTGGGTCTTTCGGCCCGGAAGCCAACACAAAGGCCTGAACAATTTGTGAACCGAAAAAGAGCTTCACCAGGGTCGCCAGGGTCAAGTCGCCATTGTTGTCATATTTTCACCCTTGGCAAATTTTCATTCTTCTTGGGCTTCGACTTTTTTTACTGGTTGCTTTAATTTTCTATTATTAGCAAACAGTAAAATAACAAGTGCGGGAGTAAAAGAAAAATAATTCTCTTAGATTACCAGAGGAAGAGACTAAAACTTGTTAACAGAGAAGCAATAGTAACGGTAATTCCTGCTGGGGTAGGAGGTAGGAAAATTTTAATCATTTTTTTTTAATTCCCAGCAGAATAATTTATAGCCGAAGTAGAAAGTATTTCTTTATTCTTTCCCCAGATTTTTCTAGGAGAAATTTTCGTTTATGTGACGACAGTTCCGGTTGGCAAGTAATTGCTTCCTGTGTTATTTTTTGTTTTATTCTTCGTCGAATGATTCGACATTGTTGGTTGTTGTTTTTGTTGGTTGTATGTCATTAAAGTTTTATTCTTGGCGAATAATTTTAAGAAATTAAATTGTTTTCCCTCGAACGGCAATAATGGCCGACAATTAGACGAATTATCCATAATTATAATAAATTATGGATTTTTAGTTTGATCTCTTCTTTCGTTTGGGTCTCACCGCAAGATGACTGACTTGACATCGAAATGAAGAGTTTCCATTTTAACCTAGACCAAAATAGGTGGCAAACATAAAAGTGAGAATTACCGTGAAAACCTCATGAATGTATGTAAATAAAAAAGGTGTCGAACAAGGATGTTATTAGAGAAGATCCCTCCGGGGGCCCAAGAGAGTTAAGTAGTCTCTAATTCCATTATCCCGCACTGTATGAAATCCCCCTAATCGTATTTTACATTATGTTATCTTTATTAGAACCAAAGATCCTAGGATTATCGTCCTGTTACTCCTATTTTCTGCATCGTTATCGTTCTTCCCTCTCTTTTGCTCTCCCTTGTCATCAACATCAACATTCTCGTCATCATCAAAAACATCACCACCACCATCATCTTCTTCTTTTTCATTTTCTCGTCAACAGTTGACCGCGTTCTTTTTCTTTAGAATCAGGAGATTAACATCTGAAAATAAATATGAAATAAAGTCACCGTCACTGAAGGTGACAAGTTGAACTTCTTTTACTTCTGGTAAAACTCAGAGGCGGGACCTTCGGCAGTAGCCACCTTAGGCCTTGGATGACAGTACAGGTGACAGTCAGTCTGTTTCTAAATGTGAACTATAGCAAAACGCTTCTAGATTTAACCAAAGCTAAGAAAGGCCACCGTTCTTGCCTCTGCTTTAGGTACTTCATTGAATGTTTGTAGCAAAAATAAACAAACCGTTCATGGATGTTTTCTTTTCGGCTAAAGGCTAAAAGTGTCATTCAAACATTTGCCGTGGTCCACAAACATTGAAGGTTTCCAGATGCTACCCACTAAAATAAAAAATATAAGGATTGGCGGGAAAACGATGTCCTTTTGTGGTACTCAATGGACGGTGCCAGTTGACCAGTTCTTTTTCTGTCACCGTAACGACGAACTACTTAAACGTCCGTGAAAACACACGGTCATGGTTCGGCGAATGCTCTTTTGTTGTGGATGGTAAAAAAATAAGCGATGCGTGAAATAATTTGACAGAAAGAGAAAAAAAAGATATAAAAGAGACAGAAGCAGAAACAATCTAAACACTTGGCTTATGGCAGAAGATGGCAATCGCTAGAGTGGCAGGTAGGACTGAGAAAAGTACCAACAAGCTCACAACATGAAAGGGAACAATGCAGTCAACAGAGAGAGGGGGAGGGAGAGGAAGGGCGAGGCAGTACAAAATAGATGAAAAACAAAGTAACGTAGGAACCCCCCCCCTAGCCACAACTAACCTGTCTCATTAAATCCTAGAAATAGAAATATTGCATTTAATTAAAACTACTTGATTACTTTAAGGCATCGTATGGCAATATTTGCTGTTGCATATCCTTCAGAGTGAAATTCAGTAGACAAGTGATCTACTTCTGATCGTGATCTGCATTGTCTGAGAGATCAATCTGTCGCTACTTGAGGCTCACATTCATTCACAGAGAAACTTGCTGCGGGGCCTGGCGATGTTTTAAAAAACTTTTTAACAAAATTGAACTCCCGACAACCGTCTGCTAATTAACTTTGACCGAAAACTAATTGATGTTGAATCTTTAAGGTCTGATCTTCATGACGGGCAGCGACCAAAACCACCCCAAACTGTAATTTTATTCAAATTCACATGATGTAAAACGTACAAGGAAAACACTAGAAGAATGTAATTGATTCTCAGGTACTTTTATCCAGGTACACGATAAGAAATCTAAGAGAAAAAAGAGGAGATCAACTAATTAGTGGCATTTCATGATGTTTGATGTTTCGATGAGGTTGAAAATGCGACATGAAAAAGCAACTCAGGCAACTAGTGATGAGTGTGGTTCCGAAAAGACAACAGATGTGATGCGGTTCTTTTGGCGACTTCAAAACTTTTGCTTCATCATAGACAATATTTTTCTATTTTGAAATGAAAATGTATTCATTCTAAACATTATTCAGAATCAATGTGACCCTGTTCTCTGCCCCATACTCAATATTTTATATCAATATTTAGCAGTTCAGTGTCAATAAATTTTATTTTTTGAGCTGTTAAATATTAAATGTATCTGATACGGTACAAAATATTGTTATTGGTAATATTTTTAATTTCCAATGAAATATTTACAGGAGTAAACAAACGTTTTGAAAATGAGCTGAAACCTAAGAATTAAAATAACTGCTGTGAGAGGCAGTATTTCCTTTTTGTACTGACAAATCACATTTTTCTGTTGTTTAATAAAAGATTAACTGCTAGAGTTCAGACAGGGGAACTCTGCTGAGCAGTCTTTAACAGTAATGTTACACAAATTCAAATTAAGTATGTATATAAAGTTTTTGAATTTTTTAAAAGTTCGGAACTAGAGTTTGGGTAACTCAAAAAACGGAGTAAAATATACGATTGGTTCCTTAGGCTTTGTCTGAGCGTTTGAAAGGTACCTGTTGAAAGGTAAAAACGAGGTACAAGGGGTTCAAAGGGGAAGGAGGTTAGTGGTGAGTTTGTTTGGATAACTCTGCTCCATTTTTGGACACTGCGGTGACTTCTGAACATTCTTTAATTAAAACGTTCCCTCGAGTTCAGGTACGGGTAGCCTTTAGACATAGAACTTCCCACTTCCATCACCTTTTTTAATTAGACTTTGACGTCTACACACACACCCACACACACATAACCTTTTTATCTGAACTCTATCTCTTAGGTAGATGATGTTCATCCTCCTCTGGTCGACTTAATGATCCATCCTTTCACCCTGGGCTTTCATCTCTTCTCCCAGTCCATCTTTTCTGCCCCGCTTAAAATTGTAAACTTTGCACAAAGATTTGTCCACCAGATGGAAAAACTACTGAGAGAATTCTTTTTTGAGAGAGAAACGAAAAAGGTTTTCATTTTCCATTTAGCTAATGGATGACGTTTTTACAACAATTTTTCCTTCAGTTTCTGGTCGATTGAACTCAATTTCAGGACCGTATCGAGTACCACTAGAGGAGTTGTTATTTTAACCAAGCTGAGTCGCACTTATCTATTTTGTATTGATCTATTTCAACTATCGTGAAGTTCAATTGATTTCTCCCTCTTTGATGACAACAAGTAAATCAATCAAACTGCATTCCGCATGAGGAACTCGCCTAATTCCTACGGAAACGAGTTGAAAAGTTTTAGAACTTGATTGAAGAAAAGTTTTAGTTGAAAGTAAGAGAGGTGAGGGAAAAGCAGAAACAGTTAATACAGAGAGGAAAGTGAATGAAAGAAACAGTAGCGGAATTTTATTTTAAGAAAAGAGTTAAGGCAAGGGAACAATACGAGAATCTCATTATTACACGGAGGTCATCAACACCTCACGGCAGGCATTGCCGTGCCAAGTTTTGAAGGTTCCAGAAAAGGCAGATTATCTGGTCCAATGGGTCGATTGTGTCCCTGAAAAGGTCTCCTTCGATCCAATCGATCCTTGATCTGATCACGTCAGAGTGTCACTCATCTGAAGGACCTTCACATGGCTACCTTCAGACTGTTTGACGTCTCATTCACTACTTTCATCGATTTAAAGGGTTTTGTTCTTTGTAAGAACCAATCCTATTGGTACTTCACATCAACCACTTTCATTCATCAAAACATTTGGGGTTTAAGTACCTCATTGCGTTTACTTTATTCTCTTGTTTCCATCTATGAGGTTCTATGAGCTCGGGTTCTGCTACTGCTACTAATAATATGTTTATCACTCAAAATGTTAGAATAGAAATAATGAAAAACCACAGAGAGCAACAAAAATGTTGTCCGTCATACTGTGTGTTTGTCTAGATGGTATTAGTAGTATTTATTTATTTTATTGAATATGTCTGCAGAAATCCCAACGGTGCTTTTTTCTCACTGTGTTTGCTCTCTCTGAAAATTAGAAATTTATATTGTTTTTTTATTACGATTCTTTTTGTCCAAGTGTTGTATTATAAGTATTATAAGTAACGGTTATTGGTCTTTTATTAAAACTACATGTAATTTATGAGATCACTAATACACGTTCAAAAAGTTCTCGTAAACTCTTGTACAATAAATTAATTGGGTAGTTCAACTTCTATGTACATTTTTTTAATTAATTTTGGCTAGGTTTAATTTATTTTGCAAGTGAATTCACATTCCACAAAAACATAAACCTGAAGGCAGTGAAACAAGGGTGTAAAATTTGTCATGTAGAGTCGCTGGCTTTGTTTGCTAAAAGGCCATCTTTAAAGGCAACGTAACAGTGAAATTCAAAATGGTTTAAAACATATTCGAAAGATGGGGATGATGTTCGGGGGATCTTTTTTCTACTGTTTCTACTGTTTCTTGTTTCTACTGTTTCGAATTTACAGGGTCGTTCTTCCCCTCTAGTTGAACTGTTTTATCAAAGAGCCAGAGGGATTCATTCGATAGATGTAGCTTGGTGTCCTGATAATATAAACGTGCCCAACAGAAGAAGTTCAACAAAAATTAATAATAAAAATATTCAAAAGACGGAAACAAATATAACTTTAATAAGGTTAACTTTCCAACAAATAAATATTACATTATTTATTTTATAATTACTTAAAGCAATAGCAGTCCTATTAATTACAAAATTTTGTAAATATTCTGTAATACTTTTAGTAAGTAGGAAAATTTAATATGTTGGAGACAATAATTGAATGAAACTATTACTACGGCCTTTCTATTAAAATTACCCACATATAGATTTTAAGCATAAAATGACGGATTTATGAAAATAGAGTTAAATAACAAAAATTTGGCATTAGACTGATTTTATATTGTTCGATTGTCATCTGCCACGTTGAAGTTTGCCTTTTTCCTTCCTTAAATAAGTTGCAAGTGACTTAATTAATGTTTTGGCCCCGTTCACCCTGCGTTTAATTTAACTAAGCGCCTGGTGGGATGTGGGTGGTAGTGAACGTTCTGCAAAATTCACGAGGAAATCCATCAGTATATTAAAACCAATAGGTTGTTGACAGGTGCGTTGACGGGTTCATCCATCAAGCCGCGCAAGATTCCCAAAGTCTCCTACTCCTAGACATCCTCTTCCTATCAGAAGTCCTACTCGTATGACCCCAATGAAAGCAGTCAGCCATATTGACAGTTTGTAAATATTGATTTGTAAACGCTCGAGTGAATTCGATTAATGTTAATCGACTCGAGAGAGAAACATATAACGTTTATTTTATAATTTTCGATTGTTCAACTTATTTAATTTTGTGATTGACCTGTTTTTTGGGATCCGCCCTATCCACTGACCTTTTAAAAGCAAAATAATCTTCTCAAGTAACTCAGCAGAAGCACGGAAAAAGAGAAATTCGGTCGGGTGAGAAGACAAACGTCGTCTCACAGAATACTTAATGTATATTGCAATTAATCAACGGCATATGGAAAGAAATAAAAAGGAAACATAAAATTGCTGGTTCCAAAATAAAGCGGTCGAAAAAGCAGCAACAGAAACAAATCTGTTGATCACACCTGAGACATGCGACAAGATCAAATCAATATTTTTGCATAATATTTTCATTTTCTTCCATGATTTTGTTTGTTCTGCCCTGCAATGTGCCTGTATTTGAACGAGAAAATTTTCTTCAGGCTCCAACTCAACGGTTTTGGTTTTGATTTTGACTCGGAGAGAACATGCAAGTAGCGAAAACACACCCCAGGGGGTGGGGTTAGCTCAGCAATAATGTCACATTGAAAACACTTAAACGCGAATTACCAGTGTGACGAAATAATTAAATGCCAACCCCCATATTGATTAATATAAATACACCCCATTAGTGTAGAAACTCTATTGAAAGTTCCCGAGTTTGATTAGCATAACAAGGGGCGAAACGTTATTTATACCATTTGTAGCCAATTTGTTAAACAAAATACGGTTATTTATTTACTTTTTCTACAGTTTTTTCACTCTGAGTCAGTCTCTCTCTTGACGATTTCCCTGGGGGTTTTCATCAACTCAGCATATGACCCGTTCGTTGGGCCCAAAACGTCCCTGACATCATCTTGTTAACTTGAATTCTTTTCAGTGTTTGCCTATGTCGCATCGTTGCCTTAATTTAACTAGTGTTTTATTTTTATGTGCGGAAGAACATGACGACAGGAACAAGCATGGAACGTCGTAATGGAACTTAACCTACGCGGTGTTGAAATAAAACCGACGAGTCTGTGTGATGAAAGGAAAAGTAACGATATGCACTAGAACATATTAATTACCCTGGTATTTAAGATAATAAAAAAAGTTATTTAAAGGTATTTAAGATAATAAAATAGGACTTATCCTCGTCGTCAACATACGCATATTATGTCTACTAGAATTGAACTTAGCTGGAGAAATCATACGATGTTGAGCATCGGTCAACAACAATATTTTAATTTAAAATCATAATCACACTATAATCGATGGTTCTAGGAGAAAACTCCATAAACTATTAGCTGAAATGTTAAGAAAACCTTCAGGAATTTTGTCAGGAGTGTGTCAAATGCGATGGACTACAGTCAGAGAGACATTTACCGATTTTTATGAAATTGCTGTTACAAAGCAAAACTAATGCGACTAAACATCCTAATATTAAAAAAGTAAACCGAAAAATTAATAATATAATATTCAAAAGTATTGTTCACAAATCTAAAAACAATAGAAAAGAATAAAAGAAGGATAAAGCAAAGAAATATTCAGGCTGACTTTTTTATATAAAAGTTGATTTTTTAATCAGAATTTTAAACAGTAAAAATGTGAGGAATGCAACAAACTAAAACAGTGGAACTAAAAAGCATACGGAAAAGTAAGGTAACCGAAGGTGACCGCAGTTCAGGTTCAGTTTCAAGACCCAACCACACTGAGTGGATCTTGAGGTGTCATTCGTCATAGTTTTTACTTTTTCCGTCCAGAAGATGAGTTGTGCTGTTGAGTACATCGAGTGCTTTTGGATACCTCCGAATTGAATTTCCTACTTATCCGTAATCCTCGAGAAGGTTGTGAGTTGCATACCTGCCGGGTATCGCGTCCGTCGAGAAGCTTCATCTTCTTGAGCTTTTGGGGGCTTTTCCATTGGCCGAATGCTGTCGGTCACGCGACTCTGCTGAAAATCCAAACGAACTGCTCCGCCCAAACTGTCGGCGCCGGCGCTTTAAAACTCGCAGCTTTCAGCCCTTTTCTCTCAAAATTACGTTTATTTTCATGGCGGATTCGCCAATTTCACGACGGACCGATTTTATAAGCTCAACTTCTGGTGAGTACCTCGTGCTTTACCATAGTTTGTAGTAATGACTAGTAGTATTTGTGAGCTAACGACCAATTGGGGTATACCTTTTCTAGTACCTGCGTGAAAAAGTTAATTTTTCTTTTTGGAGCTTTTGGAACAAATACTTTTACTGTTTTTTCTCCCGCCGTAAAAACTTTACACTCTTAAAATTTCACATTATTGGTGTTGCAGTACACATTTAGTAATTACAGACAAAAATAAAATTTTATGTACACTGCTATATTGTACACAACTTGTTGAATTTAAGTTACTTGAGTCAAAGATTAGAGTCTAAAATTAATTCTTAACAAACTTTAAATTTATTTTCGTTATTAACGGGTAAATTACATTGTGTAATTATTCAACCAAGTTATTGTCAAAATGTGTTACATTTGTAATTAAATACTGGTGTAAAATAAATGAGACTTGAGGTTTCAGAAGGTCCTTACCTTTTTTCCTAACAGATATTGAACACATAAAACACTTAAGAGTTATTTATAAATAAAACAATAACTTTAAATAATAATTAAAAATAATAAAAAAATAATAAATGTTGCACGTCATATTATTAATTAAAACATTTTAGTTACGAATGTCCTCTTAACGTTTTTTCATAACTGAAACATCGAAATTTATTTTATACATGTAACACATTACGTAAACTCGTGGCTGAACAAATGATATTTTACGAAGGGTAACGATAAAGTAATTTATGATTTGTGGCAGTTTAAATGAATTTCATTACAAGAATCTGATGCCCTGCAAGTGGATAATCGAATGAAAGAATTTATTAATAAAGTGTTAATTATATTATAAATAAAGTACTGTTTTAGAGTTGAACTGTTATGTCTTCGTACCATATTGTTTTCAATTAAGTCATTTCTTTCTTATAATTTTACCTTATTGTGAAAGGTTTGAAGGAAAGGGTGTCCAACATAATTTGACATTTTTCTTAAGGAAAGTTTAGTTTTCGACTAAAAAAAATAACCAAATTAAACTTTAGAATAATAAACTGGGCAAACGAGAGCCTATTGGTTCCTTTGCTATTAAGGGAAAGTTCCTTTCAGTTATTTAACTTATTCTTTGCTCACTCGTTTCGCTTAATTTATCTTTACTAGAATTCTTTTATTTAATACTTTTTTATATGAAATGTATTGTTTACTGGAAGTAAGGCATTCTGAGAAATTCCGTTTGTTATTTCAAACTATTTATCTATATTCAATATTTTTTTACATATGTCGTAGCCTAAATCATGTTTTAATTTTTTAGTTCTGTCTGAAACAGATGCCTTCCGTAGTAAAAGTCTAAAAACTTTTACGTTATAATAAATTAGTAAACAAAAATAAAATAAATTCAGTTTGATATGTATTTCAATTTGAAAGAAAACATTGAGTGCACGCGGCAAATGCGTTGAAAGTAAACTAGACTTAGAATAAATAGTTTGGTTCGGTCTCGAAGGGAAATCAATTCAAATTTAATTGAATTTAATTTTCCATTTTGTTGTTGCACTACTTGTGAAAACTTTTCTCTGAATGAGGTTGTTAGACGGAGTACGGAGTTAATAAATCTTGTCTCTTCTCGATGAGACTTTTCTTTTGATGGTCGGCGTAAGTTTATATAATAATTTTGTATATTTTTTATCCATCTATTCCAACTTAATATAATAAAAATGTGTGTGAAACACATCAGGCCAAGACGTCGGAAGAAGTGAAATTCTAATTTATTGCAGGAGTATTGACCAACAAGCTTTTAGTTGACTTCTTGCACACCAAAAATACCAAGAATATTCAATTCCTTTCCATGCTGTGTCGGGTTTCGTCTCGCTAAATCTACTTTGTCGGATGATAAACACATTTGAAAAGAAAATTATTTAATCAATTCGAAAGTCTCTGTTGGGTCCCTTGGGAAGACCGTGTTAAACAAACGGTTCCGGTGTTGCGAGTCGGGAAATTAAATTGTTTGGGGCCGGAAAACTCTGGAACGAAACTTGAGTTCCATTTAATAAACAAAGGTGGAGGACGAGGAAATTCGAAGAAGAATAACAACAACAACAGTAACAGACGACGACAGCCCTCGTTTCTAATTTTTTTGTATTTGCTGTCGCCTTTACGTAGGAAAAGGCTCTCTCTCTGTCTCTCTCTCTCTCTCATTCTAATCAATAAGTAACTGTTCGCCTTTTCAATGTCATTAAGGCCGTGAATTGCCTTTTAATGTCTGCTGGGTTCTTGAAAATTTAAACTTGTTTATTTTTGACTTTATTTATTATTTAACCATTCTTCTGACTTTTCATTACAACCCGTTGTACTCCTGAAGCAAGAACTCATTCCCCAGGGCAGGCTCTTCGGTCGTCCATTTTCTTTTTTTTTAACTTGAATGATTACAGCTGACGACAAAAACAACTGGAAATGATTTTTAAAACAAATTAAAAAAAAGATTAAAGGTCAAATAATGGTGAACTAAATTGTTTTCAACTATGCAATTGATATTCTTTCTTTTATTAAATCAAGCTTCGACATAAATATTGCTTGACGTTGAATATTATATGTCACACATTTTGCTAAAAGTTAAGTTAGGTTTTAAGGAATTCGGTTATTTTGTTAGGAATAATAAAAGATATTGTTCCAGGTCGTAATGGATGGACTCCATACAAACAGTCAAATTTCAAAACAGAAGCGTTCCCCAAAAAAGACAATGGGAGATGGTGTTCACACTGCCGGTAAACAGAATCAGGTATAAACCTTCAATCAATCAACTGAGTTACTCGTCATAGCATATCGTTTCCCTTACCTTACTCGTTTTTCTCCAGGTGGGCACTGTCATGCTGTACGGAATTCCTATTGTCTCGTTGGTGATCGAATCGCAAGAGAGACTTTGTTTGGCTCAAATTTCAAACACTCTTCTAAAACAGTACAGCTATAACGAGATACACAACAGAAGGGTTGCCCTGGGCATCACCTGTGTGCAGTGTACTCCTGTCCAGCTAGAGATACTCAGAAGAGCTGGTGCTATGCCCGTGTCATCGCGGAGATGCGGTAACGGCTGCTTCCTCAGTGGCATCCAAACTGGAAATGTCCTCCTCTTGTATTATTACTTTTTTTTACTACTGTTAAGGTATGATAACGCGGAGAGAAGCCGAACGCCTGTGCAAGTCCTTCCTGGGCGACAATGCACCACCGAGGCTACCCGACGACTTTGCGTTCTCCGTTCACCATGAGTGTGCTTGGGGATGTCGCGGTGCATTTCTTCCATCCCGATACAATTCGTCCCGGGCTAAATGCATCAAATGCACATTCTGTGGACTATTCTTCTCGCCCAATAAGTTCATTTTTCATTCGCACAGAACCACGGCGAACGCCACTTACGTTCAACCGGACGCGGCCAATTTCAATTCTTGGAGGCGTCACATGAAACTGAGTGGAGCTCCCCCAGACGATGTTGTTCACGCGTGGGAAGATGTGAAAGCCATGTTCAATGGAGGCACCAGGAAGCGTCTTCTCGCAACATCTTCCACATCATCACCCGCTAGGGTTGGTACCTAGAATTATACAAATTGGTAATGATACCGAACATATTGGTTACAGACTCGCCTAATTTCAGGTTTCAAGATCTGCTGCTCCCATTGTGAACCCATCAAAACAGATGAAGTTAGACGGTTCTGCAACTTCGACATATCCGACACCAGCAAGCACTCCTATTCCTGTACCCACCCCACCCAGAGTTCCTCCATTTCCTGATTTAAGTCTACCGATATCTATGGTGGACTATGTTTGGCACAGTCCTGGTGGCATCAAACAATTTCCCTTTGCTCCCTATGCAGTACCATGGTTGGAATCGGCAAAACGATCTGTTCTGGGACTTTCGAGTTTAGCTTCGACTACATCACAGCAAGAATCTCTTTTGCAGGTTTGTAGAACAGTTGGCTTATAAACCACCCTTAATTAAGATCCAGTAACGATTAAATTGACTAGAAAACATCAAACATATTTAGTTTCAGCACGTTTGTTCCTCCAACAACAGCTTAGATAAACATTATCATCATTCCGCCTTCCGTCCTGTTTTCCCTACTTTTGGAATTCCTGAGATCACTTCAACCCCGGAGGACCACATCAAACGGCATATCAACTCCGAGGAAGTTCTCGCATCGAAAAGACGATATCTACGAGAGTTAGACAGGGCAGACGTCTGTTCCTCGGTGGAATACTACGGGAGTGATGAGACAGGTGCACATTCGCCCGCCGAATCAATAAAAAAGGAGAATGACAGCGGATGCGAGTCCTATACCCACACAACACCAAGGCTTACCTTCAAGAAAGAATCAACGATGGAAACTTTGACCGATTCTGACGAAGTGTCAAAATCTCCTGTGAAAAACAGAGGAAAACCGGAATGCACGGACAAGACAAGGCTGTCGTTGAAGCCAATCGGAATCGATGAGACAATGCTGCACAGGTACCGGGAATTCAGTCCGAACTTGCTGGAAGCCATATCAAACCTGAAAACAGAGGATCGAAAAAATGGGTGTATCGGGTATTCGGTTAAAGCGCAACGGGTATTTGACGGTGGTTGTGAGGGTGGTAGAGTTGTGCATGGGGTACCAGTGACTGGAAGAGAAGCTCACGATGAAATTAAAAAGAAATTCAGAAGTGATGACGAGGACGAGAGTGATATTAGTGATGACAATGGAAGACAAAATGAACCAGAAGAAGAAGATGGCGATGACGAGCCTGTCGATGTGGAGACGATGGACGACCAACCAGGCACCGGGACAGCACAAGTGAGTACCTGCCAAAGTAGTTTTAAAGTTTTTTTTGATTTGACATATCCAAGAATTTTCAACAGTTAGGCCACCGCCATCTCACCAGTTCTTTCATCTAAATCTTCTTTGATTTATATTGTAACTATCCAAGATGTACATTTCCGTTCTTCATTCCTAAATAATGTCTCCATCAATAAAAATATACACAACTCTAATGGTGAACGTGAAGTTGGTTTATTGCATCAGTTGTTTTCTGGCCAAAGAATATTATAAAGTAGTAATCACTGAATACGCAAAAGTTTAAGAAAAATGCATGACATTAAAGTCCTTCAAACGCTTAATAATTATTTTTTATTAGAATTTATTAGAATAATTTATTAAAAGTTAGGGTAACTAACAAAAGTTTACGTAGAATCGAAAAAAAGAAATTCACTTTACACAAATGTACTAGTCGTTTCGATGTCAAATATCAAATTTTTCAAAGATACTCTTTGTTTGAACAGTCACTTTGTTTCTGTGACACAAAACTTAAAGTTATTTACGAAAAACATCTACTGTAACTACTGTAAGTTTTCAGAGCTTTTGTAAACCTATACAAAATAGTATGCAAGACATTTTGTACAACTGCACAACATAGAGGGCAGTGAAATACGACATTGAAGAAAGTTTAGTGAGTTGTACTGGTCGGATACAAGTAGAACGGGTAGAGAAGTACCCATGAAGTTCGATTTACATGTCTTTAACGAATGCAGATCATAACTCATGCTCATCTTACGACCATATGTGTTTGCAAAGGCGTATTGTAAATAAGGGTTGAGTCTCTATTGTTGTCAGATTGTCTCGATTAACATTTTGATTTTACAAGGCCCGGGGGTTGCTCAACCCCATTCACTCGAGTGCCCTTAAATCCCGGGCTTTTTACCGTAACAAGTGATTGTTTTCTATCTTAATGCCCCATCGGTTTAAAAGCGTGACCAATCTTTTGATAATGAACCAATGCTAAGGGTTGAAGGGCTAGAATAAGTTCACCAATATGTTATGTGTGTTCCTACCTTGAATTTGTAAGTCAAAACTATTGCTGTCAGCTTGAATTTGAAATCCTTGCGATGACGGGCTTGAAAAGGTAAATGCCAAGTGAAAATAAAAAGGTGAAAATTTTTCATAACTTCAATTAAGGGGTGAATTCGGTTGCTTTCATAGTTTTCTGGCTTCATTTTTGTTATCGGATATTCAAATTGGCATTGACTACGTAGTGTGGGTAAGAAAAGTTGAATTTCTCTACTTTAACACATTTCTTATCCATCTCCATCTATCTTAAATCTATTTTGTTTTGTATTCTACTTGTTTCCTTATTCACTATCCGTTTTATTAGTTTTATCCAGTTATATTACGTTTCTTGTAGGTTTAATTTGCACTGAGATTATTTTTTTATCGTAAAAATAATAAATTACTCCCAGATGAACCGGTACCCGATAGGAAGACTGAAGTGATGTGACAACCAGAGAAAGGGTGAACGTTATATCCGATTTAAAAACTCAATAAATAATAGGAGGAAAAGCCAGTTTGAAATGCACCAAAGTAAAAATTTATAATTTCAATAATAATGCCCTTCCAGCCATGTTGTTTTTAAATCCTCCCCGTGTTCAGGGGGTGGAAAAATCCGGTGATTACACTAATTGCATGCAATTTTACCGGCGATTAATTTTTTTTTGAGTTTTGCTTTTTAAATGAATTATGAACTTTGCAATTAGTTGGACATTTTTTTCGGTTTTAGAAGGTGGATGAGCTTATGGTGTTGGGTCACTCGGTCAGGTTGATATTGTACAACTGAGGTCAAACAACTGAAGAAAAGCATAAATTTCCAAACATCAGAGGACATTAAAATGAATTCAACAAGTCAAAATAGAACAAATTTCAACGAGTTGCTCACTCAATTCAAATATGAAGAACAAAATTTCATTGAAAATCTTCAGGGTTCTTTTACTAGTTTTGAAAACTAAAGTCTTGTTAGTTGAGTGCCCCGGTTAAACATGAAGTTAGTTGCAAGTATAAAAGGCCAACTTGTCTCCACTTTGCTACTGTCAGACTTTTAAAAATTTGATTTCATTTGTGGAGCTTCTCTTAATTATTTATTAATATGACTTTTTAATTTTTTTTAGATTTTTTTAAAGTGTGATACTTTGATTTTTTTTGTCACTTATCTCACGAAATTATAAGTAAATCAGGAAGAAGGAAAATTTCACCCATGTTGTTGGTGCTGTATGTGGGAGGCCATTTTCCTCAGTCTTGCTATTTGAAGGATGAAATAACAATGTTTTGCTCTAATCTGGCCTTCCGGTCAATATTTTCTTAGGCATTTTAATTTTGTCACACTTTGCCACAAGAAAATAAAAACAACTTTCTTCTACCTTATTCCAGGTTTACTTATCTGCATTTCAAACTTATTGTCTTTTTGGTTGCCTTTTTCGTCATTGTGGTTCACTCTATTTCTAGGTATCACCTGTAGTTTTGTTTTGTAGTTATGGGTACTTCTCGTAAGAAAGGGAATAGGAACATCAAAATTAGAATAGCTTCATCTACCTAAGCCACCTTTTTATTCTGCCCCAAAAGGTCTCACCCCGTCACTAGTTTCGTCTTACCCTTTTCCATTCTCTCCTTTCCGTAATCTGTTGCCTTCAATTAATTTCACATCCTTTTCCACCTTCCCTAAATAACCCGTTAATCTGGCTTTAATTATTTCTCAGAGACTAAAGTCTCCTTGTGTGTATGTGTACACGCCATTTGTGTTCTTCTTCTTTTAATTGAGTCTAGTTTTTCCACTATTTGTCTTCTCTATTCAATCCCGTCTTTCATTTTCTCTCTGTCTCTCTATCTCCTGGGAGTCTTTCTAAAGTTCCTTTGTTAGCAACCCCTAAAGTTCGGACCGTGCCAGTGACCAGGAGAATAAAAGTAACAATAAAAAGAAGAGGATCAAGGGCGGGTACCAGGGGTGAGTTATGTAAAAGAAACATAAATTTGTAACATTTGAAAGAGAGAGATCGCGGAGACAGTGCACAAATACTCTCACCAAAAGGAAATCTCTTCGCCTCAGCCTTACTTTACTAACAATTCAGAGAGTGGTGCCTTAATGATCCTCTTTATTCATTTACTACTCTGTGTTACTATTATAACCTCTCAATCTGTTTTTTTTCACTTGTTCGTTAATTATTGTTACTTACAGGCAATTAATCGGCTCTGACAGGTATTGACCTTTGGCTTTGAAGAATCTTCTTTCGTGGTATTATTATTTTCGTTTCACTGAGTATTTGCTTCTATAATTATAGTATCAAATGACATATAATTAGAGCTTTAAAGTTATCCTTTCTTCACAATTATACAGTGCAATGCAGTACTCCAATCAATTTAATAAGTTTGAATTACTAAATGATAGGAATATGTGTGTGTGTTTGAAGGGAAGATAAGCTTACCCTCAGGCAAAAGCATAAGAAAAATTACGCATTTCAGAAAATGTAAACAAAGAACCACAAAAAACAAATCAAATTTTCTACAAATGGCAAAACATTCACAATAAACTAACAAAAAATGGGACAATCAAGGTAATTAAATTTAAGTTCCGTTGCCCGTGAAACTCTTACACCACTGAGATTTCCTATTACCTCAGTAATCATTTTTGTTTGTTTGAGGCAAGTTGCAGAAGAACTCACCCTCCAACCACCAGGTTGGGTAATTTGAACGAGACGATTGCTGGGGCTGGCAAATTGAGTTAACGAAGAAAACAAATTTAAAACGTAAATTTTGATTGCGGTGTAAATTAACTTATGATTCCAATTTAAATTTACATTTCACTTGTGGAAGATAAATCAAATGGCGGTCGGCGGTCGTGGCGCACGGAACAGTCTTAAAAATGCGTCACGCTTTTCGATTTTTTCATTGACTGAGTTCTTTTGCCAGCCCTTCACAGTCCTTTGACAATTGCAAAGCAAACCGGATACAGACACAGAAATATTCCTAATCATTCCTACGCCAAACCTCCTCGAGAGACATTGATTATTGTTAATACGAATTTTTTCTTCTTTCTCAAAAGTCAAATTTTGCAGTTTCTAAATTCGTGTTAGTCGTGCATTCGCAGAGTAATTTTGTGTCTCTCATGCCTACGAGATGAAGCTTATAGTTTTGTTCTCAATATACCACATGATCTGGGTGATTATTTTCCGCAATATCCGCGACTCCTATCCTTTTTAAAGTTTAAATGAAAACATGTCGCTCCAATATTTTATTTTAAACAATCCAATGATTTGGATCATTGAACAAATTCATTTCAATGCTCGGGCCTTTTTTTACTACTCGCCTAAACTGTTCTCGTGTTGCTTCTTCCCTCGTTCCAGGTGATTTTCTTACTCCTCTGGGAACCATTTCCGCTTCTTACGAATGACTTCCGTTTTACCCAATTTTTTTTATTTTACATCTTATTCTCATTCAATCGTGTTCATGGGATGAGCCCCGAAGATCGACGAAGACCTTCACGATCAGAAAAATCCGCGTTCGCCCTCATCAGTAGACTGTTATTCCTGCTTACTTATTTCAACAAATAACGTCTTTATTGACTGATAGATGCCGGTGTCTTGCTTAACACATGATACTAATATCAGGCCTCATCTAATATAAAGCATGTTTTCCTGGCTCTGAGCAATAGTTTTGTAGATTATTGTTAACCCCATGTTATTGAAGTTTCAAAACATTTGGATGGGTGGTATCTGCCAGTAATTCGAATTGGAAAATCTAAAAATGTGTGAACTGTCAGAAATGCAAGATTATTGTAGTTGCAAACATTTTAAGGTCATAGACATTAATTTCCTTCGTGTTTTTTTGTCTTTACCTTTCATTCCTCCATACAATACATAATGAAACATATGTTTGATAAATTTAATTGAAAAGGACAAGTGCAGATTTGTGGAGTTACTAAAGTGCAATCATTGAGCTGCAATGTACTGCAGCGATGTAACAGAAACCCAAAGTTAGGGCCCCATTTGTCCTCCAGGGACTCCTTGAAGGGTTACGCCTGCGAAGGGGATGCTTTTTTTCTAATCATGACTTTCATTTTAAAAAATAAAAATAAAAGACGCACTCGTTTAAATGTCATGACATTTGAAAACTGTAAAAAAAGAAGAGGAACAATTCTTCCGTTTTTTAAACTAGTTTTTTTCACGACATTAAACGAGAAAGGTGGTCTCTCTGGTCCTTCGAACGCCCCTAAAAGATGTAAAGGCAAAGGAATGAGGGAAAAATTAGACAGGAGAGTAAAAAAAAGTTAGAACAAGCAACTTGGGAATTAGTAAAAGAACATAGACAGAATGTTACTTCTTAGTTTGAACATCATTTCTGTCCCCGTCTTACCTACTCCCAAATCAGAATGGTGTGATTACCATTGAATAAATTATTACTACGTTAGTTGGACGAATAAGGGTTATGATTGGCGTAAAATAGATTGTAGGCAATAAAAAAGAAGAAAAATTTAGTGCAAAAGGTAGATAATTATTGATGGAAGTGGTCGAACGATGAGAAAACAAAATCACCCGCGATACAATCACAACAACCACAATAAGCATTTAATATACATTAAGCGGACATGAGAAGTAGACAATCTAACAGAAGTTCTATCAGAAATTTTAACATGGGAAGACACATGAGAGTCATAAATAAGAAATAAATAGTCCAAATGTAAGGAAAAACAAAGTGCATTGTAATTGATCGTTGGTGGCATTGAAATTTGTTGAATATTCTTGGGATTCCAAATAAGTGGCGGGTAGTTCGAAGGTTCTTCATGTTCTTCTCCTGAATAACCTTTAACTAAATTACCATTACACAAATTCATTGTTAGAAAAAGGTCATCGGTTATTGTGAACTGCAACCACCAACCGATAAATGTCACGCAATTTGACTATTTTCCAACTTTCTGTATTAAACACAGGGTTTTATCATTTTCAGGAGAACATCAGGCACAGAATTATGACGGCAATAGAAGTAAGTAGCAGTAACAGCAGCTGCAACAGCAGATTCCATCCGCAGGAATGTAAAAAGATATGGACCGTGACCAGAGTCTCTGTGGAGGAACCTGACGGCCATTTCGGACCTCCTTCAGGTACGTACCTAACCGGAAGTCACTTCTGTCCTGCAGTCAAGTTTCTTCCGTGTACACGCGGTACCGTTTCTAGGCATTAAACATTCCTGCGTTTCCTCTTCCTATCATTTCCGTTCACTTCCGAAAGCAATCGGATTAACCGCATGTAACGGATCGAGTTGATCCGAAATTAACAAAAACGATTTTCGGTTGTGGAGGACTCCTCTCTGGGGGTTCTTTTTTTTTAATTAATTCTATGAGAATTTCTCGTTTCGTCAAATCCGGATTTGCTCACTCGCATTCCTCTCTCCATCCTAGAAAGTTTCTCCTCATTCTGAAACCAAAATCCCCGTCCTGTTGGAACCTCAAAAGGTTTTTGTCCTCTAACGAATCGGGCGGGGAACCTTAATTACTTCTCACATCTGTTTGATTTGGAATGGCAGACACGATGGATTTTCAATTCTTCTTCTTTTTCGCCTATTCACCTAAATAACAGAATAATCTTTTTCGAAACGGATTTAACGGGAAGAAGAAGTTAAGCAACCGTGACATTAAATTTTGGCCGTGTGTTCCAAACGGAAATTCCATCTCCATTTTGACTGGTATTACAGCAAATAGGACCTTTGTAAGCGCGGTTTTGGTTCGTGACATTGCTGACAAGAGAGACAATATCCGTTAAAACGCTGAGAAAGACAACATCACTAAAGAGAACAGGTTCCACGTTGCAATAGAAATTATCTACTTTTTATTGAATTCAACTTTCACGCGTACGAAGTTAATTAAATCTTTCATTACCTTTCTTAATGTGTGGGCCTTCAGTAAAATTGCCCCATTGCAAACGTACATGTTGAAGGTTTTTCTCTTCTTCAGCACAATTTTTACTTCATTTTTCGACATTCTTATTGTAATGTATGTAAGTATTATGTTATGTACAGCAAATTTTCATTCTCTAATCATCACCGCTTCTTTTTGTCGAGCATTGTATTCTAAATTTAGCATTTATTCGCTCCACAATACATAGTGAAAGTATTTACTAGAAATAAATAAATTATAAATATGAAACCACGTCTACTTGCAATACTTGCATTTCGCTTATTCGCTCTTTATGTTTTATACATATTAATCGTTTTGTGTATTTTAGTTTTCTAATAATATTGAATCGCAACTGTGCAAAAGGACCATTTTAAGTCAAACTTTAAGAAAGTCACAGAAAAAATGGAATCGGTAGGAAATTTATTTTCCAATTTTCCAAGACAGTTGACAGTTTTAAGGGAAGAGGAAAAAAACGTGGTGCGAACAAATCAATTTGACTCTAATGGAAAATAAATTGCCACTTATTTTTCTTCGTTGGCCATGCAATTTGACCGGCATTTTGGTTCGCAAGGCACCACTGAGAATGCCAAACAACGGCCCGTTAAACAACAGGTTATTTCACCGTATTTTAATTAATAGAAGGGCGACGATTTTGCAACAAATACAACTTGTAATAAATTGATGATGGAGGTGAGGATGGCCGGGTGAGCGACGAATGTTGTGTCAAATCTAAAAGCAGAAAGCGAAGTAAAATTACCTTTCGCCGAGTAATTAATTGGCTCCTGGGCGAGATTCCAATAGGCCAAAATCATAAATAATCGGCTTAACCATAGAGGAGAGCACTTCAATTGAATTAATTGAGCGGATCTCCTTTTGCCTGAACTGTTAAAGGATCAAAGCGGAAATGGCAAAAAGTTTTCCGGTAGGGTTGGGGGTTAGTTAAACATTTGAGTAAAAACACGGGGGCAATGAGGAAACAGTTGAAAAGGGTCAGACAGCTGGTACATCACCTTGGGTACCAGTGGGGTAGTGATTCAAAACAGCCCAGCTTGGAACAGACATTAATGATCTTCAGGATGGTTGCCTTCCTGTCCAAAATTGGAAATTTTGGACGTTGGCATTTCAAAATTTGAATTGTAAAACGGCTTATGCTTTTCCTTTCTATTAGCTGATCAACTGTTATTTATTTCTGTTGCTCGAACAATATAGTCGTACTAGTACTCTAAGATCTACCACACTTCCTAATTAATAGTAATAACGTAACACAAGCGAACGAATTCTTTTTCAGGTCTCTCATGTTCAGAAGAACGCAATGCTCTTTTCATACCTCGGCGGGACACGGACGTTCTAAAAAGGAAGTTTTCTAGGGAATGAAAATAGACAACCTTTTGCATTATTCAAAACTCACCAAAACAAGCCAAGGAAAATGTTTCTATTATACCAACATTTACGTAAATAATTTCACTGATATTCTAATCACACCTACAATGTTAAGTACTATAAATAAATGCGTTATTGTTCAACTTTCCTTAGATGGGAATGATTTGTCTCCTGAGCTTTCCTGCATCCGGAGCATTTAAAATTACTGAGCAAAAGAACATAAAGAAAATACCAGTTGATTCCAAATTTAAATTCCACCATTCATTGGGGTACCAACGAGAATAGTTCAGTACAAGCAAACACCCGGTAGGAAACACCAGAACATTTTCTAATTGCCGATGATGAAATGTTAGCTTTTCATCGGCCTTTCTTAGAACTTTCTCAGGGTTACATGAGTGTCATACAAGCCACAATACTTCTTTGGTAACCTGACTCTTGGCTATTTGTTCTTTTCAAACGTCGTAAGCGGATAAAAGTGTAATCATATTTTCTTCACATGTGTGTGTTTTGTGTGTAAACCCGGGTCGATTCTATTAAATCTCAAATGTGGAGGTTCAGTTATGGCGGATTAGCTTTCTGAGTGCTCCCACGGGAGCTTACATTGTTTGCCATATAAAATCTCTTTTTTTCTTCTATTTCTTATTCTCCATTATTTTATTTCATCTTTCTCTTTTCCAGAACCACGTGAAGATTTTTCCTAATTCTTCTAAGTCTTCCACCCCGTTTCCCTTCCTAAGTGAGCCTTCTGTTACATTTTTTTACACTTGAGCCTGTGTGTCGCGTTACTTTATTTTTTATTCAAAGAAACATAGAAAAGCCTACAAAAAATACAGGTTTCGATTCTTGTCTTAACGAAATATTATACCTCTACGGCTAGTTGTTTCAGTCCTTTCATTCTAAATTTATTATATCTTGTATTATTAGTAATATTTGTATTGGTATTAGTATTATTATTATTGTATTACATAATTTTGTCTCGTGTCCTTTTTCGACGTTTCACTATTTGTTCTCCTGCATCAATCATAAAATATCAGGTAAAAGTTTAATTATTTGGCGCGATTTATCGCACATCTCGCATTTTGGGGTACTTGCATTAAAAGTATGGTGTACATCTAGTAGATACGAATCATGCCGTTCTACGTTTTGGAATTCCGGAATTCCACCCATTTTCAAACTGAAAAATAAACTCTCTGAAACATAAATGAAAGGCGGAAGAGAGACGGGGAGATGTTTATTATTTTGAAAATTCATTACTCAAAATCGTGGCAAAAAAGCTCACTGACTGCGAAAATGGCAAACCAATTAAAATTAAATAATAAAAGCTTCGAAGACGAGACCGGAGAGGTACGGGCGGCTGACTATGAAAGGCAAACTGAGAGTAAATTCAAACTCAAAGTCTGAAAGTATACAAAATACTTTTTAAGCCCTTATTATTTACTCGTGAAAGGTATTGGCGCGAAACAGGTGTAGATGGTGCCACAACTCCACGTTTAACTTTTGACAAGACGATTTGCGATTCCGTTTCCGCTTTCCTCGTAAATCCCCACAATTTTTTATTATCATAAGATCTTTATTATTACCATCGTACTTTTTTGTCCTCCTCCTCCTCCTCCTTCTCGTCCTCTTCTTTCTAAAAAATGCTTTACGCAGGGTTAAAATTTATTTACTCTCCTTTTAAATTAATTGGAGCTTAAGCCCTGGCCAGGTTCGGACTGGTATCTCTCACACATAAATATTAAAATATTAATAAAACCATATGCAAACGGGTATATAGACCAGCCGTCCAGTCGTCCAGTCGAGTAAAGTCGTCCACCCAAAAAGAGGAAATAGGAGAAGATTCCAACATTGAGGTTTCACGCCAATGAATGTACAGCTGCTCCTGTCTGGCCTCCAAATGGACTTATGGCTGCTGTGAATTTGGTTTCTGGAAGACCCTACCTTTCGTTTGTAAGAGAAGTTTCCAAGTGAAACCGCTTAAGATTGAAAAAATTCCATTCACCGTGCGTTGATTGCCAAAAGAAAAATGAATAACATAAAAAAGAAAAATAAAATATATAGCAAGTCGTTAATAATCGGACAACTGAAGTATGGAACCACTGTGAGTTCGGCAATTTCTCCTTCCTTCGTGATTTGAAAGAAACACCACAACAATCGGGTATAAAAGATTGAGAAAATAAATAAAAGAAAGTGTTAAAAATCGTTTTTATTAAAAGCAAGAAATGCTTTCGAACCGGCAACTGTTAAGGCAAGCGAGTGGTAGAACAGGGGCGAAATTGATGGGCAGTTATTGCCCATGGGAATATATTAACAGTAACGAAGCACATCCCAACTCATACCATGGCTACCTCCTCTATCTTCTATCTCCTCCTGCTCTCTGTTCGCCAACAGAATCCATCCGATTTTTTTTCATTTGTTTCTTTCAAGTCTGCACTTGCTTTTATGTCTCGTGGCAGTGGTAAACTCCTCGAAGAACATTAATTGCCAATTTCTATTTTCATAGTTTACCAAACCAATCATAATCGAGTCATTAAACTGCTTAAGCGTTTGTAACGTTCTACATCGGCACGTGCCGATCGTTGCCTAATGGACGGTTATGTGTACGGCCCAAAATAACGAAACGAATTGCTGTTGAGTGCATTATATACGATCGTTCGATAATCCTCTGTGGTTTATAATCTATTGTTTAATATGTCTTAAAGAAGTAAGAATTTTAAATAAATTCTTAAAAATTAAACTACGTGTAGTTCAGAGTGTTACGCTTTTTGTTGTTTTTTTTCCTGTCTTTTTATAATACAACAAATTTTTATCTTCTGCGTATTCCCCGTTTCAATTCAAAGAGATCTGAAATCACATATTAAACTATTGGAACGTATAAGTTCAACGACTGTAACGTAGATTGGAATTAGCGGCACTAACCCAACTCACCTCTGTTCCAAATTTTATTTACAATTCTTATTTGGACAAGCAAGTTATCAACTGGAATTGGAACACGTTGAAGTAATGAATAAAAATTGAACATTTTCGGAAACAAATTTTTTATTTAGAAATTTATTACACTTTGTAAATTCAAGAGACAAATGCATTAAAAAAATCGAATTAATTGAAACGTATTCCTATCGAGATTATAAAACAAAAATATACACTGTCGTCTATTACAATGTTAAATATTTATTGTTACTAATATGCTCGAATTGTTCCAAATGGGACTTTACTCTGGTAGACTGCGAACTCAAGTTGCACATGCACAGACACATACACACACGAACGCAGACATACCCACTAGCAAATCGGAACGCCGATTTTGCATTTACTGTACATGTACGAGCAATTGGAAGGCATTGGAACGGTTTTATAGTTGCACAACAACAGATAATAATAAATAGTAATTAGTAGTTTTCCACACGAGTACCCATGTTAAACATATTCATCACACAATACGTAAGATAACTCCTTTTAATGGTGAAACAACTGAAACAACTGCTTATGGTTCAAGCTAAATCTGTAGCTTGAATAAAATACAAAATTTTTGTGTGAAATTACGCCCTGAAAAAACCAATCTAGCAAACTAAACTATATATCTTTGCCACCACTGTTGATATGACGTATTGTCATACCTGGATCAATCATCTGACTATACAATCAAATCTTCCGCAAACAATGTTCCATTGTTTCGGGTTACCTGCAAATCAACATATTAAAGTGGAATTTATGATATTTAGTTCACAACAGAAGTTCAAGGTTGGTGCTAGATGTACAAGTTTGACATAACAATTCCTATTTTCAAAAGGAAAACCTTTAAGCTTAACAAACCAGGTTTCTGTTATTACAAAAATTAATAATCTTCACGGTAAATCAAACAGCTTGATAGATCTTAAGGATTGAACTTTTGAACTTTATGATTTGCGGTCTTACGCCATAGAAATGCCTATAACGCCTCAAAATTTTCAATAGTTTTTTGGCAGTGTATCATTTCAATACAAATAAAGTTGGCGAATCAACTGTGCGAGGTATGTTTATATAGCTAATAATAATTACATTAGTAAAAAGATGTTCCGAATAGTATAATTTAAAACAAGTTGCCTGCCAAGCATCGTAAAAATTGATTAAATAGAAAACCAATCAATGTGGCCGTCAGAGTTGGTGCCATGCAACCTTTGGATTTTATTTTTCACCTTTTGATTTACTAACACGTGAAATGTAATTACTCAAACCTAAAATTCTTTCAAACATTTCAAAACATCCGCAGTCTACAGTCCCATGGATTGATCGTTAGAGGAGCAAAATTTCCATGTCGTCGGTAACACAATGAATGCTCAAATAAAGAAACAGTAAAACAATGTTTTTTCCGTTTAATGCTTTACTTATGAAATTGGGTAGAAACCTACAGGTATATTCGCGTGTATTTTATATCTTCACCGACGAAATTCAAACGGAATGAACTTTTTCCTTCGGGAAATGCACCTTATACTGTAACAATTACGGACGAGCCGGTGTAACACGGAACTCTAAAACCGATTTTTCTTTTTATTTTATTTATGTATATTTATATATATATTTATTGACGTAATTGTTTCGTTTGCGTACGATTCGCCTTTGAACGAGACACAATGTCACTCCAATTTCATTTTATTTCAAAATCAAACGAAGAGAAAATGAAAATTCGCAGTAATAAAGAATGTGAGAAGAAATAGAAGGTAAAAAAATAAGACGTTGAGATATAGTAATAAGGGAAAGAAAAAGAGCACATAAAGTGAAGGTTCAGAACACAAGAATGAAGAATGAATTGTAAATTCATTAAAAGAAAAATATAAAAAGGGTGCGTCAGAGAGTGAGCATACATAGAAACAAAGAATACAGAATTAAATGGAGGTAATTCCAAATAAACATATAATAAGGGTCCCTATGAATTAAAAAAGAATGAAATCGAACTTCCACTTTCATCTACGTTTTCATCATTCATTTTTTCTTCGCCCCCATTTGTCTCCAACATCTTCGCATTTCATTCTTGGCATGGCGGTTACCAATTGTCTAACCGTCTTCCTTTGGTGGTGTAAACCAACCGTTCTTTTCGTGAATTTGTACAAGTGATTTAAACGATTGCTGTGCCCTTGCCAGACTATACTGTCCCTGCTAAAAAATAAAAAAATCAATTACATGTAAAGACAAAAATTTTGTTGCTTTAGAAATAATAACATTGTACGTCAGATTACATTAGAGGTGCGCCATGATTATCTAAAGCAAATTTTTCTTGAATAAGCTGTGTGAGGAGCAGAAATATGGTTCGGAGCTTTTGGGTATGAAACCCAGTCTCAGAAATGTTACCCCTTCTAAAAGGTTGATAAATATATTCCAGCATGCGGCTAACACTTTGGATCATTGAGAGCTGAACCAAAAATAGTGCCCAAGATCAAAACTCGCTTAAATTTTTGGAACGTAAATCGCTTGGGTCGTAAGAGTACATTAGGTACTATTGAAGTACCTTCAAATTTAGCAGAAGGTATAAATACCAAAGTCAAAAAATCGGACTCCGATAAAAGAATAAAAGTTTAAATAACAAGAAAAGAGACACTTTCTGGCTGAAACAGGGCGCACCTCGAATTTCAAATATAATATTTCTACGAAATTCAAACGCTTACTTGATCAACAACTTTAGCATAATTAAATTGTATCCTAGCCTTTCCTTTAACAAGTGTGGCTGCAATTTGCATTATAACAGCCTCTACTGTATAAGCAGAACTCCATCCCTGCTTGGTCAAAAGTTCCATACAAATTGCTCCTCCTACCAAAACATAGCCGCCGGATATGACGGGGTAAACTACTCTTACGAACGGTGGTTCAAACGGGTAAGTTTCCTGAATGTAACAAAAAATTTAATGGTGTTGTCTGCCCAATTACTGTCAAATTTATATGTGAAAACTGGAACTACACTTACTTTAAAAAGCATACTCAGTAAAATACTATCTTTTCCTTCCTTCTCCTTGAGTAATATGAGGTCATTATGAAGAGGTGAGTCTGGATCAACGGACATAAGTCTTACGTTCCACTCGTATAGAGAATCACTAACGAGGTCAATGCTGTACATACCTGGTAAACGACAATAAATTTTTGATAAGAATACATGCTGATTGAGAAAGAAAGATACAGAATAGACATCTAAGGAAATCGTTAATTGTCGTAAGTTCATTAAAAAGAACATGAGGGTGAGATTTCTTCAACCTGTACATACCTTTCTTGTAACTATCGGAACGATATATATCTCTTAATTCTTTCATAAGGCGGTCTGTCGCTTGAACAGAACCATGAACTGACCCCTTTAAATGGTCCTGTCGTTCTTTTTGGCGTAAACGTTCCAAAAGGGCTATGTGTTCGATTGCTATCTCTTCATTCTAAAAAAAATTAAGTAGTAGAGTCAATTATAAGTTGAACAACATATCAAACACGCCAAAACTGCTTTCAAAAGAAAAACATTGAAAAGATTTTTACGTTCCAAATGTAGGGCAATATGGTGACTTACTTTATTTTTTGAATTAGTATCTATTTCTTCCATTTCTAGGTGAAGATCTTCATCTCCATCCTCCTCTTCGTCCTCTTCATCTTCCTCCATGTCCTGCTCGGGTTCCGGCTAAAATAATAATACGAAATATTAAAATGATAAGAAGTGTTTCCCACACCAATTTATACCCAATGACTCCCTTTATGGCCACCGAAAAGGAAAAGCTGTGTACCAAAAAGCACTGCCATACTAGTAATGTGAGATAAAATATTTTAGTCTCGGGGAAAGGAATCGCGAATGATTCAGGAGCTGAAGTGAATGTAATATACATTTCAATTTAATTGATTTGACGCGATCAAAATGTTGGAAATTTCAACAAAGAATAAGCTTTGTGGAATTCAACTTTGGAACGATTAAACCTTTCTTCCGAGTAAAAATAACACTGTCCAAAGACGGACATACAACCAATACTTATATTTAAAGAAATAAGGGCGAACCTGAAATCGCGTGTTCACAGGTACAGGAAGAGTAAGTCTCGTTAAGTCTGGGGGCTCTTGAACTCCATGCAGACGGCACAACTCCCTCAACAGTATGCCTACTTGGTTCACCACATGATTTTCAGCCCCAGATGTTGTGCTAAGTATTTGTACAGCATTTGTTACGCTAATTTCTTCTGAATCAGCGAACCACACAGGAGGAGTTGCCGGGTAAGTTTCCTGAAAGCAAAAGCAACCCTTGATATAACGTGTAACATTGGTAAAACAGTAGAGAATGACAAATAAATCTGTTGAAAAAAGAAAAAATCAAAACTGCAACGAATAGCTGTAGCAATGTTTAATAAATTCTCCATTTACCATAGGCACCAATAAATTTAAAAAAATATTTATATTTTAAAAAGTATTTAAGTTCCACTCATGTTCCAAATTTTTTTTACATATATAGCATTGCTAATTTGGAACGTATGTGTTTTGGAAATTAACAACGGTAAAAACAGCCCAAAAAAGAAAGAAATAACAATAAATTCCGATATCTCCTTTTCAAAAGGCACGAAGGTGTAAGTGTTCACCCCTGTTTTTTCTTCAATGAATACTTGTGAAATTCGTTTGAAAATTTCGAACAAAGGCACGTAAACCTTTTTTTTATTTTCAAAAGCAGGTTACTAAAATAAGAAAAATAGTCTCCTTTGTATGACCTGGGCAAGGTTCCCTGGCCTCAGTGAAACTCTGTAAGAAATGTTTTTCTTCCTCAACATCAAAAAGTACTTTACTGTAGAACCATCAAACCAACTATTAATCTCTTTCATTATTACCTTATTAAAAATTTCATAAAAACGAAAATTCTATAACAGCATGCAACCATAAAACTGACTGAGACAAATAAGGAATATGTTACTTAAAAACTGTTTCAATCAAAATACTACAAAAGAAAATTTTCACCTTCCATTCTTGTGATAAAAATTTTTTTGAAGAAACAAGTTATGATACATTCGAATTGTACATGAATAAACACTGAATTAATCAAAATGTGCCAAATGGTTCCTCATTTAGTTTTAAAAATAAATTAATGTTTATACTTATCATTATTATGTTTTTAAAATTAATGTTGTTACAACACAGTTAGAAACAGAATTGGTTATATTATTGTAAATAATTTTAAAGAAGCCTTTACTCAGCAACTAAATCTTCATGTACCTATATATCTCCAAAACTAACAAAAAATAAAATACAATTTGATTGTGAAAATTGTCAGGCATTAACAGAGTTTGAATATTTCTAACATAATGTATAGCACAATTATTTTCTATTTTGTTTTACACTCAAGAAGAGTACTGATGTCTACTATCATATTATATCAGGCTTAATTGAATACAGGAAATTAGGTAATTAAATTTCATAAGTGGGAAATAATATTATTAAAATAATAATTGATTAAATTGATTGTTCAATAATTAATGATGTTAAAGTTAGTGAGTCAACTTTAAAAACACTGAATTAAGCAATGCAATTGTTTACTGAATGTAATGCAATTTCATACAAATTTCTCTACTTTGTTGCCATAAATGGAAGAAAATGTGAATGCCTTGATTTTCATTTCACAGCTTCTTCCAGGTGAAATCATTTTGTGTACAAATTTAAACAAGATTTGATGAAAACATTGTAAATGTTTAAAATGAATATTTGAATGTATCATAACAATGTTTTAATGAATTCCTCAAAAGCCTGAAGATTCCTCAAATTGACAAAAAATAAAGAGGTCAAAAAAGTCTTTACAATGAAATTTGACAATTACATCAACTCAAGGTTCTTTGGACAACCAGCTTTGTCTTTTGTCCAAAACTTCTTTACACCCACCAAAAGAAAAGGTAGAATTATTTCTCCACTTAGTGACACTACAGAGGTATATTTTGAAAATCCACAGCGCAAAAGTTAAAAAAAAATAAATAATTATCTGAGGTTCTATTACGGAAACTTCATCGTACCATTAGCTAAACCTGGTTTCATTTCCCTTCTTTGTCTCGGGTATTTGACAACTAAGCCTCACGGCGTGCTAGGCGAACTAAAGTAAACATGGTCTATGGTCCACTCGCGTGAACAAAATTTACTAAATTGAGGAGTAATTGGGAATAATCTAATCTACTAACCGTGATATTGGCGTGTATCTCATATTTTTTTCCATTTTTTCCGATAAACCTGCAGCTGAGCTCGTCAACACTGGCTGACACTATCTGAAACCTTTCATGATTCTTTGGGAACACTGCTTCTAAAGTCTTGATTTCTTGTTTAAGAGTATTTAAGCAAGCCATTTACTCAAAACTAAAACATTTGGTACTATTTACTGAGTTAATTATTTGACTAATTTCCCTCAGTTGTGCATTTAAAAAACCTAATACGATCACTCCCAGTCAAAATGGCGAATTGTTGGATTCGGCCGTTTTCGTGGGTCCCCGTGACCAAAAATCTTCTTCCACTGTCTTTGTTTAGGTGTTGCCAGGTTGGCATCGGCCATTAAAGCGCCAATCCAGTGTATTTGTAAACTGAAAACATTATTCTTGAAGGCTGTGAATACAACACAGACGCCATTTTGATTGAAAAGTTCATGTTTACCATCAAAGATGACAAAAATAAAATATTGCGATGCCACATAACGTTGAATTTCGAAAACGAGTTCACGTACCGTCATTTTCGACAGAAATAAGTCCACAAACCGGATGCAATGTGACGGAGGTGAGTTTCTGTTTACCCACTTCTTGCCATTAAATAAATTAAAACAGGGACCCAACTCATGTATATTACGCGTCTCCCCGCCGTTCTAGTGTGTGGTGTACAATCGATTCGTAAATGAGAGTCAGAATATCGTGATTCGAGAAGGGCTACTATTGACGGAAACGTACATTTTATTGTGTTGACAATATAATTTGGAGGTAACTTGATGTTGTCACATTTTCGCGCCTGGCGTCATTTTTTGCTCTGAACACCTGCCTTCAATTATTATTCAGAAATGAGTGCGATGTGTTCGTACCGAAAGCAACTGCGCCATTATTTTCATTTAATTTATTAACCAAGAGAAATGGAGATGACATTTAGTTTGTAATATCTACACTTCTATATTACAATTTTATATAACATTTTTCTTTTGAGATCACCATAGACTCCACATAAATTGCAATATTTTTTGTTGCTGACACATGTTTTTCCTCAATTTATATTTTTGTTAAAACTGTATACTAATGTTCACCATAATAAAATGAGTGTCATATCATTTTAGATTTAAATACTCTAATTTCCTGGATATCATGGTCTAACATCTTGACAGAACCATAAATGGAATTATACAACAAAATGCCTCATAACAAAGGTGGAACAGGTGTGAGAAATGAATTTCTGACATCAACTGCATGGAATGCTTTGATCCATCATCCTGTGGAGGATTCTGACACAGAAGAATTGCCAAGCACTGTTGACATGGATGCCATCAAGGGAGCTCCTGGTACTCCTATAACTGGTCAAGTGGTTCATTGGAATTCTTTGGGCGACAGCAGTAGTAAAAACAAAATAGAGGAGAGTGATGATTCAAGTTCAGATGATGAAGAGAAAGACAGTGATTCTAATTCAAGATCATCTAGTGATAGTGAATCTGATGTAAGTAATTTTTTCTACTTCCACTTTAATAAAATGTGGACAGCAGAACCTCCAATATTTTATTTGTTGATTATATTGTTGTCATTCAATTCTAAAAAGAATTACAGATATTGGAATATTATAATTTTAGGAATCTGACAGTGGTTCATGTAGCTGGAGCAGCAGTTCTGAATCAAGTTCTTGTTCTTCACCCTCTCCTATTCAAAGTAAAAATTCATCCCCATCCAGGCAGTCATTTTCAATAAGGGAAACAAACTTTGATCAGGTATAGAATAATTTCATTCTGTGTGTTTTTGACATGTTATACAATTTTTGTTACAATTTAAACTGTTTCTGATACATACAATTCAACAATCAAAATAAATACCTTAGATGGTTTAAATAAGGCAGGATTTAAAAAATGTACCAATTTAGTTTTTCACACAATATCAGACACTCCAATGTGTGTATCTCATATTTCGACACAATTATACTTTTTCAACAAATAAGGGGAAATAGAAAGTTGAGCAGTCATTGGTGGACATATATTTTTGGGTAAAGAGGTAAAAGATGGAATACTACTAAAACCTACAAGTCAGTTGAGTTTAAGAAAATCTAAAAATTGAAAAATGAATATTATGTAATAAGGGTGTAAGAAATTTAATTATTCAATAATGAATTATTATTATCATTATCATCATATTAATTTTTTACAGGGAGGTCTAAAGCTAAAACTTTCTGCTTTGAAAAGTTCAAAAAAGAATAAATCATCCAATAAGAGCCAAGCAAGTACAGAAAGTGACAGCTGTTCATCCCAAAGTCAAGAGGTGTCAAAATTTAGCAAACATTACCTAGAAGAGAAGGACAGGATGAAGCGATCCGCCAACAAAGTGACATTTTGTAATGATAGTAATGAACTAGCCAGGGACTTAAAAATTCGAAAGTTGGGGGGAGATGTTAGTTTGAAATCGTCTGGAAAATCTGACTCAAAAACAGTAGCATCTGTCTGCAAAACCGTGCGATGCCTCGAAAGAAGGTGCAACAAGGGGGAAAATGTGAAGTCCGGTGCTATTGTAAAACCCAAAGGGGACACGACAACAAAAATCGTTTCCTCCAACGATGCGGCCATGAAGTCTTACTATAAATCGACCGATGCTAAATCGAGGCCCGTGATAAGTGGCGTTGGAAAATCGTCGGGCAGCAAGAAGGTGGAAACAGCCCTACCGAAACGAGACGGGGACATTTTGAAAGTTTGCCCGGTTATCGCACAACAATGCACAATGAAAGTGTCGGAAGTGAGTAAACTAAGGAGTGTCAGAAGAAAGCCAGGACATCTGCAACAGGCAGCCAACCAGGGCAACAGTAAAACGGTGAGTTGACACTTAGTTATGTACATTTGAGAAATTATTTTTGAGCATTTTTCACCCCTCCTTAAGATGAAGACTAGAATCATTAAAATACCGTTTAAGTCGTGTACGAGGTTTAAACCTTAATATGGTCGTATATTTTTAATGTATTTGGTTTACTTTTACAACTCATGCAACAGATTTCATTCTCCACATTAAGTCTCGCACAGGGTTTTAATTCTTTTCAATTACCTCACATTGCCCAGCAATTCAGTTTAATTTTTAAAATCACTAGAAGGGTAGAAGTCCTTTTTGCCCTGAGCACATGTTTCTGCAGCCAGAGCTTCCTATAGGCGGTACATGATTGGTGCATATAAACCGAATTAATAATGCAAATTTCCATACAAGTTGTCAAAACAGTGTTGTCTTCACACACAAGTCATTTGTTTCCGTTCATTGTGCCTCCAGAGAGCCGAAGGATTCACACATTATAAATGTCTCGTTTTATAAATTTGAATAATTTTTAAATATAATACCAGAAGAAAAAATGCTTCAAAAATTTGATGTAAATCAAGGTCATGGATTATGCATACTTGCAACTGATAGGTAGCGTGTATGTTTTTTCTCTCTTTCTTTTTGTACTCTAATTGTTGAGGTGTGCATGTCTGCTACTCTTAATTAATGAACATTTACCCGAGTGATGGATTTCATAATTTTGATCCATCATTAATGTCCTCTTACCTTGTAGGTATTCGTATTGGGTTGCCAACAATTCAACGGCAGCAAAGGCAATTGCACTTACCCTATATTCGCCCTTTTCATTTGTTTTCGTTTTTATTTGTATTCTAAGGTCGATAAACTGTAATTAACACACAGGCAGAATGATCGGACCGGGTTCTGTTCAGGCACGTTCTGCCCTTGAACCGTCCTTATGGGTATCTCAAAAAGCAGAGAGAGAGAGAGAGAGAACAAGTTGCCCTTGCAGAAATTGGGAATTCTTAAATGAGACTTCAGATCATTTTACTTTCGTACCCACCCAATTGTTTCTTAATTAAACCCGGTTAATTATTTTTAAATGTGACTCCCTGCATAAGATTCCCAAATATTACTAGCGGCTTTGATGTTACCTATCCTTACGTGTGAAATGAAAATTAATTTTGGCGGTTGTTTGGTGGGGAGCCCACGAATGCAGTGATTTCAGTAATGCCGCCCAGATGGAACTTGATTTTTTTGCTTTTTTCAACTTTACGTGCACATTGTCCATGTAAATGTTATTGTCATTTATATGTATGTGTATGCATTCCAGAGGTGTGCGAACGCGTACCTTAACCTTTACATATAAATTCGTCAATTAGACCATTTACTATAATTACGACGTCATACAAAAACTCAATATTTAAAATAAACGTAATTCGTTTGAGACTACCGGAGGACATTCCTCTATTACTGTATCGTATGTAACATACAATTAATCACAGTTTTCTACTCATCACGTTGTACTCTGCCACATTTAAGTGTTCTCTCAATGTTTTTAGTTACCATATTTTCATTTTTCTTATCAGGAACATGTGATCCGAAGATTTGTCGATGCTCGAACATAAATTTCCCAGTCCCGCTGTTTTTGGTACGGAGAAAGCTTGATGTTTCTAAATTTGCTGTTCCAGTGGTCTTCCTAGCTTTTTAATATTAACAGTAATTCATTGCCAGTTATGTCCTACTCAAATAAAGATGACTAATTTTATTGTATTATAAAATGTCGTTAAGTATTCTCAGTGTGTATACAGTGTTTACCAAGTAGAAACTTAGGAACGAAAACTTTAGACGTCAGAGGTGAAGCGAAATAAAACGATCATTTTTTTAAAATCGAGTAAGGTTATGTATTGCGTTCGACATGACAACTCATTTTAAAAACAAGATAAGACACGTTGGTACTTCAAACTGGTGTGGTTACCTCTTGATGGACGGGAATGGCTACCTTCGAATAATTAGCCTCAATTTCTGAGGGCCGGCAAATTGTTAATACCATTGAAGAACAACTGCAACTTAAATATGTATCAATTGCAGTACTTGTGTGCTAAGATCTTATACACTTAGCCGTTCTTTATATAAATTATTTGATGCATTCATTTTATCCAATATTGTATTCTTTCAGAGAAGAGTACAATTAATTAATATCCATCTTTTCAAAGATTTTCGTTTGTCTATTCGAATAATACATCCATATAAATTTATATAGATGTATATCTATGTGAATATTAATATAATTATCTGTTGTTAGCAAGAAGTAACAGTATGTTTTCTAACTTAAATTCTACATCAAAAAATTATGATTTACGTATAACGTAACACATGAACATGATGATTGAAAATACATATTTTTTTATTTTTTTTAAATATTTCTATTGGTTTTAAGTGTCATCAATACCTTTTATCAGGCGTCATATAACTAAACTGAGTAATTCTGGTCCAAAAAAAGAAATAAGATTATACTTTATAATATGACACTCACAGTTAAACATATCACCGGTACTTGACTCAAATGAGAATAAAGCCAAGCATGAAATTATGTCAGTAGATAAATGTAATTGTTGAGCGGAAGAGTAAAAGTGAGAGTGTGAGGTAATGGCTGCAAGTCTTGAGTAGAGGCCTCTTTGTTGATGTCTTGGCGGCTGGCAGTTCGCAACCAGGTCTGACTGCATTTGGTTTGGCTTAAGTGACCACGGTGAGGGCCAAGGCGAAACCCGGAATTTGGCCCGGTCTAATCGCCCAACTTGCGTGTCTTACGCGCCGCCATAAACACGTGCACGCCTCACAACGCGGTATTGTTTGTTGTACGCAAGAGTTCTTCAGTCTGTCGACTGGAGTTTTACCGATACATCTAGTGTTACATAACTGTCCTACTGTCACAATTTATAGTAATATGCATGTATTTATGTAAAATTATTTTTTCTGTGGTATTTGAAGTGATAGTTGTGTTAGTGCTGGTTAACTGTATTGCGTGACCTCCGCGAAATTTCAAAATCGCAACGATGATGTACGTTGCCATTACTGCAAAACATAAAAACTTGCGAATTTGCATTTTGCAGAAGAGTTGTCACATAATTGCCGGCAGGATAGAAGTTTTCGATATCACGATCTATCAATAGCGACATCCTTAAACTACACGAAGGAGTTGGTGTTTTAGTAGTTCGATTCGATTTTGACTACCGTCACGCACCAACACCCTGTATGATTTAGACGTCAGTTAGGTTTAAACAACTTACTTGCTAAGCTATCGTTCGCTCACTGACTGACAATCACAAACATTCTGCGACTTCTTAATGTTAAAGTAAGGACGATAAACGATATTACATTCGAAAGAAGTCGATGAAGGGCCCCATATTTAAATTACATGTGGTTTGTTCCCGTTGTCAATTGTCATTAAAGGCTTTTCTACTTCAAGATATGCAGTCGGGGTAGAGGACAGGAAGAATTAGAACTAGAGGCTGTGAACATATTATGGGGCCAGCAGGAAAAGTTTTAGAAACTTTGATATTAATTTGTTACACAGCTTTAGAAGCCGATTTTGTTTCGTATAACATTGCAACCTAAATTTGGAAGTACCGCATATTAACTACTTATTTTTAATTTCACATTTACCAAAGTTTGTTGACAGTTAGGTATCGGTGCCCTGAAAAAAGTCAGGCGTCTCATTCGCAAATTATACGACCTAGGTAAAAAAATGTTTTCAATACCTTTGTCATAAGTTGTTGCAACAAAATGATTTATAAAGTGAAAAACGCACTTAATAGTGAAATAAAATTGTACGAAGACCTTGAGATTTTCAAGTCTGTTACAGTTAAAAATTACGGTCGCACTACTTGACGTTGTTAGGGTTGTTAATTCAGGGGTGCATGCCAATTAGTAAAATGGCTGCCCTTATTCTTTACATAAGGACAGGTAATTCTGGTATTCTCGATCTTGATTTTAGAGGTTCTCTGAGTTCTAAAAAAATATTTTTTTGTTTGTGTGAAGCTCATATTGAGTGTCAACGCGTCCATGGATTGGTCCTGCCTTTAATTCATTTTAAGTATTTCCATTATAATTTTTATGCCATATAAAATGCTTCAACAGATATGTTTCATCATGTATCTACAAATTATGAAGGTTTATTTTACGTAACTTAGTACCGTGAATATTTGTCACTGTTGACATGTGTCACAATCTCACAAGTGACATACAAGAAAATTTTTGGCCATCCATATAAAAAGCAATCAGAAGTCTCCCACTAGACCGGTAGGAAATATTTTATTACTTCTGTAAAAATTAAAATCTTAGGCTATTCCTTTGCAAAACAAAAGGCCAAGATTATAGTGAGTTAAATATTTTTATTTTTAATTGACAACAAATCAATAATCGAAATTAAAGAAGAGCTTGTAGATGTCACAGTACCAGAAATCACGAAATCAAAAAATCATAAGCGTACAAAATTAGCAGTCCATTAGTGGTGTGTAGTAACCACAATGCGTTCGTCCTATGTGGCGCGTACTAATAATAAAGTGCCCCATTAGTTTATTGTAATTTTAATTGTGGACGCGGAACTTTAGGGGTCGAGTGTTGAGGGTCGATTTCATCGTGTTTGTGTTTTGCCCCCGAAAGAGGGTTGAAGTGAGTCACACTTTCGGGGGTTTTCTTGCCTTTTTCTTCCTTGGGGTGTCACCGGTCACAACCCCCATCCAGGTGAATGCTTGACCGATTTAAATGTCGATTACAACGAAGGGTTGACAATTCTTACATTGAAGCCAAGCAATGTCCGTTCGAATTCACGTCCTACTGAGGTTTTATTTTTTTATTTTATTGTATACTTATTCTAATCACAATATTTCAGAATGGTACGATTATTTATGTACTCCTACAAAAGAACTCCTGCGGTAGTACTAGAATAAATAATAGGTCCGTTGATGACAATTTGCAGATTATGATGTTTAATCAATGCTTTGTGGAGAATATATATTATACATAACATGATTTTCAATAAAGGGCTACTGTTAAACCATTCCTTCGTGAATGGTCCTTCATGAAACTAATTTGACAAGCAGAGTTTATAAAAATAAACTACAAAAATACATTAAGTACCGAAAATAATGTTTTGAGAGCTTTAGTGGCTGTGTAATTTAATCGTTACCGATGTGCACCTGAATGACACAGTTTAACTAAAGAATTACCTTGAAGAATGCAGGAAATATTTTGTGTTCTAAGCAAAGATATTTTTGGTGTCTGACGAAGAGAAGAAATTTTACAAAGGTAATTGTGGAGAAAGTTTGACAAGTAGTTGGGCATATCATCCGTGAAAAAGTGCTTGATTATTAAAGTCTGGCGTTAGCAAGTATCTTTCGATGTATTATCTCACCACTTATTGGCTAATATTCAAATACTTGAATCGACCAAACTTCTAGCTTTAATGGAAAAATTATTGATAATATTGTATTACATTAAAAGTAATTCAATATCATTGGTATGAGACGAGTTGTACTGTCGTTTTAATTCTACATTTATTCATCTTTATTTTTCAACACATATACTTGTCTTGTTCTTACATTATTACTATTTACATGATACTTGTCTTATTCTTTTTACAATAAGTTGTTATTGCGTCATTTGAGTGAATGATTTGACTTAGCACTGACAAATTCTCAATTCACCGTGAAATATGTTTGATGTCGCACGCGTGTCACACCTTCTGCCATTGTTTAACCTGCCGTGTTATTGCAGTTTTAGTGCAACGCAACCGCATAACACGAGATTTTATTTTTGCAAATCGAAATAGGGAAGTGAAAGTTTAAACCAATCTGTGTTATTTTGTTTAGAATAGTTAATTAATATTGGGAAAGAACAATCTGTGATATTTACTGTTTCGACCAGCTATGGCTGTGATTTTCTAAAAGTTAATTATTATTTCTAAAAGTTATTAAAATTTAAGAAAAACTTACATTTGAATGGAACAAAGCACTTAATGACAGTGTTGGGAGTAGACTTGAAAAATTCGACCATGGATTTATGGGAAATCGTTAATCATCTGCTCAAAACATACCACCACCAACAGGTAGTATGACATACTATTTTGTAGTGTTTATTACAATAAGTTTTTAAACAGTAAAATAATAGTTTTGTGTATGAACATTATTTGTATTTATGGATACCTTCAGGTTGTTTTTAAAATACTTATTTCTAAACTATATTGGTTAACTTATTACGTTAAGCTCGATTTTTATTTCAATTTGAACACTGGGACATATTTATCGGTGATGTGTGCGGTTACAAACAAGATGTCACACCTTAAAAGAGTGACGAAATCTTCACCAATCGCAAGACCAGCATTGATGTGTTCCGTGGTTTCGAGCAAGTATTGCTGAATACTACATCTGTGTTTATGACCCCCGTTTGGTTTCGATTTCCACTTGATATTTATTGAAAAGTTAGGACACCTTTATTATTTTTTGAATGTAAGCATTGCAGACAGACTGTAGGTGCCGTACTAGACTGAGGTGATTTATAATGTTTAGGACTCCCATTTAGCAGCCGAAGAGTAAAGCTTGCGTTGAAATAATATTCAGATATTGTATTTCAAGAGACCTTTATTAGTAAATATGGCATTTTTAAGTAGGTTTTTAGATTTTTATAAGAATGGCAACATTAACTTCTTTCAAATTAAAATTACTTTTTCATATTAACTTCCAGCCGAGTTGTTACCGTTCAACACCCGGCATTATGTTTGTAATGAATGAGCACACCCTACTTTTTATTAAACACGAAATATAATATGTATAGAGAAACTATTACAGCATGATCTAATGAATTGTGGCATGAAGTTAAGAATAGTTGGTGGATGTAATGAAATGCCGGAACCTCGAGGATTTTCCAATTTGCAATTGTTTGCCAAAATTGACAGAATGTAATACTTTAATTGATTATTACCAGCATATACACTTTACAGCTATTACGGCGATACATATTATACCTTGACACCATAAATATTCATGTACATGGCAGCTTAGAATCAGTTTTATTTGTGAATAGCACAGACATCATCTTTTACGTTTCCCAAGGTGTTAGTGCCAAACTCAGCGACGTACTACTTATATACCAGAAGCACGAAGCATTGCTCAGCACAACCGAATTTGTGATGCGCTGGTCATACTTAACACTTAAGACCATAATTCCCCATATTAAAAAAATCTAAAATTATAAGAATAAAATAAAATGATAATCAATTTAGAAGAAATGGTGTAAATAACCCATTATGGTAGTCCACCGTTCCAAAGAATAATCAACGGTCCGTCCGATGGACGAGCACGATAATCAGGTTTCCGGGCAGTCTAGAATCTGAGAGACCTTATTAATTTAATTTGATGCCACAGAAAAAACAAGTGGGAAACAAAGCTTTTTCGAAATCAAACTCACGGTCACAGGCCCATGACGGACATTTTCCCTTTCCGATTCGTCTGTTTAACACACGTGAGAACATCGGAGGTGCTGCGTGTAGAGTGTTAATTCCCAAAACTAAAGCACTACATACCTTTGCCTTCAACGTTAAAAGTTGTAAGGCGCGCAATATACCTTAAATATACATGATATGTGTCTCGAAGAAAGACAAAAATTTCTAATGATCATGGAAGTTAGAGACGTAAAATATGAGTACTTGCAGGTCAAAACGAAGTGGATGTTTGGAAAGTGATTGGTTTTATCATCCCTTATTAATGGTTAGAGAGTAACAACAGTTTCGATCCGGTAAGCAACAAGACCAAGATATTATTGTTGGAGATCCTCCAAATTGCGGACACATTCTAAACATCAAACTTCAAGGAGACCGTTTTGAACAAAAAAAAACCAGTTCCAATCTCCTAATTAATTAGCTCCGCAAAATTTTAGGAATTGTCCATTTGGCATGAAATAATACAAGAAAATGCGCTAAACAGCGGTCGCGTACACCGCGATGTCAAATGATTCCGGTGTTTTACCAAATTCGCATGGTCGGCCTTGCAATTCAACATGATTTTTGAACATCTCTTACCTAATCGCTCTTAGACTGACCTTCATTGATCAAACATAGAGGACCGAAGAGGAATTCTGACCTCGCAGACTGGCTATCAAGGACATAGGGCCAAAGTCCTGCCTCTAACTATTTTTCGGGAGTGCTTTTTAACACTTATTTAGGCGTCCCGGAAGATCAACGACTGATTTGTACAAAGCCATTGTTTGCCGCTCTGCACTAATTGTGACCACATTGAAAATGTTAAAAGTTGACGGGTGGTCATGTTTTTTTTTTCAAGAAAATATGGACACTAGCAATTCGAAACATCAAGGAACAGCAAAGTCAAATTCAGTTATTATTTGCATAGTGCTCCTCACCTGTGAAAACTAAAGGACATTAAGTTCCCGATTGACTCTGAATCTTAGGTCGCGATCTTAAAATCTGAGAATGAATATTAAGGTGGTGTATTACAGAAGGCCATGCCCTTTTATTGACACTGTTTACAATCCACCCTACTAAAGAAATTTTGTTGAAATTTTTAGGAATTTAGGAATACAGTTATGTTCTCCCCAAGGCACATCAGAGGCAGAGTTCTTGTTGAGCAGATGAACTACTCGTTTTCTGCTCAATGGCCTGCCCCAATCCTAATTTTTTGTTATAAATTACACATCTCACTCAAAATATCGTACGGATATGGAAAGGAAAAGTACATCGCAGTGTTTACGTCTTGTTAGTAGGGTGTCCATGTATACCCTGCTACTGCTACACACTTTACCGACTCAAAATTACTTTCCCGTGGTCCCAGCTTTCTTTCTCCTCTTAAACCTTCCGCATTTGAAGAAACGATTAATAGGTTATTTGCGTGTTGGAATTAATTTCTCTCTAGTTATTTCTGGGATTTCCAGATGGTTTAAAAGTAGTAATGGTGTCTCCGGGTCCTAAACTTCAACTTCGTCATTTGATTAGTCTTTTTTCTGTCACGTAGCACCAATTTTTAACGTAGTTCGTCTGCTCAAGATTCTGCATTCAGATTGGTATTTTCGAACGTATGAATATTGTATGAATATACATAATAATTAAAGAAGTTCTATTTTAAAAAGAAATTTTAAAACTGTTCTATTTATGATCCAGTATTACCGTTACTAGTTTAAACATTTTAACTTATAGGTAGTGAACAATGGTGGAGCCAGGTATTCAAGGGGGCTTGCATCTCTGGCCACAACCAAATCAAGAAGCACCTGCTCCGAGTCATCGGAATGTGAAGACGAGTGCTCCAGAAATGCGGCAGCCCATATTACCGAATTGGCAAAGCAGTTGGGTCACATAGGTACATCCGAGGCTCTTCCGACAATGTCCGAACACTTGCAAGTAATAAACCAAGAGGATTTAGCCGCCATATTACCAGATGTAGTGACAGCGGAAAATCACGAAGGTTTTGATGGGTTCGAGGATGTATCCTCAGAATCTGGAAAAGCTGAGAAAAAGGACGCTGTGCAAGATAGTGGAAGTGATGTGGAACTACCCGATCAAATTGTAAACGATGCCATAAAGCGAATCCATGTGGACAGCGAAGAGGTGGACAATAGCGAGAGCGAAAAAGGTATGTGATTCGTTCAAAATTTGACTATTTAAAACTTGATATTACCAGATATTAAATATGAAATTTTTTTATTGCAGAAGAAGAAAAACTAAATTCAACGAAATTGGTCACCCGGCACCATCAATCAAATGCAAATTCTACGTCGTCAGATGACGATACAGGGTTTCAAAGTGGGTACTCTTCCTCGCTTCTACAACAGTTCGTTGAAAAGACCGAAATCCTCTCGGCGCAATGCGAGAGGCTTCTGAATGTGGGAAGGTCTCGTAAAATGACCAGTCAAAATAATCTGGCAACCGAAGCTGTTCTTGAGAGACGGACAAAACGTGGCAGACCTCCTAAAGTTGTCAAGAATGCTGTTGTAGTTGGTGCGAATGAAGTCAATCAGGTCTTATTACCTGGTGGTGAGAGGTCCACTAAAAAAATAATGCCAGAATTAGAGGCCTACCGTTTGGATTGTTCTCATAGTAATGTCTCACCCGATAGCGGGATACAAAGTGTTCCCGGATCTCCGGTCAACGAAATCATTCGCAGGAGCCCGAATCGGGATGCAACTCCTCCTGTATTAAGGCCCATCTCGCCTGTTAAAGGAATCTCTGGGAAATTGTACTGTCACTCGAAGCCAATGGATAAAATTAAGAAGCGACCGGGAAGGCCAAAGAAGATAAAAGCCCACAGTGTTAGGCCAATGGTGGACCTCCGCAAAAGAGAAAAAGTGAACACAACAGAAACCAAAGTCGAAAGCAGGCCCCCAATTCATAGTTTAATACCGGCAAAGAGAGGCCCAGGAAGACCGAAAAAGGCACCCCCGATTTTGGAACCAAACATTCCCATAAATCGTAGAAGTGATTTATTTAAAGGTCAGAATAATTTGAATATGATGTTGAACGAGATATGTGAGAGGGTCAATAGGAGGTTGGAATTACCTTCTGTGACGCGTGGGCCGGTCAGGAATGTCGAACTGAACAAGGAAGACATCGAAAGGATAATAAAAGCTCACAAGTCTGGGAAGAACAGAAACTCAAAATTCGACGCCATATTTTCGAAACCTAAAAGACTTTCTAGTCTGCCGAACGTAGCTATCGTCAAACCGATGCAGCATCACTTAATAAATGAGAAATTTGACGACGATGAGAAGCACAACAAACGAATGGGCAGAAGACGGAGAAACAGTCAAGAAGACCTGAAGTGGAAGGAGGACGTAGATAGTCAGAAATTGGGTTTGGAGGTCAAAGAAAACGATGTCTACGACAAAAAGACGAAAGATTGGATGACAGAAGACAAATTTAAACTGACATATAAAAGCAAAAGACGGGTTGAGAGGGGTAGAAAGATTGGCAGTCCCAGTGCGAAACCCTTTAATCTGTCGCCCATTCGGAGAAATTGGCCTTCATTAGGAACGGTATCTTCGGTGACAAACGAAAGTAGAGAACATTCCGAGAGTAGGAACCCGGACATGAAAAAGTCACACGAAAGCAATAGGTCTAAAAGAAAAGGAAAGAAAAACGTAGGGGCACAAAAACCGGAGATGGTTGACAAGAGACTAATGACTCCACCGTCAAATCCTATGAGAAGCCTATACCCGGTTCACAGAAAACACATAAAATTTGTAAGCCTAAAGCACGGGTTGCTCCACCATCGCCATAAGAAACGGAGGAAAACCAAAAAGTACAGTCGAAGTGATAAACCAAAGATAGACAAGGAATGGTTCTTGAAAGAGTTGGAGAAACTGATCGTCGATTTTCAGAATTGTACTATAGCAATCGCCCCAAAGAAAGTGTCGGGTCAGGCAAACACATCAGGGAGTGGAGTTTTTTCAGAAATTCAACAGGCTGTCAGTCCCGCGCAAAACGAAATGACAGTTCCTTCCGACTTTAGGTGAGAGAACTGAACTTGAACAATATCATATCTAAATGTTGCACCGTTCGTGTTACACCTTTACGTATCTTTTTATTCCAGGGTGAAAAGAATAGGGAAGAAAAGAAAAGGAAGTGAAAAATCGCGGGGTAGCGACCGAGAGTCTGGTGCTGAAAAATCGAAACTAAGTGACAAGGAATCCGGTACAGAACAACCAGAAAGTGAAATGCCCAAGGAGAAGCCGAAGAGAAAGCAGAAGAAGAGCCACATAGAAATTATTAAGGTAAATTCACAACTTAAATTTTTAAAATAATCGTATAGGTCAAATATTTTTGTTGCTCCTGCAATGTACTAGTTTTTACAATTGTAGCAAGGAAAAGATCGGACAGAGACAAATCCAAACGAGCAAAGATTACCTCTTAAAAAAAGGCACTACCACCTAACGTCAGCTCCTAGTCAACAGTTGTCGCCATTACCCGACAATGATATTCCTCAGCTGACAGCAAAGGCAGGCAGCGAGAAAATGACAGGCAAAGACATAGTCAATCACCAGAGGAAAGAAATTTTTGAAAAGAATAAACCTGCCGACGGTCAAAGAATGCTCAGAAGTTCTATAGATGAAGCCATTGAAGCAACCATCACCAGATATACCATAGAATCTCCAGCGGTAATATCTGATGCAAACTCGGATTCCAGTTGTAATCAGCAGGACGTTTCAAGCAGTCAGCGAAGCGTTATTGTTACCCCAAAGAAAAGGCACAGAATGCAAGATTTAATCACGAGAAGCATCGGGCAGTGTAACTTAAATAAGTCGGGTGAGCTGAAATCCACCTTTAAAAATGGAGAAGGAAGAACTGTTCTCATTTCACCTGGGAAAACATCACCGCAGTTGGGAGCTCGGCATACAGCTCCAAATTTCAAAAATTTATCCGCCGCTCCGGGAAAATGCGATAACAGCACATCCAATCAGGCTATCGTGAAAGCTGCCGCCCTTTTGAATCGAGAATGCATTAAATTAGGAGGTATTGCGGAACCAAAGAGGCGGTCTGGATCAAGAAACCCGCACAAAGATCTAAAACCAGAAAAACAAATATTCACAAGACTGGAAATTGAAAAGAGTAAAACGGACGAGTCCCCGGTCAAGACTTGTGAAAAGGGAAAGAGAAACGTAACCAGTAAAGTCAGTGAAAGTTCTTCCTTGTTAAAGATTGTGGACGGCATATCACCACAAGCCAAAATTACCGACAGAATGCGGAACACGAGGTCAAATTCAAAGCCCGAGAGTGATGTGTCCGATTATGTTCACACGGAGAGGGTGGACAGAATAGAAAAAACAGAAAGTAAGACAAGTGAAAATGGCTTGAGGTCACAGGGGAAACTTCCTGTAGCCGGAATTTTTGAGCCGTCGTCACTGAGCGTAGAAATCGACAGTACTATCCTAGTCCCAATGTCAAGTCCGTCGGAAATACTGAAGGTCAAAAGTTCAATAGGCTTAAAAAAATTGAAGAACTCTGATGTATTGAAGATGGTGAAGACGGAGCGACAGAACGAGAATTCTAAAGGGAAGGTCACGAGTAAATGTATGAAAGCAAAGAAAATTAAGCCTTTGAGGACATTCAGGGACGTTCGGGTGAACCTAGAAGCCATCAAGTCTACTGATTTACTCACGAAAGCTGCAGAACAGGTGAAGAAAAAGGCGAGGAGAAGAAAAACAATTAATAGGACGGGATTCCCGAACAAGAAGAAAAAGAAAAAGGTTTATGTAGATATTGTTGGTGCAAAACTAGACAAGACTGTAACTGAAACTGTGATACCCCCGAACGAGAGTCTCGAGTTGTCTCCTAAATCCGAAAAGACCTCTACTAGACTGGCTGAGAAACGATTAACGAAACAAGAAGACTCACAAAACCAGACCACCAAAAAATTAAAGCTGACACCACACGAGAATTCAGACCTTGTGCCCATCGAATCAAAGATAAAAGCAGAGGAGACGGCACAAGGTGAGAGCAAGCAAAATGATGAGGAATCATCAGGTCGCGTCTGTGATATCGAAGATCGGGCAGTCAGTAAAATGGAAGATATACCAAACGGGACAGCAAAACTTCGGAGAGTTAGGAAAAATGGTTTCCAAGAGGGTGACCACAAGAAAATTAAAACGCTGGCGAAGAAAATGGAGAAAACATTGACGGAAAATGAAAAAAGGACTGAGGACGAGATGGGGACAGAAATTCCATGCGTAGTTTCAGTGAGAAAAAGGAAGAGGCTAAATACAATCAAAAGCACCAACACCAGCCTAAAGACACGATATCAGTATCCGCTCTTATCTATGAAGAAGTTTAAGAAGGCGAAAGAAGACTCTAGAGCTCCAAGGTACAACACTAATTTGTAATTTCTTTTATTTATTTAGAAAATTAATATCAATACTCAGAAAATTAATATCAATACGTGTGTTTGCAGCGAGGAAAGTGCCAGTGACACAGCGGAGATGGAATTGTCCAGGGTGAAGAAACCCCAGCCGCGATGGCGTAAAAAATATTTGACTGCCGGCCTCTTCTCCGACTTCTATAAAATTGACCCGCCGCCCAAGCCAAACAACAAATTAAATGAGAAATCCCTAGCCAAATTGCAGTACGTTCCAGAGGAGCACGAACATGGTCTACTCCCACCCCCTGCCTACTGCAACAAATTTGTTAGACTTCGAAGGATAGACTATCAGCTTCCCTTCGACCTTTGGTGGCTGCACACTCACTCTCAGTTGCCTGGTCGGGATATCGTGCCCAGTTGGAATTACAAGAAGATCCGAACGAGTGGGTAGCTGCAATCTGTCGAGCAGCAACTATTATTTTTGGAACAACTGATATGATCTTGTAATTTTTCAGATGTTTACTACGATGTGAAGCCGCAAACAACAGGCACCTACGAGGCACAGGCCTGCAACTGCTCAATACCTTCAAACTCGAAGCAGAAAGCTTGCGGGGAGGACTGTATCAACAGGATGGTTTTTGCCGAGTGCTCACCACAGCTGTGCCCTTGCAAGGAAAAATGTTCCAATCAGAGGATACAAAAGCATGAGTTTGCGCCTGGATTACAGAAATTCATGACGAAGGACAAGGTAAGACCCAAAGTTTATTTGGTTTGGAGACCTTTGACTACATCGAAGCAAAGACCCATTCTCTTTTCAATAAGTATACTGAACATAGGCTAATGAGTACATATGTCTATGAGAAGTAAGACTACTATCAGGCTCTTATAACTGAGCTAAAAACAGGCCATCCTCAGTCATTACCTGCTTCCTCTACCTTCTTTTTAAGTTTTCTTTGTCTTATAACTAGATGGTCTGTCTGTCCTTGCTTTTACATGCGTCTCCTCCACTGCAGACATTTGCACCAGAACAATCAACCTTCATCATGACCGGCTTTATCATTATCGGCTGTGTTTCTTTCGTCAGAGTTGCCTTTTTCACAAGATTTGACGCCTTGGCCGCTTTGCCTGGCTTCTGGTTAGTAGCAGGACATTTATCTTTCCCGTTCTTGTCCTTCCCGTTCTTGTCCTTGCCAGCCTGTTTTCCCTTGTCCTTTCCTGGACATTTGCCCTTGTCTTCTTTCTCGTGTTGACACGACGGTGCCGAACACTTCTTCTTAGGACAAGCGGCTTCGGCTTGCATCGTGTGCAGCCTCGAGACGACATCCACCGTCAGGAAGATTAGCAAGAGTAATTTCAACTGTTTGAACATTTTTATCGAAATATAGCACTAGAAATTTAAAATTTAAAATTTTATTTTTATTTGTATTTTAACAACTTTGAGCCGAAAAGAAAATATTTTGTGTTTTACACGAATTTAAAATGATTATGTTTTGTTTTCAAATTTGAAAAATTTAGAATGAGAACCTGAGTAAAAATTTTCTATTTCGAAGGATGTTTGATTGGAGCTTATAAAGGAATGCCGATTGCTTACATCCGTAAAAAGCTTAAAATGATCTTATTTTTTTGCTATAGGGATGGGGTATAAAAACAATGCATCCCATCACAGCTGGGGAGTTCATTCTGGAGTATGTTGGAGAGGTTGTCTCAGACAAGGAATTCAAAGAGCGGATGGCGAGTATTTATGTCAAGGACAAGCACCACTATTGCCTACACCTGGACGGCGGCTTGGTGATAGATGGTCATCGAATGGGAGGAGATGGTAAACTGATATTCACAAAAGTTCCCGTTAGAGTTAAGTGTTATCTAAAGGTTATAATTGGAACGAATATATTACTTAGGTCGATTTGTCAATCATTCCTGCGATCCAAACTGCGAAATGCAAAAATGGTCGGTGAACGGATTATTCAGGATGGCTTTATTTGCGCTCCGAAACATACCGGCCAATCAAGAACTGACATACGACTACAACTTTTCGTTGTTTAATCCCGTGGAGGGACAAACTTGCTTGTGTGGAGCCAAAGAGTGCAGAGGAGTCATCGGTGGCAAGTCTCAGAGGATCACTGTCCCAGGAAGTTTAACTCAGAGCCTCGCCGAAAAGAAAGATAGGAAATCGGTAAGAATTTCAAGTGGAGCAGAATATTATACATTTTATTTTATACATTTACAAGGGACTACAATCACAGTGATTGATTCTTTTTTCAAGGTGGGTCGACCTAGGAAAGCTGGGAAAGCTAAAAAGCACAGCGATCGAGATAAAAATAAAATGGAAACAGCTGCGATAAAACCTAGCTCGAAACCTATGTCACACCAGCAGAGGTGCTTTGCTCAGGCTCATCATTGTTTTCTTCTGAGGAACATCGATAAGGTAAGTAATATTCAGTTACTAAATTCTTAAGTGTGACTCTGTCAGGACTAACTAAAGCATCACTCCAGATGAAGAAGAACAGAGATAGTGCGAGGTCGGGTGGTAAACAAGTCGGACAAGAAGGGCAGGTTCTCTCACGTCAAGTGCCAGAAGTGAAGCAGTCCGATGTTTTCTATACCCAGTTGAACGCTCTCTCGACCCTCAGGTCCATTAAAACGAGGCGGCTGGCTCAAGCAGAAGACAATCCTGAGGTTACAAAAGTAGCAAAACTGGCATACATATTCAAGGATCTCTACAACGCCGTCGTGACAGCCAAAGGTACGGACACTTGCCGTTAAATCAATAATAATCCCGGAGGAATTATGAAAAATATTAAATACTCTTGTTCACTGCAGATGAAAGGGACGAACTACTGGCCGCTCCTTTCACCAGTCTTCCCGCCAAAAGAAAACTTCCGAGTTATTACCAAAGGGTAACGGAGCCCATTGATCTAGCAACCATTGAACAAAACATAAACACTGGAAACTACAAGACCATAGAGGCCTTTGATCAGGACATGACCAGGGTGTTCAACAACAATGTTAGGTTTTATGGCAGAACATCGGAATTAGGCATAGCAAGTACCCGCCTGCGAAGAATTTACTCCCTGGCAAAGATGGAAGCCGCCACTCAGCTGGAACAAGTTTGGGGTGACACAATTCCATCGTCTTTCATTCCCGAAAAGACAGACCCTGGTGAGTGTGCTGCTACTACTCGTGAATTTTCAACTGGCATGCCGTATAATTTAAAAGTAACTTTCTTCTTAGGTGATGAGGATGAGGACGTAATTCGGTGTATTTGCGGTCTCTATAAGGATGAAGGTGTGATGATTCAGTGTGAGAGATGTCTAGTCTGGCAGCATTGCGACTGCGTCAAAGCCGATGATACCATAGAGCATTATCTCTGTGAGAGGTGCGAGCCACGTGATGTCAATTTGGAAATAGTCTTGGAACCGCAACCCGAGTATGCGGCTGGTACGTTTCTACTTATTTCGGCAGTTGTAAGGTTACAATGGAAAATTACTTAAGCTGACTTTATACATAATTTTCTACAGAAGGCACAACGCACTACATTTCCCTTCTAAGAGGTGATCTACAACTTCGATTAGGCGATGCTGTTTATGTTCTCCGGGACATGATCGAGGAGGATGCACCTAAAACATCGCCACCCACGAAGGTCACTTATAAAACTATAAAAAATGTGAATTATGCAGATTTGGATATATTCAGGATAGAGAGGTTGTGGATCGACAAAGAGTGAGTTTCGAAGTATCCTAGAGTGAATTAAATTAAGCTAAAATTTCCGATAATTATGTTCGTGCCCACTAAGAAGTACCGATTCTTCTCGTTTAATTGCTAACCTATCGATTATTTTTTTTCTTCAGAGGTGACAAATTCGCTTTTGGGCACCACTACCTGAGACCGCACGAGACATATCACGAGCCCACCCGTAAGTTTTTTCACAATGAAGTAATGCGTGTGCCTTTGTACGAGGTTGTTCCTCTCGATCTAATCATGAATCATTGCTGGGTCCTGGATGTAAATACATACTGCAAAGGTACGTTGTAAATTTTGATCCCGATGGTATGAAAAGTTGGAAAACAACTGGTGTCGTGCCGTTTCATGTCAAATTATGTACACATTTCAGGTCGTCCCGTGGGGGCTCCCGAAGAGCATATTTATATATGTGAGTATAGGGTTGACAAGAGTGCTCATCTGTTTGCCAAGATTGCCAAGCCATATCCCATCTGTACGAAATCCTATGCTTTTGAAAAGTTCGACACTCGATTGAAACCTGTTAGAACGTACACAGTAAGTAGAAATTATTTACTTTTTTATTATATCTGAAGCTAAAAAACAATGACACCAAGATGAAATACTGTGATTCTGTTACAGCCTCACGGTGAAGTTCCAACTAAGTCACGTGGGCGGACCAATACCCGAACCATACAAGACGAGGAGTCTAAAACTGATACGACAAAGCAGGGAGAGTCGGATGAAGAGTTGCCCCTCGCAAGAGTAAGAGACAATGTTCACGCTGCCAAGGCATGTAACACTCATTACATTTGACCCTTTGACATATCCATTCGGAACTAACTCAAATAAAGTAGCCAAGCGCCCAATCTCTCAAGGTGTGGATGTCATCTCAAAAAGTGTCACCAGCTTTTAGCTTTTGTTGGGTGCCATTGAATCATACTTTTGACTGCGAAATCATTGACAATAATGCATTGTCATCAAAATTTAAATGACACGATATTAATGAATAGAATTACATACTCTAATAATGTGAAACAGATAGGTTTAATCCATTGTCCAAATGCTCATTGTGGGTACGCCATTTCGATTAGTCATTTCTTCCTGAAATGATAACATTAGTGATCAAACACAAAGTTTATATAACCTTTTATTACTTACCTGTTATACTGTTAAATGTGTCAAGTCTTTAAAAACAGTAGACTTTAATTAAAATTAACGGATTCACAATTATAATTGGCTTGAAGAATTCATAAAATTTTCAACACGCGTAGAACCTTGAGGTATGTACGAGTGTCTTCTTGCCATCAGAAATGTGGAAACCACGCTTTGTTCCTTCTCATCATTAATTAACATATTCATTGATTACTTGATTGTCTGCTTATTATTAAGTTGTAACTGTAACCGTAAAATTAAAATAGTTGATTCCTTGCCTTTATAGCATATGAAAAGTTGTCCTTGTTTTGTCCTGAGTAGTTTCACAATATGAAAAACAGAAGACCCCACATATATGAAATTAAATTTTCTTTTGCAGCGGGACGTGCAAAAGAAGCGACTCAATGGAATTTTATTGAAACTGTTAGCTCGCCTGCCAAGCAAACAGCCACTGGACCTCTCGTACCTGCTGGAACCTGTCAAACGTTTTCGCGGTAAGATCATACAGAAGAAACTGGTGTAACCGAACCTCATGAAACCTCAAGAACGGACTTTTTTTGGTTCTTCTATCTTAAAAAGTTTATACTTTTAAGGTAGATGACAAACCAACTTCAATGGAGTTTAAGAAGAATGATATTTTTCTATATATGCAAACAAGCAAACACAATATCGAAGTCGTGAGACACAGTGAAAGGAATAGATATACTTAAATTAAGGTTATCGAATGCAAACAATCTAAGTTTTCAACTATGTGTAAATAGTTTCAAAAGTAGTTTCTATGAATAGTTATATATATATATATATATACATATATACATAAATATATTTATAATAGAATGTTATGATTTACATGTGGGCTCTTCTCGCGATTGCCAAATATTAATTGCACAGTCAACTCCGGTGTTAGTTTTATAGTTGGGTTTCCGTTCGTACTACCCACTATGCGGTGATGAATTTTTAAGAAATGAACACACGCACTCACATCTTATGTAAATTTGTAAAGGATTGTTTTATTTATTATGAGCAGTTATATCATTGATGTAGTTTTAAGTCCGAACAAGGTGTCTTTGGAAAAAGCAAACGAACATATACTTCAATGTAGCATTTATGTTTCTATATTTTTGTACGTTTCAGCAACTGTATGCTACTTCCTCCGGCCGGCCCGTAGGCTTAAGATACTTTCCAGAGTAGCTTTAGAGTTTCAAAAATGTTTTATGCTTTACTTAATCATGCTAAATTTCGGTTCGCATTGACCGATTGGACTTGTCCAAATGAATCCAAATGAAAACCAAAAATAATCAGCCACCATGTTTTTAACAGAAGCTGAAGTAACAGCTTCTGTTACTTCAGGGAGACTTTAAGACAAAGTTTTATCCCTCGAAGGTGTTACGAAAAACTACTGGTGATGAATAATGTTGGTTGGGCCAGTAATACATTAGCAATTGCAGTAGTGATACACGCTTTATGTACATCGATCTTAATTAACCTGGTTTTCGATACCTAACTGGACGTTATCATAACCCAACTTTATTCAATTGCATTTAGATAAATCAAGTTTTATTGTTGCTGTGGCTCACAAGAAAAAATGTTATGACAAATTAATGGAAATACAAAATTTCTTAGATGCTTTGAAATGAAAAGGGTAAAAAAGCTTAGAAGTAATTTTAACTTTTATATTTTGTATTTTACCATTACAATGGAAGTTAAATAATTTAAATAAAATGTCCTTGTGTTACTCACCAATTAACCATAGATTTAGGAATTTAATGATTTGTTACAGCTCTGAGTTGCCGAATATTTCTCTAAGTATTTATTGATTTAAGTGAGATATAAATTATGTATGTTTTAAAGCAGCTATTGTCCATCGAAAATGCCAAATTTACTGGTTAATTGGAGTGTCAAGACATATCCACATCTGTAAGAACACTCAGTAAATAGAATTAGTAGTTGTAAGACTACATAGGCTCACTTTAACTGTAACGGTGAAACGGAAATACTGTAAAAGCAGTGAAGTGGGTGCGTGTGCATTTGTTTCTTCCACACTCTCACACATGAACTACTTATGTACATAAACACTTACACGTTTTATTTTTATATGTATTTTTTATTTATACGGTTGTGATTGAGGCACAAATTTGATTTATTTATGAAAAAAAATGTTTGTGTTCATTTCGGCCGGAGTTGAACGTGAGATTTTATTTTTTGTATGAAAAAAAACGTTTGTTGAAAGAACTAAAAATCTCATGAAGTGTGAGAAATGTTAAGTGAAACGAAAATAGTTATAGAAATAGTAAGTGAAATCGGTGAACTTGCATAACTGTGTAAATAGGTTCTGTGTAACCCTGTACAGATTTTTACATAAGAGGATACATGAGATAATGTGAATGAAATTGCCCGAATGCCTGAAATCGAATTTTTAATTCTTAAAATAATCAAATTTGTGTTAATGTTTTAAAGATGCTGGGTGCGTTAGGGCCGGAAGAAATCTCTATTTGTCGGATACAATCGCATTAAGCCACATCTCTTTCATCCTGCTGTTGAATAATGAATAGTTGATGTTGATAAAATCATAAAATATCAAATATTTGATTACCCTGGCGGTTCCATCAACTATTTTTATTTTCTTCATTGCCCCAGCTGATAGAGTACTTGTACTGCACTTCGTCAAAGCACAAACCCAGTTCGAATCGGTTGTAAAGAGTAATGATATTTATTTATTTTATTTATTTCAATGACGAGTTGTTTATTTTTATTTTCTTACAACTGATTGCTTCAATTTTTATTTCGTATTCGCAAACGAGAGGTGTACCTGAACAGAATTTGAATGCGTTAAATATTGAAACCTTGAGAAGAGAGCTCTCTTTAAGTAAAAGTAAATGCGAGTTTGTCCGATGTCAAAGGTCGATGGTCGAAGTAGCCGCCCCCATTTTAATGGTTGCCTGAATGCAATCCAGTTCTTGCAACAATCGGTGACATCGGTGTAAGGTACGTGTCATACGTATGGGTAGTAGTTTCAAGTCAGTTAGACAGCGTACCTGCGCAGGTACCTCCTGGCCTCCAGGTACAGAACCTGCTTCTCTCATGGGACCCTGAGGGATTTTATGATTTCAGTAGGAAATCAGGATGTGGTTAGCATGTGGGTACTGGAACATCCTCTCATCTTCGCCGACCTTTGGCTGTAAAATTCAAGCTCATTAGGCAGAAGTGAATTGTGAAGTAAAGTTAATTTTACCAGTGACATATTTTTTAATTAATTAATAAATCCGGTCATATTTTCTCGGGAAATTGAGGAATAAAATTCAAATTTTAGGGTATTGGGACATTTCAGGCTCGGTCACAATCGGTAACCAGTTTTCTTAACTTATTTGACCAAGTGGTGTTCCCTGTGGACAACATAAATAAATGTCCGACCAGTTCTACAGGAAATAATTATGATGACACTGGTAATTATTTTAATAATTACGAAAGCAGAATGTTATTTTTTATTTATTTATAGTAATTGTACAAGAATCATTTTGTGACGTAATTATATAAAAGTTACGAATTTCTCCGAGATCTTGCAACTGTTACTGTTACTCTGTTATGCAATTTTGTTTCTTCCATGCCAAGAGCAGGTAGATGAATTTCCCGAACTCTGCAGCTATTGTTGGATTGCTCTTGCTCTAACAGTTGCAAACGGGAGCCAATTGAGCTTTATAATCACTCCCACCAATTAACAGATGTCGGGTAAAATTAATATTGTAAATTGTAAATTTAAAGTTCTTTTACACTTGTTTATGTACAAATTTTCCTTTTAAATTGTTTGCCGAATTTTGGTTTTTTAGGGCGCTGAGGCCTTTGAATTTTTACCTTCGCACTCATCTTTTTTCTCATTTTTTTTTTTGTATTTCATATGGCACTTCGATCACTTGGATTATTTCTTTCGATATTTATTTTTGAGTATCTTTTTTAAGAATCGTTCGATCGTTTCGTCTCATTTTTCCGTTTCAACTATTGGATAAAATAGTCGAAAGTTGATCGTTCGATGAATTCATAAATAAATCAATGAATAAATGAATTGTGTGAATTTCAAGTGAGAATTGTTTACCTTACATATTTTTTTAATTTGTATTTTGACCTTAAAAACAGACCAAGTGAATATTAAAAATAAAAAACTATATATATGTGTGTGTGTCTGTTTGATTTTGTTTTGCCTGTAAAAATACCGTTGGTATGCAATTGTTTTGTCTTCCTTTCTTTTCCCTGGTCAAATATACTCAAGGACCGCCAAGAGCATTATTTTTTAATGCACTTGGAATATTTTTATTATTTTTTTAACTTCTCAGTTATTATTACCAATTTCTTTTTTAAATGACTTTCTCGGTTAGCATTGTTCCCCCGGTATTTTAAATTTTTAAAATTATATGTTCTGTGAACTTTATTAACCGGTTTTCGAACACTAGGATGTATCTCTCCTCCAGTACCAATGTTTTTATGGTGGCTTAGTCAGTAAAATGATCTGTTTCGGCTCAAAGTAAAAAAACATTTTATGCACAATAAAAAAATTTATTTTTCATTTTCTCCAGTCTCATCGATTTACACTTGACAAATTATTTATGTACGAGGTCTCCATTCGGCCGCACATTTCCATTTCAATTTCTCCGAACTTCCGGGTTAAACAACAGCCGCCAATGGTAGAATTCTTATTTACTCCAAAGTAAATAAGTAAATAAATTCAAAGAGAGAGTTCTAGTTTACTATTCTTAGCGTTTGTAAAATGTATATATATTTTTAGTGGTAAAGATCTAAGCAATGGTTCCAAGCAATTTGCCAAATTTTAAATATAAATTTACATAATTGCCATATTCAGTACGTTCTATTTGTCTGGTAGTAGTGATTGGGAGGTTGTTGCTGCTGCGATTGCTGTTGTGACTGTTGTTGTACCTGTTGTTGCTGCTGCTGGCCCACGGATTGCGCCTGATTTATCAGGTGAGGTGGGGGTGGCGGTGGCGGTGGAGGACACATACCGATCCCGAGAATAGAATGCTGGGCCACTGTATCGTACATCTGGGGTTTGCTTGAATAATGACTAAATGTAAGTCTTTCCCTGTTACTTTTAAAAAAGAATACCATAATAAATAGCAACTGCATAGAAAAACTAATCAGCGGCACCAATTTATGGTCGGCGTTAAATTTTGATACATACCTGTTGTTCCTGTCTCTTCGATTGTAGCAATTTCTGTCGTCCCTATCTCTATCGCTATCATGCCGATTGGACATTTCTCTGTTCAAGAGGTTCTCATCATACCCTAAAAAGCATTGGAACCAATATTTATTGTCCACTGATGGTGACCATAAAAGATATCATTTAAGTCTTTTCTAGTAGCGCAACAAGGTGTAAATCTCCATGCGCTGTAATGTATGATCTTCCTGTGTTGTCACCCAACTTCCCACCATCGTACAACCTTCGCTATATATATTTTCTTCTACCTTTCCAATTCTATTCTCCTAGCACACTTAGGCACAAAACACCCCTCTTGCACCCCTACAGTTTTTTATTGATATCCTTTTCTACCTCTTTGAAAAATATACCCGACAATTCGTAATAGTAAGGTAGTACTTACACTGTCTCGACAGATTTCCCTTGTCTCCATCGGGTCCTCCAGATTCGGGCATTTGAAAATTAGGTTGACTACCTGTTGAAACAGTCAATAAGAGAATTAATACTCCGTTCGAAGAAAACTATACGAATTAATAAAACTTAGTGATGAAAATCAAAACATTAAGCAGCAAAAACGGAAGGTGGACGCTGAAATCCTCTCGTCGAACCGAACCTGTGCCTTGCCAAAATCAAATAGAAAATAGAATTAGGTTTTCAAACCACTGAGTATCCACTGCGTTCTCTCCTACCTAAAAATCTAAAAACCTAAAAATCAAAACATCCAGCGCTAGGGGCATCATCGTCATCATCACTACCATCCACTCCATCACACTCACAAATAAAAATTTAAATAATGTAAAAGAAATGAAAAATAGTAATAGTACTCCATATCCGCAGTTTCGTGTTCTGCCTGAAGCTGAAATAAAAGGAATTCTTAAATTTGCCGCAGCTCTGGACAAGTGTCGTTGAAGTTCCACGTATTTTGGTGACATACAAACAAAACGGTGGACCAAAAAGCAAAAGACCAAAAACAATTTTACGGAGAACAAATTTCGTTTGATCCCATCCAGTTCTAGTTAAATGTTCCACATTCCATTCCACAATCAATCAATCATTCATTCTATCACTCGCAACTGTGTTGCTAACATTGAAAACTGAATAACACATGTGAACCAAGCATTAACTTTGTTAAAAATTTCTACTGCACCCTTTAAAACTATCTTTGAATTTTATTGTAATAAAATCAAACAAATATTGTAAACCGAACAGTTGTTGAAAAAACATTTTACAATATTAAATCACAATTCTGTGAATATTCGAGCCAAGAAACCGAAACCCTTCAACCATTCATTCATCATTCCCAGCCATAGAAAATTTATTAAAATCTAAACAGGCTTCCGTCAGTCGGTATTCGGTTATTAATTAAGTAAATCGATTCATTCATAAAACATAGCCAATACCCTGTAATAAGGAAAATAATATTTCTACATTTTCTGGTTAGAGCTAAATATATTCCAGTTAACCACTGCTAAATTTCGATCTGGGGATCATTCATTCAATCAATCATTTCATATAAAAACTAATAATTTCTCAGAAAGCACCGTGTACCCCTTCTAAAGGCAACCGTCGGAATTTTCGGAGGAAACCAAAAATATTCACAGAATCTCACATATTGAAAGTGGGTCGAACCGTTCTTCAAAACATCAGGTCATCGATATATAGGCCATACCTGATACGCCATCCATCATGAAACTTTGGCTGCGTCGGTCGGAAAAAGAACAAAAATTACTCGCAGGTATCGAAGGTTCGCGCCTGTTTTCTTTTTTCATTTTTCATTTTCTCATTTTGCTGTAATTTAGTCTTTCTTTGTTTCTAATTACCAACCTGTTGACGGTGGAGGGGGCGGAACAAGTGAAGCCTCTTCCACTTTGATCGAGGGATCTTTCTGGTGTCCTTCAGGTTGCTGAAGGTGCTGTCTTCGCTGCTGCTGATTCATTAGCATCAGTTCTTGTACACTACATGAAAGTAAAATACATTAAGAAAACAATTTTCTCACTCTCGTTCTCTCTGTTTTTGCTTTCAGATTCAGAGTCTGTCCCTAGGTGGGACAGTTACAACCAGTTTGCATTTATTTCCAAACGTCCACCTGTTCGGAATGTAAAAGTTTTTGTTCGATTAAAAGAAAAAAATGTCGAATCTTTATTCCCGGTTACTCGGTTTTCCGGCATCATGATCCTGGTATCACGATACCAGGCACCTCTAAATCTTGCAAGAGGTTTTCTGCTACCTTCTCGTTTCAATAAATTATGCGTAAATATCTGTTACATGCGAAAACCTGGGTAGGTTTGCTAGTGCTAAAGGTAAAGTGATACTGGATGTTATTAATAATTAATAGTCCATATTCAAAGTAAGCCACTGCTGGCACTGTTTCAAGAGAAGATATTGAAATGGTTAAACAATGGGAACAGAAGTTCAGGTCAGTCCACAGTTGGGTATCTGCGTGATTCAAGATATCACTACTCACTACAGGTACAGAACAAGAAAGTTACATGGATGCTTTTAAAGCAACCGAATGAGAAACATTATGCAAAACCAGCAGTACTTCAATTCTAACAACGGTAGCTCTTACCATTGAGAAATTACAACATTTGACATGAGTACCTTTATGCCTTAAGTTTAAACAACCTCAAAAATATTTCTAAACTAAAATTCCTTAGTGATGCTTAAGGTGCAAACCTTTTTAGTAATTCAGTTTACCACCAAAGAGAATGTTCTGTGAAAGGTAGAAAATAGATTAATTTTAAATATGATTGGTATAAAAAATGGGGAGAATTGGTCACGATTCCGCCGTCCACCATCACAAGTTCAGAAAATTAAAATCTGGGTACCTATGGTTATATTCATGGGACGTAAATGATACCCTTTTATGAGACTCCAAAAACTCTTCAGATACTTAGGCCACAAAATTATGTGGACCAATATTTGTTGCCTAATTTATTAATTCAGTCAAGTCTCCTGAGTCAATAATCAAAAATCAGCAAAACTAAATGGGCTTGTTATAAGTTGACAAAAAACAAAGAGATAGATAAAATTAAATAAATAGGTTATGAAAAATAATAATAATAAATAAAAATAACCAAATAAGCGGAATTTAGACCGTAACAGTGTGTTACTTTAGAAGAGCCAGATAAGATAAATTACTTGAATTCCTGGAAATAAAGAAAAATCACATGAATTTTATTATTATATCCGTTGAGAACTTCCAACTAATACTCTTGATATACATTACTGTACATATATGCCATACGTAGGTTAGCGGTTGAAGCATACCCTTCAAAATCTATCAGTTTAGAATCAAACATTAATAAGAAGGTAACGGACATGAGGAATCAAATTTTCGTTTTATGGGAAGATGCTGTGAACACATTATAGGTAGTATACATCCCTTCCAATAAAAGCAAGAGATTGCTACCAGAGAATGCTTTAGAGACAATTGATTGTATCATTCTAAGAGGATATACAATATACCCCCCATGAATTTATCCTAATTTTCTGAAGTAAAACGAAAAAATTCGATGATCGAACATAGATTATACGGTCTAATCAATTCCTTCGAACAAACTCAAGCAAACTCCTTTATAAAAGCTCTTCTTTCAAAATGATGACTCCTTGTTTGGTAGTATTCATATCATTTTGAACGAAGAATGTTATCAGAGGAAGAACCGAAATGTCTAATATCCATCACGTTCAGGTTATTGTTATGCTAGGCTTCTGCAATTTTGCTAAGCCTGTTTTCCTTATGCTGCATCAAAGGATAAGGGAACCTATTACCTTTTTCTGAAGTTTAGTGTGCCGATTATTATCCGTTCGTCATTGAGGGATTTGCTTCTACCGGTACACACTACATATGCCCCAAAATGTTTGACAATATTAGTACCCTCATTCAAATATGAGTGGACGTAGACTTGGCTACCTGGCCTTACAAAATACAATTAATTTCAGAAGTACAACTTTGGTGTTGAGCCTTACCCAATGCCTTGCCTCGTTGCATTATTATTTCCAACTGATTGGGTAGGTGGCGGCACTGGTTGAGGAGGTTGCATAGGAATCGACATCAAAGACTGCGGTGGTGTTTGACCCTATTGATAGAAGTCGAAGGTCAAATAATAGAAATAAATAATTACACATGTAAAACAGTTTTAAGCGAAAAGTACCTGTTGCGATGCAGGAACAACTTCCTCTGTAAACTTTCGCTTTGGAGGCTTCGGCTCCTGTTGAGTTTCTTGTGACTGATTATATTGGGTCGGTGGCAACTGGTGTATAGGCGCAATGAACTGTCCCGATGGAGACGGTAGGATTTGTATCGGACCCGGTGGACACCCCGGAACAAGTTGCATTTGCTGTGGCTGACACACCTGGATCTGTTTTACGACCATTTGCTGCTGTTGTTGTGGATACTGACTGTAATTCTGTTGCTGTACTTGAAACTGCTGCTGAACTTCGGCTGGAGGTCTCACCCCCGGGATCTGCATCAAATGGGGTTGCCCGGATAGGAAATTTGCCGTCGTGGCTGGTATAGTCTGAATGTTTTGGTTCTGCAGTTGCATGGTCTGATTATTTTGGATCATTTGATGGTTTGGGATCTGTTGCAATATCATTTGACTTTGATTTTGTTGCACTGAAAAAGCTGGATTAGGTTGATTCGGAGGAGGTGCCTGAATATTAGGGGAATGTCTCTGACTTGGAGGGTTCTGAATTGTCGGTGATTGATTTCCGAGAGATGAAGGCTGACTAACATTTGGATTTAACTGAGGAACAGGCTGGTTCTGAACGGGTGACTGACCAGTAGACACACTCGAACTTTGGATGGGTGCTAACTGAGGTTGAGGAACTGACTGCTGCTGAGGTTGAATTTGTATATGAGACGGTTGCACCTGAATTGGATTTTGAACAGCTGAATACGCCATCGTCGGCGGAGGATTCTGTTGCACGTACTGCAATTAAATCAAATGCATCTGTTATATTAACTGCATATGTAAAAACCGTTCCAAACTAACGGGAGCATGTGTAACGCACCTGAAATTGATACGAAACTGGCACAGATACAGCTGCATGAAGTTGCTGACCAGGTGCCGTAGACTGAAAGGCCAAATGTTGTCCAGATTGAAAGACTGATTGTGTAGGGCCTACGGGAGGCGGTTGTGACAGAAAAACTTGGTGCTATGCCAATAATGATAAAAATTAATTTTCCAACCATAGGTGAATGATAAACCTAACTCTTGTCAATGAGCAACCTACCTGTTGAGCATATGTTGGTTGTGTTTGTTGATTGAGAACAACCAATCCTTGTGAAGTCATAATTCCCTGCATAGGCTGACCATTTTGGGTTATTACATACTGTTGCTGACTTGTTTGTTGTCCCGCTTGAAACGGCTGGGCCAATTGCTGAATAAAATTACCAGGCTGCTCATGTTGAGGTTGAATCTGCTGTGTTTAAAAATATTACAAGCGTCACTCTCTCGAATCTAAGAAGTAAGAAAAATGGGCAGCACGTACCTGTAGAGGCTGTGGAACTGGTGGAGGAACCAAAGGACTTTGTTGAGGTATGTGAACTCCTGGCGGGGGCAAAGCCACTTGTGGCGGAGGTGGCTGTGAAAACTGTGGTGGAGGCACACCGACAATCGGAGGAGGAGCCGACAGCTGCGTCACTGATGAACGAAGAGGTTCAAACAATTGAGTGATGTCCTCCACAAACAATATAAACACCCAACAAAAATCTACTCACCACCTGGCTGCTGAATAAACCCTGTTTGCACAACAGGCAAGGCAATGGAAGTTGACATGATATTGGGAATAACAGGGTGCTCTCCGTTACCGGCTTGATGTAACATAATATTTGATGGAGGTTCGACACTGATTTGTTGAACTTGAGCTGCAAAAAATACAAAAATCTCCGAAATTTGCTGCTTAGGTTTCCAATACATCATATGACCAATTAAAACATACCAGGAAAATTTTGTGGAGGAGGTTGCTGCATTTGAAACTGTGCATACTCTTGTTGAATCGTTGCTATAAGATTCAAGGCTAAATCTCTGGCTGTAGCCATTACTTCAGGCTTATGGTGACTGTAATATAAAATAAAAATTTTAATGTGACAAAATTCATTATATTTAAGTATAAATAAAATCAATTAAAATTCAAGGGTTTAATTCAACCTTATACAAAAATGAAGAGGTTCCGGCGACTCTTGTTGAGTTCCCGGTTCCAGAAAAGCAGAACCTATTCCCCTAAGAGTAACTATGGCACCTGTTTCATTCTTTATATAGTTTAAGTTTGATCCGCCCTGACCGATAAGTTTCATGGGCAAGTTAAAACCAGGCAAAACACTCTCCATGTCAATCCTGATCTTTTCAACCTGGAATCAGAAACAATCCTCAGCATAAGTGAATTTTTTAATTATATTTCTTATTAGTCAATATTTTAAAAGAAAGTAATTGATTGCCATCCTTGTTAGCCAGCTAAAGAGGCAATCATAAAGGGGGTCCACTAGGCAAAGATATATCTATATATTTAGAAACTTTTATTTTAGGTCATTTCATGTACTCAAGGATAAAATGAAATAGTAATGAGAGCTATTGATATGAATCAGAATTTTCCTGCTTTTTTGTGCTTACTTACAAATTTTCCAGCTGTTTGTTCTAAAATAGGTGGTGGCATCTGCATGTTCCTGCTCATTAATGCAGAAGGTACATTGCCACCCAAAGGGGTTCGAGCGACGGTGTTCAAAGACCCATGTAATGGACCTGCAATGGGCGTAGCAGTGGTAAGAACTCCAGGCTGGCGTTGATTATTCATATCTGCATTTGTAGCTATCATTTCTTCTATTTTCTGAATTGCCACTGAAATAATGAATGTGCAAAGTTTAATTAAAACTGCAGTACTAGTTCGATTTTGATACAGGAAAGAATTCTTACTTTGTATACACTTATTGGCTAATTGTTTATGGCATAATTTGTATAACCTTAGAAACTTGTTCTCCAACCTAGTGCTCCATTAACTAAAGATAGATTGTAGGAGCTAACATTTTCTAGTTTGACTTCAAGTTAGTGATTTACTTAATTCAAATCTGAAGGTGAGCAAATGAGAATTTGAACACATTTACAACTTGGAATGTCATTCTAACTCAACTGAATATCATAGAATGGAAAATAGCATTAACACAGTATATTAGCTGTTCCACATGTTATGATTACACAAAGACAGATTATTTAACACTAGATAAAACCTGCTTTGGACAATTTTAAATTATTTGAACTAAAAAAGTCAAATAAAAATAATAGTCTGAGGAGATTAACATAGGTACCATTTTTTATTTCCGGTTATAAATATCAAAGAATGGCCTGTACCATAGTACAATGAATAATATGCATGAAAATGATGATACAAACCATCACATATGAACCAATATTAAACCAACTCAATTTGATCATAAAATGCTTTGATGTGAGGTGTGACAATGCTTAAATTTGATAGTACGCAGCTCATTAAACATAAGAAATTGTATTTAACAAACAAAACAAATGCTATTTTTGGTACATACAATTATTTTGGCAAGTGAAAATGCCATTAAATTATAAAAACATGACAAGAGACTGAAACTTTTGATCAAGCAAAGAAATTTATTTAGAATTGTAGGCTTAGGAAAAAACTTACAATCAACTGATCTATTTGTGGGCCCTTGTATGAATAAATACAATCCCAAGTTTTTTGCCGATTTGTCTTGAGCATTTAAATTTTTCCTCTCACTTTCTGGTATGTATCTCCCCTTTGTTGAAACACATGCTCCTGAAAAATCTTTGATTATCTCTTGAGTGCTGCCCTTGCACAGAAGATTTCTTGTTGCTTGAGGAACATGGTTAATAGAGAATTCAGCTTGGATCAACTTTAGTACATCAGATTTGCTCAATCCTTCTGACAACTTCAATAAATAAATACATAACATACTTCACAATTATGTAATAGCTGCACATGTGACTGATTATCATAATCAAATTGACACCAATGGACTTACATTTTTAGTTAATTTCCCTTTAGCATGGAGACTTGCATCCAACTTTGTAGCAGCTGCAACAGCCGCTTCTAAACCACCCTTTGGACCATACATTATAATTCAGATGTTTTTTTTCCTGAAATGGTACAAATAAAATCTGTAACAGTCACCACTAAAACTGATGCTAGATACATCATCACTGTAGATAGTGTCAAAAAGTAAATTTTGTGCAGCAGTGCCGCCATACCAATGCATATTCTGATACAGTAAAACTGAATTCAATAATAAAGTAACAATGGTAAAAACCGCTTAAGAACCGTTTTGACCGGCCGAAAATGCGCCTATGAATATCATTTAGCGTTAAAATTGAGAAAACTTTCTCTCAACTTACCCTGTGTATTTTTTATGGTCGTGAGTACTGTTTAACTAATCAACATTATCCAATTCTCGGAATGAACTACATAATTGAGGGGGATATTAAACTTCAAACTTCTATTGTATTTTTAAACGGATTTTCATTCCCCGTCGCACTCGCGGAGAATGCCATGTTTTTATTTTGTGAGAGATTTCAACCGAAAAATGGAAGTAGCTACAGAAATCACAATGGAAATAGAAAATTTCCCGACCGTATGTTTGCGCAAGGCAATAAAAATGCTTGAGTATTAATCCGTGCCTGTGGAAATATTTCCCTTGTGTAATTGTGTATGAGCGTGTTTATATGCGTACAAGAAATTCAATCGCGAACAAGGACCATTGTTCTCATGTTACTGCACATGCTCTGGGGCAATAGTCGGTTTTGATTTTACGTTGGCTCCACTGACACGATCGAGCCCTTTAAGTTTTAACCGTTTTAATTTCATTTTGTTTAATTTTGTTTTCAATTTTCTCTTTTGACATATAATTGTTACATTTGTTCTAGCGGGAAGACCGACATGAAAATCTCAAAATCAGTCTAATATTGACGCGGAAGATGCTGTAAATACAAAACTATAATTAAACAAAACTTTTTTCACCTGTACGTATAATTTTTCCTGTTAATTTACTTTGCAGTTTTTAGTAGTAATAACACATCTTATATTTACAACTACTTAAGTAAATTTATTACTCTCAAAAAGTGGAACTCATATATTGTCACACAACATCAGTTGCACATTTTCCAAAGGATAGGTAAATTAAAATATGACCACTTAAAATCAATAAAATTAATTTAATATTTACCTTTCTAATTTAATGTTATTTCATTTAAAAAGTTTATAGACAAAACTAATTGTAGGCATGCTATTATTTGTTTTTGAAAAATAAATCTTAAAAAGCAAATAACATTCACATAAGTGACTATAAATAATTATATCATGGCTACTCAAAGCAAGTGAAAAATTAAGTGGTTGCATTTCTAAAGTCAACTGTATCTTATTACTAAGGTGTAAATTAATTCTTCCAGCCTTATAAACCAATATATATAATTACATATATAAAACTAATTTTAAAATTAAAGATTATAAATGTAAAAAATATTGCATTAGAATGTACAAAATAATTCACAAAATATTAAAGTATTTTGAATACACATCTTGCCAGAGGCAAATGAAGATGAAACCTTTTTGGTGAAGGATTTGGGCACAATAACCCTTTTTTTGCTCCCAAAATAAAGTACAAAAGATTATTGGGTCTAAACTGATATTCCTGTTGTTGTTACAGGTATTTTCCTTGTGCTGGTTGGCACCTCTTGTTAGATGTTTATCATTTCCACTGGGTATTGAATATATGATCATGTATGACCAGCTGGGTAACAATGTTTGACTCAGAATTAATGATAAATATTTTCTTTTTCTGAGACATTTCATTTGTGATAATTGTGACAATAAAATATTTGCTAATAAAATACACAATGTCTTATTGCACATCTTTTTTTTGGTTTCCAAAATAAAATAAAATTTATTATTTTTTGTCTGTACCACAAAACAAACATATATTGAGGCAAAGCACTTATATTGAATTTTAGTGGAATCAGATTATTCAAAGCATTTTAATAAGCTGACACTGAGTTACAAATGACAATCATTATTTACCTTTCTGGTAATATCTTGGTTACTTGGACATTTTAAAAGATTATTATGATGAAAGACAAAAGCACTTAAGGGGTTAATTTCCAAAGCTTCCAATGATTCCACTCATATTTCTCTATACTATGAACTATATTTATGTAAGAAATAATACTGACATTTCTGTATCAATTGCACATTGTGCATTCCGGTTAAGAAAGAGAGTCCCTTCTGTTGAAAGGAACTGTCTTATGATCTTCCATGTTAAAGAATTCATGGCCCTGTTGGAAACAAGTGTTGCAGTATAAATGCCCATCACAGCCCAGGCATTTCACAACTGCATTTTCGTTGCATATAATGCACCAAGGCAGATCAGAATCCTCCCTGCTCTCATCAGCATCTGATATATCAATATCATCATCATCATCATCATCTTCATACTCTTCACATTTAGGCCTCTCCAGTCTTTTTTCCAACTGACCTTCAGCAATTGCCCTCTTTATTATTTTGGTTGTGATTTCATCCCCATCATCTGACTGTAGACATGATCCAACACCTGTTGTTGATGTAGTTTCAGATGTTTGGAGTCTCCTTAGTCTATCCCTGATTTCATCAATTGCTTGATTTCCTTCATCTTGCATTTCCACATCCAAACCAGTCTCTGCCATGTATTGATTCAACAAATCATTTACCTGTTCCTGCTCAGATTTCATTACAAATTTGTGTGGTTTTGATTTGTCACTTATGGAATCTTCAGTTCTGTCTTGTAGTAAAGCCAATCTTCTCTTAATTTCACTCTCATCGGGAAGTAAAGTGGCCGTTCTTTCGGCTTTTAATCTCTCAAGGCGTTCCAGAATCTGTTTGTCTTGCGAACTCAAACCAGATTTCAAATTCATCAACCTGTTACTGTGCCGGAATATAGTTATTGGCGGTTTGGCTGGATTCTCCAATGTTTCCAAACGTTTCACTAACAAATCCGGTGTATCGACATTTGAAGAGGCCATTTGGTCTATATTCGACGTCAATTTTTTGTGACAATTGGAACAAACGTTTTTCTCTTTTTCGCCTAACGTGACTTTCTCCCTAAGGCACTTGCTGCAATAGGAAAGTCCACAATTCGGACAGGAGTACTCTCTTGTAAAAAACGAAAATTTTGCCAGGCATGCATAACAAGACATGACATCAGATTAACCAATACCACCTTTTACAGACTTGCAAAACAAATGAGTAATAATCAGCTGAATGATAATGACGCCATAACACTGAGATAAATTCTGTTGACACGCTAAAACCGTTGGGTCCACTATTTTTACCTCATTGGAACGTGAATTCAGTACTTTGGCGGACTATTTAGAGCAGTGCGGTATTGTTAACGTCGTGCGGTAAAGTCATCTCTCAACACAATAGGAAAAAGACATTGAACTTATTTCTAAACTTATTAAGCAGACAAAATAGACACGTGTTCTAATATTTATTCATCCAACCAATACGCATCAATACAAAAAAAACACGTAAATAATTATTTCAAAATTATTAATGCGTTGAAGAGGATCCTTCAACACCACTGGAGGACTGACAATTGTCCCGCTCGTCGTAAACATTGATGTGTAACATAATCCAAATTCTATTTGGGTTTCTATTTGGGTTTGGATATTTGGATTCTATTATGGAATTCTACTCAACTCAAATTTGATATTCAACGGTCACATTAGCTCTTAATAAATGTGTCTTATTTTCAGTAAATTCCTTAAGTTGAAGTCACCTTTTATGTTATATGTGCATTCGTACAAGAGAATGAGTTCGGCAGTAAAAAAACCATTCACAATTCTTGTGGAAGGTAACATTGGAAGTGGGAAGTCAACCTTCCTGAACAATTTCAGTAACAACAATAATGTTCTGACTATTTATGAACCAATTAATGAGTGGAAAAATGTGGGTGATGTAGATTTAATGAGATCTTTTTATGAAGATCCCAAGAAATGGGCATTTACATTTCAATCACACATTATGTTAACCATGATGAAAGCACATGAGACTGCAACAAGTAAATCAGTAAAAATCATGGAGAGGTCTATTTACAGTGGAAGATATGTTTTCATACAAAATCTGGCAGATATGAATCTAATAACAAAGCCTGAATTTGCAATATTAGATGAATGGTACAATTATTTGGTAACTAGTGGTACTTTTTCTGTAGATCTAATAGTGTACCTTAAAACAGACCCTGAGGTGGCCTTTTCACGACTCAAGAACAGAGGAAGAATTGCAGAAGATAGGCTTACTATTGACTACCTAAGAAAGCTACATAAGTGTTATGAGGATTGGCTCTTTGGAAGGAATGGATTCATTTGCCCAGCCCCAGTCATGTGCTTAAATGCTAATAATGATATAGATACTGTTAGGCATGAATATAACTACTATGAAAATCAAATGAATTTCTGTTGAAGTAATTACAATGAAGTACTCCTTTTTGAATTTTTCTTTTTTTTACTTCTGTAACATATTTAAGGAATATGTATTACAAAAGCAAGAGGGTTTTAATTGATGAAAATCTGAATATGTGGTTGGTCTTCTTCAGATTCTTTGCATATTTTTTGATTGTTCATTCATGTAATGCATTTGGCAAGCTCAGAAAGTATTATGCCATAAAGTGTCATTCCATGAAACCAGTTAAAACTGTTACATTTAATATTGTTTTTTACAGAATTCAGTTACCAAAGTGTGCTTGAATAACAATATTTCTTGGTTGATACATCTTACCAAGGGGAACTGAATGTGAATTTTTGTATTATTGTCTGGTGCAGACCAAATTTTGAATTTTCAATACATTCTACATAATCTCGCACCATTTTTATTGTTACTGAAGTTACTCCATATATTAAGTATTTTATTGTTGATCAACTGTCTGCTGTGTGTAACCAAAGAATTTTGTTCATTAATAAAACATTATGTTTTATTTTTAGATTTCTATAACTTGAATAACCTCTTTAACCTCACAAGACCTCATTGCATCACTGATTTGAACACAATAGTAATAAAAATTACAGAGAATTTATCAGGAAATATTTATTTTCCTTGTCCTTTTCGTTTCAACCGTTTTTTCCTAAAGCAAATATTTTACAACTATACCGTCTTTTGTACATTCCAATACTCATGTTCAATCTTATCTCCTTCCCATATTGATTATCCCTAGCTCTCCTTTTCATCTCTGTCCATATTATCAGCGTCTTTGATGTAATATTTTTAGCCTTAGTTTTTACTTGACTCGGTTCGAGTAAGTAACAATTATCGCTAAAAGACGATCTGATGGTGCTAGCAACCGGGAAAGCTGGCGAAACGTTTGGGAAAGGGGGTAACCCAGGCACCAAAAACAGGACACGGCGTGATTCGAAACAAAATAATGATAAGTAAACAACAGGCCCGTTTGTCCGAATTTTTTTTATCATTACCTAAGCTTCTTTCCCACGAAGGAATTTTATCTGGCGCAGGCATGTAGTGAAATAGTGAAAAGTAGAGACGTAGTAAAATAGCCACGGCAATTGTCGGTGCCCTGTTGAAGTTATTAGTTTTTAAGCACTTTTATAATAAAAAAGTAATTTAACTATTTTTATCCTGCCTGCCATCATTCCATGATTCATGAGTATTCCAGAATATTCGATAATTTCTTTTTTTGCATTTTTCCTTCACTTCCTCTATGTCTGCGTTGCATCAATAAGTGTGAGCTCTTCTCGGTGACATGGACATAATACAAGCGTCTGTTAAAGTATTCGTTTGCCATACGGCAATCTCGTCCGGGAAGTCCCACTGTGGTCGGAAGATTGTGGTTAAATTATTTGACTTATAATAGTTTTTGAATTATACTGGAATTGACTTGTAAGGCTTCAAAACACTTTCTGATGATATTCCAATTTTCCATATTATTTATATACAAGTTAGCAGGCTAGGAGAAGCATCCAGCAACCAATCATGAGCCTTTTCTTATGAATGGATTTATTATCCATTGCGTTTGGTGGCGCGCCAAGAAACCTTATAACGCGCAATTTGGTATCGCATTCTGGCCTTGAGTGTTTTGCTTTATGACTAGGGTCACATTGTAAATTAAGATTTGGGTAGATAAGAAACCAAACTGACGACGGTTGCATTTTATTAATTTTAAAAGTTGTGACCACAATTCGAAAGCAGCTTTATTTTTATGTTCTGAATATCTGACAATTTTATTGGCAAAACATTCCTTTCCTTCTGGAACTTGATCTTAAAAGTCTATGATTAGTAGTACGGCCTCCTTGGGTTGTTCTAAAATGAAAAATGAAAAACGTTAAATAATTTAGTTTAACAGAATATGGTGTCGAGATTTAAGTGAGGCCTTCTTGTACAAGGTTAGTCACGTAAATGACTTTAGTGTGTTGTGACATTTGCACAGAAATTAATCAAAATCGGCACAACAATTTAGTTATCGTCTGTGAAATGTGAGTCAACTACTGAACATCGGCTTACTATATAAGCTTTTTATCTCTCCTCCTTATATTTCCCATGTAATGTAAATAGAAAGTTATAATCACACATAAATAAGAAAATAGATGATTACTTCAAAAATAAACTTGCTATTCAAATTAGAAATGAATGGTATGAACTTACCAAAGGGTTCGGTCTGAACCTATAAGCAAGCATCATCCTTTTCCTGTATGCGTCATACTCATCATCTCCTGCTTCCAGTCCGTCTGGACGTTCAATTCCAAGACCTTGATTGTCATGACGTGTTGTTGCCCTGCAATTCATGCCATTTTAATGTTTTGTAAACTTCATTAAAATTTTCTCACATACCATGCATGGCAAAGCTTACTTGTTTACGGGGTTCATGATACCCGAACCATCTTGACCCAATCCCTGGCCCTCGCTCCAACCCATCTTCTGCAGTAACCGATATCCTACGTTGTCCTCTTTTAGCTTGAACTCTTTATAGTCGGAGAGGTCCGGCTCCCTCCCTTCTTTCACCGCGTTGTACTGAAACCAATACATTTGGTCAGGAGGGATGCATATTTTACAATTCATCAAATGTTATCATCAAATGTACCTTTTCCATGAATCGTTCAAGTTCTTCTGGAGGTAGGAAATCACCTATGTGATGTTTACCGGCAGCTTGCCTGGTCAATTCTTCTGCCCATAATTGTGTTGCCATCATTTCTTGCTGTCGCAGTTTGTGCTCCCAGGTACCTCCTTCGACATCTTCATCTGAATCATACTCGTACTTAAATTTACCTGCCCTTTCTAATTTGTCAATTTCGGCCCGTTTCTTCACCAAGTCTTGATATAACAAATTAATCTGAAACCCAAACTCACGGTTAGTTTCGGGCAACGATGGGGTGGGTTCGCAGGTTTCACAATATATACCTTGTAATGATCCTCGGCTTTTTTCCAATCTTCTTCAGATAAATTGGTTGACCCGAATGTTTGCCTCGCATACTGAATTAGGCCAGGATCAGATCTTGTGAGCTGACTGAGGAGATTAGTTTTCGGTGTCGGTAGTTCTGAAATATTGGAAAATTGTCAGTTAACTTTATGTCCTTGAATACGAGCTGTATTTACGCGTAGGTATCTTTTTCTCACTTCCAGGCGTCTGCAGGTTTAAATTTGTCGCTAGGGTAGGTGGCTGAATATTGCTGGTAGTAGGAACGGCGTCTCCCCAACGACTTTTTCGTTTCCGCTTCCGTCTTTCTTCTGATTTTAACCGATCCGATTCATCTAATGGCAATTGGGTTTCACCTAAAGGGAAATTTATGTTAAAAAATACTGTATTGTACTGCGATATATAAAGATTTCTTAAACCAACATGGTACAAACATACCAGAATTGGTAGGTTCATTAAGTCTTGGAGCGTTACCTTGTGAACTCAGATCTTTTTGGTATAAAATATCTTCTCCACCATCTTGGAACTTGCCACAATCCGTTATTACGGTCTCGACAGTTCGTCCTCGATTGTGTCTAGAAGTGACCTTGCTGGTACTCTCGTCTTCGTTGGAACCTAAAGTTACATATTTAAAGATAAAATTCTGGAATGAGACCCTCAGACAACATTGAAAAAAATTCAAACAACCTTCTCTGTGACGCCTTCTGTCCTTTTTTCTCTTACTTTCCCTGGAACCACAGTCATCGTCCTCCGAAGAATTTGATGAATTATCTCTGTCATTCAATTCATGCCTATATCTTAAGACGAGCCGCCGGAACGAAATGTACTGGCTCGAGTTTTTTTCAAAGAGAAACCTGCAAGTGATTTCATCAACCATTACCTGCGTAGTCGCTATAAGCAATGATGTTAAAAGAAGAGATGGTTTACCTGAGATCCGGATCGTCCTGGTTGCGTCTACGAAGGGAGTCTTCAAAGTCATCTCCACACGTGGCCACCATTTTAGCCAGGTGGTGATGCTTCGTTTCCTTTTCATCCTGAACCAAGCGGGTGTGGCTGTTACCACTCTCTTTGGTCAAAGCTGGAGAAACTAGTAATTATCCGGTTAATACCGTTGCTTACAATCCTAAAGCACGTTAACAATTCATTTGAAAATTTTCAAGGATCATTAAATTTCTCGAATATTATGTACTCAAGCACATGAAAATTATTTCCCCTTACTCAAGGTAGGAATCCTAATTTTCAATCAGAAATGATAAAACAATAATTACAATGAAACATAAGTGATTCAAATTGGACTTTCAGTGCTGAAATATAATTGAGTTCTTTGGGAAGTATGTGAAACCACCCTCATTTCTAAGCAACTTAAGTTAATTTCCAGTGTTTTTCACTTACCTATTGATGTATCATGATCCTGTGTCAATACTGCTTCACTTGTTGATGACAGATTGGCAAGTGGTTGCCTCTCCAAATTGCTTCCCTCTGCCATTGTGCCTTGATTGCTCTCATCATCTTCAAAAGGATTTGTTGTATCTAATTTCCTAACTGTTTTATTTTTAAATGACATTGAAATTGATTCTGAATGACCCTTTATTGCAGACTTTGCTTTTGATGAATGCAGTGAGTTTGGAACTTGCATTAAGTGAGATGCAAGAGAAGTTTCATTTGAAGAAGATTGTACATGACCACCTGGACAACTTTCTTTTTGATATGAAGTCTGAGGCACTGATATCTCCACTTCATTTTTGGTAGATTTTGAATTTGAATTTAAACTTGAATTTGTAGGCTCTTGAAACATTGGTTGTTTTGTTTGAGAAGTAATCTGCGAAGATGGGTTAACAACACCAGAAGAATCAGATAAATATTTTTCATCCATGTAAGGTGAATCTCTCTCAGGACATTGCTTCTCATGTTTAAAAGTATCTCTGGAAAGAAAAACAAATTTATTTTTAATTACAATTAAAACAATTGTATTAATTATACAATTAAACAACTGCCTTTATGCACATTTTATGTAAAAATATTTTAATAAGAAAACAAAAGATTATTTTTTATTTTGAGGTACACATATAGATGCTCCAAATTTGAAGACATTGAAAATTTTGGTGGAAGAAAAATAGCAAATATTGTGCATTGCTAAAGTAGATTGATATTAATATCCTTTTATTAGAATTACCAAAACTGTAAATAATGTATTTAATATTTTTAGTGTAAACATTTAATAAATTTTAATTTAAGGTAGTTTTCATGCTTTCTTCAAATTCAACTTTGGAAGTAACTTATCATTGTGGTGCTCTACTTTTTAATTTAGTCATATACTTACACTTCAAAAAGCTGTTTTGGTAAATCATTAATATAATATATTTTGCATTTACCATAAGACACTCATAAAAAAAACTACATCACATTAACAAATATAAATCAATTTTTTAATTACCCATAATAATTGCCTCCATCATGTTGTTCCTCATCCAAGTTATTCTTGTTTGTTCCACTTGAAGATAAATTTGACTGGGACAATTTTTTAAACTGATCCAGAAAACTTCCATCATTTGAGAATGCATTTAGTATACTTTCCTTTTTTTCTTGTCCTGAATTTTGTGTATTTTGATTTTTTGAATACTCATCACTAAAACATTATTCCAAATTTACAGGTTTAAGCTTAACAAAACTTAGGAATCAATAATTTTCATCTGCTGAAATATGGCCCTGCGTTTGTATTATACAATTATATTTAACCACAATTATTTAGCACAAAAGTAAACATTAGGACATTTCAAACATCCAAAACAATGACTAAAATTATATGCAACTAACATCTAATTTGTAAAACTTTTCGAGTACTGTTCTATTTTAACATGGGTTTTACCTTTTCCAAGATGCTATTTTTTGTGAAAATCCGGGTTTATTACTTTTGGTCCCCTCAGAAGCCTCCAACTTCCTGAGTGCTTCTTCAGATTCCTTCTTTTTTTGTGCTTCTATTTTCGCCTGGATCTCACGTTTCTTTTTCTCAATTACTATCTCTTGTTCGGATAACTGTGCGAGTCTTTCAGTTCTGGAAAATCGCATTAAACTGTTCTGCTTTCTGCTCATTATTATTGCCAGTCTATCGCTTCATTATTGAAAATGGATTATGCCTGACCATTCGGATCACGACTAAAGACGTGGAAGCAAAGAAATTGAGATACGTGGAATCAGACAAAGTAACTTTGAATGCTGTACGTTTTCATTTATAATCTCAATTATAAAAAACATGAAATGAAATACCTAAACGGTTTTGATTCAGTAGTTCATTAACCAGGTGTGTATTTCACGTTTCTAGCGAAGTTGTCAAAGAATAATAAAAGATCGAAAGTCTTGGATGGTCCTGGCAGTAGTTAACCTCGATTGTACCTCGATTCATAACGTGGACGTGTCTACCTTTGTAATAAATTTTACAATTATAAATATTGGATAGCAGTAAGACTAAAGAATTAGAGTATCGTTTTTACAATTACATAATATTTATTACCTCTCCTACTTCGTATAACTCACATGTACAATTACTTCAATACATCATAATTATCACGTGTAAGACAACACGTGAATTTAATTATAACAATCAACAAGTGTAGCATTGCACTTTCTGGTTTTATTATGTACAGCATAATTATTTACAATATTTTGTTTCTAGGCTAAAATACATTACATCAATATTGATTAGCCATTGGGTGTGTGCAATAATTTCACAAAAGGTGTCACAATTTTTTAAGGCTATTATGGCAAATGATTTAACAGATGTTATTCTAAAAACTGTTGATACTGAGCTCTCAGTTGACACATATGAATTGGCTGCAGTTTTGAGTGAAGATCATCAAAAAGTCATAGGTGCTGTAAAAAGTTTGCAATCATTGGGAAACCTCATAAATGGTAATAAAATGTTTTTTGAGGAAATAAGTAGTTTAGAGAACATTCTGTTTGCAAGTTTAATGATTATTAAGTTTTATGTAACTTGAAATTTCATATCATGTTAACAAAAATTTCAAATTGAATTTTTAAACAACACAGGAGAGCCAAAAGTTCATACTTTTTGGGAATTAACCAAAGAGGGTGAAGGGGTTGCAGACAATGGAAGCCATGAAGCCTTGGTATTTAATGCTGTGCCAGTTGGGGATGGTGCAGACCAAGCTGAATTAATGAAACAAGTGCCAGGCTCAAAGATTGGATTCAGTAAAGCAATGTCACTAGGATGGATTTGTATAGATAAAAGTAGTGGTAAACCTCTAGTGAAAAGAAAAGTAGAGGCAATAACAGACACTGTTCAAGTACATCTTAATCAAATTAGAAACAAGGAGTACAAATCTGTTCCTGATACTTCAAAGCAAGATTATAAGAAGCGGAAACTTATTCAGGAGGTGGTTATTAAGAGTATCATTCTGTCTAAAGGACCAGAATTCAGGTTGGTAATAGAAAAGCAAGAAACTGATCTGACAGCAGACTTATTGGTGAATGATGCTTGGAAGAATAAGGCATTCAAGGATTACAATTTTGATTCATTGGGTGTTCCACCAAGTTCGGGTCATTTACATCCACTCATGAAAGTGAGAGCAGAATTTAGAAAAATCTTCATTGAAATGGGTTTTCAAGAGGTTTGTGGAATAGTATTGTGTAATATTTTCACCTCTCCTGTATGATATTTAGTACTTCATAAAATTTTGTGATGCAGATGCCTACCAACAACTTTGTAGAGAGTTCATTCTGGAATTTTGATGCTCTTTTTCAACCACAACAACATCCAGCACGTGATGCTCATGATACATTTTTCCTCTCATCACCAGAGTCCTCCTCAAATTTTCCATCTGATTACTTAGAAAGAGTAAAGAAAGTACATAGTAGTGGTGGATATGGGTAAGTGTAGTCTTATTTGCCAAAATAAATATTTTCAATTCCTGTGGGTATTATTTTGTATTATTTATTAATCTGTATTTGTGGTTTTATTTATTCTTTTTAAAAGTTAGGGATGGTTTTTTAATGGTTTTTATTTCTTAATAAAAGACACCAGGAGAAGAGAAAACTTCCATCAAATTTAGAATAAATATTCACCAGGGTGTAATACGAAGTAATACTATACTAATTTTTTCAGGTCTACAGGTTATCAATATGACTGGAAAATCGAAGAAGCCCAGAAGAATCTATTGAGAACTCACACAACAGCAGTGAGTGCAAGAATGCTCTATAAATTAGCACAGCAGAAGGAATTCAAACCAGTGAAATATTTTAGTATTGACAGAGTATTTAGGAATGAAACTTTAGACAGCACTCATTTGGCAGAATTTCATCAAGTGGGTAAACATTGAATATCACCTGGTCTACTTGCAAAAAGAAAATCCTTATTCTGATATTTCTATTTATTAACTACTTCAGGTGGAAGGACTTATAGCTGATTATAATTTGAGCTTAGGTGACTTAATTGGTGTTCTATATGCCTTCTTCAAGAAACTGGGAATTGAGCAGCTGAATTTCAAGCCAGCTTACAATCCCTACACCGAACCCAGTATGGAAATTTTCAGCTATCATCCTGGACTTAAAAAGTGGATTGAGGTGAGATTACAAACATAGCCTCACAATTCTTTGGAAGACCTCATTTATCATGTTACAAAAAATGAGTGAAATATTATTTATTGCAGATCGGGAATTCAGGAATGTTCAGGCCAGAAATGTTATTGCCTATGGGATTACCGGAAAATTCTAATGTAATCGCTTGGGGTCTCAGCTTGGAACGGCCCACAATGATCAAATATGGATTGAATAATATTAGGGATCTTGTTGGGCCAAAAGTGGATTTGTGCATGGTTCAGTCAAGTCCAATTTGTCGACTCGACAAATAAATATTCACGCACCATGTGTAGTTTTGAAGTTCAATTTTGTAAATTCCATGATTCGTACCTCACATTACACTGTTTTGTATCGTATTACGCAATCTCTTTAGTATGCCCTACTTCACAACTCTAAGATTTTAAGGGGTTTAGAAATAGTGTCGTAATCACCGAATGTACGAATATTTGATTAGACTACCTGTGAAGGCGAGATTTTAGGTTGTTGTCAATTTACAAAAAATAGAGAAACGTGGATAAACTCGAATGCCAATGCAACTCATTTTGTGCATTCTTGGTGTTTTGGATGTGAAAGAATATGTAATAAAATCGAAATATTCTAAGGTGAAATATTTAGTGGTTAATAAAAAAGTGCCCATCCGGCTAGTCATTATATGCGTAAAATTCGCAAATTATTTCCTAATATGCAACCCCTTTTCCTCCCATGGAGATTTTACTCTCTTTGTCTTGCATGGGGTCAAAGATGAAATAATAAATTCAGTTAATCAGGTTGCAAACCGCGTGTATAAAGTAATACATTCATTGGTTGTTGTAGTTGTTTCGGTTTTTTTCAAACCAACTGTTTTCGCGCCAGAATACATAAATCTTCCGCAAAACGTAGCTCGCTGCCCCCTTGGAGTATTTGTGCCTGTTAGATATGTGCCTGCTCGAAACAGGCATGTCCCGGGGCAATTTTATATTACAGACATCCGCATATTGCGTGGTTCTTGTTTCCAGAGGAGGTTTAGGTATGAAAGGAACAAATGATTAATGGACAAAAAACTTGAAGTTGGTTTGAGAAGGCCACGCGCGAATCGCCACGTCCCAACGCGCTTGCGCAAAACGAATTATCGAGGTTACCGTTTCACCTAAGGAAACGTTTTTACGCCGTGTGTCTCCGATGACAACTGTTCGACATCGCTGTCTAGTAAACAAAATGTGGGAACCAGTGAATACGTGTCAGTCGATTGTCGCGTACGAGAACGTTGGCCCATTGTAAGAAATTATCGACGAACAACGTTGAATGCGAAGGAAAAAACAGGGAAAGGGAGAAATAAGCAAGCGGAGATGACACGGGACGGTGAAAGTAAACTTAGTAACATAACTTAAAAGAAGAACCCGGATAACGACCGAAAGAAGGCGTGTGAATTTGAAAATTGGCACTTTATTTAAGTTTCCCTCGCGTGTGATAGAAGTCTTAACGTAGAGTTTCACCATTTGCTTTTCGCAGGACTCAGTGTTCACAACAACCTTTTTTGTTTTTAAACTCGTGAACTTTGAAATAAAAGAACAAAACAAAACAAAGCCCACTCCCAAAATACGGAACATCAATAACAACTCTAAAACTATATTCTGTGTCGATGGCTTATTCGCGGGAACACCTCTGAAATCGGAAATAAGGTATTTGCTGTTTGTTGCTATTAATTATTCGTTCCCAAATTGCACGCGTTCTTAAATAACGTCTCCTGAAATTGCACTATTATATATACATTTATTTTTTCACTGGTCCCTGTCCCGTGTTACGTTTGAAATAAAATCTGCGCGAATTTTTCCCGTGTCAGTGGAGTCGAATTCTTAAAAATTTTCACTGTTTTCCCCGCCGCCCTAATTACACGTTTTCCTACCCTGTGGCCGTATGTGTCGTTTTGTTGTTGCTTTTTGGCGGGATTCTCTTTGCTTTACTGAAAATAGAGGAAAGCAACAGCAGTGAATTATTGCCCAACTGTTGAAGGGGTCGCACGTAAAAACGGAACCGTTTTGTGGTGAGTTGTCAACCGTGTTTTTTTTTCTTTTATGTAAAAGTTGAAGCGAGTTAACATATTCTTGATAGAAACAAGTTAGTTTCCACAGGGAGTAGTACTTGAACAAAAGTCATTCTCTATTTAAACATGAGTTTAAATTAGTGATTCTTTCAATATTGGAATGGTTATTGGAATGATAGAGGGGCACGACAAGTTCGCCTCAAGCCATATCTGGCTCCGCTGTTAATTTTATTTTGTTTTCTCATGTGCTGTCGGTGTCATCGCGTTAAGTGATGAATTCAATTTAAGTTCTAAGGTTGTAAACGATGGATTTTGATTTTGGAATTTCACTCTTGATTTTCCCATCTTTTCAAAACCAATATTTCAGAAATTTTGACACTTATAATTTAGGTGGAAATGTTGCTACTGACACTATTGCTTTCAAAGTGGCATTATTATTCTATTGTTGACAATGTTAAATTACTATTTGGGTTGGTAATTTTTTCATATTGAACCACTTAAACTTGACTGTTGTTCTGTACCTTGGATGAAGTTTTAATCTGCATCTGATTTCAGTTTACTTCTATTAAATTATCACATCCCATTGAAATGTAGTTCACTTTGGTGCAGAACACATTCTGTAGAACATTACTTTTGAAATATTATAATTGTTAATTCGAAACTGGGTCACCTCTTAGTGCTGTTCTTAAGAATATTGTATTGCAGCAGGGATTAATGATCTAATTTTCAATTTAAATGCTTGCAAACAATATGATTGAAATAGTTGGTCTGTTACATAATTTAGAAAGATTCAGAAAGTACACCAAAGGGATTACTGCCTAGTGCACACTTTTGTATTATTTGATTCAGTATATTGGTATATCTGCTGGTTGGGATGAATTATGAATTATTAACAAATTCATACATAACAAATGTTTGCTTTAGCCATTTCTAAAGCATTATACCCCAACATATTCATCTTACAAACACACACACAATTTATTTGCAGTTAGTTTTTTAAGCGGACTGTGTTTGTGTGCGTGTATGTGTATGATAGCAATAAACAAAAGAAGGATGGCTTGAAATATTTGTTTCATGACCACAAATTTAAGCATTACTGCTGCTCCTCTAATATGTATGTTCTCAAAATTGTATTTGTACACTAATCTTCAGTAAAATGCAAGTTAATTGTCAAACTTATTATAACTAAAATGATTTGGGTAGAAATATTAACACACAGTTTTATTATTTATGTGTAATTTGTTTAAACTTCAAATAAGTTACTGCAAAATAATTGAAATTCTAATGTTTGGAATACAAAATTTCTATGAAATGGAATGTTTAGTGATTAGTGATAAATGAAAAGTCAGCAGAAATCTAAGGAAAGATTTCAAGTTTCATGTAAAGAAGTGTTTCTTTACATGAAACCTTTTTTCTTGTGTTGTTAACTGATCAAAAAATTCATTGCTTGTCAAGTTCTAATACCAATTTGTTACTTCAATTACTACATAAACATTACTAATTCCTTATTAGACTGACATGCTATTTTGGACAATATCTGGGGAATTAGAATTTAGGAATTATGTTCTCACATTTATTCCAAAACTTATTTTATTATTTTGTAAAATTACCAAATGTAGAATATTATGAAAGTTATTGTACTTTTGTGTTTGAAACATTTTTGTGTTGTCTGCCATAGTTATTACATGTTTGTGTATGAGCTTAAATAATCAGGCAACCTGGTTGTTGTGATATATGATATTAATTCGACTACGACGTTTCAAGGTGGTTGTTAATTTTAAAAACCCACTTCAATTGCTTTAATTCATAGTCATATTTAACCATTATTAATTGTTCTTAAATGTCTGAAGTTGAATTTTTTTACGTCATGAACCATGTGATACCTATTATACTTCTCAGCTCCCTGGGAACATCATTAAGTTTTGTTCTCGTCCGCATTTTAATGATTTCGCCTCCTGGTTGGGGACTGTGGAACAAAATCTTCTTTCCCTCCCTCTGCAAGAGGTCTTATTTAATTTTTTCAATCAATCATTTAATGCCTTTCGGAAATTTTTCACTATACATAGGAACTCAAGGGTGAAATGGGCAGCTAAACTGAGTAGATAAACTAAGTGGCATTTGTCTTAACATTTTCTGCTTCAATGCGAAGCGCCCAACGGTCGCCAATTTGAGTGCAAATTAAGTTTTATTAAGAAGGAACGTCTGGTGCCCTAAAATCGATCTTTAGGTTATTAATAATTTATTTCCAATTAAAAGCGATGGTTTTTGATTAGAAGAAACAACCTTTTCAACTATTGATTTAGATGACGTCTTGTTTGTTTTGCACTTTTTCGGTGTTTGTCATATTTCCTTACACCTTTATACACCTGCCCAAATACTGATTTTCCATTGATTCATGAAGTATGGGTTTCATTACAGGGAATGTAATGTGAAAGATGAGCCTCACTGAAACTAACCAATGCACTTGACCCCAAATTTTATAAGTATATAAAAATAAATAGATTGTCATAGTTAACTGTTAAGTTGCAGTGAGTCTTTTCCAACTATAGTTTAGGTGTAGAGTTTCGACTAAGCGCTTTATGCACTAGAATTAAAGTTTCTGTGTGACTTATTCAACTACCGTGGCATAAACGACTGAAAACGAAACCCGGTCAATTTAGAAATACAATTGTATTCTCTGCATGTGTAATAAAATCTTCACTAAAAAATTAATTGGGTTGTGTAGTCACAGTCCAATACCTGTTTATTTACCTCGTCAGTTTTACCAATTATCCAGGGTTAATGGGTTTTAACCATTTATCACATTTAAATTGTTACGCTTGTGTAGTTGAAACTAAAAAAGGTTATTTCGTTCTAATAATTTACGTCAAAATGAACCTAAGATTAGCTATTGAACCACAGTACAGTAAAACATTATTTACATAAATGCAGTTAATTCGAATATATATATATATATATATATATATATATATATATATATATACATACATACACATAAAAATGTACTATATTTCTCGTACATGTGACCGAATGAATTTCCTAATAAATGGCATGGTTTAGAACGAATCAATGGAGCGATGGAAAGTGACCGTCAGTATATACAAATAATTTGTTCGAATTAATGTATATGTAAATATTTGTTTTAAATTCAACATAATCAACATGTTGTTGCAGAATGAGTCAGAAATAGAATCGGATTTTGTTTGGAACCACCTTAGGCCCAGTTCTTTATTCTTATATCTTTTTAACTACCCCAATTAATGCTTCTCGTCACCGAACACGGTTTATACCCTCAAAAAGATAATTCACCAGAACGACTTGTTTACCTGGTCGGCCAATTAATTCCTAAAATACGACCACCACAATGATGCTGTAAAATCGACCAAATGTTTAATTAAAACTTGTTGGAATGAAAAAATGTTGTTCGAATTGAATTTTTCAGTTTTGAACTTACTGGTGTTGATTCTTACAGGTATCCTCACATTAGGACATCCAAATCAAGCGTTGGATTTTTGTCCCAAAATGTCAAAAAGCATAAATTTCTGCGGTTCCCATTGTTCTTATTCCCTTCTGTTGTTATATTGTCTATTGACCTAAATTGTTGTTTAGACGAGATTTCTTACTTCCAACTGATAGAAAAAATATATAATTTGAATTTAATCAAATCGTGGCGTGAAAACACATTAAGCTTCGAAGAAATGTTTGTGTAAAAACACTAATTTTTCCATACAACATTTTTTAACTGTATTTTATTTTAACATCAAATTCGCTTTTATTTGGTGACGCCATTGGACTCCTTCTTACCCCTTACATAACTATGTGCTCAAACTAGTTTTACCGAACCATGGTCTGTTACTTACGAATTCAAACAACATTGAGACAGTATATTGTATGTATGATGTTGACGATGAATCAACAAATTTGATGTTTTTTACGAAAAAGTTTGAATTATGCCAGTGTTAAATAACGGAAAACGCGTTTCAATATGTGTTGATTGCAAGGTAAGACATTGCTTAATGAAACCAATTGTAATTATTAAATTTTTTTCTCGGTGATTAAAGCAATGTCCTTGCGGTTATTCCGAAGATTCGTTTCATTGGCGGATTATCCCGGATCTACAATGACGTAAACGTATTTTTTTAGATCTAACCACATCGTCATAATATTCGTCATCACTTCATTAATTTTGTCTACTCCCTGTCTTATGAAACTCTTCACCTTCTCTTATTTCTGCACCTTTACATGACTTTTTTAGAGCACTATTTATGGGAAGTGAGGAAATTACTGGTGTTATCAATTGACATGTTAACAAATCTTACGTCTAATAGACTAATAGACAACACTGTCGCCTAACAAGATCCCTATAAAATGTACAGAATTGTCCGACAAGATATTTTATACTAATTTTACTTATTTTAAGTAAAAAAGTTGTTCTTTATAGTGGGTAAATTGTATTTTATATTTTTGACTTTTATGAGGGGTACGTGTTTTGTCCTGTCGTGGTTGTCACCCCCGAGGAATTCTGGTTCTCTTCGACGCTTTTTCTGAAGGTTTCTTCCAGTTACTATGTAATTAGATTTTAAATATTTACAGAGGTTAGAATTTAATTGAGATTCCAAAATCGAAGTTTTCATCGAAAGTATCGATTACTAATTTGAGCACTTCTTTGTAGTTTTTGCTGTTTCATATCAACAACGTGCTTAACTAACTTTGCGGTTTAGTCCTTGACTCACCGAAGAATATTGAAGTACCCTTGTCTTTTAGCAGAGAAGAAATGTAGCCGGGAGAAACTTGGAATGGCAATAAAAATAGTTATAATATTTTGTTCAACCTGTTCATTCTCACTCTGTGCATTCACGAAACAATGGTAATATTCAATGTGCTTTGCTAAAAGGATAAAGAACAGCATTTTTACTTTTATTAGCCAATCCTTTTTTCAACCTTCCAATGGAAGGCTTCATTCCCGCGTTCACTAGATTCTTGAACGACAATTGTTTGTTGCTTTACACTAAATAACTGGTACATAAGCAGAGTCCTTCGGTCATGAAATACAGCATTTGAAATAATAAAGACTTCATGAAAATGCAAGGTATTGTCTTTTCGGGAAAAGATTCAAAAAGAAATTGGAAAATTAATGACTCTGAGACAAAAAACTTTTAGCGCTGGAAGGTCTCCTTTATCATTCGAAGAAAAGTCCACAGGTCTAAATATTGCATGAATGGTCACACAGAAGACCGTTTTGTTTTCAGGAATTTTAATTTTCTATTTATATGCCAGTTCAGCCTAAAGAAGTCTGAGAAACTTGTTGCGAGAGGGGGAGAAAATCCCGTGAAAAAACTTTGTATATGTGAGAATGCGTCCCGTTGCCTACCTATGAAATGTATACAGTTTGTCACACCTCTAAAGTTTTTTTTGCTTTCTTATTAACAGAATTTTCTTAGTGGATTTCCCAGGTACCCGCCTTTTTCCGGCCTTTCTTTCTATCAATTTTTTATTTTCTTAGTTCTCTTCTCTTGCATTCCCCGTCAGTCGTGCTCTTTTATTTCTGCTGTACGAAAAAATTATTAATTAGGACGCGAATTTTCACCATTTTTTTCTTCGCTGTTACTTATGCTTTATTAAAGTGATCCTTTCAATTTTAGAAAACCTTGGGCAAAACATATTTATTATATACAGATATAAATGAACCTAAATTACATTTAATACTTCTTCATGTCATTACTGAATGTGACGTTTTTTATGAAATGAATGACGATTGTATTCACAGTCATTTTCGCTTTTGTTAAATGTCACCCCGACATTGATTCTTTGCTTCAGTGGTGTGAAACATAAACAATGCCAGGGTCTTAGACGAAGTGATACATTTACATATCTGTATATGTGGATACTTGAAGTGCACAAAAGTTTATTTGGCTAACTTTTCACATACATATGTGACCAATAAACGCGAAGGTGATTGAAAAAATTCGCTTATTTTGTAACTGTATGTGACTTTATAGACCAGGACTATTAAATGTGTAATTTAGCAAGTACAAAATCAGAATGATGAATCATAATAGAATCGTATGTAACTTTGTAATAAAAAGTATGTTTTCCAGGCGACTGATGATAGAATCGACGTGGCAATTGTTGAATTTGTTAATGTAAAGAGTTGCGAAAAGCCATGGTAAACGAATCGGTGGTGCTACTTGAAAGTATTTGGCGTTAGAAATTGAAAATACCCTTACAAAGGGGTGCGTGTGCGTGTGAGATGTAGGATAAGAGTTAATGTCTCTTTGCACGCACCAAAGAGTGAAAACTTGAAGGCTTAAGTTGGGCCGCCTTAAAATGAAGAAAAAAATTTATTTTTTCACAAAACTCCTATGTGGCAAAAGTGACCATTTCTGTTTGTCTGGAAGTCTATTTTCTGCAACATTATTTCCGGAAACGGAGGGCAAACAGGACAGGGCGTAGCCCGGATTTTAAACGTCACTAGTTTATTTATTTTAAGATTTTATTTTAATTAATTTGACGGGGTTGTGGCTGTGGGTCAAAAGTATCCGATCTATTTTCTGTTAGACGCTTCACTGCATAAGGCACTGCAGCAGAAGACTCACAAACTGCTTCCGCTCTTTTCTTATCCTTCTGTGATTGACGAGATACTTACTTTTACGAAGTGCGACATTGACCTAATGGCCTGATGTTTTAGTTAAAATTGTCTCTCTGCTATTTTCAAATGGTCTGAAAGGTCAATTTTGACATTTACTTTCTAGTAAGGAATGTGTGCTTTAGATGAAATGATGCCGCAGGTTGGCAAAATTGTCACTTTTTATCAATTCGTCTTTGAATGCTTCAGAATTGTTATTATTAATGAATTGCCGGGCGGACTAACCGACGATTTCCTAGGACGTAGAACTGAGCAAACGAAGGTTTTGGCTATAGTTTTTCATAATTTTTTTTCTATGAAGCATTCTTCTTTGATTACGTGGTATCTAGTGTAGCCTAATAAGCTTAAATCACGGTGGTCATCGGAATTTGTTCCAACATTTTTTTAATAAAGAAGACAATGTTCATATTAGATTCTATTCTTTGTCGGATTTCTGTTTTTGAAATCCGTTTCGACAGTCATGGAAATAGAATTTCAACTTTTTGTATGAATTGTATTTTATTTATTATTTTTATTTGTAATAATTTTTATAACAGATTGAATACAATTCTGGCTGTCCATAAGCCTTGTGTCTGAATGCGTGAAAAATTATATCGAAAAGATATTGAGAAGCAAATTATTTATGTTTTTAAATAGAAAGCATTAATGAGCCTTAAGAGTATCAGTAACTCTGATTCAGTTTAAGTACAACCAAAACTCAACGCACATAGTTCAAGGTTCCAGTCAAATCCTATGTAGAATCTTTGAACTTTTGAATATTTTCGATTCTCATAAAAACTGATGTATTTATGACTTTTACCTGTATCAAAAACGACTCGGAATACGTTGAGTAAAACAATTGAATAGTGAAAAATCTGGGGAAAAGTTGAAGGGAAGAAATTAGTTAATGAGTTGAATTGTATTTTAGATTGTGACTGTTCTTCATTTCGTTGTGACCATTTCGGTATGAATGGCCAACGGCCCCGTGACAAATGACTTTTCACATTAAGCAACTCTTTTTAGGTGATAAATTAATTAGAAAATAATTTAGAATGTCTGTGTCGAAGGTTAAAATAACATATCGTACATGATAATAAAGCTCTTTAGAATATTCAAAATTATTTACATTCACAATATTATATTTTCTTGATTTTTGGTTATGAAATATCTATGTATGGTCACCTTGCTGAATTGCCACATTTATAGTGTGAGGTGTGTGTCGTTAGAAGGTATTCTTATTTGCTACGGTTTTCAAATATTGCGTTTTATCAATGTCAAAAAAGAATTTGTATTCTTGTGACGTGAAGTCCGAACAGTCTATCAATCCTTTTGGGAAGTTGGGGAAGTATAGTTGCACCAAGTTATGTAGTTGTATAGTATAGTGGTATCACAATTATACACCCAGCATTTGGTACATCTGGTCGTACTTCGGATTTACTTAGTGAATTTTCCAACTTTGCTCGAGTAACATTATTTAAATATTGCCCATGTTTTTGACTTAGCTTACTGTAATTTGTGGTCGGTAAGGTTTCTTCGACTTCTGCTGAATGTTGTTAACAAGATGATGTTATCGGTGATTTGTCACACAATGCAGAACAAAAAGGAAGCGAACTTATTTTTGTGGCAGTATTCATTAATGAATTCGTATTACACTGATTTCTCTGATTTTCTCCAAATATTGTCATTTTAAAAAGCTGATGTCTAAAAAATTTCAAATCCAATCATATTGGAAATTTGACTTCCTAAACAATTGGACTAAAAATCATTTAGCAAAATTTTTTTAACTAATGGGATATGATAGATGTTGCTGTTGAGTCTTTATTTCAGGTGTTTGGGACATTGTCAAACGCGAACAGAAACACACAAGAGAAATTGTCTTAGTGTGTAAAGCTGAAAATCGGATAAACAGTTATTTTAATTAGTGACTATTTGTATGAATCAGAAATCAATTTGTAATCGAACTTTACGCACTGGGTCATATCATTTCTGATCACGGGTCAAAACTGACGTTAACCTTTTCAACACCTTTCTTTGCATTTATGCCTAAATTCCGACATTGACAATCGAATTTCGACTGCTCTTTTGATTCCTTAATGGATGGCCTTTTCAGATCTTTATATAGGTTGATCTCGTGACGTGAGACAACGCCCTTTCACTACTACCAATTTATTTATTATTTTTGTTTCTGTGCTTCTCTTTCTCTCATTTTGTGTTTAATTAATGTCACGTTGTCACTATGTCCTTCCCGGGTTGCGACATTTCCCTCCTGACATTCGAAATTACCGAATTTGTATCTTGTCTCTGTATCCTTCTTCATCGGCCATCAACCTCAAATTTATTAGCAATCATGGATGCTTACTTCGGGGTGAGAAGAATTCGGAACTATCGAACGTTTAATTCATTATTCTAAAAGTTGTACCTCTTGTCGCTTTATTATATGCATGCAACCATACAGAATTGTCTTTTGATCGAATCACATTTTTACAAGGCAATGCTTACATCATTCAGTTGACTTTTTTGGTTTAGAAAGTGGAAGTTTGATCGTGATATTGTGATGGGTTTATTTCTGAAAATAGCAAGAATGGGATCTTAAAAATGAATATGTAAATATTCCCGGTACGGGAATTGTTAAATAAATCATTAGGGGAACTTATTGGTTTGTCGTAATTAGCACCAAAAATATTTGTTGTTGAGTGCGGTTTTGTTGACAATCACAATAAACTCCAAGTACAAGCAGAATTACATATTACAATTCTTAGTGTGCCTTTGTAATTTTTGCAAAGCGAGGATGAACGGACAAGATGTTGTATACCATCGATTGTAATGACTAAGTTCGAGTTCCTTCTTCAATGTAAAATTGAAGCGATTGTCTTTGCCTGACTGTAAGGACTTTTCATGCCTGGTTGGTCACACAAAAGAGTTTTCATTCATTTTCTAAGTTATGTTGCAATTTGGCCAGTAACTCGAATATGAAATAGGACCCTCGCCCAGAGAGCCTGTGCCTAGGTTGACATAATTTCTGTTGTACAAATTTGCATTTGTTACCAGTTTTGTTAAATATTAATTGACGGTCTCCCTACTTGGTAAAAATGTAGTAGTCACTTTAAGAAATGTTTTATTTAAATACTGCCTTCTGTTTAAATCATTGGTTCACAAGTTTGTACAGGTTTCAGTACTAACGTTCATAGAACTTACAGAAAAGACGCATATTTGATAAAAAATGTGAAGTTTGCGATAAATCAGAGGAAGGAATTATACTATTTTGCTGTATATATTGATTGGAATAATGGTGTTAAATGTGCTTTGCATATAACCTAATCTTTATCTAGGAAAAAAATCAAAGGCAACAGCGAGATAATAAAAAATACATAGGAAATTTCTTTGTTTCGGCTTAATAATTTTAAACAATGACAATTTCATTTGCTGACTTACTATATTAACGACGATTGTTTTATAAAGTTTGCTCGGACTATGCTGCTGTTTCAATCGTAATATAATTAACTAACCTGTTAAAGAAAATTGAAACAAAAGAAATCTATCTTTGGCTGTATGAATGTTCATATTTGTTCACTTATGTGAACCAGACTTAAATAATTAATACGAAAACGCTGCTGAACTTATGAATTTTAAATTACTCATAGACATGGATGTGTTTGAGTGTTTTGGGGCGGTTGATATTTTCTACGCGGCTTTGATATTTTTCTCAAAGCAGTTTCCATGTAAAGGCTTGCCTTCCTAACGGGTCTGTGTTTAAATTTAAAAAGCTGGTTGATATCCATTATTTTTGCATAACTAATTGAATTTTTAAATACTCTAATGAGCATAATTCTATTCAGCCAGGTGAACTGTCAAAAATGAATGTATCTTATGTAATAGGCCTCACCTACTTGAACCTACTTGAAAGTTTAACTATTTTACGCAGCAGATGCTCAACAGCATTGCTTGGTAAATTAATGTATAGGATAATTCATGATCCCGAAAAACATTCTAGTGCACTGAACACGGGTGCTGGTGTCGATCATCACGATCATTGGCAAACAATTTCCGAAAGGAAAATAAATTCGTTTCGATTTGTCGTGTGGTCACATATTGACGAAGATGGATTACAGTTGTCGATAAACAGAATCGATTTAAACTACAATTGACCTTATTAGTCGATGATAATTGAAATGAAAAAGGGATCCGATGAAGGAGAAGGACAGGTTATTCAAAGGTGCCATGGCTGCGATCGATTGGTATCTGCTCTTGAATTTCCAATATTGTTTCATCAATTTTTCTATTAAACTTTCATACTATCCGCAGGACAACACGTGAACTGCGGTTAATTAAAAAAAGAAAATTTTTACTGTCGGTCATTTGTGTCATGACGAAGTTCGGGAATTCATTTTTCATATAAAAATTATGCAGAACAGTCATAGAACATTTTCATGAACCTTTTGTGACATTTATTGCATCACCTTAAGTTCTCCTTTAATTCGAGGAATTTTGATGTTCTCAAAAAATTTAGTTTCAATTTGATTAGCATTATTTGCGTGGCCTATACGATTAAATAAAACGTTGTAAAATTGCAAAAACAAAATTTTCTGAACATATGAAGTCTTTTGTAAACGGTATAATTTACAATTCTAAAGAAATTCCTGCTGAGTACTGTCAGATTTGGGAAAATTGTATTGTATTAGCCTGCATCTCCTAGTTTTGATTCGTCTAATTAATTATTGGAATTAGAGTACAAACAGTTTCAATGGAGTACCATAAGTTACTGTCAAGTTTTGCAAAGACTAAAAGGCACCTTCAACCAAATTAAAAAAAAAAACAGTTAGTTGGGATTTTGGAAACTGTCGTTTGTGGCTTTTTGAAGTTAATAGACACGTAATAAATAGAAAATCAATAATTGACAGGGACGGCAGGGAATTAGGCGAGGAGAGGGCAGATGGATATAACGATAAGGAAACAAAAAGGAAAGTGACGAAAGAGAAATTACTAATAATATTACACATTAAGGAAGAAAATGGACAATTCTAGAATTTAGAGGTTGATCAATGCCCTTGGTGTTTTGGTGTTGACTACTCATAGTTATTATGCTTCGGCTGTTCCCACAGATGCCATTAAAAGGACAGTCGTTCTCAAGTTCGTGGCAGTAGGTAATGACAGCAAAAAAAGATTCGTCAATTTTTTGGCTTATGACTTAATCCCGTAATAAAATATACATTTTTCAATCATCTTGGGGGAAATTTATCGCGTCAATTGCGTGATGTCAATTTTCCGAATATTTGGACGTAAAGAAACGCTTTCCAATTGGAAATATCCCCATTCCTTTTTTCGTGAATAGCAAAAACAAATATAAAATTTGTTTCAATTTGTTTCTGGTCCTTTACCGCCTTTTGGAATTTCAATTTACTATTCCCTCCTTTCTTTCTTTCCTTCATTCAGCTCTTGAAAACAGCAAAGCAATTCCTTTTTGTAGCAGAAAACGTGCCAAGGTCGGGATGTGGTGTGTCACTGATTGTACCACGACTTATCAAGTGGTTCTCAAGTGCGTAGATAGGCCGAGTATTGGAATCAAATTTGGAAATTATTGTTTGACTCGAAGGGTCTTCAATATGGATAAACGTTTTCTATGTTGTAATAAATGTGACAAGTTGAAGTCCAACAGCGATGACAGCCAGATAAGTAGGTTTGTGTTATATGTGTTTTTCCTCTGATCTATACATAAGGCAAACTGCAAAACTGATGAAATACGTTGAGCTTTTATTTTGGAGTAAAATACTTTAAATTCAAATGTACCTCCTGCGGTAACTTAATGCCTTGGTTCTTTCTGATTAATAACTATTCTTACTTTATGGATTTTAAGGGCTTTTGCTCGACCTTAAATTTTGTTTCGATTGTTGAATTTCAAATTAAATTTTCTTCGCTTCTTGATTTCTTAGTAATTCCAATTTTGAAATCTTACAAACGTTCTATCTTACAAACCAGCAAAAACTAAATAGTACTAGTACCCTACATTGGATAGGGATTGTCAGAAAAGGCGCCCCAAGTGCATGGTTAACCGCATATATAATTTGAATTATAATAGTTTGCTATTGATAAGTTGATATGAGAATTGTTATCTGAGTGGCAAAACGTTATCTTAGAGTTAGTTTTTTCCATCCCACACGTCAAAGTAAATGTAATATGTGAAGTTTCCTTCGGGGTTTTGTCACATCCGTGCAAAGTTTTCTGTAAATTTTAAAAATTTGTCAAGTACTCCTGTAAAGTGTAGTCAAGGTGGACGAAGAAACTCAATCTGAAGTAAGTTATATTAAATGTACGATCCGTAACTCCTGACACTATGTTGCATCTGGCGTTCAACATGCATTTTCAGGCACCCCCAAAATGAAAATATTATTTTAATTGTACGTCACGTTTATTGACGCTAATTCTGTCAATTTCCACGGATACAATTTGATTGAAAAACTGTAACTGTCCGGAATACTAGAAAATTAATTGTTGAGTCAATGTTTTTTTTTAATGTAGGGAAGCTTTGGCTAAATATATTTAGGGAGAATGAGAGACTCTTTAAAGATAGGGACGGGATGAAATGCAGAAATGTACAAAGTTGTTGTGCTGCCTTCGATTGCTTCGGGCGTTTCCAAATCAAGATTGAGTAATTATTTATTTTATGCATTTCAAAAAGGCTTTTCTGACTTGTTTTGAGTGACAGGATCATGTCTGTAGGTTACAGCGAGAGCTAGCAGTTGAACAGATCTTTATTAGTCGTCACTCTCTCTCAATTTCCGTTTCCGAATTAGCTTTTGGTGAATCCCTCGAATTAAGGAATCCATGCACCTTCCTGGTAATTAACGTAATCACCCGCTACAAGGGAAATTGTGATTTAAGTGTTGTTTTTTGAAACTATGTAATTAAGTTACCTACAAGCATGGTTGGCTTCGCATTGGCCATTCTCTTTCGGTATTTGTTTAAACCAGTAGGAATGAACCCAGAATAAGGGCTGTTTAGAATTTTTTCGGAAATAATATGAACAAATAAGAGAAAAAGTGCATTTTGCTGAATGTCTTCTTTTCGAGCGGAATTTGTGAAACATAAAATGTTAGGTCATGGAGTAGGTGACAGAAACTCTGAATCGTGATGAAGATTTAAACAAATAAAATACAGGCATAAATTTGTAATTGAATTGTTTGGAAAGTATAACTTTTTCTTATTCACACAGTTTCATTATAAAGAACTGGAACATAACAGGAAGTCTATGTTAAATGGTGATAAAGGCATCAAGGCCAGCAATACACGATAGAAACTATCTACACATTGATTCAAACTACTCAAAAATATAATTTAGATTAGTTTTCCGAGGACTAATAGTTTTGGATTCATATAATAAGGAGATAATATAATAATAGAAAGAGGTACAATAATAGGTGGTACACAATCCAGTTTACTTATATGTTGGTTATCAGGTTTTTTATGTTAAAATTTTAGAGTGTCTATTTATACCGCATTGAAAAATTTTGCTCTTGAAAAGTTATTGTTACAGATTAACGGCAAGATTGTCGACAATGCTGTAACAGCTCTTTAGTTCACTCAGTCGAGTATGTCATAATTGTAGTGGTGACATGTAGGCTCAGAAGTCTTCTTTAGTCTACCGTAGGGAAGTTTACAAAAAACTACTTGGAAATGTGATGTGCATTTAAACAACAACGGTCGCGGAAAGTCGTGACATTCTACCTAGCAGGTTTACCTGGTTGTAGAACAGGGAACGGGTGACATTGACAAAACTCAAGTCCGATGCACATGAAAATCCTTAGTCCGATGCATCCTACATGATCCTTGAATTCACAAGGTGACCTTGCATATGTGCAGAACAACGTAATGAATAGTACCCCTACTTGCGGACCTTCTTCATTTCATGTTGGCGGGCAATCTTCATTTCACGTGTGCATCTTCGTCATCAATGAAGATGTCATCAAAAAAGGAATTTTAGTTTTTTGTTCTTAATTTTGAATCACTGATGAAAAGCGAAGAGAAGCACACCGGAACATGCATTTAAGGTCCGTTCAGGATAAAGGTTAGAAGTCGACATTTGATATGACATTTACATTGCGTATGGAAAGAGTTAAATGTCAGTTGACAGAAATGACCGAGAAGTCGATCAGGGATGGGGTAAACCGAAAATTGCAGAAAGGAAAGTTTTCTCCGTTGTAGAGCTGTCGTGGAAAGAGCAAACAGGAAGGCATTAACTGATATATGCTGAAGGTAGGTGTTAGATAAGGTTTGTCGAACTTATCTATTAATTCTCCCTACCTATTGATCTATCCATCTATTTATTCACCTTAAAAGGTCAGCAGAAGTTGGCCATTTTGCAGTGAGTCTAAGTAAATATATTTCTATTCTTTCTCGAGAAGCCATATTTGTTAGTGTTGGATTTGTGAATCGACCCAGGTCGTGTGGTTTAATTTCGCATTAATAGAAGGCTTTGATTTAGAGTAAGCTATCCTGTAAGCCTAAGCCGTCCCAAGTTCCTGCTTGTTAAAAGAAACTTGTTAAAAAAATTTGTTGTAAATAATTGTTCGTGAGATTTGGCAATAACATTGACACTACTACTAAGAAGTTGTTGGATGGTTTCTCTTGAACTTTGATAGTTTTAAGCTAAATTTAAGAAACTTGTTTTTCAGGTGTAATACGGGGTTGTTTGAGCTGATGGCCGGGCCGCACCGGACTCCCCACATTCCCCGCACCCCTCTCCCAACTGGAATATGGCCAAGAAATTTTCCCAAAGAAGACATGCTGTACGCAAAAAAGGTAAGTTGAAAATTTCTGTTGTCATCGTAAAAATAACAACTTTTTGCGATAGAATAAACCGACAGCACAGCCCCCCACTTACATCGTTGGAATAGTAATCATTTGTGTACTGAATGTTTGCGAACCATTTGTCCTTTTGGTTGTACACTCTTGCCCGATTACCAAATACGTCATTCATGTCGTTTGGTATTGGATAAGTGTGCCACTCTTTTTCTCCTACAGGTGCATTCTTGACATGCACATCTTTGCATTTTCCTGTAGTGAAACGTATTTAAAGATATTAACTTGACACAACGGTATTCGGAAGCTTGGAAGGAAAGAATGTGTCTTTCAGTGAACGATTTAGAGTAAAACCAATTTAAATTCGATGCGGAAAGGGAGATTTTGCCCTTGTAGAAGATTTGAATTAAATTTCATTGCAAAATGTTTGGTCATCGTGCAGGAAACCGCAGTTCTCCGTAACCAAATTCATTCCCGAAATATATAAATATTTGGAGTTACGGACTGCCAAACTAGTATCGGGGTGCTGCTATTACATGACTATTATTTGACCTTTCGGGGAGTAAGGAAATTACTCTTCAGACATTGCAGACATACCTTCTCCCGTACTTAGTCGTACACTTTTTTGTATGTTCCAATAATGCTATTGCCTAAAATTCCTCATTCTGGTTTTCCATACCTGATTGCCATCTTAGCTGGCGACATGTGTGTCATTTTTGTAGTTTTCTTATGATCTGAAACGTTAAATACCTGACTTCGTTGGTTCGGCTTCAGCAAAAAAAATCGTACACCACGAAACAAGTTCATTGTCGCTTTCTATTCTTGCTGCACTAAAGTCACTTCTACTTGCTGTTGACTTATTAATCTGGAAATTGAGTACAGTACACGAAAAAAAATTGCCCCCAGAAAGATTCGCTAACAAATTTTGTATTAATTCCGCCCTTTTGACTCGACTATTTCTAGGAAAATGTCCTTTTTTCAACTTGGGAAGGTTGTTTCTGCCTTTCTTCTTAGGCTCGTTTCCACCCCCAGAAAAGTTGTGGTTATGATGCCACAGGATACCCGCTTCCCCCTAGGACGACATGAAAAAATAATATGGAGTACGAAACTACAGAAGAAAACTAGACTACTGAAGACAGACAGAGAGAGAGAGAGAGAGAGAGAGAGAGAGAGAGAGAGAGAGAGAGAGAGAGAGAGAGAGAGAGTGGAAAGAAATAACAAGTTGTAATAATTCAGGGGAACCAAATGACCTCGGCTTTAAATTCGCCTTTTTCTTTTACTCGAATTTCATGAAAAATTTAAGTTGCCAGCCTAGTGGCTGGTTTGGCGTGGTGTTTTTACGTTTCCTGTTTTCTTTGCATTCTGTTTCGACTTTCTTTGGAACTAACATACTCCTTGTAACATATTCCATTACATTCTTGGAACCGAAATTTTCTCATTGCTCACAACAAAAAGATTTTACAAACTGCTAGAAAATTCGATGCTGTTTTTCCTTCACGGGTTTTTGAATTGACGTCTTGTACGTATAAATAATGAAATGTAGAGGACACAGAAAGTTTGAGGTTTTTGGTATCATAATGATTTTGGGCTAATATTGAGACCGCTCTTAAAAAAAGAATGGTCTGCTTAGGTAGAAGACAAAGAGAGGAATGGTGATAGATTTATTTAAACAAAGCAGATTTTAAACATTCACATTGAAGATTTCAGGTTGCTGCTGATTCAAAAGTCACCAGCGCGGTAAAAATCGCACTTTTATTGTGTTCAGACTATTAGCCTATTTGGGTCAGATACCCACCAAGTGCACTGCAGGCGCCATGATTTCCGGGTCTTTTATTTTCGATAGGGATGTAAAGTGAATGAAACGTGGTTTCTGAGTTTTTAAGTTTGTTTAAGGGTTTTGGATTCCATTAAGCTCTACATCATGAAGAGTGTATTGATTCTGCTTGGGTTTACAAGTTTTTCTGGTAGCTGTCGTATCTGTTGCTTTGCCTTTTATTTTGTAGTTGTGGTGTTTCAATAATTAGAGCATTTCTCTGATTATTTATTTTTCAATAGGCTTGTCATTTTGTCACGATTGATTTATTTTCCTTTTGTAATAGTTGATTTTGATGCATTATTCACATTAATTTACAGTTTACATATGTTTCTTATGTTGAGATAGTGACCTTCTACTTTTCTTTACTTGGCCGTCCTCACACACCTACATTCCGTACGTTACTAAGTTTATTGTATCTTACATTCATTTATATTCAATTGTATAGTGTGATGAGATAAGTTGTCACTCTAAGAGGTACACAGTTCCTGAATAAGAGAAATGACAAGGAAGGCAAATGTTTTATGCTTAGGTTTTGTCATGCTTGGTGAAGGAGGAAGATTCGGATGACGTAAAACCCACCTTATGTACTAGGAGGTAAAACAGCGATGATTTTAAGTTTTATTTTAAATAACCTAATTTGGTAAATAACTCTTTATATATTAACTCAGAAATTCTTCAGCATTCGAAAAAGAATGTTTAAGAAGTCTTTTTTGTATGGCAGCTAATTTACTTTTTATGTATGTTTTTTTCTTAAAATTTCGAAATTTATTAAGTTATCATCGATGTATTTCATTTAATTCTCAATTTAGCTTTCCTATATTGGTTTGCAAAACAACCTTTGGTTTTCGTCCAATCGCGACATTAGTCACATTCTTGTTCTTTTGTTTTTTCTTGAGTATTCCGATCATTTTGTCTCACAGAGTTGAATCGAAGAAAAATACCAGAGTAATAACAATGCTGGTCAAATATCATTCACATACATAAAGCGTTGTTCAGCAGAAACGTTTTTCAGTTTTAAATAATTTTACATCCTCCATTTTGTCGTGTAATTAGATTAGGAATCCAATTACTGAAATTGAATTTAGCTTAACAAGAGAAATGAATTTCGCATTCCGACTCTTTTCACTTAGGCCCTCGTCAAGTTCTTTCTCTTCTTCTCTCACACATACATATACCTAGTAAATTTCTCCTCGCCGTCACTTTTGCCATCAAAGTTGTTAAAAATAAATTACCGAGAGCGGGAAATAAAATTTACCCGCCGGAAACGGCTTAAGCAACTGCTTTTCCAGCTTGCATCACTTCCGGCCGCCATAATTCCTTTTGGCTTCGTCTTCGCCTAAAATTGCGTTTCTCTGCCGACAGAATACTGATGGAATGTGGAATATGGCAACTATATTTTTTGAGAAATTGCAGTCAAATTTTAGTTTTGATTATCTTTCACTCACCTGTTAGCCATTGGAAGAAAAACAAGATTAGACAAAAGTTTTAAGCATGATATGACACCTGTTGATCAGTTTTGATTAAGAATTAGAATTTTGGCATGATACTCGTTCATTAGTAGACACTGTAATATATCTTATTCGTATTTTTCATATTCATTTTCTTGTTATGACGCCTTGTACATTTGTTACCTTCTACCCGTGTGCATCTGAAAACTTGCATTACTTACTACACATGGAGATTCCTATTATAGTTCTATAAATCTCATTATATGTAATACAAGGTGCTAATTTCAAACTAAATAGTACGATATTTTGTTAAATTTCGTGCAACATGTTTGAAACTTTCTTTTTGCATTAAAAATTGCGTTTCAAAAAATTTCTCACAGGACACATGTTGCTGTCACATGTGGCACTGACATTTAAATAAGAAGATGTTGGCACAGGGACCCGATCAGAAAAATTGGCATTAGCAATGTATGTTTTATTACTAGACAAGTTGACTTCTTACCATTTTTGAAATCCTATTAATGGCCTTGCGTCTATGATGAATAAGCATCAATATAAGTGAGCATCTTCAGAAGATATTTATCCGTCATGTGAGACATTACAAGCATGGAATGGTTACTGAATGAACTGTGGAATATAGTTGTTATGTCAAATGAATATTTTACGACCAGCATTTTCATACTCTTTTAGTTTCTGAATTTCCTTCAATGAAAATGGTGTCTCGTAGTTGTTATTGTCCATGTGTAGTTATAAAAATTGGAAATATTGTAACGACAAGAAAACAAGTCAGTTCTGCAAAGTAAAAGTTTAACTGTGGTGTTGCATAGAGAAAATAAACGACAAATAGGTAAAGAGTGATTTCTGAACGGAGGTTGATCGTCACGTGTAACCAGTTTTGTGACGGGGGGAGCGTAAAATCCGAACGTTCGGGAGTGTCCGCGTCCCACGGGAAAAAACAAACGCTGACAGAGGGACAGACAGACAGACAGACGAAAGTAACGATCGTCCAACAAGATGATCGATTTGTAAGCTTTCGAACCAGGGAATTTTATTTTCGGTTTTTCTCTAATGTTACCAAAGGTAAATCGAACACATTCGAGAGATCGATTTTCACATTCGATTTCGCGAGAAAAGACGTCTGATCGATCGATTCCGCCGGGATTTCGCGTACGACGACAGTGAAATTGTCTTGTATTTTTGTTATTTCGTAAAAAGGCCGTTCATCGTAGGAGATTCGCTGTATGTCTCGGCCCATTTCGTCAGTTTGTGCGACTGTTGTGTGCGTTTCGGGTGTGGTAGCAGACGTTTTTTGCGATCTTCAATTCCCGTGAATGAAGCAGAAACCACCGTCTGGCCTTTGACCGCCTTGCGACCTTTAAAGGGTTTATGTTCTTCTTGTTCTTGTTGGATGGGACCGGCTCATTCCATCAAAATGCAGTAATATCTGTTTTTGTACTTATCGTCAGCTCAGTTGCACTGTTTAGGTGCAGAGCTTCCACTACCTTTCTCAGCTGCTGATACTTCAGTATATATATTGTTGAATACTACAAAAGTTATATCCAGTGGTAATGTGAAGTTTGAATGGTCAAGAATGTTGTGAAGTAACAGTTACTCAGGAATTTCGAAAAATCTTAGTAATGATAAGTACAAAAACGATGCGACGTATTGCTGCGAAAATTTTTGACAGAACGGATTTCAACATGTTTTTTTTTGTCTCACCGTGTTTCCCTTATGCCCTGCGTAAGGGTTCGTTGTGGTTTGTTGATACAAACAGGTTGGAGTCCCAAGGGAGGTGTTAAGAGCTCACGGTCCCTTCCGTGACTCTTAAAAAGGGCTGGGACAGAAATTATCTCCCAAGATTAACCTGAAGGTACAACCCAAAATATTTACAATTTTGTCGGATATCCATCCATGAACATATGACAATCCATGAGCACTAGACATTTTCCGACATTCAAAATATTTTAATTTTCGTTGGATACATAGTTGTGGACATCGTCAAGAAATAAATTATAGTTATCGATATTTGACTGGACGCTCAGGTATATATTACCTGCACCCTGGGTTCCCACAAGATTAACAAATCCTTATCTTCTGTCAACGTAACCTGCTGTTGCTGACCTGATTTTCCGTCAGCGTTTCCGCCTGACCCCGTTTTGAAACGCAATGGAGCGAACGATATTTTTATGAGTCTGTCTAAACGTTCATTTTGAATTACTTTATTGTAATATATGGGTCAGTTTCGTTCCAAGTGTTTTAGTACCACGTGACTTACGTAATAAGAATCCTAAATTCTTTGAAATCTTTTGTCTTCATTGAAGTGGCAGCTGTAGCAGTCTGTTTTTATATTTTAATTTCACTCTTGAGTTTTCATTGGTGCCTTTCAGGACCACAAGGAAAAGAACTAAAATGAAGTTTATGTCCCATTCGAAGGCATAAGGGGCTTGTGCCCCATTGGCCCCTACCTTTCCTTTTATCAGTCATACCTTGTTCTTGTTTGTTTCTTTTTTTCATGTTAATTACTATTCATGGTAATTTTACACCTACTATTATAAGTATTCATTTATTTTTCTCCTCCGCTCTCCTCACCATTTTTACGTGTTAAGTACGGTAATTCACCTTTTTACAGTTCGTCTTGTGTATTTCATATTTGTGATAAAAATTAACATTTTTGTTGGTTTTGTTTTAGTTTAGGGCATATTTCCCGATGATTATGTTCCTCCTTAATGTTTCTAATCTTTGTCGTTTTCTTCATATTTCTTCTTAATCCTACAATTTAATTTTACGTGTTACTCTTTTTGTATAGTATTTTTCATTATTCATTACATTTATACTAAATTCAATAACCACGACTACGTGACTCTTTCTGTCACATCTCTTGGAATATTAAGTTAAAGTATTAACAATATTAACAATAGCAAACGTTACTACCATTTGAGTCCTATTATGTATTGTGGTGCCTGTGCATGTGGACCAATGACATACCATTATAGTCTGATGATGAGCATTATAGAATATTTCTAACGTAGGACACAACATGTAAAGAGACCTTGAAAATGCAGTACTTGATGAATCCGGAAATTCGTACCCAAGTACACTTTATTTAAGCAGGCATAGTTAATTGATGAGGGCCTCAGGTACGCTGAGATTTGAACGGATTTGGGTCGAAGTCAAATTAGATGCTAATTTTCGTGGAAAGTTTGAACCCATGTGTTACCCGATGCTGGTGACCTGAGGCAGACCTCTAATTTCTGTTGTTTGTTGTTTTGGCTATATGAGGTACATTTCCTTTCTAACCTGAAATTCGCCCAAATTAACCGAGCTTAATCTAATTAGCGTTTTTTGCTAAAATGGCAAAGATAAACAGTTTATCGGTTTCTTATCCTTCGTAGAGGTTGATTTTAAATGGCCGTAAATTTAAATGCTGGTCTGATCTCTGTAGCATGACCAGGCGTGACCACACACCCAAGGAAAGTGCAATTGGACTTTGGCAATGAAAAACAGTTGATGGATAAGAAATGTCTAAATGGTGCGAGCATGTATACGAAAATGACCGGGGAGAATGCCTCCTATCGGGCTCCCATCCTCCGCATGGAGGACTTGCTCGAGATGGACGCCATCGCGATCGCGGACACCAGGCGGAGGCCTATGGACGGACAGAGGGCCGAACCCGGAGATGTCGATGACGAATTCGATTTTGCTGGGTTCCAGTACGCGGGAGTGAACCGCAGTGGACTGGCCGCACGGGCAAAGCGAAAACGGAGCTGCAAGGCAGGGTATGACTCTTTCGTTAGCGACGGAGACGACGTCGAAACTACTAAAGACGCTGAAAATAGTGCCTCAGGTGGGAACCTAGAGAAATGGAATGATGGAGATGCAGGAACAACCTCGTTGGGTGAGGATGACTCAGGGAATGCTAGTGAGATGTTTACATCCTCTGAACATTTCCGATTAGTTGGAGAGAGAACAGAGCAAAGGAAGTTGGATGTCAGCAGAAGGTACCAGTCGAGACCGAAGAAGTATAAAAGGCAGAAATGCTCATCGTGTAATCTGGAGAGAAAGGTTCACGCCAAAAAGTCCCATCTCGCTTACTCAGGGACTCAGTACAAGGCGCAGGACAGTGACGTTTGTCAGGGTGATGGAGCAAATAGCACTAAGTACTACGTTTCGGAGAATAAGCCTACAAGAACTAAAGCTGGAGTGAAAGTGTGCAACTGCTACGGTCGAGAATACATGGATAGAAGGGGTAGCAAGAGAACAAGCGGGCAAGATATGTTGGAGTCTCTTCCTTCCAGGTGGGTGAGATGGCTGTTGCACGATACCCGAAACACGTAATTGTCTTCATCGGTAACATGCCTTGAATGGCCATATCCAAAAATGATGGATTGAGAGAAGTTGAGGTTTCAAGGGACAAATTACCAAAGCGTACCTGATGATTGCTTCGCGCTTGTTGAGTTTGCAGACGTTCAAACGGCCTTCTCACCCAATTCTTTTGCGTTCGCAGTGAACTAGGCTTTAAGAGGAAAAGAAGTTGCGGCGTGACTACAAAGGGGTTGGAGAGAGGAATGACAGGCTCTGATGGGTCTCTGACGGGTGGCCAAACACGGCCAAACACCTTCAGGAACCACCTTCTAACGGTTTTAGGGAAGCTGGTTGTGTGGCGACGGTCCCACTACGCCACGACTTCGCTGTCACAGTCTGAGATCCTGCGCGGCATTCTGTCTGTTCGTAAGTATCAGACGAGAACGCGAAATACCCGGTACCGCTTTACGTAGGGCCCGAGTAGAACTGGGGAATTAAAGTGTCACATTCATGTGTCTATCCCCAATCGCCCAACAGGTACTTGCCTCCGCAATTCAGGTATCATACCTTTTCTATTATGTTTTCCATTGGTTCTTCCCTTTCATCATTACAGACTCTACTGCCTAATAAGGTTAGCGTACATATTTTAATTTGTTTCAGGAAGCTGCCGTTAAATAGGTTTTTATTTTCCTACTTCTACCCCACGGTATTGTTGCTACACAAAACATTAGTAAAATGCATAAATTTTTGTATTTGACTTGCTGATTTTATGAGTTGTTTGACGTTGTCCAAGCAGCTTTTTTCAAAGATTTGTGTGCGGCAGTGTGCGACGAGGAAATTTTTCTCGGTTATCGTCTTTCTCTGTTTTTGTATCCCGCCTTTTTCACAAAGGTCAGTGGTCCTAACTGCGGTTTTTTAAACAAAACAGATTGGATTGAGTGGTTTCCTATTTTGTCTTTTACTATCTGTTTTAGTCGACGTTTATTGTTTTACGTCATTTTCCTGTTAACTTCTTCTCATTGTTCTTTGCTTTGTTTCTAGTACAATTTTCCTTCCCTTATGTTTCTTTTCCGTCACGGCTTTCAATATTTTGATACCATGTCTTTTCTTCCGCCTTTGTGTTAACTCTCCCTGACCCTTTCTTCGTTCTTAACATGTGAGACATGTCACGACCAATTTACTTTATTACGTTTTCTTTGACTTTTCATTCCCCACTCCACCCCACTCGTCATGTTAAGGGGGAAATTGATGGCGTCTCTCTGACGGTCCCAGCGGAGGAGTCCACTATTTTGGGGTCTTCTCCACTATATTAAATAAATTATTGATTTAATTACAATTAATTTAATTAATTGTATTTTATGTTTTTGTCTTTTCGCAGAAACTGAGCGCCGGATTCGAGCAAACGACCGCGAATTCAACTCCCAGTTCAGTTACGCCGTAAGTCTTATTATAGCAATCCTCCAGTTTTGCGGGGAGGCACTCCACCTTCTCAAAAAATTTTATGCAATTTCATAGTCGGCCGTATTTTTCAGAATAATTACATCAAAACGTCAAAGTATTCGCTGCTGACATTTCTTCCACTCAATTTGTTCGAGCAGTTTCAGCGTCTCGCTAACTTTTACTTCCTCTGCCTTCTTGTCCTTCAGGTAAGTTGCCATCGGTTGATCGTTTCTGTTGCACACGTTATCATGGTTATTTTCTTTTCTGTTTTTTGCAGGTGATACCAGCCATTTCTTCTCTGACTCCGATCACCACTGCTGTGCCTCTTATCGGTGTCTTGTCGCTGACGGCCATCAAAGATGCCTACGACGACTTTGTAAGTTTCGTTTGATTTCTTGTGAGAGACTTTGAAAATAATAGTTTTGCTTGTAGTAGGGACCTTTCGTTCAGACATCGGAAATTCTCCTTCGCAACAATTGCCGTCCAGCAAACCAAGTAAACCTGTACCCATTTACTGTATTGTCCTTCTGGTCAGGGCAAATAATAAAGCTTTCCTCTAAAAGAAAATAAGTTTTACTTATCGGCTCTAAGAAAAGACTTTCAGAAGGTCACCTGCGAACCTTCTCTCGTCCCTAATGTTTGGTTTTTAAGTACAGTACAGACTGTTTTTCGACCATTTTCTGGTTCTTCTTCTTGGTTCTTCGAAACAGTTTTGAACATTATTACTAATATTAGTTTTACTATTACTTTATTACCTATTACTTTTATTAATATCATGTTTTCCATTGTTCTTTAAGGTTGTTGAAGATTTGGTTGCCGTCATTGTTGCATCCACTGCGCATTGTTTGCTTTTTCCACATCATTCATTCCACATTTTCTTTTCTGCTAAATTCCCCGCTCCTTGCTGTTGTCAGTACTTCTCAATCTTAACAGCATTTCATTATTTTGGAGAAGTCTTAATGGTTTGTTTGGGGCTGTTGATTTTGACGTGTAATTTGTCCCGCGTTCTTTTCGCATCTCTATTTCCATTTCTATGCCGTCCACTTTGCTTTGGAATGCTGCGGCATAATTTAACATTTCTTCTTTCTTTAATGGTTTTCTTTTTTGTCGGACATGTTCGTCCTCTGTCGATTTTTTTCCCCACTTCTTGTTCAGTTCTTATTTATAATTTTACTGCAGTACCGCTCGTGACAATTTGAACCTTAATAATCATTCTCTCTTTAGATGTTTTTCTTGTCGAAGTTTTTCATATCCTACTGTTTTTGACAGACAATTTCGGGTAATCAGAAATTTATTGTACTTGGAATGAAAATTTTTTGTATCCTTCTTCAATTGTTTTCTCTCTTATATATTTACATGGTTATTTTCAACATTTACACGATTTCTTATTCCCTTGTGGGTTACTTTGCAATTTTTACTTCCATTTTTGAAACAATTGTCAGTATGATGGTTTTTTATTCATCTTTTGAAACTCCAGCTTTCCAGTTCCAGCAATTGAATTTGACTTGTTGTTTGTTAAAGTTCTACTTCTTTTATTCGTTGGCTACAGAAGCTGTAGACCGTGTTGGATTGTAAAATTAGCGAAGCGTCAATTTGACCTCCATACTTTTTCCAATATTAGTACAAATCGAATTTGACTGCCATCATTTCCGGTTTGAACGTCGCCAGAATCGGGGGTGAAACACAAAAGTTTCTTTTTACCCCGAGTTCAACCTTTTCCACGTCCTCCCTTGATTCATTTCGCTTCCTTTATTTCCGATGAGGATTTTTGCTTTTGCACATTTTGTCATCGTGCTAGTCCAAGAACTTTCTTGCATTATTAATATTTTCAACCTTTTTGAACTTCAAAAGTCTTGTTCTGATGGCTGACCACCTGTTGTAACCTTGTAATTATGTGCCCGTTTACCCTCTACAACATTCCATTTCTTACCATCATGCCTGTTCATCTTCCAATGATTTTGGCCCAGCTTTTATAACCTTTTTTATTCTTGACTTTTATTTCACTAATCTTGCGTTTTCTATTTCTTTCTTTACTTTACTTTACTTTTGCTCTGTTTAAGTTCATCCACTTCATTCAAAATATACTATTTATTTATTTGTTAATGTTTTCTCTATTAATTCTGACCCATAGTATCTGTCAAAAGGCTCCCAGAGTTTGGCTATTTTGTGCTGGTGTTTGTAGATGTTTGTCAAATGTCCCAAAAGTTTTCATTTAATATGAGTGCAACGGTCACAATGTTGTACATGCTGTCATTTTATGAGTTCCAACTCCTTCTGGGCTCTGAGCTAACAATCAATTGCCATTTGGTGTTGCCTGCTGCTTGTATTTCCACCATTCCCTTAGTTATTTATCTTTGCTCAACATTTACTCCGCATTCTCATTGTGAACCACAATTGTTTTCTGAGTCTAACATAATCTTGTTCAGGAACAAACAGTAAAATTTATATATTTTCTTTTTTTTCTACTTGAGTATAAATTCACTAATTAGGAAATACCACCAATGCAACACGAAATGTAAATAATTTAATAGATTTTAATTGGGTCGCACAGGGGTGCGGTTTATGTTAGAATGGACTTTTGATCTTGCAATTTTTACACATACAACTCAAAATACAAACTTTTTTTATTAACGAGACAATACTGCAATTCTGTTGTTTACTTTCTGGATTTCTCTCTTTCTTCCATTATGCTGATATAATCTAATATTGTGCTTCTTTCGGCTCACTGATACTTAGCAATACCTAAAATCTGCGTTTTTTCTCCCAAAGCAAAGGCATCGGAATGACTCTCAGGTGAACAAACGTCGTTCAAAGGTTCTACGTAACGGTAAATTAGTGGAAGAGAAATGGGCTCAAGTCCAAGTCGGAGATGTCATCCGAATGGAAAACAATCAGTTCGTCGCGGCTGACGTTCTGTTGTTATCCACGTCGGAGCCAAACGGTCTCTGCTACATAGAAACAGCAGAACTGGACGGGTAAGTGTAATGCTACCTGACTGGTCTAAGGGTAGTTCGTACCTTGTTAAACGTTCGTCTCATTTTTAAGGGAAACAAACTTAAAATGTCGTCAGTGCCTGGTAGAAACCGCGGAAATGGGTCAGAATGACGCAGACCTCGGAGAATTCAACGGAGAGATCATCTGCGAGACCCCCAACAACTTGCTGAACAAGTTTGAGGGAACTCTGTCGTGGAATGGAAAAAAGTAAGTCAAGTCATGTACTACTCGATCTATTGAGGAGATTAAGTACGGATGGGATGACGTAAAAATAAACAAAGGAGAAGGGCGCATACAAGTGAAGTGGAAAAGATAGTGGTGCAATTATGGAAAATTAAAGGATCAGATTCTGATTTTTTGGTACATTTCAGGTACCCATTGGACAACGACAAAGTTGTTCTGCGCGGTTGCGTCCTGAGAAACACTCAGTGGTGCTACGGGGTGGTGATCTTTGCGGGCAAAGACACCAAACTCATGCAGAACTCTGGAAAAACAAAGTTCAAACGCACCAGTATTGATAGATTGTTAAATTTTATTATAATCGGGGTATGTTTTTATACATTAATAATATATTCCAATTAGTATTACCAATAATTTCAATTTTACATTTATTTTCAGATTGTTTTTTTTCTCCTGTCGGTCTGTTTGTTTTGCATGGTTGCTTGCGGCATTTGGGAAACAATCGTCGGACGGTTTTTTCAGGTACGTACAGGTATATTTACTCTTTCCTTTCTTCTTTCTCCTTCTTTATTCTATTTATATCTTATTATTTCTATTCTTATTATTTTCCTATTAGTTTTACGTTTTTTTATTTATTTATTAATGTTATTAATAAATTATTATTATTATTTTTTCGTTTGTTTCATTCTTATTTTTTGTTATTCCTATAGAGTTCTTGCCACCTTTTTCTTCATTTTTCAATTTCCCTCTGTTGCTTTTTACTAACATTAAGTTCTATTTAATTAATTAATTTTGTGGTTGTGTTTTCAATAGGAATACCTGCCGTGGGATTCGCTCGTTCCCAAAGACCCCGTTTACGGAGCAACAATCATTGCTTTGTTGGTATTTTTTTCCTACGCCATTGTTCTCAATACCGTTGTGCCTATCTCGCTTTATGTAAGGTAAGACGAATAGTTTTTATTCCTTTCACTTCATTTCTCTTTATTATTCATTTCCGTTACGCTAATACACATTAACAAAAAGGATTTTACAACACCTTTGAAAGCTCTAGTATGCGTTTTATTCCTTTTTATTGATTTCTTAATTGTCTGTCCATAATTTCGTGTCGTTCAGATCAATTTAATTAATTTTAACAGCTTTCCCCGAACTCGTGCTGTATGGCCTTAAGACATCCAATTAATTAATTTACGCGTTGGCTTATGTTACGGATTACTAATTTGTTAATTAATTAATTACTCTTGTATTGAATTTTAAGCGATTCATCCTCCTTTCTATTTCAGTCATCTCATTTTTCTTGTTGCCTCTGGTTTGTCTTTATCTCCTTATCATTTTCTTCCTTCCTTCCTTTTTACATTTTTGTCGTTATTCGTTTCTCCCTTTTTTGCTGAAAAAGCTCTGGCATTAGTTCTCCTTTGATGACCTCCGTTTCACTTTCTCCATTCTGTAGTAACTTAATCCTTCACTTTCGATGCATTTCCTTTTCCTTTCATCGATGCTTTTCGCTCGGTTTCTTACTATACGTCTTTCTGTTAGTCATAATCTCAATTTCCTACCTTTTCTTTATTGCTCTCTGCTCCCGTCAGTCTCCTTTTGGATATTATCAATTGACTGCCCACCATTGTCTCCCCGATTACCTGAGCGCCTCGTGTCCACCTTGACGCCACTCGTTGCTGCAACCTTCGGCGACAGTTCTAATTCTATTTCTATTCTATCTCTCTGTAGCGTGGAAGTTATACGTTTCGCCCAAAGCTTTTTGATAAATTGGGACGAGAAAATGCGCTGTGAGAAAACAAACACCCACGCCAAGGCGAGAACTACAACGTTAAATGAAGAATTAGGTCAAATAGAGTACATATTTTCCGATAAGACTGGTACACTAACCCAGGTGAGTTGTGTGTAGAAATTGATTGATTGGTCGACACTATCACTATTAATAGTAGCAATAATAACATTTTCTTTCAGAATATTATGACATTCAACAAATGTTCCATCGCGGGTGTTTGCTATGGCGACGTGGTAGACGAGAAAACAGGAGAGGTTATTGAAGTTTCTGAAGTGAGTTTTTATCTTTCTTTTATTACCCCTACCATCGCAGAGTTATTTGTTTCAAATTTGATTCCGCCGCCTTTCCATTGTTCTTTGCCGACTATGCCGTCTTGTTTTGGGATCGGCATCGGCAGGGTCCAGTGTTAGCATCTACCTGAAATTTTTTCCAGATTTCAGTCATCAAAATTGAATATTCTGTTAGGTATAATATACCGTCCCACAAAATATAGTATAATATTATATCATTATATGTAAATACTGTGTATCGTTCGGCATAGTGTTGCGATATTCTCCAGGAGAAGTTTTTTTATCCGCCTCCCCGGAAACGCGTAAATCAAACTTCGTGTTGCATGAGACCTCTTAACAGTTTGGAGAATTTGATTTTACTAAAGAATGAACAAGACCCCAACTGGAAACCTAAGCCCCTCAAGAAAACACCCAAACCTGCCTGCGTACGTATTCTCCTTTCCTTTTCCGTTTCTCTTTTCCTAACCCTGCTTTTTCCGTTTGACGCTGTCGCTCATTCTCACCGAATCGCCATCTTACAGACTACCGCTCCGTTGGACTTCTCATTCAATAAAGATTATGAGCCGGGGTTCAAGTTCTACGACAAGAAACTCCTCGATGATGTCTTGGCCAAGGATCAAAACTGCCACAATTTCTTCAGGTTGCTCGCCCTATGTCACACGGTCATGGCCGACCAGAAAGGAGGTGAGTTGATGGACACCAACAGCCGATGACCCTTAACCTCTTTACTTTCTTTATCTAGTTGTCTCATCTTCCTGTTTATTCACAGATAAATTAGAATATCAGGCCCAGTCTCCAGACGAAGGGGCTTTAGTATCAGCCGCGAGGAATTTTGGGTTTGTCTTCAAGGAGAGGACGCCCAACTCCATCACAATTGAAGTCATGGGGAAAAAGGAAATCTACGAATTATTGTGCATATTAGATTTTAATAACGTTAGAAAAAGGATGTCTGTTATTTTAAGGAAAAACAATTCTCTCAGGTGAGTGAGACACTGCCTAGTGCCCTCACCGGCTTGTAACTTAATTTTGCTATGAAATCTGAGACTTTTTCAGGCTTTACTGTAAGGGGGCCGACAGCGTCATTTATGAAAGGCTAAAACCCGGTAGCAACGAGGTTGCCGTGAAAACTCAGGAACACTTAAATGTGAGTCATAAGATTAATTGGTCAGGAAAACCAAAAATCTGAACCTGCGATTAAACGGAAACCTCTTTTTTTCTAGAAATTCGCCGGAGAGGGCCTGCGTACTTTATGCCTTGCTGTTCGTGATCTAGACGAAATGTTTTTCAACAATTGGAAGCAGAGGCACCAAGAGGCAGCAATGTCTATGGAAAACCGAGATGAGAAGCTGGACGCTATCTATGAGGAGATCGAGAAGAATATGACCCTTCTCGGAGTGACGGCAATCGAAGACAAGCTGCAGGACGGCGTACCCCAGACGATCTCAAAACTCGCCATGGCCGACATGAAACTCTGGGTGCTCACGGGAGACAAACAGGGTGAGTCTAACATGTCGCCTTCTGCCTAACTTTCCTCAACGACGTCGTTTCTTATTTTTTTATTCGTGGCAGAGACGGCCATTAACATTGGGTATTCGTGTCAATTGTTGACGGACGACATGTCCGACATATTCGTCGTGGACGCCAACACCTACGAGGACGTCGAACGGCAACTCCTCAAGCATCGGGAGGCAATTCGAAACGCTTCGGTCAACTCCGCCAACGACACCAACATCTCTGTTGTCACTTTCAGGTGGGACCAACGACAGAAGATCCTTGACAGGTTTTATTCATTTTATTTTAGCCTTTCGAGCTTTTCTTTTCGAATTGGCTTGTGTGCTGCGTTCATTTCTGCCCCACCTTTTCGGTTTCATTCAATTTTGACACTTACGGTTTTTGGTTTTTTTCTCTTGCATATTATTTCTTTCCGCCTTGTCTGTTTCTTCCTTATACTCCTGCTTCTGATACAATTACATTCCTTAACGTTTCGCCAATCCAATTCTCTTTGGACAAATTCTTCCTTCATTTCTATGATACTATTCTTTTCGTAATCACTCCAATCATTCATTCATTCACATAGGCTACAAAATTAATTAGCTAAAGGCGCAGTTCAAGAAGGTTCAAGAGTACTTAACCAGGTTTTTAGGTAATGTCACTCTTCAATTTTCTTTCATATGCATTTAAACGATATAGGGGAGTTGGATATTACTGCTGTTGTTTCTGTGGTTATTGTATTTGTGCTTCTCCTGTGGCTTAAGTGACGTTCTGTACACGTGCCAGTGACAAACGTTTGCACCAAAAAGGAAGTGAATAAAATCTGTCAAATGCTATAACGTGTGATGGATATAAAAAGGGAGGTGCCCACAATGTGGGTGTACTTTTACCCCACGACACCCCCACAAATCTCTCATTTTCCGCTTCACCTCATGGGTTTTTTTTAGTTCGGAGCTCGACTACCCAAACGGTTGCCGAATCGAAGAGTCCGAGCCACCCACAACATTCGCCATCGTCGTCAATGGACACTCTCTCGTTCATGCACTTCATCCTCAGCTAGAGCAGCTTTTCCTCGAGGTGTCGAGTAGCTGTCGTTCGGTCATTTGCTGCAGGGTGACTCCTCTACAAAAGGCAAAAGTCGTCGAAATGATAAAGAAGAACAAACGAGCAGTTACATTGGCCATTGGTGACGGCGCCAACGACGTGTCCATGATCAAAGGTGAGTGGCAATAGTGTGAAGAAGAAACAGGTATCTCGAATATCTGATCACCTTTAGCATTTCCTACTTCACTTACAATTGTTTCAGCTGCTCACATCGGAGTTGGTATCAGCGGGCAGGAAGGTATGCAGGCCGTTTTGGCCGCTGACTACTCGATAGCCCAGTTCAGGTTCCTCGAAAGGTTGCTTCTCGTCCACGGACGATGGTCCTACTACCGAATGTGCAAATTTCTGAGATATTTTTTTTACAAGAACTTCGCCTTCACGTTATGCCATTTCTGGTTCGCCTTCTTCTGTGGATTCAGCGCTCAGGTGCCGTCCTCTGTCAATCTTTCTGTTTTCATGTTCTTTCTTCCTGTGCCTTTCAACGTCCACCCCTTTCTTATTGCAGACCGTCTTTGATCCGATGTTCATCGCCGTCTACAATTTATTTTACACGTCGATGCCTGTCCTTGCCCTGGGGATATTCGATCAGGACGTGAGTGATCTCAACTCGTTGAATTACCCTAAGCTCTACATCGCCGGACAGAGGAACCTTCTCTTCAACAAAGCCGAGTTCATCAAAAGTGCTCTTCATGGATTTTTTACTTCCTGTGTCATTTTTCTCATTCCCTACGGTGAGTTAGAAGGAAATATGTTACTCTTTAACTGAAGGAGCAGGTTATGTGTAACAATATAACTGTCAAGGTAAGAGAAATGATTATTAGTATTTCCATATGGCGACCAAAGCTGCGGAACAAAAACTTAAGACGCGATTTGCCAGGTACGACACGTAAAGAAAGTGTCAACTCATTTTCATTGCCAACAAGAAAGCTGAGCTTAATTTCAGGTACTGTGACTTAAAGTCCTGTAATTGAAAATACAATTTTTGAATGGAAACTTAATGGGGAAAATGCCGTTCAAAATTTAATTGGAGGCCGACAGAGTTGGTCTGCAGTAGAAAACGGTTTTTCAAAAAAAAGTTTCAAATTTAATAAAAACCGGTACATCCTGGATTTCTTCCTTTCAGGAACCTACAAAGATGGAACTTCTCCTAAAGGGTACATCCTCTCCGACCACATGCTTCTGGGAACCGTCGTCTCGACCATTTTGGTTATAGTCGTGACTGCTCAGGTAAATACAATTTAGCGAACCGTTTCAGGTGCGTCATTTTCAGGGACTAATCCCTCCGTACTTACCGTACCATTCCAGATTGCCATGGATACTTCCTACTGGACAATATTCAACCATATAACCATCTGGGGGTCGCTTCTCTTCTACTTCATTCTCGACTACTCGTACAACTACACAATCCAGGGCGCATATGTCGGTACCTTAACGATGGCAATGAACGAAGCCATGTTCTGGTACACGACACTCATCACGGTCACCATTCTCACCATTCCCGTCCTTGCAGTCAGGTTCTACCTGGCGGACGTGAAGCCGAGCCTGAGCGACAGGGTGCGACTGAAGCAACGGCTGGCGGCTCTTAAGTTCAGGTAGGGCTGCGGTCAGGGGTAGACTGTCACCTTCCAAGTCGCCGACTGGGTTTCATAGACAATTTCTCTTTTTCTCTTTTGTAGATCTCGGTCCTCTCAAGACGTCCTCAGGACACCGTCCGTTCGCCGGACCAGGCGGTCCATCCGCTCCGGCTATGCTTTCGCGCATCAGGAAGGTTTCGGGCGGCTCATCACATCCGGAAAAATCATGCGGAAGATTCCTAAGGCGAACGGGGCCGAGTGAGCGTTCGATGGGCCGTTCAGTGCCTGAGAAAGTTCGTTTAATCGACGATCATCCTTCGATAGATGGAAGTATCGTCTTCATCACCTGCGCGAGTCAACTTTTAATTTTTTATTATATTTTTCCCATTGTAAATTAAATTAATCATCGGCCATTAGTATCGTTTTATTACTGCTCTAACTACAACTACCAGCACAACCATCGATTTTTGTTTTCAAATTTTTACGCCTGGAGATTATAAAAATATATTTTAACGTTTTTCGGTGTTTCATTTCCCCTGAGGTCCTTTTGCTTCTAAAAAAGCGGATTGTTTCCTTTTTTCACACAGGCAAACTGCTGCGCTAATGGCTGTGCTACTCTGTCACATGGTCAGGTGTTCGGTCAAAGACTGAACTTTATGGTTGATAAAAGCTAAGTTAAAAATAGAAAATAGAAAGGGATTTGTTTTCTGCGAAAGAGGCAAAACTTCTAAAAAAAAAAACCAAGAAACCTTTCTTCTTCCACACCTATATTATCATGGTTAACTTACGGTTTCTAATGAAACTTGAAAACGACCACCTGGAACATCTGACAATCAATTATATAAAGCAGTTCAACGCATTGTTTGAATATTGAAAAACGTCCAGGCATAGAACTTAAAAAAATATAAAAATAAAATAAGCATACGATTAACAAACCTTTCTGTTTTGTTAAAATTTGAAATGAAAAATGCGATGACCTTGTTGTTGTGGGCATATCCCAGGTGTCATTCTCTGTGAAGAATTGTTGCGCATCGGACGTCTCTGTATATTTCAACAATTTAAACGGATTTTTCATTTTAGGTAAGAATAGATCTTATTATTGTAAATTAGATTCTAATTAGGTGAATTGTTAAATGTATAATAAGAAAATTTCGTTTTAGACTACAAAAAATTCCGTAAATTGTTTAAACCCGGATTTTTCCGTCTTCGACACATACTACCATAGATATACGACACATAAGAAATAAAATTACATGGATAAAATGTTCTTCTATTAACCAAGAAAAATTGACAAAATTTCGTGCGAAGACAACGGGTTGGCGAAAGTTTAAAAAAACAAATGCGGATGTAAAACAATGTTGACTTTCTTTCTCAATCTGATCAAATTTCTCATCTGTTGCATCGAACAAAAAAACGGCCGTGTGATACATAAAAATTTTGTATTTCAGCAACTTTCGTTTCCGTTTTTCAAAAAGTATATTTCGTGTTCGTTTACTTGTTAAAAAATTAAAATTCAATAAAATAAAAAACGATGAATTTTTATTATTCCGTCAGACACGCGTTTTAAACAATTCCGAACCGCGCGATCGGACCCAAGTGATTCTCATCCTGAAAATCCAAGAAAACCTCTCCCAAAGAAAAACAAAAATGTAACACGGGCAAGTTACATGTGAAAAGACAGACGGTTGTCGGGAACCAAACCGGAAATTCTAAAAGCACCAGGGGAAATTAAGGAAAGTCAGGGATCACTTGGGTTCTCGTGGCGGTCCATTCGGCCTGTTAATAAAAACAGTGAGGAAAAAGTCGTAGGCTTCCTTCATCCTCCACGGGAGGAAAAATTATAGCTGGACGACAAAGAGTAAAACAAAAAATAAATAAACTAAAGAAACGGTAAAGGTGTAAAGAAACAAAGAGACGAACAAAAACTTAGGTTACTCAGGTAAAAATTAAATATCAATCGGACGGACTGAAATCATCATTTGAAAATAAAGTTGAGCAGAGGAATACAAGGAGAAAGGATGTAAAAGGGTATGGAAAACGGGTGCAGGAAGTTGGAATTGCACTTTTTAGGATATTTATAAAAGGCCAACAAAGTCGAAACAAGTCAAAGGAGAAAAAGAGGTAAGAAGGCAAAGACAGGACAGCAGAACCAGAAATGTCACTGCTCGAAAGTCCCACCTAGTCGACGGAACCCGAATGAAGAATATTGAGAAAAGGGACACCGCAGGAGAACCACCATCTACCCAAAAAGCAGCACCACCCAGTCTGCAGGCTCCAGAATAAACTGTTAAAGTCACAGTCAAGGCATGGCGTGGCGTCCATCAAGAGTAGAACGTGAGGACCGACGTTTGGTTTCCACGGACCAACAAAAATGGAGGCATGTCACGTGTCAGCACTTCCAACCAGGCCATGTATAAGGCAGCAGATACCATATTCTTACGAGGCATGGGTAGGGTCCTGAAACGGGAAAACGTCGTCCGTTTGAAGGGAACTCTCCTATAAAACGTGACACAGTAATACAAGTACTCACATGACGATCAAACTGGAATCCAATGAGTATTCCATCAGCAACTCCTTCAGTCTCAGGTGTCTGTTTGTCTTGTCCTTCGTCGCGAGCAGCTCCGACTCTGTGATGCCAACTACAAGGAAAACCAGTATTAACTCGGGACACCGGGTATTGAGTCAGAGCATGAAAGTTTAGATCCACTACCTTCTTCGGCATTGAAGCCGTCAGAGTTGTCCTCTTCGTTGACCTTAAGATCACGAATAAGTTGTTCGAAGAAGATTGTGGTTTTCTCTTGTGGTTTCTTCGTTATGTCAGGAATAACCGTCAGGTCGGAGTAGTCGATACGGAATTTTGCAAGAAGACTGGCCATACTGAAACGAAAAAAAGGAAAAGTGAGTGGACACCGGATGTCGCTCAAGCGGATCCAGGGCACTTTAGTAGGCCCATACCTTCTCTGTTCGAACTCCAATTCGTCCTTCTTGTTAGCCAGGGCAAAAACCCTCAATTTGCAATTGGACCAGTTGCTTCGGGTACTGATGATATAAGGAAGAAGAAGAGTGAGTCCTCCGTCGTCATACAGCCACCATACATCGATCGTACCCTTCTTCTGTTTCCGTTGAAATAACGTAAGATTGTTGAGGACGTCTTTGGGTAATTCAGCACCATCAGGACCTCTGCAGACGAGAAAAATACAATCGCGATTCATTTCAAATTATCACCATTGACCGTACCTTCCCCAAGATCTAATTACCTAAACAGATCGCTTCTAGACTCTCTCTTCGACTTCTCCTTCTTGTGGCTTTTCTTATCTGTCGTCACATCCACCACGGTTGTGTCCGGGTCTTGCGCCTCTGTGTTCGGGCTCTCGCTCACGCGCTTCCTATTTTTGTTTAAATTGGGTGTCGATGGCGCTGTCAAATCACTGGTACTACTGGCTAGGAAAAATTTGACATGTTAGATAGCTCGTTATACAAGTAAAATAATTAAGCCGTTATACAAATCTACATTCGAATTCGATTAAAGTCACATCAAATCAGTTGCAAACGGATTAAGTGATAAAAAAAACAAGCAAATGAAACCAAACAGAGTAGGGTATTAGCAACAACAGCACAAATCAAAATTACTCTGCCCTGACGTGAGGTTCTTACCGCGTCGACCCGTTCGAAAGTAAACTTGCAAGTACTTGGTAAAGTCTGTAGAACGAGAAGAAAAAGTCAGTTGTCAGAGAATGCCCATTATCGAACGGAAGTCTCAACTGAATTCTTTACAACTCTACCCCAAACATCTCTATTTAGGAACCCCAATTTGGCTGTGGCCATCGAATCAGAAACACCTGAAGTACCATTCTTTACTTACCTGCTGACATCTGTATAAAACTCTCATTTCTTGGAATGAATTCCTGTGAGTGCTGCCGAGTGTTCATGGTCGTCGTGTTCGCGCCCACCGGATGAGCGTGACCGTTTGTGAACTCCTCTTCCTCCGAAAGGTATGACGAGTAATCCAACCCGTCCTTCAGCCTGAGTATCGAAACAGCCATGTACATGTCGAACGCTTTGCTGCAAACACAGGGCAACGGTGACACTAAACCCCCTAAATGGCAACTAATCACACACCAATCTCAAAAATACTCCTTCAACTCACTGTAATACGTTGAAATACATAAGAAGCTCGTCCCTCTTGCAGGTTTGCCAGTCGGACTTATAACCCATCAGCAAAATGTTGGGCTTCAGCTTTCCTATTCCGGACGCCTGGAGTAGGGCCTTTGCACCGGCCTCGAAGCTGAGTTCGTCCACCTGAGCATAAAAAGCTTTGATTTTATGCGCTCGAAGGAACGTGCTACTCCTGTAAGCCAAGATGTTTTTGATACGCTGAGGCACCGGATCCTGAAAATGGATAATGGGAATGAAGGACATATATTTTTTTATATATTTTACATGAATCGAACAAGAATGACAATCTCCAGAAACCTTAATGACGTGACCACAAATCAACAAGGAAAGGTTTTTGGTCAACAAATACGCGAAATCAATCAATTGTGGTCGATTGTTAGGGAGAGCACTCAGAACTAAAATCTGCGGCCGGTAATTCTTCACATGGTCTTCAACGTTGTTCAGCTGAATGATCGAAGTGAGAGCATTCTTGTAAGTCTGTGCCTGGGTGGTAGAACCCCAATTTACATCTAAAAATGAAAGCACAATAAGCACAATAATTATCTAGCAGATAAACTCCCGAATGAATAGTGAGCAGTCAAGGTGCTGTAGACCAACTTACCAGGTTTCCTGTGTGCCACTATTAGGTACAGGGATAAAACAATAGCCAAGGTAATGACAGCAGTCCACCAGCTGATTAAAATCATGACGGCAACACAGAGTAGAGCACCGGCAAGACTCAACCACATATTAAAAAACTAAAACATGCCAACCAATTAATTTCCATAATAAAATAAAGAAAAATCATAAAAACGGTACCTTAAAAGTGGGTCGCCATCCCACAGGTTTAGCCAATGACGCGTGGAAGGTGCTAAAGTTGATCAATGCATATGCTGCTAGGAAGAAGTTGGAAATCAATGGGGCTATCGCATTCAGATTACCTGAAACCAAGAAAAACACGGTGTTAGTAAAATTTTGGGACCATTATGTACGTGAGAGATCACACTTTACTCGCCTATCAGAATAAAAGCAATTGCGATAAAAAAGGTCAAAATGTAACCCCGCACAGGTTCGTTGTTCTTCCCATAGCCCTTGCCGAACCACGAGATGTAAGGGTAGAGGCTGTCCTTGCAGAGAGCCTGGAAGACTTTAGGGGCGGACACCAAGCTGGCCAGAGCAGAGGACAAGGTCGCCGCAAAGCAGCCAGCATAGATGAATGGTCCGAAGGCAGACACTATTTCCATTACCTGCAGGTTTTCAAACATGATTACTAACTTGTATTTTCATCGTGTCCTTCAGACATGTATTGTATTCATAAAATCACCCTACTTGTATGGTATTGTGCAAACCGTATTTGCACGTTCTATATGTGCAGTTGAAGGCACTCGTGTCATTTAGTTCATTGACATCTCCGCTGGCGTCCCTATATACCGTCCAGCCGGACTGGAGGGCCATTATTATGTATGAAATGGTCGTTATCAGGATGGCCAAGAGAGTTCCCTTCGGTATTGAGTTTTGCGGATCCTACAAGTGTCCAAATTCCTTAGTAAAAAATAAATCTTTTGTGCTGTTTCATAAGACTGCACTAAAGATGAATGGCAACTGAACATTAGAACTGCCACCTAAGTAATCCGAATTCTAAATCATTCATGTCTTACCTCCAAATCACCTGATATGTTCGCACCGGCTAGAATTCCAGTCGCAGCTGGGAAGAAGATGGAGAACACCGAGAAGAAGTTATGATCTGTGTTTTCGAATGGTCTGTAGTCAGGCCAAAAGTTTTCGCTCAAAAGGGCATCTGAAATTAAGGCAGAACAATAAATTCAACAAGACAATTCCTGTTTTTGGGCCAAAATTTGAAAGTTTGGTTTCTTAATTAAAATATTAAATCAAAGGTTGTTCATGATAAAACTACCGCTCAAATTCGTAACCAACAAACTCCAAGATTCCTAACTCAATCGCCTATGGTTAGGTGAATGGTAAAAATTAATTAAATATTTTATAAATAAACCCAAAATACTTAAGTTCTGCCTGCCCCAAACTGCTTAAATTTATAAACCTTAAGTGCGGTACAAACCTCACGGCTATTAACCTCTAATGAGGATTCCCCTAAAAAACGGTGAAAATACTCACTGTCGTAACCAACGAAACCTTTAGCTCTTTCTTCGTCACTTTTCGGTCCGATAAACGTCCCTGACATAAAATCCACAATGGCAACAACTAAAATAACCAAAAGGCCGACCTGCGCCTAAAATTAAAAAATAAATACATCTGAAATACAATGAAAATGTGTCCCGCCAATTTATATTACTTGAAATTAATATCACCCAAAAATCGGAGAATCCTAAAGCAGACTAAAACCTGTTTTTCAGTTACCTGTTGTTCAAAAACCTTTTAACATCAGCTGGTGAACTCACCTTGGCTTCCCATTCCATTCCGACGCAGACTATCCCCGTGAGAACGAGAATCGTAATCGACCCGATTATTCTGATGTCGGAGATGTCTCCATCTATAATCTTCACATCGAAGGAGGCCAACAATGAATTGAGAGACTCACAGAAGCCAACCACATACATAGCACATGCTACTGCGTTAGCCAATGAGAAAATCAGTCCAATTGAACCTCCAAATTCCGGACCGAGAGACCGAGATATCATGTAGTAGGTACCACCTGAGGAACAAAAACGTTTTACTGTACGTGCTCGACCATCCTACAATAGTTGTGCTGCCACCAACCTCCTTTGATTACTCCGTTAGTGCTGATTGCAGACATTGACAAGGATGTAATTGTGGTGACGACGGTTGCAGCAAGGATGACGATCATGGCTTGACCTGCGACACGAGAATTTTATTAAATAATGAAATTTAAAATGTATTAGGTCAAAAATTTAGCATAGGAGCCTCTCAGACCTACCAACTCCAGCCTGTCCGACTACCCATGACAGCCGAAGAAACAGCATGACGCCCCATATGTTGAGCAGGCATCGCACGAGGACACCCTGAACCCAACCGAATTTTACTGAACCTTCTTCTCCTCCCTCTTTTGTTGTGGTCGGCATCTCGGTCGACTAAAATAAAAACAGAGATATTATTGTTAAATTTATTAATTTATTAATATAGAGATTCATGTGCAAAACAGACAAAACAAAAGAGAATGAGATATTGAATCGATTTATGTGTACTTAAAGGGTTAGCTGGGGTCACTGCCATTTGCGAACCAAATTATCTCATGAACCTGAGTTCAATTGGGCCAATTGTCGGGTCAATGTCAATCAATTAGAACTTTTAATTAACCCCTTCCTCTTCCTTATGTCGCGAGTTGGTCACGGGCTATTGTGTTACGTCGTGTGGAAACTTCAGTGACAAGTGAATTTGCTCCGACCGAATGATTTATTACGTAGCTGCGTCAAAGACCTGTGTCACACACCCGTCATCTCTAGCCTTTGGCAAACCATTAGCAAGTTGACATGATAAAAATTCTAAGTGAAATTCGTGGCAAGGTAATTAACGGTACAAGCGCTGACCGAAGCATTGGTCCTTCATGAATCTAAGGGGAAGCTGAATTATATAACAGTTCATCCAACAAGGAGAGAAATGGAAACTTGAGTTAGGATTTCAGATACAGAAAACGCAGACTCCATGACAGTAAACTTTCTTGATTTTTTGCCGATACCGACATCAAAAGGCTGCTGAATAAAGTAAGAAAAAAACAAAATAAGAATGGGTGCTGATGGTATTGGTCCTCTCAAACCGGATGTACCGGTCGTAGTACCCAACGTCATAAATCGTTAGTGCAATTTTCCTAAACCATGTGTGACTCAGGTTCGCATTAAAAATCTCTTTCTGAAGATTACGTATCTGCAAGGTATCCTAGGTTTCGGTCAGGTACGCATGCGCAAATCGTAATCACTACAATTTTTTTCAGCCAATAATTGCCGATTTACTTAGTGGTTCCCTTTTATTAGTAAGGTCCACGAGAAGCCACCCAGGGACGGTCATTTCCAAACCATCAACGTAACAGCGTAAGACTCCAACCGAGGTTACCATGGGTTATTGTTCTCTATGCAATCAGGTGCTAACAGATGAAAAAGTTGAACTTCCTTTGTCTTATTGTCCAGTACCACTATGATTTCAAAGCATTTTGTGGTACCTTTAACTAAACGCATCTGAGGCGGTTCTCATACGCCTCTTCTGGACAAAACAGGAATGTCTTAAGAAGCTAATGACCCTGTTTGTTATTTCTGAGTAACTGACTACACAAAAGTAAAATTGCTCACCAAATAAAGACAGACATTTGGTGTTTGAAACAACAGATTTATAATTTCCATCTTACTATGAGGTTGTAATAGTTACAAGATCAGGCTTCCCACACTAAGTATCTAAATGGCAAACCTACTCGGATCTAACGGAAGTATCTAAAGGAAACCTGACTCATATTCCTGGGTTGGATCCTGGTTAACAACCAAAATATAGTAAAGTGAGACAAATCAGTTAAGATGCCAGCCTATTGGAAAAATCTGCTCGCATCAAAGGTCAAGCAGTGTACAACTTCTTCGAAGTTGACTAAGCCGGCGAACACCTGTTCCGACACCACTAGTCCAACGCCATTTCAGGTTGTTCTCAGAACAGATTACTGACGTCAGGCATATTTGGCTTCGGGTCTCTACCAGTAATTCGTTGAATCCCACAGGTACCATAATATCACCCATGTGGGTCGTAGATGAAGTGTTTGAATTTGGGTGACGCCCACAGGTCAATGGAATCAAGTGACAACTTACGGTCTGATCTTCATGGTATGCCTTTAAACTTCTTGATAAGTTGTGACACTAGAGTGGACCCCACAAAAGGTGGTTGGCTAGGTGCCAATTTTTATAGGAGCGTCTTCCTTTCCGTCTGTGGCACTTCCTCATTTTCTCAAGAGGACATTTCTCAAATGAAGACTTTGAACCAGACCCAACCATATTTTATGATACCTTGAGTCGTAACATTCTATGATCTTTTGTGGCAACTATAACGCGGAAATTTCATACGGACCGCTTTGTCTAAGGTATAAATGGATATGCCCTGATTATATTCTTCAGGGCTTACCTATGTTACCGCCTCATATACTAATTCGTTTGAAAACATTTGAGCACTCACCTTTCCGTGTAATGTGGCATCGTGCAATTCATCCAATGTGGGCCTGTATGCCGCATGTATGGACATTATGTTCCTGTAGTTGTCCATTCTTGGAAGAGCTTCTCGCGTGAAATGACGAAAGCTTTTCGCGTACTTTGTGTCGTAACTTTCGCTGTATAACCGAACTCTTTCCTCATCGTTTCCTTCCCTGAAAAAAAGACGAAATACAGAGTGAAAAAAAGTAAGAATTAAATACACGCAGAATTCCTTTGACAATCTCCTGCAAAGCACACGTGAGCCCCAGCTTGTATGCGTTTCATTCCTTAAACATCCTAACAAGTGGAATTGTAATTGCAGTGCAGCAGCCAGGAAGTTCTGTGTCTGAATACCACTACGACCATCAAACCTGTGCAATATGCCGAGAATTGTCGAGTACCAGCTGACTCATCTTATTTGATTTTTGATTGTACATTTTGCTCCACTACCGTTCTTCATTTCTCGACACTTAACGCTGAACGCTTGAATTCTTGTGAGATTTCAAATTTAGTAATGAAGAATTTGAGCCCAGAATGCACAAAAGAATTCGGTTCTCCCAGAGATGTTAAACCGCAGAACATGCGGTGTACATGACCTGTGCAAAAAACGCCCACCGTGATATCCGCGAATTGCCACGTATACTTATTAGCAGTCAATTGCCACGTGTTTTTATGTACGCAACAAAATAATATTCCTATAACAATATTATAACGAAATAGATCATAAGTAATATTCGGTGGGCTCTCATATTGCAAGATTAAAGAAAAACCCAGGGATTCCAGCCGTGACCGGCCGTGACCGCAACTTCAATGTTACGTCACACTATTTGCTACTCGCTTAAAAACTGCAAAAAACATTTTTGAAACCTATTGAATTTGACAATTCCTCCGTGTCACAGACTCGCGTATTGCTTAATTATTTTAGTATATTTACTATTTTTTCTCTACTTTAAACTGTTGTTATCCACACTCAATATTGCAGAAAAAGGAATATATACGCATTTCAATTATTTATCGTTCTTATTTACACCAAATTTCCTCCCGATTGGTAGTCATGTTTAGGTATTAGCACTTATTTGAATTATCCTACGCAAACATATTGAAATTTAATACGCATTTCTTTATTGGTCAATATAGAAACTATACGGCCGCAAAGATCCGACGAGACGGGGACACGCGGCGGAAGTAAACACTATGAAACATTAACCGTTCCATACGTATATGCATACGTACAACTCATTTCGTAAAAATGAAAACTATCCCCTTGAAAAATTTCAAGTAACGCTTGAATATTCTTAAATAATGAGTCCTCACATCGTTTTCATGGCATTTTTTAATAAAAACCACGTGACTGGTATTAAATTAACCAATACTTCGGGTTCGGGTACTTCGTTTCGTAGAAGCTAATCTGTCATGAAGGAGTTATCGAAATTCGAGATGCAACACGAGGAACACTGCTTGCGAGAGCTAAGAGAAAATTAAAGCAATGAATCTATTTATCGAAAGGTTGGAGTCTTATCTCAATACCTTACAAGGTGCCCCAAAAAAGATAAACCAACGTTTTTTGTGTAAACTAAAACTTGTACATCACTTTGAGGTAGTTTTAACCCATAGACAGCCAACATACTCAAATCTGATAAATCATCAGGACATATGCAATCCGATTATTTTGAATTTTGTAAATTTCTGTTGGAAACTATTTTAGGGAGGTAGAAAGAGAAAATGAAACAATTCGTACCTATAATGAATGAAAATATGGGCAGAAAAGCAAACACATCCATAAAAATAAATCAAAAATTTATGAAGTCATCAAGAAGAATAATAATGAAGAAATACGTATCAGTATATTATGTGTATTCAAATGTGTATATTAAAAGAGTAAAGGAGTGAGAAAAGTAATTAAATCATATAAAGTATAAATAAAGAATGGCTAATAAAAAATGCTCATTTGAATACTCATTTGAAAAATAAGAAATTCAAGGGAGCATAAAAAAATTAAGAAACATGCATACTGCAAAACACATCAGGTCAACGGTGAACTCCTAGCGAGCAAAAGTGGAGCAATTTAAGTATATCGCTCCTCCGTGGCATGAAACAAACAGAACAAAGAGAGCTCTCGCTTGCCCTCAGGCCCAGGCTCAGACAGTACCTGTCATAGTGTCAGATCAAAATCGTTTGACCACATACATTCAATTAATAAGATGAAGGCGGAATGAACGGGTGATTAAATCTACAGGTTTCTGGGCAGACACATTGCGTAATGGCCGATATCATCATGAACCGAATGAGGTCAATGACAGGTACCAACCGAACAATTCACCTATTCGGAAGACGTCAGAGACAACGATTTAAAAATTGAGCATGGGAAGAAGCAGCCGCCGGATTAACCTACGGCAGAATCTGAGTCGATAGCAACCGGTTACCCGCTAACCCATCAGGTACCTAAATCTCCTTGTACTCACCTTGCATCATCGTCATCGTCGCAGAGATTTTCAGTTCCTTCTCCGTTTTGCGAGGCGTTAGCATCGACTCTGTTCACCTGAAACCTGGTCCTCTTGTCTAGGGTGTCCATTTCGACCCCTGCGGAATTCCTTGAACCACCTGACATTGCAACTAGATGAATTCAAAGTACACCACTCCACGTTTCAATCGTCCATTCTGAAAAAGAAAATATCAACGTATAAACTATTTAATATAGTATTCCCATACATTGTAGTCACTCCTAGAATTAATTGGGCCCTACCAATAGGATTGTTAAGACCCGCTAAGAGATGCATAAATTTTTCTACAGTTCTGTGTATACAAAAATATTTTTTTGCTTTACCAAATCTGATCCAGCTTCATACAACTCGAATAGATATATTATTAAATATCAGGCTACCTCAAAATTGACATAAAAACCTATTCATCTGCAAAATTTATTGGCTTATTCATTCAGGTGCTTGTAATTTTATTATTTTTATTTTCTATTTGTTTACCTACTGCCTAAAACAAATTTCTACATTCTCCTACGTTTAAATAATAACGAAGAATATCATCCATCAAAGGGGTTGGCAACGACACATCAGCGTATCACATAAATGTCTTTTTCTCTTTTCCTTTGATTTCAATATGTTTTCAAAATGTTTTACTTCCACTTACGTATAAAATTTTAGCATCCTTGGGCAGAGACCTTAAAGTCGAACGTTCGGTACAATTACTACAAAACAAACTAACTCTGAGACTACTTGAACCCAAAAATTTAAGTAATGCGTCTAAGAACTACAACTATAAAAAACCATATACAACTATAAAAAATAATTCTTACACTACTTGTGTCACAACACAGTATGCGTACGCATATGTTTTAATTAAAATAAAAATTTTCCAGAAATTTCACCTTGAAGGCCATCACGAAAGACTCCCAAAAGAATAAACTGATTATTTTGAAAACTAGTTTTTTAAGTATCTGAATTCTTGCCTGACATTACGTTCTTAACAATAATATTAATAATTGGTAGCTCCTGGGCCGTTAACACTTTTTAGGACAACGAGAGACATTCTTGTTCACATTAGTATTCCGATGAAGTCTTCGTTTCACCCCATCCAAGAACTCTGACCTTAAAAAGCACTTCACGACTAGCGGAAAATAAACAACAGCTTTAAAAACATAAATGTCTTGGTGTGCGGTAACATATAAAGAAACGTACCATAACACATCAGCTACAAATAAGGAAAATGTACCAAACATAGGTAACGAAACGTTTGGACAGTGATGTCCCTTTTAATAAAATTATGAATATTAATGTATTGTTGCAGAGACATCCACTACCCGGTAACCGGGGTGTTCTTGTACCGGTATACATTAAGGTCAGTGGTAACCAGAGTAAATTCGTCAGAAGACTGTGTTGTCAGTAAACCAGTAACAGATATCTCAAATTCGGGCTAAGTGGTCTTTAATCAAAGATATTTGCTTGTGTAAGAAAACAACAAATCTTGTGCTGCTTTCGTCTTAATACATACAGCAGTCAACACTACCACAATTCGGTAGCCTGTAGTTTAAGAAAGGAAAGTACAAAAAATCTGCAAACAAAAATATTAAAAATTTCATTATTAATGACGTGCATTAGATCTATCTTTGGATTTGGGTCTCAGGTGGATCTTACAGTCGGGTTGTAATCAATGGCTTTCCGCCTATTCAAAAGGGTAGTCACAATCCCGACACCAACTTTCACAAGGGTGTTACCATCCTCGCCCTATATCTACTCAACAATTACTACTTGTTTAATTAAAATCATTCAATTAGTCGCTTTATCTGACAATCACCTACCAGCCTCATGAGTGACAATAAAGGAATGATTTCGCACAATTAGACAAGCAATGGCTTGATAGACAGAAACATAATTTTTTGCCGCATGTGCGCTTCTTTTCTATCGGCAGCAGCCTTCATTTGCACCTGTCGCGGTGTTCAATTAATCGATTGTCACGTCCTCAACCTCCCTATCCCAACTCTCTGTTCAAACACCAAATTTGTTGATTTTTCCATTTTTCTTGTTAAATCGATTTCTCTGAGCAGCAGGGACGTGGAACTATAAACTCGGTCTACCGGAAAAACTAAATGTTCAACCGCTCCTTTGCAAAAGGGTCTTACCATTTATGTATCCGTTCACGCTTCAAAGAATGCTTACCAAACACCCATCGTAACTACTTGTGCACCAAGCAATTCCTTTTCAAAACCAGTGCGACCCTTCCCAACCTATCACTCATATTGTAAACCTTTTTGGAATTGCTGTTATAGGCAAAAATTAAAGATGCCAACCCTTTTGAAAGTTAGAAGGTTTCATTTGTGTTAAGTGACATACTACCACAGCAGATGACATAGCACAAGAAAACTGAACAGGTATACCTGTTTAGTAAATGAACGAAGCGATGGCATCCCAGGTCGCCTTTCCAATCAACGCGGTTGACTTATGAGGAAAGAAAAATCAGCCAAAATTTTTCAGGTCACACCGGTACGCTTCAATCTTGATTCCGGCTGAACACAAATGCAAAAGGACAGGACCGATACGTAGAAATATTGGCGATTTCTTCCATCACAGATGAAAATGCCAAAACACACGACGTTCATAATAAACAGTTTTACTTTCACGTTACAAAATGTCGGCTGTCGTCAAGTCACGTGACGAATCAACAGTTACCGAGACCTGGGTCGTAGGCCCACGGCTCCAGAAATGACAAATGAATACTATTTGGAAAGGAACGTAACAAAATTGTCATAGATATTAGTAAACCAAAGGTGTAGAAAAAACTAAAACATTATGAAATCGTAAGAAATTTTAGCGTACTATAAGATCATTCTTGTTTCAATAATTATATAATGGTACGCTAAAACTCAAAATTCAGATCTGAGAGCGAGTGAGAAAAGAAAATATATCAAATATATATACATGATAAGAAGTAGTACTTAGCACGGATAAAATGAGTCAAAGAACAAGTCGTAAACAACAGAAGGATTTACATGAGCATTGGAAATTGAACCAATTTCCCACAAGTTTGGCACAAAATATTCATCAAATAAATATATGCCAAAGATTTCATTAACGATTTCTAAGTGTTCCATTTTCATCCTACATAATTTACATAGAGTGCTACATAAAAGTAGAACAGGAACCCATGCAATTAAACCAAAGTTTTATTTGGATGAAAAGCAAAGCAGGAAAACCAGGTTTCAATCTTTCGTTTCCTTATATATATTGTTGAGAAATACAATATTTCTCACAAATGTATTATACACTCTAAACAAAATGTCACACTGGAATTATGTAAATTACGAAAGGCCTTTAAAGAACCTAAAAGGATGGATACGAACGTCATGTTCAACTGTCCGTTTAACCATTACAAAAAAGATACAAAAATAGTAAACTCAGTTACTTCAAGAATATTGCTAGAGATATGACATACCTGACCTGCGACTACAAGACAGTGCGTTATAGGTTGACTCTCTATTGGACATTAGAATTCAGTGAATAAGTACCAAGGTTGAACAAAAAGTACTTGAAACAACAATTGAACACGGTTCAAAGCCCCAGTTACTGAGGAGCAACAAAACATAAAATTCACATCTAATGTATTCGTACGACCAAAAACAAACATTTTAAGTTCCCAACTTTCCAGTTGCCCAGGTAGTGAAGGAGAGTATCACTTCCGATAATGAACTAGCCAAAAGGTTTTTACTTACTGTCAAGTTAATTAAACGGTGGGACTACAATTAACGCTATTTCAGGCAATTCTTTCTAGGGGCTTATATTAATTTCGAGTTCAAAAAACGTCCTGTGATTTAACGTCTCCTCACCAGTCTTACTGTACGTATCAAACCCATAGTTTTGTCAAGTTCCAACCACAAAGGGATCGGTGTGGTACCGATAGTACTTACACTTACGGAGGGCCCAAAACACGTCTTCAAAATTTCTAAATATTTACCATTGTACTGGCTTGGCTTCGATAGAGAGAATAAAATCCTCTCCAATTTCTTTTCTGCCGGTCATCCACTAATTTGTTAGCTTACGATTTATTTTTGCCCCTTACCGGTTGCACTGGCGCCTTGTGACTCATCTATATGCATTCACCATAGTTTAAAGTGTTTGTGCAATTGCCACGTACATTAATTTCTCTTTCTCTCTCTTACCGATGAACGGCCAAATAGATCGCTTAATGACAGTCAGACAACGATCATTTCGCGATTACTTGTACTATAGATAATTTATAATTAGAGATTGTTCTGAGTTCTTGCGTTTCTAAGGAACCTCACGTTCAGATAAGCTTTCGACAGAACGACTGACTCACATTTTATCCTCAACTGCGACTACAGTTTCTCTGCCGTAATAATTCTAGTCCCAGTCATCGAGAATACACCTTTCATCAATCTACATCAATATTATCTGATAGGCCCGGCGAAGGGTAATGAAAACAACCCAAACTACACAGTATAAAATACTTATTAAGAATACTTTCTGCTATAACTCCTCCAGGAAGTATCTCCTTACACCCAGTACATATGTACCTTATATCCCTAAGTTGTCTAATTTTCGTTTTACTTTTTTCTCCCGAGCTCTCATTTGTAGAATAACACCACTATGAAAATACAAACTGGAAATTTCCAAGAAACTGAAGTCCAAAGCATAAACACCTTCAACAAAAATCTCTGTTACTATGAGTAACACCTATACAAAATACCATATGAAGATTAACAAATCACTAATGCATTGATATACTCTTGTTATTCTTCGTTTTAACCGACTTCAATACACTGAACATGCAGCTGAGTCCCCGAAGACACAGACCGGAAAACACAATCGACTACAGAGTCGTTTAGGATGTGTGCGGTTCTCAAGAGACCGAAATTGAGCAATTAAACAACTCTAAGGCACTATAGTCAATACCACAGGCCTTTCAGCAAGAGTAGAACTTCTCTATTATAAATAATTGTCATAAGACAACTCTTATGTTTTTTGTGGCTGTAATAATCACGACATCCCGCGTCACACAAAACGAGACCTTACAATAGGTAACTGAAAAATAAAACGGCCACTACTTTAATAACTTTAAAAACTTTTTCTGACGATACTCGACTAAAGTAAACACACAAAGTACTTTTATGAAGCCAATAAATCGGTAAAATCATTTCATTGCACCAATTGCTGCCTATGTTTAGCAATCTCCATTTAAATAATTCACTGTGAACATCGACACTTAGTGATTCGCAATATACATAGACAGAGCAACGCATCTACCTCGTCTCGATATTCATGTAAGCCTAGGTAATAATAATGAAAGTGCTATTTAAGGTCAGAAACTTTTAAACAAAATAATTAGATGCATTTATATCTTTGTAAGACACGTCGATTATACATTGAATAAGGCAAATAAGCAATACGGATATACAGAAGTAGTGTAGCTACGCGGAAACGGGCTGATGGCCAACATTAAAACGATTCGTAGGGTGTATGGCTTTGGCAAACCAACTTAACACCAAAAGAAAATGATTTTATTGCTCAAACCAATAAGTGTCAAGAGATTTAAACAGTTGATATACTTTATGAGAGAAAAGAAAGCAAAAAGTAGGAGTTCAGGTGCGACTAAGATTTAGAACCATGTTGCACTACCTGTACATGTACACTATAATATATCTTTGAGTTGTATTTAATACAATGAATATTGTTTAACCATTTCCTTTCTTTGAACTGAGTCTTTTCCTGCTTACACATTCTCTACTCTTCTACTTCCCTTCATTTAACCTCCTTTCTTTTCTACCCTTAAATATATTGTGTTTCCTACTGCATTGGTATTTCTTAGCTTTCTTTGAGTTCTACTCCACCTTCCATTTGTCAATCTAATTTTTTTTCAATAATCTTATTTTTTTAAAAGAGCACTCTCATTCACCCCAAGGCTTGTGGTGAGCTCCAGATTTTCAGTAGTACCTGCACAATTGCCAGTCCTCCACCACATTGATATTAATTAATGAAAAATGATTTCACATCAGAACACACTATAATAACACAGTTTTTGTGAAGTTTCCTGAAACATTCTACCAATGCTAGTCAGATAAAAAATAAATTATAGCTGTACATTTGTAAATGTAATACTTTGGAATAAAATAACACAAACCAAAATATTTAAATTATGTATCTCATATAATCAAAAACTCTTTCAATATTTAGAATTTCGTACAAATACAATGGGGTAATAATAAGGTATTCCTGTTAAACTCTTAACTTTCAACTATTAAAATAAAACATCAATATTCCTTCTATGATGTTAAATAATTCTAAGAATCAGTTGTTTCCTTCATGTAATACACCAATTCAAAAGCCATTCCAAAAAACAGTAAAACCAGAAATCTAATTATTTAATTAACTGATTCAGTAATTAATTAAAAGCACAATTGAAAACTGTAAAAAAGAAACCCACATGAATAAACAAAATTAAAACTTTCTCATGACATCAATTCAAGAACTCTTATTAAATGCTTCTAATTGAAAATTGATGCTGAAATTTCATTTTCAAACCAATTTCAAGTTTGGTCTCATGCTTGCCTATGTGTGTCACTAATAAATGCAGCCAAATCAATTTTTATCTTTTGTGGGAATTAAATTGCTGATATTTTTTCAGTTTTAACTACATTCCAACAATGTGCAGAATTTGTTTTTTCAAATTTCATAAGTAATTCACTTAATGTGTAACTCTAAAAATGGCAAATTAACAATCAAAATAATAGTCACATACCTAAGCAAAATTTTGCAATTGCATCCTTTCATGCAAAAACTGATCAGTCGTTATTCTTTCTAATTGTCCAAATAATTGATTCCTTTTCTATTTTGTATGCCCCAAGGGTTTGCTGCCGATTGATTGAAAGCTAATTCGACACCTACACAATTTAGGTAAACGTATGACGAATTTATATTCAAAAAATACGATTCATGTCGTATTAATTATCATAAATGGTTCTAACGAAGCCGAAAAAACCACAATCGGTTTCGTTGCGACCATAAAAGCCGCTTCCAAGCGTGCTTAACTAATAAATAAATAAATAAAACCGAAGGACACAACCGGGATCACTCGGGACATTCGAAATCCAAAAACGAGGATGTCAATGAACCAATTCGCGCCGTGAATTATTAGGCAAGAAAATAAAGAGAAAACAAAACTCTTCGGGAATAAATCGACTCACCTTCACTAACATTCGTACGACTATTTTTGAAACCAACATTTCACATTTTCAAAAGGCGAAGAGACAGACAGAGCAACGGAGCAAGAGAGGAAAAGAGAAATTTCTATTTTTTTTGTCGACGGCCACGGACCAAAAAGTAACGGTTACGAAAAAGACAGTTCAAGCAGAGGATGGTAAAACGTAAGGGAAGTATCGGCGAGATCACAAGGACCAGAAGCATTCGTCTCGTGGAGTAAACGTCAAAAAAACTCATTTGTCCACCGGTACGATGGAAAATCAATTTATTTTTCCTTTCTTTCGAGTTTGCGAAACACAAATCTTAATAATAATGGGATTTACCTTGATCATCAATCGCACAAATCTCCTGTTTAAAGTGTTCAAAAAATCGAAAATCAAATGCTGTTTTCTCAAAAGCCACACACCACCAATTCGTACGTGAATGTAGACGCGCACATAAATGCGAACACAGAATAAATAAGTTTAAACGTTACAAGAAAAACATTATCGCGAACGCGAGGCAAATTAATTTTCGTTTTTGTTTTAATTTTTTCAACGAGAAAGAGAACCGAAAAGACTCACGGGGCCGAAATGAAACGAAGAAAAACTCGCATGCAACACGTGTGAAGACTGACGACGAGTGGCGAGAGGCTCAACGGATTTTCAGACACTCGCTTGAGTCCGTATGTTGTGAAAATGGCCGACCGCGAAACGAGTCCTGGACGTCGGGTGCCTCACCCGACTCTCCTCTTTCCAGTTTAAATTCCTCATTGAATTGCTTCTCTGTCTGTTTCCGATGTTGCCAGATCAAAATTATTCGTCGCTTCCTGATCTTTATTGGGTTTCGTTTCTTTCTTTTTACCTCCAAATTTAAAATAAAAGCAAGATAGATATGATTGCCTGACATGCTGATATCATGTTATATTCACAAAACGATAAGGAGGTCCGTGGCAGCAGACTACGTGGTCGAAGGTGGGCACCGGCAAACCGATGTCCAATGTCAGAAGCAAGAAATTTTTTTATTGTTTTTTTAACAGTGGAATCATTTTAGGGCTGTATGGATTATTTACTCTTGTAATGTGTGTTCCGTATTGGGTAGTGTTTGTACCAATAATTTCGAGTGGGAACATACTCAAAGGAGTAAAGTTAAACAATAGGCACAGGTATTTATAAAATAATATGAATTCAAAACTTGATCCCTTAATAATTCATGGCTGGGTGAAAATGGGGCATTCAAAATATTGAGAAGACTGGAATACTTGTTGCATTTGTATTATCTATAATACAGAGGTAGATGCGAGGTAGTTTTATTTCAGTTTTTATTTTGGGTTCACAATACGAAGGTTTAAATATCGCCTTATCGCCACTTAAAATAACCGTCATGGATCTCCCATAAGACATATTAGAACTGTGTAAAATATTCTGTAATAAATGATAATTTTCTGTTTTTTATCGAATACATTTTCTAATCTTAAAAAATCTTAGGAGTAGAAAACAAGGAACAAACAAGAGTAGAAACAAAAGGAAACAAGGAAATAGTGTACCATTGCTGCCAATCAACCTTCAGAAGTACCTTCCAATAAACTAACTGACTTTAGGCCCCAACTGCTGGGTCATTTTACGAATCTGTATAATCCTGCACCACTTTTATTAAATGTTACAACGGAAATGCTCTAATGCCTGCATTATTTCTAAACAAAGACTTACATGCCTACAGATTGTCAATCTGATTTCCTCTATCTGTCATATTACGCTATTTATCGAGGAAAGGAAATGAATCCGTGACAGTTTATCGGACAGATTAACTCAAAATGGTGTGAACGGCGTAAGACTATCGAACTATCAAATTCCATGGTTCATTCAAGTAATCGAAATGGACATGTTTGATAACAACCTAAGCAAAATTCAGAAAAAAAATATTAAAACAAATAGAATTAGCCGTAACGAAAGGACTGGATGAATGATGAAGAATAAGGTCTGATTACTTCGGGAGCGAAATAAAGTTGAGTGGTACTAACTAGTAAGGCACTGAGAAATTTTTAAGGCTAAAACCAAAAAAAGAAAAGCGGAAAATGTTGTTACTCTACTTGTATTACGGAAATATAACGTAAGACATGATTAAAATATAAGGCACTTATAAGGTGATGCAATGGCACGGTAGTTAACATTATTCAGTACAAGAATCGTAAGAAACAAATGCGAAAATCACTACTTTAAATAAGTAAAAATGTGCAGGTACTCACGTCATGGAGAAAACCAAGTATTGGGTTTGTTAGTTGCGACTTAGCAAAATCATTGAATGTTTTTGTTGAACCACGATATTTTGAACCATTCTTTTTATAAAAAAAAATTTACATGAATTCAACTGGTCCAACATGTCCCTTCATAAGGCTCAGCAGGGAACTAACAGTTGAGGGAAGTAGGAGGAAAGGAAATTCTGCACAAATAGCAAATACCAAATCGTTCAATTCTTGCTATTGCAGCACTATCTTTCTATTACTGCACGGTACCTTCGAGCGTGAGCACAACTACGTTACTATGAATTAGTTAAAGTTGCTTTTAAAGCAGATAGTTGAACCGTGTCCCTGGTTCCTTCTTAATTTTATTCCTCCGACTGCATTTATCGAACGTCATAATATGTCATAATGAAACGTCATATAAGTTATAATGAATTGTATGGAATAATAAAATTATTTCTGAAGAGTACCTCTTATATTATTTTTAATAAAAGTATGTAGTCAGAAATAAATATTGAGAAGCACAACGGTTTTTTATGTCACAACATGAAAGTGGTAACTAAAGTTGATGTTTACAATTCCATACAAGTTTCAATAAGATGTTTTCTGCATGAAAGCACAGCTATGAAATAAATAGAAATGAGTTGTGGAGCGTGAAGAGAAGTCATTAGATGTAAAAATACTATGAAGAAATAAGTAAAAGCTAAGAAAGGACACGGCGAAATTGAATATACAGAAAGAGACGAAGTACACACTAGAAGAACCCAAACCATAGTGTGCTGTTTTTAGATTTAAACGCCCCGATATTACAATATAAATGTCATTAATAAATAAAAGTTCACTAGAGCTCATATTACATAATAATAAAAAATTTGTTTAGTAAATTCTTGAAGAGATATTTACAATAAAACTACATTACTTTCATACATTACATGGTATACTTTTTTATGGAATTGCAAACATAATTTGTTGGTAGAGGATTTTCAGTAATAAATTGCTTTAACATGCTTTAAATTACTTTAAATGAATTAAAAATTTGTGAAGCTCTCGTAGAAAAACACACCTGAAGTAGTAATGTTTTCTTGAATCATTATTGGACATTGCGATTCGAATTTTGGATAGTAAAAAAGTAATGAATGGGTTTCTGCTCTAAAGGTTTCAATTGTAGGTTCCCGTCGAATGAATGTCTCAGTAAACAATCTGTTTTTATTTCTTCTTGGCCGTAACCATGCGTGTGATCTGTTGAGTCTACGTCTATGCTCCAACATTCGATACCTGCTTAATTCTATCTCAGCTTTACTTCTGATGGCGTGGACTCATTTTACTTTCGCTCCGGTTTACAGGTCGGCTACTGCGCTTCGACCTTGAAATGATTGATCGTTGGCCTAACAATATCGATTTGGCTTTTTCCATGCGGCACAAGGTTAGCAGTGACATTATCATTGCTGGGAAACAGATATTATCTTTTGTCCGTAGACGTCGTAGTGAAACACGTTTAGAGTAGCTTAAAAAGGAATACTTTCATTCATCAACCTATTTTCATTCGATGTGTTAGCAATATCTAGCCATGACTAATGGATCTCCTATTAAAGAAAACATATCGTGTCAAGAACGCATGGCACTTGCTGGTACTTTGAGCCACGGTCGCTATAACTTCCTCAACGTATTCTCACATATTTCAGGTGTCTCGCTGATAACCGATGATATGCTTTCCTTGCTTACCGTCAGAGAGCTACATTGAAACTACCCGTAAAAAAAACTGGTTTTTTCATACTCTTTTGTGATACCTTTGGAGTTACTAATTAAACTTCTTAACTCTTGCTGTTTGGCATATTCCTCCCAACGTTGCCCCTTTCACTTTGTACAATTGTTCTTTGCAGATGTTGTACTCAATCAAATTATTAATAGTCTTATACTAATGTTGGTAAATTATATTTGTCTCTCATTTCACATTTAATTTCCTGTTCTAAGGTATTCTTTTTTCATCCCGAGAGATGAATGGAGCAGGGCCATTCGAGTTTGATTATTCAGAATAAATTTTCGGATTCTCAGTTAGCGTATCAAAATCAAGGTTAATTCTAATTGCAACTTGTCCAACCGTTGGAAACTTCATGCGGACGTAACTTTCAAAAACAACCATTTCCGGTTTAGTGTCATTTATAATTTCATTTTTACAACGGATTCGTGCTTTACTTTGGCCACCGTTAATTTACATACATTTTGCCACATTTTATTTCATGCACCCAAGGATAATGTTGGTACTTTAGATTACGTCATTGGCAACAAGCATGTTTCTTAACTAAAAATGCGACAAAATTTCCAAAAAACGGTAGCCCAGGAAAAAATGGACTTCGGATTTTACTCTAATTTTTGTCTTTCTAATAGTTTGGGGCCATCGTTAGGTATCTCAGCATGCGGTCTTCCCTGTTTTGCGAGTCTTATCCTTTTCACTATTAAAGCCGTAACTATTCTCTTGGCTTTTACTTACTTTTAGAATTGTTTTATTTTTACTTAGCCAGAATCAAAAATATTTATGATTCTATTAATCACCATTTGATCTGACGACAGGACAATAGAACAATAGAACAGCGTACTCTTAAGAGGCAAAACAACCTAAAATCCCGTAAAAGGATCCCGTAGTATCGGCTTTGAAAGTCAGTTATTTGTGAAAAATTCCTTCAAAGGGCTTTAAGAGTAAAAAAATACAAGAACAATCAGTGGTATAATAAGCAGTATAAACATTCGTTTTGATGACAAAAATGGTTTTACATGACAACCAGATATAACGGAAAAGAAGGAAACATTTTCACAGATGAGCTCAGATAGTAGAATATTTTAAAATGTTATGAGAGTTTTTTACTAAATCAATATGTTTACTGAATAACAAAACACACTTTGATGTAATCGAGGCACGTAAAATGGCGTTACTCCTTCAAACTGGAGGGTAGGCTTTCACATTTGAATTTTTTAATCTGGAAGAATTTATCTTGCTTAGATTTATTAATATTCTTGCACGTCTCATTTAATGGTGGTTGATCACCACTGACTTGTATGCACTCTAGAAGTTAGCGCAATCACAATGTCAATGTCACTTGACAGTTCATGTGTTCTTTTTTTCGGTATCGGAGAAACCAGAAACAAATGAAAGGATCCTTTGAGCTACATTTCCGAGTGCCTCTAGAATGTCATTAAAAGTAATGAATGAATAAAATTTAATTGTTTTAAGGATGTTTGCCATTAATTTTGGCTTATCTTTCTACGAAGGACATGCTTGAATTCTTTTTCATTCCCTTTCTTTCTCCCATACTCGTGCTCCCATCTACTTCTTTCACTACCAACTTCCATTTTCATTATACTCTTAGTTCACTTCGTTTTCAATTTTTTATGAGTTTTGCAGAAGCACACAGGAATGCATGAAAAAATTGGTGGAATAAGATGGAAAGGAAAATATTCCAAAGTGTACCATCAGGAAACATTTGAAATTCTCTTTTTAAGAAGTGCACTTTGGCAGAATTGTGTTGAATAGATTTTAATCATTTAAGAAATATGTTTATGATAATTTTGTCTTTGAATACGAGCAATTTACCTTGACATTTTTAATTACATAAATAAATAAATAAAAAAATAAAAATTTATGAATTTATAATCATTCGGTCAAATTAGAGCCGAGATCCACCATTGTAATTTTTAAGTTCATACTCTTTGAAAGTCTCAGAATTTTCAATTTGGAAACGCCCCAAATCAGAGCCACATTGTTCGTAAGTGTTAACGGTGAAACAAAGCGAGTATAATAATTCATTAAGGCTATCTGAATCTGAATTCTTATTTGTGTTTTTGACAAATAACAGACGACATTAACAGTCTGCGCTCATAGGAAAGTACTATTTCAAGTTTATGTTGCCCTTGCATGAAATTCCCATGAACAATTTCAAATGATTGCGTTGGTATTCGTAGACGTGGTTGTGGTACTTAACTTGTGTAATATTTCTCATTTCTATGAGACCGACTGTTTTCCATTTCAAATTTACAATGGGCGGATGAAGCGGAGAGGCGAAACGAGCGCGGCCGCCTCAAGGGGAACGCGAAACGTATCCGGGAGAATCATAACATGGAGGCGATTTCGTATGCAACGACCCGTTCCGTACAATCTTCTTAAAATTCACGTGACGACGAAACGTGGCTTCCACCGGTTCTCGACGTCGAAGTCGGAATTCTCTGACACGTCCTAACTTTTATCATTTTCTGATCCAACGGCGCGCGTTAAGGCGGTCCGGCTAGCCTAGAGAAACCCGCATTTTTCAACCGGACGCCCCCCACGCTTGTGGAAAATTGAAATATTTGTTATCATCATATTCTCGTGCCATTTTATTTATTCGTTCCAGCCCATCGGACTTATTTTCTATTCTATTGGAACCTCTCACCATATTTCTCATTCCTCTTTTATCATTATTAATTAGTTTTCCCTTTTTTATTCCTTACTTCTTCCCTTACTTTCTTTAAGTTCTCGGTCTTTTTGTGGTAGGAGTAAGGCAGCTGCTAAATGTCTGTGCTTTCGGGTGCCTCCTTTATTTCAGTTCTCTTGTAGTAACTTTTTTACTTGCAATACGCAATTTACAATTTTACTTCTTTAATATGTTCGTTATCTTCTTTCAATACTTTTCCTCTTGTTTGTCTCATTTTTGTTTCGTTTCTTCGGTTTTAATTCTTTCATTCTACGTTTTACCTCTTTCAACGCCATCAGTTTGCTGTTCTATAACGTTGTTCTGCATGTATACATGTGTAAATTTCATCGAGCGAATTTCTCGACATTTAACGACATTTAACACTCCTCCCACCCGGGCGTGGTGTAACAAACTACCCCCCCCCCCATCAGTAACAATCAAAATAAGTAGCTTGAAACAAAATCAAAAACTCACACTTTTGAAGCTGTTGAAATCGAATATTTCTTTCTTTTACTCATGGGCACAAGATTGTTTTTATGATTTTAGAAGGCACATGTTGGAAAATAATTAATTAATCAACAGCAAGACTCTTCTTACCCTCCACAATATTGTACATGACAAGATAAGGGATGAAAAAAAACGTAAAAAGCATATTTGTGGGTTTTGGGAAAAAGATGTGGGAATGTGAGAGTGAAATGAAATGAAAGGGATAACATGGACGAAAAAATACAATACAACGATTCGAACACGAAGTTAAAATGCCAGGATGTTAAACACGCCCAAGAAGGAACCACAAAATTTCAAGTGGTCCTGTGACGAGACAAAGAGAGGCGCGGCAACTCCTGTTGAATGGCCCCTCCTAATAAAAAACCCAACTGGGTAGCAATCAACTTTCATGGCGTTGAGGAATTCTCTCAGCCAAAATACTGGGTTCAGGTGTACCGGATCACTAATATGTGAACCACTAAATGGCAAGTTTTGGGAAACTCAGGCACAATTTCAACCAGAATCAAATTTAGTTTTATTTAATTCTGCAGAAAACAGCTTCCATCAACTTTTTTGTAATGAGAATTTTTTGATGGAATGGTCTGTTTGTTCTAAGTTCAATTAGTTTGCCGACCATTTGAGACGCATCTTCTTTTAAATGATAATTTGTATTCTTCATTTCCGTTACGGTTAAGCACTTGATATTCTACTTTCTACGAAAATTCTACAAAGAAAATATGAGTTCAATTAATCGTCGCCACCGTCAATTAGTCACCGGTACACCCATTGAGTAGTCTTGAAAACATTCCCGGCTCCGCTGCTCCACCATGCCGCCGTTTGGACCATTTGAGGACTACAATTTGTAATGAGAAAACTTTCCATAAGCAAAGCATTGGATTTTAAACCACCTTACGGGATAACCTTCAACCGAAAGAAAGGCACAATGTCGAATGACCACCCGAAAGATAAACCTAGGCGTAAATATTTACACGTGCTCGTTGATTTTCAATGAACGGAAAGACGTAACTGCTGGGTAAAATTTAAAAACATTCGTAAGGTAAACATCGGAGAGGAGTCTACGTGTTAGACAGGTCGCTTACTAACACTGAAACCTCTTGTCTTTTATCATTTTCGGGTAAGTCGTGGCCAAAAGAGTTCCTCTAATGTCAGGCGAAGAAAGGCCACATTGACGAGGACGACACCGGTGACCCCTCCGTAAGTGCTCCCCCACCTCTCACCCGTTCACTTCAACCTCGGAATGTGTTAGCGGCCTCTTTCTCTACCCCCCCCCCATTCCCTTGCCTCCCCTCCCCTCCTAGCAATCCATGGGTTTCCGTTGTGATCACAAATACTCTCTCTATCCTTCCTTCTTTTACGGTGGTGCGGTTTGCCTGAAGATAGTAGGCAAATATCTATTTTTATCATTTTTTGTGAGCTGAAAACAACGTTTTTTCGACGTTCTTACAAATTTTTTAAGTGTTGAAGCACTCTTTTTGTCGGTTCACCGTTTTACATAAAGTTTTAGGAGTGCAAGTTTAGTTGTCCCCGGCTAAGGGTTTTAGAGTTTAATTCGTTTCTTATTTTGCGGACGTAAGAGCTTGTTTGATCTTTCATGTAGTCACCTCTTTTTTTATTATACTGGTCGCAGCATCTGGGTCGCAGACCTTTCAATGTTTTTCTTAATATATCTACAGTACTATGTTCTAATTCAAGTCGCTCATTTTTATACTCCCCGACATGTTAATAAGTGCTTCACTAATACCATGTCTACTCTTTTGTGTAAAATACGTTACAAAATAATTTTCTTCAGGGTTATTTGTCGCCTAATTGTTTCCTACCAATATCAAATATCCGGGACTATATTCTGTGATAATCCTTTATAGATTTTTTCTTAAAAGACTAAATGGTTTTATACTTCGAAGGGATGGATTACCCAAACATATTACACGAATCGGCTAATTTCCCACTCTGACACGAGTATTACTTCCGGTGTCCAACTTCAAGAAATGTATTCAGGTACCTTTGGTGCCTTTTACTGAACCTACATTGAGTACGAGATGTCGAGTACGAGTACCTTGTTAGTATTCTAATTGAAAAACAACTCACGATAACAGATTAAAAGAGGGAATACGAAAATGTAGATCCCTCGGTTCAGTTATGAAATTCAAAATTCTTTCACATTTAACTTTTAAATGAGACATAATCGCGTGAATTAATATTTGTTCCCGGCCATTTTTTCTGAGCTTCTGTTCATTCGTCTGTATCCAATAACATATGGACCGACAATTACTTTCGACTTTCTGGTTGCCCGAACAGTTTTGAATCTCCGCCGGTGCCAAATCACACTGCGAATAAGAATTGTCATAAAACAATGGCGTCTGCATTGTAATATAAAACGAGGAAAGAGACAGAGAATATAAATGTTAACACGAACACAATTCGAAAAGTCAAGGACGCCATTTCAGAGTCGGTCGGGCAAGAACGACAACAATCGACCGACCGGCCCGAACGATCGTCTAAATGCGAGAATAGCATATTCGACAAGTTTAACCTCCGTCGTATGATGTGATCCTGATCAAAGCGCTCGCTTTTCTGCAGCCATGTGTGACCGTCGTTTTCTACGTCGTCTCACGTGGTTTCATCGGGACCAATCAAAACCGTCCAATATTCGCCGGTCACGTGTTTCTGTAGACACTGTTGTCGCGTTACGGCCTACTTTGTCTCATTAGTTTCACAAGGGCTTAAACGGCAGTAGATGTGATTCAGGGTAACTGCGAAGTCAATCTCAATTTCAGGTTTACAAGTTTTTCAGGTTTGATTTTTAATTTGCATTGGTCCACGCTCCGTCTATCTTACTCGTCTAGATTTGTTTCTTCTTATATTTTTTGGTCACGTTCCTACCGTTTCGCGTTGCAGTATGTTTTGTTTTCTTCTTGTTATCGTCTCGGTCCATTTGCCCGTTCTTATGGCTCTTACTTCGACCGAATTCCTCCGATTTCCCATTGGTACCTGATTCATTACATCTGCTCCGAATTTTCAGAAATTTTCTAAAATTCTCCGAATTTTACAAACGCTATTTGTGTTTCATTTCATATCTTATTAATTGTAAATAAATTATTCTCTTGTTCCCTCTCTGTATTTATGAATTAAATTATAATTTATATGCTCCCTTTGTTGCAGACAATAACACTACTTGAAGTCCAGTTCTTTCCTAACTTACCTATTCTTATGTCTAATCTTGTGCACTTCTACAAGAAGATATCTCTATTTCTTGTGTATGTTTTATTCATGCAACGAATATTCTCATCTCAAAAATCTCAACGAGAACCAAGCTATTTGTGAAGTCATTTTTTAAACTCGTTGATTTTGTTTACCACTCGATGGACCTTTCTGTATGACCGTACATCAAAATTGACCATTTTGACCACCATAATCTGACATGCGGAACTTGCATTTTATTATAAAATGTCTATGGTGTTATGAAGAACATTAATCCTATTCTCTCAATTCTTTGCGTCTATCTTCTAATACAATTTTGTTAGTTAAAATAACATAGTTTTGTCCCCCCGAAGTTTAATGTTTCAAGAATGATACAGAGTGTAGGAAAGGAAAGGTAAAGTGTGCACTCATTCCTTGTGATTAGTTGGTATTTATTATTTTTGCTATTTATTAAAAGGTTTGAACATTTTTTAAGGGACGGTTTACCAAAGGAATGGAATGGCGAACTGAAAGAAAAGGTGGCGTCGAAGGGGAAAGCCTTTTTCAGTGCTAGAAGTAAAAGAGAGAGGGATAGTCAAATAAAATTACAAAGTCCCGAGGGAGGAAGCGAGATGGGGAGATGGGGCGCGCTTGGGGGTGAATTGACGGAAGTTGCGCGAGGGAGGGTAAAATAAGAGCAAAAACTCAAAGCTTTTCACCGCGACCTTCTTCACCTCATGTTCTTCTACTCAGGGAGTACCTATAAGATGAAACATATGGGAATTTTTCCCGTCTACGTCACACACACGCGACACACACACACATACACTTAAAGCTCACCGTGGAGTTGAAAGTAGACGAGGGGCACAGGTGAAAGGAAGCAGTGGTGAGAGGAGCAGAAGGAAAACACCTACTGCCGGGAAACTAGGGGTTGGCAGAGGAATGCATTCGGGGGTAATGAAATAGTGGTGGGAAAAAAATAAAGAATTCTTTTAGCATAATTTAGGCCGATTTTAACGGCGTTTTAATTTCGGTTTTTGCAGCTTTTGGTGTTTGGTGTTATTTTCTGCATTGTGTTGTAGTTTTGCCAGTGTAGTCCTACGCCTTAATTTGAAAAATTTGCAAGGAATAGAGTGAAAACAATCACAAATGTTCCCCTTTTCGGGATTTCCGTAGCTGTGATAGTCGGATAACAAGGGCATATCTTTATATCTTGGTACAGTGACGTCACTTCACATATGAACACATATGGGGATCCTCTTCCTCTTCCCTTATGTACCCTTCACCCATACCGCCGGCAAGACGCGCGTTACATGAGCACGGCAACTGTTGCACTGAAAATTCACATAAAACTAACTTCTAAATTACATCATCCAAACATATTTTCAAAATTTTATTTTATTCATTGTTCTGATTGACATAATGAGTGTCAACTGACACGACTGGTGATATTCACGATTGAGATTTTGCAAATTCACTCGAGAAATGGCAAAAAGAAAGGTTTTCCATCAGTTCAACTCTTGCATGCAATTTTGTTGTGAATATGTCTCGTGAGAATGTCGCCGAACTCACGAAAGAGCTCTACTTTCTAACTTTTCTCATTGCCTGTTCTAACGTGCGAGTGTTTGACGTTCGCTAGAGTGAAAGTGACGTAAGACTGACAGCTTTCTTACAGTTGCCCCCTCTTCGTTCGTCCACCATCGACGCCCCGTACCCTGATTTGTTTTCCCTCAAAATACAAACAATTCTCTTTTCCTCCTGCCTCCCGCTCTTCGCCACGCAACCAGATCGGTGTTTTATCTCTCTCTATTCCTGTCAAAATTGTATACTTCTCTCTCTTTTGCACCCATGAGGAATATACGTTTACTTAATCGCATTGAATTCCAAACGGGCTTTCAATTGAGCTATTACATTTTTTAAAACCAAAACGCTCGCGCTTCTAAAATAGACTAGCACCTTTTATTTTGCACTTGTTTTGGTCAATTGTTAATCACATTTACCTAATACTAAAAATTATTCTGTGACGTGAAAGCCACAAATTGAAATCGTAACGGAATGGAATGGCGAACTGAAAGAAAAGGTGGCGTCTAAGGGGAAAGCCTTTTTCAAGCTTCAAAGCATTTACAATAAAATTTGCAGATTGAAAAGGTGCAGAAAGATTAATTTGATTAGTATTTTTATTGAAGTACTCGATTCGGATTCGATTGTAATTTATATATTTTCAAGCATTTCAAAAAGAACACAATTATTTATGTTACTCCTGAGACGGCACCAGTTGCGATCTTTTCAGAAGAAGAAATTTGGCCGTGTCTGTGTGTACATGTGTCTGTTCGTGCATGAAATCCCGTGAAGAGAGGATATGAACCTCTATGACAGTATTATAGCCTATTCGGAAACGTTTTTGTTTGTGTACGTCGCGCATAGAGAGGCCACGGCGTCACCTTAAAACGCCGACAAGACCAAATCAAGAAGGAAGTGACTCGTTCGGCCGAGAAGGGCACAACGGTAACGGTCGGTCCGGGGGAGATGCGACCTTGTCAGAATACAAACGGGGGCCCATCGGGCATGGGCCCCATGCGCACTTTATAACTCCTACTTTGCGCCTGCTTGTTGTCCCTCCCCCACCTGACAGACGGGAGTCCCCAAAAAACGCGCGGGCATCCCCCGTCGGCGTGTTTCCACGTGTGACTGAAACCGAAATTCCATCTGCGCTCAAAAATTGATTCACTAGTCAGAACCACAAGTATTTGATTGCAGAACCAACCATAAAGAGGTCTCAAAAGTTATATTCCAGAAAAGGTCCACGAATTTTGACCTGTGCGTGAGTGTCTCGGGGGGCAACACGTGTTCCTGGACTGAACAATGCGCTAAACAAGGAGCATGCATAGATTGAAGCAAGTTACATCTGAATGGAGAGAGTCTTAAACTTCATATGGAATGACTTGGGAAAAGACTTGTGGACACAGAAACGAATACCTAAAGACAAGAGAGAAATTCAAGACAACCAAGTACCACTGTTAAAGAAATACCCCCTCTGGTTGTGTCTCCTCCAGTCCAGGTTTCCTTCAGTCAGGTCACATGCACCTACACCTGTTGGCCTCTTTAAATCAGGTGGATGTTCTTACAGCCTAGAGATTCTTCTGCTTTTTATGTAATGCTGTTTCTCGTTATAATGCCACCGTCTGGTCGTTTTCATCGAGATGGTAGAAATACCTCTTCGGGGGGCATCGTTACCTGACACAAGATGTAAGAAAAGTGGAGTGTTCGCGCAGATCATGCGCACGCAGACACAACACATGAACATGTCAGGACAGAATGAGAGACGATGTCGAATGACACAGAAGCTCGCGGGGAGCTGCATTTTTTGTCAAAGCATCAGAAACGCGATTGAGACTTCATTCAAAGGCTGCACACAGCTTTCCAAAGAAATGACCAACCCAAAGATCAACTTCTGAACTGTGAAATATTAGAAGCATGAAACATGTGCATCCTGCAGAGGTGCACAACTTAGGTAAACGCGTGAGAGAAAGCTAGCAGCGGGGCACTGCTACTCATCCTTCACATCGTCTATTTGACGTTTTTGAAATCAATTTTGCTGTCAGAACGAACCTGCCTTTTAGTCCTTTAATGTAGTCCTTTGCAATAGGGTTTTCGTTATGAACATTCTTCAATACCAAGAAGGAAGGGATGACAGAAAAGAAGCTGGATTACAGGAGAAATGAGCGGTATCGTGAATGTTAGAACTTTCAATTATCAGTGGTGTCACTTAGATTTATGTTAGGACACGGGGACAGAAAATAAAGTTCTTCAAAAATATATTATGCTGTCAGTAAAAGAAGACGGGGTGTGTCAAGTTTGTGTGATTCAATCAACCTTACCGAGTCGTCAGCCTACAGAAAGTTAAAATTAAAATTTAGAAAACACAAGGAGCGGAGTAAAACTACCTCTTGTTTCCTTTTGTTTAAATGACAACGTCCTACCTAAAATGGCCGACATTGAGACATTGGGGGTGGATTTTTGGTCCGTCGTCGAGGGTGTAAAAAATGACGAGTGACGAAACCTCTTTTTCATTTTAATTCTCTGATCGTACAAATGCGGCGATGACGTCACGTAACAGCTTTTTGAACACTCTGTCTCTCTCTTGTTTGTCTTTTTAATGCCTTTATGCCTTTCTTCTCTCCCTTTATGGCAATTTTTACATTCTCTTTTTTCCTTTACGTTCATTCTCTCAGTGTCGTCTACTTTCTTCTTTTTATTTTACTAATATTTAAATCTGTTTTCGCAGTACTTTTCTTGTTAATTTAACATGTAAACTACACTTTCTACGTCTCTCTCTCTCTCTCTCTCTCTCTGTGTCTGTATTATATTCCGACCTGTTTTTGGTTCCATCTAATGAATACTGCAGGATTGTGTCAACAGGGCTGTGACCAACATTTAGTTTTAAAATGTGAAAGAAAATAAAACATGAATTAAAACGAAATAAATAATTAAAAAGGAAGATAAAAAGATGAAGACACTTCGCAAGAATGAAAGTGAAAGTTTGAACCAGACGGAGAGACTTCGTTTGCGAAAACTATGAGGAGAACGGGAGAGTAACAGGATAGGGGGAGAGAAAGAAGGAAAGGGGTACATTTGTGTTGAAGCGTATTGCGCCTGTGCTTAACTTTCGATCGCTCATACAACCCCCGACAGAATTTCCATTCTTCCCCGCTCGCCGTACCAGGTGCAGAAGTAACTCCGCCTTTAAATATTATGTACATAATAAATAATAAGTCGAAAGGGCGAGGGCGAGACAGTTGCTTTATTTACTTTAAAAATAAATAATAATATGTAAAATAAATTGAGTTGGGTCTTGCTGCTGTCGATGAATCGTGAACTTTACAACCGGGGAGTATCCCCTCTGCATCACCCTTAGAAAATAATATTATTTATTTATTTTATTAAGTAATAATAATAATAAGTATGTAAGTATCCGACCGGCTGTTGGTCTCTCCCCCCTATTCTTTTCATATTTTTTTATTTTTTTAAGAAACGAGGAATTAAATTCATTATTAATTTTATTAGCTCGGTATAAATTTTAGGAGATTTCCTTGCGAAATTTTTTCCTCTACTTACGTTTCCCTCTCACGCTCTCTCTCTCTCTCTCTCTTTCTTTGTCTTTCCCTCGCTTTTGCCTCTATTCTTCGTAGTTTTTGTGCTCCTCTCTCTCTCTCTCTCTACTCCTGTCAGCGAATCTACCGATTGTCTGCTGCCCCTCCCCATTCATTCCCTGTATGCTCCCTTCTTCTCTCTCCCTCTTTTTGACGGTGCCATTTATTCTTTCCTTTTCTCTTGAAGAGAACTTACATTTTCTGGATCTTCTTACCGATCTGATGTCATCACCAGGAGTTAGAGCCCTGTTTAACAGGTGCTTCTGGCCTAACCGTTAAAGAGGCTATGCGCTAGAAGCAATAAGGTAAAAATGCAAAGCAACTTCGAAATGGAAAGAAATGATTTTTAGTTAAATGATGGTGGAGACGCGGAGCAATGAGAGGTCTGCTTCCGACAAATGGCGACAACAACGTCGCAGTCGTATGACCTCGTCAATTCCTGGGATCCTGATAATCTGTCAGATCAAATGTTATGAAAACAGGAGTGACAGAGACAGAAAAGAAGTGCAGAAAATTTTCTTCCCTCGAAATTTATGTGAGTTTATGTGAAATTTTTCTGTCTTGCAAGTGTGACGAAAAGTTTTCGAAACTGAATCCGAATCTGAATGAAAATCTGAACACAAGTTTTACACATGAGCAAAACTACAATTCATATTTATAATAAAAAGGAGTAAGCAGATGTGATGTGAGGACTAAAAAATAAAAAAAATATTTTTGTAAGAGGACATGGCTAAGGCGTAAAGTTGATGTAGTCTACACAATTTTACAAAACTAATAGAGGAATTCGTGGGAATTCAATAATAGTTTTAATAAAACAAAAATATGTTTTAGTGCATGGTTCCGTCCCGGGCTGCCTCACCGGCGATCGGGTGAACATGAGAAAGGACTTGAAAAGGACCAACAGCAGCTAGGTATCTACCTATAGCGAAGGAGGGGTACACCCCAGGTCCATGCCAAGACTCATACAGCCTACTTCCCTTTCTTTCTCTCGATTATTCATTCCAAGAGGGAATGCACGCCATAGAGGCAGAGTGAGAGAGAGAGAATCACAGAGTGAGAGAATTAGGGAGAGGGAATGAGTGAAGGGGAAAGAGGGGCAAAGGAGCGCAAGCGGCAAGCCAGAAATTCTCGGAATTCTTGGAAATCTTACTTTAATTCCATTCCACTAGAAGGGAAGTTTAAATTTAACCTCACCACATTGCTTAGCTTATCGTTTCCCGCAGTCTTATTCGGATAAAGCCAACAGATACTTTTCACTCACTCGTAATTTTTTGAGTATTCTCTATATCAAGGGGACATGAAATGTAGGAGGTGAGTCGCAGCCGTCGCATTCGTCTCTATGTTTTCAAGTTAGACTGAACTTAACGTTTTCGCTTCTGACATTTTGTTTCCTTTTCGTTTTACCGTACTCAAAGCATTGCCTTTATGTTTTGTTTGGATTAAAAATATAAGTCTGCTACATGTTAACTTTATTGTTAACTTAGTTGAAAGCAATTGGCACCACGAAGATGTAGGGATGATATTCAATAATAAAATGTAATTCGCATAAAAAACAGCAAATAGAAATAATAGTACGCGAGCATATAAAGAACAGTACGTACGATATTACTAAAAATTACCAGTTATTATTTGCATAATAATTAACTAATTCTGACTGTAATTTTAAAACCAACTATTTGTGTTATATTGGGTGAAATTTAAATAGACATTTTGCAGCATCTAGTTTACCAATCGTATTATTTACTATTTTCTTAATATTTGCCTCTTTTTTTTTGCTTTAGGTTCCGTTAACCTGAAGAGGTAGAGAAATTATTTTCGAATTGGCCTTAAAGAGATAAAATTATTTTTCAATATTCTCGAGGCGAAGAGATTTCTACATGTGAATATAATTTTTGCAATTACTTTGGCTATGTTTGTCAGATTTTGTTTGGAATATTGATTTTATAAAAGTTCGTTGATTGGCGACGAATGAATCACGTTAAAAATGTTCGGGGCGAATGCAAAGGTTGGGAGCCCGCGCGCAGTTCTCTTCACTTGACGGGGGAACGTCAGGGAGGGACAAATGGTGACGAGAGGGGATGTATCACGTGGATTCACGTGAATGATATGTGACGTCATCAACCTCTAGCCATGACCACGACCTCGCCGTATCTCTGCCTTCAGTATCAGGCAAACATGCGATGAGCGAGGTTCCTCTCATTGCCATGGGTTTCACGCTCCTCGACTGCGGTGACGACGACGTTGTCATTGATTCGTATTTATTGACTATCGTTTACGTTTGTTTAATATAAGCGAAATTTATCTCGTGTCTAATTGTGCTTTGCTACCGCTCCAACCAAACGGACATGTTGTTGACGTGGTTTCAACGAAATTACTATTTTATTACCAAAATTATTAAGTTGACCACCCGTATAATAAAATAGGATTAAGGTAAAACCACCAATCACATTATTGTGTAGTTTCGTTGTACAATATCGTTATATATATACATCGTTCGGTAACTCAGTAGAAAATCCTTTTTCGGGTCAAATAAATTAATACCAGAAAACTATATAATTGAAACTTTGTTCTTATATTTATATGTCTGTATATTTTGTATTTTGAGGTGTTGTTTTTAGGAAATACATTTATTACGACATTATTTGAAAATACAAGATTTAAAGAATTTTATTATCTTCGTTCATTAAATGAAGGGAATAAAATCGACATTTATGAAGGCATCCGTAAAATAATTAAAGAATGTTTACTTATGAATTTAATAATTGAATGAAGTTTCAACGTCTTAAACTCTTTTAAAATTTCCCTTTATTTTTAAGATTTCCAAAAGTCTGAAACTAACTGCGGGTTAATATGTTTTTTTAATAATCTTTCTGAATTATTTTTCAGTCCATCGTTGTTTATGTTGTCTTATTGTTAGTAGTAAGTTTGTTTTTAATATTCGTATGTGGTCCATAAAATTTTCTACTTTTTACAGGAAGTAGGTAATGAATGAGTAATAAAGTTTAATTTTTATGGACATGAAATAGTGCGAAAGCACGTCCTACTTAGATGATACGATCAGTCTGATGGTAATGAAATATCCTTTCACAATTGCCAATCAAGCCAAACAGTTGGTTGTCCAGGAGGCCATAATCGTCTATTGCCACGACGTTCTTTCACTGGGATCCCGTATCTCGATGGCTATCGTTTTTTAACGTTTCTCATGTTTCTATTTTCAAAATTGGTTGTGTGCTTTTTAATTTTCCATGCTAATTTCATTAATTTTGAGTAGTAGACACTTGCAAAAAAAGGAATAGTTACAAATTAAGTTCCGGAAATGGAGACCATGAACCCTTCTGAACTACCTGCAACTCTATCGATTCTTCCCGGATACCCGAATGTTTTCCTCACACAACGTCTCTGGATTTTCGTCTTGTGTCAGCTCTTTGTCTGTGTCACGTCTAGTGCTTGGCTTTCTTACTATCTCACGAACAAACTGTACGGTTTGGGCAGCATGTCGTGGAAAAAGGCGGTCGAGTTAATGGGGCCTATCAGTAGACGACTAAACAACTTGGAAAAGGAGAGAGCCGTCTGGAACTGCTACATGGAATGGATCGAAGACTACTGTTCCGTCTACTATGGTCTGCTCAACTACCTGAACGTTGCTGCTTCGGACCTAGACAAGATTTGCAACGAAGACATCTGTAATTTCAAGGACCTAGCGTCAGATGTTCCGGATGAGTCTGAGGCACGAAAAGAGAACGACGGTCAGTTTGAGGAGGAAGTACCCTGCGAGTCTGATTGGGATAAGATGGGTGAAAATATTGACCCTATAGCACCAACAAATTTTGACAAAATATTAACGAATATGAAACTCGCTCGTTTGGAGAACCCCTGTGACGGATGTGACATTGATTCCAAAGGATTCGAATCTCTGAGTGGAACATCTTGGGGTCTGAACTCAACGATAGAAGACTTGGATTCATTGAAAGGAACAGTTGAAGAGGCTGAAACTTCTGAGGTGAGTCCCTAAGTACCAGTTCGGGTGCCAGACATACGAACTTTGGAAATCCAATCTGTGCTTGGGTTTCCACAAATGCACCAAAAATCCTATATCTCTATTTTACGGGTTTTCAAAAAATGTAAAAATGATCCCTCAACAAAATATAGATTTTTAACTTTTAGAATTCCAAAAAGAAGTGATAAAAAAGGAGTAATGTAGGGTTACGAGTGCTTAAATTATCGCAATTATCTTATGGGGAAAATTGAAAATAATACTTATCATTGGTCTTAACGAATGACAATTGATAATTTAATACGATAATAAATTGTTGTTGGTGTAACTTTTGCTTTATCGTACACGATTTTGAATATGGACGGAAAGAATTTGAATAACAATAAAGAGGAACATAGAAGAACTAATTAGAATCATATCAGTTAAATATTTAAAAATAATTTAAATAGCATCAAATTTTGAAACTTGAAAAATTTTAGGTTATGTGCAATTGTCTAAAAATTAACTAACTAAAGTTAGTAAAATAACATTAACTGTTCCTAAATTACAAATAAAAAAATTGTTGAGTTTAAGAAATTTAAATTCGATTTTGTCTATTGCAGGTGGGTGACTCCGATTGTTCCTCCAGTAGGACTAAGAAAAAAAGGCTACCAAAAAAGTAAACATAAGATGAAAGAAGGAAAGGAGGATTGATAAATTGTGTACTTAATCGTGGCTTACAAATAGATACTTCCGGTTAAAATATAGCTGCGATTTTCGGTTTTACAAAAAATGAAATTGGTGAGACACGTGTCCAAAATGGCGGGCGGGTTCCAGCGACGCTCCGAGTGAATGACAGACTTTTCCCAACACCCGCTTTTCGTTGCTCTTCGTTGCCTTTCGGTCAACGTCGGCGTCGGTTTTTCCGTCCCTTCGGTTTTCCACCCTTTAAATCGACGTCCTTATTTTTCTAACTTTCTACTTCCACTAAACAGACGCTGCTTCTCAGTTCTTATTGCTGACTGCTTACCATACGGGGGTTAAACTTGGCGTCATTTTACCGGTGAATCCAGCCCCTCTACCGCTCCCTCTCCTACATCCTAGCTCCTGCACTTTCTGTCCTTAGTTTCACCCTCGTCACTCCCTCACCTCACCTCCCTTCTCCCTTTCTTATTCCTCTCCCGCATGTTCATCCTCTCGTTTCATTGACGGACTTTGACCGTCGCGTTCTAACCTCTCTCGCTGCATATTTTCCTATTGAAAGAAAGCTCGTTTTCGCTGACAGGTTGGTGCTGTTTGTCCTTCTCGTTCTCGCTGTTTTTTTTCCGTTGTCCTCCCTCCTTTCGTTCGCAACTTTCTCGCTTGCACTTGTCCAGGCTCGCATTACAAAACAAACTCTCCATCACACTCTCTGTCTCTTTCTCTCATTCCTGTTTCGTATGCAACTGACTCCGCCACATCCCGTTGTTTCATCATTTTGGATTCTCGTGATTCCCCTTCGTTCGGATTTGATTTGCAACATGGCGCGTGACGCGAAGCTTTCGCTTCCTCCCCTTCCGCCTGTTTTCATATTTGTCTAATTGGCCGCCTCGTGTTTTCCTGTTCGTATTTTCCTCGCTCCGCTTCATTTTGTATTGTTGTACTGTGGAATTTTATGGTGCTTTTGCCTTGTTATTTTTACGTTTATCTTCATCAACGCTTCTCACTATTAGATCTTTTTCGTTTGTGCTTCGTGTTCTAACTTTGTATTGTTTTTGTATTTTTGTTGTAGAGCGTCTGTTCTTTTTTAGAAATACGACATACAAGATCGTTCACATAAGTATCATTTTTTATAAGCCTTAAAGCCTTAGAATACATTGTTAGTATAAATTATGTTTTGACATATTACTTGTGCTAGTACATGATTGAAGGGAACATGAGTTTTGCCCTTTTATAGATATGTTCATTCAATTGGGGAAGAAGTACTGCATGAAATGCATCCGTTTCCCGGAATACCGGAAGTATCAATTCATTCCAATTTCAGTTTTTTTTCAGTTACGAAACCGTCATTCTTAGTTGCTTGTCATTAACCATTGAACTGAAATTTCTTAATTTAAATTGTACAACTAGAGTCTGTGCTATACAGCCACTTTCCAGTCTTCAATCGCATTCTTGTCAAATATTAAAATAAAGTAAGAAATCGTTTCATTTGAAAGAGGAAAAGAGAGTAACCGAGAATTGAGAAGAGGTTATAACGGTTCACAAGGGTTGGAAAAATGGCGAAGGGTTTGAACCCGAAGCAGTCAATGAAGGGCTGGAAAATTCGTCGTAAACCTTCCCGATTTTATTCCAGCCTGTTCCGAATCCAAAGGAAAATGAACCTGTCACCCCCGATTGGAAAGGAAAACAACCGATGATCAAAGCGAAGTGATGTCTGGAAAATTTTCCTGGAAGGTTCCAAACGCTCCTGAACGACAGCAACAGGAGAAACCTCCCGGAAATTATCATTGCCTAATTGAAAACCAAAATTAAAGCGGACCTGCTTTTCGGCTGTGCTTTCACTCTCTGTCGCTCCCCCCACTTTCAACAATTTCTTTCCTTTTTCTCTGTTATCCCCCATATAACTTTCTCCTTCTTTCTCTCTCTCTCTCTCTCTCTCTCTCTCTAGGTACTTGTACGAGCTTCCCACCATTTTTCTCTCGCCCGTTGCTTGTTTCTTTCTACTAGTTCTATTCCTCTCCTTTCATCCTGCTCACCTTTCCTACGTATTCGCCTTCGACAGGACGAACTGAATGCTAAACTCGCCACTTACACTTTCTAGAGAAAGCTCTCGAACGAATCGTCAGTCATTTATTTATCTCTCCTGAATAAAAAAGCACAAATAAATATTTTTCAAGCGACTTAATCTATTTTTAAATACTTCCATGGTTTCCACCAGTTAACTAGGAATATTTCTCTTTCTAATTTTCGTCTCCCACACATTCTTAATTCTTTGACGACCAACTGCTCTGCTCTGGTCTGGTGTGACCATTTTTCTTTCGAAGCTGACTCTCACAGATATTAAAATGCATTCTTGTTCTTGTTTCGCGACTGGGAAAGTTCTGACCGAGACGTGTTTTCCCGGTATTTGTTGCGATGAGCAAAAAAACCTTCAATGATTTATGCTTTCCTGTTGGAAAATCTCCTGAAACACAAACCTGTTGGCCTTATTCTCCTCCTCACTTTTCCTTTGGTTCTCCGTCGGCAATGCTTTTAACTCTTTTCCTTTCTCGTTCAATTGAACGCGGGACGAAAACGCACCAAAGGCAGCTAAACATTCGTTTCTTTTCTGCGCTTTCATATTTAAGCTATGAAAAAATGAGAATGTAAATTTCGTTTGAAGGCTTGAAAAAGGTTCGATCAACCTGAGGCTTCTGTTCCGACCGGTACGCTCGTCACACGAATAGAACTATTTGATGAACAGAAACCGATACGAAATGGTAGCAGAGAAAGCAGCAAACACAAAAAATATTTTCCAATGGATCCAAGGATTCCAATTTTGAAAGGATCCAAGGACCTTCCTATTTCAAGAACTGCCTGTCATTTATTAGTAAAATACAGCAATAAAATATTATTGTAAACCAAATTGCCAGCAAAAGATCGGCACGAGATGCTTTTAAATACCGTACAGCAGTACCAGCACCGAAAGAAAAATAAAGATGAAAAAATTATTAAAAAGAAAAAAATATATAGATGATAAATTAAAAATAAAAATTTACATAACAAAAAAAAACAAGTAAGAGACCAAGTCCCAAGTACAATCGAAAGTAAAATGCTTCTGGTGGTCCTTGAGAATGTGCTTAACCAGGGGAATAAGAAGGAATTTTGAAAATTTTTTAATGAATTTTATTCCCGGTGAAGCAGACGAGAGGGATGTTTGCAATAATAGGGGTAGAAAATTACTCTGTTTAGTAATCTGGTCCAATGTGCAGTTCGTTGTAGAATTTTGACTTGTACGAAAATTTCATCATTTCTATAAGAAATGATTACGAATGTGTGTGAGTGAAGAAAGAAATTTGAATTGAAAATAGAAATAGAGCAGGAGAAGGTGATTTCCAATGTTTTTCTGTGAGAGTTATGATGATTCCACATGGCCTTTCTTTCAGATGCGTGGAAGACAACGACATTTAATGAGAGCTTTTGGAGGCGTGCGCAGGAACGAGCGGGGAAAGTAACGGAAACCGCCGGCAGCAGCGACAGCGAAAAGGAAAGAAGGAAGGATGAAGAAGAACCCGCCGATTTGGGATTTTTAAAAGGTCGAGGAGGCACTCGAACAACAGCACGTCAAATGTTACGTGGGATTAGCGGAGTATGTGAGACGAGAGGTTCGGTCGACGCGGCAGCGCTTTCGGGATGGGAAAATCAAAGAAAGAGAATTGGAAGTAATGAGAGAGCGAGAGAGAGGGAAAAGCGAAACGCATGCAATTACGGGAGGCAGAAAGAGAGAGAGAGAGAGAGAGAGACTGTGAGAGTACGCAGGATGGGAGCGATGAGGGGGACAAAGAGACGAACACTTGCAGATAGAGTAAAAAAGAGAGGGAGAGAGAGAATTTGTCTGTCTCTCTTTCTCTCGCTCACTCGGCCTCCGTGCACACACGGTGAGATAACAACAGGCCCTTTTTTGCTGTCGTTCGCTATCAGTAGATTATGTACAAAAGCGTCTCTCATCTTCAATAGAAAGCTCGCGACGGATCGACCTACTGCCGCTGATGTTTCACTGATTCGGAAACACAGCCCGCGTGCTAGATGAAAGAAAAGAAAAAGCAATGGCGAACCCCCCTTCTTTATTAGTTTGGAGGGAAGCAGCTGCGCTGCCTCCGACACAACAGTCAGACAATTTCACTCTCCCTCCGTACATCATTCTCTCTCTCTCTCTCTCTCTCTCTCACTAGCACGATCTCCCTCATAGAAACCATCTGGCGTTGCCTCTCCCTTTCTGACTTATCTATTTCTCCCATTAATCCAATTCATTTCTCTTCTCACTTTCCTTCTTCTTATCACTCAGGGTCGGAGTCCTCCGTGACCTTTGTCTTGTGACTCGATTTTTTATAATCAACTCGGATACGTTTCCGGTGCAAATGACGTTGTTTCCTATTTGTTCTTCATCTTTTTTTTTCTGATCTACTTTTCCCTTGTCAAACATCTGCTCTTAAACGTTTCTTCATTGCTATCGTGCGTATGCGTTAAATGGGTCAATCGTTTCCGGATGTTTAACTCTTACGCCTCGGTTGTCATGTCTGCAGAGGTCACCGATCTGAATGTAAGACACGAATTTGTTAGACGTCGCTACTTGGATTCTGAATATTTGGATTTATTACGATTACGAGTAATGTTCAAATTCAATTTACATTGACTTTCTACACTTTCGTCCTTTTCGGTACATTTCGGTCTTCCCTGGTTTGAGTGTGCCCAATATCCTTTATTGATTGTTTAATGTGGTTTTTCGTGTATTCACTGATTTTTTTAATCCATTTACTGGGGTTGTTATTATTTATTTGGCTTTAATCCAAAGTGAAACCAGTACGCCCCTGTTCTGCGAACACGGTAAACAATAGAAAATAGGGTTCAATCGGCGAATCTATCGATCGGCGCAAGGGAAAGATCGGGCAAACGACTGTCTGACACCCTCGTACTTGTCAACTACCTTCCCCCGTTCCAATTTGGCAGTCTCAGGTCCGCACATCCGGTCGAACGTTTTGAATTTTCTTATTGCCTGGTGTCGGAAAACCCAGTTTTAAGCTGTCGGATACGGATCTAGAAGGGTACGAAACGTAACTTCGGAAAAAAAGTAGAAAAAGAAACAGGACCGCCTCTCCCTCGGAGGACCCCTTCCTTACGGTCGAAATGAATCAGCCACAGGGAAAGGACTGAAGAGAGGGTTGGAAATTACACCTTTTCTCATTCGGGGAAAATTCGCCCCGAACCTCCTGCATCGTATGATTCACTGGCCAAAGGGTAGGATGTGAACGAACCGTTTGAACGTGTACTCCGAACGTGGGGGTTGATTTTCCCAGCCGATGCGACGGCTGCCTGCCCTCTTAGGGGTGAGTTTTGGCGGATGTCGTCGACATGCCCTTGTGAGGACTCAATTTCAGCTGAATTTTCCCGGCGAGTTCGCCTGTAGGAGTGAAATTTTGTTTTTTCAACTCCCGGGATCGCAAGAGAAATTTTACTAACGTTTTGAAACGTCGACAGGCCAATTGCTTGATTTACCTTTCCTGCTTTGCTGTGGTTTGTAGTTTTCATACACTTGTAAAATGATAAGTCAATAAAGATATTTAGAAGAAAATAAATAAACTGAATGGTAATTTCGAAAACGTGACACGTGGTAACTTGTAAACAATTATTGAAACACAAAAAAGTCAAAATTATCCGTGACAAACCGCACACCCCCTAAGTACAACCAGAGACTGTGCAAAACAAGTAAAATGTTAAAAGGAGCTAATAAAAAAGTCTAATAAAGAAAAAAACAAATGTGATGTGGTAAACAGAAAAAAATAAATAAAGAATATTAATTAAAGAAATAAGAATGAATATGATGAAGAGTACATATAGACGCAGAAGATGCAAGGATACTTGGAACTTAAAACAGAAGGAGATAAAAAGATTAGTGCAATTTGCTAATTAAAAAACGACGTTAAGAAGGTAACTGTGGTCAACGTAATAAGAGTAGAAGACAATGAAAGAAAATGAATTAAGAAAAGTGAGGTGTAAAAGAGAGAACGACAGAGGCAGTGTCAGAGGGTTGTCCATCCCCCAATCGAAGGGGATGAAAGTCTTCCATTGGAAATTGCAACCCTCGCCGCCCCCATTCATCCTCCAACGCCGCTGCAGCAACAGCCGCCGCCGTCCGACCTGCGCTCTTTTGTCATCGATATTCTCTCGATACCCTCATCGATATCCTATTTTTATACTTTTCTGATACAACCGATCATTTTCCATTATTGGTAATAGAGTTCGATCACCGAAGTGAAAACAAATACAAAAAAAGCCGACAGCTCATCTTCGACAGCCGTCCGGATCCAGAAATTTTTTTTCAATTCTCTTTCTTTCTCCTGAATTCTCCAGAAATTCACTTTGACTATTTATTACTTTCTTTTCTTTTGTAACGTCTACTTTAATACTCGGTAATATTATTCTTACGATACAATATTAGTAATAATTAACTGTCATCTAAGCCTCCAGCGTGCCCGAAAACATTTTTCATAAATTTCCGCAGTATTACTTTTCGATTCTTTGTCATGATTTCTGTGTAAGCTTTTATGGTTTTGTGTAAGTTGCATATTGTTTGTAGAAATTTTATTTAATTAATTTTACAACCGTACGAAATAATCTCAAATAGAACAGTATACATAAGTTTTTCTTTTATCTATGTATCATATTTTATTAGATCTTGCAAACCGGAATGTTGGTAGAATTACATTAGAATTATGTAGTTTTCTATTGTCAACTGTTTAAATTATTCAGAATTCCCATGTTGAACACAACACCCTGAGAGTTAAGAACAAATTACCGTCTTTTAAATTGCGATACCAAATGATATCATGAGAAATTCATACATGTACTTTGGTATGTGGCACAACACTTCTGTTCAATTTGATAAAAATTTTAAAAATAAATATGACAGAGTAATACAAAGTAACACTTGAAATGTTATCAAAAGGAAATAACTTTTACCTTTATTTATATTTAAATAATAATAATTTATTATGAAGTAATTTTAATTTTCCGCGCTTTTTCAAAAGTTGTTGCGAATGTCACTAAAAAATTGAATTTCTGCACATGCGCAAGAGGGCAAAATGTCGGAATCTGAAACGAACTTGTGAAAATTATTTTTTTGTTTTTCCCCAGAGTTCAGCTTTTAATTCCATATATTTTTTATATATGTATATTTATACGAGCGAATATTTTTTAAGAGAATAAAACAATAAAATGGAGGAGCTAATTGGACCTCAAGTGGAAATTGTGCTTAATATAAAAGAAGGTTTGACGTTTGTTTTGTTATTGTAACGGTCTCTCGGTCATGGTTGCTTAGGAAAATATTCGAAATACCCAATTTCGGACATCTAAAACTGTTGTCTCTCGATGACATGTATGATGTAACATTAACGTAGAACATTAAAAATTAATGAATATATAATAAACTGTTTATTTATTGATTACAGAAATAAATTTATTGTCAGAAATATTTGGAAGAAATCTTTAATGTTCTAATGGCCAACTACTTTAATGCGTACCCCTAACTTTAAACATAAAAGTAGAGTTGCAAAAAAATTTTAAAGCACTTTCAAAATCTTTTGTATGCAAAATTCAAATTTGTTTCTTATAAGTGAGTCTTAGAATCCTTCAATGAAGGATGTAGTTACACATTCTTTTTCCATTATTTCCTTATATTATAGTATAATTTAAATTCCTAAATGATATTTTTTAACTACAATTTATTATTTTTTTGATATGGAAACACATATTCTCTAGTGAATTATTTGACCATTAAGACTTTTTAGGGAGAAAGATTAATTTTTTAAGTTTTAAACTGTTGCATTACATCAAATTTTTTCTGTGTAATGGAGCAGAGTAAAAATTCATGTTACACAATTTATATCTTCAGACTTTTTGTGATCAAGAAATAGTAATGTATCACCTCCAACAAAAGTAGACAATTTATATATATTATACTTTTTCTCACTGCCTTTTACTTCTGCTTTTCAGTGACAGATCTAGGTTTCATAAATACTCCAGTTGTTATTGTGGCAACTGTAGTAGATAATAAAATGGAAACCGATGTACTCGATATCATAGATGGAAACATAAGATTTAATGTGGACCTTGTGTGGGAAACCAATAAAACCAATATAAAGAAAATGAGAAACAGTAATGTTTCAATAAAAATTAACTTATTTAAATACTTTAATGAAAATCGAAGAGAAAAATTTGGTTATGTAGTTATGAGCCTGAGAACTGCCCAATATGCCCCAAGAGGAAAGACAGTCAAAATAAATGATACCAGCATTAAGATTCTTGGTCTCGGAAAAGAAGCTAAAGGATTTTCACCACATTTGTTACTATCTCTAAGGTATTGTATCCCCACTGTAACTTGTAGTGTTGGACATTTATGGAGCCATATGCTCAGAACTGTGAGATGTATGGAAAAGGCTTTTTACTCACACACAACTGTATATCTGCTTATTGTAAAATAAAAGATAAATTTTTCCTTAGAACCTGAAAAATTAAACAAATAACAATGCCAATCACATTTTTAGGGTGCAAGATAAAATAACTGATAAAGTTGGAGACTCATTAATTATGAATGCACTAGGAAATGAAATTTCAAGTTCAATGAACCATGAAAATATTATTTCAAAGCCTGAAAAAGGAGATGAAGAAGATTCATCTGTTTTGGAGGAAAACAATATTAAATACGAAGGTGGCGATGGTAAGAATCAAAATATTGCACTTCATCATGTTTAATTTCATGTGATGTTGAGTGAAAACTCATCATTTGTACTACACATGTGTAAAAGAGCCAATTACATTGATTTACAAGGGCCTCCCTCACCTCCCCGAACGCCAAGAGCTTGGCACAGCCTGACTGCAAATTTAAACGAAATGCGGACGAGCCTGACCAGTTATGAGAAGAAAAATTCATCTGGTGATTTGCAACCAGGTTTGAGCAAAAAATACATCCAAGCCTTTCACAGCTTCAAATTGAAACTTTTTCTGAGAAATATTGTCTTCTACAAAGTGCCTCCAAAGTTTAACTTTCGGTTCCATCATTCGAGGTGAGTGAGTCAGGAGTCACAAATACGGATGGGCAGTCTACCAGAGTCATTTTCTTTATTTCATGTGATGACCGCTACAGGTCAGAAGTTACTTTCGCAGCTCATCCGGAAATTACAATTGAAAATGCTAACGAAGAAGTGGACTTGTGTGACATTGAGACCACTTTCGCTTTCATCGAAACACCTTCAGAATTCTTCAAACTCCTATCGTCGATTCCCCCCAACGTATCAATGTATTGCAACGTACAAAACAGGGCCACTATAATTGGAAGAGGTGTTTTGGAGTGTAACAACATAATTTGTAATGGAGATGAGACCCTTTACAACATCGAGTTCTTCGACATAAAAACGCGTCTTGCTTTGGGCAAGCTGACCTACTCAGCTTCGTTGACGGATTGCGGTCCACAAATAATGAAAGATGTAACATTAAAACTTAAGCAAGCGACAGCCGTAGAAGAGTCGGATGTTCCACCCGTATTTGTCGACACGATGACTGATAAAATTGTTGATGAATTGGAAGAGTGGAAGGAAAGGCAAAAGGACATATTCCAGCAGAAGGTACGTCTAGAGTGCAAAGCAGTTGAGTGTTTAATTACAAAAAATTAATGTCGTTTTATTCCACTTGAGTTTGCGGCGAAATTGAAAACCGAAATCCAAGAGCTTCAGGCGGAGTGGATGGACAGAAAGCGAGATCTAGAGGAGCAGCTCAACGATAAAATGGAACAATGTCGTGAATTAGGTACTTCATTGATAACGGCAACCGAAGACGTTAAGCAAAAGAACCGAGAAATACTCGAGAAAGAAAGGGCTCTTGAAACAACACGAAACGAACTAGAAATGAGGTACCTGAAACTGTTGACGGGTAAGCAAGCGATTGTTCTTGAGTACTGTAGTACTTCGAGTGTGCGTGACCACACGATGAAACAATTTCAGAAAAGAATGACGAAACGGAGAAACTCCGAATAGAGTTAGAATTGACGACCAGAGGAAGGGACGAACGAATTCATCAGTTGGAACAAGAGCGGAAAGATTTAATTGATCGCTTGAAGGATGTACAAACAGAGAACGACCGTATGAAAGAGGCATTGAAAACATCCGAAATAGAACTGGAAAAGAACAAGAGAGCATGTCTGTCCCAAGAACAAACGGCCACACTGCTTCAAGACCTGGTACAACGACACAACAGAAAATTTCTAACTGCCTCTCGCGAGCCTTTGTCACTAATGTTCGAGTATTATTCAACAGAAAGCTATGCAAGAGAAACTGGACACAGCCAACAACTCCAAATTGTTCTTCAAAGAGCAATGGGGAAGAGCTGTTCGGGAGATTCATAGAATCAAATCGGAATACACAAAAAACATTCAGGTGCAATTGCAGTACCGAAAGGATGAGCTGAAGAAGTTGGGCCTGGAACAGCTCTGCAACGACAAGAACAGATCGAAGCTTGACAATGATGATCTGCTAGACGGGAAAGATTTCTTGGGCCCAGATTTCGATGTTCGCAGCAATATTTCAGACCTGGACTTCCCATACAAGTAAGTGGTCATTTACGTTAGATACCTCACGTGAAATGTGAAATTATAATTTAACAAAATGGTACTTTGGAAAGAGTTTCTCGGGTTAGTAGCCTAAACCCAAGCTAAAGGCCAGCTCTACTTCTTGCAGGTCAAAGCCAAGTTACGAATCATTCAAATCAAGCATGGATCTGGTGAGGGAGAGCAACACCTACCTCTTGAAGAACAATCAGGAACACGAAGAGAGACTCAATAAGTTAATTGAAGAACGCGACAAACTTCTTTGTGACGGCCTATGTCAGATCGACGACGAAAGAGTTATCAAGTTGAATAAAGAAATTCGGCACCTACTCGAACAATAAATTGTTTCGGCAGAAACTTGCAAAGTCTCCTGGATAGCAATTTAGTTGCCCTCCACAAGCGAACAGAACGTAATCGTTCAGAAAACCGGTGAGCTGGGTTTTGGACACCAAAAAAATATTTGAGTAAGTCAGAATTTTTTCCTCATTAAAACAACACGGTGCATGTCTCGGAAATGGCTTGTTGTTTTCTAATAAAGGTGCCTATCTATCAAATGTAAGGTGTATTTAATTACGTCATGAATTTTAATGATTTATTTTTTTATTTTGTATATAAATAAAAATAAGAATATAACGGCAGGAAACAAACGAAAACACTTGCTTGAGACACGAGCAATGTCACTTTTAGTCGCTTCCGCTTCCAGTCATGTTTTTACTTTTCTTAGAATTGGTCTCTTTTTCGTGGTGATACTTTCGTTTTCTTTTTTTGTCACGTTTGTGCCTGGACTTTTTGGAATCTTTTGCACCACCCATGGGGTAGGCGTCGGTGCTTTTGCTTGGTCTGGAGACATGACTGCGAAGGTTGGGCTCGGCCCTCTCCTCGTACCTGAAGGGACCCAACCGTGCTCTTCCCCTGTCATATCCCATGTAGCCGTCTCCATGGAAGGCGGCCGTTATTTTACTCATAATGGTTCTGTAGCCTCTGTCTCCTGTATCTCTCTCTCGCCTGTCAGGCACCCAGTTGGGATCTCCTAGAGGCCTGGCTTTTCGCTCTGGGGACCCCCGTTCCCAGTCCTCCGATCCACTCAAGGAAAGAGACCAATCAGACTCTTCTGCTTTTGTTTTGGTTTCGGCTGGTACTTCTTCCGGTTCTTTCTTGGCTGCCTTTTTATTTTCCTCTAATTTCTTATCTTTTTTAGCATATTTTTTCTTCTCATTTTCTTTGGTCGTTTTTCCCGCTTCAACCGATTTACTTTGCGGTTTTTCTTTCTCCTTAGACGCCGGACGACTCTCCGTCTTCACCTCCTCAATGGGTGTCGTTACCGGCGTTCTGTTTCTCGAGTTGCTCCTTGCCTTTCTCGACTTTGATCTCGACCTCGACCTCGACCTCGATCTTGTTCTCTTACGATTTCTACTTCTACTCCTACTGTGTGACTTACTTTTGCTCTTAGATCTGAAGCGTCGTCGTGATGATGGACTTGAGGATCGCGACCGGGAACAGGATCTCGACCTTGAGCGGGAGTACCGTCGCGAACGGCTGCGCGATCGACTGAGAACTTTTCGGCAAACAACTCTCTCACTGGAGTGCGATCTCGACCTCGATCTCGACCGTGAACGTGACCGTGATCTAGAACGCCCATCGTTCTCGTTGTAATCACCCTTAGCTAGTTTATTGAAATACCTGCAACAATGGAGCTTTATAACCTCTGTGATCTCTCTCGACGTCAATGCTGAAGGATCAGACATACTTACTTGTAATATTGTGAATTGATGCTTTGCATGTAGAAGGAGTTCATTGGCACGTTGGGATTTAGCTGCGCCGGGAAACCTCTACCCCAGCCACGTCTGGAAAGGTAGACTCCCCGTGGACGTCGGGGCCCTCGACCACGCAAAAATCTGGGGCTGTAGTAATCAGAGTAACCGATCCAAGGATTTGTTGGAATTGGACCTTCCGGATCTCCTTTCTGTACTCTTTCGAGATCAGGCCAATCCCCACTGACTTGACCAGAAGATTTTCCTGGAAATAATGAATCACATAGATTTTTTGTGGAAGGTATTGTGTGAAAGACAGATGCGAATTTATGGTAACTCACCATCTTTGCTTTTTTTATCACCTTCACTTCCCGAACTGGAGCCGAGGTTGCTGTAGGTCATAGAGTCGCTAGACGAGTCACTGGTTATATCCTCCATTCCATCAGCAGGCGCTTTATCTGTCTTTCTTTTTTCCTGTTCTGGGCCCAATCCTTTTCTAAAATAAGGACAACTATTGTAATTAATAAATAGTATTTCGGATGGATTGCCGTGCAAGGTAAGATGCTTGTACCTGTCCTCCATGCGGTCCTGGTATGCGTGCCAGTCACTGTGGAAATGATTATATCCTCCCCGATAACCCCCGAAAGGTCTTCTAAACATAAAATCGCGGTACCCCCTCATGTTCCAATCGTTGTAAGGTCCGTATCCACCTACAGCAAGAGAAATTTTGCCCAGTGACATATTTTAAATCTATTTTAGGTAAAAAAAAAATGTTCAGATAATCGTACTCACTTCTGTAGGACTCGTATCCTGGGTACTCGGGGAAGGCGTCGTAATCGAAATCTCCTTTTCTGTACAGGTCCATGTCTTCATCCAAATTCTCCCCGTCCTTTCCTTTCAAACTGCTCTTGAGTTTATTCTTTCCCTCGATTGTCTTTTTTAGTTTCTCTCTCCTTTCTTCCATTTGTTGCTCCTGTTCCGTTTTTATCTTTTTGACCAGTTTCTTTCTCTGGTCTTTTTCCTTGTCTATCGTTTTTCTCTTTTTGTCACGGTCGTGTTTCCGCTTGTGTTTTTCGTCTTTTCTCCTCCTTACTCTGTTCTCCGCATCTGAGTCTTTCTTTCTCATGTCATCATCTTCTTCTCTCTGTTTCTCCTGCTTGACGCGCTCGAAAAGTTCATCAAGGAGTCTTATGCTTTCAAGTTTCCTCTGGGCCATCAGAAGCTTTCGTTCTTCAATGGCAATTTTTATGTTCATCTGTTCTGCTTCTTTCTTCTTCAGTTTTTTAAGTATCTTTTGCTTGCGTTTTTCTTCTCGCTCCTTCTGCCGTCTGCCCTTCATTTCTTTTTCTTCCAATTTCTTTCTGCTGTAATGACATGTAGTAGATGCTGAGGAGTTCACGTTAGGACTTGTGAAATTCTTCTTTCTGCCGGCAACCTACCTTTCTTCCTCCATGGCCTGTCTGACAGCTTCCTCTTCCAATCGTTTTTCCTCTTCCTTCTCTCTCTCCTTGGTAATTAATTTCTCTCGCTCTACCTTTCTTCTTCGTATTGACATGTCGCTTAAATGTTTCGTCTTGTCGAAATCCACCTGTTATTTTCATTTTCGACATTGCTGATTTTTATTTAATAATTTTATTTATTTTTTACATTTTTGTTTTGTAATTGAGTACTTGTGGGAATGTGTGTGCATATATGTATGCACGCATAAATGCATCAGATAGCGCGTCTTTACATTTAGGTTATTTAGTTTCGTGAGGAACGGCGTGGGCTTTTCTCCGCTTTTGTTCTGTCCGGGGAAAACCAAAAACCCCCCGAGGTTTTCTTCTACTTCTTTTTTTCTCGGTCATTCCTCCATTTTATCCATGTTACATCTATTTATTCATTTAATTATTTATTGCTTTTGCTTGAAGCGTACTTGTTTGCTAAAAAGTCGCGGTTATTTTAACTGTTTTTTTTGCTTTAATGGTCACATTTTACTGAGACAGAGAGATACAAATATTATTATAAGATGTCAATCTGGTGGAGAAAACGGCGCAGTTGATTGTTCAAACGAGTTGAACAAGGAACTGCGTTATTAGTAGTTTTAAGGTTCAACCATGCATCTTTCTGAAGGAAATAGGTTGAACAATGTCTTAGGCTAAAGACGAGGGTAAAAGACCTTCAAATCAGCTCAAAGTCTGCGCTTGGTATTTGTGTGTGGTCACAATGAAAAAGATTCTTTCTCTCCTTTTGTGATGATGGGTGCCTAACGTCTCTGATGACGGGATGTAAGCAGTCTTATTACTTTGCTTTGGGGTTGGTACCTCCCCTTTTATCACAAACTCCAATAGATTTTTGCTAAGTATTTTAAGAGGCTACTTTTAAGAGTAAAATTGAAAGTTAATTTAGGTAGACCCTGCCTTTATTTAATTTACTGCAAGCATCAGACTGAATTGAGCTGATTTTCGGTTATAAAACAGTAAAGTTTTGTTTCCGCCTACTTCTCCGACAGGTACGAAACGTCAGTTCCGACCTTTGTGACTTACCTATGACCCAAGAGTCGTTCTCGTCTTAGTCTGATTACAATAATTGAATGCATTACCTTAATTGAGGCTGAATAGGCCTTTCCGCCGTCCCGGTGCACCAGTTTCATTCCTCTAAGAGCATTCATCGCCTTTACAAAGCAAACGTACTCCTTGTACTGAATGTATGCATCGAAGGTCGAGTCCGTGGAATGACTGAACTTTTTTATACCTGAAATGCTCGCTTTCATCTGGTTCCTGTATGGATCGAGCATGGGGATATCAACGCAGCGCACCTCGCCGAACACCTCAAATACTTTTTGCAGAGTGAACTCGTTCGGCGTTTCTACTCCGTTCCGCTTGTCTTTCTTCGAAACGAACCACTTACTGGGTATGTTTTCGATGTGTATGGTGTCGGGTCTTTCGCCCGGCTTCATCTCGTTCATGTTTTTTGCGTCGCGGAAGTATTTGTCCCAGTCGTGGCGAGTCGGAAAATCAGGTTTCGATTCAGCCGCCTTCACCTTCAACGGTTCCGGAAACCCGGACAGTTTGATCGATTTACCCTCGAGCAGAGCGATCACCCCCGGAAGCCGAGTCCGATTTTCGATTTCCGCATCGAAACGGATGAACTCGATTGTACTCTTTGAGACACGTAAACCTATGAACTCTTCAGGGTGAACACTCTGCTTAAGCCTCTCCATCACCTCCCAGTTGGATATGGTTTTTCCGGGGAGACGGACTTGAGGCAGGGCGACCGTAATGCTGAGCTTCGCTTCCGGCTTGAGGTACAGTTGCTGAGGAAGAGATATTTCCGTTATGAGGTTGGTGTCGGTGCAGTTCTGGTAGGGTTCCGTGGCCGACATATTCTGCTCTGACAAAAAACAATATTACATTAATGTCAATAAAAGACAGGTCGTGAAACTTTGGCTTGCTTTTGCCATTGTAATTTATACGTAAAGCAACCTGAACATTACGTCAGTTTCAAGCAATTGTCATTAAACCAGGCACTGCTTTCTGGGTCATCTGACAGCTCTTGCAAAGTCAACACCCAAGGTGCCCCTGGTCCTCGTTATTAATTTATCGATTTATTATTTGTTAAAACAAAAGTATTCTTTCCCCTTAAACCTCAGCACTTTTTATAACTAAGTTCAATATACTGGTGGATGGTTGGATAGGTCGTTTCACTTTGCTCTCTACATGCGGTCAACCAACTTCTTATAGCACACAAGTCTTAGCAAGTCAAAGCCAGACATTTCCGCCGCAAAAAGGCGTCCAATAACTGTGACGTCACCCTACATATATAAAAAACTTGCTCGATCAACAGATGAACCAAGAGACCGTTTCAAAATTTCAGTGTCATAGTGAAATTGTTTTAACGCAAACGGCAACAAACTGAACAAATAATGACGGAATGACACAATTCTATAATCCCTACAAAAGTTTGGACAAGTACTCATACAATCAGGCAAGAATTAGAATGAATTAAAGTAGTGATAACTCTGAGGTACTCAAAATCCATTTCAGTTCGCTCGGTTCAGATTAGATTAGTTCAGTGTTAGAGGCCCCCGTTAAACGGTACAATATTCTAAGAGCGCACTCATTACTTAGGCACAAATGACACATGAATCACATACAGGAATCAAGAGTGCACGAAAAATATGGGTGAAGAAGAAAATAAGAGGGGTTTGCTTTGTTCCCCTTCAGTACCAATAAGCTTGGGTAAAAAGTAAGGCATCGTTCCTCTACCGTTTTATTACGTTAGGCCCTAAGAAAATTACTAGGATTTATTCGGCGAAAAAAATACAAAAAGCATTAATAACGAATAATTTATTGATTTAAGTAGAAAAAATTGAATGTTCCAATTTCCCTAAGGGTTGGCGGGCAATTGACGCGAGGCAACTAGACCAAGTCTAATTCAATCTTCGGTATCACTTAATAAGCAGTCTTCAGCAAAGTAAATGGGCAGCCTAGGCGCTGTCGAACACCACGCCTTCAGGCCGCCAGGCACACTAACGGACGATTTCAGGCACCACTGCTCGTGTTCCTTCGCGTACGGCAGAAGCGGTATGACCCAGGCGGTTATGTCGTCCCCTGAAGCCGGACTTCCGTTGCTTTTTTTCCACGATCTGTTCTCCGGCGAAGGTTTTCCACGCGCATAATTCACCAGATCTTGAGCCGCACACATATACCGCATGTCGTCCGTGGGCGTGGACCCCGATGGTCCCTTTCCGCCCACCATTTTCTGGAAAGAAGTACGCACTGTTGTCACGGCCTGGGCGTTCTCAGTCACATCGAATAGTCCATCCGATCCCATTATGATGATGTCGGTGGGCGAAAGCGTAAGTCGTGACACATCGAGTATCCTGATTTCTGGTACTGCCGAAAGAAATGGCTTTAGCATCACCATAGACCCAAGGGCCTTAAGCTCGTGATCACCGAAACCTCGCGTCACACCTATGGTGCCCATAAGTCTTGCGCGTTTCCCTGTGCCCGAAACGAGTGGCATTTTCAGATCGTCCGGCTCCATTATCCGGTAGGAGTACCCCAAGCCCTCAGGGTGGCGATACAGCACTGGCTTTCCCAGGTCTTGACTGGTAGGCCTTTTAGGGTATTCAAAGGCTGTATAGTCGTTCTTCAGAAGGAATGATTTCTGGTGTCCAACATTGCATATGCGGACGCGTTCGGAAGTTGGAGTGTGGTCTCTGGACAGAGGCTCGACCGAGCTGTCAACGGCAACAATGGCCCTTGAGTCTCCGGCACAAGCCGTATATATTTTACCGAGGATGAAGAGGACAACCAGTGCAGTACAACCACCCTTCACATCATAATTTTCTTTGTCCTCCCCAATTCGTCGGTCCATTTCTTTAAAAGAAGTTTCTAATGCGCCGACTATCAACTGGGACGGGTTCACCGGCTTCCGAAAGTCGACTTGATACTTGAGGCCACCCTTATGGTGCTGAACATCTGTTCCTATCATCATTGTATTAGGCATGAGAATGTCTGCAATCTCTTCCAGCCTTTCATGTAGGATGTTTTCAAACTCTCTCGCTGCGATGACGGCCACCATCGGTCCTCCGTGGCCATCGAAAATAGAAAACACAGTGTAAATAAGAGACGGGTCACTCACTTCAGGGGTGTCGTCGCCTGTGGATTTGTCCAAGCCGTCTCCGGCAGATTCGGCCAGGGCTGCGGCCGTTTTCGTCCACCATTTTGGTGTGAGCTTTCTCCTCCAGACAGCCCCCTGGTCCTCGTTAAGTTTCGATTTTCCAGCGTTTATGCATTCACAGTACCCGGCCTTAAAAGGGAACTCGACGTCCCGGGGGAGTATCAATGGGCGTATGCTCGTGTCGGAGGCCGCGTTTACTTCTTCCTCGGAGAATTTTAGAAACTTCGGTCGGGTGTATTCGTATTTGTAGTTGCCTGCCCCGCGTTGACCGTCCCCGTAGTCCAAAGAATCTGATCCTTTGACCGCGTTGATGATGGCGTTTCGGAATTTGGAAAACATGACTGCTTAACTTGATGAAACGTCATTGAGGGTGTCGAACGCGTACCGCGGGTGCGTGTTCCGCGCTTCAATTTTTCACATTGTCCGACATGGTTCGCTTATTGGGTACATCAGAAACTCACTAGTCCCCCGGAGTACCCAATAACAAATGAACAGTAAACCCAAATAAAAGCAAAGTGACAATATCCAACGGGGTAAGGTGTATCAAACAGAACAATTTTTTTCTCAACGTTTTTCACACTCACGACCCTTCTCGCAATCTGCACATAACTTTTACCAATTTATCTGAAACAGAAAAACACAAAAGATTTCAAAGATTGGAAGATGATTTCACAAATAACAGTGTAATTTAACTTTTCTGTCACGGCATGAGCCCTACTCAATTCTATCAAAAATGTGGGAAATAAATAGAGAGTGTCGGAGCTCAATGTGTCACATTTGACTACCTGGACCAGGAGTTTATCAATGGTATCAGGACCGGCTTGTAAAAATTCAAGCCTATAAATACATCAGGTGTATCATTCTTTCCAATGTCAGAAACCGCGAATACCAACAGGCCATAATTAATTTGGCAGTTTGTCGTCCTTAGAAGGTATTTTCGCATCAGAAACAGAACACATGACTCAATTACAAAATTAAAGAGTCTAATTCTGATTACAAACGTCAATCGACTATCAAATACACAATCACACATTAAATTATTCATAGATCTTGCCACAAATAGACATAATCAGAACTGTTTGCAAATTAAAATTGGAAACTTTCTGCATCAAAGAGGCAGGGCAAATAAGAAACAGTAGTGTTTTTAAACAAAGACAAACAAAAAGCACTACGTAACGATGACAATTGTCTCATCACAGAACACTGCATTTCATATAAACGAGATAATCGTGTACAAAGAATGTAAATGGGCCTAATATCAATGTAACTCAAGAAAACATTAAAATAAGAGAGCATAATTCGGTTTCGGTAACACAACATGAATAATCCGTCAAAAGTTGAATTACTATAATAAGCAACAGCATGTTTGAACCACCGCTTACACCCGACAAAAATCTATCTGAGGTAAAATAAGGTAGCTTCAGAAAAACAAAAAGTAAAATCGTGCCTTGAATTCACCTAATGAAAGGAAATGTACTGCTGCCATTCAACTAAACTCCAAAATAAATTGAGAGCATGAAAGACGAAGTGAATAATTCACATAATTGAAACTTCATATCCTGTCTGCAAACAATTATTAACAGTTAATCAAACTGCATACCAGCAGAGTAGACATTAATAAAGGTCCCTTTGATGCATTAGTTAAACTAAAATCAGTTTTTGGTATTCAATAAAATTCAACAATTTTCACAGATGTGTCAGATTTGAATTCCCTGAAGATGAAATGTAATTTAAAAAGACTTGAATCACTGTCATTGGCAGTCAATACTTAAATAATGGGTGAAATATGTTTCCCTGTTCCCAATTAAAGTTTTCATTTCATTAAGCATTCATATCACACAATTTGTATAGCTCTTAAAATAGGGTCAAAAATAATAGTTCCATCATTCCACTCCTCTGCAAATATTTCATGAGTATTCAGGCAATTACATGTACATGTAATGTAACAATAATGTAACAAACATCAGGGACGACATTTATTTTCAAAATAATCACTCTGAAAATGATATTTTATGATAGAGTGAGAGTAAGTAGAGTTTATGAAATGAAAATGAATAAAGGTAATAGGGAAATGAGGATTAAAAAATGTTGTCATGACACTGTTGAATAGTAGTCAGGGAAAGAAGAAAGAAAATAAAATTATCAATGTAACTGATGATCCAAGTGATACAGTCTTGACAATGGAGTAAACCAATTAAACTTAGCATGTGAGCCTGATTTGAATATTTTAAAGGCTCACATAAATGAACGATTTCAGAGTTGCAAATTTCAACTTATGTAATTGAGCAGACAAAGTGGTTAGGGTAATTGGAACAAGTCAAAGAAAAACACTTGAGTCTCTTACTCTCTGTTTAATGGTTGTTTATTACTGTAAACATTTTCAATCAACCTAAATTCACCCTGGTAGAATGATATTTTTTTTCTATTTGGTTTTGAAGATTGCAAATATAATTTAAAGTTTTCGATATCAAGGAAAATCATCTGTCATCCAATCTACAAAAATCTTTTACATTTTTCATGTTGCAGGTCCATCTTTATTTTCTCATTTTTACTCTGTCTGGATACTTTCTTTTAATGTTTAATGTTATTGAAAACACAAAAATTCAGTTGGAAAGCTTCATTTTTTAGCTTCAATTGGTCTATCAGTCCTTCAACCCAGTTTTCCATTTTGTTTCACGACTGATAATTAAAGAAAGCCACCCAACATTGCAAAAGTTATTAAAAGTATTGAGGTTATGTAAGTCACTCCAAATGCATGCAATAATACAAGGATTAAAGTTGGGTTGGTGTTTTGTCTTACAGTTGGTCTAAAAATGGTAACTTTTTCTGGTTAAAGGGGTCAGTGATTAATTTTGCCCAAACAGTTTGAATACCTCAATAGTCTGAACACAAGTATGCTTCTTTTTTGTTTATTTCAAAGTACTCTCTCCTTGGTCAACTTACTGTGACGAATATCGTTGCTATAGGATAATTACTTGTCTTTTTTATCAAGAAGGCTAAAAACGTATTTGTTTGGGGGACGGATTCTATCAGGAAGTCGTGGGTTCATAAGAATTAACACAAGTAAAAACTCTTCGTGATTAAAATTAAAAACTGGGGTTGGAAGTAAAAAGTATCTGTCCTACGAAAGAATAACCCTATGTTCCATTGCATTTGCGTAATTCAGAACAAAAAACGAATGTACTTACGGTATCTATTTTGGTGCGTTGAATTTTCTATTTTTATTTATTGAGTTCATGGACACATTACTCCTGGTCAAATTAAAAAATACCCTCTCCTGTCTAAAAAAGTTTGAAAGAATTAAAGAGAATGAAAAATTACTGCTACTTGGACAAAGCCATTATTTTCTTACTACACGCCATTTTGAAAAATCGATAACTTTATTTGTTAATCGAAATGAAACGTTGCACCAGCGTTGCCAATACTACTGATCTGATTCGCTGTTTCAAATTTCTATTAAATTGAATTTCTGTGAAATGTGTTTGCACTCGGAAGAAGTTTTGTTTGGTTTTGAAATAGTTTTGATAAACAATTCCTTTATTTCAAATGAATGAAAACGTTTAAAATGAAGCAATGAAAAATATTAAAGTTTCATAATGGCAGCACTGTCATTTAACCGGCTTCAGGCAGGCTGTGACAATTCAACAGTCACCGACAAGTTTCAGTTTTTGACCGATTCATTTTTATATTTCTACCATCATTTTGTTTAGGTGTCATTTCGTGTTACCCAATTTTTATCACGAAACGGTACTTTTTTTATCTTTTAGTTGTCTTTAAGAATGTATGTGGTGTTTTGATTTTGAGGCACTGTTGTTGAGGGAGATCTGAGAGTGAATAAAGGGTTGTAGGAGAACTGATTTTATGTGACAAGCAGAAAATCATGATACCTCACTCATTTTGGGTTGATTAAGTAGAATCATCATTCTAAACGAAACAGTCAATCTGAATAGTAATTTTTAGTTGATTATCTTTTATTTGTTTTTTTTTTAGATTTTACACGCGCTCTCATTGCGATTTTAAGCTAGACAAATAGTTGTTTTTTATATTTATTTTTCATAAGTAATCCGTTTATAGGACAGAATTTATTCTATTAGAATGACAGGAAATGGAGGTAAAAAATTAATGCCTGGAACCAGCTGTTCAAATTTGCAGCACTGGAAAGAATAGCAAAAAATAGCACCGAATGTTCACTAGAATTATTTTTATGTTGACATATTTAGAGCTGTCCGAAAGTTTTACTAATCTCTGAGGCCACTTTCGACCTTTTCGACATTTGTCGGAATCCTACTTTCCGAAGTGAACTCATCGGAAATAGGGTAGAGGTTTCTGTGACATCAATTTGGAACGAGAAACCTTATGATTTTCGAATGAAATCGGTCCCTTTAAAATTTAATTATAAGTCACGGAGATGACTGCTTGTTTTAATTATCCCGCAGTCGTTAGGCTTTGTGACAAAGTTGTCTTACATATAGATCTTTCCTTATATCTTTTACATATTTATAATATGAATACGCATAATCAGTTTTAAATTTTTAGATGTAGAAAAAAATATATCGAAAAAATCGTTTTTACTGTAGGAGGAAAAAGATGAGTTTACAATTCCCGCCAAATTGAAAAGAAACATGGTTTTAGACAGGAACGAGATGATTGGAATCTCATCGTTACGTTTTGGGTGTATGGTGACATTATTTCCGAAAATTTGATGGTCTTATTCTTTCAGCTTGTGCCATTCGGCGATCTGCCGTCGAGGTGAATTGCAGACTTCATTCCAGTGGTAGAGTGCTGGTTCAGCAGATTTCTCCCCGCCCAACTCGAGGCGTCCGATCACCTGAAAAAATCGGGTGAGTTTTTTCGTTTGCTAACGGTAGCATGTGTCTAACTTAAATTTAAATTGTACTATCGGAACGCCAGCAGGGGTTGAAAGAAAATTTAACGTCAATGGTAGGCCCGACCATAAAGCCGAGGAAATTATTGTAGGCATCACGAAACTTTAAAGGTTTCAAAAAGGTTTCAATTTGCTTGTGTCTGTAAGGACCAGATGCTTCCCACAATGCTTGTTTACAATTACTCTTTTGTCATCGTCCCTCCGCCAATGATGACCGAGTACAAGCTAGGATGTAATAAAGTATAGCTGTGCCAAGTTTATTGTTTCAATTTGAGTGTCGCTCCTTAGCGTTTCCTCGCAATTATAAATTACTATTGAACTTCTTGAAGAAGACACATCGACCTGAACATTTGGCAGCATGCGGGGTTGCTACAATGACTTTTTAGGTGGCATTCTGGTAGTAGTACTTTGTTTCTTTGAATTTTCTGTGTCTTTACTTTTTCCAAAATTACCCACCTCATTCTTAGTTACCCTGTCCCAGTCCAAGAGAAGAAACTCAAGTGACACTTTGTCTAATCTGTCGGCTCCGGCGGGTATTTCGAAGACGAAGGATTCATTGAATACCGGATTCAGTGTCCTTTTCTTCACATGAGTCTTTTTCTTAGCTATCCTTTGGTTGTTGTAAAGCAGGTACATTTTCACGTATGGATCTGAGTGAATAAAAAAAAATAAATTACCTTGAATTTTCGTTGGATTCAATGCTAGAAACCATATAATTTTTTTTATTTTATTTATTTAAAATAATTATTACAATATGTTTAATACAGATTCTAACTGGCCATAGGCCTTGTGTCAGAACTGGAAACCATGTTATACGTAAAAACTTACCTGCCAACCCGGTGACATCCATCTTTGGTAGGTTCCTTGCTTTGAGAATGACCACGGTCAGTCTGTTTGCAGCCGGTTGCCAACAGAGAGAAATCAAAATTTCTCCGCGACCCTGAGACCGTATCTAAGAAAAATGAAAAAAACGCTGTTGTGGTGCTTGATAAAAAGATGTGACGTACTTTTACTTTATATTGAGGGTCTGTAACTGATCAATTTCATTCGGTTTGAAAGAATTGGTCCGTTCTTTTACCTTGAGACTCCTCGGTTGGATTTCTCTGGACATGGCCAACTGTTGATTTTCAATTTGGGTGACGTCGATTGTCGACAGAGAGCAGAAAACTTCCCCAATTATGTCGTCCCTGGAGTACCTATCGAAGCTCAAAACGACGAAATGCAAGGTCATTGACTGTAGGGAAAATAAAAGAAATGTAGTTAGAAGTAACCGGAAAGAGCCGAAGTGAAGTTTGATTTAGTAGGTGTCACACACCTGTAGCTGACTCGGGTTTATTCCATAAAAAGTAAAATCTTCTTCGTAGACAGGATTTCTAGTTTTCCTCAGAACTCTGGTCTTCACCTTGTGCTGTTTGTCTGGGAGAATTTGCAGTTTCACGTATGGGTCGCTGGAATCTGTGTTGCTGTCCTTCGCTGGCAGGTCTCGGCATTTTACCACGCTAACAATCAACGCATTCTTTTCGGATTTATACCTGAAAGAGTAAATTCATCGGTACAATCATCAGTAGGCTACAGCGAACAGTAAACATGAATATCACTCATAGTTATGGGTACCCACCTGAGTTTGAAAACTATCAACCCAAGTTTTCCTTCTACTCCTATTGTTTTCTCGTTCGACTCCAACTCATCCTTGCTAGGGGTACTGGGTTTTTGCTTTTCATTTTCCACCTGGCACACGGCGGCGTTCGAGACGGTCAGTGTAGATTTTTGGAGGTCCGCGCAGGGTGACAGGTCTGCGATTGGACTCCGTTGTTCCGGATTGGTTGGAGACGAGGCAGCGCTTGCCGGAAAGGGGGACTGAAGAGGACAAGAGTTTAAAATAATATGGCTCATTCAGGGGAAGAAAGTCAAAGTCTGTCGGAAAAAGAAGTCACGAGGACGAAAGGCCAAATAAATACTGGCAAAAAAAGACTAGAAAAAGTGCCAGACGGAGGAGAAAGAATCTTCAGTAAACGAAAGTAAAGTCCCGTACGAGCAGATGAGGAAAAGATCATATGTAACGGCAAAATAAAGAACTGGTTTCTACCTAATAAACTAAGGGAATTCAATGGTTATTGCGGAAGTAACCACAGAACTTAAGGAAGCAAAGGGTTGAAATTTAAGGTTGAAACTCACCCCCAACGGTGATTTTCCACCCGTTGGACTCGGCGATTTTTTCAGGTAGTGCGTGGCAATTCCACCGGCTCCTGCAGGACTTTTAACCGCCGTGGGTTTCCGGTGCTGATGAAAAGCTAGAGGTTTTTCCGGTCCGGCTTTGAATTTCTTTCCACCGAAGAGTTTGCTCGACCCGTAGGTGTTGTAACGGCTTCTTTGACAGAAGCATGTAACAGCAAAAATGCCGACGAAGAACGCCAAAGCAGCAAGACAAATGCCAACTAGTGCAGGAGTTGAAACTTAAAAAGAAATGGAAACCAGTTAGTTCTCCGGTCAGAGGTCACCGGAGAGTGGAATTTCTCACCGGAAATTGAATGCTATGCTACACAGTTGTATAAACCGGATATGAAATCTAGTAGGCGGGCAAATTTCACAACTGCAGGGGGCTGTTGGGGGTTGTAGCGGGACAATGGCCGTAGTTCTATGTGATGAATTGCACTTTGAAAATTCGAGTCAAACAAAGCTAAGAAACAAAACTTCAAAGGCTGGTTTTTCGTCAAAATTTTGCCAATCTCGATCGTGTTGAAGTAACTTCCTTTGATGCCAAAAAGTTTCAAAGGGCGTTTTTAGTCACCTTCACTGCGACAGGAAATTTCTGGCAACATTTCACAATGTGTGCATTCCCACACTTCTTCCTCTGAGAGAACGGCTTAAATTTGCTTCTTTACTCAAGCTTGAAATAATAATAATAGTAACAACAACAACAATAACAATAATAATAATAATAATAATAATAATAATAATAATAAGGACCTGACAAAGATGATGCGTAAAGTACCTGGAATAGGAAGGTATTATCCTCGTGAAGCAGAGAAACCGAAGAAAAGAATGGCAAGGAGATTATCCTGGAGTCTTTGCAGTTGATGTGTTAAGTGGAAGAAAGAACGGGGGATGATGGGAATGTGAAACATAAAAAGATTAAAAATAAATCCCTGGTGCAGTTCTCTTCATGCTTATTTATAAGAGAAAGGGGGATTGCGTTTCGGCAGCCAAGAAGTGCAGAATACAAGAGTACAACAGCAGAGGAAGCAGCAGGTAAAATAAAAAATTATACTATAATTAAGGCTATACTATAATTAGTAATAATTAAGCAAGTAAAAGAAACCGGGAATCAAAGAAAATGGATAAATGAACAAAGAAAGAAGGAGAAAAAAGTCAAAAAGATTTCGTTTGAGTTTTCCACGTGTTGCCATTTGAGCGGCTTCTCTCCACAAAACTTTTTCCCGGTCCTTCCAGGCTTTCTTAATTTTTATTTCTGGGAGGACTCGTCCGGCCTGTCCCAAAAGCCTATTTCTCAGAAGAAAAACTTGGTTAAAACTCCAAAAATTTATTTTTAATCTTTACATCCGGCCGCTAAATTTTATGAAGGTAGCAGGTGGTGGAGGAAAAACTTGTCGCTCGTTTTCTGCTTCTCTGTGCTACGGAACTTCTTAGGAAACTTCTTTTCCGGCCAAAAAATGAAAGAACATTTTGTTTTCATAACAATGGTCTTTTTCAAATGTTGTGTTTTACAGTGCGTATGATAATCATGGGAGTAGGAAAGGCAAATGCCCTAGAGGTTACACATCGACAATGCCATGTTTATCCTACCAAATTCTCTCACATTCACATAGTTAATTTCCCAAGTTTAATTTATTCTAAAGTAGGAAAGACTTGAAACATTCGTGCTTAGAAGAGTGCAAAAAGAAGAACTCAGAAACAAAATCAGGAGGGAATTCGTATAAAAAGGAACGAGTTTGAAAAACCAGAGAATTCATGGAGGAAAATAAAGGAATAAAGCGAGAGAATGAAATTTAACAAAGATTGACACAATGAAGAACTGTAGTGGAGTGCCCTAACGAAGAAGAGTAAACCAGAAAGGGAATGAGGAAATAGGTGACAGACAAGAAAAACAAAGCCAACAAGAAAGAAATTATAGTAATCCAAAATATCGAAAATCAAAGTGAACAAAAAATTCATTTTAAAAATGTAAACATTTTCACTTCTGTCGGATGTCAAAAGGAGGGCGAATGGGAGAAGTTTTCCTACTAGATTAGGAAGATTTCATTTTTATTGGCTTTGCTGCCTCCAGGATTTCTATCGTGAGTTCTGTCGAAAATGCGACAAATTTCCCTGAGCCTTCAGCATTTTGTTAAAGCTGCTGCATTCGCCATTTTACTTGTGGCATTTTTGTTCGCTACATTTATTTCCCTTTGTTGGTTTTACCCCTAAATTTTGTGTATTTTCAGGCACAAGAACGCACACTTCAAACGATTGCATGAACTGCATAAGAACTTTAGCGATTAGCCTAAGAATACGACTAAGTGTCCCATTGTTAGTTGTCTCTTCAGTATTGCTCTGTTTTCCTATTTTTCTTCAAGGGACCTTGGGATTTTCTTTTAACTTTTCTGACCATCTACACGTTTTATTTGTATAACTGTTTATTTATATGTACACATTAACCTTTTATCTATTTTCTGCCCTTCTTCATTTTACACTCAAAATAATTCTTACTTCCTCTCTGCCCATTTGTAATAATTTTTTAATTTGCGTCATAGACTCCTCAAATTTCCAGTGAACCTACGAATATATTTTTTAAACTTTATTTTATATTTAACAAGAAATTTTAAATAATATGAAATTGAATCGGAAACGGTTTCCCTCGAAAATAGTTTCTCAAAAATATACGAAACATACATACATAACACATTCTTTATCTAAATTTCCGAAACAATTTTTCATTTTGATTTTCACAAAAAATTTTCCGATTAAAATTTTAAAGAGGCAGAACTACTTGATTGGAGTTAATGACTAGAGCTGTAGAAAAAAGAGTGAAAAAAAGGAAGGGTGAAGTTTGTTTCGTGAAGAGAAGGTCAAAGGAAGGACAGGAAGGGATTTACCCAACTTGAAATTGTAATGAGAACCATCAGGAGCCTGAGATTATTGCTACAATACAAGAGGTAGATATGGAAAACTGTGGTATTCTGAAGTAAAAATAGATTGACAATTGTCAGTTAAAGAAAATAACGAGTGCAAATTTATTGATTCAACAAATAGTTGAACTGATGAAAAGGGTGAAAATACATACACGGAAGTAAAATGGAAGAGACATAGAAATGGAGAACACGAAACAGAGTAATAGAGATAGTGTTAAATGGAAAGTTAGAGAAATAAATGAAGAACTTAAGAGATTAGGTCGCACTGCAGAAAAAATAAAACGAGAGCTCTTGAAGAAGAAAGATGGAGCTTATGGCACGTGAGAGCAAAGTGCTCCATAAAATCATTTTTAAAAATTGAAAAAAGGGAGAAAGGAGTTAGCGGTATCGCACATCCATTATATCACGGCTCATTTATAAATCTCCCAAAAAATGAGCTTCTGCCGAGGGGGGATTCACTACAGGTGGAACCTTCTCCTCCTCCTCCATACTGCCAATGCGGGTCACAGCGCAGGCAACAGACAAAGCCAACAGGACAGATAGGGAAAGATCCGGGGAATGAAAACGGACGATCTTCCACTCGATGATCATCGGAGATGATTTTGAGTCATACGAACGAGGCTGGAAATCGACCTGCCACGTAGGTAGGAACAGAATTGTTTGTTTCGTACCTCTTGCGAATCCATTGCAGAAGGGGCCATATTGTTTTTAAAGTTTGAAAAAACATTGCACTACTTAAAATGAGCAGTAGCATATTACACAACTTCGAATGTGCTTTCATGTCTGGATTAGTCAAATGTTGTTTGAAGAAGAGTAACGTACGTCCCAGGTAATGAGACTAAACGGAGTACTTGAGTACTTCGGGTAGGCAGCTCTCGTTTTGTTATGTTGTTTGACCTCCTGAATTGATGACCAGTCGAAAAGGAACAGGGAAAATTGAAAAAATTAGAGACCCAGAACACCTGGGGATGAGAATTAAGGTCTTCTTAGGAGGTGAAAAAGGCTGGTGGTGGTTTGCTTTTTTTCAAGAGTGACGTCAAAACTCTAATGTTTCATGCAACAGCAAAAACTTATGAAGTATTTCCGACGTATTTGTATTCATTCGGGAGTAATGATTTTGTTGACCTTCTTCTGCTTTCTTCTCTGGCTGACCATTTTTTTTCGCGTTTTGCTCGATGTCGTCCTGTGTGATTTCCTAATTTTGCCATTTCAAGTTGAAACTCGTGTGATTTTCTGTCTTTGTCCTGTTGAAATTGGTCATTCGATGGGTTCAACCTCGGTAAAATCCCTCCGAAATTTCATCATTCGGCTGGGAAATTAATTTAATTACAAAAAATGTTGCTGTTGCCAACCTGTCCAACTGCGTTCAAATTTTCATTTTAATGGAAATTTAGTTGCATTGTTATGCAAAGATTTCTGTTAAGTCCACCGGACCGGGAAATGAGTAATTGCGTCCGGGTAATAATAAATTTCATTACCCTTTAGACCTTGCAACCTTTAAGGGTTGGTCCAGGAGCGACAAAAACTACCCCTCCTGAGTGTAGTCTCATTTCTTAGATACGAGCCAAAAGCTCGTCACTAAATTATAATTTAAGATATGGATTTTCGGTGTTTTTAAAGCGAGAGAGCAGAAAACAAAATGAAAACTGATGTAAAATGGCGTCCGTCAACAAGACCGTGCCAGGTTGGTTTCTGGCACGGTCTTGTTGAAGAAACCCAATTCGCGTTTAGCACATACGTAAAAGCACATACGAAGTAAAAATAAATCGAAAGGAAGCAAAGACAAATTAATCTGAGTAAAAGGAGTAAAAAGCTTGAAAAGCCAAATGGCAATTTGGAACAAGTCGATTGGGTAAATTGAATAGGAAGTTCGGTCGGGCGAGGTTCTCTGGTGAAGCCGGCAGAGAGGCAGATTAGGAAATTATTAAACGAGTTGAAGATGGCTGTATAGAAAAGGAGATGTAGGAAAACCACCCTCTCGCCTTCCCTTTAGCAAACAGCGTACAATCAAATCCATCAAGCAATGAGTTCTGCGGCAACCATCTTATTTTCTCGTCAGCACAAAGTCAAGTTATGTATTCCATGTAATATTTACCGTATAATTTTTATTTTAAATATTCCATGAGGCATTGATGGTGAAGATATTTGGTGTGACGGACTTGAGAAAAGTACTCAGGAAAAAAGTAAAATAATTCTTAGACAGGAACTTAAATTCAACATAAAACATTCTTAGTGAGAAAATCACCTGGATGATTTAAATGACAAGTCGTGAAAAATCTGTGTAAATACGTCCGATGATGATCCAGGAAAAACAAAATTAAAACAAGTCAATTCACACGTCATACCTGGAGCTCAAACTCTCATTAAATAAAAACCCAAATAAAAAGGATGTTTCATTTGCTGTTTTTGTTGATCTCAAGAGAACATAAAGTTTTAGCGGCAAACCGGATCTTCCGGTTGGTCGGGTAAGAAATCCTACATTTTCCGCGGAAATGGAAAATTTACATCGTCATTTTCTTGATTTTTTTGTCTATTCATCCGCCGGTCAGGTACCCGTTCCTTCCCAAGCTACAGAGGTTGCTCCAGTGAGTCCCTACTTTTTTCCTCTGTTCTTTTCTTCTTCAAATTCCCACATTTCCGTGTCGTTCTTAATCATTTTAATTTTACAATTTATTTTATCGCATTCTTCTTTAATTGATATTCTTCTTTTTTATTACTATTATTATCTTTTGTTTGTTTCGTGTTTCACGTAAAGCGTAGTTTTTTTTAATGCAGATTTAGTCTTATCCTACTCATTCACCAAATTATTTGTCACTTTTATGTTGTTTGTTGGCCTAGTCTGCACTATTTTTTCTCTCATAACTTTCTGTCACTACCGTCGTTTTTATCTCTATTACTTGTCACTATCATCACTTCTTCGTCATTTTATTTCTTCCATCGGTCTTTTTGGAATTCGTCCATTCGAACACTCAAATTGTTTCAGAAGACAATCACCGCTCAAAAAACTTTTTTTTATATATATTTTATTTTGATGGCAAAAACTTTAGTGATCGTCTATTGTTCTAAAATAAAGTCCTCTCAGAAACATACGCCCTGTGGTTCACGGTTACCGACTGAATGGGAATTGGGAAGAAATTCGTGAATTTGTGGAATTCAACTGATCGAAGGGCCCAGTTCAAATCACAGAGTTTCAAGTGTAAAAGCAATGTAAAACAGGGATTTTATACCGATATGTAATAATGGAGGATAAATCTGTTTAGAAAAATACATTATTAGGTTCAAGCAGATTTGGCTACTAATTGTTACTTTTATTTAATTGCACATTACTAAATAATATTGTATATTAATACGATGAAGAATGTTCTGTCGGCGTTCTAACACGTTCATTAGTTCTAACTTTTTCTTTCTAGTAAATAAAATTAACTTTTCACGTGGAGCTTATGTTGGTCTTTTATTATTATTATAATATTATTTTTTTAGTTATTACCAGCCTTGATTTCTATTTTTTCCTTTCTTATGGTGTGAACACCTCGATAGTCGAGTAGATAGATGGTTTAGACCCATCCCATTACTCTGAAATTGCATTTCTGTTGACATTTTTACCAAAGTTTGTAAAAAAATGTAACGTTTCGAGTGGGCAGCCATCTTGGAAAGGCTCAATTTTCTCGCACAAGGGCGTAATGTTGGGTATTTGCCTTCCTTGGGGATTACGGAATTAATTCATTTTCAAGTGGAAACGCAAAGTTTGAAAAATCGACGTTCCCACAAGTTGTTTTCCCTGGAGAGGAGGCAGTCACAATTTGGAAAGAGAAAGAGGAGTAGAGAAAGGAAACAGAAACTCTTAAAAAGCGAGAGGAATGAAGGATGCAGAATAAAAGAGAGCAGAGAAAGAGAGATAAACGATAGATAAAAGAAATTTGAGAGTGTGAAACTAAGAAAAAAACTTACCCGCAAACCGTGAAACGCTGGCCAGGACTTCCAACATAATTGAATCATTTCTAATTTTATTTAAATAGAAACTCAAAATGGCGGATGACGACGGAAAGCGGGATAAAATTATTATAACCGCAGGTCATCGCCGACCCGATTTCCGGGATGAATTTATCATGAGACCGCATATAACGATGGTACTGTCGCATTAATGCAACTTAACATTGTTCCCATAATTTGGTTTGACTATTTTGCGTGCATTCTCTTCAAATTTAACTCGACAAGTGAAGTAAATAACGCCAAGCTTAAGAGAAATTAACTTGTGCTCATTCAAACGCAGAGCGTTTCACACACTGAAAAATGATTGAACATGAGAAAGAAGTCAATATAAAAATAAAACGACATTTCGTGACTATCCCCGTTAAGATTCCAGAGGGAGTAACCTAAACAGACGTTAAACAATCAGACTATTGATTTTTGTGGAAATTGAGTAAGACGAGAAATGAGTACCAAGCTAAACTTCTTTTTTCATTTACAAATCAGCCCGGGTAAAAATACCACTTGTTGCTGTCGAACTTAAGGATAGGATATGCGAATATTGTTTTAAAGTTAGAACAGGATACATTCGATGATTAGAGGTGCTAAGAACACATAAGAAAGCCAAAGAAGAAAAAATTGAATTCGTACAGGTAAAGACATGGAGGTAGACAAAGAATACCAAAAGAGAGACATTGTAGGAAATTAAATGAAAAGAATAAAGGAGAGGTAAAAGGAAGGGAGAAATGGATCAGGGTGGATAAGATGGAAAAAAGAAAAATTCCACCCTCAGCCCCCCGAAGAAGAATGTGACCTCTTCTGTACCGTAGGGTCACCCTGTCACTTTTTGCCGCACCCTTCCAATTAAACAGCTTCAATGGACCTCCTCTCACCAAATTTGGGATCAACTCGCAGCCACCCTCTACCTTCACCATCAACTCAACTGAAGGCTAATGATGTCCGTTGTTATCTTCAATGAAACCATTCTCGTTAATAATGGGGTGGTCCCCCAGGTGGGTAGCAAGGAGAGAAGAAAAGGTCAAAAGGTGTTTCGCCCCCACCCATTGAGTTGAGGGGAGGATTGCAACCCCAACTCTTATACCTGATATAAAACCTATTTAAGTTGCTAGCTATTGGAAATTTATTGGGCCACCGCCAAAGCATGTTCTGCACCTGAACCCAACCGGAGGGTTCCCATTGGCTCCCCAGGCCGTTTTCTACTTGTGCTCCTTCTCCTCTAAATTCTCCCCGTCAACGTCTGACGTCCTTTTATTTCATCAGATCAAGTCTATGTTCAAATAGATAAAAACGCAATGAGAATAATATGTGAAAGTACATCGGTGTGGAGGCTTAGTCTAGGTCTATGTCTATCCCCCCACGCCGTGTGGTTTCCGGGACGGAATAGGACCAACCTATCCACTGGGTGTTATAAGAGGTGACTAAAAGGCTGGGGGCCCCGTGTGGTTGCCGGGCCGTTGAATTCTGGAGAAGGCGCAGACAACGTCTCACGGCAGTCTCCCTATGTATCTGCGTGGGCATTTTACCTGGGTACAAAAAAAAGGGTCTATGTCTATTGCAGGAATATGTTCAATCTTTTTGGTAATTCTTTGTTTTGACTGCAATTTATTCTCAGAGTCGAGTGTTCTTTTTTTACACTACCCTACTACGTGAAGCTGTCCGCATTATTTTCTCACTTTTGCACTTTTGCTTTGGAAATAGTATTTCGATCTATTTGCAAATCTTGGTTTAGAGAGTGGCCCAAGGATCTCGCGAGAAATGATGATTTTGATACATTCTATTGTTTCTTGGGTAGCCACCTTGTGGACGAGCAAGAAGCACACAAAAACCATTTCAATTTATTTAAGTGATCTGATTGATGTTTCCCATAAGTCAAATCGGTTTCCGATAATTTGTGTTCTTCCTCACGGAACTCGTCACGAACGGCCTTGCCTCCGGTCAAAAAATGGCGGCATTTTTTTTCGACATCGTCAGTTTATCTTTTCTTCTGCAACTATTTTTTTGTCTATTTGTGTACTTGAGCGTACTTTTTTATTCATTCCCTTACTTCGTTCCAGTGAGTTTCCTAGAGTTCTAGACTAGTTCATGTAAAGCCACTATCTTAACTTTTGTTTGCCCATTTTCCATCTGTGACCCTCTTTCCGTTTGTTCCTTTCATTCAATTCTCTTTACATCGTTTTTTCCTTGACTTCTTTAACTTAACGTTTCCTTCTCGATCACGCTAATGTTTTCTACCCTTTTCTTTCGTTCGATTTCTCAAAAATGGTTTTCCATTCCAATTCTTTTTTTAATTGTGGTTTTGCTTGAAACGATAATTTTCTTCCAATCATTTTCTTCTTTTTTAATATTTTGATTTTTGATTTTGACATTTAGTTTTAATTAGTTTTTGCCTCAGCTTTCTTCTGTTCGATTAGACATTCTCATTTCAGAATAATCGGTCTCTCTGTTTATAAGTCGGACAACAGGTGCGTTTACACTTGCCTATGTTACTTTATTTATTTTGTGATCGTTTACTGCATCTGTTTGTCTTTCTCTCTGACCGTTTGTATGTTTCCTTCAAATTTACGTCCGCTTTAAGATGTGCTCTTTTGTTTTTCTTTCACTTTTTCCTTTAAATTCGCTTCGTTCACTGCAAATAATTGTTTCCTATTTCAGGGTGTTCGTTGCTGTTTATTCGCATTTGTTTTCTTGTTCACCTGTCTCTCTTGCCTGCTAAACATACTTTTTAAATTATTCTCTCCTCCAAAATGTCTCGCACCGTTTTTCCGTGGCAGAATTTCCTGTCGTGCTTTACCTTCTACATGCACTTTTCTTCACTTTTCCTTTGTCGCTGTCAAATCAAATTGTCTTTTTGGCGGTTATTGTGCTTCCCCGGCTCCAAATTTCCATGTTTTCCAACGTCTTGCTTCTCTGGCAACAGACTTTTCTTGCCGTTGATATTCATTGCATTTCAAACAGCATGCAACTCATTTAGGGGCGCTCATTCTCAATGTTAATGCTTTTTCCAGGTTGTTTGCGTCCCGTTTGTCTTCCCCTGTTGAAATAATCCTCATCTGACCTAAACGGCACTTTCATTAATTTTTTCTCTTCTCCTCGTTTTGATGCTTTCTCTCTTGAATTGTTTTTTCTCTTCCCGAGAAAGCGGAGCTAGAACTGCGTGTCGCGTTACCCGTGTGAAATTCTCTCTTTTAATAAATTTTACTTTCGTCGTGTTATCCAATTTCAAAGAGAATCGCATACACAAAACGGCTAACAACTTTTTAATTTTTCGTCACGGCTTGCTCCACTGTGGCAGAAATAACCAATGAAGCGGCGGTAGCAACCTGAACATGCGGCGACAAACCACAGCAAGGGTGACGTTTACTTGCAGGTTGTTCCTTTTTTATTATTGAAAAATAAAAACCTTGTAGTTATGTATTGCAAATTGTGTTGCTACTATCACATACGGTTATTTGGTACTTTTTGTTCTTATTTAAAAAATTATGAATATACTTAGTGAGTAATGTTTTTTATTTACCTCGTTATTATTTTTCTAATTATTTAATTTGGTTTTACTTTTTTTTAATATTGTTCAACAGTACCTGTCAGATGCATTTTATTATGTCATTTATATGAATATTATCAATTATGTGACCTATATTGAAGGACCTAAATGTTTCCTAGCGGTTATTTGACACCTCCAAATAAAGTAGTTTCCCTTCAGGCAAATACCCCTAGGGAATTGACAACGAGTCGAGTGAACGCAAGTGACACAACGAGTGTTTCCTCAAGAGTTTTCAATTTAATTCCAAAATAACTACGCGATACCTGGACCATAGGAACTTCATTCATTTTCTTTTGCCAGAACGCTTCTTTCCGAACGCATCTGAGTTGTCAAATTCAACGCTCCGAAAAAGCCCTTTTCTATTAGAAAATCCAATTTTCTTGTTGGGAAATTTTCTTCCTTTGGTTGGTCAAGATGGACGGCCGTATGTCTGCCTCGTCCTAACAGAAAAGACCATTAGACGTTTTCCTCTTTCGTTTGCTGGCCAAATGTGGAAAAAAGAAAAAGGACAGAACTGGTCCAGAAAGAAAGAAGTTGTTCGCCCGGAGGTTTTCAAACCAAAACGGCCGAGTCCGACGACGATTTTTGACATCCGGAAAAGCGGAAAATTCGACATTTTCCATTTTGCTGTTTGTTGCCCCTTTTATTTTCCCTTTTTCCTTTAAAATTTTCAACTTGGCCATTTTCTTTCATAATTTGTTTATTTTATATTCTCTCGTTCCTTTCTACCATGACATTTTCTTCTAATTGGATGTTTCATTTCTGTGCTTTTTTGTCGTTTTGATGTGTGAGCTCTTCTGTTCATTCAGTATAATTTAATATATTTCGTAATATATGTAATAATGTGATAAATATGAATAAGTCAAATTCTTGTTGGATTTTTTTGCAGCTTAGCAGTTTAGTAGTTGTAAATACAATATTTTGTTATATCATATTTTATTTAAGTACAAATTAGTGGATGAAAAGATACACATAAACGACGTACAGGTGTACTTATACTAATTAAACGAGAACACTTGTTCAAAAAAAGTTTAAATAAGTTTTAGATTTCTAATTTCCATGTCGATCGATTTTAATAGATCAGTTTGTTATAACCGGAAGACAAGGTCCTTGTAATTTTCCTGTACGAGAGGTGTCTCCCTCTATCTCTTACAATGAAATAAAGGTGATAATTTAAATTCGTAATTTATAGTTGCTCGTTTTGTACGTTCATTTCCGCTGACCTTCCAGGTATAAATCAAGTAAGCCTAAAACATGGGGGTGAAACACAGTCAAACACCTCTTTCTTTCGTGCAAAAAATAAGTTTTGAGTCGCAATAAAATGATCCTGAGAATTTCAGTATATTACAGTACATACTGTATTACGTTGGGCGTTCTTAAATCTTTTTGTCGATACAGTCAGGTTCTTTTTTCTTTTGAATCTTTACGACTTGATTTCGTTTCTTCGTGATCTTAAAGGATTAGTTCGGCCCTCTATGTTCGTACTCTTATTCCCCTTGTGCATGTCTTGCAAATCCCACCGCAATTGCTTCGGGTCTGCAGATGAAGGTGTAATTGTACCAAATATTACAAAGTTTCAAGAAATAATATAAATTTACGCCATTTGTAGCAGGTGTCGCATCTTTCGTTCTAAACACAGAAAAACCAGGTGAATATTGTTGTTGCGTCCGTAAAGGCGCCATAAAGTAAAAATCTCCCACGGGACTTGCCGCATTATTCTTTTTGCGCATAATAACAAATTGCTTTTTTATTGCGTGCCTAGAGTTTATTTATTTTGCTTTAGCCAACAACACCCCGGGGAAATGACGTTGCCCTCGTGTGTGTGTGTGTGTAAACCCTGAAGGCACCCAGTATTTTTTAAATTTACAAACTCGCTATGAATGAAAGGCTTAAGATTTTCATAGGAAAAGAGAATACATGTTCGGGAGGTAGAAAATGTACGTAAATCAGATAAATAATTAACAATAACCAAATATTAATTATGAAGTCGCTTTGTACTTCAGTGTTGGTCTTTTGGTGGGAATCCACCTACTCTAATTCCCCTCCTAAAGAAAAATTGAAACGACCGTCACCCTTGCACTGACATTCAAATTCGGCCATTGTGAATTGGATTTTAAAATCCCACGTGACCCAATTGCTGACCGAATGGCCGTCAGATGATCGATTTGATTGAGGGGGCTTTGCCGTCGTCCTGAGGGAGAAGCAAATGGTCGCTTGTCTGAGTCGTCCATTTCGTGCAACAAAAGCAATCACCCGGCGGTAATAACAGCAGCAATGCAACCAACAGCAATTTTTTATCAAAGCTTAAGTTCTACGTCTGTTTTGAGCTATACGGTGATAAGAAAATTCACAAGATAAGTCTAATGATGTAATGTAATTTTCAAAATTTGTGCTAAAGAAAGAATGCGAACTAATGCAATGGAACGAATGGATCAATCAGAATACATCAGAATACCATAGAAAATGTAAAACCCTCCTTATTCGAGAAGAATTGAACAAAAGCGGAAAAACATCAAAATTACGGCAGGAAGAATGAGAAAAATGTTTGTCCTCCAGAGTGTTTTGAACCGAAGACGTTCCTTTCTTTTCTGCTGTCCTCGCAATTGGGTCCACTGTTTTTCCGTGTTGAACCTTCGATTTCCTGCTTGAGGCGACAATTTGAAGGGAAACATCAAAGAACCCAATTCTTTCGACCGAACCGCAGCAAATTCATTGACAGATCGGCCCTCTTCGGCACAAAGCCCAGGAAGATTCCCTGAAGCAATTTCATTCCTCTTTGAGGATTCAACTTATTCCCCAAAATATTTTCAATATTCTTGTTTTATTAAAAAAACTTTAGTAAAAAAAACGAATATTGAGAGGTTTCCGATTGATGGGAAGGATTGCTGCCTCTGCTGCTGCTGCGAAAGGCTGAGCCTTTCTTTTACGCCCGTTTTCTTTCGCCTCTTGGGCCAGTGCAGCCTTCTAAAATCCAATGAAAATTATTTTTCCGACATTTTCTCTTTGGTTTTCTTTCTTTTTTTAACAAACCCAGGAAAGGGAAAGATAAAAGGTAAGTTAGATACTCGCCCCATCATTGACTTTCCCCCATCATTGTTCTAGATACAATTATACGGTGACTATCATTGTCGCACACCAAAGAGGACACTAAGGAAGTCTACGGAATATTAATTTTCTACACCTACTAAAATTGTATTAGGAGAAGAGAAAAATAAAAGATGAAACATTGAAAATCAAGGTAACTAAGGTAAGAGATAAATGAATAAAAAGTTCAGACCAAGAAATATGAGGGAAAACGAAGAAAGAAAAAGAAAAGAAAATAAGAAAAAACTGAGTATGGTGGTAATCATTTAGATCAATGAAAATGATAATAACAGTTCGAAATGTCAAATGGACCTTCGGAGGTTTCAACCTGACTGCTCAGGTAAATAGGAAGCCCTCAAAAACAACTTTTTTTCTGGGGGGAAATGTTCAGGGGGATTTTGTTCGGTAGCAAAAGACTTGAATTATTTCCATTGTTCTTTTTCTCGCTTTTTGACTTTCCATTTAAACCTTTCGAGATTTCTTTTCTCATTTTTCGCGTCTCCTTCCTTCTTCACCCCCTCAAAAAACAATAAATTTAAACAGTTTTAATTCGCAATGCTTTTCCATGTTTCTCCACTTTCCCATTTCTATTTCTCCTATCCCAATCTATCTCTTTATACTTTCATTTAAGTCTTCGGTTCACTGTTTTTTTTTTAACCACATTTACTTCTTTGTTACCTACTTTTTTCTTTAGGCTTTTTCCATTCTCCCACCGTGTAAAAAATTAGCAGGAACGGTAACATTCAAAATCAGAAGGTCAGAAAACCTACTAAGAAATGTCAAGAAATATTAAATAAGTCCAACGAAATTTTGCCGTGAATTGCAATTAGGAAAAGTTTTTAAGACAAAACATTCAGCATTAGGGAAAGAATGCATTCGCAGAAAATGAGCGATAAAATAGTAGTAACTCAAATGAGGAAAAGATGGATAAAAGTTTTGTCGCGATAACAATGACTAGTAGAAAAGAGCAAGTGAAAGAGAGGAATGAATGTAATAGACATGCGTTTTGAAGAATGAACAGACAAAGAATTTGAAATACCGTTTAAAATTAAAGAAATAAATTCACGGAAAAAATGGAAATGGATTTCGCCGGTACAAAAGAAATGGAAAGCGAAATGAAGGGAAAGTCTTCACAGCTTAGAAGTTGTGATTGCAATGGGAAGAAGATTCGGTTCGTCAAGTATTACAGCCGTCGCGGTTTAAAACCATGAAAAATGAAGATGATGACGAAGAAAGAGGCAAATCAACAGTAGGACACCATTTCGAGACTCGTGGCAGGAGACGCAGCAGAATTGAGTAGAAGCATCTGATTTAGACTAATTCTACAAAAACTAATTTATTACGAAATAATGAGATTACGGTAGATCACAAAGTAAAAAGAGGGTCTTCTCCAGGAGAAAAATGAAGAATTAGGATAAACCCGTGGTGAAGACTAGGAGATGCCAATTAAACTGAACAAAACTATGCACCTCACCCCATTGTAAATATCCCAAAGTTTCATTTCATAATTCTTTTTTTTTAAAGTTGTAAATCATTTATTCATTGTTTTCCGGGCTGTCTTGATCGACATGCCAAAAGATCAGACAGTGTTATACACTTATCCCCCTTATTCTTTTAAAAAAATAATGTGTTAAAGTATACAAAAGATTTAAGAAAACTTGATTAGAAACCGTTCAAACTGATGAAACAATAGAAAAAGAGATTCCTAGACAAAAGAAAGGCAAGTGTGTCCTACGGAGGACGCAATCCTTAAGTCAAGTGCTGGGATCAAGGGCAAAAGCAGTGCAGGAGAATTGTGCAAAAATATCGTCCATTGACTAGCTTCGTTCGAAGGAGAGTCCCAATGGAAAAAAACGGGGAGACCCCGGCGTCACCAGAGCAGAAAAAATAGATAAAAACCTGGTTAGACTCGTTTTCCTTTTATCCATTATTCCTTTTAGAGTCGTAACTGAGGAGTTGAGGGTACGAAAAAAAGACAGAGAAATCGAATTCGGCAAATGAATTTTTTTTCTCTTGTGATAATTTGCAATTCGAAATTTTCAGGGGAATAAAGTTTTTCTGCCCTAAACGGAGTGAAAGCTTCCTCTCTCTCTCTCTCTCTCTTTCATGAGTTCATTCTATTTCGGTGCAACTATCATCTCCTCTGGCATCACCGTCTGCCTGGTCATTCTATTCATAATTTATATGCTGTGGCTTTGTTTCAGTGTCATCGCTAGAATTTCACCTTTTTTGGAATCATCACTCTGTCTGCTTCTTCATCTGTCTGTCATTCCCATTAATTTATCTTCAGTACTACTCCTATTATTTATTTCCCTTTGTTATATTCCTTTATTTTATTTTCACACTTTTCACTCTGCCTTTTTAATTTATTTTTTCTTCACTACCTTGTTAATTTCTATTTGTTCCTCGTCACTTATTGGTAACGCTTGTTGACAACGGTAGTTGTTGTGAACCACAACTCTTATTCCTAGTAAGCGAACATGTCGATTCTGGACATTCTTATTTAATGTTTGTGTTACGTTTCATGTTATATTTTCTTTGTTTGTTTTTCGTTAACCTGTGTACAAACTTTTCTGCGGAAATTCCCGCGTAAGTCTAAGTGGTGGCATAAGTGTTTTCTTGATTTTGTTTAATTTTCTTGCTTTCCCTTTCCTACAGAAAAAATCATTACTTTTCCTACTCCGCATCCATTTCCGTGTTACTTTTCATTTTTTTCTTCTTCCATTTGATTTCTTCGATTCACTTCAACCATAAATTTTCTCTCATCATTTCTCAATTTATTCTTTTTTCCATTGACCAATTCTGTTTGTCCGTCATGTTTTTTCTTTTCGCAAACTGCTTTTCACCTCATATTTGTCATTTTCTCTCTTGCTCTTTTTCTTCTTTTATGCACTTTGTTTCTCTCCCATTTATTGTTACGTTGCTCATATTTCTCTGTTCATTTTGGATTATCAGATTTTGCTTACTTTTTAGATTTGGTTGTCATACTTCATGTACTATATATCCTCATCATATTTCATAAATTTTGTTTCTTCATGATTATTGCTCTCCTCTGCATCGGTCAAAACAGTTTCCCAGTTTACTTCTTTTTTGCTCTTCTCTTGTCCACTTGCCTGGACTTAACCCTTCGAGCAAAAGAAACATCGACAGAATTTTTTCTCATCTCTCTTTAACTTTTATCGAGTTATTTCCTAAAAGCCGAACTCTCTTCCGTCGTCAGAAATTGCATTAAGTTTCACTGTTTCCTTTTTATTTTTACTTCACGAGGAATCTTTTATTGTTCAATGCTTCGATCTATGTTTCTTTGGACGAGAAAAAGCCTCTTTTCTTTCATCTGTGATGCACTCACATTGGAGAACATAGAAAATACATATATCAGTTTGAATTGACGAATTTTAAAAACATTCTCGTTTTAATTTACCAATGTTTGTTTTTGTCATAGTCAACGGGAAATTGGGTTGAGAAAATTATAGGATTGCAATGCAGTTGCAATAAAAATTGTGGTTATGCAATGGAGTAAAATAATAATGTAATTCCTATTGCAGTAATACATTTTTCTTGTGTTTTAGTACCAGTACTTGAGGACTTCTATGCATATTTGGTGTCTACCATGTCTACCAGCTTATTTTTATATTCTAGACGAATATTCAGATATTGTTTTAGATCGAAAACTCTAATAATTAGAAAATTTACCATTCCCGAAACACAATTTAAGCTGACTATGTCAATAAATACGTAAACGTCACAAATAATAAACCTAGTTTATTTATTCATATTTGTATAGTACTAGATAGCATATAATCCCAGCTTTTCAAAATGTCTAAACCCAATTTCCTAATTTTCGCAAACAATCCCCGGGGGAAGCCTAGAGGATTTAGTAAATTTTAACGCGTCCGGAATATAAATTCAATCAGGGATCCTCGTGGTTGAGGGAGGAAAAAGCACTTATTGCGGGTACCTAATATTGAATAAATAGAAACCTTAAAAGCCCATCAAATTCGTGTTCCTGAACCGTGAACTTGACCCGCGCGTTTCCCGACAAAACTTTTCGAACTTTGCCAGCAGCACAGAAACTTTTAAATGTCACCGTTGCACTTTCTCACTTCGTCTTAGACGCGATTCATGAAGAACTAACTAAATGCTAGAAAATGGACAAGGGGTGGTAACTCGTCGGTCGTCGCGAACCGAGTGGATTCGAACGCTCCAAAACTCACGTTTTTCCTTCTACGTCACGCCTTTTCCAATCCGCAGGCTCGACAAACTGAGTTTTCCGACAGCGGCCTTACCTCCATTTTGTGCGCACCCACTGCATTCCACTGATTTTTCTAAAAAAATGCGCAATTAAATTGAGTCCGACATATCCCAGTGCTTTTTACTTGATTTATGACTCGCAGAACGTTTACAATTTAAATTCTCAAGTAATTGAAAGTATTTATTTTTAATGTCGTTAATTTAATATATTACTACATTTGGGCTCAAACGCCCAAATGTAATTTTAAAACAGTTAGGCATAGAACATATTACTTCTTTTAGAGTAATAATAATGCAGTACTCTTGGTACTTGGTGTCTTCTAAAGGTTTACCTTTCACGAAGTTACCTTATATTCCTAGGAGAACTTTTGGATACCTTACGGAAAAAGAAGATTTTACTTTTGTTCTATTGCTAATTTTTGGTTACGTAACAATTACTTCAGCGTAGCCTCGCACACTGAACCTCTTTTGTTTTGGTTAATCTACCTTTCTCCATTTTTATTCCTTTCTTCTCCTACCTTTGCACTATTTTGTTCTTTAAATAAACGTCAGAGTAATTTTTCCACGCAGAGTTTCACTCTCTGCGTGACGCAAAAGTGAAAAAATGTTTTAGCTTTCACTAAATCTCAGTTAGTTATTTATCCAACTGCGTCTGTTCCTCTTGAATTTCGTTCTTTATTTCTTATTCGCTTATTTCTTCTCGTTTAATCTCGTTAATTACGTCTTTTGCATAATACCATTAAATAATTTTCCTTTGACGAATTCTTTTCTCTTAGTGAAGACACCACTAACGCACAAAAAAAGGATAGGAAAATTGCCGTAAGGTGAAGGGAAACAGCTTCTTCTTCCTCTTCAACTTCTTTGATGGAAATTGTTCTCAAAAGGAAACCTCTAGGGACGAGTTTTGTTTCTGCTCACTGTTTTCTTTTTTTGACGAAGGACGACTGTTAGATTTAACTAACAACAACTTAAATGTCTCTAATGGCGGATCGCATTTTTATAATCTCAAAATTTTCTGTCGTCAAGCTCACTCTCCCTTTTTTATTCCTCTATAACTATTCCTAACTCTAGTTTTTTACATGTAATTCTAGTTTGATGTTTAACTAATGTGTCCTCTTCTTTTATCAGTATTTAAGTCGTCTTTTGTGGTTCTTCAGTGTTCCTAATCTCTAATCTAATTTCATCCAGATTGAGAAACTTGACTGATTGATTCAAGTCGAATACAACAATTGATGAATAATCAAACGAAATTGTCATTCGTTGAAAAAAATAATTAGATAATTAATTAATTTCAAGATTAAGTTTCATTTAGCAGTCCCAGTTCCTCCTCTTCTTATGGAGGCCGATCCTGAAGGGCAAATTAGTGACGTAGGTCGCAAATGACGTCTTTATAATTACTAAAATAAATTAACTTATTAAATTAAAACATTGTCTATAATACAATGAAAATGAAACAGTTTATAAAATTTGTTTTGGGGCGAAATATTTAATCTCGCGAGGAGACAGGAATTTATAAGCGGAACAAAAATTAAAAAGACTAAGAACCATGAATATAAAATGATGAAATCTATTACAAAAGACAAAAAAAGGGGGAGAATAGCAAAAAGGTTGGACGACTCGGGTGAAAATTTCAGAACAAATTTCAAGGGCCTCTTCGCCAAAGTCTAAATTACAATAAGACAAAAAATGGTTACATAAGTTTATTGTTGCCATCTATCCTTTGTGAGTAATACTCAATCTGCTCTTTTATGAATAATGTCATTTGTGACCTCTACCATATCACATTTTCAAATTGTCGTGTCGCAACAATTATGTTTTAACATTTGGGCACCAATAACGTAATATTAAAGTACGCCAGATACAAAACTGAAAAACTCCAAATAAACAACGTAAATAGGTGTTTGTTCACCTGGTCGTCAAGGGAGCATAGAACGACCGAAATTGGCCAGCAGTTTGTGATGGTCATGTTTATTATGTTTCATTACAATGTAATATATATTTATAAACCAGACTATTTTTAATTGCTTATGATACGTAATGCTTAGGATCAATGAGAAGGGGCATTCAGCAAGGCAGAAATGATAATTAAAGAAGTTCAACAGAATCCGGACAATTTGATTAACTGTAGATATTATTTAATTTCACTCAACAGTACTGTAATAACCTTAGAACAGCTACTGGAATTTTAGCTTCTGATATATTCAGAAGCTTCCAAAAAAAAATAAAACTTATCGCTGACATTAAAGATTAGATGATAAGACGCAATTTAGAAATTGTGAAAGTAAATAAATGAATGCATTATGAAATGAATAGATAAAAACGGTTGAGCAGAAGCTTCAAGTGATTACTTCGTTAAAAGGAGTTAAAAGAAGAGAGAGAGGTTTGTGATTAAAAAACGTGATACGCAAAAAGAAATCAATATAAGTTGGAAAATGATTTGTAGATATTTTAAGCGAACAGAAAGAAAAGGTACTCAGGAACGTCTTGTCGAAAACCTTTGAACTTTGTCTTTTTTCGTGTTGCAAGAGTAGCCAAATTCATGGGCAAATTTAGAAATATGGTCAAATTAAATTAAGAATTACATATAACTTTAATTTCAGCTAGAATTGTTGCTTCTCAGAACCACTATATTTTCAGGAAATTAAATGCTCTTACAAGCTTTACCTTACTTTTCGGACTCAAATTTCTTCACATTTTTTTCACAAGAAAAACTTTGAGACAACTTTGGGGGGAGACAATTTAAATAGGAGTAAAATTGTGCAAGTACCAAAATCGTCAAAAATCGATTTCACGTCTGCGGTAATTGTTATTTAAAACCAGTAATTTACGGTTTGATCAAATAGGAAAGTCTCTTTCTATGCTTTTGTCAATCATATCTGCTTTCCGGTTTAATCCAAAGTTCTTAATAATATTTGGAATATAAAACGCTAACACATATTTGAGAAGGTCTATAGGTGAGTAGATAGTGGTAAGCAAATAAAGCGGGAAAATCAGTGAAAAGTGGAGGTCAGTAAGCAGAATCTGACATGTTAATCACGCGTTCCACATATCCGTTCTAAAGAGTAAAACGGAGGGTTAAATACGCTGCCAGAAAAATGATGCGAAACTAGATATCAAATATGTCTGAAATTGAATTCTGCATGGACTTAAGAATTTAAATATAGAAAAGAAACATACAAGGATAAGCAGCAAAAGAAACAACAAGAACGAAAAATGAAAACGGAAACAAAAGACAAAATATAAAAATCAACCAAAAATGCCGAAGGAAGTAATAATAGAAAACAAGGAAAACCAAGTTGTTGACTGCATTATTTTAAATAAGTTAAGATAAGAGAGTTTCTTAAAGGCACAGGAACCTACAATTAATTTTCTTTGCTCCACTTCGAAAACCAACGCCGGATGTCAAGGAAAAATTTTTCACCTTATTAGAACACGCCGGGGATGAGGATGAAAGAAGCACAGGGAGGAAAAATATGGGTTGAAAAAAGTGGGTTCACCTAAATTGACATTAGTTTACAGAAAAGAAGGTTAAACTGAAAGTAGGTGCATGAGACGGTCACCGCGTGTATGTTGAGCGTGGTACCCAGAAACTGCAAATCTTGGTGAGGGAACGCTGATAGATATGACTGAAAAAGTTGCTAGCAATAATGTTTTAGAATAAAAACTCCTCCCAAAAGTGCAATATTGATCTGAAGAAGAGTTTTTAGGTACCATACAAAGTAAACAATACATGCTCGGAACATAATTGTGCACATTATGTTTTGTCAGCGGTATTGGTAGCGACCACGTCCGATAGGGTCAAGGGTCACAATAAACGCAACATATTGCATTGCTGTGCCATGTGGGAAATCTCCAATGGAGTACTTTCGATTTTAATTTTGTTAAAAACAAATAACATGAATAAGTCATTTCTAATTTGTTGCTTTCCTCACTACAGATTCTTGCTTCGTTAAAAAAAAATTATCTTTTATTTGCATGGGGTGAAGACGCCATTTTGAAGACCACACCAGCTGTGATTTTATTTTTATTTTTGTATCCTGAGATTTTACCGAAAAAGTAGCTTCAAGTGTCAGAAAGAATGATAGTGAGTTTGGTAACTTCTGCGTCAATATGAAAAAATTTTAGCAATGAACTCTGGCAGAATAATTTCAAACGGTAAAATTTTTTCAAATTTTTCCCTCTCGGGATTTACTTACATTCTTCAATTGCCTTGATTTCTGGACCGTCGTCCAGAGTTTCGGTGCTGACCATGTCGTCGCTGTGAGTAGTGGCGGACTTATGCCGCCTTTTTTATCGTTGCAAACACAAAAACAAGCAAATTCGACTGTTCGAAATAAAAAGATGGAAAGCACAAAAACAACCCCGGAAAATTCGCGAAAACGTCAACGTTCAAGATGGCGGAATGGAGTTTTGACGGAATCGAATGCAGCGCTTCACATGGAAGCTTTTAGAATGAAAATTACCCGCGCGAAGAAAACATTGGAGAAAAACAAAGAAAGGAAATCAGTTTTTGTTAAAATCTGTAATTTTTCTTAAAAGAAAGAGTTAAATTTTGAACTTTTAGAAAAATATTTTTGATACTCATCAACCTGTGCTATTGTATGGTTTCTGTCGGTTCCTTAAGTCGATTTACTCTGCGTTTGCGCTTTCCATTTAATTTTCCGGAAAATTGCTGACGTCACGTTCGCATCGATTCATGTTTTTGAGGCCTCGACGTGACCAAAATTAACATTCTCGTCTGCCTCCCTGACATCTCTGTAGGACCTTTGGTCACATTAAGAATCTCCGTCCTCCGAATAATGCGAGAGTGGATGCGGAAAATTGGAAAGGAATACATATATATAAGACCACTGTTACCGTGAAGGACCAAAATTGATACGCAGCATTCCCATAGTTTCATATCTGTCGGGGTAAAAATAAAAGATAAGAACAAAGGCTGTTTTATAGATTATAAATCTGATACAGAACTAAATTGACGTCCAAAGTCTGAAAATTTTTGTGTCAACTAGTCAGAGAAAGTAAGACATGTCGAAATACTTCATATGTGTAAAATTCGTATAAGTATTAATAGATTACAGCTTTAGAATAATACAAATTTAACTGAAGCAAAAGAGAAAACAATAACCGCAGGATAAGCATGACAGGTACGACATAGGAGATGAATATGATGACACTATAAGCCGTGGAAATTTAGTAAGAAAGGGTAGGAGTAATGAAAATTGAAAAATTATATGGGTGCACGTGTGTCGGAAAACAAAAAATTGTTGTTCTGAAATAGAATAAATAAAACCCAGTAGCACTGAAAGGAAATGTTAGTGGCGGTCTTTGTATGTGAATAATCAGGGCAAAAGAGAGAAAGTAAAATTCTAACTAAATAAACGCGAGTTTGGAAAACATAATAACGTATCAAGATGAGAGTTTATACAACTCTGACAACACACAGTGAAAATGTATTTTACGCGTAATTGGAGATGCAATTGGGGAGCGAAAGAAGAGTTCTTAGTAATAGAAGGAAGCGGTAAAGTGAGATAGGATTGTCATACACACTTTGAAAGTCAGATGAGAAAGATGAAGTGTGAGGTAAATGAAGAAGTTTATCTTACTCTAGATGGTAGAAGAACATAAGAAGAAAGCAAAGGAAGAAAGAACAGAAAAAAGTGCCATTAGGTAAATTATTGAATAATCCAGCAATCTATTTGTGGGTCATCAGTTCATTCTGGGATGCAACTACCTGCAGCCGACGTTGAAAACGTAATTGCAGAAAAAATTTTTGACGTAAGTAAAATAGCAAAATTCATCTATTGAGTTAAGCCTCTTATGAAATAGGTTACTGTAATCTGTTTCCATTCGTATTCCTGAGGGAAGGTCGTTGGAAAACTTTTTAGGACTTCCTTCCTTCCAACAGGGGATTTATTGATTCCTCTAAGAAAATCTTATTGTGGCGGCTTTTCCAACTGAATCTTGAAAACCGAGTATTAACCTCTCACACCCAAAACAGACGGTTCCAGTCGTCCCACCTGAAATTCTTTACCCTTCTTTGGTGTTAAATTTTTGTTCTACTTGTTCTTTTGAAGGGTGCGGTTGACGCGTCAGGGGTGAACTTGACAAAGACTGAGTCCGTTAGGGAGAAACTCGTTCAATTTGACTTTCTACCCGCAAGAAGTAGAGAAAAACAAAAGTAGTTAAGAAGATTGCAAAATGAAGGGATGTCAGCCGACCAACTACTGGGGGCAGTTGACAGACGTAGAGTCCTGCCTGTAATTTTATACCTTGAATTTCTGTTTGAGGTTTAACAGAGAATGTTTATGTCGGAATCAGGCAGATTCCACTCTTTTGCACTTCTCCGAGAGAATCCGACAAGCCGACAGGTAAAAGCGGATTTTTCCGGTTGAACGCCTGGCCGAACATTTTCCATCAAATCCTGCGGGGTAGGACAAATTTCATTTCCAAAAATGTTCTGATCTTAACGTTGTTAATAAAAATAAATAGGACGAAAGGACGGTTCTCAAAACCATAGTTTTGGGAAATTTATAACATCCAACGACATGAAGTTTACCTTTAAATTAAATTTGAATCAGAAACAAAATTGAAGTGGATTTTAAGAGAACTTATAAAGAAAAAACATATAAGTAAACAATTATTTATATTTACTATTAATAACTATGATAAAAAAGCTGCACTGCGTCATAATGATTGTATCCTTCTTTTACGGTTGTGAAAAATAAAAAATGTTGTTAATGTAACAGAAGGCTATGTATACAATGATTGAAATTGCAGTGTTTTTTTATTGCGGTTCATCAAATAGATGTATAATTGAAAATAGTATATGGAGGAATACGGAAATTGAAGCAGATGCCAAATAATTTCACTTTCAATGTAACTTTAAATTCATTGAGGATTGATTCAAATAAGCTTCATCGAACCTGATGATATTAGTTTTGAAAATGACAGAATTCTTAAAAGAAAATCAAGAAAATATAAGTAAATTTATTATGAAAATTTATAGAACAATAGAAAAACGAAACAAATTGTAGTGACCTATTGTAGTTTGTTCTCTGCAAAAGCACCAACCTAAGGTCTTAGTACCCCGCCAATTCTGAAAAGGTCGAGTCCATCTCGTCGGCCAAACTCTTGTATCTGTCCTTGTTGGAACCGAGTTCGTCTGAAAATGTACAAATTTCATATATATTAGTCATTGTTATGATGGCGTGGGGTTAGCAATGCCTCTGCAATTCTTTTTGTTTCCCATTCACTTCCTTTTCCCAAAAACATCAGCAATCTTATTTCCTGCCGGGGAGAAAATTAAATTGGTTCAAGGCCATCAAAAAATGTCCCTAGAGTGGTTTCACCTTCAACACAGGAAGGTAGCGACACAGTTTTTGTGAGTGTCTCGCAGGAAATTCGATTCATGTAATCAATTTCTGCCTTGTTTTTAATCCTTCCGCTTTCATCTTGGCAGCAGTAAAACAGGGAGTGGGGGACATAACTTTCATTTGATTTCTTCCCAACAGGTCTAACTTCCAATGGTAGCAAGGTGCCCTCCTTCCGGAGTTGTAGAAACCACCAAAGCTTGGGTCCTTGTGACTTCTTATTCTGTTGTAGTTGTGGTTTTTTCATTGCCAATGAAATGAGAAAGTTCGTGAAAAAATGAAAGTCTTCAGGACACTCATTAGTAAATGAGAAAACCTTAAGAAAACGAATACAAGCAAAAATAAAATAGAGCAGATAGAAACAGAACGGCGCACTCTAAAGTAGAATGAATGAAAGACCTCCAATCCCCTTCCCGTCTTCTGATCACCCAAATAATAAATAAAAGCACAAGACACACAAGAAAATTAGGGGACGGAAAATTCGTACGAAAGTGCAGAATTTTGATTTTTCATCCAGAACTCCCCAAAACGGGTAAAAAATAGTAAAAACAGATTACGTTTAGAGAAACCGGAAGAACATTAATTTTAAATAAAACCAATTAATAAAGTCCTAGTTCAGGTGTTTGAAACAAATTTTAATTTGTGACCGGATTAATTGCTTTCCTGCGAAAAAACAAAAACCCTTAATTCTTTAGAAATGTCAAATTTTACCCGTGAAAAGTAAAAAAAAAAAAAAACATCAATTAAACATGAGGGAAGTTATACCTACTTTTTGGAATTACGTGGCAGGCAGCAACAAGAGCATCGACTACAACAGCGACAGCAGCAACAGCAGCAAAGACGACAACAGTGATAGACAAAACGACAAGGACAGCAGTTGCACGCAGACATATGTAATTTTTTTTTATTTTTGGAATATTGTAGAATTATTTTAACATATTGAGGTATAAAACTCAGGTGTAGCAGGTAAGGTGAAGGAATCAAAGAGCTACACAAATGGAGCTCAATCTGGTCATGTACCTGCTGTTACTCCCAACCAAGTTGTTTTTTAAATATGTTAATGTACTGTTAGTGTCAGTCTCACGTGAAGTGTCACCTCCTGTGTATTTTAGTGTACTGTTTCGCGGTTGCTGTGACAAGTTTGTAATATTTTGGTCAGATTTGTTGTATTATGTGAAAGCTGTAGCTTTGTACCATGAGATGTGCGTCTATTCAAAACAATAATGTTTTTGTTTAACTCCCCTCTAAAACTAAGAACCGATTTTGAAAACTCGCAAAATAAATGATACGAACAACATCAAGCAACAATAAGAATAGTAATTAAAGGTATAAGAACCAATGGAGAGAAAAGGCAAAGAAAATGTTCGAGTGAAAAAGGCTGAAAAACAAAAAAAGTTTTATTTCCGTAGCATGGGGATATTTCTGGTGGTGGTTAACCCTAGTTAAACAAGAGAGAAGGTGAAAAATGAGGCGAGAAAAATTCTACTTTGTCTCTGGAGAACAACAGTGAAGAGGAAAATACGAAGAAGAATTCCAGGTCGATATTGTAATTTTCAATATTAAGAAAATAGAGAATGGAAATGGTAAGAGGAAATGACGCCGAGAATAAGCAAAATGAAGGTTTCACGACCCAGGGGTTGCAAATTCGAAAAAAAGAGAATTATTATTACATTATAAAGAAGGAGAAGAAGACTCCATTGGAGGGAACAAAGATGGTTTGGGGGTTGAAGACTTTAAGATTTATTTTAATTTATTTCCGATTAAAGAATTTCTCATTTTCCATTGTCATTTCGCCAGTGAGTTTCCTTTTGTTGCAAAAGAAACTCAGTATTGGTGAAATTCAAAATGAGGTGACTGGAGATAGGAGAAATAGGGGAGGTGCAACATGGGTGACTTGAAAGAGAGAGCACGGGGAGAGGGTTCAGATCAGGCAGTGAAAGGTCAGGAGACTTAGGGGGCACAGGCATCCACAGGTGTGCATTTCCGGGTTGACGTCAAGCCATCAGGGGTTGGGAACATCCTCTGGTCCTCATGCCCTGACACCATTCAACCAAACTGTTTTAAATTTGCACCTAAAACCTTAAGCATTCAAAAAAGGAAGAAATTCTCTCCGAAAGCTTATAAATATTTATTGAAACAAAAAGAACTTTCAGATTTGAAAGATTTTCTTTTCCAAAGAATTGTCAGGGTAGGTCGGAAAGATTGTAGCTTTGTGTCAACACTTGAAACCTTTTTCTTTAAGAAAGAAGAAAAATACAGGAAATGAAATTTCTCGGAATAACATTTACAATTTTAGTTTTTCTACGAGACAGCGTCAGAGGAGGTTGAAAGAAAAAAACTGTCTTTCATGAAATGGATGAAACCACAAATGAGTTCTGAACGCTTGGCCCAACACTGAAGCGATGAAAATCACAAAATGTTTTGGTGTACAAATTGTTGATGAAGTTGTGTATGTGGTTTGAACACGACTGAAAGTATTGGTCGCAGGTACACAGTAATAAAACATTGGTTTCAAAGGTTGACAAGGGAAAGGCACTTGCAAAAACAAAAAAATCAAATATGAAGTGAAAGAGAAAGTGGAAAAAAATGAAAAGAGTTAAACACTAGATAAATAAAAAATAATGATACGAAATAAGAAGGTAGGCAAAATGGCAAAAAGAAGAAAAAAGTGAAACGAATTTGAGTCAGAATGAGGAAAATGCGAAATTGAACACCGTGAAATAAAACCCTGTGAGCCTTTCAGCAGCAAGGACGCGAAAGAGGTCGAGGAAAAGAGAAAGGATTTAAAAAGAACAAAGAATGGAGGGAAAACAAAAAATCGATTCAGAAGTGTGTAGTTCCAAATTTTGGAATGAAAAGACCCGGCGTGACAAGAAAAGCGAGGGTTACATACAAATATATATCTATATATTATAGTATTACGAATATATACGAATTTATTTAAGTTTTCATTTAGTTGTGCGAACGAACACGAGGAAAGAACGAAGAACTTGAGGAACTCGTACAAAACTGTCAAATTTGCGACTTTTACAGTGTGAGTAAATAAAAAGTTTTGCGGTGTTTAATTTTAAATTTCTGATCGGTATTTCAAATCGGTCCAACAAAAAACAAATAAGAAAAGTTCTCGGAACAAAAAGAGAACAAGAACAAGTTGTTGGTTTAGCCGGCAGTGAGTTCTGCAATTGTGGTGTCCACATCGTCGCACACCGCCTTGTATTTCTCCTTCTCCTGATAGACAATGTCTGAAATAACATTAATAAATAGAATTGATTTAGGTTTGGCAGAATTTGAAGAAAGTCACGCAGAAAGACTTGTTTCTTTGACGAAATATTCTGTCCTGTCAAGGTCTGTCAGAAAGCATGAATGGTCTACTTCAAATGCACAATTTAAATAAATTACTATTACAAGTGCACGAATCCCGAACGAAGTCTCGTGTTTCGTAATAGGAACACATGTTTAAAAAGGGATAAAAACGGAGAAGTGAGGAAAGAATAGAAATGAAACCTTTGTAAAATATAAAATAAGTAAAGAAATATGAAAAGACAAAATTAGGTTACATAAGTGGAATAATGTGAAAATAAAAACAAAAGAAGGCATGCTACCTGTGTAAATGGAAGCAATCAGAAATGTTGGAGAGGACACAAGGTGAAAAGGAAAACGAAAGGAAAATAGAAAAATGTGGAAAATGTAGACGTAGCCGAAGAAGAAGACCATAAAAATGGCAAATGAGGAGGCCTCGAGGAGCACAACCGAAGTGCGGCATTTGAGGGAAAACACGACGGCAGCGCTGACGTTTCAACTAACTCGATTTAATTAATTAAATTACCGTCAAGTGATTTTCAATAAAATTTACCCGGGGATGTACCTGAGAATAGAATATCGAGTTGCCAACGAGGTGAATAAATTAAATCATTGAATTCCGTTGTATCAGGGACGATTTGACACGCAGAAAAAGTGGAGCACGAGAAAAAAAATGAGATCAGAAGTTACTCTGGTAGATTCAGCAGGGGAATTTAAGGAAAATATTCAAGTTTAGGAGAAGGGCTGAAACAACCCGAAGGTGTACAAGAAGGAACTCAATTGTGTAAGAACAACTCGAGTCTCTTGTAACTTACCACATGAGGAGGAATTTAAATTTGGCAACCATAAATTCGAGTTAAATGTGCATTTGAAGTGACGTCAGGAATAAAACAAGTTAAGAAAACTGAAACGTCAAGTAGTCAAGTAGTAAGTCACATGTACGGAGACGAGGAATGTGTTGATCACCGACCCGCAGACAATGTTAAGCGAGTACCAAAGAGACAACAGACAGACAGATATGCGACTTATTTACAAGCCTCGTCAAAAATGTCGAAGCTTTACCTTCCAGCCTGTCGACTTCCTTCTGGAGTTTCTTAACCGTCTTCTCGGCGTATTCGGCCCTCGCCTCGGCCTGTTGTACAAAAAAAGGTACAAGAATTAGTGGGATTTATGGCTGGACGGGTTGTCACGAGTAGTACAGCAGTGTTGTGTTGCCAGAAATTCAATTTTACTACTCTGCGACACTTACTTCCTTCAATTTGACAGAGAGAGACTTGATTTGCCTCTTGTACTCTTCGACTCTTTGGTTGGCTTTCTCCTCGGACACCTCGAGAGATTTCAAACTGTTTCCGACGACTTTGAGTTCTTCCTCGAGTTCCATGATCTTCCTGCAGAAAAGAAGTTGACAAAGTTAAGTTACATGATGAGTGCAGACTGCTGCCTACATATTATGCTATTTTTTTTATTACAAAATTTCGGTCATTTGGCAGCCATCGATGGGTACTTGGGCACCTAACACGGGTACTTACGAATCTCCGGATTTGACTCTGTCTTCCGCGACTTCAAGTTCGTCCTCAACAAAGGCCAGCTTTCTTGATACCTACAAAGACAAGTATTAGGTCTGTGGTGTCAGTCATCAGGTGGCCTTTCTTGACCTCCTGACCCTTTCCCTTCTCCTACCTCCTCGGCTTTTCCGTCGGCATCTTCGGCCAACATTCGGGCCTCCTTGAGCTGATTGTTGAGTTGATCCATTCGCTCTTCGTCTTGTTGAGACCTGTTTTCGAGTACCTTGCACATACGGAAGGATTCATCAGCAGCCTGGGAAGCTTCCGCGAGTTTGGTCTGCGCAGTCAAGGATCTTTCCTCAGATTTTTCCAAGTTTTCCTCGACTTCCTGGACTTTCCTGTTGAGAGAAGCGACCTCGCTTTCGGTCTGCAACAAACAACACCTCCGTGAATGACCCACTGAACATTTGTGCATTTCAGGTTCGCAATCTTCTATTTTCACTTACTGCAGCCAATTGCTTTTCTTTCTCCTCCAAGTTCTTGTTGGCTGTTTCAAGGTCGTTCTTGGTCCTGTGAAAATCGGCCTCGATCTGATTGAGTTTCTTCTCCAGTTCCATCACCTCCTCATTGATCTGAAATATAACATGTTAGGGTGAGTAAAGTTTATCTACTTTGGTGTTCGACTTAAAATTTTCTATACCATTTACCTTGTCCGCCCTGGCATTGGCGTCTTTTGCTTGTCCCTCGCAGGTATCTGCCTTGTCCATGGCGGCATCCTTCTCCATCTTCATCGCCTGCATTTTCTTCTTGATCGCGTCCATTTTGGATGGATTAGTTTGTTCTCCTACTTAGACGAAAACTGAAATAGAATTATGTTTGCTTAGTTTCTCAGATTGTAGTTTAAACTTTTACATTAACCATTTAATGTTTAAACAATACAGTACATTACTAAAAACAGAGAAAAGGGTTAGTGGGAAATTGTCATCCCTTTGAAGACCTTTTTTTCCGGGCCTTTTAGACATTTGGGGTGCCTGAAAACGCCATTCGACACTTGAAGTATAAAGCGATTCCGATAGTACAGTTACATAAATACATTTTATGCTTATATCTTCTCATCGGATGCAAAATAATTCATTATTTGTTGTAATTCAGCAAAGAAGAATTGTCGTGTAAAATGAGAAATGAAACATGGGGATTACGAAAAACAGAATTGTGGAGTGCGAAAGGAAGAACGAAAGTAAAACCAACCTTTCTTCAAATTAATTACCTTTTAATTGGTTTTGCAAATTTTCAAAGAAATTAATTAAAGCAATAATAACACAGGCCAAAAACAGAATTAAATTCGTTTCTTTCATTGTAACTAAAAATTTTTAAATTCCAGTACAAGAAGTATAGGAAGTCAACTTGAAAATAAAATAAGGTGGGAATGTTGAAGTCGATTTGTAAAACAGAGGAAGATGAAAAGTAAAGCTTAGGACGTCGAACGCCAATGGATTGGTGACAAATAGTGCAATCTAGAAAGAAATTGTAACAATTTCTACAAATTTAAAAGAAATGGAAAAAATGAAAGGAAACAACCAGAGGGAAGAAGACAAAACGTGATAAAAAGTCGAATTTCAAAAAACTCATAGATGATCAAAATAACTTGAGAAAAATGAGAAAATTTGAAATGCAAAATACAATTAAATGGAACGGAACCATTCGAGAGTTCTTTAATGTCAACAGAGAATTGTTTGTAGACTAACGAAATGTTCAATTAAATAATAACTTATTTGTTTGTTTAAAAAAGTCAAAAAGTGTTGGCCAAAATAATAAGCAGGAGAAAGGATTGAAAAGAGCAGAGAAATACGAAAACACAGGAACATGAGAAAATAAAAATAGAATAAACAAATTGAAATTAAAATATATGTTTAAAAGCATGAAAAATTGCCGATACAATGGACGAAAATAAGAAAGGAAGGTTTTATGAAATGATTTTCGAGTTCCATCGAGGTGTGATCCATCCATTTCTTGAAGAACTTGGAAAAATCGAACCTTCGAAAGAAGAACTCAAAAGGCGAGAAATATATCTGATATTTCAAATAAAATAAAAAGAATTTTAAGTGTCTATTTGGAGGTACGCGTGCGCGTGCTTGCATTTGCTTGGGCGTCTGTGACGTGAAAAGAATTTGTGGGCTACTTTTCGGGTTCTAATTTTAGATCGCCCGAGTTAGAAATTGGACAAATTCCAAATTTTATTTAACGGTGTTCAGCTGCAGGGAGGAGGTTCACTAAAATTTCATCCAACAAGAGACACAAAGAAAATGTACAGACCAGGGGGGATGGAGTGAATCATTTGGTCCTAAGAACATTCACCTGCGGTAGAAGCAGGCAAAGAAACAGAAACGGTTAGACTGACAAGAAGGTAATGGAAAAACGTTCGGGGTGCAGCAAAGCAGGGAGGTAAGAAGGTAGCTCTGAAAGTGGGAGGACGGCGATGGGCCCACTGGAGACAAACACCCTTGAGAGAAGGTAGAGGTTGGCCTGGAGGAGACTGCTACGTTGACAGTTAAAGTGTTTCGTGGGCTTTAGAAAGAAAGACGTAGAAGAAAAAGGAGAAGGATGTTCAAAGACAACAACCGGAAACGCAGATCAAGCCGGAAATCGAAATGGAAGACTCCCATTAGGAAAATGATTAGTCAAATTAAAAAAACGAGAGGAAACATTTTCAACTTCTGTGACTTTGCTCTACTTTCTTGCATTTGTTTTTTTTTGTTCTTACTTTCACTTTGTCATTTTTTTTACTTCGTAAGAATCGGCATATAGAAAAAGGTCAGGAGCCGCAGCTAAGAAAATTTCAATTGCTTCTGGTATGAAATTTTCACGACTAAATTGAAATAAATTCTTTGAGTGAAAGAGACGTATTTGACACTGCCAGACAAGACAAATGGGAAATGTTTTTATTGCGTTAAAAGGTTCCGCAGTTGTCGTACCTCAAAGGTACAAAGACTGATGGAAAAAAGGTACGTCGCTTGTCATAAATAAATCCCCATGTAACGTCCAACCGTACAATTTCTATTATTAATCAATTGGCAGACGTTCAATGAATAGGAGCTTAAGTTATTTGGCAAATAATGAGCAACAGTAGACACAGTTAACCGAGGACTTTACGCGAGACCAACAAGAAAAAGGGTAGGAAATCAATTCTGCCGGGTACATTCCCTAGGTAAAACCCGGGGTCATCAACTCTGACCAAACCAAAGTCACATACCATTGCTGTATTACAATTCATAAATCGAACAGCAACAACTTTAGTAGAGGTGTTGGTATTATTTAAGTAATTACGTAATGATGTAATTTAATAACATTCACTTTGCTATTTATTACTTGTTATTAACATACCTTTAAGAAACTGTTAACTTGTTTAGTTATCAGAAGTTATATATAGAATAATAATAAATTTGGTTTTTACAGCATCATCCAGTATGGGAGTAACCGTTGAAGATGAATCTGACGATATTCAAACAAAATTCATTAACAACGATGATTTACATTGAAAGATCGAAATTATCTTGCTTAGATAAATTTAAATTTTGAGTGGGCGAGAACGTGGAAAAAAGTCAAGAAATCAGATGAGGGCCCTTTGGGGAGAATTCGACTCTCCTGTGGCTTCCCATGTCTGTCCCTCAGTTACCCAAGGTCCGAAGAGAGTAGTTGAAAATTCGAATATCCTTTGTGCGAGAAAGTGTTGGATCAGAGAGAATTAATGTAGAAGAGTTTTGAAGATAAATTGAGTAAAACAAGAAAAATTGGATGAAATATCAGAAGAATTAATTTCACTATTATTTCTCTATTGTAAAATAGAGTTCCCATTCTTCCGGTTTCACAGCAAAACGTTCTTCAATTTAATTAAACACAAACGCGATACAAGTGTATTAATATATCAAGTTGTAGAAAATATCTCAAGTGTATGTAGAAGTTTGAAAAAGCGTACAGCAGGTACTACTCTTCTCTACTTTGTTTATTATAATCACTACAGGTTCCTATTTATATTTCTATTCCTTGTCAAATGAATTAAAACATTTCAAACGCGACGTGACAATTTTCTTTTATTCATATGTATTTGTTAATTTTATTCAATTATTATTAATTTGAAATTAATGGTTATTGAACAAATTTAAAAAGCCATGAAGGATTCTCTTTTCTATGACGTATGTACATTATTAAAATACATATACATGCGATGACGATATATTATTTATGTGCGTCATTTGATTTACATGCACATAATGTCAATGTATTGCAATGCGCCATTATCAGCAACTTAAGTGAACTCCGGACTGTTTTGTGTCAGTTTTGTACGTCAAATATTGTCGTGCTATCATATATCTTGTCTTCTACATTAGACGTAGAAAAATGGCGAGTTTAGTATCCCTCTTTTGTTCTCTCTCTCTCGCCCTCACTAATTCTTTCCAATAAAACGAAAATTCTTTTTGTTTCGAATTAGTTTTGGCGTTCGTCCATCTTCTCACTCGAACGTTGGTCTTCTTTAAAGTGGAAAGAACAAAATCAAACGTCCTCTATTGATTAAAGGAGTAATATTAATCCATGTGGTCTTATTCACTTGTCTAAGAAACACCCCTCAACCCTTAGATTTAATTCTATCGCCCTCAGGCAGTTACTTTCCATTTTATTCGTGTATTTACTTGCATATACCTGGCTTGTTGTTCTCGTCTAGATCATACGACTCTGTCATAGTCCAAACAGTTCTCCTCTAATATTTTTCTATCGTCTTCTCTTTTTTAAATTCCCTTTGTGGACTATCGCTCACGACTTGAACCCTCTTAGCATCATTGTATTGATATTGTTTCTAGTAAATTTTTCAATGGGTGCCTTCTACCCGTGGTTCCTCTACTGAGATCTTATTCTGACAACGCCATATTTAAAGAACTTTGTGTTCACCTACCTTCAAGAAATGATGAGCGCTTTTGAATTTTTTTCCTTTTTGTTTTTCGTCTCTTTGGCCCGTTTACGCGCGCGTAAGTGTTTTATACGTGTGCGTGTTATTGGGAAAAAAAATTCGCGGTAAGAACACTATACCAGCGTTCCAAAAGCACTGGCGAGCAGGGGCTTGGGTGTCCGACAGCAAAAAGAGGGAGCCAAAAATGGCACGCATCTGAGGGGAATTGCGTTAATTTGGGACCGGAGACTTCGTCTGGTGGGAGCAAAAGAATTTCAACTTTAAAATCTCCTCTGATGTGCGGGATTTACTTTGCTTTGTCTTACTCATATATTCTCTCTCCCGTAAGTTCATCTTTTTTCTTCAACCGGGAGGAGAAGCAAAATAAGATGGTATCGGATCACTTGCCAGTTTTCTCCTGAAGAAAGTGAAAAAAAGATTAAGTGTTCGAAGAGCTTTCACTTTAAACTGTTTTGTCCAACATAGCTTTGAAAGACAGAACTCCAAATCTGAAACTTAAAAAAATAATTAAAAGAAACGAAACAAATCTGACGACAATGGAAACCACTGTTGTCTGAATCAATTTAAAAAAATGCACCAAAACTTTTCATACAAAATGTAGTGGAAATGGAAGCGTTAAAAGTAAGAATAAAGAAATACACCGGAGGAATAAAGCATTTAAACACAAAGTGGCGATTATAAGCACCCAAAAAACATGGAAAATAAGTAAGGATATGATAGTTTTTATGGTACCACAAGTGTAATAAAATCATGGCTTATTAATATTTGTTGATGTGTAGAAAACTATAATAAATGAGCAAAGTGTAGTAAACACGAAGAGCGAGAGAAATTGGCGGCAAACTGGCAGAAACTGTCAAAATGAGTTATCGGATAAAGAAATTATATTCCTTAGGTTGGGAAATTTCATGCGCATAAGTTTTTGAAGGCAAAGACCGCCTCAGTTATGCTGAATTTTAATAAGGTAAAGTTTCTTCCGATTAGAAAACGTTTGTCCAACATGGACGACCCCGGCAAAATGGCTGAAACATCGGACGCTGAATCCGCCGCGGCTGCTGCCACGAAGGCGTCAGGGGCACGAGAAACACGGCTTAAGCTAATGTTTTGATTTAACACGCTAATGTTGTCGTTTTGGTCTTTAAAAAAGAATTGAACCAACACCAGGCTCAGGATAGAAATTTTGGAAGGGAGTTTGGGACGTCATGGCCCCAACTGGAACCAACAAATTCGCCGAAGGTTAGATACTCCTGAAAAATTTAATTGTTAAACATTTGATACCGGGTCCCTTGTCTGAAACCGTTGACAATGAATTTGTTTTCATTTATTTTACATCTTCCTTAGGGGTCGGTCACAACTATTCTCAAGTAAAACAAAGCTCTTTCAGCCAATTCATATTCACATTAAATTTTAGGCATTAGTTTGACGATTCCCCACGATAAGATATTGTCACGATTTTTTCAGTATCTCCAAAAACATTACTCTTGTTTCAGGCGAAAAGGTTCTCTGCTTTCACGGGCCTTTAATTTACGAAGCCAAATGTCTCAAATTTAGAGTTAATGAGGAAGACAACGATTTAAACGAGTACTGGGTGCATTATGCTGGATGGAATAAAAGGTAACCATCAAATTTTGGTTACTTTGTCGGTTACCTCGTTTTGTTTTTTGATTTATAAATTTCTTCTGAAAAATTCTAGTTGGGATGAATGGGTGCCAGAATCTAGGATTTTGAAATATAACGATGCAAATGTTGCAAGGCAAAAGGATCTTCAAAAGTCACACAAGTCAAGATTACAAAAGAAATCAAAAGGCTCAACACCAAAAGCTCTGAAGTCCACAAGTAAGGAATTGAAAAGCTCTGATGTAAAAAGTGATGGATCTGTTCATGATTCTGACAGCAGGTGAGGCAAATCATGATTATATGCACTTGTATGCTGTAAAGTAAATTTAATTTTCACAAAAATAAAAAATATATAAGAAAATTTCACATTTGCAACTTAAAGATAACAGTTTGTGAACTGCCAAAATAATATGTCACATTGGTTACACACCAGTCAAAAATATTAAAGAGAAATAATTTTTATGAAAATTTTGCCATTTTGTACATTAATATAATTCTTGAATTGTACTTTTTCTGCACTAGAGATATTACTCTTTTTTACCTGTTGTTGTAATTAAACTGATTGATACATTAGCATGACTGAAGAACAGGAGAGAAACCTATGCCTGAACTTTCTTCTACTTCTATTGGTGCCCTACCAGAACTTCTAAATGTTATTTATATTTGTTGATAATGTTTTAATATGTATGTGTTTAATGTAATCCGATAATTTACATTAATTTATCTCTTTCAGGTCATCAACTCCCAACCTTGACTCAAAAACTAAAATCAAAAAGGAAGGAAAGAGAGAAAGTGTAAAGAGGGAGAGCCCTTCTTCATCTCAAGAAAGTTCTTCAGATGCCCCTAAAAGAAAGAAGAAATTAAAACAAGATACAACATTCGAATCTGAGGCCCAGTTTATGCAGAAAGTAGAAATTAAGGTAGGGAAAACATTTCAACCGATTCTGTGCTGCTACACACCCTACACCCTTTGGTTTCCCTACAAACTCTTAGAATCCAATGTAGTTTGAGATGTTTTTGTTTCTTTTTCATTTGTTTCTGCTTCTAGCTCTTCATAATTTAAAATCTGTAACCAATTCATAGGTGAATCTCATTAGATCAGGTACATGACTATCAGGTTTTACATCTTTTTTATGTTGCAATTTCAAGGTGAAAATTCCGGACGAACTAAAACCCTGGCTGGTGGATGACTGGGATCTTATCACCAGGCAGAAGAAACTTGTAAATTTACCTGCGACGCGGTCTGTTGACCAAATTCTAGACGACTACCTTAAATTTAAGGCCAGCTGTAAAAACAATTCTAAATATATGTGAGTACCTGAATATGCAAAATTTCCTGAGCCTGTGGTCAAGTTAAATGAATTTCTTTTATTCTTAGGGAAAGCGCTTGCAAGCAAGTAGTTACTGGGCTGAAGGAATACTTCAACACAATGATCGGATCTCAGCTCTTGTTTAAATTCGAGAGACCTCAATATGCGGATCTCCTTCGGGATTACCCGGACAAGACGATGTCACAGATTTATGGTGCCCACCACTTCTTAAGAATATTCGGTAAGTAGGATTATATTAATATGGGTTTTTCCCTTTTTGGCGAATCAATTCAAAATTTGCCAACTTTCTAACTGATAATTTTAAGATTTTACTGGGATTTTTTTATTTGCACTTGTCCAACTTCAGTGGCACGTAACAAACGAACATCCTTACAAATATCCTTAAAAAGCAAGTCTTGCATATGATTTGACTGGTATTCTACAGGAACTACCATAGATCTCGTAACTTTTATAAGTGTTGCATTTTTTAAATGTCATTTTTTATATGTTATTTTTCTGGTATGTAGTTAAAATTGGAACTGTTTTGGCGTACACGGAACTCAATGAACGAAGTACAAGTCTCCTCCTGGCGATGCTTCAGGATGTGCTCAAGTATCTCTACACAAATGCTGGAAGTCTTTTCTCTATACAAAATTATGGAATAGCTCCTCCAGAGTATCACAGGAAAACAGTTTGAACTATTCCATTAGATTCTGTTGATTTTTTCCATAGGATATGTGAACTATTGATCTATTAATATTATTTTTAATTATTGTCAATAAATAACGTTTCTTTTCTTGGAACACTTTGTCATATATTTTTGTTTCAAACTCCGGTTTTTTCACAATCGCGAATGCTTACTGTTAAGGAGTCGATTTTTGACGATTACACATTGTGTGTAAATATTTATATATGATTTAACTGAAATTTGGATTGTGAAAGATGACGTCTGTCGTATAGTTTTATCTTACGAGAAACTAAAATATAATTCTCTAATTTCCTAGTATTTTTCTTAAATGATGTTTTTTATCATTTTTTACTTGTACTTCTAATTCATGGCTTTTAAGAACCTTATTCTCACATTGGTTTCACGTTTTTTGCATATATTAATTAACGTCGCTTTTATTTGATTATTTTCTTCAGTATCATCCCCTTGTTTATGTTTATTTAATGTACCTCGTGAGTGGTTTGACTCACGTTGACTCATCAAACAAGTCGTAGTTACTTAAACATTACTCTTGACCATTACTTGTGCTATATCTTAATTTTTGGTGACGAATCCAAGGTCACTGTGTGCGTGTGTGTGCTGTCTGGGTCAGGCCACCAAAGTTGATCTCCAAAAACGGAAAAAATTCATTTCTAGAAAGTGAAATTGGTAGGGCGATGTTTGATGATTCATGATAAAGCAGATCACAGGTAAGAAATGTTCAGTACCTTATTTGGCAAACTTGTGACACACTTTCATATGTAACTCATTCAAGGTTCCTATCTAGTTGTTTGTTCGCATCAATTGAATGAAACGCTTTTTCAATCTTACAATATCCCAGATGTCAGCTTTAGTTAAGGACCTAAACCTTTCGAAAGTATCATTGATTGGTGGATGGTTCAAACCCATTGCCACTGATATGGTGAAGTCAATTATTAGACGGAGGTGGGTACTTGCCTGGCTCACAACCTTATGATCTGTTGAATGTTTCTTCACCTTTTGTTGGTTGGCTTGTTGAATCCAAATAACTCGAGTTTTTCTAATAAAGTTAACTTCCATCGTTATTGAATTGAATTGACAACTGTGAAAAATACATCGACTTTTAAAACAGTTAAACAATTTGGAAGACAGTTAGAAACTTCAAGACTTGGACTTCAGTGTCAAAGGAAAAGATGGAGATGTAAGTCCAAAGGTGATGTGATGATGCAGACAAAGCTCCAAGCTGCAGACACTTTTGTCATGATTGGTAACAATGTCTGAATGAAAACGCGATAAAGGTTCAGGCGGGAACCATCATGGGGCAAAGTAACGTTAATGGACATGACTACCTTCCGCCTTGTGAATTACACTGATTTGAGTGAGAACAGATGTTTACTAAAACGACACTTAGTCATTGGTATTCTCACGGCCAGGGTCAGGTCTCATTACGCAACAGACAACTTGAATGGATTCCTCGAACCTGAAAATCAATTCATCATCATTGCACAGGCACGTTTTTGTCTTAGGGACGCGAGAAACTGCACACCACGGAGATAATATTGATTTTCTTTCTGTCGAACCTGAGGGCTGGTTTGATTAACCTGAATTAATTAATGTGACCTTCAAGGTCATGAAGGTGCAATCTTCTGGCAAGTTGATTAAAGGGCACGACACAGGGCTTGGTAAATCAAGAGTAGACATTTAAGCAATTAGAAAAAAGAATAAATCAAAGAATAACCAAATTAGAGAGTTGAAAGGTGATTAGAAATGAGTCGGTAAATAGGAAAAATAGACTAATTTCTAATAATGTAGCCATCGATGACCAAACGGCAGGAGGACACATTTTCTGGTTTGCTGGACAAAACTTTGGTGTCTTTGTCATCAACCTAGAAAAACAACTATAAAGTAGTACAGTTTTCGTAGGAAAAATGTAATTTACAAGCGTCACCCAATTTAAAAATGGCGATTGAGGCTAGTCGAGTTGACATTCAGCCAAAAAAACTTAAATTCGTCTCTGCTGCAAGAAATTTGAAACGAGAAGCGTCGCAATTGAAATTGCTAAATCAGAACGCAGCCTCTAACTGTTGCTGCTGGTCGACCTGCAAATCTAAAAAACAAGATGGCACAATACCTGAAAACTCTGCCCCCTGACCCCGTTGAGGGTCCAGGTTCCGACAGACCCTGATTTCAGGGTTTCCAAACACGGACCACATGCTCACTGTGACGCTTATTCCACTGCTGATTCGATCCTCGTCGACCCTCGTCGTCGTCTGTTCGATTAGACCAGTCGAATAATTCCAGATTGAAATCACTTATCAACCTTGCCGTACTTATCCTACCTAACATATGCTGAAAATCAAACGTAAGGTACAAGTAAGCCCAGCTTTGACCGGCATTACCTTGACCCATCAATTCAATCGAGAAATGAGTAGCTGAGTAGTAGGAAAAATAGACCAAGTAAGATTTGGAGATGATGGTCCCAATGCCGTGATAAGAAATTAAGGGGCGTTCAGCATATGCAGACCAGTGCCAAACTAACAGTCGTACAAATTAAATATTGTTATGAATGACAACTTACTGAGAAACCGTACCTTAAGGTAAGAGTTTGACAAGTTCACCGCTCTTGTAATATAAAGAAATTAAAACATTGAGTGTGGTTTTAAAAAAAAGGTATGTTTAATCAATCGTGGAATTGATGTGTGGATATTTGAATCGAACCTGACATAGAATGTGTGCTTACAAATTCCTATTGAATGCGGCGGATTACTCACCAACAGCTACACCAAATAAAATCAAATCGTAACGATAAGAAAGTATGTGTGTCGTAGAAATTCAGGGTTGGGTTGTTTAGACGGTTCAGATGCCTAGATATTTTCAACATGGTCCGTGGTGTTGGGTGAAATGTAAGGTTTGTCAGAATTACCGGGAGATAAAATGTACACCCAAACGTAAATTCTCGTTGCTGTCTAATTGTTTCGTTCCAACTGTAGGACATCTCCGCCTTTTGACTGTCATTACCTTCCTGAGGGCAGTCACCCCAGTTCTACCTACATTCCAATTAAGAAACCGACATCTCAAGGAATGTGATACGCAAGGTATTGCCATTACTGATAGCACACGTTCAAGTGAACACCAACAACCGGATGTTGACTGCACTGCAAATACCTGAGAGTGAGGCTACCTATCCTAAGTCCAGGGTAGGACCGTTAAGTCAGGTCTGATGTCATAAACGTAAATACCACAGCGGCGAGGGAGGCCAACAGCAGCAGGAGCAGAGGATACCAAGACGGCAAGCGGGGCCTTGTGCTCCGGTGGCGCGTACGCACGCACTCGGAGTGGGGGGCCCCACCATTGGCCTACGGACCCCCACTATTGGGGCCCCCAACGACCGCTATCTTAGGTCTTAGGAAAGCTGATCTCGTTCCCCTATTTCTCAGACGTTGTATCGTATCGCAGTCTTTGCTTGGGACTCATTTCGTGAACGTTTAAGTGACTTCTTTTTGTTGATTTCTGTTTGTGTTGCACGCGTACCAGGTAAGTCGAACCGTTCGCGTACCTGGTCTTCCTACCCGGTGAGATGGAAAACGATATCAGACGTACTAACGAATCGATCAAATCAATTTTTGAGTTCGAAAATGAATTGAAAAAATTGAATGTAGTACTCATGTAATCACAATATTAAATTCTGCAATAATATAAACAAACTTAAACTGTATTTCACTCTGTTACAATGAAAGCAAATTATGTCTGTGAGCGTTTGGTGAAATTTTTGACCAGACGAGCAAAAATTGCCTTGCTTAGTTTCTTGTAACGTTGCAATAATATAGTATAGAATATATAGCTATGTATATACTTTCACATTGATTAGCACTTTAGAATTGCTGGAGCTAAAGAGTGATCTTGTTGTTTGTCTGTAATGTACACAAGTTTATGTATTTGAAGACAACGATTAAGCGTGTTATCCACCATAAAATCACTAAAGATATTAGACTAATAACACCGCACAATTTAAGTTTACATAATTATAAGTATAATGAACCCACAAAATGTAAAAATTGTGAAGAAAAATAATTTGTTGTTTTTTCAAGCAAGTCGACGACATTTGAAAATACTTTCGTTTTTTTTTTTAAATTGGATACCAGATTAGTTACTACATGCTAGAAGTATATATTTTTAAAACTATTATTAGAAAAGTACACTAAATAAATTAAAACAAAGTAATGAAAGATAGATGGGATTGTTTAGTTTCTGGTTAAAGTATTTTTACTCTGAACACTTGTAGTGTGTAAATCTCAACTATTTTGGATGAAAGTTTTCTTTTAAAAAAGCTTTTCATCCGTGGTAAGTCAATTGTGGCTGATATTTAAAAAATACGATGCAACTGATACTGTTATATGTTTTTATGTATGAATCAGGTAAGATGGAAAGAACCGGAAAAGTCTCAGCTCCAGTTTTTAGTTAAGAGAAAAACATAAAACTGATTCAATAAATTTTGTTACCGGCCCCGGTACTTTGCCTGTTTCAATGCCAGGATGGCGGCCAACAGCAAAAGCAACAGAAATAGAAAGAGAGACAGTAGTATGTGTTATTTGTGACTTTTGTGACTCCGCTTCTGTGCCGCAAATCAGGCAAAAACACTACTAAACTGTTACTAATAGGATTTAAAACATCAATTTAAAAAATTATGAAAAATTTTTACATTAATAAGTCTCCAATTGTACGCAAAGTTTGGCTTTGGACATTCTAAGTTGCTTTCACAAATAGCAAATAGTTCAAAATAGTTGCATCTATTTTTATCCATTTCACTTGTTGAAGCTTTATTTTATTCAGCAAAACTTACTAACCGAAATAAAATGCATTTAAATGATAGGAAGATGCTAATCCACCACTGAAAATAGTTTTTAGTTGAATAGTTGCCCTGAACGGTGGTTTCATTGTTTGATGTCAGACATTTGCTGATTTTCTGCCGCGGCCCCATTTCTTTCAGCTCTGCTATTGGTCACTGCACTGTTGTTGAGGCTGCTCAATTCCATTCAAAATTTTCTTTGACTTTTGCTCTGCTATTTTGTTTTCTGCTGGTTTTGCTCTCGGTCCTCAGTTCATCTTTCCCTATTTTCTACCAACACACGTCCGCCTTTTAACTTGCGTCATTTTCACTTTGTACGGCTACTTTGCGGTATTTCTAATATTTTGACTTGTCTTTGGTTCTCCCCTCGTCGTCAGGGCCCCTTGTTGTGTTTGTCTTCTCGCCACTTGACTTCTTTGCCACTTTTTCACTGTGATCCGTGAACTTTTTCTCTTTGCCTGTGTGGTTCACTTTCTGCGTCTTCAGGCATTCAAGACCTTGGTGCGATCGTCGCTGCATCTGGCGATGGCGATCCGACTGTTACATCGATTTCGCATCAATTCGTTTTCTATTGATTTTAGGCATTATTCTTGTACTTGTTAGGTCGTTCAGGCACGCATTGTGTACCTTAAAGTGCACGCATTCGAAATTATTAGATTTTTGCCGTGGTCCGATGGAATACGTTTGAGATATTGGTTTCATGACTGAGAAATCAAATCAGGGTCGAATCCAGGTATTTAATAACCATAATTGAATTAATCGTTCCTGTCACTTTATCTTTTGAGTGATACCTGGCAGATTTGAGCTTTGACTTCTGTTCGCATCATTCTCTTTTACTCAACCCTCTCTTTATTCTGCAATTTATTTAACTGGCTTTTTTCAGTTTCCTTTCTTCCATCTGAATTTTTTTTACCCTTTACAGATGGTTGTATTCTCCATATTGTTTTTTTTTAAATATTTCTGTCTACACTCATTTTTTATAGAAAATGTTATTCTGTTTATTTATAGATTCTGTTTGTTTGCTAACTTTTTTCTTCTTCTCTCTACTCTTCAGCTCTCTTGAACTCTTCTTCTCTTTTAAATTCAGTTCAAATTGATTAGGTGCCACGGTTCTCTTTGACTCTTTTTAATTTCTACATTTTCCTTTCATCTTAACGGTTTCCTTTTATAGTTCCGGTAAAACATATTTTGCTTACTGCATTTAGTGGACTGTCAATTCATTTGTCGTTCTGCATTAAATTTCTATTTGGATCATACAGTGTTTTAGAAGAGTGTGAAATCAGGCCAAAAGACCCCCCGTCCCACAAAAAGTTTTTGTCTGACTGAAAATATTTTAAAACTTCTCAGAATAGAACAGCCGTGATTTGTGTATCCTCTCAATTTCTCATTCTAACGAAATTAAAATAATGTCGAATTTTAAAAATGGAAACAGAACTCGTTCTGTTCGACGGGAAACGATGTCTTTGCCTCGGCTTCTCGAAGAATGTCGAATGATGAGTTTTAAGTTTAGTTTGTCTAAGAGTCGACCAAAATCAAATTAACTTAATTTTTATGTCCATTCTGTCTACTTTTGTCATTTTGGGATCCCTGGCCCAGAGGATCCCATGACCTTCCAATCTTTTTCTTGTGGTGGGTTCAAAAACATAACTCGCAACCGCCTCCTCTCTTACTTTACTTTGACTAATTCTTTTGCTTTGATCGTATTTAAACGTCTCCCAGAGAATCCCAATAAAGTTCTAATGGAACAACCTTTAAATATTAACTATTCCATCGTCGTACTGTTACTGTCTTAGTATTACTGTCCAAAATTGTACTTTTTTTTAATTATTGCAAACTTTTGCGTCAGTTTTCACAATGTTGCATATAGATTTTAGGCGTTGAACTGACACTTTCTTTTCGCTTATTACCAAATTTCGTCACCATTGTGTTTTATTTCTTTTTTACTTCTCGGCAATGAACTTACCAAACTTTTTGATAAATATTATTAACATTTTGAGGAACAGAATGAGAAAGTTAAGGTCGTGTTGAAGCGTTGCAGACAATTATAATTTACTTAATTATCTGTTGAGGAACTAATTACCTGTTCACGAAAATTAATCATTAGGTTTTACTTTGGATCTTGCAAAGATAGGAGCATTTCGAGACGACCGAATATTGTTCATATTTTCTATTTTGCTTTTCTATTGCCGACTCAAGCAAATCAGAATGATATTGACCTTAATGGTTTTAAACAAATAAATAATAATATTTCGCAATTTAAACAAAAATAATAGAACCGTTAAAACAGACTTCATTGTGGTACTTTGGTCTTATCAATTTATTATTATATTTCATGCAAAAACATAATACGATGATATTACACTATCAAATATTTTCATATCGCGCGATCTGTGTCGCTTTGGCAAAAACAGATTGATTAATATGTGGTTAGTAAAAAAGTATTGTAACAGGTAAGAAAACGAGCTTAAAAGGGAAATCAAACTGTCCTTAGGGCACAATTCTCTTATATTTTGAACGGTACTTAGCAAAGCAAGTCAATAAATAAACACAAGAAACTGTTTCGGGTCATTAAAATGCATCTCGGTCGAGGTACCCGCCAAGTCGTCTTGTTGATCGAAGATCGAAGGTATCATTACTGTGACACTGATATTTCCATTACGAATCTTCTAGTGGACCGTGAATTAAATCCGAATTGATGACAACAAATAAAATGTGGCAGTAAAGGGGAATTATCAGGGAGCACAGAATTAGCATTTATGATGTGTAATCCTCAAATAACAGGAATATTACAACCAGTGGTTTAATATGTTTGTGACTGAAAATTCAGTGTCGGTATCAAATAGGTGCACGTTGTAATTTTAACAGAAAATCAGCCCCTTCCCTAAGAAAATCAAATCAATGGGTTTTTTATATAAAAAACCGTCCCATCCGTGCCAAAGACATATGTCGAATTCGAGTTTTGGAATGGACGTATCCCGAAGTACACAATGGGAATTCAAGAAGAAACCTTTGGGTACTGAAAAGATTTTGGGAGACCTTCAGGAAAAGAGAATACAAATTATCTTAGAAAGTATAGTGAAACAGGCTTAGGTAAAACAATAAAAGATGCAGGCCGATAATCTCGGGTACACCAGACGCAGGTGGACGACAAGAAGGCATCACCTCCTATCGAACACTCAAATGGAAACAAACAAACGAAATCAAATCAAACAAAACGGATTGCAGATGGGGGAGGGGGGCAATTACACCCGTTTGTTAACAAACAAAACGTAGCAGGTGGAAGAATCTACAATTCGACGGAAACAATGGAACAGGTGTGTAGTTGGGATTAAAACAGTGAACGTGCCATTAGAAAAGGTGAAGAGGAAGAAGGAAGGAAAATCATATGTGAGAATGTTTCTTTTTCCACGCTTATGAATTATCTATTCTCTGAACTCTCTGTAACTATAGTTCGAAGCGCAATGGCAAACTGACCCGGGGCAGGGTGGGGCGGTTAGGAAGGAAACGGCGAGGGCCTACCCGAGAAGGGCAGTGACTTTCCTCGCCTTCAATCAAATATTTCAGTCACACGCTTTCTGCTTCGCACGAGACGGAAGTACCCAATGATTAGGTAAACGATGCTAGACATCCTACTTCTTGTATGACCTCCGTAATTGTTGAAAAACTGTCTTCCATTCGCAATTGAGGGATACCCTCGAGTATTTGGGTACACCTCCTTGCCCCCAGGTCCATGTTGTTACAACATGCAGTTTCAGTATTGTTCGGCTCTATAGGCTCTACGAAAGCAACTGATTCATACGCAGGGTGACGTGACTAATAGGCTCACCCAAGAGAGCATATGTGTGTTCACGAGCCGCCGGTATCACCCAGGACCAGGCGAGACCCATGTTTACGCTTCCGTCAAGGTCTGTGGTCGATGTGACGTGTGACGTGACCAAGAGGAAACGATAACCAAATGCGGAAAGCTGGCGGATAAACAAACTCTTTAGTTGGAGTACCCGACCTACCTGGACTCTAATGAGAACAAGTACCCGCGGCGACAAATTCAACAACTGATGAATACCTGTACCTTAGCAGTAGTAACACTATACTTTCACATCTCAGTCCTGACGGTGGTGCTTTCGACCTTCAGGCGCCACATATCCTTTGTGGCAGAACGACTTTATGCCGCTCCCCTCCTGCCTTACATCTTCTAATCGTACTCGTTAGATATATATTGTTTTCTATTTACTTCCATAAACGGAAAGCTTTTCTCAACATCAAGGTCTTCTACGAAATAATTCGACCCCGAGTCAATTATTGAATCTGTGTGGGACCTAAGTTAAATTGAAGAATTGGGTTGAGGCTGACATACTAACATATGTTGTAATTTCGGTGGCAAAACATATTCTTACGACTATTAAAGACTCACAACGTAATTCTAGCACATTACAGTATCTGTAACGGGTATTTTAGTTTCCAAACGTCGTCACACAGAGGTGTTTACCAAGTCATGGATCCATCAAAAGTTGGGTTCTGTCCATTGCGTACTACAGTTCAGTCCATGGCTCATCCAAAGAATAAAATCGTGACCGACATAAATGCACATGTACATCAATGCAACTTTACAAACTTAAACCTCCTATTATTATTATTATAGGTAAAACAAAACCACATTCAAAATGGACGCCATCAAGAAGAAGATGCAAGCCATGAAGCTTGAAAAGGACAATGCCATGGACCGGGCACAGATGTGTGAACAGCAGGCCAAGGATGCCAACTTGAGGGCAGAAAAGGTAAACAGGCCCAATCAAGTGCCGAAAACTAAGAACTACTTTTTATATTGGGATTACATAAAACATTTTTATTGCAGGCCGAAGAAGAAGCCCGATCTCTCCAGAAGAAGATACAACAGATTGAAAATGAGTTGGACCAGACTCAGGAACAATTGATGCAAGTCAACGCCAAGTTGGAAGAGAAGGACAAAGCTCTGCAAAATGTAAGTGTTGACCAAATAATTCTAATCATTAGTTGTGAGGGTCCAACAGGTGCCCCTGTAGCAGGTTTCACGTTGACCATTTGCCACGCTTAAGTCTCACCAACACTCCTGGCACGGAATTTACCGGGTATTTGGGGTGACCCCGGTGGAAGTGTTCAAGCATTTGGGCCGAAGCCAGTACTGAGTTCACGTGTCAGAGGATTTGATAGGCGAACCTTAAGAATGACTGAACAGTACAGGACACGTGAGGACAAGAAATTGAGTCTCAAAGTTTGACCGCGTGTACTCATTTGCCAAGTGTCTCTCGGTACCTGAACGAAGTAGTCGTTTTTCGACAAGTCTTACACCCGGAATGTTTAATGAAATTAGGGGTGAGGTTGGACGACCTGTTGCTGCTTAGTGCTGTTGAGGTGCTTGGTAACCATCCGAGAGAGGGTTGGAGAATTTTTGTAAAAATTTTGAGTTTTAACCTGGCACCATGTCAATTTTGCTAAAAATAAAATATTACGTTCTACTGCCATGGACGTCGAGCTTTGTAGAAGCAGTTTGGTGATGACAACATAAGAGAGACATACTCCTGAACTTCCCGTAAGAATCGCTTGGGGTTACCAAAAGGATGTTGTTTTGTTCTTGGTCATTGGCTTCTACCAAATCTGGTGGTATACTTCGATTCATACCACTTTACTTTTTCTTCGGTCTTGTGTATTACTTCCAAATGGTTCTTGACTTTTCTCATATAATTTTCACTTATCTTAGAGGCAATAGTGTTTGTCTTTTTTACACGATTCTGCACCTTCTCGGAAGGTCTCGTCCTTGTTGTGCGATTAGAGTTATGTTTTCGTCTTTCAAATTCAAAGAGATTATCCTTATTTTTTTCTTTTTGTTTAGTTTTTATTCTACGGCGTGTGTGTTGTGTGACACCTTGGCATACCTTAAATAACACTTGAAATTAGTGTACATCCGTTAAATGACCTTCTTTGAAGCATTGTAAACTCTTTCGGTACTTATGCTCCTGTCCTACGTCCCTCTTCTTTCCGTTTTGGAGCATTTCCGCATTTTGCTGTGTTAAAAAGGTTTCGTGCACTAACATTAGGTGGAATGCAATTCTCGGGTAGAAACACATGTCAAACATGGATGAAGAAATGTGCCACAACCCTGAGGACCGGCCCACCGGGGCCTTTTGATAGTTGGAAACGTGAAGATTTTTTCTTAAATTTAAAAATAGAAATTCCCTCCCATTGAATGGGCCCGTCGGAGTGGGGCCCCAACTAGTTGCTGCAGCAGCAGATGTGTTGAGTTGCGCGTTGCCTTCAGTTTTTCGTCTGCGTTTTCTTCTTCGACCGGGCCCGGGCCAAATATGGCGAGCCTTCCGGATCTCGCATACTTCGGGACTCTGTTTCGGTTTATTTAACGAAAAGTTTGACGTTTTCATTTTTTTTTGACGCTAACATCATCATTATCATCATCATCATCTCCAATCTTTCTGAAATTCAATTTTAGATTTCGTTATTTTCTGATCTTCCTGGTTTCCACGCGAATGCAATTCGCCGGACGGATCCGCGAGATTTGCAGCTCTACGGTTTGCAGTTGCAGTTTTTCGAATTTGGTTTTTGAATTGTCGGGTGTTGTCCGTAATTGTCTCTAGTAAGTTATAATATGGAAATGAGTAATCGGATTACGCCACTCGGTTGTAGTTTTGATGCGGTTCCGTGCAGTTGATAAAATGAAGGAAATTCCTTTAGACCGGAGATTTCAGGTAGCAGAATAGTGATTGTTTTAGTACCGTTGTCGTCCGTGCGATGCCGTCACTCGTCACCTCATTCAACCAATGGCAGGCCAGAGGCAACAAGTGGCCTACAAGTCACGTGTTCGACTGTCTAATCAGACGAACAAGATGGCCGCCGTTGGCTAATAACAAAACATAAGTTTTTTATTTTTTTTAATTTAAATTTAATTTATTTATTATTTTCGGGCGGGGGGTTCGAGTTATTCTTAGTTAGAGTTCGGAATTTTAGATCTTCCTCAGGGATTGATTTTCATGATACGTCTCCTGCGTATGGAACGGTCAACGAATCAAGAATGAGTCTTAAAGTACGGAATGGGGTCGAAGTGATCAGTCAGTTATGAACGAACGAAAGGGCTCAAGAGACGGGCGACATTCCAAAACGGATGTTCGCAATAGTCGAAACGTTTACAAGGGATTTAAAGAGTTTATCGCAGAGTCCGAGCACAGGGTCGAAGAAAAATCGGACCAGGAGAAATTTAATTCAAATGAGCTTTCTTATGTTAAAACGGGGTCGGGGCAATACAACCCGTGCCGTGGAGGCGGTTCGACTGCCGTCCGCCTCTCAGGTGCTGGTGGCAATTATTTTAGTGATAAAAAAAATTTCAGTAGTAACGTCGCTGAGCCAAAGTCAAACAAAAATTCGACAAAAGATAAATTCGATTTGTTGTTCTCATCCGGGACGGCGGAAACAAACGTACGAAAACAACAGAGACATTTGCCCTTCAGAAATAGTTCAAAAATTGTAGGAGACACGAAAAAGAATGCAATAGATTCTGGTCATGGTTCAAGAAATAAAGTAGTAGGAATTAATTCGAGTGAAATGACGTCGAGAAAAGTTTCCAGTGGTTTGGCAAAAAAGAAACCGAGTCCTATTATTCTGCCGCGAGAGCAGTTCGTTGTGCTTCAAGAAAGAATTAAAACGGAAATCGAAAACCTAAAGTATCTGGAGAATTCGGTTTCGTGTGAGGGAGCCGATTCAACCTCAAGTAAGAATGATGTTGACAATGAAGAAAACGCCAGTGACTCAAGCGACGTGGACGAACTAGAAGAGATGGGATCTGACATACAATTCCTGTCCAGCGAAGAAAGAAATCGTCTTTTGCTGAAATATTCAAAAAAACTCGAAGCAAAAGCGAGAAGAGACGTGAAGGACGAGTCAAAACTTCTAAAAACAAAAGTCAACACCATTCTGTCATCTGAAGGCTCTAAATCAGATGCAGGAATACTGACAATTGATCTAACCAAAGATTTAACTCCGGGTGATGCAACACAGAAGACTGAGGCTGTGCAGGAGACAGACTATCCTAGCTTAGATTTGGATTATGGGTCAAAGATAGACTGGGAAGATGGAAAGAAGGTGTCAGATGTTAAACATTCCAGTGGGACTAGTGAAAAAGCTGTAATTAGTTTAGACATTGATGAATCTAAATTAACATTTGAGACAACTAAGAAGATAACAGATATTAAAAACAGACTCTCCAGAAGTTTGTCCATAGGCTTGAGTCATAAGGACACTGAGAAAGATATGAAGGATAAGAGCCTTAAATTGATAGGGGATGAAGGTGGAAAGGCATCAACATCAGCAATAACAGAGGATGCTGAAGAACTTGAGCTGGCAAGCCTTCGTTGCACAAGTGAAAGAACTGAAGTCATTGCTGACAGAGAAAGAAGACGGAAAAGGAGGTGTGCAGATTACCCTGGTTTAGCATTTGGATTTTCAATTTTCAGTTCAGACACAATGATGAAATTCAACATAATTAGGAATGAGCTGCACAATATCTTGAACACTCAATTAAAACGGGTTTGTACTAATTTAATTTCACTTTTTAGAGTAATTGCATTTTTCAGTTTTATGGCTATTTCATTCAATTATCAAAGGGAAGAATCTCATTTTGGGTTATTGCTCATCAGTCAAAGAATGAAATCATTTATTTGATACATCTTTTGGTGACCAACTGATTAATTGATTGACTATTTAATTTGAAATATTTAAAGCTCTAATTTATAGGCCATCTAATTTAATGCTGAAATTTGTTGTCTTTCACTCTTTGGCGTTTCATTTTTTTCTTTGTTTTTAGTGTACAACAGTAGTTTCATAGTATTTTCATTGATTTTCATTGGTCATTATTTATGTACTATGTTCTTCATGGTCGTCCTCGCAAATATTTTATAAGCCTTGTTATTTTATCTTTCTTCTGTTCATACGTGGTTTCATAGTAACCAATATTTATTTTTATTTCTACCTTCAATGCATTGAATATTTTACAATTTTAACTTGCCCCCGTCCAATTTGCTATTTAAGAGATTGATTTGATTATGTCATCTGTTATTGACAAATCTTATCTATTTTAAAGTGCCATTTTAATCTAATTGTTTCTTACTTTTCTTATTCGTTACTTTGTATTTTCGTATCTTGTTCTACGTGCCTGATCACCAATTTTTTTACATCTTCAGAAATGGCTTAGAAAGCGTAACTTTTCTTTCTTCTGTTCCCTCTATGTTATGATTGTATTTATATATATATATATTATGATATGCATTTTTCGTCAAGTCGTTCCAACTTTTCTGTTCCATTGAGTTCTATAAGAGGTTACTTAAGAGGGAATTTATCGTAGTTTTGTTTAACTTGGCATGAAATTTTTGTATAAACATTGCTACTTCTTAATGTAAAGGTTCGCTTAACTTCCTTGTTAAATGACCTGATGAAATCGAATGGTCGTCGAAAGTTTCTTAGATTCCCAACGACGGTTAACTTCAACAAGAGAAGCCATTCTGTCGCGAAATGTGTAAAAAATTCAATGGTGTGTTCTTTTTTGGCTTTTGTTTTGCTTGTAATGTTGCTGCGAATTAGGCATTCCATTGTTACCTTGCGGAAAAATTAATTAATTTCCGCCACCCAGGTGTGTTTTGCCTGAGAATCTTTCGCCTAAACATTTAATTTAACCTTCCCACTGCCTCATTCGACTGCTACCATGTCGTTTCACATAAAGCAATTCTGTACGCCCTACGAATAATGAGAAATTTGATCTATCGAACTCCGTTGTTATTTGTTTTTAAACTTGAGTTGCCCTCGTTTACTCGGAGGGAAGAATACCTCTACCGTGATCAGAGGGCATATTTTATGGCCCTAGTCTGTGGTAGTTGACAAGAGACATTTCTTTCTTTGGATAAGGGAATATGTTGCGTTGTCCAAGTGACGAGATAAGCGAGCTGGTTGAACTTTGTTCTTTTTATGCGTGCACCAGAGAACTAAGCAACTAAACAACATCTTGACATCAGGTGCTTGGCCCAGTTTTGCCACAACAGAAATTGTCAAGTAATGAATTCAAGCCCTAAACTTCATTGCACAGTTCAGCTGTTTAGTGACAACATTCCACAATTGCAGTGATAGAAATGTCTTTTTATGTCTTGACTAATACTTAATCATTGACATGTGTAATGCGGTTAAAGGATAAAAGATGACAGTGTCCTGCATTGACGAATCCTAGAAACTGTAATTATAGGTTGTGGGTTCGATTGAAATGACATAGAAAGTAACAAGTACATGAGTAGTAAAACGGTATTTTTATGTACGCGTGGCCCCCGAATGGCGACAGCATGAAAAATACCCTTTTAAACAAATTTTTAGTAACATGGTTGACTTAACCAAGCTGAATTGGAGCGAGCGCACTAATGCGACGCTTGACCTGTATGACGTTAAGTTCATTAACATTGCCATAAAATTCTTGGCGTTTTACTTCTGGTTACAACATTTCACCCCAATCGTTAGATATATCTTGTGGGCCTTTTGGGGAGACAATCGTGTTTTTTTGAAAATTTGGTAATGGCCGTAATAAACCTTGACCCGGGCACAAACAATACGCATGGTTTACCTGCTTACCGTGAAGTTAAGTTAAGTAGACGTAATTAGGACCTGAACCTAATAACGGATGATGGAACTATGGAACGTGGCCCTGGAGGTCTCCGAGACAATGCCAATGGCAGGGGCAAGAGTTTCAGATGGTTTTCTCGGCTCTTGACGTACCTAAAGGTATCGCCCACGCTTCCTTGTTGGGTTCATCGCCCACGTCTCCCATTGCCCCATACTAATTCATCAGTATTCCTACTTTTTATAATGCGGCTGTAATTGAATGCCATGTTTACGTTGAACCTGAATACTGTTTTGGTCAATACCTTAAATTGTTCCAGGTGCTTTGCCCTCATTCCAATATTGGCGACAGCTTGACTGTTTATTACCGGTTATTCACCACTTTCACATTTATATTGTAGAATGGTGTCAGTTTTTATTGAATGGTTTTATTATTGAATCACAATGGGTGTGAAACAGGGTGAGTTACCTGCAGAAGCTGATTTTTGGTACATTTCCCAAAGTACTTTAATATCTGCAAGTGATCCTACTGCTTGAAAGGTCTGGTTACACCAAAAGGTAGAAAACGATCATAAGGTGCTAGTATACCACGCATAATATATAAAATGCGGGGGAATGCGAGAATCTCCACATCCCGAAAAGCACCTTTCAGGGCTCAGAAGTGTTCTTTCAGTTATAATGGCTACCTCCATTAAGAGAAAATTATTAGTAGCCATTAAAAATGATTGTAATTCTTAATGATTACGATGCTATGATGGTACATCATGGCAGAATATTAATTGCAAACGAGATTTTATAATTGCAACCGAACCCGGAATTTTTGGCGGCAGAAAAATTAACAGAACGAGGCCCTATGTGACTTACAGTGTAAAATTTAACATTATTGTCGAAATGTTGAATCGGAACAGGATTTATGTACATATGGGAATCATTTTTGAAGGAATTAAAAAAATTTCGCAACACTATTCTGTCACATAATAAAATTTTATGTAATGGAAAAAGGTGTTTATGAACTACAATAAGAGAAAAGGGACATGAGTGTGAATTTTGGTTAAAATAGTTTTGTTGAAAGTTTAAGTATCTCTTGATATTTTGGTCAATTAGGTCTTTCGTGTCTAAAATTTACAGAAAATTATATCAAACTGTTTACTCATTGCGTCACAATAAGTTTACATCTCAAACTCCATGTCAGTGTCATCAAACGATTCACCAGAATTTTTTTACTCACATTCATTAATGAGTAACATTCTGCGATTCGGATCTAAAGTTAAATCTAAAGTAGATTGACTGACTGGTTGTTAGTCAGGTATCACTGCTGTGTATGACTATTGGGCTACTCGTCATCGCACAGGTGTGTCACACACGCTTTTAATAATAATAAAAAGAAAATACTTCCGGGTGTACCTAGGTGGTATACGAGTATACGCGTGTAGGAAATGATATTAGGGAAACTCCCCGACTTCTGCCAGGACACCCCAATGCGGCATTGGGTCAATTTCAGAGGTCTTCTTGAAGAACCACTGAAACCCTGATACCAGCCGGCCTAATTATCACCAACCGTGCCTAGTTGTAACGAGTTCAAATTTGAAACGGGAATTTCATTGATGGGTCATATTTTTTAACAGTGTGACCAACGTAATCGTAATATCAGGTTTTCGTCATTAAAGGTGGTGTCCGAGTTTGTTTGTCCATCGGGTGGTAACGACCATTTCGAATCGAGTATTTTCAGATTGGAAATTTTACTTATGTACCTACAACTTTTTCGTATGCGTTGGAACGAGTTTGGCTTCTTTCGAGCTACAAACGATTCGAGCTACTTCGTTTTCGGTCAGGAATTGATGAATGCAGACACACCGGTATGCCGTTGATGTTACCTAACTTTCCATAAGTTGTGTATTGCATATATTATATCATAATTTAGGACTGTTCTTATGTTATTACTTTCCGATCTATTCGTATAGAAAGAATTCTAAGAGCATCGCTTCACACGTTACCGTTACTATTACTGTAGTTTTAGAGGCTCAGAGACAGGACAAACGAAATTCGATTAATTTAATCCGTTGAATATTACCAAATTAAAACTATTTAAGGCACCTCCAGTAGCCATTTTGGCTTATCTGTTTTATCTCCCACTGTGGGTTTCACATCCGGACGCGTTCGTGTTACGTGACAGACAGTGCACTTGTGAACCTTATTAGGGTCGTTTGTTGTTTCCCACCTTGGATGTTGTACTCTGCCGTCATCTGCGTCTTCAGGCAATGCAACTCGTTCACCGCGACAAGAACTATTATGACGTGGCCTAAACGTCGCGAGCATTATGTTTATGTTATCAGACCATACTCGTTCACGTCTGTATAAGGTGGCTTTTCGTTGTTACTCAAACTGTTAGGTCGAATATCGATTTTGAAACTACGTATGTAATCAGTCCTAACTTCACAGGATCACGTCCAATTGGGCCTTGCGTGAATCAACAACACCAAATTTAATTGCTCTCTTTTATGGCGTTCTTAAGAAAAGACAGTTACTAAAATGGTGAGATGATGCAACATGTAAAGAAAACCGTTATGGAGTTTTTCGTTACGAATTGGAGCAAAAAGAAGAAATAACACCGTGTGGCGTTAGAAAAGTTGACATATTACAGTCTTGAAGGATGGAAATGAAGCACAATATGAGAGGCGGAGGTCAATAACAGCAAAAATGTAAACAGATAGAAGAAGGTCTGATATGGAAAAAGAGTGTTGACGGATAGAATCATGGAAAGCAAACAGATAAAACCGAAACTGATTCAAACGGGTTTCAAATCAAGTAAAGAACAATGGCAAATAATAAGGGAAAACTAGACCACACGTACATCTAACAGACGAGATAGAGGAAAGGGAGAAGAGTTGTAATTGTGTCAGCTTATTTGTGACCGAAAATTCCAATTTCCGGTTCGATTTTATTGACTTAATTTTGGACTGCGACAAAGGCCAGTGTTTGTTTGCTGGTTTAATCGGCAACAAACACAAAACTGGGAGTAAAACGATATTAACTAGTTATCGCCTTCACTTTAAGTTGATTCTCTCTATTTGTCTGCCTGGAACCGGAAGTAAGGCTGAATGGCGTTTCCTGTTAGTCATTTTCACTTTCGGACAAACTGTTCCGCCAATGACTGGAACCCAAAAGAAGAATTTTTAGATATATGTTGTACACAACCAGGTGTATAACCAGGTTCTTATCCCTTGGCCAAAAGCTTTAAAGTTTTATGTCTGCTGTCGGGTACAGCGACAGGATTTACCATGAGCACATTTGATTGTGTTCACTATTGTTGGGTAGTAAACAAATTACTTGACATAAACCTGGGCAATGTGCTTGAGGAGATCAAAAAGTACGGATTGAATTGATGGTCGGTGAATGATGCGAATAAACGTTGGTAGTACCTAGAGATTGTGAGAATTTGAACATGAGACAGAAAAGTACAAGTTGCGTAGCAAAAATTAAGGAACGTCAGCTTGACACAGTGTGGGAGACCTAAAAAATGACAGTTCGACCAGTTTTGTGGCGGGCATTTAAAGCGGTCACTTCTGGAGGTTGGAGATGGGACCTAATGACTACACAAAAAGTAAACTGCACCCTTAGGAAAGAAAGGTAAGGTGTGAGATCTACTGAAGGTATTAGGAAGCAGAGGTTTTACTAGAAAGCCGGTTGGTACCTGTTGCACGGCGCTAAGGTCGAACGCCAAGAGTGGAAATAAGGTTACGTAATGTAAATGCCGATTGTCGATAAGAGTCGATATCTGGAACGTAGATCATCCGGAGAGATCACATAAATTTGGCAATGGTGAAAACTAGCAGCAATATGATGGTACTGATGCGATCTTCTCGAAGTCAGATAACTCGGCATCGCCTTAAAACAAGGCGACCGCATAATTCGGTTTCGTCTGAGCATGCGCGTGAGTCATATTTTAAGGAATGCACCAGTGTGCGCGCTAGTATCGAGTTTGCCGGCCATTTTGGGTGAAAACTTCGATCGTGTCATTGTGGCCGAGTGTGGAAAGTACCGAGTCGATAAGTACTGATTCTGTGAACTCTCAATTTTCTGGATAATACGTTTGAAGGGAGTTACATCCAGGTTTTCCGTACGTGATTCACCTACCGGGTTCAGAAGAAACATGATGGCGAACGTGCCGCAGGGTGCTATATTGGACGTCCTAAAGAAAAAAATGCGTCAGACGAAGGAGGAAATGGAAAAATATAAGGAGGAGTGTGAGGAATACCACAAACGGTTGCAAGTTGAAATAAATCGCAGGGAAGAAGTACGTTCACTTAATTAAACGAGCAAAATTTCCATTTTCTGATGTTCACGAGTCGACATCTTTTGTTTTCATGTTCACCGAAGCGGGTGGGGAAAGTCGGTTTTGAATATTTTCGGATTCAATCGAACGCCGCCTCTATGAAGGAACGAAAGAAGGTTTCACGTGAGACCACTTGTTCGAGTTTTTGGTTACCTCCAAGTATTTGTTTTAGACATTTTGAACGGTTACCCCCAATGCCCGTTTGATTGGTCAAGTTATTTTGCTATTGGGAAAATGACGATTTGGTCGTGGATGTCTCATCGCTCGTGATCACCACGCCCCATCTGTTTGGTGTCCCTCACTGTGGAAACACCAGTTCTCTATATATAAGGCGAAGGTTTTCATTTCCAAAGTAAGCAAAATATTGCAGTGGCAGGCAGAAAAAGAAACTGATTTGTTTTGCTCTTATGCATGAACTCTTCCTCAAATTCCAGTGCTGAGAATTCAACCTTATTCAAACACACTGTCAAATTGTATGTTACAGGTAATGAGTCTGGGGAATCTGAATTTTGTGAGTGTCTGTCTCTGGTAGTTCCCTTACACTCATATTCTTTTCCAGTGACTGACTTGTGGAGTTGTAATAATATGAGTGAATGATTGGAAGACATTGTTGTATGGATAGAAAAGTTGAATTTAGGGTATTCTTTGTATTTTATTTAGTTGAGTTTCATTTCAGCAGTAATACCCACTCAGGTTGTTTGGTTGACGTAAATCTGAACATGTTGTATGTTAACAACCAGTTGAGCCTGGAGAATAAATACTAATATTTTCAATCTGTCAGGTTTTCCAATGTGCATTTGGTCCTATATAATTGTTGTGGTTTAATAAACCTGAATTTTGCTTTGATTAATATTCGGGTAAATTTGTATTGTAAGAGAAAAATAATAATTACAGGCTTGCAGTATTAGTTATTCCATACTAATATAAAACTTTGAAAGTAATTCCACCAGAACATTGGACATTGATGTTTACATTTTAGTGTATAAAAAGTCATTGAATCACAATATGTTTAATTAGTATCTAAGGTGTAATGTCATATTAAGCCCAGATTTGCCTCAAATTGGTGTAATATTTAATTGTTAACAATGTTTCACTCAAAGTATAATTTTGTCTTTTGGTATTTATTATTGTACTTTAATGTTGTCACTCAAATTCACACTAAAAACCATGAAATTCACTTGTCCAATTGATTTTATTCAGGTCTGAATGTTGGGTGTGTCACATGTGTTTTGTGACAAGTACTTTTATACATTTAAGATCAGTGAAGCATGCACCATAGTTTATTTTGGGGAATTTTCTATTGTGGTGAAAATAATGAAAAGGGCATGGTTTTGATTTTGGGAATTGTTTGAACCTAGTGCTGAAGGAAGTGTGTGTCTCTCTCCCTCTGTTGCGGTCTACATCCCAAAAATTTGGATTTATGAGTAAAGGCTTGTAAATGTTATGAAAATGGGAAGAGATATTGACTGGTCTTACTGATTGTCTGTTTTTAATTTTAATTTCTTGTATTTTCTAGGCTGAGAGTGAGGTAGCCGCCCTTAACCGTCGTATTCAATTGTTAGAAGAAGATCTTGAAAGGTCTGAAGAACGTCTTGCAACTGCCACTGCCAAGCTGGCTGAAGCATCCCAAGCTGCAGATGAATCTGAAAGGTATTACCACATTTTATGAAGTATTCAACTTTTTGTTTTGCACTGTACTGTAGGATTAATTGAAAGAAATTGACATTGAAGGATCAGTCCCTCACAACCAAAGTATCCATCATGTATATATAGTCTACATGGAACTATTTCTTTATAAATGAAATGTTTTTGTTTTCCTATATTACGTTACATCCAAAGAAATGAATATATGAAATTATTACACATGAATGTAAACCATAAATACTTGAAGCAAGGATTTGCCAATTTAATTTTGAAAAAAGAGCGAACTGGTTCTGTAATAATAGACTTCGACATTGAGGTTAGCTATTTTGTGGGTGGTTTACGCTTCCACATACGATTAAATAGAAAATAGAAATACGTGTGCTAGAAAATACAAAGATACAAGAGCTAGGAATGAAATTTGGGTTGAGAGGAAAGGAGTGTTATGCGGGGGGTACTGAGCATGGCATTTCATTTGTCTGTTAAGTCAAAATCTATTTCTGGTAATTTTATCTACTAAGGTCGAGTGATAAAAGTAATCAGTTTGAATGCTTCTGGAAAAAAAGAGAAAGGGAAAATATTTTAGTTTTTAACTTTAAATTAGAGTTTAAGTAAATGTGCTATCGGGTGACTACAGTTAGACTTCCACTTAAACTTAATTGTTAGAGTTAGAACTTGACACGTTCTAACATTAGCACGTGGAGTCAACCTTCGTAAAAGATGAAGGGGTGATACTCTAACTGTCAGTTTCTGTGTATTGTTTTTCGCTTCCTGAAAATATGAGAATGAAAATATTGGTTGGGCCCACCTTGTTATTTGGATACAGCAGTAGAGAATTAAAATTCCAATTATGCAGACCTTTTCTGGTAATACCCCAGGAATTGTAGTCTCAACGACAAGAATGCCAACGTAGAAAAAAGCTTAAGATTACTATGAATGGTTCTGCATTTGGGCAGTTCAGAATTATGCACCGTACAAGGTACTGTACCAGATTCAACTTCAGATTGTGAGTGACAGTGCTTTATCGATGAATATGATGATCACACGAGAAAAGTAGAAAGCATCTACGATGTCTTACTATTGAATGCAGAAGTGCATTACAGAAACCAAATTGTGGGAAACTGGAGTGAGTCAGATACAGAAGTTGAATTGTTTTGCCATATGTTACACGAACCGGTTGAATATCACGGGGCCCATAGATTTGTATGGCTCTTATCCATTGAACCCATAGAGCTATGACTGACCGAATTTTTAAAAAAAGGCTTTGAACGACTTGAAGATGGTACAAAAATGGCATTCCGTGTGCACATGCCATCAAGTGTGCCGAAATGGGCCCAGCTCCCCTTCTTCAAAATGTTAGCTTGAACTTTGGAAATGGCGGCCTTGGAAGTTGTATACGTAAAAGGTCAATTCCCATTCGCAGGATGCTAATTCGGTGATTCGTACCCTGCAAATTGGATGGCATCGAGCCACCGAGAATGGGAAATCCCGTTTTCTGTTTTTGGATGCCATCGACTTGATATGAGGCCTATCGGTCGACTTTTCGGGTTTTAAGCTTCTGGAAGAACGAAAGAGCCGGAACATTCGGTAACGTGTTCTTCTTTTTTGTGTCTATACCTGACTGCATGATGTCATATTTAAATTGCAAGCGTCACGGACAATCCTGATTAATATGCGTACTGGCTGGGTGGCACATGGAAATTGGAGTCTTGGGTACGGTGAGTTTAGGCGGGGGGGGGGGGGGGCACAGGCACCAGACTCACTGTCTCGTCATTTAACAGACAACTATTTGCTGTTACTTTTAAATTTTAACTTAAATCTGTCTTTCAGTGTGTTTCGACCCTTGTAATCGTACCTGTGTACACCAGCGAGAAACCTCTCACGGAACCATACAATATTTTTTTACCGTAGTGACCTACTTGTCGTGGGTGTCCGTTACTGGCCGCAACAAATGGTTTTTTTTATATTTGATTGGTAAACAATACATTGAGACCTTTTGGTTTGCAAATGGAAAATATCATTGCTGAAGGTTACATTACGACCGGTTAATTAGTTAGTCCCAGTTGAGAGTGTACGGTATTTATTACTTAATTGCCTACATGTTTATTACTGCTGACTGGGTTAATCGAACTCTTAAGCTCAATCCGACCTTTTTGAATGCTGCAGCCAACATTTTCATTCTCTTAGAATTATTATTCATTTTTGTTTCAAGAGATATTATTAAACTATTGTAAATTGTGGACATTAATTATACTAATTTCTTAAAGTTATTTTTCAAATGTTTTTGCTTAATAACATGAGATTAAGTTTGTTTTGTCTTCTAACCTTCGACTAACCCTTTGTGTTCCGCAGAATACGTAAAGCTCTCGAAAACAAAACGAATATGGAAGATGACAGAGTTGCCATATTGGAAACGCAATTGTCCCAGGCGAAGTTGATTGCTGAGGAAGCCGACAAGAAATATGAAGAGGTAAGAATGCTCGTATTCTGTTGGAAACGAACTAATGTATTTTTGGATTTCAGGTATTACAGCGAGGAACCACTGATCGTGATTCATTGTGCGAGTGTGCGATACGTTCAAACAAGTCGTGAATTTAATTTTTATCGAACTGTGTACAAAATTTGATTTTTCGGTATGGAAGATTTTCTTCCTCGGTTTAGTAGAATTACTTGTTTGCATGTGTTGCACACCCGCTGTCCACACTGGTCTCCTATTCATAGGTTCTTCTTTCCCTTCAAAACTAATTATTTTGTCTCCGAATTCAGGCAAAGGAAAATTCTCGAGAACAGAAGCTTGCAAGATGAGGAGCGCATGGACGCTTTGGAAAATCAGTTGAAAGAGGCCAGGTTTTTGGCCGAAGACTCGGACAAGAAGTATGATGAGGTGCGGAAAAGGCATGGGTTTTTGACTTGAAATTAATAAAATCGTGTTTTCTCACGTGAAAAAAAGAACGAAATTGCAAAATAGAGAAACTATAACATTCAACTCACATAAATTTATGTACATAAGTCGGAAGACGCGACAGGCGAGCTAAGGACCTCCGGAGTTTGTGATGTTTGTTTTTTTTTTTGCTGAAAAGTGACAAATTTGACGTCAATCAAATTTTTAGTATCGTGTAGTTTTAACCGACACCATTGTGGCCATGGACCAGAAAAATATTTTTATTTATTTTTCAATTAAAATACCGGGAGATTTAAAATGTATGACGACGATATAATTGAGACTCCAATTCGGTTGGACTGTTTGATTGATTGTCTAAGGGAGAGGAAGTTCGTATCGTTCAAAACGTACGTAGAATTTATGTATGCATATACATATCATATATTTCTATAAATAAATATATCAATAACACTACAGTTTTCTGATCCATGGTCTAAAATCGCATGGTTTTATCTACTAAAACCGAACGTTTTCCTATTTAGCCTCCTATTTTATTTTAGATTTTCTCTTTTTTTAATACTCCAAGAGTTTGTGTGTTTGTTTGTGTTGCTAATATAATTTTAGAGTTTAGCTATTTAGCTAAGCCGAGTAGCAATTTAAATGCAATACTTTGAGGACATAAACAAATTATAAGCCTCTTTATGTGTGATTGAGGCTACATGGTTCTCTTTATATGGCCATATTCTCTATATGAGGTTGTATGGTGGTATTTATTAGTGCATTGCCAGACCCTCAACCTAAGGAATATAAGCTGTACTGGCTTTGCTGGTTGCCGTAGATACAACACTTGTATTTGACAATGTAATTTTTTTCAAATAGATTCTGATTGGAGGTTAGGACTTGATACCTGTTTCTCAGTGAAATAATTGTTCCTTATTGAGCAAGTCAATTTTGTACTTCAGAGGGTTTACACAGGGTAGGAGTTAGGGTTACGTTTCCAATCTCTTCCCAGTAGTTTGATAACCTGAGATACCAAAGTGTTTTGAAAGGTAGACATGCATACAATAGCATGTATTTCAAAAAGAGGATGTACCGTAAACCTTAGGTTCTTTCATCGTAGTGAGTAAAACTTTGGTAACAGTAATTTTCATTTGGGCAGGCATTTGTGGTCGCGTTGACAGCTTTCTGATACTATGAGTGTCGTATGAGAACTCCAAACACGATATTTTGATGAGAATCTTATGCCTTACAGATTTGACATAACTCGTCTTGGACTAATGTTGTATGTTTACTAACAAGTTTTCTTTTTCAGATAGTAAATTAATAGCTCGTCTTTTAATGTATGTGTGTTCATATTTTGTTTCGCTTAGTTAGTATGAAGGGCTTTCAAACTGATGTGTGCCACTTTTATTTCTTTTAGTATTCGCCAAATGTATTAGCAGAAACAACAATATTTTAACTTAATGATTTCAATCTGTTTGTTTCTCATGGATAATTTGTGCTTGAGTATGTGAGTAACAGTTTCATACTTTAGCAGGAGGCCTTCCAATTTTATCTATTATTGTTATCGGCGGGTGAATTCTTAAACCGTCTCAAATTGATAAGAGGTGGCAATCAATATTTTTTACTCAAAGTTAATTTCGAGAAAAAGGTGGCACGCCGCTGAGCGAGGAAGTCCTACCCAACCATCTGAGTAAAAGCAGGTCAACAGGAACTAAGTAAATTTTCTATTTAATTGAATAAATTTTGACGGGTATCTGCTTCTACTTAGATGTCTATAATATGTTTATCTAATTTTAGCTTTATAAATTTTCCACCATATTAGGTAGCTCGTAAATTAGCCATGGTTGAAGCCGATTTGGAAAGAGCTATGGAAAGAGCAGACTCAGGGGAAACGTAAGCCTTTCGTCTAGCCGAAAGTCTTGATTTTGTACAACTGGGTTTTTATGTGACTGACCCAACAGAACTGCGGGTAGAAGTCACTGCGGGATAGTCAAATCCTGTTAAGACGTAGACTACTTAATTTTATATAAACCTCATTCATTACTTCTAGTCTTCACCTTTGAATTTATCTTATGGTGAAGCTACTTAGGTTTACTAATATTTGATGGTTTCTTAGATGACAGGTCCTGCAGTGTGTTTTTCGATTATTTAAAACTCATGTTCCTCAAATTTTGGGTCTCTTTGACAAGACCCATATTACTATAAGCCCAATGGTTTTTATAGCGGTGAGAAATTTTTGTTTTTAATAGGTCGCACGTAAGTTAGCCATGGTCGAAGCCGATTTGGAGCGCGCCGAGGAAAGAGCCGAAAGTGGCGAATCGTAAGATTTCATTTCTGCTTGGAATAGTATTTTTAATTTTGTAAATAATTTAGTAGATACGTTGCGTTCAGCTCGTCTCCCCGAAGCACCCTAAAAGCTATCTAAGGAATTTTGACTCAGGGAGAGACCTGCCACGCAACGTGCGCTTTCACCTAACCTGCCCGTATGTGTTACAGATGACTTTCACAGTGCTGCACGATGCGACTAGTTTTTTTTTCATATTGTTTGGTGATTGTTGTATGTTTAATTTGTTTGCCCTCGCGAACGGACAGTGCGTTTGTCTTCTTTTAGACATTGGTTGCTGCCTGTTCTTTCGCGGGTAACACCTGAACGATTTGCGAATTGTAGTACGCGTAACGCACTTAGCATTCAGTTTGCTTTCTCCATTATTATGTTTCCGTATATTTTGCCAGGTAGTCAGCCGAGATTTTGATTTATATCGGCTCTGTTTCTACCTTTGCAAACCTTTACTTATGTCCTTGCAACATAATTTTGCGATTGAAGACTTTTAATTGCTGAAAGTAACTGAAGATGAACGTTAATTGAATTAAGTTAATATCAAGTCTCAATTTGGCCAATTAAGTGACAATTACCTACAATGCAGACTCGAACAATAAATGATCATTTTGCATGAAAAAAACTATTGTTGAAGTTGTAAGCTTCATAGAATTTGAGGGCCATTTTGGTGAACAAGGGAATACCATTACTTTCGATTAAGTGTCACTTTGATCTCAAGTTCTTAGAAATTAATCAGAATGACATATTAACAAACAATGTGGTAAATGTATATCAAAATTCGACCACACTTAATGAAATGGCTAATTTAATAATATTTAACTATAGACCTCTGAATTAGAGGTCTCTCCTCCTCTCGTTTCTCCTAGAAAGTAATCCTACATCGCAAAATTAATGTGGCAAGGAGGTAAATTTTCCTCCTCCCTCGGTGGTTTTTTAGGTTTAACTAACTTGCATGGTTTGTGGCAATTGTTCTCTCGCAGGTGGCACGTAAACTCGTTGTTATGGAACAAGACTTAGAAAAGTCCGAAGAACAAACGAATCATTCGAATAAGTAAGTAATCATCATGAGAGATTAGAAAGGATGAAAAGAGCTAGAAATAAGTAAATAGAGGGAACAAGATTTCTAAGTGGCTGTAATGTGGTAAAAAAGTTTTGAACGGGTATTGCATAGGGGGTATTGCATATAGGAAAGGGCAGGATATTACCAAGAGGGCATAAGAGATTGAAACGAAGGGAGATACCTTGAGCCAGTTCATTGGGGAGCAGAAAAGGTAACGCTGGAACTAATATTTTTACAAATTTTGAATTGTATTAGTTTTTAAGTTTGTATCGTGCAAAATGTAGTTAAGTAGAAGTTACTGTTCCCTCCGGGGGATTCAATTGCCCGTTTGCCTGGTCGGATCAGGTTGCGGTAGGTACCTGCAGGTTCTTTCTATGTATATTTTTTCATAAGCATGGCTTTAACAGTAGCAGATTAAGACGCTTTTATATGGCTGAGTTTTTGCAAAAACAAATTTCTGATAGATAAAAGATACCGATACCCTTTGACGAGTTCAAAAAGTTTTGTTAGAACTGAAAATGAAAAAATAAGAAATTATTTAAATTTTTTATTACAATTTTCTTTCTCTTTCTTACTTATTTATTTACTTCACTTTGATTTATGCAAACCAATACGCATCCTTCTTAATTCTGTTTGATATTTTCATTCAACACTTTCTTTTTTGTCTACATCCACTCGCTATTATTTGTTTTCTTTTAATTTATTTTAACGTTGTTCAAAATACGAAATTTGATTTTGTGTCTTCTTTGTCCTTTTGAATAGTTCACTTATTTTTCAGCTTATTTTTCCTAGTGATACTAATGTTTAATTTGGGGTTCTTAATTTAGTTTTGAAAAATTCTAACTTAATTGAGGCACATAAATTGATTAATTAATAATAACGTTTAATTTGCAGGAAAATCGTCGAACTTGAAGAAGAACTCCGCGTCGTCGGTAACAACTTGAAGTCCTTGGAGGTGTCTGAAGAAAAGGTGAGTCTTCGGCTCAATATTTTTAATAAGGCCAAACAGTCATTCATTTAGGGTGTTAGATTACCTAGAAAGCATAATGCCAGAGAGCTGAATAGAGTCGACAGAGTACACTGCTGTTGATGTCTTAAAATTTATCAGAGATCTACTAGAAATCCCTCGGTATTCCAATCTACTCATAATTCCAAATTTTTCTGTCACTTCTACTTGTCCGGTGTAGACCACTTTACCTGTTGATTAGTTCACTTTTTAGTAATTCGCCCAATATTTATATATTTATATACACACATACAACTATTACTTTGCGCAAAAGTTTGATTTCTCATTCAACTCAACTCACAAATTCGATTTGTTGCCAACAGGCGAACCAGCGTGAGGAGGAATACAAACAACAAATCAAAACTCTAACAACCCGTTTGAAGGAGGTAGCTGTCACCTTCTTTCGAGTGTTTGTTGTTTGCCATTTGCTGATTGTTGATTTGCAAACGATTGTTTACCCGGTTGATATGCCCGTAGCCCAGTGTTTCTGGTTTACTCAAGATTCAAGTGAAATACCTGGGTACTGTCCTGCTCCGGCACTTGCATGTCTTGCTGACCCCTAACCGACTAAAGTTTTTTGCATTTTTGTTTGTTTCTAACATATATTTTGGTTTGTTTTTTCTTTCCTGTTGTGTTTTATAACACCATCTGCTGACACGGTATTCACCCTGACAGGCAACTCAGAGAGAAGGATCTTTTGTTGAACAGGTGAAAATACTTGCCGGATCGCTTAAAGAGGTGAGTAACATGTACCTAAAGTAAAAGAAAACAGTAACGTGACGTGACGTGACGTGACCTGCAGAATAACAGAAGAATTACACTACAACATGTGACAGAGACGATGACAATACAAAGACATGATTGATTGACAAGAGTAAAGAAATGTAACAAAGATGACAAACAACCACTGAACAACTAAAATTGTTGTGTTCAGGTAAGTTTTGGTAAATGTTTTAGTAGGAGTGTTTTGTTTTATTTTCTACAATTTTAAAATTACAATTTCCTTCGTGGCTTGCGATAGAGCGTCGAACCATGGTGACATTGTTGACCATTCTAAGCAGATAGTAATTTTAGTTGCGGTTACATGAATAACAACAAGTGTTATTTTAAAAAATTGGAGAAAACATGTTATAAATGCTTTAACGAGTATAAAGGAAAACGAAATTGTAGTGGTTGCTTTTACATTGATATAGGTAAACGTGAAGTCGACCAGTTTTTGTTTTTATGGTTATGTAGCAATAATTTCTTTAGGCAAAAGAATCGTTGTAAGTTAGAAAGGAGGATTAAAACTGTCGAGACCCGAAGGAAATTGTTACCCGTTGCACTCATTAAATTACATAAAACTTGAATGTTTTTGTATTCAACAGGCTGAAGCACGAGCTGAGTTTGCTGAGAGATCGGTGCAGAAGTTACAGAAGGAAGTCGATAGGCTGGAAGGTAAGACTTGAATAGGTTGATCAAGAAAATTTCAATGGATCGAAAAGGAAGGTCAAAATTTGACATGGCGTCACTTCCGTTACCGAAAAGAGTTACACGTTTAGACAACAAAAGTAATCGGGAAACGGAATTGATGTCATAAAAGAAATGTAAGCGAGGTTTGCCCATTTTTTTCAGCAATTTTCAATTGTCTGGAGTCATTTATTGAAAAATGTAATATTTTATTAAAAGAAGTTAACTAATATCGTTTGAATTAAAACGACTAATTCATGAGTGTGATAGCGGCCATGCCATTTATTTGACAAGATGGTGTTATGGCCGTCTTTTATTTTTGTTTTGTTTTGTCAGATTTCAGTTTTTGTGACACTCATTCCCATTTAGTTTTATAATGTTAATAAGACCTGATTAGTGTATTTAAGTCTTTCAGCCGAATTTTGTTTCTGGTCAGATATTTAATCAGATCTATTTTAATTTATTAATTAAGTAGGGGCAATACTGCAATTCGTTACCTATTACTTTTGGGAGGATTGTGGTATAGTTTCAGTCTTAATTACTTTTAATATGAATTTTAAATTTCCTACATTTGATTGAGTTTATAGTTAATTTCATTCAATTTCTTATTTTATCGTTTATGTATTTATTAATATCACGAGTGCAATGCATGAAACTAAACGGTGTGATAACAATTAATACTTCACAGATGATCTTGTTCAGGAGAAAGAGCGAAACAAACTACTTCAAGAGGAAATGGAAGCCACTCTTCAGGACATTCAAAATATGTAGGAAACGAATTAATTTGTTTTTTCTTATATAATTATTATTATTATTATTATTATTATTATTATTATTATTATTATTATATTTTTTGGATTTTTGGCAAACGTTGCGGAAGACGAGATAAAAACAAATTTTGTGCACTAGAAAAAGCAAATGGGGGACTGTGGGTGGGCCGGAGGGGGGGCATGAAGGGGGCCAAACCTGTAGCAAAGACCTGAAAAATTTGGAACTCACCGCAGACGGGTACTCTCTGGTTCCTGCCATGGTAAAATCCACTAGGCTAGGTATTTTCAACGTACATTAGTTCTGAATGAAATTGGTAACAGAACGAAACCGGAACCGGAATTAGTAAGGAATGCGTCCAAATTGTAGCCACAGCTCGCTACTGTTAGCTCTGGGTTACAGCAGTGCAGAATCAGGACACCAAACTCAACAAGGTGGTGTCCGTTCTTTATGCGGAAGGTACGGCGAGCTGCTACCAAAATCGTCAATTCTCTCTTGCGGACACGACATATTTCTTTCCTATTCTGATATTTTGAATAGTAATATAATTTTAAAACGTTTACTGGCATGCAGTTGAGACAGATTCAATAATCATATTTTAAAAACCATCGTGTGAGTGAATGATAAATGGTGAGAAGAAGAATTGTACTAACAGTGTCTAGGGTGATGTCCTGTAAGACATGTGAGAACCAGAAAATGAGAAACATGTTTAAATTTCCAAAGTGGTACTGAAATTTAAATATTCGTTTTTGTTTCTGTTGCCTTGAATGCATTCCTCGTTGAAATTTTGTAGTGCTAGTCGAAACGAATGGGGCAATACTAGTTTTAATCAGGAAAACGCGGGAATTTGGGAAAATGGTTGTGGTCAGGGAACGATTGAAGTAGGAAAGTGACGGGGTTTCTTATTTTAATTCGTTTGAATTGTTTTCTTAATTGAAAATAGAGGAGGTTTTCATTCTCAACATTTTCCGATTATTTATCATTGCCTTTTTTTGATTGAATTCAAGTTCAGGCATTGCCGAGAAATGTAAACGATTGAACTTTTCTTCTGTCGTTTCATTCCATCTGGTTGCTGTTGGTTCACTCCATTCGTATGAATCAGGTTATCGCTGGTGCCTACAAATTGTAATTCGACTAATCATTTTAGTTACTCTTTTAATAATTGTAATTGAGCCGTAGGGAGAGTGGAAATTATTTAATTGTCGAATCAATGTGTCCGAGCAATTGAAATCGATTGTAATTTAATATTTCATTGATTGATTATTATATTTTTCAAATTTTTTTGTTGTTATGAATGCTGTTGTAAGAGCGATGTGTTTAACGGTCAGTGACGCTTCTTTTTTTAATATATACATAAAACAAACGATTTAATTGACTTTTATAAGAACCAAGATTCATTGTATTTTTGATCAAATTCTTAAACCTGCCGGTTGCAATGGTGTTGTGTCCGCTTGTGGGATGGCTACCTCCGGTCGAGGGGCTTTAAATGGGTGGCAATGCCTGCCCGTACCTGTTTTATTGACTGTGTGCTTTGGCTTACTCCCGGGGGTCTGGTTGTGTTAAGGTGTAGGTGTAAATAATTTCGACTTTTGTTTTCTTAATTCCTGAGTAACAAAACTTTCTGTTCTTTTTGCATTCCTCTCAGTCTGCCTCTTTTTGAATTACCAAAAAACACATTTTCGTCATTTATTTTTCATTATTTTTAATTAATAATTAGGTTATTTCACTGCTTACTGCTCGTCACTTCGATTTTTCATATTCTTCGATCACGTTTCTCTTCCAATTGTCTAACTTCCTCTTACAAAATAATTTTCATTACCCTGCTTCCCCTTATTTCCTTTTTTTACTGTATTTCTATTCCGTTTCATCATATTTCGAAGTGTGAGAGACATTTATTCATTTTAAGGAATTATACCAGGAGTGTTATTTTCACTTATTTCTTTCCGCAACAAGTACTTTGTTGTTTCCTGAATGAATAAGTCGCATAAAGATTTGTGGGTTAACGTAGAAGCATTTTACTGTTAAAGTGAAACGATAAGGTCTTGCGTTTGCGTGTAATTGTATGTATGGTTCCTGTAATAGAATTATGATGAAATTCAAACTTGACAATTGCAACACGCGTTTAATTCCATTATGTATTGGATATGAATTAGAATAATTGAACGTAAACAAAGGAAAGTAGGATGCGGTACCTTCAGAAGGGTAACCCCCAAGTGACTGCATTTCATTTTCATTTGTGAACCTTGGCTTGTTTGCATTTCTAAACGGCTTGGTACAGCGTTTTTATTTTATTCTTGCCCGTGGCTGCCTGTGCTTTTGCTTTTTACAATTTTCTAGTTAGGTGGCCCAGTCACTCCCAGAAAATTTGAAACCGTTTGAAATCATTGAAGTTTATGTATGTATTTATATTTAAATATTTTACCTATGTAATATTATCTCAAAAACAAATCACGAAGAAGTTTCGTAACATCTTTGGAGATGTTGAACCAGCAGTCATTCTGTTCGCAAGCTACTGCCGTAGACTTCGGCCAGCAATGTGCAATATAAATATTCGTTCCATTTATATCACGTCTATCTTCTTAAGGTTTCATTGTTATTACTTCAAAATTTACCACATTAAAAACGTTGGAATTGCGGCCGTTTAGATTTTTTAAACATTAGCAGTTGAGGTTTCAGGTATCCATTATATATTTTTTCAACAAATGAAAGAGAAAATGGCCGAAGCAAGTAAGTCGTTATTTTTTTATTTGCTACAATAAACCCAACAAGAAACAATAATTCGACGATAAGGTTAGTCATTGAGAAATTTAAATGGCGAATCGAGGCGAACACTGCAGCCTGACGTTCCGAGCATATGCAACTTGGCATTCCAAGTCCACGTGTAAGAAAATTCAATTTAAAGGGGAAAATAAGGTAGGAGTTTTTGACCGATTTGAACGATTTTCTGATAGTCCTGAAAGCCACGACAGGGACGGGTAGGTCAGGAAGAAGTCAGGGCTCGTGTCAGCCAGGTCTAAAGGCCTGGAACGGAACGACACGGCCGTCTGTTAAACCAAGACGTTTGCCTGTTGCCTATTTAGATTTTCACAGGTTCCGATCTGCGATCAGCTCATCGATCGATCACTGAACGGTCGACTAATGTCTCTTTAACCTTTTACAGATGAGCTCGTTCACGAGAAGGAGAAATACAAATACATCTGCGACGACCTCGACCAGACTTTCTCCGAATTGGTCGGCTAAAATGGACGGGACACACTCAAATCAACGCGGCTGCCATATTTAAAGAAAATAATGTTATTTCCGTTTCCGCTTTAGTTAGGTCAATAATTTTTAAAATTACATGAAACACATAAGAACACGTGTACAAAAGTACACAAACAAACGCATTCACAGAATAGAGATGTGCACGCACGCGGGCACAAAATTAGCGCAGTCGCGTGACAAAAAAATGGCCAAACACTTTTAATAAATTATTTATTAATCGATAAATCAAAGAGAACATTTTTAATGATTATCATTATTATTTTTATTAAGAAATGGGTTATATTATGAATTAATAATTAAACGGTGTAATCAATAAATATATTTAATTGACCATTCTACGTAAAATAGTGACGTTTTGTATTCATTTATTTATTAATTTTGACGAAAGATCCTCGACCATTCTTTGAATTTTAAATTAAAAGCTTAACTAATTACATCTTGGAAGACAACTCTTCAATAACATGATTAATTAACATTAACCTTTAATAGTAATGCAATTGTTAGACTTTATTAATATTAGTCGTTTTTTAATTTGGTGAAATGTGTGTACTTATGTGTTTACTTTCCCGGTGTGGTTATTAACTATTACTTAATAATCGTATCGTTATTTCTGCTCTGTTTTAGCTGCGTTGATTTCAAGACGAGTAACTTTTATTAGTTTGCAGGATTACTTCATGTAAACTTGATACTTACACATTGTACTTTAGTTATTAGATTTATTCATTTATTTCCAAGTAAATTTCCTTTCCTTTTTTTGTTGAAAATTAATTTTTTTGAGTTTCTTTATTTGTTTTCGCTCTTTGTCATTATTACTCTTTGGTGTTCTTTCTCTTTTAATTAATAATTCAATTTTTATTTACTCCCCAGTACTGTGTACTTCTTCCTTGTTTTTTCCACTTTCTTTAGATGTCTTTCTACTTCTTTTAATTATTTTCTATTAATAATTTGCTACATGACATTCTCTTAGGTAGTGACTGTTTGAGAGAACTTTGATTTTTAGATAGCAATATCGGTTTACTAATTTACTATTAACGTAACTTAACTCTTTTTAACAGCATTTACGTCGTGCTTTGTTGCAACCGTAGAAGTTTTATTAAGCTATTAATATTTTTCAGGTAGCAATCTGTTTCGTTTTACGAGTGCTACTCATCAACGGCGACTAACTACTCAAGAATTTTTTTCTACATTTTGATCTACGAATGGCTCAAATGACTGCAGTCATTGTCTTAAGTTTCTTTCCCTGCTGTTGTTTCTAACCGTTCTATTCTCTTGTTCGGTCACTTGCCTTTTGACGGCGCCTTTTCATTTCCACGCCACTGTGACTAACCTTTTATCTAAGCCTATCACCTTGTCGTTTCTTTGTCTTTCAGATGATCTCCTTCATGAGAAGGAAAAACTCAAGGCTTTGGCGGCTGACATGGACCATGCGTTTGCTGACCTGGTCGCTTACTAACTCGCTGGTCAGTGACTGACATGCGTTACGTGAACATTTTATTTGAAAGGAGCAGAGTTTGTGCCCGGGGGCTGACGGGGTTCACAAGTCTCCCTGTCTGCCTACCTGCCTTCCTGCCTGTGTGTTTGGGCACACACCTCCCTGCTTCTGCAGCTAACGAAAAATGAGCTTTCTAACACGTCTGGTGTGTTTGTCTGTCCGTCTTGTATCGGTCCAACATCCTCTTCTTATCCACTTCGTATTGCTTTGTGTGGTTTTTCAACTTTTTATTTTTCTTTCTTTCTTTCATTACTAATAAATTGACGACCCAACTCAAAATGATTTTGTCCAATTTCGTTTGAAGTTATGGTTATTTTCTGCTGTGATAATAGTAATAATAATTATAAGTTGTACTGATTTTCAGTATTATTCCTGTTTTCAATTTATTTTGGCACAAACACGTATTTTCAACCTTCTTCCAATAAGGTAACCTTTCTGTTTACCATTTACATTCTTTTTTGTATTATCCCTTTGGTTCCCTTTTATTCAGCTCGTGTCTCTTGAAAAGCAATGGTGTTCCTTATTTCTATTAATGTACATTACTCTATTTCTTCATTCCCAAATAGTTAGGTAAACTTGTAAATTATAAGTGATTTGTGGAATGCTGTTGGAAGTTGGAAGCAGCTTGCCATTGAATCCAAGTAAGAAATAGCGGTCTTCAGAAGAAACTTCACCTGTGTGGCAGTCTAAGGAGGAAAACGCAGGTAGAGGTACATCGAGCTACTCGTCTTAATTAGGGGGATGTATTGTCTGAAGCACTGTCACATGAATTTGCCCTCTCACGGGGCCTTGTGGATGCATAAGAAAATAAATCTTTCCTCGTACTCACCAAGTAGTTTACTGGATGCATGCCGCTGTAGAACTATGATAAGTTAATTTATATTTGTCACTCTTTAGGTACTCCATCAAAAAATGCTGTGGTTTTGCCAGTTTGGCATATTCGATACGCCATGTTCTATTTTGCATGTGTGGTTTGTCATTTTGTCGTCGTGGGTCTCAGTATTTACGGGTTTGGTCATTGCCTTGCTGTGGTTGCCTCTTCTGACAAATCACTGGTGTTGGACTCTGTCAATAAGAGTTGTTTTCTCTTATTGATTGGAAAGCTACCTGACTGTCATGCCTAGGCCCACCTGGCTCTGGTGCCAAATTTTACTTTTCTGCAGTTCAACTTGTAGCTTTTTTTATTTTTTCTCTTTTTTTCCTTTGCGCTGCTTTCCCGTTGCACTTGGGGGAAGGGGGGCGTTTCGCGATTTTCACCAACCGACGTTCATTAAAAAGTATTCGTTCTCTAAATCTACTGATTGATTGATTGATTTACCGGTCGATTGAATGAATACATTCAGTCCGCCCTTTTGGAAGTTTTGCACTCTTTCAAGCGTCGCTTTCAAGATCGCTTCGGTCGGGCTGTCCAGTGCTGCGAACCGTGAAATCAGCATACGAATATACAAATGGACTCGTCATCGCTAACAATTAACGATGAAAGTCAAAGAGTGTAAATGTCCGATGACGTTGACGATGGCGCTTATGGCGATGTGACAGGCTCAGGACAACTCATTAAATCTCGTTGGCGCCTTCAAGTTGTCTCCACCGAGTTTAACTTATTTCTATGTGGACTAATGAGGCCGGAGACCACAGATGAGAGTCTGCGCAACGTGGAGTGTCCACATGTGACCCACAGAAGTCTGGGATAATTCAAGGACCTACGTTTTTCTTAAACAGAATCGTCAAATTTCGCAGAAAACACTGATAGTCCACAGGTGGTGGCTTTGCGTGAACCAAACTGATCACATTCTCAAGTATATGTTCTCTTCTTCGATTATAGATTGTCGACTGTTGGCTCTTTCGCAAGGGTGGCACACCCTTCTCCCACAGGAAGCCTCATTTTGCGTACTTTGCCACAAAAATTAAAAGTGAGTTTAAAAAAGTTTACGATATATTTCACTATAAATTATAAGAGTTTACGATGTCGTCGTAGTTAACTAGTGAAGTATATAAGTAATACAGGTAACTTTTGACCTTTCTCTGAGTTCGCTTTTGAAGGTTTTCGAGGCTCATTCATCAAGACTTTCCAAACTTTTCACGGGTTCTTTCAGATTCTCATCTTCTTCAGGCTTATCCTCACCAGCAGCCTCATGTTTAACCTCACTTTTGGCTTCTCCTTTGGTCTCTCCTTTGGCCTCTCCTTTTGCACCTTCGCCTTCAACCGATTTGGCAGGTACAGTGATAATACTCTGAAGAAGAAAAAAAGATGTGGAGGTACCCCAAGTGTGCACAAGTGAGTGTGGGTTTGTTCGACTGCAAGGAATTTTAGATTTTTGTGTTTTTTATGGGTTTTTTCTGGGTACACTAACCTTTCCTTCACTCACGCCCTCGTGGTAGGGTGCCGTCGTAGTTGGTGCAGTGGTGGTTTCCTCCCCACTAATCTCCCGAACTTCGTCAAAGCCCTGAGAAAAAGCCAAGTAAATGATTTTGTTCTTTATGCTTACCGCTTTCTACATGTCGTCAACAGTACCTTTGATTTGTACTCGGTTTCGCCGAATACCTCTGTGAACCCTTCATCTTCTTCTGCAGGACCTGTAAAGGAAAGAAACAATTGGTACGTTGTCATCTTGGCAATGTTGTTGACATGAAATAATTTACTCTTACTTACCTTCAATTTCCACGTCATACTCAAATTTATGACCTGAATATAAAACAGTTGTTAGTTATTATTACGTAACATGTTGCGATCGATTGTTGAATACTTTTTTGAATACTTACATGCAATGTCAAAGAGTAATTTCTGCCAGGCCTCCTCTCCGAATTCGTTCCAGAAGAAGGACTCGTAGGTCAGAGCTCGACCATTGACAGCCCTCAACTTGGGACCCATGACGAAAACTTTGTTTTCCAGACTGGCACTTCCCGTGTAGTCCGAATGATACCCTTGGAATCTCGTCATGTAAATCTGAAGAATTGAAAAATATACAACTTAACAGCCGACTAACCGGTACCGTCGGGTACTGCACTGGTACTAAACTCCAGGAATCGGGCTCGTACCTTCACCAAAGGTTCGCCTTTGGACAGCCTCCTGATTGCTCGTAGAGGTAAAAAGACAAATTCATATAAAGACAAATCTCTTGTGTCTTCTCCTGTCGTCGACTCCGGCATGATCTCTATCCTTTGGACGAAATCAGGGACAGAGGAAACGTCGACTGGGAAAATTCGACCAGTTTCCCTTAGCTTGTAGGGACTTAGGTTGGCAGCTTTGACCATGGCGTCTTCCATCGAGAGACACTCATCCCTGAGTATGAACCTGATGACCTTGGCCGTTTGTTCCAGGGTTTCTGCGAATACAATTTTGTATCTTCTCGGTTTTATTGAACCTTTAAACAGCTTGGGGTTTTCTATCGTTACATACCCGCTCGGAATGTATACTTTTCTTCCTCGCATACAATTTTTCCTGGGAGTGTCTTGAACGTAACTTCCAGGTCATGAGCAAGTAAGTGATCTTGCTTTATTCGGATTAAAACCCGCGGGAGGACCCAGTGGGGGTCGTAGTCGAACTGAAGAACGAAGACAAATGTAAAGAATTTTGAGGCAGCAGGTTTAGGTTTTCGGTTGAGGTTCACATACCTCGCCTGAGATTTCGTCCTTTTTGTCCACGGCATTCATCTCCGCCTTCAGAAGTTCGTCGATCTTCTGAACTTCCACCCGATCGACGACGTCTCTGTAGACGTAAGTGTAGTTGCCCATTTTCTTAGTATTCTCATCGCTGACGAACGCAACCTCCGGCATTCCCTCGAGGATCAGAGCCTGAGGAACAGGTATCAGGAACCCAATTGGTACACCTGCCGGATATGGTGACCGTTTTTACACTTTCCACCGTGAGGATTTTACTTCCAGCAGAGGTTTACCTCGTCTCTGAAGGTTCGTCTGTGACTTTATCAGGTACGAGTAGTGCTCCTGTCCCTGTAGATCTCTCATTCCAAAGAATTCAACAATGGCCGCGTCTTCTGGAATGTCGTCTCGCAGTACCTTGCGCAGCTGACCCACCCTTGGCCAGATGTAGTTGATGACACCATCTGCAATTTTCATTTTAAGAATTTTCGAGATGCTTCAACTTCTCACTATTCTATTCCAACCGTCTACCGTTCATCTCGAATTATTTCTTTTTTTGCAGTTTTGCTATTTCACCGACCTTGATCCGTTTCGAAGAAGTCACCAAAGTCTTCCTTTTCCCATTTGTCAAATCTTCCGGCTGCTTTGTCGCCTTCTCGGACCCTCTGGCCAAACGGCATACGCTCGCCTGCCCAAGTCTCTCCGGAATCACCGTACGCAGATTTGCTACGTTTCGATTCCTTGTAAGCAGTCTAAAAAGAAGAAAAAGGGTCAGATGCCGAACTTGAACCAGAATCGTTCATCAAGTCACAGGGAAAAAAAATAAAACAAAGTCTGGCCTGAAATTCCTCGCCCGAAAACGAAATAACTCACCTAACAGCTGGATATCGAACCTGTTAGCGGGTGAAAAACGAGATGTTGGTACCTGTATGAGTCCGGCTGCCCTGGTCGCTTCCTCATAGGTAATTCCCATCGCGTCTAGGAGTTCCTCTATTTTAAGTGTCCTCTTCCTTTCTTTCTCCTCGTCCACTTTCTTCTTCTTCTTTAGCCATTCTGCCAACTTTCTTCGCACGACGTAACCCCGCCAATTCGCCTGCAGAACACACCTTTTAGAGAACTTTATCAGGCACCAAGGGAACGCTTGGCACCAACAAGGGTACCTGTATTGTTGTGGCGTATGCGTTCGCTTGTTGACAGTTTACGTTCTTTGTTTTGAAAAGTTCTTCTAAGAAGCGGCCCTGTTCGAAAACGTCGCAGATTACTTCAGCAGTGTCTGTGGAAGAATGAGAATGAGTTAGGGTTAATGTGACAGACGTGACTCGAGGGTGGTTTGATTAGTTACTCACCTCTGGTGTGCTCCCTCACGACCAGCATTGTTTCCAGGTAGTCAGCTATAAAGCCGTTGATATGCTCGGGTTGGTGCCTGAGCACTTCCCTGATTATGTCACTGGATAGTTCCTTCAACCCATCTGGAATCGGAAAAATGTACTTGGCCTCGTGGACTTGGAGGGCGTAGTCCATTTTGTCCTCTCTCGTCCGATCGTCTCGGACGATTGTTTATGTTTTTAAATTTTGCAGGGTGTCCAACCCATCAAAAAAGAAGAGTTCGATTAAACTGATAATGAATCAATCATTAGAACACCGAGCGAGCGTGTTTTCACAAACTCTTTTTTGAGTTGTAAATGATAAATTAATGTTACTGAAAAAAAAACAGATTATTAGTGGGTCATGCAATAACTTTTTACAGTGGAATGAACGTAGCAGTGTACATGTAGAGAAGTAACGGGTGAGGCAAAGATAAAATTCAATGAGGTGACATACTCAAAATGACATCTTCCGGAATGGGAAAGAAGCAAAAACTAGAAGGATAGAGAAAATGAAAGAAAATGGAAGGAAGCAGATGATATAAAAATACACCAAATAGAAAAGTAATGCAACCGGAGATGTGCAAACATTGTAAAACAACGTGGAGGTCTTCAACTGGCCTAAATTGCACTACAAACAAACGCAGTTTTCTTATCTAAAAGAATTAAAATGGGAGCAGTAAATTTGTCAACCTCTTTGGTGAGACCTGTGAATAGGAGCAAGAAAAGAAGGTTGCGAAAGCCCCGGCCAGGTACACAACAGGTATTCCCCTCCCACGGTGCAGGCGCACACAAACAGACTAAAGTTTCTTTTAATTTGACCGGGTTTTTTCGTGTTGTGTCGGTCAGCAGGTGAACGGGCAGGGGGGTGCCTAGCGTTTTGGGCCGATGTCTTCATGAGGCCGTGTGACAGCCGGGTGCCACGTACCCAGGGATCTCATCTTCTTCTATTTCCGGTTTCACCTCAGAAGAAACTCTTCTTCTGCCTCAGGCTGACCCATTTAACACGGTCGTTGCGCCATCAGAGCTAAATTGTAAAATTTCAAAGACGTTACAAAGGAAAACTTCTAAATGACAGAAAATGTAAGCGTATCGTAGTAGTGTAGTGAGAAACTGGAGGAGAAGAAGAAGAAATGAAAAGGGTGATAAGAACATCAAGAAAAAGAATACTGGAGATTGTTGCGTCAATTAAGGCGAAAACGAGCAGAATGAAATTTATGAGAAGAAAAAAAACAGCAAAATAGAATAATTGAAAATAGAAAAAAGAATCACATCAGAGTCAGAGAGAAAGGGAGAGGTAGAAATAGAAAGAAATGTCTCGCATGAGAAAACACAATTAATCTAAATATTATGCGTTTCAGTTTACAAAATTAGATAATAATCAAGACGTAATGTTTACGTCTGTGACTATTTCTATTTCCATAGATGTATCTGCGACCGTAAATATGACTATGACGATTTTAATAACGACAATTGTAATGACACTTGCGCAGTCATGAAATAATAATAAGAAGATCGGGCCAAACGTGGTCCTTACAAATTAGCAGCCTGTGTGCCTGGACCAGGCCCATGTCTTCTCCTTTTTCTTCCATTCACTGGGACACCTCTCTGGTGTCTCCCAACTGCTCTTCCTCTTTTTCTTTAATGCTCTCATTGTCGTGTTGTACTCTGATGGTATCTGTCCTACCTCCTCTACTGTTGCCACAAACTGGTTCAACTTTGTAACGTCACGTTGCTACTCTTTTTTTATCTCTTCCTGAGGGTGGTTACTTCCCTTAGCGACGCATTATTTTTCAGCCTCAATGAAAAACATACTTCGTCGAAAGGTAACAAAACATATCTAAGGTTCCCGTTTAGGGTGTGAGAGACATCTTATTGACTTATTTTCCTGTGGGTTTTCTTTCGATATTCGAAATAAGCTTCATTCTAAGTTCACAAAACAGACATCTGAGTTGGGCAACATTGCACACAATTGCCGGAAATTAATTCAAAAATGGCGTGTCTTCCGCCTTGTATGTTACACAGGATGATTAACAGTCGGAGGAAATGAAGACATCCAATCCCGCGGAGTCGTTCCCATTGAGGTTCCCTTTATTAATTTACTTATTTTTCGTCTGCTTTGTCTTCAGCCTAGGTACCTTTCCCTAATTGATTGAAATCCGATTTCGTGTCGTCCGAGTGCCCCTCTCTCTCTCTCTCTCTCCCTAGTACTGGTACTCGTTAACGCCACATAAGAGATTTATGAGGAACCTATAAGATCCGACTGCTGCTCAAAGTGGTTTCCTCACGACACAAATATTTACACTTGGAATTTAAATTTCTTTTACTTCCATAGTGAATTGATGACAGGATCCTACAAGTAGAGCAATAAAAGCAACTTACAAATCTTTTTCTCGAAACGCACGTCTTTGAGATTTTCATCAGCAGTTTTTCGTTCTGGAATAACTTTGTCTATTTCAATGAATAATTCATATAAACATACACTGCCACAGTGATGGACATGCCGAAGTGGTCAAAATCAGAGTTTGACACTCTAAAAGTAAGACAAAACAAACTTTCACATGTTGAATAAAACTAAAAAAATTTCTTGGACTACAAAATAACGAATAAATAAATAAATAAATATAAATACACGAAAACGAGAACAAGATATGAGACGTTTCAAACTCCATAACAATTCGTTATATAGTGTATACCATTTATACTATATTTATGATAAGTAGAGAGGAGGCTAAAGAGCAGTCAAGTTGTAATTAATTTTTTGCTTTCGTCTCAGTTTGCAGTCAAAAAATCCAAAATGGCTGAGCTAATGGAACGGTCCGATGGTTTCGTCTCACTTAAAAATAATTTTAATCATTCGAATAATAAAATTCTTCGTATGAAAGTAAAATAAAATATAACAAAATGAAATGGAGAATTAAATTTTTCTGGCTTTGAGCCACCGAAAACGAAATGAAAATCTATTTATAGGAGAAATGGTGGACACAAGTCCTGCGGTTTTGTTAGCCTACTTTGTTTATAAGTAAAATTAAATTCTGCACTTATTTATTTTATTTTATAGACTTGTTGTGCGTACCGTAGCTTGGAGTCAGGAGCAGTCGTACCGCAAAAGACTGACGGTTACATGAAGACAGAATATAAATTATTTATAACTGACGTCCTCTACTCAAATTCTGACAGAATTGGGTATCCTCGTAAGTATCCTAACTGAAAGAGGGGAAATAGATGCAACATCTAAGAGAAGTACAATTCGTTGGCGAGGTCTTTCGACAGCACTGCAGTAGAGCCTTGGTTCCTGCTAACTGAACTCACACCGACAACCATTAGAGAAGGGCCTGGGTACTCGTTTAATCAGAACGGAAGCAAGAAGTAGCTGCTACGGGAGCAGATGAAAAGAAAAGATAAAGTCGTGTTGGTGTCACTGGGTCACAACGTGTTGGGCAAACACGTGCAATTAACGTGTCAATGAGATGAGTACCTGGAACAACCTGAAACCGGGTGAGAGGAGAGAAGAAAAAGAACCTGGAATTCTTATTGTTAAGAGGAGTCACCGACCGTTTACAAAGGCTAACACTTCAGAGTCCCCAATTATCGTTTTAAGGCACTGGAACCATGGCAGGGTACCTGAACTCTTGTCAAAAGGGTTCGGAAATATAGGAAGAGGGAGAGAAAGCGGGGAAACCTTCCCATGTTGAAGAAGAACATGTAAAAAATGGTAATTACAAGGTACGGGCTGGGGTACACCCGCAAGGACCAAGCAGATCTCAAGATGCTACGTGGATGATCTAATAAGTAATGAGCGAGTACTTCGGGTGGGTGAGAAATAAAGTGATTTTCAGGTCGTGAGGGGCGCGGTGATTCGAGACCGAGAAGGCAATTAATCCGGCCTATTATTAGAATGTCGATTGAAACCGAGGGGTAGGCAGAAGGTACAGGGTAAGCAGAAAACGGATGAGGTGTGTCCGAAAGCAATTCGATCGGGTTTGTAACCGCAAGGGAAGTACTACAAGGGGTGCGAGACGGTAAAGGAGAGAATAGAAGAAGACGATGAACCTGAGTGAGCAAAACCGGATGCAACAGGAAAAAATGTCCGATCGGAAATAAGTGAAAAGTGGCAGAAAGGAAGAGGAAGAGAAGCAGCAGCAAAAAGAGTCAGAGAGTACGTACTTCATGCGACGTTCTTACGGTAGGTACGATACGCTGCAGACCAATACTTACATACTAATGAATATTTATTATATACTAAGACGGTAAGGTGAAAGGTTAAAGGAAAGGCAGGACAGGACGTCACGTGACATTCTCCTGCTTTTTGTCACTGCAGACTGAAGAGCTTATTCCTGGCGCACCTGACTCCTTGTCTTCCTCTTTCAGGTGTTCTATATCTGCCATTAATGACAACCCTTCAATTTCTTTGTTTTTTCGACTTCATCGCTCTTGACGCTACATTTTTATTTTTTTGTTTTGCGCGAAACCCAAACGTAGCTCAGGACCTAAAAGTTCATTGTTTTACTTGAGTTGTCCTTCGTTCGGGTTTATCAAGCACGTTTTTGTATGATTTTTTTCCGATTCAATTTAGACTAGACATCGTTATCAATTCCTTAAAGACGTCTGTTATCTTTTTTAAATTCTTATTCTTCTCCTCTTCTTCTTCACCACATGCTTTTTGCTAATATATTTTGTTTTCCTATTTCATTTTCCTTTCCTTTCCGCGCTATCCTTCCGTCCCTGGCTTTTTCTTCTCAACCTCCAAAATCCTTTTCAACTTGTAGTTTGGTTACATCTCATTGGTTATGGCCTCGTACCCAAAGAAAAAATATATTTTTGCATTTTGATTACTTTCTGTTTTGATTGAGCAATGTCACTTGCAATTTATATTTTTTATTTTCTTTTATCAAGACCGGATGACTGCCATTGAAACATTTCAGTCCGGTGAAGGTCTCGGACGGATCGGCCATTTGATAAGATAACAGCAATCCCGTTCTCATTTGTTTTTAAAGTCGTATTTTGCACTTTTTTCTGTTGCAACGAAAATGGTAAGCTCTCGGTAAGCTGGGAACCGTATAAAATAGTTATAAAAATTTGAAGTGGGCGATGGCATCTGTCATCTTCACATGAGGATTTTCAAATCTGTTTGCGGTAGCATTTTGTCAATCAGGCAGCATTCTGATTGTACTTATCATTATTTTCTGTCGAATAACACCGTGTCCCGTTTTGGTGACGGGGGTTACCCCCCCCCCCTTTCCAAAAGTTTCGCCAGCTTTCCCAGCTGCTGGCATCATCAGTGGTAAGAGTTATTCGATAGAAAATAATGACAAGTATACATGTGTACGCTGTGAAAATTTAAGTTCTGTAAAGTATTCTGATTCCTCGTGAAGGTTTCGTGAAATTCATTGTGAAGAGGTAGTCGATGTAGGTTGCGGGCAGGCAAAAAGTCGGGGAAAATTAATAACAACTTAAGAATGAGAAGGTAATGTGGAAAGTGAGAGGAAGAAGAAGAAGAAGACGAAGAAGTGGCAGCGGAAAAGAGAAAGGTCAACAGACAACAGGAAGGTGAAGAAGAAGAAGAAGAAAAATTATAATCGAAAACGAACTGGACAAGTAAAAATGTGAGTAACTGCATTTTGTGTGAACTTTCTAGAGCCACGACAGCAGCAGCAGCTACAGCAGCAAGACACTAAATTTTCCGGGCCCCATAACGGTGGGCCCCTAGAAGGTGTGGGAAAGGGGTCAGGAGGGGACAGCGGCGGGCTCATCCGCTGCGAGTCTTCTGCTCCAGCGTAACGTCTCAGTTGGTTTGACGCGGTGACGGGAGAGCGATTGTCGACAAAAATTCAGAGTTCGTTAAATTTTTTATTAATCTCAGAGTTCGCGGGTTTTTATAGTTTTATAATTTCATGTATTTATTTATTTATTTTCGAGTGGTTTTCATTCCGTACTGACACTAGACACTATTGAGGGCAAAATCCGTTTGAGGAAAATTAAGGATAAAAATTGGACTTTTGGTAACATAGTCAAAAATCATCAAACGTAAGTTTGCGAACTTCTCCCTTTGCTGCATACAACAATTAACGATCCATTATTTATTAAAAACCTATTTTAATTTATTAATTATTGAACAATGTTAACGGCCCTCGAAGAGGAATTAGACGAGGATGACCAAACAGAGCTTTAACTATCTTAACAAGTGATATTTCCATATGAAAGCTAATTAACATGGCCAATCGGGCTCGGATCGTTTGTAACGATTTTCTGGTACGTTTAACAAGTTAATTTTGAAACCGGTTGTTCACGCGGGCACACACCACCATGCTTGGTACCTGGATACCTAGAAACAGGCGCCGACGTTTTAGTAAATAAATAAATAATTTTTCAATTTTGGTCTTCATTGAAAAATTCAAAATACTCAACAGATTCCAGTGAAATTTTATTTTTACCGTTTTTAGCTGAAGAAAAGTAAATCCAAAAAAAAATTCCCCTAGAAGATAGGATATAGGCCTTTATTGCTTATTCAGGACCTCACCTTTCTTAGGAGTACTTGTTGTTTTACTGGAGCTTTTAATCTTTTTTTTTCTTACATTTTTTCATTCTAAATGTTTTTCATATTTTGCTTCTTTTTCGTTAACATCCTTCTTTAGTGCTTCGGGTGCTCCTAGGTAGAAAACAAATTGATTTCCTACTATCAAGAGTTTTTCTCCGATGTCTCAAATCTCTCTTAATCTTGTCACACTTCTTTGTTATTCGCCGTCGTGCATCGCTTTCTACAAATGGACTATTGGCGATGGAAAAGGACTGTCCTGTCGTCAAAAGTTAAAGTTAAACTGACGGATGTTAAACATTAGTTCATATTACTTACTAACTAACTTGTCTTGTCGTGACTGAATTTCACTTTTCTTCGTCTATAACTTGTACCCGAATTACTTTCCTTTTGGATTCCTGGTTTTATTCATTTTTGCATCAGAATTATCTCTTGAAGCCACTGACAACCACGCGCATATAAGCATGCACCCATGTGATGGTAATTTGTCACCAAGGAATATAATTAATAAAACAAATGTATGCAGAATTAAATTTTTTGAATTTGAGTTCATGGACCGTGAGAGTGAAATTTTCACCTCAATTAACTTGCCTTGGCTTCATAAGAAGGAAGGATGAATACAAAAATGTTACAAGAATTAAAAATAACAGGATGGTGTCCATGGTGCTGAGTTCAAAAAGGCAAAAATAGTTTACAGGGTCAGGGAGAATCAACAAGATCAGGAAGGTCGTTGGTTATTAGGCAGACAAGAGAAAAAGAAAAGGTGGACGGAGGTGAAATTAAGATGAAAAAACAGGATCTCAACTTGTTGGAGAACCACAGGTGGGCGCCAAAATGCGTGTGGCCTATATGCGGTCCAGAAAACTCAAGCGAAGCAGAAATTGGAAAGGAAAGATTACATGACAGAAAGTTACAGATAACACTTCAAGTGGCATACTGAAAAAGGGAAGTGCAAATGTTACAGGCTCTGTCAAACTAAGATGAGAGCGGGAGAGACTAAAAGAGAGTTGTGAGTTGCAGAATAAGACAGAAGGACCCATGCGACTATAAACACCGAGTCGACAGTGATAACAAACGCTCTTGATAACGAATATTAATGAAAGGAATGAATAGTTGCAAATTTCAAACGACGAGACAAATTTACAGCATATGACAGCGAGAAAGAATAAATGTCTCTCGGGGACCTGAGAGTAATTTCTGTTGTCCTAATGTTGTCTGTCACGTGAAATGAAGAAGTAGAGAAGAGTCGTCCACATCACGAGGTGGTGAGGAACAACAACAAAGTTGTAGGCAACTAAACCTTTTTAATTCAGAACATGTCAGCAGTAACCTGTGTGTGTTAGTAAGAAAGCACTAGAAGAAAGTTGAACGTGCAGAAATGGAACACGAAAAAAGGAAGGCCAAGGTACGTGAGAACGCAAGTAGGAAAAGTGATCGTGAGTCTACTGGATGGAAACCTAAGGCCAAAATCGAAATCTTATCAGGCTACCAGTGTTCAGGGAGGTACCAGGCACTAAGAACCTTTAACGCAAAGCCGAGTTAGGCACATCGTTGGATCCATTTAATTTATTGTGCGGAATTCCTGAAATAAATGACGAGCACCTCCCAATCCAGGTACGGTGACAGGAATCAAATTACGGTTGCACACTTCACAGGACGGGTATGCAAATGGGCACATTTCGGGTCGTTTCGATACGCCACGGCCGGTAGCCTGGAGGCACCCGTTACCGGGTACGAGTCGGAGTATCTTAGAGGTGACGAAATAATATGTTAATCGAGCTGTTGATCGGGCTCAAGGGGTGGGTGGTAGTCGGTCGAACCCAAAGAGGCTTACCCGCGCAATAAATCTAGGAAATGGTTGGATCGAACTATCAATTTTTTTGCCATCCGAACACAATTTAAAAGGTAAATCAGAGTAGTTCGAGTCCAACTAGGCGAGGCAACCACAAAACCGAGGCCTTGCAGACTCAATTTGTGGACTCAAATGGGGGCTAACCTTTCGTCAAGAGGTGGCGACTGAACCCATGCGACCCTCATGCCACCTGAAAGGTATTCAACGTTGGCAAATGCCACCAACAGTTTTGTAATTATCTAAAATGTCACGAGAAGGTGCAGGGTAAATGAAATCCCATGAGACTCAGGGCTCCTGCTCACTTAAACATCGGCCTCTCTTCAATGGGGGTCCTTCACGAACGCCAAAGAACAGGCAACAGCTTTGCAGGTTTGCATCAAGCGATGCAGTCAACGGTTGAAAACTCGCACCTGAAGGTAACCTAATTCTTTTAGTTTAGATTGGATGTTGCCAGTGGAGAAGAAGTTCACGAAACCCAACGAGTGGGAGTTGAACATTCGAGTAGATCCAACCAGGCTGATGAGAACGAGTCCATTCATTTATTTCTTTAGACTTTCATGAAAATAGAGTTTAATAACTTATAAATTAGTCCTCGCATAGTATGAATTAATAAATGTATGTGGGCAAGAGGCTGTGGGTTCGCTAGACTAAAACTTGGACAAAGCTTTTCAATTGTATCAGTGGAAAACGACACGTGAATGAGCAAATTCTCGCCCTGCAGACGTAGGAGAAAATAAAAGAGTGCGGATCGAGAGGAGAATTTTGTCGTATTGTAACAGTATGGAGGGAAGTATAACATAGCAACGTTGAACTGTGAGGAATGAATAAGTTAGAAGAAACTGTTGATGTCAAAGGCAGGTTGTCCGGGCTTTCTCGAAGAAAAATTAACAGAAAAGGTTGGTAAGCCAACAGAACTTCTTAAATAAATACAATTGGGTATTTGGTGCCATGCAGAACTTGACCCCTGAAGTACCCCAGGTGTGTTGTTGTGCTGACTCAATTTCGGTACAAACCGCTCCAAATGCTTTGGTTTTTGCAATTAAAAAGATTTGCCCGACGAGCCAATCAAGGCTTCCGGCAAGTACCCATTTTCCATCACCCAAACAAACCGATACCTTTGACGCCGTTGAAATTGTTCTTTGAGATGACAAATCCGATATTGACGGCCTTGTTTGCCGAGAACTTAATCAAATTGTTCGGAAGAGGGATATGGAAAACATCGGGAGCACCTGATTCAGGAGAAAAACGCATACCTCTTCTACATCTTTAACTATAAATCAACAATTTAAGAAAATGCATCCACTTTAACCGGATTTACCCATAGACCTGTTTGAGAGGATACATGCCAGGCCTGCTAAGACTCCGGGATCATATTCTTTGTCCAAAGAATGAACCAAAAAGATACAAAGAAGGAAGGTAATATTTTATATGTATTGCACCTGACGTTCAGTGATTCATATCATAAAATTTAGGTAGGCATAAGGTATGTGACGGCAACAATGGCTGTAGATTCGGCTATTGTGGACTTTTCTGCCAAAAAGTTAGGGAAGAGGACAACATAGCACAGTTGTGTTAAGTTAAGTGAGGCCGGGGAAAACTTGGTTAGGAGAAATAAGACTGACTGGTCGATGACGAAGAAATAGTACTAGGATTGGAGTTAAGGAAGAAAAACAGACAAAGTAGGAAGAGCCGAAAATGACAAGAAGAGTAAAAGATTATTAACAATGTTGATTGAACTAAGATTTGATAAGACCAAGGATGGGTACGACAACAGAAACAGGAGAAGCAGGGTGTTTTTAAGGTGGACAGTTTTGTATCATCCGGGAGAGAACATGGAAGACGGAGACAAAAAAGCAGGATGGCGAACGGAAAAATTAAAATGGCCGCGCCCACGGTGCTTCTCATTAGACGGGACCTCTCCCACAAACTAAAAATTTTAATTTTTCTAAAACCATTTGACGTCATTGCAATTAACGCAGTAATTTGGTCAAAAAGGAAAAATTTTTAAATTGGCACAGCCTTTTAGGGAACATCTCGGGGAAGTTGAGTACCTGGTACCTGTCCCTCTGGTCATCTCATACCCTCACCTCCGTACCCCTCTATTGGCACCATCTTTCTCCCAAATTTCACCTGGACGAAACCGACCAGGTTTAAATTTAATGATGTCCAATCATCGTCTAATTTATTATAATTTCGACCATGTCGAATTTGTAAAACCCTGGGAAAAACTAAATTTCCACTTTGACCTTTTTCCTTTTGCCCTTTCTCTCCGTACAAGAAATTGACGAATACCTTGAACGAGTTAGCACCTGTAGGGTGGGTACCCCACAATCGCACGCAGGGCAGATCCCGCAGGAACAATAAACGGATAGGATGTCGTCGGGTGAGACAAAAACCGCATTTGACGATCCAATTTGGGTCGATTAATCGGCCAACGATCGAATGAGCAGACACGATCGAACGCTTTTTGGGTTTCGTCGTTGCAAAAATCTTGTGACAACAAAGGACGTATCTGCAATAAGTCGGGGGCAAAAGGCGTGACGATTAAGGCGCGTACCCGCAAACCGGAAGGAAGTTATGACGGCAATGAAATTTGGTTCAGTTGGTACGGAAGAATGAGAGGAAGGACCTCACCGCTCTCGAAGAAGTTGAAAGTTCACGGCAGATGTTCGAGGCGCCAGACATCTTCCGCTGTTGTCCTCTTCTGTTGTCTTCTACGAGGGACTGTCGCCTACTTTTCTTGCCATTGTGCCTTGACATTCAGCAGTTTAATTTTAATTTCTTTTGTTCCCTTCTTTTGCGCCCGCTTCAACTCCGTCGTTCCGTCTGTTCGAAACAGGTACGATGAGACCATCGCGGCGCCAGTTAATGAGTTGACAATTCATTATGAGCTTTTAGTCACACTGCCTGATTTTTGACGTGAGCCGCCCGACCGGAACTGACAAAATCTTAAATGACAAAATCTGCATCAAACGCTGCTCCCGATGACACGAATGGTTCCTTCACACCGTTGCTGAATATCGCGTGTTTGCCACAGGTTGAGATTCCATGAGACGATGGAGACCTTACGAAGGCAATGACGTCAACCTCATCGGACACATGTAATTATTCCATTATAAATTCATTTTCTTCTTTCAGATGTGACGCTTCGAAAGTTTGGTGAAAAAAATCACCAGCGCACCGTCAGCACTGCCACATCGAAAATCCAACATTGCCACAAACAAAATGCTTTAATATTTTTATATATATTTACGTATATTGCACATTATTTGAAAAGTAGCAATGCGCGTACTCACAGCACTGACGTTTCTCATGTGTGCTGCTCCCATGGCCGACTCCGGAAGAAGACAAAGAAGCCATCGCCACCACGGAGGAGGAAATCAGGAAACGGAGAATTCTTTGCAGTCCCTGCCTGTCGGAGGGTAAGTGCGCCATTTTGTTTCCGGGGTTAGGGACGAGTTAGAGGCCATTTTAATCACTTTCATCTGATATCCATTAATTGTACCAATTTTCAATTTGAGTACTAATTTGTTCCTCGCGAGTATACAAGACATGTTTTTTGGCAAATTCTTCTTTGATTTTAAAGATGAATTTGCCTCCGACGTTCGTTCCATCCGTGACATGGCTACATTATGTAAAACCAATAAATTTCGCATTAGAGTGACCTTAGAAAGACTTCATTTTTATATTTTCAGTCATTTGCCTTTTAATTTGTAATTATTTATTACTTTCTCGGTTCTGGCTCGGCGTTGTACTTGCCATGTTATCTCTGCCATCTCTGGAACAAATAAAAAAAACCTGGACGTTCCTTCCAAGAATTTCTGACCGGAAACCGACACCGTTCACAGTTGAATAACCCCTGTGCTTTCCTCGAAACGACGGGTGCGTTTTCAGGTACGATGCCGTTAAATTGAAACAAAATGAGAATTTAAGAGGTTCAAATAGGAAAGGAAATTTGTCGGAATTTGTCAGTTTGCCGTGATGGAGGAGGCGTCGTCCTGGGCGATTCCTTTGACAGTTTTCGCACTCACTTCCGGTTGGTTGAACCGTCTAACTCGGACAGTTCTGAAAGTCATCCGATCAATCACGTTCGGTCACTCCTATTAGAAAACATTGCCGTCTCGGAGTAGTGAAATGTGTGCGAATCACCTTGAGATGATTTAGAACAATTTGACAAGTTCTGCCTCTCTGTAAGATTAAAACTTTGCTTGGCGGCTCCTACGTGACGTCTAAAACCATTGAAAATAAACGAATTGAGAAAGAAAAGATTGATGAAAGCAAAGTAAACGCAAAAAATCAGGATCTACAGGAGGCGTAGGACCAACAGGAGAGTGCCGCTCTGGCAGGTACAAACGTGACCTCAAGGTACAGAAGGTATGGACCTGAGGGGAAATCCGTCGGACGGTCAGATAAATGGAAACCCAATTTACCCTTTGAATTAAACTGACAAAGGAGGAATTGTTATTTCCGGTAAATAATTTTTAATTTAGTTGCCATTTCCGGTATTTCTTTTGCGTTCCCCGGGACACACTGGCGAACATGGGAGTGCCGTTACAATGCCAACGGGTATTTTTAATTGTCAGCCGTACCTGAATGTGAATTTTCGTGGGAAGCCTCCGGTGAATCCCGTTCAGGTCCTGTGAGCCCCTCCCCCCTCCCCCCCTCACCCAAAACCTGAAATTTTGCAACGAACTGTGGTTTTCTGTAATTGTTGCAGGCGGACTGGTTGTCCATCCAACTCTACGTTACTTATTGTTTCTGTCTTCTACCATCTACCTTCTGCTCTTACTTTCTATATTGATCTAGTAATTTTTGGGCGTTGGAATGGAAGGCAGCCCAGCATTCCATGATGATTCTTTCCGGGACACCTTCAAAGCGAGTCTTTCCATTTCTCACAATAACAACTAAAGCCGCCGTGTAATTTGTTCCGTTTTATTAACATTCGATTGGTTTGTAGAAGATGACCAAGAACAAGTAGAAAGTTCGGTCTAATGAGCGGCCAGACATCGTGGTGGGTACGTCGGCTACCCAAAATTGCGTTAAACGGCGTAAAATCGATTGGGCACACCTGTCTGAAGGAACGAGCCGTGTGGTCGAAGGTCGTCGTCGTCGTCGTTGTTGTTGTTGTACCAAAAGAGACGACAGGACTTCTTCCGGAGAACTCGTGAGGAAACTTTGATAAGCCCTACTTTCCTTGGTGATTTAACCCGTGACAGGTTAAACACCTTCTTCGGCCAGGGATGTGTCTTGTTCTCATCATTTCGTTGAGCGGTCATTTAAATTCCTACGCCTGTGACGTGTCGTGTAGGTGACGAGGATAAAATTAGCCTAATTTGAGGAACCTTCGAGAATGCAGGGGTTGTCGGGTACCTTTCCCCTCAGTTCAGGTTGGTCTTCAGCTTCTTTTTTCTCTACCTTCACCTTCAAAAGATTCACGTGCCCTGCTTGTTGATTTTGTACGTCCTACCTCCCGTTTTGGATTAGTTTTGATTCTCCGTTGTGCTGTGTACTGCAGTCTGCTTCGAAGATTCATAAACGTGGTGACCGGAGTTTGCACTCCACGACCTTGTTGCATTTGCTGTATTCTCGTCTTTCTTTAACTCTTTCGCAGTTCTACGACACGGTCAGAACTCGATCTAAATCGACTCATATTTAAATCGTCTCCATTGGCGGGGACATAAAAAGATCACAAATCAATCTGTTGATCGCTGGCACCCCGCACCCTCCTCCCTTCCTCTTTCATGCCGCCCAAAATACAAATACGCACGCGACATCGGTTGAATTCCAGTTTGTGCGTACGCAAATGGGAACTAACACAGAAGCGTAAAACAATTTCATCCGCCCATAAATTTTCACGTGACATGTCCATGCATTCTTACGTACCGATCAATGCATAAATCAATGAGTTATTTATTCGGAGCAATAAATTTGTAAAATTATCGATTAGAATCAATTGATTATTTATTCATCAATAAAATTAATAGTTCCGATGGCGGATGGAGGAATCAATTTCGGTCCCGTTGTAATTGATATCGCAGGCTCGACATGATCGGTGTCGATTCTGGAATTTTTAACCGAAGGGAACTGGGGAGAGAGACCGACGGGAAAAAAACAAGAAAGAGTCGGAGAAAAGAGTCGAAGTCCAAAGAAAGAGTACGCTAGTAGCATGATGGTGGAATCAATAAGTTAGACAAAATGCAGGTGACAGACAGAACTTTCAGTACATTCCTTGTAGTCTTGGGGACTACCTAATGGGCTGTTTAAAGAATCACAGGACCCGCAGAATTGGAAATGTTAGGTAAAATAAAGTTGGTACAGGAGCGTACGTCGTGTTAGCAAAGGAGCGACACACAATAGAAGTGACACATGAAAAGACCAGAGGTAAATGGACGTGGAATGGACGTGTGGAAATAGGCAAAACACGACAAATATAATAAATTGATTCGGAGGCCCAAGAAAAATAGAAACTCATGGAAAAATTGAAGAAGGGAAACAGACACAGGCGACCCAACAAATCATCCAACCAAAGCAAACGCAGGCACACGATGACAGCAAAACAAATGGCAAAAAAATGATGAGGCCAATTAAACATTTTGAGGTTAACTGGGAGACTCTGGCCCTGGTTGGCGAACCATCTCTCTCCTCCCAGGCTTCTTGGGTGGCTCACGTGGGTCCTTTGGACTTCTGGTCACTAAATCACCCAGCACCAGACTTCGAACTTTAATTTGATTGAAAGCGTTGGCGGAACAACTGCAGCAATTTGTTAAAATCCACTCCTGGAATAATGTAGACGATGGAAAAATGTAGACTCAACGAAGCGGCCCGAAGAAGTCCCGGTCGGATTAGAAAAATGAAAAATTCACTCGGACTGCAAAAAAGTGTATTCGGACGGTACACGGAGAAAAAGAGCAACCAATTCAAGAAAATCATCTGCTGCTACCACAAACTGGAAACCAGAAAACTACAGAGACATTATAGCGTACCAACGGATTAAAACAAGGTCTGAGAGGTCTGATATCAGACTGAGAAGTGGGAGGCCACCAAAGACTAGTCACAAGTACCGGGTAGCCGGTCCATCTGAACGTCAGTAACGGAAACGGATACATCTGTTCGGGGTTGATGGATGGGATCGAGTGCAATGACTTCAACAATTACCCTAATTCATGAAATTAAAGAGGGGGTTCTACCCTGACCAGGTACATCAGGTACGGTCTCAGACGGAGAGAACAACACACGTGACCGGCGATTGAAAGATAAAAAAATCTTGTTGATGTTGAAGTATTGATGCGATTATTTATACCTTCTGTAAACAGACCGTCCGGTACCTGCCCTCAGAGATTCTCAAGTTGTACCTTAATCTTCCGTTTCTCTTTTTCACTATGCTCGCGTCTGGTTTGGGTCCCGTCCAGCGTTTATCTTTCTCATACGAAAAGAATTCTCGTCAGCATGCGAGAGTTCTTCTCAAACCAAGTGGTAATTTTGAATTCAGATATTCATTTTCTTTGGCTCTACTTCACTAGACGAGACACATCGTTCCAGTTTGATAAAACTGCTACCCGTAAATCATTCTCTTTTCAAAATTCACTTTCATTAATTTCATACAGACGACACTCAGCTTTTATGTAAAACTTACTTTAATAATATTTTTCTGTACATTTCTTAATTCAATTATTTTTCACTGTATTAAAATTATGTAAAATGTCGTGTCGGTGGTGGCATTTCCACCCAGTAACTGCAATTTCCCAATTTCATTTTCTGACTAAAAAATCAGTTGAAAGTGTCAGCAGACAACGGTCGAACGGTTTAAAATTTAAAAAAGTACCGTCAGCACAGGCCGCACCGGTCAGCACTCAAACTCAAGGTTTTACATCTTAATAACCATTTTCATTTTAATATTTTCGAACGTTAAACGACCGTTAAAAATTTCATAAATCGATTACGCAATCGAGGCGTTAAACCGAATCGGAAGGAAAATAAAATGAAAACGAGGACAAACAAATTGGCGACGTTTAAGAAAAAGTCAACTATTAATCGGGATAAATGTAATTATTATTGAATTGTGGGCGTTTTTTGTCATTTTCCAATAACAAGATGGCGCATTGTTTATTTGTCTCATTGCGTAAATCGTACCGAGCCTCGGAGCGATGGTTTTAGGTTTCTCATGTACGCCCTTTGTTTTCTAAAATCCGTCGTTTACTTCAGCCGCCTTGCCACCCTGAGGGTGCGACTTGCGTTCAACCCCACTATGAATTGGTCAAACCATCACCTGACACCCCCGAAAATATGGTTTTAGTAAAATCTGTAAGAAATTTCTCTCGAATCTTAATGAAATATTTTCTTAGTTTCCCGTGTTTCTGCTTAAAACATTTTTTTACAGGTTTGCCGGGTTACTTTGTTATATTTTGGTCTACTGTACTTTTATTTAAAGTCAAAGTTAGAAAGTTTGTTTTTCAAATTACGTAGATAAATTGGATTTACCTGAATTTTATTGGAATATTCCGACATTTAGCTTTTCTTTTTCTCTTTCATGTTTTCACTGGGTAGGCTAATAAAAACGCGGGCTTTTTAAATTACATAATTTAAAAGTCAATTTAGATTTATTATTTGACCTTGACGAGAGGTCTGCGCGTGCAGAGGACGAATATTTAGAATTTAAATTTGGGTTGTTGTGCGACAGGAGGTTTTCTCCTGAGTAGGTCGCCTACTTGCGACCTACCTGAAGTTGCCTTTCCCGTGGTGAACCCCCCCCCCCCCTGAATCAGTCCGATTTAATTACTCCTACTCGGTAATGAACCTGTCCATTGCGTAACAATCGACTGGAGCCCGTCACTGGGGAGGAGGTTTTTAAACGTCTGTTTTGGGGGTTCTTCATGCCTTCCAGCCTGACATGTGTCAGAGCTCTTCACTTGAACCTGTGTCAAGCCTGGGGTTTCTTATTTGGGGCATTTCTGAACCAAACATTGCACCGAATATTTTGTGGCATTCAAATTTCATGGATCAAAATAAGTAATAACGGGGGGAGAACTTTGGCCCAGTCGGACTGTCCCTTGTGAAGGGCTCTCGAGTTTTCCGTTGTGGTTAACATCTCTGAAAATATAAATTTTCTTGTTAAATAAGTACAGAACTTTTTCAAGGACCAGTTTAAGGACCAGATCTTCCTTTATTGTCGTCACGAAAGGTTCCTGCCAAACTTTGAAAACCTGCGAACCTGACAGTTTGAGTATAACGAGGGTAAAAATTTCTCTAAAGTTCCAAGAACTACAAACAGAAACACGTTGACATTGACTTCAGTTGGGTACCGACTTTGTACCCTCTTTTAATGATACCTTTTGGCAAAACCTAGAAAGAACGCATTTGTCAGCTGTTGGCAAGACCAACGGCATAACTGGTTCCGTAGACCTTTTTTTCAGTTTAGACACCACCCAAACTACAATTCTTTCGCCCAAAACAAGCCGCGGACAGAAGATTTCGAAAATTCTAGAGAGTCGTCGATTGCATTCAGTAACATACCAGAAAGAATAACATGTCAAAATCACATATTTAAAAAATGTTGGATGGATAATTAACAGCCAACTAGACCTAGTTCATCATTTCTTATCAACGTTTTGTCTATCCTGTCTTGTCTTCCGATTTCACTCCCGTTGATGTCTTATTCCTTGTCTGTTTGACTCCACCCGCATTCTCAAAGGACACACCGCCATGGTCCATGCCATCCCTTGACATGCAGGTGGGTGGCCGCAGATCTAATTCCCATTCGGTAGATCGCTTAGACAAACACGCAAAACTAAGTGCCGGAAACCTTTTTTGTTGAAGACATTTTTGTCGACTCACCTTCGGACAGACACGGTGGTCATAAAATTGACGACTCTCTCATTCACCCTCAAGGGTCGTTCATCTCTTTACTAAAAACTCTATCTTGTCTTAGGCCCAACGTCTGTCGTTCGAGACACGACTCGAGGACTCACTGCTGTCCGGGATGGACGATTAAGGTATCCACAGGGCTATGCACAGTTCGTGAGTATCGACAGAAAAGGATTTCTCAGGTGATGAATGATCGGTACCAACTTGGGTTTTCACTTTTGTCTTCTTCCTTTCTAGCCATTTGTTCGCGATCATGCGGGACTGGTCGTTGTATTAAGCCCAACATGTGCCTTTGCGAGGGTGGAACCCTAGGATTCACATGCAAGAGACCTAGTCCAGGTGAGAGAAATAACCATGGAGTGAACAGCAGGAAATGACTCGTACTCTTATCTGATATCAGATGTGTTTTTTAGACGTAAGAAACAGAGGTGGAACAAATGGAACTCGTCAGGGAAACCAGACACATCCGAACGGTGTAGTTTCAGGTATTGGTCCCGGTCAGTCGCACAGAAAACCTGATCGGAATGAAACAGCACAATGTCGGACGTTCTGCCTGAACGGAGGCACGTGTCAGGATACTAAATGCATTTGCCCACCTGGATTCTCTGGAGAACATTGCAGCGAACGTAAGTTTCGAAATCGGTCCTTCTGTTTAGAACTTATATTTCGTTTCAATTCATCTCCCGAAGCAAGGTCCCAGCCACCCGGGGTGATTGTCCATCCCATTGCCGCCATTTCGATACTAATCGCACCTCTGTTACCTTTCCAGCAATTTGTAGGGAGTCGTGTTTGAACGGTGGCCGATGCATCGGACATGACAGGTGCGCCTGCCCTTATGGCTACACCGGCAGACGATGCGAAGCTGGTAACTAAAATATTTCTTAAAATAGAAAAAAGAATTTGGTTTTTACTAGGTACCTGATCTGTAGTGGACCCGGAGCTAATTGGAACCTGTCAGAATTAAACGACCTTAAGTATTATTCAAGTGGCATATAGATCATGCTGGTTTTTTAATGGATTCAGATTACAGAACTGGGCCTTGCTACACCATAGTTAAGAACGACATGTGTCTGGGACAGCTCGAGGGCATCGTCTGCACGAAAAACTTGTGCTGCGCCACCGTTGGAAAAGCTTGGGGACACCCTTGTGAACAATGTCCGACAACCTTGGAGTGCGAACAAGGCTACTTGAAAAACATACACAGTCAGGAGTGTTTGGGTAAGAGAAAATGCAAAGGAAATTCTGACTGATGCATCCCCCACCCCGACGTACTTACCAGTAAACCTGATTTTCAGACGTTGATGAGTGCGAGGCCATACCTGGATTGTGTGCTGGAGGGAGATGTCTTAACACAATTGGTTCCTTCACTTGCGAGTGTCCCGAGGGACAGGCGAGACGGCTGACAACCAATCGCTGTGAGGACAGGGACGAGTGTCTCATTCCAAACGTTTGTTTGGATGGCCGTTGTGTCAACACGAATGGCAGCTACTACTGTGTCTGCAATCCCGGTTTCATTCCTAGTCAAGACAGAAAGACTTGCATAGGTGATTCGTCGTATCTATTTCTATGTTAAAAGATCCAATCGTCGGGATCTATAAATTTATTTATTTACAGATGCAAGACAGGGAAATTGTTACACTAGCTTGTCGAGCACCGGACAATGTCAGGGACAGCTGGGTATAAAACTGTCAAAGAAAGACTGCTGCTGTGGTGTGAATATGGGGAGGGGCTGGGGTAATGAATGCGACATTTGCCCTATGCCTGGAGAAGGTAAGTAAGCTGCGATTCACACCTGAACCATCAGAAAAAATATCAATTGTTACAATAATTTTTTTGTCTCAGAGGAATTTAAGAGGTTGTGTTTAGAAGTGCCAGTTGTTGTTGCTGCGAATGGTACAAGCTCAGGCACCCAGGATCCGTACCCTATTAACGAATGTGCCCTCCGACCGACCATCTGTGGGGGAGGAAAATGTATAGATACGGCCCAGGGCTACGACTGCGAGTGTTTTCCAGGTTACGTTTTAGGCAACTCTCAAATTTGTGAAGGTAGGTAAGGTAATAATTTATGACAATTAGATTTTCAGGTGCGATGTTTAATCCAAGATTGCCTTTCCAGACATTGACGAGTGTTCTGATTTGGGCTACTGCCAGGGAGGAGGATGTCTAAATACTCCAGGATCTTTTCAGTGTACCTGTCCAGTAGGGTTTGACGTTTCATCTGACGGAAGATTTTGCATTGGTAACAGACTTTACTTAAAGTGTTTCAGGACAATTGGAGACGTTACTCATTAACTTTTTTGCTCTTTTAGACCACGACGAATGTCAGCAAACGGGCATGTGCGCCAATGGAATTTGCTTGAATATGAACGGATCTTTCAAATGCAAATGTCACAAAGGGTTCGTCTTGTCACCGACTGGCCATTCTTGCATAGGTGCGTATAGCTTGTCTCTCATTTAGTCCATGGCGGTGCCTGATCCTACAGCTGGTACGTTGGTGTTCCAGATATTGATGAATGTTATGAGAATCCTAGGATTTGCTTGAACGGGCGATGCCAGAATGTTCCTGGTTCTCACAAATGTATCTGCCTTCCGGGATTCACACTCTCTGAAGACGGGACTTTCTGTCTGGATAAAGACGAGTGTGCTGATACTGGTATGTGTACAAATGGGAAATGCGTTAACGTTGATGGAAGTTTCACATGCGTGTGCGATTCTGGTTTTCGATTGGCACCCGACCGAAGAAAATGCGTCGGTAAGATCCAAAACGTTACCACAATTTTCTACTACTCTTGTGTTACCTCTCTAGTTTCGGATACCCTTTTTCAGATATTGATGAGTGTGCTTCCAATCCGTGCCAGCATGGTACCTGCACCAATACCCAGGGCAACTTTCAGTGCACGTGCTCTCAGGGTTTCAACCTCGGTCCGGACGGTCGATCCTGCATAGACAACAGCAGAGATCTATGTTACTCGCAGTTCAAAGACGGGCTGTGCTCCAATCCAATGTCCAACCCGGTCACCAAATCCAGTTGTTGCTGTTCCGGAAGTCACTACCAGGTTTTCGGTTGGGGTACACCGTGTCGTCCGTGCCCTGTTTTTGGTAGTCTTGATTACCAGCAGTTGTGTCCTCACGGTCCTGGAATGACCTACAACGGCGTTGGTAAGTCCAAATGCTTACCCAGCATCTAGGAATTTTCAATTAAAAAAAAAAACACAATATGTTACTCATTTCAGACATAAACGAGTGCGCTCAGAACCCAAATATATGCGAAAATGGAGCTTGTGAAAACATTCTTGGGGGCTATAGATGTGTGTGCAACCCAGGCTATCAGATAGATGTCACTGGAAAAATTTGTCAGGAAATAAACGAATGCGAAATTGAAGGACAGGTATGCGGTGGAGGGCAGTGCAAGAACACACCGGGTAGTTTTCAGGTATTGCTCAACACCTTCTACCTACAGGCTTGTGTTTTGTTTTGTAAATTGCAACAACAATGATAATTACAGTGCATTTGTCCTCTTGGGCTGGAACTGAACCCCCAATCTCAAATTTGTGAGGATGTTGACGAATGTGAGAAACTAGGGACTGAGGCATGTCTCAATGGTCAATGTGTCAACACTATTGCTTCTTACGAATGCCATTGTCCTCCGGGCTCGGTGCTTGACAACACTGGCAGAATCTGCATAGGTCAGAAGCTTTAAAGTGCACATTCGAGCTATTTAACAAGTACCCATTCAGTGTCTAAATTGCCTAAACTATTTCAGACAATCAGAAAGGATCCTGTTGGACAAGAATGGTGGGAGGTCAATGCGAAAATAATTTGCCAAGACCAACTCTCAAATCGGAGTGCTGCTGTTCCGTAGGAGTAGCGTGGGGCAGTCCGTGCGAGCGATGCAATCCGAATGCCTGTGACTGTCCTAAAGGCTATGCTAAGGTAGACGGAAAGACCTGTACGGACATAAACGAGTGCGACATCAACCCGGGGATATGTCGGGGTGGTGGGACGTGTGTCAACACAGAAGGAAGTTTTACTTGTGTGTGCCCCCGGGGTCTCATTCTGGATTCATCAGGTGCCGATACAATTGAAATGATTCAATCTGTAAGAATTGAACAAGTCACCTCATGTTTTGTATTTTTCTCATCAGGAACGCTTTGCCTGGACGCAAGGACCGAAGACTGTTATACAGATTTTAAGAACGGCATTGGACTGAATCCGATAGAAGGAAAATATTCCAAGGCTATGTGCTGCTGTACTTCTATTGGCAAAGCCTGGGGTCAACCTCAGGTGGAACCATGTCCACGGCCTGGAACTGCTGCCCATAGGGAGCTCTGCCCCCGAGGACCTGGTTTCATCGACAGGAAGGATGTCAATGAGTGCACACAATTTCCAAAAATATGTGAGAATGGCCGTTGTAAAAATACAATTGGCGGATACTCGTGTAGATGCAATCAGGGTTATGTATTGGACGAAAACGGAATCAAATGCATAGGTCAGAGCTTTTTTTGGGAGAAGTTCGACAATCCGTGAGTTACCTTCAAACGCTCATGTTAATTTTGTTGTTTTCAGATATTGATGAGTGTGGTATCCTTCATGGAGTTTGTGGTCATGGTACATGTAGGAACATACCCGGCTCCTTTGTTTGTGACTGTAACCCTGGTTTTGAGAACACCATGATGATGCAAGTTTGCATGGGTGAGCATTTCGTATAAATTCGTGCAGTTTAAATCAGGCAGATCGTCAACTCCCACCATTTTTCAGATATCAACGAATGTGAAAGGACACCTGGGCTGTGTCGCGGGGGAAGATGTATTAATACAGAGGGTTCCTTCAAATGTCACTGCCCGCCAGGCCATGAACTTGCACCAGACCAACAGTCATGCAAGGATATTGATGAATGTTCGAGGTCTAGTGGTATCTGTAGCAACGGGGTATGCGAGAACATGATGGGAACATATCAGTGTGTGTGCAATGACGGCTATCAACAAGCAGACCTGAAGTCTCACTGCGAAGGTTGGTGTCCAGACGCAAATAACCAAATTTTAGGTTTCTACATATTAACTAACATAAATTAAAACTTCAGATGTCAATGAGTGTGATGTAAGGAACGGTGGCTGCGAAGATATTTGCGTCAACACTCCAGGAAGTTACACGTGCTCCTGCAGGTAAGTGCATTAATTGTACACTACTGTACACCTACAACTACGCAACTTCACTAACTAATTTTTCTTATATACACATTTAAGAACCGGATACACCTTACTGCTAGACGGCAGGTCCTGCGTTGACGTGGACGAGTGTAAGATGAATCGGAGGATATGCAACGGAGGTAACTGCACCAACACCCCTGGCAGTTACACGTGCCTTTGCAGAGATGGACTTTTACCAGGTCCTGACTCAACCTCGTGCATAGGTATTGTCCTTCCTATTCTAAATTATTTCAGATATTTGCTTGAGATAATTGTTACTACAAGAATGGCATTTATTTTAGATGTTAACGAGTGCGAAATAGAGCCAAACCTTTGCGGAAACGGTCAATGTGAGAATATTCTAGGCTCCTATGTTTGCCGATGCGAAGACGGATACACAGTGTCTCCCGGAAGAACGGGGTGTCATGATGTTGACGAATGTGAGATTGGCACTCACACTTGTGACCCTAACGCCCATTGTATTAACAATCCCGGTAGTTACGAATGTGCTTGTTTGGATGGTTTTACTGGAAACGGGATAAACTGCAGGGATATCAATGAGTGCCTGACAAATAACGGAGGATGTGACGAGAATGCTCAATGCATAAATATGATCGGGTCGTTTAAGGTATGTCTCAGGGTGCCTGAACAACAACAAGTAGATTTTGTAGTTATCTTACTCAGCCTGCTCTTTGATAGTGCGAATGCGACAGCGGATTCAAAGGCGACGGCTACACCTGTCAGGACATTGACGAGTGCACAAATGACATAACCCTGTGCGAAAATGGACACTGTTTGAACTATCCTGGTTCGTTCCGGTGTGAGTGCGAAATGGGATTTATGCACCCAGACGACAAGAACGATCAATCTTGCAGAGGTAGGAACTTTTAAACTTTCATTTAAAATAAAATTCAAACACTTTATGCTGAACCGTTTCGTCATTTTTTAGACATCAACGAGTGTGAGATGTTCAGTAATTTGTGCCTTCATGGAAAGTGCGAAAATATTTTTGGCATGTTCCGGTGCGAATGCAACGAAGGATATCAAGTAGATAATACAGGGGGTAACTGCACAGATATTGATGAGTGTGAGAGCCCTCAAGCATGTTTATACGGGTCGTGCATCAATACTCAGGGAAGTTTTCACTGCCAATGCCCACCCAACTACGAACTAGTGCCTTCGGGAAATGGATGTGTTGGTTTGTATCAATTGCTGAAACCTGGTTAAGTAGAAGAAATGGAACCTCACCCAACTACCTGAAACTATATTTCAGATCTTCGGACATCCAGATGCTACCTTCAGGTGGAGGAAAAGAGTGGACGCAATCGATGCCTCAAGGAGATGGGCGAACCCGTTAACAAGGCTACTTGCTGCTGTTCCGTTGGCAAAGGATGGGGACCGAGGTGTGAGCTCTGCCCTCAGCCAGATACAGAGGAGTACAGACAATTGTGTCCTGGCGGAACGGGCTACCGACCCAATCCTGACACGGTAACCAGATTCACATTTCTGGACTTCTCTACGCTCTCTAGACGAGATCGTGTTGTCCTATAAAAAACATTCCCCTCCTAGAATTACCGGGTGGCATTTAATTGACCATTTGAGGCATTGGGAGAGGGCAGAGTAGTGGGTCACTGACCCTTTTGCAAAATTAATGTTATTTGTATTAATGGTAGCCGTTTGTCTGACCTAACACTACTATTTCAGGGGGCTTGTATGGGGGGGGTGTCCACCTTTACGTGGTTCTTCGCGGGCGTCGCGCCACTGGTGGGGCTGCTCATCAGGGCGCGGCGGCAAAGTGGCCCTTCACCGCTTGGTGACAGCCTTCCCTGGATGAGCTTTTTGCAGCTCAGGCCGGGGTGGTTTTTCTGAGCTCGCATCTTCCACTTTCGCCAACCCTTATTTATAACCTGTGACGACCCTAGAGCCTAGCTGGAAGCTAGTCCAACTCGGGCTTCCCGCAGGGGTAGATAGTTGAATAGATTGTTCTTTTGTCTATAAAAAACAATTTTATTCAGGTAGTACTTGAAGATATAAATGAATGTTTGGAGCATAAGAATCTCTGCACGAACGGACATTGCGTCAATACATTCGGAAGTTTCATGTGCAGTTGCAACGACGGTTTCCGACTGGATGCAGTGAAGGCGATATGTGTAGACATAAATGAGTGCCAAGAGATGCCAGACATATGTGGAGTCGGCTTCTGCATAAATGACGATGGTAGTTACCATTGTGTTTGTCCGGATGGGTTCATGCTGCTACCTAACGGAAGTAAGTAGGTGAAGTGTACCAATTTCTTAGCTGTAACAGTATTGAGTGAATTAAAAATAATGTTGTTTACAGAGGAATGTTTGGATACAAGAAAAGAAAATTGTTACATGCAATACAACGAAGAGGGTTGTACCCATCCCATGTCACACGAACAAACTCGAATGGTATGCTGTTGTTCAATGGGAGCAGCTTGGGGAAGTCCGTGCAAACCGTGCCCAAAGCCCGGAACAAGTAAGGAAACTTGGTACTCTTATGTGCGCGCAGCTTGGACATAAGCGTACATAAACAATAGCTAGGAAAAGCCCTTTTAAACCAAAGGTAACTCATCAAGGCATTAACATTTCCAGGAGAATATGTTTGGCTGTGCGGAACTCGACCTGGTCAAATCGTCAACCCAATGACGAATCAAACTGAAGAAATTGACGAATGTGTTTTAATGCCGACCATGTGTAACCATGGTACCTGCCTCAATACGCCAGGTAGCTTCGAATGTCTCTGCGATCGAGGATTTGTCTACGAGGAAGACAGCCACCAATGCATAGACGACAACGAGTGTTTGAGGACACCTAGTCCCTGCCGGGGAAATGCCCAGTGCGTCAATTTTCCTGGTAACTTTGAGTGCCACTGTCCTGAAGGATACAAGCTGGACACAAGTATGAGAGGCTGCACTGGTGGGTTGATGACCGTCTATCCTACTTACTATCCTACTCTTCTGTCTTCATTCACCTCACTGTCGGACCTTTTTTTTGTCAGATGTTGATGAGTGTACCGAGAAGAGTCAGATTTGTCAGAACGGTGAGTGTAACAACTTCCAAGGCAGTTTCCAGTGCGTTTGTCTTCAGGGATACCAGTTAACACCATTCAGAGACAACTGTGTTGACGTCGATGAGTGCCAACGACACCCAAACACTTGCAACAACGGTACCTGTATGAATTCTATTGGATCTTACAGTTGTCACTGTTATCCCGGGTTCAAACTCAGTCCCAATAACGACTGTATAGGTGTGTAAGATTCCCAACGAACAATTGTACAATTCCAGCCGTCATTTTATTTCAATGAAAGCATGTTAACTTACAGACATTGACGAATGTCGAACTATGCCTTTCCTCTGTCGCAATGGCAGGTGCAGGAACACAATTGGGTCCTTTACTTGTGATTGCGTCGATGGATATACCATGACTTCCGACGGAATGAACTGCCGGGACGTGGACGAATGTATAGAAGTAAGCTAAAGGTGGCATATTTCTGCAATCAAAGCAATGTAATCACAATACCCGACATATATAGTGCCTCTCGTGGCTCAGTTTGGGGTCTTTTCACCATCTTTGGCCTTCTTTGGTAGTTTATGATGTCTTTCTTCGATCATCTATAAATTAGATTTTATTTCAGAATATCGGTCGGTGTCCCCCACCAGGGAAGTGCCAAAACCTAATGGGATCCTACACGTGTCTTTGTCCTCCTGGGTACAAATCTACGAACAACGGGACAGCTTGTGTCGACGTGGACGAGTGCTCAGAAATGGAAGGTACCTGTGAAGACGGTAGTTGCATCAATACGGAAGGAAGTTTCAAGTGTGAATGTCCTGATGGTTTTATCCTCAGCACGAACGGCATGAAATGCATAGACATTAGGAAGGACCACTGCTACGATCATTTTTACAGAGGTTGGTAGTCCTGGACAATTTGCACAAGTTGAAACAGAAGTAGCACCACATCCGAGAGCGTTTCCTAATGTTACCAGGGAGAAGGGCACATGCCGAACGCTTTCTCCTCATCCCTTAGCTTTGTGTGTTTGTTTGTTTGTTGTTTGTATATTAAGCAATTTTTCTGTTGTCATGCTTTCCAGCCTCCACGGATGAAATGATACCTGAAGGTAATGTTTGTCCGTATTTATAAGTTAGAAAGGTTTCATGTTGGTTCTGTTTGTTTGCATGAATATGGTGCATCTTATTCATATGTCTTTGTTTCCTTTTTGATTTGTATAGATAATTTTACATTTGTTTATAATTTTTTCATACTGGCATGGTGTCGGCAAATTTTTTGGCAATGAACTGTCCTCGAGGTGATGGAAATCCTATTTTTGTCAAGTTTCGAATTTCTTGAATGCCATATCTATTCTTCTTTTCAAAGGAATTTGCGACTCGCAGAGAATGGAACCCATCACGGTAAAGGAATGCTGCTGTTCGATGGGCAAAGCATGGGGTCGCAACTGTGAGCAGTGCCCTCCGGAAGGTTCGGGTGAGTTTGCACGCGTAGTCAGCCACATTAGATTAATAGGATTAGTAAGAAGACATTAATTTGATTTTGAATTTTACAGATGCTTTCCGAAAGCTTTGCCCTCAAGGCCCCGGCAGGGGAGACACAGGAGGAGACATAAACGAGTGTGAGTTTATGCCCGACGTATGCGAAAATGGTGACTGTGTAAATACGGACGGATCTTTCCGGTGCGAGTGTCAACCTGGCTTCGTGCTGGATCCAACTGGGAAGCGCTGCATTGGTAATGATACTTATGCAGATGCATTAGTGCACAAGCTTATCATCAGATTTTATTGTCTTTTAATCTTTCAGACGACAATGAATGCGTTTCAAACGTTAACATTTGCGGAAACGGAACCTGTACAAACATCAAGGGCAGTTTTGAGTGCTCCTGCAACGAAGGTTATTCCCCGGGTCCATTCCAAACATGCGAGGACATAAACGAATGTAAAGAAATGGGCCTCGGTAACCAATGTGCCTTCAGGTGTCACAACGTCCCAGGAAGCTTCAGGTGTATATGTCCGTATGGCTACGCCCTGGCACCTGATGGGATGCATTGCCAAGGTTAGAACAAGCAGGTAACTGTTAAACATAATTTATATCGTCATATTCATGTGTCATTTTGTCAACAGACGTCGACGAGTGTGCAACGCCAGCCAACAATTGTCGCTATTCATGCAAGAACCTTATAGGATCTTTTATGTGTGTCTGTCCAGATGGTTACCAACAAATAGGAGTGACGGATGAGTGCAAAGACATAGATGAATGTTCTCTAAACTCCCGTCTCTGTGCCAATGGACATTGTATTAATCTGGAAGGCGGCTACCGCTGCGAATGCCTCCCAGGGTTCGTACCCAATGCTGGAAGCACCGAATGCCTAGGTAGGTTGCAAATGTGAGGATGAATTTTATAACTAATTCATGAGGTAGTTTGATTGGACCAAAGCATCTTCAAACAGATAAAAGGGAAGGAAAGTGTCACAGGCAGTTAGTGGCTGGCCGGTGTCCTTCTAGCACAGAGAGATTTGCGCCTGTAACGAAAGCTGACTGTTGCTGTAGCATGGGTACTGCATGGGGTCCACAATGTGAATTATGTCCGAAGAAAGGCACGAATGAATTCGACGAACTCTGTCTGGAGTCTGGATTTTCCATTGATGGACAGGGTAAATCTATACACTCCTTTCAGATTCCCCTCTACATAAAAATCTTATATTAATGCATAACAATCTATATTTTCTAAAGATATTGACGAATGCATGGCTATACCTAATCTTTGTAAGAATGGACGATGTACGAACACACTTGGCTCCTACAAATGTATCTGTAACAAGGGGTACCAGGTGGACTCGACTGGAACTCTATGTAAAGGTAATATTTCATTTTACAGTTCAAACGACATCTTCTGGATGGCAAACATTTACAAGGAATTTCATTAACAGATATCAACGAATGCAACCAGTTTCCATCACCTTGCCAGTTCACTTGTTCCAATACTGAGGGTTCATTTACGTGCTCTTGTCCTTTCGGCTACATTCTGAATTCGGATGGGACCAGTTGCAGGGACATAAACGAGTGTATGACTGGACAGCATGTTTGTACCCATGAGTGCATAAACACACCCGGATCATATTATTGCGGATGTCCCAAGGGTTTCAATCAGTCTGACGATCGCTGTTTGGGTCAGTAAAAGCTCTAGTCACAGACTCGAAACACCATGAAGTTTTATTGATTTTCTTTGTTTCTCCTTTAGATATCAACGAATGTGAGGTACCAAATACCTGTCCTCCTCCGGGACATTGCATCAATACCATTGGCAGTTTCAACTGTATATGCCCTAGAGGATTCAAATTGGATTCAACCAAGACACGTTGCATAGACCAAGACGAGTGCACAGATGACAACAAGTGTCATCACAGCTGTAAGGTGCGATCTCTTTTGCCTTGTCTTGTGACGCCAAGACTCTCATACTGTAACTATACGAAGATGTTTTATATATTTTATAGAATTCTGTTGGAGGCTACAAATGTGGATGTCCAGAGGGTTATGTTCCGCACCATTACTACAATCAGTGTCTGGATGAAAACGAGTGTTTGTCTAGTCCATGTGGAGAGGCAGGTTGTATTAACACCCTAGGTTCATATAAGTGCGGTTGCCCTCAAGGGTTTCAATTCGACGGTGGCAGTCAACTTTGCATACAGGTATTCAGCTGAAAGCTTGAAAGAAAAGCTTATTAAGTTTTCATAAAAAATAACTCATCATATTCCATTTTAAGGTGTCACTTTCTTGTTTGGGAAGTCCCTGTGTGTTTGGATGTATACAAGATGGGTCTAATGGTCCCCTCTGCAGTTGTCCCAATGGCTACAGAACGATTGGGCAAGGTCACTGCCTGTCTACCATCAACCCCATGAACGGTTTTCCGCATAATGGTTTACAAGGGTATGGAGTTGGACAGCAACCTCTTTACCTTTCAGGACAACTAACAGATTCGTCAGGAAAGAATGATAAAAAGTATTTGTCGACGGAAGGTTGCTTCACCTGCAGGGTACATTTCACATGTAGATCTCATCGAGTAAGATAAGGTAACTCTAGTATCATTCGATTGATTAATGTGTGCGATTTTTCCAGGTGGGAGCAGGAAGAAACAGGAGATCAGTAAAAGTAGTCAACGGCAAGAAGATATTCGGGCCTCTGGTGACACTTAATTCGACGGCATGGCACCAGAAGCCTTACAAAAAAATGAAAAACCGGAAATTGGAAAAGATTAAGCGACATTATAATTTGACTAATGAGTACCTGATCCTAAGGGTCTCACTGTCGCAGACGAAGCACAAAATGAGAATAATAAAAATTCAGCCTGCTGTTAAGGTACATGCAAAATTGAAAGTAGATGACAAAAGAGTCCAAGGGATCCTTCAAAGTCCCAAGTTTTCTTTTATCCCACAGAAAACGACCTGCCTAACATTTTTTAAAATATTAATTATGTTTTCCTACATTTTTAGAAAAACTTTCAATACAAAATCAAAAAGGGAAATGAGAATAATCAATTCGAGATGATACGAAAACATGGCATTTGGGCTCTGCACTTCAGGAAACGTCTAAAATCTCCAGAAAATTTTAATCTGGAAATCGAGGGCCACACCCAGGAACCCGAAAACGAAGTTTGGGAGAAGCCTCTGACGCTGCGGGTTCATCTTCAAGTCACATAAACAGCGAAGTCACAGCTTTTATTAGCAAATTAGAAGATTAGTTTCCAGCAATGTTTCTGTCTCCTCTTCCCTCACCTGAAACTTAGACAGTTGTGTACTAAAATGCAAGAATTTTATTTGTACATATACAATTGTAAAGATATAAATGTGCAAAAGAGTTTCTGTGTGAGAAGGTGAAGAGGATTACACAGGTGATTTACCTGTAGAGACGGAAGTTGTCCAGAAAAAGTTTGATTACAAATGAACTCGAATAACAACATGGTATACGACGGAACGGGGAAAGCGAATAAAACTGAATTTAATTTAGGTTTTGTAGTCTTTCTAGAATACGAGAAATCACTACAAATACAGAAAAGAGCACTACTTAAGTTCCGCCAAGAGCAATGTATGATGGGCTCCAACGGAATATTTAATTTGAAAATTCTAGGACTCCTGAAAAATTTTGTTTATTAGTTTACCAAACTACAAATGAAAACTATCATTTTCTACTTTAATATAAAAAATAAAATGAATTAAAAAAACTTTCCACTTTAACCTCCGCTCTTTGTACATGAGAAATTGCGTACTTTTTCACATTGTTTTATTTTATAATAATATAATAATTATTACTATTATTATAAAAAAAATTATTTTTATAGTTTGAAAATGAAAGCAATTTCTGTCCTTCATTAGTCTATTAATTGATAATGATTTTTTCTAAATTCTTAAATTCTATTGTTAAATTCTATGTCCTGAACATGGTTTTAAGGACATAAACAAGATGTCCTAAATATGATTAGTAGTAATAGGTAACTCATTTTTTAAATCCATCAATCGACCGAATTACATTAAAATTTCAACGCATACTTACGTTTCTGAAACAATTTGCAGCCTCTCCTCCCTAACATCCGAAATCAAAACCTTTCAATTCAGTGGAAAGCAACAATGACATTGGTTCCCTTGACATTGGAATTCAATAAATTTCTCTATATTGTTATTTCACTTTATCGCTTCCTCAACTTAAACTGTCCTTTGTTTTGTACCTTTAAATTTTGTAAACCAAACTTTGCAACCTCTAATACCTTCAAACTAATGTCAGTTGTTTTTAGTGGCAGCACTTTCGAATGCTGGTGGTAGTTTGTAGTAACCAAATTATCACGCAATGTAATCCATAAAATAGAACATTGTCATGGTATTTTCCATTGTAATGTCTAAACAAACTACACAAGAAAACCCAGGCCTCGAACTAATACAAAAAGGAATTGCTCCAGTGCTAGGTACATCGCGGGAAAACAAGTACATACCACACAATTGTCGTCATTTAATGGAGAAGATTCAGGACTTCGGGAGAGCACTACTACTTTTGAAAAGTCTAGTTTTAACGGTCGGATTTTGTCGCGCATCGTCATCTGACCTTGACGTTCACTTTGCGACAAACACAGTCAGTATGGAAGCGTAAAGAAACTGGAAACTGCTCCATGTATATGACCGTTTTTACGGTATGTCCTGCAATTATGCTGACGGGTTGTCCCCGTATCATGACAAGGGGCAACTTGGGCTTGAAGAGGTAACCATTTATCATCCGATCGACAAGCGGAAGTCTCGGAATTTACAATATAGAAAATGAAAACGAATCAGAGTGAATTTGATTAGCTCGTATATCACTTCATGTAAGTTGTTTCATTTTTATAGAAATTCGACAGCAAGTCCGTAGTCGTTACTAAAGTATCCCTTCTGACAAAATGGATAAACGAGGCCAAGCATGTAGTCATTCACACGGGAGCCGGAATAAGTACGTCAGCGGGAATACCGGATTTCAGGTGAAATGTCCTTTTCGAAAAACCTTTTCAAAATGTAAAAAGTTGAATAAATACAAGTTGCTTCGTTTGTTTAGGGGACCAAGAGGGGTGTGGACGCTACAGGAGAAGGGTGAAAAGCCTGATTTGAGTAAAGACTTCAATGAAGCAATACCCACTATTACACATATGGCCATAATGAAATTAGTTGAAAAGCAAAAAGTGAAGTATGTTGTTAGTCAAAATATTGATGGCCTTCATCTGAGGTCAAATCTTCAAAGAAAGTTTTTATCAGAACTGCATGGAAATATGTTTACTGAGCAGTGTAACTCTTGTAACAGGTAATTGCAGTGTAAGCTCTTTTTGAATTCCAAATATTTTATTTTTGTATGTCTTCAAAAGTTTGAAAACTGCTGTGATGTATATCAAAAGGAACTCGAAGTGGAAAAAGTGCCAATTACTATATATAAAAAAGGTGAACATTCATTACTTAACTTTTATTGTACATAATCTTAATATAGTATGGATCTTTCTACAGACTTTATATATAATGTCTTCTTCATGTTATATATAACTTAAGTAATGTGTATCACTCTTAGTTTTATTTTATAATTCTAAATAATTGCTTCATATTTCATGCAACATACCTGAGTTTAGGTGTTTCTATTTTTATTCTTTAAGACAAAGCAATTTATAGAATCACAAAGCTATTTCTCATTTTGCCCAAATTGACATTTTACAAGATCATATAGGTCATCATAATCCAATAATTTTTTTCATTAAATATAATCTTCCAAACCTTGGATTAACAGTTGAAGTTCTGGATTAAATTTATTATACATGAATTGAGGCTAATAGCTGTAACTTTATATTTTTGAAGGAGTTAGACTTGAATTAATATTTGCTGGTAATGGAAATTATTATTTCTATAATTTGTTGATAAAACATTGTACATACCTTTATTTAGAAAGTCAAAATTAGGGTGGATTTTGGGAGAAACTAATCTCTTTTTTTACAGGCAATTTGTCAGAAACATGCCTGTGCCAACAGTAGGTCAAAAAATGTTGAATAAACCATGTCCTGCAACAAAGGCTAATGGCAGGCCTTGTCGTGGAAGACTGCATGATACAATTTTAGACTGGGAGCATAATCTTCCAGAGAATGACTTATGCATGGCAGATTATCATTCATGGTAAGATTAATATTTATTGCATTGCCATGCATCACAAAGCACACTATTCCACAATCCTCCTATCTCACATATATTTAGATTGTATTGTACTCTTTGTGGTATTCATATATTTTAATAATCTTGATTTGTTTTCATTGTTTTGTCACTTACTATGTACATCCTTCTAAAAGAATTATTACATGTGTTTTGTAGCATGGCTGACTTGAGCATATGCCTTGGTACAACTATGCAAATTGTACCTAGTGGAAATTTACCACTCTACACAAAAAGGCATGGTGGGAAACTTGTCATTGTCAATTTACAGCCCACTAAACACGTGAGTAAATGAAAACTTACAGTACCACACAAAATCCTCGTATCAAAAGTTATCGTTAAACACAAAGATAATTTCAAGTCAGATTCTAATTTAAAATACATATTATTAATATTTATTTTATATGATTTATGAAACAATGACAATTTAAATTATATTCTTTTTGCAGGACAAGAAAGGAAATTTGTTAATACATACTTATGTTGATGATGTCATGACTATGCTCATGAAGAACTTGGGTATCAAAATTCCCAAATATTCGCCCAAAAACGATCCGACACGTTCACTCTCCACTCTATCCGAAAATTTCTTGGAGTGGACCATATCCGACTCTGTTGTAAAAAAGATGAAGAAGGTTTACGAGGAGAAATGTGGGAGTAAAGAAGCAAAGAAACGATTGGAAATGATTTACGATGATGTTCCTTTAAGCTCCCTCACTTCCAAAAATTTCAAAAGGAAAATTAAGGAGGACGAAGACTCGGATTTGGAAGTGTTGGACGTAATTGTTAAGCCGAAGAGAGGAAGAGAATCATCCCGAAGGGGATCGAGGAAGAGTCAGGCGCAGACATACCAGCAGACAATTACAATTAAAAAGGTGGTTACTCCACCTCCCAAAAAAGCAAAATACGAAGGTGAGAAGATTACAATTAAAAAAAATGTCACACCCACCAAGACAAAATACGAGATCATCACTAAACCAAAGAAAACCCCCAAATGCGAAATCGTCTATGGTACAGACGGAGATGGGTGCAACGATTTGGACATGATCTGTGAGTCTGACGATGATGAAATGACAAATAATTTTACTTACAACTTCAAAATGTATTTGCATACAGATGAAAAGAAGGAAGTTAAAAGGGAATCGGTGGATCAGCCACAAGAAGTAGTAAACAAAGAAATCAAAGATGACATCAAGGAGGAACATGGTGAAACCGTAAAAGAAGTTGAACAAGTTATGGTGGATAAAATGAATATTGACGAAACAGAAAACGTAAGTGACAATATGAATACCAAACTTGAAGTGTGTGAAAGCAATACAGATATTAAAGTTGAAGTGAAACAAGGCATTGAGACTGAAAGGGTAGAAGTTATAGACATTTATCGAGAAAGTAGTGAGAAAGGAATCTCAGAAGTTGAAGAGATTCTACCTAATGTTATGTTAAACAATGTTTCTTCTACGGAAAATAATATAAGGGAAAACAACATATTGCAACCAAAGTTGTCACCTGCTATAGCTGCAGATAAAGAGGACATAAAACCTTTTGCATTGTCGGAAATGAAAGAGGATGATGATAAGGTAAACATCGTGGGAACGCCAGAAATAAAAAATGGACAGAAATTTGGCAGCGGTGGTGGACTCGGGGAAAAAAGGGAAAAAGATGCAGTTGAATCGCAGAAAACGGATGAAGTTTTTGGACTACAAGAAAATACAGGAGCAGGAGAAGTAATTGGATCACAGCAGATGGAAAAGACAAATGAAAGTTGTGAGATCGAAGTTGAATTGAAGAAAATGAAAGACACGGAAGAAAGGATGGGTGAAACCGCCGTACCGCAGGTGATCGTTGGAGTAGGAGTTGTGGGACCCCCAGAACTTAAAGAGGCAGCAGATAAAGTAGAAGTCATTGTAACACCACAAAAGTCAGAAGAAAAAGTCGAAAATGCCAACGAATTGCAGGGAGTGAAAGACGTAGAAGAAAAGGTAACAGAAATCCTTGAGACTCGGCAGAAGGAAAAAGAAATAGAAGTTGTTGGATTAGAAGAAAAGAAACTGGTACAAGAAGAGTCTGAGGAAGTTGTTGGATCAAGAGAAGTCGAAAATCTAGTTCCTTTACTTGAGATCGAGTCGAAAACAACAGTTCCAGAGGAAATAATTGAAGTGGAAAAGGAGACTCGTACTGTAGCAAATGAATCAGAAGATAAAGAAATTGGTAGGGAGAACACAGTAACGGGAGAATGTCAAATAAAATTAGATGAAAAGTCAAATGATAACGTTGGAGATATTGAAATGAAAGAGACTAGAACGAATACAGAAGTGAAAGACGTTGTAATGAAAGATACAATGGAAATGCAATCATTGACTGGTGATTTTATTAATTCCCCGACTCCGGATGGTCAGGCAGAAATCAAAGCGGAACCGGAAATAGAATTGGAGCCACAGAAACTTGAAAAAAATGTCGAGACCGTATTTGATAGTCTTAGCTCTAAAATAAAGGAAACCGGAAATAATTCTCAATCAGAAAATGCAATTGAAGAAGCAGAAAAAAACTCGAGTGAATCAAAAGTCCAATGATCAAGTGATCTACATCAATTTGATGTCAATGTAAGGAGCGAGGAAAATTCGTTCAATTGTGAAATAAATCTAAATAATATTGATAATAATATTAACAATAAAATATAAACTAAATAATATGCGGCCAATCCAAGTAATTCGAATAAATTCCTTTAAACTTTTTAATAGTCTGCCATTTTGCCGTGGTATACATTTATTGCAACAAGTCAAGCCTATCTGGTTCATTAAAACGTTTTTTTGTAAAAATTTTATTTGCTTCAAGATGAGATGAATATTATTTACGTTTTTCTCTCCGAAACATGAAATCCACTCAAAACATAGTTGAGTAATAATTTCAACATTGTTAGATTACAACGACCAATCAATTCGTAGCAGAAAAATAATAAAATTGAACAAATCCTGAGTCCTGGAAATGTTCACTTGTTGCCCTGAGGAAAAATTAATCAAGTTATAATTATTATGCAAAACTGTGAAATCGTTCTTGTATTAGATAATATTTAATTATTAAAATGTACTCTGCTGTAAATACTATACAGGGTACGAAATTTTATAAAGACGAAATGTCAACAATAAAACCACAACTTCTTGGATGTGGCAGGGACTCCTAGTTTTATTCTAAATGCTGTAACATAAATTTCTATTCTAAAGTTTGTGGTTCACTGTTCTACATTATGTTATGAAAGGATGAATTCATCAAAATGATACTGGAATATTTTTAGTTAAGTCTGTTTTTCTTGTAGAGTCCTCCAAATTCTTTGAAAGGATCACCTTCGAAAGTTTTTTATTTATATAATGAAACCCATGAACATTTGTTACTATTTTTTAATACTTTTATAACTACAATTTTATCAAAATATTAGGTTTAACAAACACATCTAAAATTTTGAATATTATAATATTCAAATATTGAATATTAAATAAAATATTGAATATTATAAATGTTTATATTTGTATAATATACTTTTGTGTTTGTGGTGTGGTGGTATTTGTTGGTGTTCAAGTTAATCTGGTTTAAACAGAACTACAGCATATTTTGTGTCTTACATATGATATGTGTGTACCAGTACCTAAACAGCTACATAGCAATGTGGTACCTACTCATTTATCTTCATAAATATGACATCATTCACCATCAACAGATTACAATCCATTTACAAATTAAAGGTTTGTTTGAATTATTCTAAACAGGTGCTAAGAATTGATGTGACAGCTATTAAATCAACTTGTTTTCAAATCTTAATAATAAATTTAAATATTCAAACTTTTATACTGATTAGGAGACCAAGAAAAATAATTCATAAACACTGCCTTATACATTTCCAATCCAATAATTCTGAAAGATCTGTATTTTATCAGATTTTCTATAGCAAATTAAGAAAACAATTTTCTCCACCAAACTATTAGTGCATTAAACTGAAAAATAAAAGAAATAAGAACTGAATGGGGATGGAAATTAAGAAGTACTCATTTGAATTTCATTTTAAAAAATATGCATCAATATTTTTCTTGCCTAGATGAGTCAAGCATTGAATAATTTGAGATATTCCAGGAGAATAGGTATAAGGAAGAGAACAATAAGATTAAATAATAACACAAATTACTATTTTTTACCAAATTTTATAATATAATAAAAGTAAACATGACCTTATTTGAGTGGAATAAACCGAGAACTGTGTGTGGCACCAATACCTGGTCTTCCATGCTTTACAGGTTTGTAAGTCAAACTGAATTCTCCCAAATAGTGTCCAATCATTTCAGGCTGTGAATAGAAAATTAGTTTCAATTACATTACACAATAAAAATATCATGTAGAATATTTTGATATGTTTATATCTTTTACTGATTGAACATTTCCGGGTCGGTTCGGGACTTCAAATCTGTACGGTATGTGTAGCCATCAATCCATACATATATACTGTAAATACTATTCATGCTTGCTTACTTACTTTAATTTCAACCTGATTGAATGTTTTCCCATTGTAAACTCCTACAATGCTGCCAACCATCTCTGGCACGATGATCATATTTCTCAAATGGGTTTTAACAACTTCAGGTTTTTCATTTGGGGGGGCCTTCTTTTTTGCTTTCCGCAATTTCTTAACGAGGGCCATTGGTTTTCTTTTCAATCCTCTGGAGAACCTCCTGCGGGCTCTCGCGTGCATCAATTCCATAAGGAGTTCACTGTAACAACGATTACATATATATATATATATATATGTATATAGTAATATTGGTAATGTTTCCAAATTTTGCCATTCATGCCATTGTTGTGTAAAGCTACTTACATTGGCATATCCAACAGTTGGTCTAAATCGACACCCCGGAAGGTAAACTTCCTAAATGCCCTCTTCTTCTTCTGCGCTTCATCAACCTAAAATAGAAATTCAATCAATGTAAAATGATGGATGATGATAGGTTAAGTTTGTCGTAGTTGCCTCATTTCATCCTCTTAAACAGATTCTTGTAAGAAACCAAAAATAAAACATATATAGTTCCTCAGTCATTAATACAACAAGTGACGAGTACAATTCAATTGAGGATGCCTTTACCAAAGTACGATAAAAACAGAGAATTCCATGATACTACTAACCTCAGCCATTTTGAATTAACTAGATCTGACAAGTGGTAATAGCCTGACATTTGACGACAATTCCATTTTGTCGCTATTATGTGAAATTGCAGACGCTAAAATATAAAATTAGCCGCCAAATCTTACATTTAATGGTTCTGTATTGTTTTCCAATGCAAAATATCAAGTGATTAAAGCAAAATGATTTCAATTTCAAATTAAAGTATGTGACAGTGTAAGAAGGTCTGTCTACAATGAGTTTGGAAATATCAGCCGAGAATTTTTATGGAAAGAAAACTGCCCTGCAGGAAAAAATAGAAGCGACTATTAATAATTACGAAAATGAGAACGATATGGAAAAAGTAGTTAACGTACAAGTACCAAAATTCATGGGGCAATTACTCGGTCCATCTCAAACATGGAAAGTATTTAAAAAGCAACAGGATGCTATAGACTGTTGCCGACAACGTAGGAACGGTCTCATGAGTTTTGCTTTTGAAGATGTAAATACGAAAAGAATGTTCCTGGTGGCACATCCCAAGGTATTTTGGACATTTAATAGAGGCCGTTTCTTCAGAAATTGTAGTACATACGAAATAATTCAAGAATTTTCGGCATGCAAATTATATTTAGATATAGAATATGAGAGAAAATTCAATGCCACCAATGATGGTGAAAGAATGCTGCAAACATTAGTGAAGATAATAAATTTTAATTTGATTCACTTCTTTGGGATTCATTGCCAGAATAAAGACATTTTGGATTTAGATTCCAGCACTGCTTCCAAATTTAGTCACCATATAATTTATGAGATTAAAAATGTGGCATTTCAAAATAATTATGTAGTAGGAAATTTTATAAAATGCATTTGTGATGAACTCCATCAAGCCTTTGAGAAAGTTAAGTATTTTTACATTGTCTGAATTGAAGGAAAAAATTACTGACATATAAAGATAACTGCTTGATTACAAAAATTTGTTTATATTTAAGAGTTATGGGTGTGACACTTTTGTGGGATTGACACTTCCTATTGATAAGATATAAAATGTTTCCAAATTTTATTGGGAGACACACAGATGAAGTCCCATTTTGGCAATTTTGGTGTCTGATTTGTTTTGTTACTTTGCTTCAAGCCTCCTTATCAAAATGACAAAAAAATCTAAATTATTTGTGCCTAGGCCACTTAATTGGTTATTTAGAAAATCTTTAATAACTTTAAATTGAAACAGTATTTTTCTGACAATTATTGATTTCAACCTTTGGTCAAATTTGTTAAATACTCCATTAGTTTTCCCCATCACAAAAATCAACTGCATCAATAACTATATATGTTTCATATATCTTGTGCCTTTCATAAAGTTGGTTATTTAATGAAAAAGTAAAATAAAATAAATTTATGTGCTACAATAGGGAATTACTCCTAGTCTTATTTAATCGAACTCTTCTATTAAGAGATTGGTCTTTGAGTGCATTATTGTAAAATGAATTTTCAACAAAACACCACCTTTAATTGAACCTTCAAATTTGTCAACTATAAAATGCGTATATTGTTTCATTTCTGCGTAGTCTAGTTGAAAGCTATCAAAACATTTATTTTTAATTTGTAGATTCCACTGGGGACTCCGATGTCAGGCTTAACAATTTGTCAAAGAAATACGACCTTTCGACCGACTTAATCAAGGAGCTGTTCGTCCAGACGGAAAAACAAAAATTCAAATTGCTTGTGGATGAAGCAGTATATACTAAAAATCGACATTTCCGGCTGTTTGGCTCCTCCAAGCAGAGAAAGAAGGTACCTTTGGTTACGAGTAAAAGCAATGAATATGTTCCGGTGCAATCAGGTGATTCCACCCCTAACCTTTGCATTTTCTTGGACTCCTTGGTAACCTACTTCTCCTGGGAAGTGACGAGAGTTCTAGAATTCCAAAACGACAAATATGGAAAAAGAAAATCTGACGGAAGAGGCAAAGTTGAAAGAACAGAGAAGTCAGAGACCATGGCGGCGGAGTCATTAATTCACCCTCAAGTAGATATCTTCATACGAAATTTGATTTCTCCCAATGGCAGAATCAGACGGAAAACATTCTTCAGTGATTCTTCAACTATTCTGTACGAAATTACGGGTTTCCGATATTGCGACAACATAAAACGAGAACACAAGAGCAACAATATCAAGTACGTCGTAGACCTACAGGTTTTAGGTTTCTACCAGAAGTGCTACGACCCAGACTGTGTTGATTTTCGGTCAGCTATAATACCCTTACCCGATGAAATTCGGTTTCTCTACGAGGAGGACAGTGTGTTTGATGGTGTCACTGATATCACGGAAATCGAGGACTTCTGGGAAGAAGACGAGGATTTTTTGAGAGTCGTTCAGGTAGACACCGGCAGCACTTCACAACTTATAGACGACGGAGCAGATGATGAATTGAGCAATGTCTTGGACTGCACCGAAGCCATGCTAGATATGACATGGTGAGGGACAAAATTGTCATTTGAATTGTCAGTGGCGGCGACCAAATGGTGAGTTTTTATGTTATGTAAATACCAGATTGTTGCTTTTTAATTTTTTATGTTAAAACATTGAGCAAATCTGTGGTACCTACATACCACTGAGGATATTATTCATAGATACATATGTTAATTATTATTTTAACCTCGAAATTTAGATGTGTATCGTAGTTTGTAAGACAGCCGAAATGTCGGCCATGAGTCTAACTAATATAATTGTTCAACTATTAATAATAGGAATACAATGAATCAGGTTCATTTGTCTCTTGATTCAGATGCCAGTGCATGCAGAATTCTCTTTTGCAGCAAATTAATTCTCGAGCACGTGCAAACCTTGGGAAGTAATCCGACCAAGGCAACCAATCGTGTCTGCCTGACACAATGTATAATTATGGCAAAAGCTCTTGAAAATATTCCTGTTTATTGATGGAGACAAATCAATGAGCATTCCAATGTAACACAGAGGGGACAGTTAATAAAAAGACAGATGTCCATTCCAATGTCACTTTATTCCGCTGTTTCTCTTACTCTCATAGCACAGATCTAATTTCTAAAAATTTAAGTTGTTAGGACGGAGGGAAAATTAGGATCCTCAAGAAATGGTAAGGGAAACTTCTGTTTTTTCCTCCAAAAAGCAGTCGATCTTTTTCATATTTTTTTAAACTCCAAATAAAATTTCTAAATTCAGCATCAACAAAATAATATTAATAATAAGGTAAATACATTAAATAATTTCATTGCAATTTTATTTTTCTTTCGATCGATCGATCAAAACCATCAGGTTGGCGGCAATTCAAAATGGCTGTTGGCAGTCGTTTATGGTTTTGCCAGTAAAAAATCATCAGCAATCGGGGAACAAGGAAACGGTTTAATAGAAACGATTAGGCCGAATCCAATCTATTGATTAATTTATAGTTTCAAAACTATTTTTAGGGAGGCGTGTGCGCTAGTGTCCGTGTGGATGCACCAATTAAATTCCGTTTATCTTTTTATTGATTAATTCATTTGGATTGTAAACAATGTAGTTAATTTACTGGGGACAGAGACGAGTCACTACACTTAAGAGCACCGTTTGGTCCCTTCGAAAGGAGAAACATCTCAACAGATTTAATGATTTACAACAATCGGCATGACATTTAAAATGGCCAGAGGAGAAACCATAAGTCTTGGAACTCATTTTTCAGGGCACTTTTGCCACCTGATGGTTTCACACATTGCTCATTAAGGTCATTCAAACGATAGCAAAAAATTAAAAGCCTCTAATGAGTGTAACGATTATTTAGGCCGTTGACGGAATTTCACTGCAAGACGAGCAAAACTCGTTTATTTGCCCGAACAAATGACCACGGCCATAAAAAACACTGATCACGTTTGTGATGTGCTCAGTCAGAGGTAGCAGCTCTAGAAGAGCAGAAAAGAAAGAGACCGTCAGTAAAGTAACAATTAAACAAAATGGTACTCATTAGGCCGAAAACCAATAAAATGTGAGCACCCCATTTTTACTAAAATATGCACAAGAAACGTGTCATTATTAAAAGAAATGGCGGCACTCGGTTTCCGGTTGCTCCAGCAAAAACATTGATAAAAGTAATCCTCGTTAACAAACATTGTGGTTCATTAAGCAATGTATTTAAAACTGACAAATTTTCAAGAATCGAAACTTGTCCCCCATCTCACCACTTTCTACTTGTACGACCTGCGGACTGAGTTAAATAAAACTATATAATTCATTTTATAAATATTAAAGGTGACTGCCAATTTATGCCTGGTTTAAAAAAAGTTAAATCGGACGCATCGGTAAGGAATTAACGTCCGTGTTAATGAAATAGAAACTTTCATTTTCTTTCTCCTGGATAGCAAGAGCGCTGGCTTTAACCAATCAGATTTTTTTCTTTGACTTTGACGTCAGCAGCAACGGCGTCAGAAGACCTGTTTTGTGTACCATGTGATGCGATCGAGCTACTCTCAATTTTTGTCCACCAACCTTATTCTTTCGGAACGTGAATGACCACTGTGCGCGAGCCCTTAGAGTCGGATATATTTACTTTGACCTCAGTTGTCAACGATTCGATTTTATCAATGAGTATCGACTGGTTTGGAACCCATTTATCATCTACATCTGGAATTATGAACTCTTTCGGTTTGGTCGCGGTCTCTCGACTGCTCTGGGGCCAACTGTCATCCACGGGAGGCAGAATGAACTGCTTCCGCAATATTTCTTCCTCGGACTCTTTGTTGAAACCGTCAAAGTGGAAACGGTTCCGCTTAGAAGGAGGCGGATCGTAGTCGTGGTCGACCAAAAAGTGTGGTGGACTGTCGTACCCGCTGGAAGTACTTCCTATGGACGACTTCCGAGACCGGTCAGACTTGACCGAAAAGGCGTTCTGACTGGACAAATCCATGTCCATGTAGGAATATGGGCTATTGAAAGATGCCGTTGGATGGTCGTATTGCATCTCGTGAACGTGCTTATTCTCTTCATCATTAACAGCGTCTTGAGGAGTTGCTTTCGACAGCAGGCTTCTTGTTCGTCCTGAAACGTGCAATGTAATCATTGTAAAACTGTTGGAATGGCGATGGTTGAAGAATTTGAATGTTGAGTGCAACCCACCTGCCACGGGCTGTACTGTGTTGTCTGACACTTCTTGATCCCCCATCTCATTCTCGTTATTCTGTGTTATTCTAAGGCTAGGAGCCATGATAAGGGCAACGGACAGCATGATGACCATCAGGCAGGTTGCCGGCTGAGCCGTTTTCGTCGTTGTTTTCGCCAGTGTTAATTGCAACTTTTTCAGTTGGGTCATCAGCGACTGATTTTGCGACTGAAGAATCTTTATTTTTTTCATTAGTGATAAATTCTCCTCCGTACACTGCTTAACCCTGGAACCGTACAAAACAACGTATCTGTCAGTGTATATGGCCCGTGAAACCTTGAGCCTCAATCTGATTTTTTTCTATTTCTTGTCATTGTCGTTTGCTTTATACAATTGATATGTAGGTGACAGTCGTTCGGTGCGCAAATAAACATCTATGACAGACAGGCTAAATGCAAACAATGTGATGCCTAATGGTCAGCCTAAAAATTCCACTACTCACTACCTTTGGCCTATTCCTAGGCCTGGTATTCCCTTACCTATCCTCCAACCCGTCCAGGTATTCTTTTTTGCGCTTCCTCGAATCCTGCGCCGATATTTTATTCCTAATTTTCCTCCGAATCCTCTTCAGTTCTCTCTCCTCGAATTTGGTCAACGGATAATGCGAAGGTAGTCTAACTCCTTCTTTCTGTATCAGTTTCTTTTCTTCGGGGGATAGAATCAACCTCGGGTACTGTGACTTCACTTTGTCGTCCTCCGAATCTGACAAAACCGTCACCTCCTCGTCATCATCAGTTTCTTCGGTCGTATATTTCACTTGTCTGCTTTTTAATTTCTTTGTTGCGTTTGAACTTTTTACATTCTTCAGTACCTAAAACAATTAATTCTTAATAGACTACAGAAAAACAACTTGCTAAAGCATCGGCTACTGTCAGAGTTTGTAAACTCACCAGTGGCACCCCGACGGGTCTAATGTTCTTTAGCACCATCGAGTTTCCATTACTCAGTGTCCCGATGGCTTTGAGGGTTTTGTGACCGTTGGAACTGTTTATGATTTTGTACGTTTTAATCCCGTTTCCGGTGTTGACGGGAAGAAGGATGGATCTAGGATTGGAACCAACGACCGCCGACAATTTGGACACCTGATGAACTTTTTTCTTTTCGACCTCGGCAGGTTGACTGCTTTGTTGGAGAATTTCTGCAACATTAAGTATAATTGTAATGAAAGAAGCATTAGGAACCACTTTCAGGAGGGTCAATCGAGGGTAGCTCCCGCAGTTAAAGGTTGTTGCCCAGAATCGAAGGTGGATGGTCAACCATAATGAGGCTACCGTGGTCTATTGTAACCGTTTCTTGTAGGATCAAATCTTTACAAAACGACAAATATTTATTTCTCTATTTATCCGTGAGGTATTATTTCAAAATTCACTGCAGGGCACTTAGACCCAATCACAAAATACAATTTCAAAAGGCGTACATTTCAACTGGAAAATTTACCTCAGACTGACCTCTGAAAAGATCATTAATGAAAAATGAGTCACCCTTGCGAATAAAATTTATTTTATTTTTTTCATTTTAGAATGCCCACCTGCAACGGCCATTTCGTCTTCCCAAATGCCCTGCATTGTGACATCCGGAGGCTCGACTTTGATGTCAATCGGCGAGATCAATGACGCTGATCCGTCACTTATGGTTGAAACAGCCGAAGATGTGTGACCGTCATCAATGTCATCATCCTCATCTAAATGACTTGGAGTGAAGTCATAGTCAATGGGTAATCCTGTTCCCGGGAATTTCTTTATGAGATAACTATTTCAGCTATAAATGTAGAACAAAACAGGAATGGATCTTACCAGGAGAAACCTGATCGCTAGATAGGCCACTATCTGAGTATGCGCTCGAAGAAGACCCCACAACAACTTCCTTAATTCCATACCCATCATTTGTAACTGGTTTCCAGTCTGAAATTCCAGTATCAAAGCACCCGATGGGAGGCTCTCCGTCGCCTCTGCCGAGCAAATTAAAGTGTTCATCGTTTAGAATGTCCTTTAGGAGGTCATCAGCATCTGTGACCCATGGTTCTAGCTATAAATGAAAAAAAAACAAATTATAGTGGAATACCAAGTCATTAGAGCCATTCAAATATTTAGGTCTGTTAATGATGTAAAACCATAAAAAGTAAAGTCATCAAATGAAAGATAATTAAATAAAATAAAAATAAAACTCAGTAGAAAACTGGTTGCACATGATCCTGATTGTATGAAATAGACAGAAAAGAAAGTTGCTTTCATTTTATTGTCAAAACAATAATAATGATAATAAAGTAGGCTGATTTGCAATGTTGGGGAGTGCTTGGGGAGTACACCACCAGTTCAAATCTGAGTGAATTGTTAATGAGAATTCAACTGAGATCACAGGGGTGACAATTGGAAGTATGAATACATTTATGTCAAAATCACAATGTTACACCAATTTAATTTATTAAAAACTACCTTTATTCTTTCTTTTTCATTAAAAGGATGTAACAAATTACATGAGGATAGAGAAGGGCACAGTTGATAAGAAATTATTAATTTTACAACTTCAAACGATTACACTCCTTGTAATATTTGTAATATTCATGATATTGTATGAACCTAGTGCACTATGTGCATACTTATTTACAGTGCATTACTTAAAAAATGTGGTTGATGATTTTGAAACTTCTTGAAATGTGCAACTGTTTGTACTCCCTACATTTTTTACTTTAATATGACCACTTATGTAAATTGTATTATGTCAAAATTGAATACCAATAGCTGGAATAATTGTACATATGTTACCACTCAAGCCACATGTGCCTTGCAATATATCATTGCTGTATACATTGCCATGTAAATTACAAGATGGCAACACCTAAATACCTGGACTTTGATGGTTTATATAATTTCATTATAATTACCCAAAAATGCAATAAAAGATTTATGGAGTATTTTAATTTTTCAAACTTCAAACTATAAATAAAAAATAAAGAAAGATTGATGACAGTTTAAATTGTCAAAAAGATATTAATTTTAAAAATAATGCCTCAAATAAATTAATTTCAAAAGATCAATTCTATAAATGTCATTTTAAAGGCAGAAAAGAGCCCAATTTCTCAATATTAAATTAGTCATAAGCCACAATGTGGTCCCTTAGGGTTATTGAGTTCAACTATCATGGTCATTAACAACACACACACACACACACAAACATACAACACATAAACTGGGTATTAATCAATGGAGAATTCATTAAAATATATTAATGTGGCATTATTTGGGGTTAGATATACACTTTGCGACGCCATCCACTTTTCCCCCCTAAGTGTGACCTGAAAAGGCTGTAATAGCAAAAGTAGGTTACGACGTTTACCTTCTCGTTCAGCAGATCCGTTTTCGTGTCGAGAACATCGAATTCCTGCTTGAATACGTCTTTATCCTCGGCAAATTTCAAAACAGGGTCATCCCTGTCGAAGAGAATGTCTATGAGGCTGATGTCAGTGGAGACTGACATGTTTGTGTGCAAAAACCCCTTAATCACGTTGATTCTGACGACTGCGAATCCGTGCAATATGGTTATCACGTGGTGACGACGACGACGATGACACCAGATATCATTATTCAAATTGTACGCATATCAGACCGATGCGGGACATCTACCAAGAGTGTCTGGAGATTCACCAGGTGAAAGAAGTCACCGTTACGCGACACATTTAAATCACAAAACAGGAGCCAGGAAAGGTGTCACACCCCATTCGTACGGATACGTCGGCTCGACGAGAAGTGGTTCTCGGGGACGGCAGAGCGTCTCGTCTAAGACGAAAGACACACTTACGACGGTCACGAATGGTCTTTAGACGCGGACAAGCCAAGCTTCCGAGACAATCTAAAAATTGTCAAGCCTAAGATATCGATTTATTTCCGTTTTCTTCTGTGTTTTTTAGTGTAATATCGCGGTTTCAACACATACACATATACAAATACACACGCACTCGTCGTCGCAGCGTAGCCTTCAACGTGGAAGTTTTGCTTGATTGGCCGGGTCGAACTGATAAAAAAGGCGATGCCGAACTTGGTCAAATCTATTCATTCATTGCCTTTCTACATTAAGACGCGAGAGTGACCCAAATGGTTGAAGCGGATTGGTCGGAGCAGACGACAGGAAAGGGAGCGCTCTGAATGCCGGCGCAAGAGGGCGCCCAGTTAAGGAAAGAACCATAGCGCTCCTCTAGCCGGCCAATGAGAGAAACTTTTTTTGTTTTCAAAGGAAAAACCGTCTACGTCAAAGGACTGCGGGTAAAATGGAATCAACCTATTTGTAAACACACAGGTTAGACTATAAAATAATATATAAAGATCGTTGGATTTGCGGCTAGTTTTAATTTTTTATTTTTGTAAAATAGATTTTGTCATTCGAAGGGGGTTGAGAGTGTAATGCGCGTTGGGAAACGTTCAGCCCGTACCCGAAGGTAAAATTAAGAAAAGGTTATGTTTTTTATTACGATAAAATAAAATGAAAAAGGAAGAGTCGAAAAATTTCTGCATGTTTTCCGGAGTTCAACATTTCGGAGTCGTTTCACCTTGAGAATTCTTAAGTCGTGGTTTGTTTTGTTTATGCGGCCAGAGCATGACGGTTTTCCCGGATTTTAAAATCCATCACCTGATTTTTTTCTTGCGCTTTCTTCGATCGGATAAGTAAACTCAGGCAACACTGGGAATTTCACAAAGAATTAATTTGACTTTTTCGTCTGACATTCAGTCGAGTTAGTTGTTAGTTCTTGCCGGGGTGGAGCTCATAATTTTCTGTTTCGGTGTCTTAATGTAAAAGAATTGAACTGACATGATAGTGCCTGTGACGTTAAGGTAAACGTTTGTCTTGATTTTTCGTCCCGCATTTCCATGTACGAAAGAAAGACGCTCTAACCTGCCTTTGTCGTCATTCCTCTTGTTTTTACCTTTTGCAGGGCAATTAACTCCCCCCTAGGGCACATCACTCAAGGGATGATTTGCCAAATATCTCGCATAAATAAACACCTGTCGTCCAAATTCGGTTTGTCTCGGACCGCGGATTTGATTTCGCGATCACCGACCTTGAAATGTACTTTAATTTGCATTTCCTGGTCGCAATCGTTTCAATATGGCATGAGATCTATTGTATAATATTTGACACCATCTGGGGGAAAGATATTACCTTACAGACTGGGTGCCTGCCAATGTTTAGTTCAGGCCAATGTGTTGGGTGATTAATTTGAAAATTATGTAACAGTAGTGTAGTAGTGTGTGTAAGTGTGTGGCTGTGCCTGTTTTTGGCAGCTCACCTGATTAGTGTTCTGTGAAGCTGTTCAAGTTTGAGTTTTACATATTTGTTAATAATTTTTTGTAAATAATACTTGTCATAAGTTTTGCATTGTGCTTTGTTTGTCAATATTTATTGGGACCTCTTCCAATTTTCAGCTTAGCAATTTTTATAGTGGGCTTTATAAGCAAAAGAAATAACATAAACAAAAATTTGAACTCTGAGACTTACAGAAAATGATTATATAAATGGAATATTTACAAATTGCTGATAACTGACAAGAAGTTTAAGGTAAATGCACTTTTAAGTTGTATTCATACACTCAAGTATTATTTTGGGTGGCAAAAATTAGCTTTGATTATCATCTGAGACCCACACTACCACATCCCAGAAATATTGTTTGGTTTTGTAGTTTTACTTTTTCCCAGTTCCTCTTTTCCTTTTCTCATGTAAAATGTCTTTCATACTTTCTGTTTAAGTTTTTGTCAATGACAAAATAGTAACACACTACATTTTGTTAAAATCAAAATTTTAAGTGTACTAAATATAACAAGCCATTGTGCCAATAGATTGGGTAAACTTTGAAGCGCATTGAAATTCATTATACTCAATAATTTTGAAACAATGAAATTTATAAAATATTAATGACTGTTGATCATAATATTTGATTTGCAACAATTTTGTGCATTATAAAGAAAACAAGAAATTGGTTGACTCAAATAAAATTAGATTAGGGCAATTTAAACATAAATAGATAACCAGAATTGTTTTTATATCAGTTGGATAGTATCTTATGAGTGTCATTGGCTTGCAATTTTATTGATATTTTCACTTAATCTCAGTTCAAAGTACAATTTGTTCATCTTAGAATATAAGCCATGTGTGTTTGAGTAACTGAAAAATTCTGTTTGTTAAAAGGAAAGTCATATGTTTGCTTAATTTAAATATGCATGTTCAAACAGTATGATTTCCATATGGAATTTTTTGCTAAAATATAATAGCATGTAAGATTGATGCAAAAGTATGTTATATGAGTGCCTGGTGAAGTGGAGCACATTCCAGGTTTAGTTGTTCTGATCTCTCTAATTTTATTTGTTTTCCTTTGCTTCAGATTTGGCTGTAATTGAAGCAAAATTTTCAGTAATGAGTTCAGTCCGATGTTGGGCAAATGCTGGGAGAAGACTTGGTCATAGCCCTCAGGCTTTGGTCTTCTGCTCACTGAGCCCTGTCTCAAGGTCTCTCCTGCTCAAGAGCTTCTCCACAAGTTTAGTATCTCTCAAGGATAATTCATCTAACTTTAGCAAGGATGGCTTTAAGAAATCGGCAGCTCCTCCACCCCCACCACCACCCATGTCCAGTGGTGGGAACAGGGGTCACAGGGATGGATTAAACTGTCCCAAGTGTGGAGATCCATGCACACATGTTGAAACTTTTGTTAGTGAGTAGACTTCTTGTGTGAATATTTCTTGTTTTCTTTATGGTTTTCTCTCAACTCAAACTCAATTTTTTTGTCACACAGCTTCTACTAGGTTTGTCAAATGTCAAAAGTGTCACCACTTTTTTGTTCTGTTGTCTGATGTTGATACAAAAAGAGGTCTGAAGGAAAATAAGGAAGATGTTAAAAATGGATTCTACAAGAAACCTCCACCACCTCCAAAAAAGGTAGCAAATGAAAATAAGGTGTTTGTGCAACAATACACTTGATGAAACAAAATTGGCACCTGATTGTTTTTGCAGATTTATGAATATTTAAACAAATATGTAGTTGGGCAAGAGCATGCCAAAAAAGTTTTGTCAGTGGCTGTCTACAATCACTACAAAAGAATTTACAACAATATTCCATTAAATGCTTCTTCTGATACTTCATCATCTCAGTCTTTCTCACAAAGAGGTAATAGTGATCAAAGTTTGATTTTTTGGTGAAAGGTCAATCTGGTGACCTTGCAATAACTCAGGCATTCCAAAGTTAGTCACTGTTTTTCACACTCCTCCAAGTGGGCTTTAAACAAAGGGTACAACTGACCTTGTGACTCTGTTTTCTTACCTTGGGATGTCTATTAATATTAGTTTAAGACTTATTTGTCTAATTGTTTTGTGTCATCACTTTCAGATGTCTTTCACCTAAATAATATGGGAAGTTTGTCTTCGATGGGAGTCGAATTTCAGCCCTCTCAGAATGAGCAGAGGAGGAATTCTGGAGGAAGTGAAATTTTGGATTCTTCCACTCATCAACTTCGTTTAGACAAAAGCAATATTTTAATGTTAGGACCAACTGGATCAGGTTTGCAATCTGCAAAATTTATTTAAAAACTAATTCCTTTAGGTTCTAAATAATAAATTTTTTGTTTTTTCCTGTACGGTTCGACTTTGCTACCCTTATTATAATTATTTACTTGTTAGTGTTCTTGTGATACTCATGCAGGAATGTTTCTGTAGGTCTGGAATTATTCTTTGTCGTCTTTGTCGAATTCGTATTTTACAATTATCAATATTAATTTCATATAATAATCCGAAGGATTGCTTACACAGTGTTAATACAGTTTTCTATTAATTCACAGGGAAAACATTGTTGGCGCAGACAATAGCTCAGTGTTTGGATGTTCCATTTGCCATTTGTGATTGTACAACGCTAACTCAGGCCGGCTACGTGGGCGAAGACATCGAATCCGTCATTGCAAAACTCTTACAGGACGCCAACTATTCAGTCGAAAGAGCCCAGACGGGAATTGTCTTTTTGGATGAAGTCGACAAAATAGGAGCCGTTCCTGGAATCCATCAGTTAAGAGATGTTGGAGGAGAAGGTGTTCAGCAGGGAATGTTAAAGGTGAGAAACCAGGGTCCCTACTGAATTAGACCTGACTTGCGAAGCGTTCAGTATGGTTGAATTTGACCTTTCTTTCGCAGATGCTTGAAGGAACTATAGTAAACGTGCCAGAGAAAAATTCGCCTAGGAAACTGAGAGGGGAAACCATACAGGTCGACACAACCAATATACTATTTGTAGCATCGGGAGCCTATAACGGATTAGATCATTTGATCAGCAGACGAAAAAACGAAAAGGTTGGTTGGCAGAGTTAGCAGAAGATGTCCTGCCCTCCAATTAAATAATAATTATTAAATTTATTTCTTTTCAGTATTTAGGCTTCGGGGTGCCAGCTACGGATTCTCCGGGGCGCCGAGTAGCTTCCTTAGCCGATCAGGCCAACTACAATTCAACGAATTCGGCGGAGCAGGACAACGCCGAGAAGGATGCTTATTTGCGACAGGTCGAGGCTAGGGATTTAATTGAATTTGGAATGATTCCTGTAAGTAAATTTCTGATACAAAAAAGGATGACTTGAACAAAAATGAATCTTATTGTGCATCGTACACGTTCAAGTTCAAGTTCAGTTTTTTTTATCACTGTGAGCAAACTGCCCCTCTTGAATTTGCCTTTTGATTTTAGGAATTTGTCGGAAGGTTTCCGGTCCTTGTGGCCTTCCATTCATTGAATGAAGACTTTTTAGTACGAATTTTAACGGAACCAAAAAACGCAATGGTCCCGCAATATCAAATGCTCTTTAGCATGGATAAGGTAAGTAGGTGAATGTTCAGAGGCAGATCTTGTGACAACAGGAAGGAGCTTTCAATATGAGAATTTTTTTTTAGGTGGACCTGACCTTCTCTCCGGAAGCTCTCAGGGGCATTGCTCGTCAGGCGATGGAACGAAAGACGGGGGCTCGTGGACTTCGGGCCATCATGGAGACTCTGCTGTTGGACTCCATGTTCGAGGTGCCCGGTAGCGATATACTGGCCGTCCATGTGAATGAAGAAACGGTGGCGGGAAGGTCTCCACCCGTGTACATCAGACGGGAGGAAGACGCAATAGAAGCTCGAGCGGAAGCCAAATAACAAACGGAGAAAAAATAAGTACGATAAATTATTTATAAATAATTAAATAAGTACGGTGTGAGCGAGCGAATGTGTTAAAAAAGGGAAAGAAGCGGACAAACAGAAAAACACAGGAAGATCTTTTCGAATAACCGTTTTTTATTATTCATATGATATAAAAATATAATATATATTATATTGTTTAAAATAATTTTTAATATTTCATTTACAGTTTTGGGAAATCTTTTAGTTTAATTAAAAGTTAGGTTTATTTTCTTGTCGTTTTCATTTTCCAATAAATTTAGATATTGATGTGAATATGTATGTATGGTACGATATAATATGTATATATTAACATACATACGTCTAATACGATATTATATTTCCGCGGTGTGATTATTTTTTAATTTTTAATTTTATAAAGTTAATTTTTATGTTTGATTTTTTGTTACGGCAATTGTTTTTGCCTCTCTTCCCCCATCTGCAAGTATGCCTTACTTTTTTTCATTTCCTTTGAGACACATTTCTTCTGTTTTGTGGGTTTGAGTTCTTCAGACATTCAACGTAATCTGACTTCGCTAATTGTCTTTATTTTCTTTCCTTTTGTATTGTCTTTTTGAACTGTGCAAACTTGTCCTGTTCCATCAACGAGTCTTACTTTCTATTTTTCTTCCGTCCAGCAGTCCAGAGACTTCATTTCTCACCTTTCTCCTTTTTTTATATTTTTCGCCTGTGAAAAACCAAAGACTTTAAGTAAAGGATTGATTGATCGATGAAGTGATTATTGATTAAAGAATAAAATGTGTTTTGCAAACTTATTATTTAATTGTCTTTTGAAGTTTTATTTGGTCTGGTTCACTGATTGTAACTTGATTAACAGACTTACTTGGAACTTGCTCCTCGGAGAAGAAGGAGAAAATTTAAATAATCACTGCAATATTAAGTTGGACCGAAAGAACAGTAGGATGTGAAGTGATGTGAAATGCGGTTGAAATAACGCAACACAGAAAACCAAATGTGAAATTGCAGAGAAAAGAAATTTCCCTGTTTTCCCCCCGTCGGCTTTGTTTCCTAGACGATAATCCAACCTCCCAACTCCTGTGCGCCCGCCATTTTGTTGTTTACCTCACTAAATCCCATCAAAACTTTTCGAACCGACAAACTCACGGAAAAAATAAATTAAGAAAAATCTAGTTAGGAAATAGAAATTCGTCGAGCCTAGAAATGGACGCGACTCGGTGCCTGGATGATTTCGATCCTGACTTCAAATATACAAATGCCAACGTTTCGCACTCATGGCTGATGAACTACCCAGACAGGTTGAAGCCCAGGCCAGAAACCCTGAAAATAAGCTCAAAGAATGAGACATATGCTGAACCTAAGCCTTACAGGCCGCCGAATAAGGGTAAAAGGAAGAAAATCATGGAGGCCTTTTTCAGACAGGTGAGAATACCTGAGGTACTTGTGGTCATTAAAGAATTGCACTTTTTTTTTAAGTCTTATGTTTTGCTTTTCTTTCAGGTTATGACAGAGGAAGTTCTTGCTCAGTTTGACGATGAGCAAATCTACGTCGAACCCTACAACACAGATTACTCGGCAAATTACAAAAATCCTGACGACATGGCTCTGCCCGGCGAGTGTCTGAGCAAAAATGAGAAATTCAAAATGCAGGACAAGGCTTGTCCCCACGAATTGTCGAAAGTAAAAAAACTCGAAGAGGTATGAACGTCAGCACTCGCATAAATACGAAGTTTGTCGGTTCTTTCAAGAGGAATGAATATGTTTTTCTTTTTCAGTTGAAGTCCAAATACCCATTGTACTTGTCTGCGCCACTAACTTTTTTCAGTCAAACGACCGGAAAGCAGAATTTCCGGAAGAACTCGACAATAACAAAACCACCGGATAGGAACTACGATAATATAGAGTATTGAGCGAAAACGTTTGGTAGGTTAGTGAAATCCACCGGAAAAATGTAATACTGTACCTACCTATGTATACTGGTACCGGGTACCTCCCAAGTACCTAGCGATGTAGGCATGTCATCATTTAACTCTAAACTCTGTGTAAATACATTTTACTTACACTGAGAACGTGTTGAAATGGTATGGTACGCCTGAGCCCACAGGAACAAAAAAAGGTTCGGTACGGTTTTAAATAGAACAAAACAATGTATTTTTTTATCTTTTTATTTCAAACTAAAACACGAGTTTCACTTTATACATTTTGTACTGTACAATCAATTAGGTGCGGGTAATTCCTCCCCGGTAACGTCATTCACAACTTTCTTTCCTCCCCCAACCCTCCCCCCCACTCCGACCACTACACGCCTTTAATTTGAGGTAGATAACTATTTTCTTTTCTGCTCAATTTCGTCTGTCATTTTCCCGTCTCAGAGACAGTATATCTTTTGGTGACTTCTAACCAACTTTTGGTCAGTCTTTACTCAATTTCCTTTCGACCTGTTTCCTGTCCAAATCGGAAGAAAAGCATCCTCACTTAATGAACGATACGTATTTCTTCTCCCCGCCCTTTTCCCCGTCTCCACCCGAATTTCTATGGTCTACATAGTAACGATTGAGTAATATATAACCTCCTATAAGTTTAATGCAAGTCACAATACAGACTTAGTTATTTATATCTATACAGAACTTATTCTAAGAATATAACATTTTTTTTATGTACATAAACAATACCAGATTTGAACGGCTGATTTTGTTTCATACCATTCGAAAAACGTTCAAGTCGTGTGGACTTGAAGTGGTGCCTGACTGGTACCACTAGTAACAAGTCAACCCGTCCAATCTTTCCCACATTTACCCTGCAGAAATTATTTTAGCTGCGGTGGAAGACAAAATATTCATTTTGTTAATTCAAATTTGTTTTTGGGGGCACTGGACGAAGTGGCCAGGTTGGATTCACCATTTCACTCATTTCATCTTACCTCGTTACCTCTTCGTCCGGACCCACTACCTCGAAAAAATTAAATAAAAATATATGAATTTGATTTTTCGTCGCTTACATGTCAACACAAGACTAGTCCATTAGCGGTAAAATAATATGGAGACACCGCACATGAGAGGTTACGCACAAAATGATTACAAACTTGTTTAATAAACACTACATAGTGTAAACTTATGTATATTGGGAATACAGTTAATTCTTGGTACCAGTCAAAAAAGATGCAAAAAACATGACGAACTCCTTTGACTGGATTATGCGAAACTGGGATATTTTTTCATTTAATGTCCTTCGCCCTGCAAGGAACTTACTTGAATGGAATGGAACCCATGGGGAATACGAGAGTTTTAGAAATAAAATTATGACTGTTTGTAATATTCACGCGCCTTTTTCCTCCTGTCCTCAAGCCTACGATGGCAATACATACTATGTCAAGCCCATTCAGGCTTCAAACAACCTTCCTTGTTGCCAATGTGCATCAGATTCAGGACAGCAGAGCAAATCCTACGGCGACATGTAATTTAAATTTACCCCCAATAAATTTTTTTAAAAATTTACGACAGCGGACCGAACGAACCCCTTGCTAAACGTCAGAATTTTTAATCAAATTTGGTAAACTGGACCGATACCCCAAAGATTATTCCTTTTACGGTAAAGGCCTAGCCACCCACCGTGTATAGAGTCGACCAAACATTTCAAAATAGAGGTAAACATAAAACTTCGTGTTGCCTGGCTACTCTGGAAATTGAAGAATATCAAACAATAATTCGAAGGATACCAAGAAGCCCAACACTGAACCTGGAAGTTCCATCCCATTGTTAAAGATTCAAAAAATATGGAAGTTCATAATCCATTGAAATTTACTCAATCATTCCCAAATCATGGATATTAATCACATGCTATAAAGTGGCAAATTGATCTTCTGATCTGATGATCAACAAAAGACTCGGAATTATTTTGAGGAATCATGCCAGCAACATTCCTCTCCTGGAAAAGGACAGAACGTTTCCTCAGTAATGCAACTCATTTCAAATGACAATAGAAATTCAAAATTGGACAATCGAATATTGATCCGTCAAACCGGAAACGGAAATTGAACGCTCCCAAAGGTCACCGACATTTTACGGATTAGCTAAAAAGCTTTTACCCTTTCCTCGAAAATCGCAATTCAGGACATTAACAAATTCATCAGGACGACTGACTGAGCGAATGATTGACTGACAAGCCTCACCGGATTGTCATCCCACTGGCAACCACCGGAAACAAACTAGAGGACTCGGTGGTTTTCCGCTACAAAAAATAGACGGGAGAGAAGAAACGAATTCATGAACCGTCTGAAAGCCAAGTTAAGGAAAATGAGAGCCAAAAAAACTTTCAGTACCCCCGATCCCAACATTAATAAAACAAAACATTAGGAGAAAAATTTATCCCAAAAATTCTACGCAATTAATAAACCCTTAAAAACTTTCTAAAACACTCAACCACACTCAAAATAATTCAAATTTCTGTACTTCTGCGACGAAGGAGGTTCAAGTGTAGGAAAAAAGTAACAATGTACTCTCTAAGAAGGATAGCATACGTACCGAAGAGAGCGAGTACTGAATCTTGAGGCAACCTCTCAAGCGGCCTACCATAACTGGTGTTTGTCGTTACGAAGTTAAAAATTAATATGAAATGAGTACGTCATTAGGCTGTCCGATTCCCATCAGACTCACCTCGTCAAAATCAGTAAAAACAAAATTAAAGAAAGTAAGAATGAAATCAAAGCGGAGCCTGAGGTACGTAAGAAACCATGACAAGTCCTGTCCTATTGGACTACGGCGATGGCACGGAATCAGAAAGTACGTCGGACGGCGTTCCATCGCTCGAGTTGACAGAGAAAGCCTTCGCAGGGTTGCGACGCTGCCGCAGAACGGAAGGATCGAAATTAGGATGTCGCCTTGCGTGTTTGCTGAAAAAATAGAAAGTGTCAAACAAAAAAAGAGGTTATACCAATCAGTCAGCAATAAAGCAAGTCACCACTGACCAAGGGGAATTTTATTGTCATTCGGTTAGAATCGTTGCATTACGCAGAAGTATTCGATAATACAAGTCAAAGGCTTGAAACCTTTAATAATAAGGTGTAATTTACGGATCACACAAAACTTTGCTCCTTAGAGAGCAAAGTAAAAAATGATGAAGTAAACAAAAGAAAATTTTAAGACCAGAGAGAAAGAGCGACAGAAAGAGAAAGGGTCGGTGAGGAAACGAAGTTGAGACTTGAGTTATGTTAATTCCTGCAACTACTCCTGTACCTGGCTACACCTGACGTACAGCCGTCAGCAGCTCGTACGACAGAAAATTCCCTTTCTTCTTGTAATCCGACGCCTACCAACTACCAACTGTTTTTAACGTGCCAGTTGGTCTTTTTCTGCATGAATTTTTTAACAAATTGTGTCAAATTATTGTCGCCCCAATGCCTACTTTCACCTTTTATTCATCAGATTAGGGTACATTTGGTAGCGCGAGTGTAGAGTACTTACCTGAGGTGATCGCTCCTCATGAATCTTTTCTCACAAACCGGACATGAGAAATTCTTTTCTCCCGTGTGCGTCCTAAGGTGCCTGGCCAATTCATCCGACCTTGCAAAGCGTTTTCCACATCCAGTCCAACTGCACGGAAAGGGTCGTTCACCTGTAAGAAACCAAATCGGACGCCATCAGATGCGAATACTTCAAGCCCGAAGGCGCGTTCAACGCTTCTTGGAGGACCGATAGGTGTTCGACAACTGAACTTTATTCTTCAGGAAAGGGTTTTTAACGAGACCACTCCTAATCGGATTGCATTCTACTTGAAACTGGATCCAATTTTAACGGGACATTGCAGCCTTGCCTGGACATTGTACGTGTGGGACGGCGAAGGGCTCGGTTGCAGATCAGTCTAACGCAGAATCAAACATGTATGACATTATGGAAGGCTCCAGGGGGAGGTGTGGACCCGAAAGGTAATTAACATCCTGAAAACACTACATCAAAGCGCAGTACACCCATTTTTAAGATGGAAGCGAAAAAAGTACAAGAAACAATATAAGTACTCGGACAAAATGTCTGACAAAACAAAATACTGATACAGAATTTAATATTTCGTAATTTGAAGGGCCCTCTTTTGGACCAGCTGCTCTGGATATTTCTGCAAGAGCGATCAGTGTCTTGTTGTAATTTCAGAAACAAAAAGGTTTGGAAGGATCTTCTGTATCCGGGCATAAAGTTTTGTACTTTACAATGCCGTACCTCATCCAATTGTACTTAAAACTTTTGCAACAAACATTTCTGTGCAGTATTAAGTCTCTGCATTTTCTATTCATTGCCCAGTAACTTCACCGGTTTCACTACGAATGCTTCCCTATTTGGATAATAATTACCTTGCTTAACAGTTATAATTACGAATGTGATGGGTAACTAAACTGAGCCACACCCAAAAGACCATTATCACCTATTCATAAAAGTCATTTTTCTACTGCTATAGGCTTTGACAGTGCAGCTTGAAATACCTTTAAACGGTCTACGATCTCTCACGATCTAATCCAGGCAGATGTTGATCACGGATTCGATCACTCATCTTACAATTAGATATCTCAGAGGAGTTACTTGGTTCTTGAAATTTTAGAGTTCACGCCCTATTTATCATTGTCAATCCTTTTAAGGCTCCTGTCATGTCTCCTCCTTTACTGCTTCGTCGAAACGGCTATAATTTCGGGGTTCGTTTACAATAAAGTATTTACTGAAACCACCCAGGATCACGTGTCGCACGTGCCTTGACTTTGGAGTCTACAAATGGCACTTGATTTATTCGTAATGAGACAGTCAAGTCATTTGGACAGACCCATTCGGCAAAACTTTCGATGACACAATGAGAACAACGTGTAGTTTTTGAAAATTTTTTACTGAAACTCGAATGTCTCGGACAAAAACAATGTAATGACAACGGATTAAAGCGGTAAAAGCGGCATAAGAGAGAACATTATTTCTGTCTGATTTTTCAATTATCGGGCCGGTTGTCCTCCAAGTCGGTTCGACTCCAGTCCATGGCTCTCCTGGAGGTGACCCTGTGCTTTGGCTCTCTAACTTTCCATCGAAAGTTTCAACCGCAAGAGAAGGTCTCGCGGTGTAACGTAAATGGACCTGAAACCCCAAAGCACCGTATCAATTGGGAGAGACATCCGGTCGGTGTCACACTGCCCTGAGAGATTTTCACATAGCCGACTAATAAACAGGTACCCAATAGAAGGACAACTGCTGACAATTACAGCAAAGTGTACTATCTTTTCTTGTATCCAAAATTACAAAAAAGTTGTTCTAAACAACTTGCTTTGAATGCAGGGGGAGGATGTGTCATCCTTATATGTTAAAAGGGAAGTTAACTTAGGAAACAAGAGCTCAACTACGATAGTTGTATTAAAATGGGACTATAAATTAAAGTAACTTGCTCTTCAGTAGCTTTGGGACCTCCAACAATGAGACAATAACTGCAAAAGGCATTACAACTCATTTTCCATCAGTGCTCGTCGCCCTTAAACACAAAATATTTGATGAGAGCACTTAACCTCACAAAAACTTTCACAAAACGGCCAGCAGACTTTCACTGACAAATGACTGTAGGACTGGAAAGCGCAGGACAGAAAACGACTGACAATTACGGATATTATGCCATGGTTGCTTACGTAACCTAAAGAGAAAGAAACAAGTGAAACTCGTGGCAGAGACATTTTCCCGTTTAATTGCCCGAACTCGAAAGGAACCACAGCGTACAAGGGGCGGTCAGTCTTTTTCTGTAAGAAAATGGTAAGCAGTAGAAAAGAGGACAACAATGCAGCATTGAGTTTTGTCTCTGTCACCTTAGCTAGTTGTTTTTGTTTGACGGATGTGTTGCTCGATTGACCAATCCTCATCCAAACGAATGGGACATCACCTCCACCGCGACCCAAGCAATAATCATTCCATCTCACTTATGGCTGTGTTATTAATTCACGTCATCAGGTGTACTAAAACAAAGCAGAAAGTGCCCATTGTCGTACTCCTCATATATGTCTTATACCACGTCTAATGTAGTGTCCTACATTGTGATGTCCACCCCTCATCAAACAACTAAACGCAGTGCGACTTATGCAGACCAAGTTGTCCAACTCTGACATGACCATTGGTTTCTGATGGTGAGGACAAAACCGGATATCCCACTTATCGAACGAGGTCTTAGAAAAAGCCGCCGGGCCCAAGGGCTTTCCTTTCGTCTCTGCGGTTTCCATTTGGGTCAACCGCCGTTCCAATTTTACTGAAACCGACTGTTTGAATATTTAAATAATCGATTTGACCCAATTGGTAATCGAACATCATTTCCAAATTGGGAAGCGGCGACTCTTGGGGTAGTGGAAAATCTGGAAAATCTGACCAAACACCCACTGCCACTGTGATATTTTTCAAATTTTATTTTTACTTCTTTGTCTCTTCTTTTGTGTGAGTTGTCTGATCTTTTTTAATCCACCTTCAGTGCACTGTACTCCCCCGTTTCTCATCCTTTCATCCGTCTGTTTTCTTTCTCACTTACTTATCTGCGCTCTGCAACCTCCTTCAATTTTCATCTCATTCCTTTTGTACGTGAAGTACCTGACAATTAAGGTAGGAACCCAATCAGGTTTTAAGGTATGAATTAGCAATTACAAAATGGAACAGAAGCGGCACTTCCGAGTCACAGCACACCGTCTCTTCCGGAGCACAAATTAAAATTTTCAAGACAACTGTGAGTACCACTTGAGAACTGGCATTTGACCCATTTCTCTTAATGAGTACATCCAAATTATATCTTTTACGGTAGTGTTAATGTAACTACCGTAATTATGAAACAGAAAATCAGAGAAAAGTCATCAGTGCAACCGGATATTCTTGTATGTGTTCTCACACTTCTCACGAGATATCTTGTAAATTTAAGAATCTCTTGCCTAATGAAAGTAACTTCATTTTACTGCAGAAGCATTAGTAGCAATTGTATATGATCAAGTATTAAATATTACCATACCAAACATCCCAAAGTACCGTAACGTAACACAAATAAGTAACGTCGAATTAGACATTGAAATTTAACAGAAACTACGTACTTAAGTCGTAGATTAGCATAAACAAAGTTATGACTTATTAATTATATATCTCATGAATCTAACACTCTCGTTTCAGGTTCTGGTGACATTAACATAAATCGACTGATCCCTCATTGATTAGGTCAGATACCCGGTTTTAAACAACCAGGTGAGGTATAGGGAGGAGTACCACTTGACATGGTAAATGCGTTCTTGGAAATCATTTTCAGGTTTCAAAGTTCGCGATGACAAACGAACTCAAGTGTGTTTACCTCTATCTGTCCTTCTCTATTTATTTTTACATCCCGTCACCATACACAGCCATCTGTATTTACACAACCTACTGGGGGCAAGACCTGAATCACGAACCTGAGAAAAGTGGCAGTCCATCCGTATGAAAACTCTTCTAATCCCGAAGACTCCTGCAGGACCAAAAATATTAAAAAAAAAAACGTGTCCCACCTACGACGAACGACAGAGAAAATGCGTCACTCACGTGCAAGTGCCAAAACCAACCAAATGGATAATATTGACTGATTTGAGTCAGAAATAGAACCAAAACACGTTCCCTTCTTTCGAGGTACTTCGAAATGAACCAAACGACCCCATCGAGCACGAAAACAAAGGACATTGCCTCGTGCCAAGAATAATTACAGACTGACGAACGACAGGAGTTATTTCTGTCGGTTAATTCCGAAGAGGCAGGTCGACTCACACTCAAAGAAGAAAGACCCGAAGAGGAACAACTACAACAGGTTGAACTGAATCATTTCTCCGTTAGGAACAGATATCTGGGTAGAAATACAAAGAGAAGGTCTTAAGTGGTAGAACCCAACGGAAATAAAAAAGTCGAAGAAACGAGCCAAGTATAGTTTTGTTGCACTTACGATCTTGAACTTGAATGGAAATGTTGAACACCTTATTGACGACGTCATAGATATTTGTAGACAAAGAACACTTAAATGTATATTCGTGAAAAAATGAAAGAGCTACGATCAGAGTCCCGAAGGGAAGGAACAACAGCAACAACAACTAAATTGGACCCGTTAAGAGCGGGCAAAAAAAGGTAGACAACTGGTTACCTTCACCCCTGCATGCAGACAAAAGTAACGCCATGAAAATTAGTCAACCAACACAATTATTTAGTACCAAAATAACAAAAATGCTTCGGAGGGAAACTTGAAGCACTTGGCACTAGGCTACTTATTACCTGGCTAGTTAATGGGCATCAAACAAATAAGGAAGTGAGTACTGAAAATAAGCGAGTACAACATGACGGTCAAAATAAACAATAGCAATAAGTATATATATATTATATATATTGTATATGTAATATATATAATATAGTAATATACAGAGTCATAACAGTAAATATCAAACAGGCACAGGAATGAACGAATGAAAGGTGAGGTGGGTCATGTGGGAACCACTAGGACTAGGACTACTACTTGACCATATTGGGTCCTCAGCAATTTATCAATTCGGTGTTTGAATGTTTGTTTTTGTTTTCTTCAAATTGTTTGATTTGTTTTTAATCAACTGACGAATCCATGGAAATTCAATTTCAAAATATAAAAAGTAAAAAAAAACAAATCGTACAAAAATTTAAATTTTAAATATTTTTTCTTTTGCGAATGGACTCTTAGGAAAATTCGACTGGAAAATTTAGTTTTTCCACTAGTCTGAATTTCCTCAAAAGAAATGGTTACCCTTGGATCCTAGAAAAAACTTTCTATTTCGATGCGATCGATGCGCTAAAGTGCGCCAGCGTGTGGTACAGGTGTAAAATTTTTCAAGAATTTTGCGCACCTTCTTCCCGGCAAAAAACCCGGTATTTTCAGTTCGTTTCCTCGTCAACTATTTCGAAACTATTCGCTAGAAAACCTTCGCAGATAAAAGGGTCACTCATCTTGATGATGACGATGATGATGACCTGGCATTGGATTGTCAATTCTTCTGATTCGATTTAAACGTTCTCCTACGACGCAGTCAGACGACACTGACTGAGGTCGTTTGCCTATTTCAATTTCCCCACTGACTTCCTGTTTTTTCTTTGTTTGTTTGCCTGTCTGTTTGTTTTCCGTTCCATCCGCTCGAAAAGAAAGCAAAAACTTTTGGGAAAAGTCCAAAATTTTTTGTTTCTCAACCCCCTCATGTTCTACGCATTTAGTCTTTGACTCTTGGCCCTTTTGTCTTTTTGCCCCTTTGTCCTCTTGTCCTTTCTTTCCCCACTTTCTCTCTTCCTATTTCCATCCACCTCTTCTGTCTCAACGGCCATTCTGCCGCCTAATTTTCCACCGACGTCCTCATTGTCTGTCCTCACTCTCACTACGGTCTCTTCATATCTTTCTATCGCTTTTGTTCCTATAAATTATCGTGCCCGCCACATCTTCTGTGTTCTCCTCACTACCAGTCTCACTCTACATTCTTCATTTTGTCTTTACATTTTGCTTCGTGTTGTGCGATAGAGAGAACCACCGATGACCAAGCTTTCTGCTTGACGTAAATCCAAGCCGGTGATATAACAAAACGGCAGCCCAAAAATTGTCATTTCTTCCCCACCTTTGCAAATGGCACACGCACGAGAAAGGTCCCGGACGGCAACAAGTTCATCATAAACGTTTTGTTTGAAGTGTTTCCCTGGTTTTGGACTTTCGCCAAGCAACGGACACGTCCTTGACATTGACAGCAAAGTATTTGGGCCACACCCACCCAACATAACCCCAAAGGCCCTCTTCGCTAACTACCCGCACCGTTTGACGCCATTCGGTCTCCCAGTAGACGTTGGCCTTCTAGTTGAGCAAAGGCGTAACTCTCTACTGTACTGCCCAACTACCCCACCTCCCTAAACTTACTGACCAATTTCATTACACCACGGGTTCTTTCACAACCTCCAACTTCCGTTTCGACAGGATTCGATTAAAATTACGGTCATTAAGTGCGAGTCAAACGCCTGTGGTTTTTTGGGTTGTGTGCTTGACTATAACATCGTTACAACCGAATTTCACAACTTTTACGCCCGATTGACTTTTTCTTTTAATTCGTTCGGTCTGGCAATTTTGACTGCGGTTCAATGAGTGCCCGAAACCTTGGTCTAAATTGCTACCTCGGTACATAAAAAAAAGTGAAACTAACTTTTCGTAGGTCTGACAGGATTACCACAAAGTGGTTGGACTTCCTTGCCCCATTGCCATCGCAATCTGCCCGGGTACCACTTTTTGTTCTCATAATTTAGCACTGTTTAATTTTAATTATCCCTGTGTCAGTTTGGGGAAGCTTTAACTTTGACCCACTCAAGAATCATAGCTGGAGCATTTATATACTTGAAAATTCAAATTCAAAGTTTGCTGAAACCAACATTATTAATGTCCCTACAGCAATCATCCACGCAAACCTCCATAAAAATAGCGTCGTCATTAAATCGTTTCTCATTTTTTTGTCCGTTATTAAATGCCAAGACTTTTCTGTTTTCCATACTATTGGTACACTTTTGGTAGAACAAATTAAGGTCATACAAGGATTGAGAGATGACCTGAAAATAATTCAATCATTTCCAAATTGAAATTCCTTTATGAACGACGTTGTGTCTCCATTTAGAATAAACGATGTTTCCGTGAACTATAAGATTTATTCTTTGGAGAGGGCAGCATGATATTCACAAACACAGTACTCTCAAACTACATTCTCGAACAGTTGACCCAATGAAGGTCAGCAAAACAAAATTCGAATTTCAGAAAATCAACAGAAAATTTATGTTAATATATTCGTTTCCTCTGGCACGTCCAAAAAAGCTCGATCGGTCCCCTGCTGCGAAAAAACCTTCAGCCCTTTTATTTGCTTCCGCCCACCCCCAAAATGACACAATTCCGCAGTAGATGTCGCCATTTTGTTTGGGGAAAATAAAGGGGACAAAAAAGTGGAATATTAGCAAGGCTTTGACCAATATCAGGTACTTCAGGAGCTGTACTGGTACCTGTTTTTAATCTTCACAAGCCACTTGGTCTCCTTTCCCTAAACTTATTTTTTTGGCAAAAATGTGAAGGAGTTTTGATAGTTGAAACTGGTCATTTTGCCCTTCCAAATGTCTTTTACATTTAAAATCATTCGATTTTCTCACTTCCTGTTGTTGGCTTAAAATAAAAACGGAAGTGACCTTAATGTAGTGGTTTATCTAAAGTTCCACACACAGAATTAGTATTCCGTCCCTGTAGTTTCAGTTACCTTTTTGCCTCTTCTTACAATATTACTTTTTCCTTCCTACAACTATAATTCTTATACTGTTCAAATAACATCTCCTAATAAAAATCTTCCTAATTTACGACAATCAGGCTGCCTGTGAAGCAAAACCGGAAGTACATACAGTTACTACTTACAGTCTACAACTTTCACTTTCCTTGTCACCATGTGCTTTCTCATACCTCCGTCAGACGTCCTCGGTCAACAGAAAGTAACTTCCCTGAAAATTTCTGTTTTCCCGTCACTTTGTTTTCGCATTGTTTAACGTAGTACTGATCGATTGATCAGCTTCACTGACTTTGTGATTGATTTGCAATTTTCTTCTTATTTCCTGCAGTCCTTTTGTCCCCAAGGCCCTATCCTGCTGCCGAACTCATTCAACCACCTTATCCTGCTGCTTAATCTACCTTTTTTGTTTCATTTCAACCCTCAGAGACAAATACAACCTTCTGTTCTAGATGTTGAATCTGTTTTTTGTCTTCTACAAATCGATCCGTTCAGGATTCTGTATCCTAACAATTTACACTTCACATGTTCCTACCACCATTTACTTCCACCTCATTTCTTGCTTAGTGAGCTATTTACGAGATCAAATTACAACTCCTGGTTTTACCTCGTTTCTCTAACGTGACACGAACTTTTTTACTTTTAGTTGCACAAGAAAACTCTTTTTATGATGAGGAGGGGATCAGATGTTTAGAAAACGTCTGGACGTAGTAATAGAATTACTTTCATGGCTACTGCAAAGGACAAATTGGAGGCTTGTTGCGACGTAATTTACAAAATGTTAAACATCCAAGCAAAATGGACAATTTATAGCTCTTCGTTGACTTAACTTAATTAATTTTTGTACTGACCGATATGCGTTGCCACAAAAATAATGTGAAAACAAAAATTATTCATAGACAGATTTGAACAAAGAGCGTACTTAACATACTTAATATGTATACTAAAACCGTGTAATTTTAATATAGTTGCCCTAAAATGTGAGAAAACAATTTTAAACACTCCGCACCCTGGTGAAAGCTACTGTTATTAAACATACAAGTTTAACTTTTCATGACCTACAGTCCTTCCCCAACAATTCTTAGCACTAGTTGCACAAATAAATGGTTACAAAGTCTGTAAAAATGAAATTTTAATACTTCAGCCGTTTTAAAAATAATATAGGACGAGGTCAATTCAGGCAATCCGACAACCGGAAGATGAAATTTGGTCCTGCTTTATCGATTTCTACAAATTGCGGAACAAATCTGATCGAATCAAAAGAAACGATCGTCACCAAACGCTACCTGGATCAATCAATCAAATTACCCTTAAGGGAAATCGGAATACGTTTATAGTATCCTCCGAGGCGAGCGTATTGGTTGGGAATTTGTTGGGTAACGGTTTTCCTACATGCTAAATACAACAGCGGTAATTTTCCCTTGGCTTGATGTGTAAGTGTTAAAAAAGATAGCTCTGTCACGGTGCTAAGTCTACTTGATCTTAACTTACCTTTCTTCGCGAATCATTAAGAGCTATGGGAGAACCTTTGTACGAGGTTGTGGTCTTGTGGTCTCGATAGCAATAGGGAAGCAAGGGCACGACGGCTGGAACGCCAATTTACAACCTTATGTTTACTTCGGGACGACATGTATTGCGAGATACATTCCAGTTAATGTGCTGATGGGATACTAGTCAAACAATTCAGCTGTAACCCAGTCATTAGGTGTTTTACGTCACCAAAACCACCTTACTCAACTGTATGGATCTGTCAAAATCTTGACAGGAGGAACGTCACACCAACCTCGACGAATAAACCCAAAATGACGTATTCAATTTTTTAAAAATTAGGACTCAATGACGAAGAAAACCGGATGACGCAACCAAGTTATACAAAAACAAGCAAGTTAATAAATAAATAAATAAACTTGGAACAACCTTGAATGAGGCCGAGAGAAGATGAAAATGGGCGAAAAACAACTGAACGGAAGATTCGCATTGCAAAAACGAAATTCGCAAAACCTGGGCCGAATGTCCTGGGCGCCTTCCTCGGCCTTTCCGGTGGGACGACCGAGGTCATTAATCATCTTGACAATTACCAAAGAGATCTGTGGCCATGGCGAACACCAAAAACGATGATTACTAGTGCCTTAGGCAAGAACCTTGGTCATTGGAAAACTAGTTCTCGATGATGAGGAAATCGGTTTCTCACTCTTATACGCGTGTAAGAAAAAAATGAAAATAAAACAGCTGATAACCCACAACACCTCGTGCGTATGCACATTCAGGCCACCACGAATTGTAGCGTTTGATAGAATGCTTTCTGGGACGGGTTTCCGTCGTGGGGGCGATGATACAGATTGATAGCAGAAATTGCAGAAAACTTCTTTCACGAATTGGCCCAATGGATGAAACACAATCTTTCCTCCTTGGGTTTTGTTCTTTCGGAGGTACCCCCAAAATTCCTATTGACATTTTGTATAAATAGCTCCCAATTTTGACTAATGTATACTTTTCTTTGTAGTTGTACCTCCCCCTTGAGGACACCCACTACACTGACAAAAGAGACCAAAAAGTTTTATACCCTTGGTGTGTTGCAACTAATACGCAGTCTAAGTATACAACCAATTTTTGCTTACTTCTTGCTGTAAATATAAACTGTTTCTATACGTCACAATCACAATATTTCGCTTCAGCAGTCTACTATTATTCCTTCCAAATTTCTTCTGACGATTAAATTGGCATAAACCATGTTAACCGTCAACTCGTCCAACAATTCCACCGAAGCACTCCCAGAGGTGACATTAAGTCTTCTCTAATCCTGGTACTTTTTGATGCGTAGGCTGCGCCTACCACTGTCTTGTCAACCATCGCTAGACCAAAGCACACTTCGCTGGAGATAAAATAGAAAGAAAGAGTGGCAAAAGGAAACTAATGGACTGAATTAGACAAAAAAGTGAAAGTACTCGTTTTACACCTCATTAAAGTGTAATTAACCTTATTCAATGGTGTGTACGCGTAATAGAAACTTCCAATTGCCCTATCTGGCCACTCTCAGTTATCGCAGATGACGATAAATAAATAAGCGGGCAGAAATTGAAACTCAACTACGTCCGATTGAGACCGTTAATTAAGACAATCAATTCGTAACAAATCCAAACCAATAAAAGATTTCTGCTTGCGGAGATTAAAGATCAACTGATGGTAATCGCAATAAAAATGTTTTTTTCTGCTTATTCTTCTTCTCCATTCTCATTGACTTCGTCGCTTCCATATCCTACCCTGTTCTACCTACCATGACTTCTTAGATGAGAAGAGACACAAATGTTTGACATCAATTTTTCAATTTTTAATCTTCAATGACAAATGTGGTTCACAGAGAGAGAGAGAGTGATGAACAGGAGCCATGTCATCCGTTTTACTAACCACATAGCATGCTAGGGAAATTTAGTGAAAAAAAATATGGATTATAGAGAAAGTAGTTGAATGTAATGATAGCTCTTAAAAGTAACTGTTGCCTCCTGCAATGAACATTGTCAGCATCCCTTTCAGTCAAAACATCAGTTTTAGAACATCAACATGTGCGTCAACATCAGCAAACAGTACATAAGCAACAAATTGGATAAACCGATCCAGAATCTTCCTAAGTTCCCTAATCCTAAATAATTACTGGAAGTCACGAATGAGATGGACGGTTAAAAAAGAAAAATACCAATCACCTGCAATACTTTAACCACTTACTACCACTCCTCATCTGCAACTCGTTGGAATTCTCGCTGCTCTGAGAAAAAGAACAGTGGTAGCAATGACAGGACTTGTGGAAGTGAATACTAGGCAATTTGCTTGGCTACAATAAATTACACTCTCTCCTGGGTCTTTTACTGCAGAGGTCCATCGCCCAATTGGGTTCCTCCTTGGATGTTTGCCAAAGACCTTATAACCTGTTTTCCCAAGAAAACGTTGCGTCACGTGAGTTATGGCTGTTTCGCGCCTACGTGACAATAAAATTTTAAATGAAAATCCGATGGGATCTCTTGTATTCTATTGCCGATCAGCTGTTTCAACTGTCAGGTCGTAAACAAACAGTTCTGTGTTATTGGATAACCGACAAATTTTTCACGGTCCTCGCTCAAAGAAATTAGTGGTGTCAATTGATAATTTCTGATGACTCGCTCCAGGTGCAGTGTGTGGCCTACGCTTGTTTTATGAGTAAAACTTCGTCCGTGTTTGTACTTCATCTTTATTCCTCTTTCTCCTTTCACTCTTCACGTGACAGTTTCAAATACCACCAGCAAAAATGAGCATGAAATTAGAGCGACAAAAGAAATTAATTTTTGTTACAAAGGCGTTATTAAGAATGAACAACAATACGCAGACTAATGGAAATAGAAAATGAAGAAAAATTTCTCGAGTGCCAAAGAAATAAATTTTGCCTACCTAGGCATGCTGTAATTGCTGTACCATCCTAAAAAGTTCTGATTCACTCTCGGCACTTTAGAAAAATAATTACTACTGCTAACTATGCCATAGTCACATAAAAAATTCTCTCAAATGAATACGCAAACATCAAGAAAACGAAAGTTAGAGATTCGTCTTTGTCAGGCACACGCAAGAATCGGAAGTGTAACTCCATGCTGAGAACAACTGAACTATGTGGCAAATAAGAAAACCATTTCTGGGTAGCCCGGGCACCCAGGTACCCATACCCAATGGTCTGCCGCAAACAGTCCCGCCTGTTCTTCCAAGAATCAGTACCCGCGGTGAGCACCCGAGTACCAATGTCCTTCAACGTCGAAAAAATGGGACTTGTAATTTTTTATAAAATTACATAATAGCGAAACGTGTCAAGATGGCACTGAAATTACGGCCCAAGCAAAAAAGTTGGAACTAAAGCACTTAGGACGCATTAAATATTCATTAATACAGTTAATGCTTTTAATAGTTACCTGTTATCTGAAGGGAGGAAACGGTTTTCACGTTTATGACACACATCTACCTACTGCGTACGTCTCACTTTGGGTGTCATGGAACTTCAAGTACCCTTTGCTAGGTCGGTACCCGTAACACGTTAATTAAAACATTCTTCACTTAAAAACCAAATATTTCATTATTATCTTCCGATAATTCATTTTTTATATGAAATAAAACTTGTATTGCTCGTCTAGCATCATCGAATGTTGGTCAGTCTAAAATGGAATTTATAGAGCTTTGAACAGTCCAGAACTCAATAAATCATTCAATTTTAGATCTTTTAGAACGACATTGTTCCTTGCACAGATTTGATATTTAAATCTAAACATTAGTGACCTTTTAAGTGCCAAAGTTGAAAACCACAACCTTTTGTAGAAGTACATTTAAAATTCTTTGTACCGCAATGCAGGAAAACTAGGCACATGACGATAACTTTCATCCCCCAATACCACAAACCTATCAGTAAACTAATTGACATTTATACTTATCATTATTTTGTTTCGAAAGACACCGTGTCCTGTTTTGGTGACGGGGGTTACCCCCCTTCCCAAACGTTTCCCAGCTGCTGGCATCATCAGTGGCAAGAGTTTGCACCACACTTTTGAATATATTATCCTTTCAATTTTTAATTTCCCTTTTTTATGGTCTCAGCTGAAGTCCTATTTTCAATTAAAATATACACAGATAAAGGTCCAATATTAATCATCTTGTACCAAATTTTGCAAAGTGTCAAATATTCAGGAGTGGGAAACTGCAGTGAATACGTTATATTATGACATTTTAACGCATTGTTGAGTTGGAACGGTTGTTGTAGTGTGAGGTAGAATACTTACTCATTCTTTTGTGGTGCAATAAATGCAATAAAAAATTTACAACTGTTCTAATATTACAATAGTCAATATTCACCTTTACAAGTACTCTGAAGAAAATTTATTTAAAACTGACTAATTATTCCCTACGATTATTCCATGCCCTCTAACATCTTAGATTGTACGTGTCAATTGTCCTCCTCATAATTCAATTAAATGTCTTACATATTTTTTAGAGTACCATTAGAAGGTGAACACATTAATTGTAGCACAAGTCATTTCAATGTACGGCAGTTACAAGATGCACTCAAGTCCTGAAATAATTAAGCCGTGGTAAATTTCGCGTTGGTACCAAGATTAATTCAGACACCTAATAATATACACACAAGCATTGATGGGTACAGAATCTGAATGAGACAACTACTAATGGCTTCATAGATTACACTCACCAATGAGACCCCAACAAAAAACGTCCTGAAGGATTTAGCTAATTAGCGAGTGGGTACTACGATTTCGATCACACCGGTATCATCAACATCAACATTTTAGTCGGTAACTGTGTTCTGGAAGAAGGCGGTGACAATAACCCTCTGGAGTGGCTTTTGGGGGCAAAGGAAGCAGCAAACGCAAGTTCTGCCTCGTACCCCTGGGAAGTTGGAACCAATTGAATGAGATGTCTTGTCACTAGCTGCCAAGTGACAAAGTCATTACAAGGATGAAAGAAAACTTCCTAAAACACTTGAAAGACTAACTCTTTCAGTTGAAACAGTCATCATTCCTGTGGTATTTCTAGAAGCTTCTAAAGTGAACCTAATATCTACAAATAAACTTTGCCATTTTTACGTCCCGGCATCCTCAGTAAATGAATTGATTTTTAATACATTCACTGAAAATAAAAAAATCCGAAAGCCCAATAAGAAGCTAAGTACAATTAGAAACAATGGCTTCAAAAATTTTTTATACTACTAATCTGTCGTCTTGTTGTGAGTAACTTCAAAGAAAAATCAGCACATCCGCATGTATTGACTACTTTAACTATTATATCTACCATAACCGTTTATATTAGAATAATGGTAAGGTAATTCTCTATAAAATTAATGGTGGTCCAGGGATCAGGCAGTCCCGAGATACTCATGACGTACAACATTAGAATGATATTATAATCACAACTTCAAAACAACAAACAAATCTATGACGATGTTTTCAAAACGTGATGTCGGCTATTCACTGCCGTACGCCACCTGACAAAAACTTCAAGTACGCAGCTCATAAATATGTATTCTGTCGAAAACACAGTACGCACTTATGGATAACACGAAAAAGAAAACTATTAAGCCGTCACGCATGACTCTAATCTTAGAAGTTATTTTTTAGGTTCAATCTTATGATCCACTTGTGTGATTATTATAAATTAAGATACTTTCCTGGTTCTTTTCCCAGGACCATCATTTTAGATTTTTAAAATCAAATTTAAGGAATAATAGTTGGACATAAAGTTGAAAGTTGAAAACAAAAGGTAGAAAAAGCAACTGAAAGAAAAACACAAGTCAACTTGAAGTCATCAGCAAAGAATTAGGGCACTTATTGATTACTAGCATTCAATATTGTATGCTATGTGGTGAGATGTCTGTTTTAATAAGTATGTCCCTACAACCAAACATTAAGAAAGAAACAATTCAACTAATGGCAGATGTCAAAAGCAAGTTAACCACCGTGGGAGAACTTAATCAGGCACGGGGTTACCTGGTACATATGATACCCAGACACATTCAAAGTACCCTTGAAGGTTCAGTCACAAGGTAGAACAAATAAAAAGTATGGGCAACCACGTCTGGTAGAGTTGTGACGTCAATCGGTCACCATTATGCTGTGTAATAATCAAATTTCTTGTGGCACCTTCCTACCACCTCTAAATAAGGAACCATAAAACACAAAAAAATAAAGAGAAAACACTGATCTAACGCAACATAACCATCTTCTAAACCGGAAAGTTCACGAGACGACCACAAGAAACAGTGACACAAGGCCATCTTGATCCACGGGAATGATTTAAATGGCCCAGCCGAATTCGATTCCGGTTCTTTGTGCGGCCTGCACCAAAGACCCAGTAAGAACCTTGAGGAGTTGGCCGTGTGAGGGCCAAATCGTCAAATTGCTTCTTTTTAAATTCAAGCCATTCCCCGACGTCCTTGTAGGTTTTTTGTAGGCTTTTCCTATCAGCAGAAGACAATGGACGTTTTTAGGAAAAGGGAGGGGTAATATGAATTAACTGCTTCCTAGGCTGTCATCCTACTACTATGGAACAGTCACCCCAAAGGGAGAGGAGGACAAAGGGGGAGAAAAATGGGCGTCAACCATACCTGACAGAAGGTCAGGTCCAAGTTGAAAGACCTGGAGTACCAGAAGACAATTTATAATTGACGTTCTGATTTCGCGGAAAACTAGTTCTACCGCACTTCACCATAGGATTATATTAGTTTCTCGTGTTTGAAGGCCAGGATATCATCATCAAAAACAACAATATTTAAGGTGATAGGAACTGACTAGCTCTAAAACATTGTGTGGAAGGAGTTATAGTTTATTTCAGGGTCCTTTTGTTTCAGGGAAAAGTTGTAATCCATTTTGAAGTGAAGTAATGAGTTCCCCACCTCTCAAAACACCTTGAAGAATAATTGGTCACTGACCCAAGCCAAGGATACAGGTTGATTTCATTTTAACTTAAAGAAAGCTCTGAAAATTTTATATTTTTGACTTTAACACAGGAAATGTATTTCTTGGCTTCAACTTTGGCACTGTGTCTTTGTTCTGTGCTTCAGACAGACACAGAAACAGAGACCTTGTGAAGCTTTTGACTTTGTTAGTTACAAACACCTTGTAAATTTCATTTAGAACTTAGCTCTGACATAAAACCTTATGTAACTCTACGAAATGACTTATTTATTAAAAATATTAACACACTTTAATGAAATATAATCCATGGTCATTTTCAATACATGGTAGCACAAATTACACTACGAATATTATCTACAAGTTAAATATGATTTCTTTCAAAATGACTGCACAACACCAGATGATCAGTCCACAAAACCTCAAATGTCATCAGCAAAATAAATGTTCCACTTAATAACAATCAAATTAAAACAGAAAATTGCTATCAATTGCCTTCCTACAATTTTCAAACAGGTCCTCTATGATGTTAAGAGTCAGTGTACCCAGGAGTTGACAATGTCAGTCACTTACATACAGAAATATGAACAGCACTTAGTGATGGGAATAATATTAATCAACTTGCAAAAAAGCACCACTGCCTATCTCCACACAAGTGATAAGGTCAATTTGGTGTAAACAAAGTACCAAAGCAAAGTTTCACATTTCCCAAAGTCCAGCTTACTAGTGTCACCTCTGATATTCAGGTCATTGTTTCTGTATTGGCAGAGCCCTTGCCCTGACTGCTTCAAACTCAAACAGACTGAAGGTAATAAGAACACCAGAAACCAGTCTGAAATTAAATTTTCAGTAGTTTTCAAAACAGGAGTGGAAATCACTGAAAAAAATTTAAGGTTAAAGTTCAACCTGGTCATTAAGCCATGTGGGCCCTGGTCATCCAGAAACAATCCATGTTCATCTACAAGTGTGTGCCACTCACCTGTATGAGTCCTAAGGTGAGCTTTCAAATGTGAACTCTTCCCATAAATCTTGTTACATCCTGTGTACATGCACCTATGGGTTTTCTTTGCAAGTCCGGGAGCCGTCACCCCTATACTACCTCTGACTTTAGAGTTCGAAACCGATTTCCTGTAAAACTTTTGGTTGTAACCTTTCACATATACACAGTGAACTCCTTTTCCGGGATTATTCTTGTTCGTATCGTCTACGTCGTAAATCACATTCGGCACCGGATCCTGCTTGATGGACGTCAGGTCTGTCAGAATTCTCGCCACCATGAATGAATTCGATTGGGGCGGTTCTACTATGTCGGGCTCCGTCTTCAGGTATGGAGCACTAGCCAACCTTTTCCAACTGTTGGCGGCCACCGTCACCGAGTCCTTCACTCTCGTCGTCTTATCGGACAAATCCAAGGGGACGGCCATTGTGCTGAAGTTTGACTCCTTTGCTCGCGACATCGAGAGTAGGCACTGTGCAGCAAATTTGATGTCCATGTCTGAGAAAACCTTCGTCTTCACCTCTTCGTCCATTCTACTTGGGTCTCTTTCAATTTCTCCTGGGCGTGGTTTTGTCCTTCCAATTTCCCCAAACAAACGAGCTTTTGTCCTCGCTTGACCCAACCTTTTGAACGCCGTCTCTCCGTTTCTTTACTTAACTTTTTTATATCTTCCGTCTTCCTTGCTTTCTTTCACCAACTCTTAATTTCTACAACTACGCACTTTCACTGCCGGACCCCACTGTGACGGAACACGCGAAAAGATTTCATCCCTCGTATCATCAATTTCTCATGTATCATTTTAGTTGGGGATGTCACGACGGCTTTCCCGGACCGAATGTCCACCAACTCCGAAGAAATTATAACAATGTTGAAAATAGTAAAGTTCCTTTGTCTGATCACGCTAAGATTTGCAATGTGCCGCAACAAAACGACCCAACTTCTCCCGTCCGCCTCACTCGACTGAACTCTGATTGGTTTGCCGTTTCGATTGAACATGTGCTCGTGTTTTGTTTTCCTCCTGGTGGTGGATTTGCGAATTAAACTAAAATTATTCTAATGACCCTGCAACGAACTTCCTGCCCCGACACTCAACCGTCATGTCCGCCCTCATCTCCCTCATCCTCATCCTCATCGAATGATTTATTTATTATTTTATTATTACCTTTGCATTTCTTTCCTTCGTTTTTCCCGGTTTTCGTTTTCTTATGAATTATGTATCTTTGCATTCGGCTTTAGGCTAATCAATGTTAACTTTACAACCCCGGCTATCTTCTTAACATTAAAATTTAAACAAGAATAATTTAGTCTCAGAAGGTCTGAAAATATTCAATAAAAAGATGTATACGATTCAGTAAACGCATCTAATCCTCTGTGAAAAATAACAATTCTTGACAGGGGATTAGAAAGGAACAGAAAACTTATTGAAAACTACTTGAATTAGGGAGGGCGTTGAACAACAGAAAATTAATGAGTAAAAGTTACATCATAAATATACCTAATGTTTTTATGAATACATTTAATGAAATACTCATTTCAAAAGAACGTAAAAATAAGGTTGAAATTCATCTGTCACGTCCGGGAGACTTTTTGTACCGTATTGGATGAATTAAAATGTAGCCCAACCTTGCTGTAATTTGCAAATTAGTCAAATATTTCTTAAAAGAGAAACTGCAAAAATTTGGGACATACAATTAACTTTGAACAGTGGATTTTCGAAATGAATAAATAATTGTTTTAATTCTGTAAATGAATTTTGAGAATACAAGTTTATGCGGTTCTCTGCTCAAATCAAGACGCCGTATTATTTTTTAAAAAAATAACTAAGTCACAGTGACTCATTTTGCAGTAAAATAACTCCTTGCAAAATATCAGACTGCATGGGGAGACGAAAGACTTGATAAAAGTAATTGGGAAGATGTATCAGACATAGAAGGCAATTGCGAATTAAATAAAGAAGTATTAATAATGCTGCAATAAATGATAGTAAATTATTGGTTTCTCTTAACAGAGAAAATAAGAAAGAAAACGATTTTCTTAAGACATAAAGTATAAAAGACAAAAAATCATCCCCTTTAACGTAATCAGTATCACGTAGTCAGACCCTAAGTTCACGAAGTGTTCAACGATTACCAAAAAAATGCGAAATTTTTGATAAATTTAATTCAATAATATTTTTATTCATAAATACTCGATCACAAATGTAAAATAAATTACTCAGTCAGCCAAGGAAAACATTTGAGGGTTCGGCAAGACGGTTTCAGAAAATCAAAGGATAGATTTTATACTTACAATGGAAAAAAATACTCTAACAAGCAGAATTTGGTTGAAGAGTTAGAATTCTAATATATATTCTATTCATACAAAATAGCATCTGTTCAGGCGTTGCTTATGAAAACGAGACTACCGCCTTGCTAGCCTTTCTCGCTTTTACTTTATTTGCATTTATTGTAGGGCCATTTTTTTTCTACTGACATGACTACTTCTTGGGAACTCAGAATGCTCGTCTTGCCGGCAAAAATTTTCCTTTGGCCATAATTTCAACATAAGGGAAATTTATTAACATTATAATTTATAATCTTAACCTGAAAACAGACGATTCATTTTAACCTTCGGAGGTGAGATCCGACATAAAATTAAATTCAAAATCGAAAGTTCATCTCGTCGCTTGACCAATAGGGGTGTATTCGTCTATTCTAAATGAAAAAACCGTTGGCAGAAATTCAATTCTGAGCATACTAACTTTGCTTGTGACCATTCAAATACTTTTAGTAGAAACAAGTATAGTATTTTAGTAGTAAACAAGTTGAAGTATTTTCACCGGATTGCAAAATAAAAGGATCGATCCTAACGGTTGTACGAAAATATTAACAAATTACCAAATGTAATTACGATTACAAGACCAAGAGTTAACCAACAAATTAGTGGAATGGAACAAATAAACTATGACACGTTCTAATAAAACGTTAAATTTGTAGTTCTCTCCTACTTGCTTGTTGCCCGTGAAATTTAAAAACATTTACAAGAGCAAATTTTGATTTTTGTCACAGATTGGTCTGAAAAACATGGCTTTGTCTCACCTCCGAATTTCATTAACTAAATTATCAACATTATTATATGAACAAGATGAGGTTAAAGTTAAATTTCTTTAATTTGGGAAAATGTCCAAATGACCACATTGATGTGTGTGTCCGTTTTAAAGTAGGTCTTAATCAGGTTGATTTTTTTTTATTGTACAGTTCCAAGTCCGAGACTAAGTTTTACCGACGCCACAATTTCCCAAAGATACCTTTGGAAACGGTGCACAATAGACACGTATTATTCTAAAGACTAGGGCACGATCGGACAAGGAGAGTACCTGATATTTCTTCTTCCTGGGGAGTAACCAGGTTATTTTCTACTTCGACCTCCGAGGTAATCTCATTTGTCAAGTTCAATGCGAATCTAATCAGGTCGAAGGCGTTGGATCCCGCAAATCACCACTCCCACAATATTCCGATGAACCAAGTTCGATTTATCATCAACCAAAGGAGGATTGTGTCTGCTTTCGTGCGGCAGGTCCAATGCCTTAATCGGAGCCCCTTCCTCTGTGTGAAACTCAGGATTGTGTAAGGAACAATTATACTTTCTCTCACCATTAAAAAGTAGTACATTAATGATATTTTCACTTTCACATAAAATCGGATTAATATGTTAGAGTGGTAATAAGCATTTTGATCACTCAGAAGGTACGTCGGTATTGAACCTGATTTTGTGCCAGCTACAGCCTGTCGTTTCTATTAGTTAGGGCATCCCTAAAAAGATCGACCAAACAACATCAAAAAGAAGTCGTAAAATTCGCAAACAATGCAGGGGTAGAGGGTTTTCAAATGGTTAATTTTCATGGAAACAAACAAGAAATTTAACTTTACTTCCCCATCACATAGAATATGGTAACATTTTATAGAGCGTAAAATAGTTTTATGGTTTTAAATTGTATTGTCTTTATCAAAAGAGTAAGAGCGACATTTCATTTGAGAACATTTTTCGAAAGCTCCAACTTTTAATTCTAAGTTCGGCTAAAAGAAAACTTCATTTTACATTTTTCCAAAATGTAAAGTAAACGAAAGTTCGATTGATGTCTGCCAAATAAAACTGAAATCAAAACTCTACACAATTTCAGATTTTTATATGGGAGGGAACCTTGAAGGTTTCACGATCACTCTAGCACATTTACATTGTAAGATTTTTTCTTGGAGGACGACGAGATACTCATTAGGTACTTTGTTTTTTTTTTGACTTCACCTTTTGAAGGAAAGTTATTTTTGTCCTCCGTCGGTCATTGCCGAAGGCTCTAGCCATTTTCGAAACTTCTTTTCCTTCAAGTTAAGTGAAGGACAAAAGGCTTCGTGTGAATGCCGTATAAACATGTTAGAAAGTTTAAGCACCCATTTGACTTTCCGGTCTCCCTTAGAGAGAAAGACGGTCTATATTTTTAATTTAATTTAATTTAATTAATGGATTTAATTTTCCACAAGTAGGCGTCTCTCCTGTTTAATGTGATAAAGCCTTCGCGTTTCCCGCATTGGAGCTTACGAAATTTAATTTAAAACATCGTATTTTTTTAAGTTTTTCTTCTACTTCTTGCCCTTCTGAATTCAATCACTTACTTTCTATGATAATATATGTACATACATGTGTTTTATTAAATTTAAATCAAAATTAAACGTCTCCCCCGGGGGACAGGGGTCTGCGCGAACATTTGCTACTCTCGTCGGTCATCTTTTTTTTTTGTAAACTTTAAAAATGCGACATATAAAAATTTTAACATGATTTTAATACCCCCTTAAGTAAATGAGGCACTAAATAGATAGCCCTATGCATTTTTCTATATCCGTCGCCAATTTTTCTATTCCAATTACCCAGTGAATTAGAGTCGTCAAGGGGTGGTAATACCAGGAGTGCAGGAAAGGCGACAAAGTAAAGGCGTAAAAACAACTCAATCAATGAGAGAGAAGAATATCGAGCAATAAATATGATCGTGGGAAAGTTTACTGTGAAGTTATTCCAGCAGGTGTCCCCATTTTTGTACAATGACATTTTTAATTTTTATGTGTCGTCGATTTACCTTACGAAACCCCCTACTCATAGAAACATCTGTAAAGAATTTCAATAATGAAATTACAAATTGGTAGCACTAGGAAACGTAAATACATAATATTAAGTGATGTTTTACATTTTGGGTGGTTAAAATTGTTTCATACGGTAATTATTGTAGCTGTTAGTTATTCTGTTAAACTGCAATGGCGGATTACCAACCAGGCAAACTGCGCACGTAACTAAACTACAGAGTTCTAGTTTTTGACTAGGGTCAAATATTTATTTCGTTATTTGATTATTACTATCATTGCATACTATTATAGTGGTATAACAATATTTTCAACTCAAGCGTTTGAGTGCTTGGATGCTTAATCCGCCACTGAAAGCAATAAATATCGTAAATAAAATTACATTGACAAACTGTTATTTTTAAATTTCTCTTATTGTTTAACTTAAAAAGGTGATACGTAGCATAAATTATGTATGATTTTTATTTGACATCGTTTAACCACTTCAGAAATTAGGCTAAAAGCATGGGGCGTTGAAAACAGACAACTATAATTCCCGACATTCCTTATAAATTGTGTCAGAATATAAATTATTTTCATCCTACTAAAATGACCGGATACAATGAAAGTAAGACAGCAAACACCAAATAAAAAGTATACACAAACGATTACTCAATTTACCAACTAAACGTGAGGTCAAATAAACTGAGGAAGTAACTAAAACACAAAATAAAAATTAAACAAAATCTCTGGATTACCGCACATATATTATTAATTTACTTCACTGTATATACATTAAATATTTCCCACTGGAGACATATGTATATGTTCGTGTGTACGTATGTATATATATATGTATATATATATCGTCTTTACAATTCATATATTAAACATAAATACTATAGATTACAATACACCTCAGTTGAATACTTGAAAACTGTTTAATTAACAAAAGAAATACGTAAATAACAACATTATAAAATGTGATTGATTGCAATATTTTGTCGGGTGGAGTTTTTGTTGTTGATTGAACATTGACTTTCGATGTTCAGATTTTTAAGAAGTTTAAAAAATAGTTGTTACGTAATTATGATTTCGAAAAACATTTAGTAATGAATAACACAATTCCTGTTTGATCCATCCATAATGCTAATTAAATAAACTGACAAAAATTTATTTCTAAAATAAGGAAAATGGCGTGTAAGTCCTTTGTAGACCAGCTACGTTAAAGAAGTTAAAAATTTTCTAAAAATCATACAAAAAAATAAAGACAAATAATTCCAATAAAAATAATAATAATAATAATAATAATAGTGTCAATTATTATTATTATTTTTATTATTGTGAATCAAGTTATTAACTTCTGGTTTTGTAAATTCGATTAGTTTCGATTAATCGATCGAGACCCCATTAGTCGAGCTTAACTGACGACATATTTGATCTAATTTTTTTCTCCTAAAATCTTTTTGGACATTTTAATCATTCATATTTACATGTTTTACTTTTAGTTCTCTTTGATTCGTTTCTTGGGACAAGGAGTTCTCATTATAGGTGAGTCTTTTGCAGTTCCGAAGAGAACCACTGCTGGCTTTGTCCCGCTGGAACAAAACTTTTTCAAATCAAAATAGAAAAGTAAACAATCCTTATATCATTGAAGGAAGGGAGACAGAGAGAGGGGAAGAACAAATCCCTTTGGTGTCGCGATGACCCGATGTCTGACGATGGCAATCAACGAGAAGTTGTTCGCCGACTGACTCAAAACTTACTGGTATTGGGAACCTAAATCAAAAGACTAGGTTAGTATTCAATGAGAGAAATGGAAAGGTGAAGAACTAGAAGAACCCGCACTAACCTAAATATAGTGATTGAACGATGGTATCCCTGTCCGGTAGCTGTCTCACTTTCATGGAACCGTCTGCGCCACAAGAAAACAACCTCGACCCGGAGTCCACATAAAGTTGAGTTACTCCTTGACCTATATTCTTGAAAAAGGAGGATCTTGCATGTTCGCCGGGGAACGAATAGAGGGTGTGACTTGAGGTTGTGTTTGCTAAGCTCCAAACCTGAAAATAAAAATCAACTTGTTAGAATGACTGCGTAGGTTTTAATAAAACTGAATACTAATTTAGCCGTACCTTAATGTCGCCATCTGCTGAACCTGTGACGAAGAACTCTTCCATCGGATCTACGGCGAGGCATTTTATTGCGGATTCATGAGCCTGAAACTTCAACCGAAGTGTCCGTTGTCTGACGTCGAAGATACATACGTCACCCTTCTTCCCGGCTGAAATGACATACTGATGTTGTGGGGCCAGAACTAAACTAGAAGCCCCCTGTTCATGACAGACAAAGGCTGAAACAGGAAAAAAACGTCAATCTCGGAAAATCATTATTCAATTTGTGAGTCTGTTGTCGAAACGTTTTATCTACCTGCGACCATTGCCTTCTTCTTGGGCAAGAGGGAATCCCAAATGGCAACGTTTTTGCTCTCGGAGGAATGGCCGGCAGTTGCCACCATGCTGCATGAACCGAGGAAAACGAAATCGGTCGTCACCTTATTATGGCACTGGTAAGACTGCAAAAGTAAAGGAATAATTTAATGCTGCGGAAGTATAAATACAAAACTCATTAACAAAAGTGGAAAACTCACGAAAAACGATCTGTTTTCATTTGATGAGAGACCGACTTGAAACAGACTCAGTTTTCCGTCGCCATCTGCCACACCAAATTTGTTTCCGTGTTGACTGAACCTCACTCGGGTAACCTTAGCGAAGGTTCCTGCGGATCTTGGAGTCGCTACAGGCTGGGTATGACCCCACTCCCACATTTGAACGGAACCATCTTGCGAACCAGTTAAGTCTGAAATACAAAGGCGTGTTACACGTCTAGCTACTTCTTGACAACAAAATATCTAAAGTGTGGAACTTTAAGAATGCTTACATAGAGGAAGTAGCGGATGAGCGCTCATTCGTCTGATGCCGTCGACTTTATGTTTCAATACCTGGGAATCGAAAATTTAACTTAGTAAAAAGCAAATTCAATAGGGTTACGTATTAAATTTAAGCTGAAGAATCCGTAAGCATTGGGTAAATATTTCAACATACCAAAAAACTAAAAAAATACTGAAAGTTACAATTTGGCTGATTACCGAGGCGTAAGCTCTGGCAAAGAATTCTCCTCTAAAGCAAAATGGCTGAAGGTAAGCGTTCACAGGGTTAGTTTAGTTTAAAATAAAATGTTTAAATAGGTAGACGTACGTAAACAAGATACAAAACTCTCTGGAAGCAGTAAGGAAGAACAGAACATAGCAGGGGAATCGAGTTTTAGTAGAACAGTAAGAGAGATACAGCAAGTAACGTGTTAACCCAAAGTACAACCCAAATAGGACTGTTAGTTCCTAGCATTTTTAATAGATTGTTTCAGAGCAATCAAAAATAAATTAAGATATTAATATCCATTCCTGTTCAGAACATTTAAGTTACCACCATGATATTTTTAAATATCGTCAATCGTATTTCATCATTTCTACTGTAATACCGCTGATATTCCTTAATGATTTTACATATAATCTTCAAGATTTACTACGTGATTTTGTGTCTTTTTGCATTATTAAACACGGTGTTAACCCTTAAACTATAAACCATGGAACTACACAAGGCCGACAAAAACATAATAACTTGAAATGTCCTAAAATCTGATATGTGGACAAATTAAAATAAACAAAATTTAAAGTAAGGATTTGACATCGACAATGGGGTTAAAGTGAAAAGTAACCTCACCGGTTTTAGTAAGTGCTTCGATCTGTCCACGACGAACTGACAAAACGAAGGATCGTGCGATCCGGGAAAGTTGAGTCCTTTCATCTGTGCAAATGCAGCGTGAACACACAGAATCATTTTTTTATGTTAAAACATTAATAACAAAAAACTAGAAAGGCAACAACAGCTATGTCAGCAAGAGACAACGACAAACAAGAAATGACGCAGGGTGCCATCCACCAAAGTGTGGATACTCAATGAAAACATATATTATCGACAATTTCCAGGGGATAAAACGTCGGCTTAAATGCATTTAACGTGTAAGCCGACTGCAGCCAAAACTGAAAAAAATACATAAATATGAGGCTAAGTACAGAGCTGCAGATGTGCAGACCACGCAAATCAGACAATGCCGGATAAAATCAATTAAAGTACAATAAACGTGGCGTCCCATTTGTCATTTCCTCAGATTTTTGGTATGAGATTCAATTTGGTACCTTAGATTTTAAAATAATTTTTTATACGCGATACCTATTGGACAAGTAAACTTTTGTTAGTCCTCCAGCCTATATTTTGTAAGCATTTGTACACATAAAAAACCCAAGACAGCTGAAGGTACACGCAATTTACCGTTTGCAAGCTAAAACTACCTTTTCTAACTAGTTGTAGTGGTGATAGGCAAGATGGTGATGTAGAAGGAGAAAAAATGAATGAAATAAGTTGACGTGGTAGATTAAATACCATGTAAGAGGGAAATTAAATATTGGCGAAATGACTAACTTCGTAAATACGAGATTTAATACATTTACAACGGGTAATCAAGAATGTTGGTAAGAACACAAGAAGATGAAAAGACAAAGAGACAGAAATAAACGGGAAGGTTCAAAGAATTGGCAAACGTTTCGGAGAAAATATAAAGGGATAGCACCAGAAGCACTAGGCATAGATACTATAATCTACATCGAATACACAGTTAACAAAAATAATGTAAGTCTAACGTAGAGTATAAGCGATCGAATTGATGGGTTACACTGAGAATATCATACAGAGTTTTGGTGTCTATATGGTGTGTAGTTTGCGCTTGTGTCTGTGTATCTGTATGTGAAATTAAATATACAAAGAAAACAAAGAGAAACAAAAAACACTAAAAAAATCTTACTGTCACTCGGATTTTATCTGGTTTATCCGTCGGAGACTTTTTTACCATCTGGGAAGTCTAACGAAATAAAAAAACGAAAGAAAAAAATAAAACAAACATTATTGAACTGAATCTTGATATTAAGAACAAAAACATAAGTAAAATAGTTTCGACTAGACATATCCCCCTTGACGGGGACAAATACAGGGAGAAAGGCAAGAAGAAAAACCAAACTCCCAGGCGTCGATGTGAAGTAAAAAAAAACAAAAAAAAACAATAACTGTTATTTCAGTCCAATAGCAAGGCAGAAATGGGTGGCATAAGAAAGTGGACGACGTTCACTCCCTGACGCATACAAGGAGAAAAACAAAAATTTTTCGTCATATCTGACAGTTGTGCGACAACAGCAAAAGTAGAAGGCCCTAGTCGCAGACTGAAAGACATGAAGCAACAGCAATGCGGTTAACGTTAAAAAACAGGCATTAAGATGAGCGTACAGCCTTGAGTTTTCTAACGCCAGACGAGTGGCTGAGAGGAAGAAAAGAAAGATAAAATAAATACTTACAACAGAAGCACCACGACCGGTCTGGCCAGCCATCCCTACTGGTTGAGGACTGGCAGGCACGGAATGCATACCTATTACAGTTGGAGGTGCAGTCTGACTTAACAAGGGCTTATCCGCAGCCGTTTGGATGACTAGGTAACTGGAAGCTGGCAAGGTTTCAGGTTCCCTGAAGAATGTGTAAAAGGTATTTGAGGTAAATTGAAGAGCCTTAAATATGGAACATAAATAAGCCGTAGGCAAAACAGAGATACGTACTTGTTGAGATTGATTATATCAAATTCGCACTCATCTTCCAACCAAGAGGGAAGTTCCAACAAAAGTGAAATATCCATTTCCTGGATTTCTCGTGGAGTAGCCAGTGACAAAAATCCTGGGGTAACCTAAGGAAGAAAAATAACAGGTTAAGATGTAATGTTAAGTATAATAAGCGTCCGGCTATGCACCCTAAGGTCGTACCTGATTCAAGCAGAAGGCCGATATCGAATCCTGATCCTTGTGTATGATTCGTACAGGTTCAGGCAGTGATAAGCCGCTATTTTCACCCCTCTTCTCCTCTCCACCGTTGGTTTTCATGGTGTCGTAAGAGGTGCTGTCAAGAAGAGTTGACAGAGAACGCTTTTTGCCGAAGACGCAACGAATGAAAATGTCCTGAACAGGCTCCTGTCGAACGAGGAAGCACCACAGTCGACGTGCCGGAGCTGCCGAACTGTGGCGTGGGCTGGAAAGAAAAAGGTTTAGTTTAGACAGTTTCATCCAAAAACGAGTAGGGTACTTCGTTCTACAAATGCTTACTGGAAAGGAGTGTTTGACTTCTCCAACAGAGACCGGTACTTATGTATAGCAGGACCCGTAGCGGTGCTCTCAACATAACAGCCAGGAATGTAGTCAACAGGTGCAGGTCCTCTGGTGTCTAGTTCATCCTTGAGTGTTTCCTGCCAGTGCGCAAGGCCCCTGAGAACGCCATGAATGAGTGGAGAGCACACCGGCAGTTCTGTAGGGAAAATGATAACATTATGGGCTGAAATAAGCGTACCGCGGAACTTGTCTATCATTACTATAAATATGTACCTTGCATTTCTAGGCCGGCAATGCCTAAAAACTCTTGCATTTGCAACTGGACCAGCTTCAGAACAGCTAACCTCATAATGGACCAGGAGTAGCTGAACGGATTCGAGTGTTCGGTATTCTCCTGGGTCCGTCTCTTTTCTCGTTTCAACGCTTCATTATTGTCAAAAACGTCTTCCTCCTCTTCGTCTTCGTCCAGATCACTGACAGCGGAGTCCGCCGAATCGTAATCGTCTACTTCTGCTGCATCTATCTTTGGTAAATTGGGCTGAAATGAAAGGATGCGTGAAAGACATTAGGTAGTGATCAAATTACCTATGCGAGGGGACGTTGAATCTCATATATACCTTAATCAAAAAGTATGAGATCATTGACATTTCGGGTGGCACAAACTGCTCCCTGTACGTCGGCTTGTCTTCTTTCATCATAGGAGCTCCGCTTTGGGAGCTGAACTGTCCGAGGAGCTTCATGTTCAAACGAACCCGTTGCTTCGTGAGAGACGTCATCGCGTTCCAGACTCCCGTACCTTCTGTGCTTTGCTCTTTCTCTAAACGATTTTGAGGTGCCTAAAGAAACACAGATACGTAAGAGAGTTTTCGTAATGATTCGACTCTGAATGGTATAATAAATACATTTACTTGACTAGAGTTGGTCGTTGCCGCTCTCAAAAGTTTTTTCACACCTCCGCCATACAGCGTAGACCAGGTCATGTTACTAAACTTATGTCCGGCAATCCTGTAGAGTATATGACAGTCGCAGGTAGACATTGCGTACACCGTCAGGCTCATATAGGTAGCTATAAAGGACTCGCATAGAAGAATATTCAGACGGGGAGTGTCTTCATCCTTTTCCCGTGCGAGCAGGGCCCTGAGGTTGGTTACACCTGCAAGAAAGAAGTATAAACCGTGCCATCTAAATACCCTTTATTTGAGGAAATTAGATGGAGAAAGAATCACTTGTATGTTTGTACCTGGCCATTTGTTAGGGTGTGTCGTCACCTCGAGGGGTTCATCTAACGAGTATCTTCTTTTTCGTTGTCCGCAGCCTATCAGATGACTACTTGGGTACATGACATTTAGTCGCGCGAGAGTATCCATTCCCGGGCTTTGGTAATCATCATATTGCTGTTTCACACTGAAAGAGTCAGAGTCACAAAGGCTTTGGTATATACAAGCAGATAAAGCAATGGCCAAATCGCGAAGAACGAAGACCTCGGTGAATAAAGCTTTGGATGGTACGGGAGGAGACCTTAGTTCGACCATTGTCTGCAGCATGTCGTGTGCTTGAGCCTGAAAATAAATTATTTTTCTGATTGACTGACTGCAGGACACAATTAAAGAAACCGTTTGGTTTCTGTGCCTTCTCACCTGCAAATGCCTGATTGGGTCAGCAATTACTGTCTTATTGCAGGCAACGCTGGCGGACAGCAGAGGCAAAGTTGTGGGGAAGGGCAACGGGGAGAGTAGCTGTTGTTGCGTTTTCTCTTGCTGAAGTTCCTGCAGCAACAAAACCAGTTCCATTCTGACCGATGCAAGTCCACCCCCACTGGCTCCATGTAAGCTACAGTAACTCAACAACGTTCTCAAAAGAGTTTCGTTTGCTGAAACAGAGTACACGGGTTACCACTGAATGTTCGATCCAAAGCTATGGAAAATATGACACAAACCTTTCAGCCATCTTTTTCTTTTTGCTGCCCTCTCCACCTTTGCCTCAAAGTCTAGTTTTTCTGCCATAAGAATTTCATGGAGAGTTGGCTTTTCGCCAGGTCGCATCATAGTCGGAGTTCCAGTATAGTCACGATTATCTTGTCCGTCAACCATGCTGTCTTCTGCAATTCGAATGAGTCAATGTTTCAATTTAAAATCAAATAAACGTGAAACTACATGTTCCTGGTTTCTCGCTCAAGTAGTGCGGTACTAACCCACGGCATAGTAGTCGCCATCGCCGCTGCTGTAGTTGCAAAGTTGTCGTAGAGCGTCAACTTCTCTCTCCAACCAGACATACAGTTGGTATCTGAGCTGACCACCGTCGACCTCAAAACCAGTTGCCAGGGTGGACAGTTCTTCCATTACTATTTTCAGACAAGCAACGAACTTCAGTTGTTGGGCCATAATGTCAAGCACTCCATCTAGAATAAAAACCAGGTTCAGTTCCTGTTGGCGACCTGTTGGAGATCCAGTAGCATTCAATCGTATACCTTTGATTTCAGGCTGTTCGACTTCTTTGGCCTGAAGTTTTTGATCAACTTTCATTTCTATCTGTTTGTCCTCGTCATCCTCGTTCTCGTTCTCGTTTTCTTCCTCGTCATCCCATTGGATTTTAAAACCTTCATCAACTTCTGTTGTGTAAACGGGTTGAGACCTGAGTAACGAAAAAAATTGTCTTTTCCTGCTTTAAAAATTCAAAATATTGTTTAAGGTGTTTGTTTAATTTTAAACCGTTACCAATCAAAGGCCGCACTGGATTGTGGTTGATGGGTAGATAAGGGCGTCGAAAAATCCATTGAGACAGTCGAATTAACCTTCTTTTCAGTAACAGGTTCACCCCAATTAAGAATTCCAGTGTCGATCTGGTGATCCTGAACTCTTTTCTTGCTTGGGCTGTTCATCACACCTAGAACAAAAGAAACTTAAAGAAGCAGACTTCCTACACAATGGACAATGAAAAGTGAAGGGAACTTACTGGGTGAATCTTTCCCATTTGATTCGATGACTTTGTTCGGCAGCTTAGAAAGAACCTCTAGTGCCAGAGCTGGACATCCTGCCTTGAAATGGGCGTGAGCTGTCGTAAAATACAATTGCCTCTCTAAAGGAGTAATTGAGTCTTCCAACATGAGTTGTTTGTCTGGATTGTTGCTTCTTTTCGACTCCGTGTTGTAACTGAATCCTGACAGAACAACCTGAGCTTTCTTTTTGTCCATGGCTGTGCTGGCGATGAACTGACGAATAAGAAGCGGATGTGTTCTCAAGTAAACGTAGAAGTTGAAAACATTCGGATTGGCTGTGACGAAAAGAGAAGTGTTTGAAAATACTTTACAACGTTACACAAAAGAGTTTGCAAGAATACTGCATACCTGAAGTAGATTCTGGTTTATCATCGTTATATTGGGGATGCATATTGCCAATGTTGGTCTGAAGAAGTGTGTTCAGGCTTCCTGCATGATCCTTCAGCATCCAGAGGGCCATCGACCTCAGAAACGGGTCTGGATGTGCCTTGCTGCTGTCGCAATTCTTCCCATCTCCATCGCACCCGAGTATTTCCTTATACAGCAATCGCTTCAGTTGCTCAGGAGTGGAGTCCAACTCTCCGTCATACAATCTGATTATTACCATGGCCAGTTGAAAGTCTTCCAGTTTGTTAAGGCAAACCTGTCCACGACAAACACAAACATCAAACTTTCAGGTATTACAATAAATTCTTTCCGTTGACTCAGTCGCTGTCGTACCTCAATTGCATCCTTCAGTGCTCCGGCCAGCAAAAAGAAAGCAGCCGCATGCTCAAACCTTTGCTTACCCAACAAAGCGAAGGCATTTTTCAAAGCTGCTTTTCTCCATCTATCTTCTTTAAAATTATTTGATAAGAAGTCAGTCATTCGCTGATCTCGTTTGGATCGGAAGAGTCCCCATACGAGGCTCTTCTTCTTCATAGCCAAGTAGAATATAGCAGCGTCTAGGGGATCCTCTTTAACCAGGTAGGAGGCTTTGGCTACCTGAGAAAGCATAAAAAAGATGTGAATCGCGTAAGTTAGTTTTTTTTCAGAAGTTCAGCAGAATACTCACTTTCTCTATGCACGTTTTGAGTAAGGTGTTGCTTCTCAGCCACCATCCAACACCCAACTCTTTCAACACCGACCACTTTGGACTTCCTTTGGCATAACTTGGAATCAAATGCAAGAGCTCCTCCTCGGACTCAGAATGAAATGCCCATACTAAATTGTTGGTGCTGACACCTTGTTTTTGAAACTGGGCCCGTTGGGCCAAAGGTAAACACCTGATCAGATAGTTGTAGTGCTTCATGGCTAGCAAGAACCTCAAACCGCAGTCATCGAGGGAATCTAAACAAACGCATTTAAAACTCATTAATTTTTTCTGTGCAACACACTTTTAAGATTTTCATTGTGTCTTGCCCACCTGTTGAAATTTCATTTCCATGTGGAACCCCCGTCAAATTTTCCTTTGCAATAGCGGTTTTTGCGGCGTCGTTGGCAAACCTCTCCGCAAAGTCGGTGTTACACGTCGAGACGGTATCCGCCAAAGCGAGCAAATGCATCTGATCCAAACTGGACAAACCTGGCAAATGCGTATGGGTGAGCAGCCGCGACAGAAGGCGCCCCTACAACATTAACACAACAGTTACCTGCGCCTCCTGTTCAAAGTACAAGTTTCAAGTTTTTCATTCTTTTATTTTTGTACCTGTCGCGGACCAAAGTGACTCAATCCTTGTCTTTCAATGTTGCCCGAGTGTCGCCTCTCAGTTCGTCTTGGATTTTCCGTTTCTTCCTCCAGGTAATCATCCAATGATTCATTTTCTAGCGACAGCTTTCCATCAAACAGATCGTTGTAGTCCTGATGATCTTCTGAATTCTGGGCGGTGTTAGACGTGGTCTCTTTGTCAGCTGCCAGGAGAGTCCACAGCGGCAGGGGCGGTATGGACGTGATTTCGGCGTAATCGAGGGTTAATTCTTCGGGTATTGCCGTTGTTGAGCCTCTCTGTTCTAGCGGACTACTTGCTCCTGTTCCAACATTGAATTACGTTCGTTATCAATATGCCAAAATTTGATTTATGTACAAATATAAACACAACTCACCAGCGTAACTGACAGACAGAGTCCTACTTCTGGACCACCCCCTCTGTCGAATGCTCTCATCATCACCGCGAGACGAATTCCTTGCCATGCAGGTGCCCGATATACAACGCACTAAGTGCGACAGGATTGCTTTAACCCATCTTATTTTCCCCGAATTTAAGAGCTCCATCAGTTGCTTAGGATGATACTGTGGAAGTACAGGACATGCGATTCGACTTGCCTCAAAGAGACCGTAATCAGGCATGTAATCCAAAGTGGCAGGATCAGGAAGATTGCCTTCAACAAACAAGATTATTTCAGATCGATTCCAAATTAAAAAAGGTCTTATTGTCACTCTTCTTAAAAAAATCAAAAGGTCTTCTTACCTTTTTTCTTTTTCCCAGTCTCGCTGCCCGTCAGCATCGTCAGATTGATAGAACTCACCCTGGAGAGGTGAGGCATCGAACTCACATTGGCCAGTCTCCTCTGCGAAGACTCCAAAGCAAGGGATTTCAGGTCTTCGTCTCGTAAATTCCTAGTGTCCTGCGTCTCCTCTGACTCTTGGTGTATTAACTCTGAATGGTGCCTTAAGTCGGCAGCAACTGTAATTATGGACCTCGTTTAGTAGTGGTCCAGGTACACCTGAATTTCTCTTTCTCGGACCTAATGTCAAACCGTGGTACCCACATGAAGACTTCCATTGTGAATAGACATGCATTTCGCTGTCCATCCCAACTACGAGAATTCCGTCTCGAACCCAAGATATTTGCATTGGCAGAGGTGGCAGACCGTCTGCTGTCGACAAGTCAATTCTTCGCAGCTTCATCCACCTGATTTCATCCACGAAGTTTGGAGCTGCCAGCGATGACGCCTTCCTCAATATAGGTCGATTAGTCGTTTGTGACTCTTTCATGGCTTTCATGTTCGCTTGAGCGAGATCTGATGATACAGGAGTGAAGAGAAGGATCTGAAGCCAACAAACTCTTGTAAAAAAAGATTCTACAATTTTTTCCTAAGTACGTTCAAATTGCATAATTTGCATTGCATCCCAATTGTCAGTTCTGGGTTCTAAGAAAAATTTTGCGAAAAATGAAATTTCTGTGAGCAATTGAAAAAACACTATATGCGAGGTATAGTGTGATGTAAAAAGAGAAATAAGTAAAATGCGAAATAACAAGTTGAAGAAATTAACGAGCACGACCACAGTAGGTTTGCAAAATAAAACAATAGAAGAAGTACCATCAACAACAATGTTGAAAATTCCAAATTCCACAAACATTATTTTTTTCCGAAATTAAACTAGAATAATTAAATTCAGAACTTACTTTACTTCCAACGCCAACTGTCAAAATATGGGATCCATCTTCTTTAGAAACCCAGTCGAGCTGTACTAAATGTTTTTGAGTTAAAGGGCACACATTCCCGTGATCCGTGATGCTCTTTCTTAGACTCTGCAGAGTACTGAAACTAGGTACCGCTAATAGACTAGGTACAGGCTTATGCAATTCGTGCCCGATTTCCCCGTTTTTGGGCGACAGCAGCTCATCCTGAGAAATCGACTTTTTAAATCCGAACTTGTGTTTCTTAGTATAGTTTTGCTCTTGAAGGACACTCAGGTCCAGATTTGGGTCGACTTTAATCCTCGGTAAGTGTATGTTTTTCAGGTGTATTGTATCTTCCAAAATCTGAAAGCAAGGCGAGAGATTGAAAAACGGTTTTTCTGGCTGGAGTATTGTTTGGTCGTTCTTCTCTACCTACCCATTCAGAACCTCCAGTGCTCTCGCATTCGTAAATGGCGACGCACAAATTAACAAATCTTGAATCAGGATCACTCTTCGAAGGTCTCGTGAAAGACTTTCCGTATTTGTACGCGCAGGCGATTCGGCCGCTGTAGGCTGCTGAAATGTTAAGTGGTTGACCGGATATTTCAATCGTTGACTCCTGATCCTTGCGAATCATTTCCCATTCGCACCACTCGTAAGAGAACGCCTGTTTCATAGAGTTCTCTCGCTTTAGCACTTTGCATTTCCAAAACCTGACAGTTGAGTCCGAACAGGCGGTGACGATGATGTAAGGAGCAAAACATGCCGGATATATTGAGGCAGAGCTCAGGTGCCCGGCTGCCGGGGACGCATGGATAACCTCAACACCTTCAGGTATTGCCAAGTCTTGGGTGCACACTTTGGTCGTGGTTATTAGAACATGAGGAGCATGAACCATGTCAGGGTCTAGTTTGTTTGATTCCAGGGTACTCGAACGGGCGTTCACTTCCAATTCATCTTCATCTTGCACAATGTGACTGTCAGGCACGTACATCATGCTTCCAGACATTTCGGGCGTGGCAGGTTGAGACGCAATGACCAACCGCCACATATGCACTGTGGTGCCTTTTCCAGTTCTCTCTAGTACAACGATGTAAAAAGGTTCTTCAAAGACTGACGACTGTTGCAAGTCTACCATTGCACCCATTTGAGTTTCCATCAGGCCTAGTTCTTGACAAATTCTGTTTCCTTCAGTGGTAACTTCGCACCTTTCCCCTGTTATCAGCTGCTCTTGAAATACATGGAGGAACTGAGTATTTTGCCAGTCCTGAAAAAATGTGTCTAGTTAGCCTTCCGGTGCTTTCAAAATTGCAGGATGTAGAATTGGTCACCTACATGTGTGGCATCGGCTATCGCGTCCAGTTGAATAATACACCCGGGTCTCGATGTCGACTGCTGAGACACAATCTTAATTTTGTTGTGAAGAGACAGATGCTTCAAGCCATTGTCGGAGGACACAGCAGTTGACAGACTGTCGGTGGAATCCTGAAACACATCAGGAAGAGTAACTGTAAACTGTGTACTCTTTTAGTTATTTCGTCCACTAGGTCAATGTACCATCATACGACTCCGTCTCTCCGACGACGATACTTCCGCTAGCAGGGTCCTCGCGTCGATGACGGCTTGATAAACGCGAAGGCACTCCCCATCGCTGGCGACAAAGCAAGCGCTAGGAGAATTGCTAAGGTTTCCTAAAGTAGTGCTGGGTAAGAGTGTGGGTATCCATGCGACGTTTGAAAAGGCCGAAATCTCCGGAGAGTTGATTCGAGCCAATTCTGACACTCCACCAGACTTGAGCAACGGTCCGACAGCATCAACGCGCCAAAGTATCAGCTCACTGCAAAAACCCTGCGAAAAAGAAAATGAAATAGCAGTAAATTACCGGTGCTTAAGCATCATGTAAACAATAAATCCAGGAGTAACAAATACCGTTTGCATAGTCAATTCCTTTATTTCACGATCAGACTTGGGGCAGTCCGGCAGATTGTGGTGAGACGTGGTGAGGAGAAGTGGCAAAACAGGATGGCACGTGATATCGTTCACTCTGAAACGATGCCCTGAAGCTCGACTCGCATGGCCAATGCTCAAAACTTGAGAAAATTTTGATTTGTCCGCAAACTGCAGTTGCCATAAGTTTAAGGTACCTGATAAAAGCCAAAAGAAAAAACAGCTTCTACGTAATTGAAATAATCATTCAAAATAGAAGTGACTTTAGCTGTAAAACCTTACCATTGGAATGTTTAGAGACCATGGACACGACCGGCGGGGTCGGTCCCAACATTTCGGAAGAATTGCCGGTGCCTGACTCGGACGACGATAACACTGACCCAGGAGCCTTGGTAGCATCCATTTGTTTCAGGTGAGTCTCACATTCATTAACGTCGCTCGTTTCTTCCTCCAAAACACTCGGAAGTGATGTTAGAAGAGGTTCGTGATTGTCAAATCCATTTCCTGAAAATCGTAAACATTTGTAATAAAAGAAAACACATGAATTGATATGAATTAATATGTCCTACCTGAATTTTTCGAAGCAACAGGTTTAAGTACGTTACGATAGTGAAGTGAGTGATTTGTATTGTACAAACAAACATGAGTGGACATTGTCATTGCGTCCCCAAGAGGAAAAGCGTTTGGAATGCGTGTAGAAAAAGACACTTGAGCTTGTCGGAATGAACCTGAATGGTATTCATCTAGCCATTCGACGACCCTGAAATGATACATAAGTAAAGGCATGAGGCATGTGAAAACCGTGTTGCATGCCTACTTAAGGGCCCAAATTACCAAATCAAGAAACTGCCGTCAATAGGGTGTATCGAGTACAAGAGATCAGGACTGTGATGCCAGTCTCTCAACAGAGAATCTATTTTCGTGTCCAAAGAATCAGGTATGTGGCCAATGGCTGGAGAAGCTTCCGCTACGAGGGAATTCGTCGAGGTGGCTGCACTCAAACTTTGGTGGGAGTGGGCCCCACTAGACGGAAAACTACCTTGGGGATGCTCATCACTTCCACTTTCATCCTGAGATATTGATTTATTGATTTTGTAATTCGTCTGCTTTCGCTCTGCAATACGAAAATAAGACTTTAATGTCAGCCAAAATGAATTCTCCACAAAGCAAAGCTAAGAAGGAAAACGCACTAAGGGGGTGCTCGTCGTGGTCACCATCAACATGTGCCTGAACCTGAGCCTCAGCCTCTTCCTTCTCGGCCATTTTCTTGTGCAATTCTTGTAGTATGCTCTCAGCTTGTTGCGAAAAATGCATTTCGTTATTATTTAACCAGTGTAAGATGAAATTGGGCTCTCGATCCGGGTCACCTGTGACCAAACTAGGTACGAGTGGAATGTCTGGAAAAGGAACAAAATTTCTAAGATCAGAAAAAGACAAAGCTGACAACGAATGTACAACCAAAGGCTGGTATTTACCTGTTTCTGCGTTAACACTAGCAGCAAGATGAAAATGTAGTCCAGGTGTCATACCAGTGCCTTGTAGTCCATAATTGTGAAAATCATGTACACTATAAGTGGACAGAAGAGTTGGTACAGGTCTATCCGAGGGTAGGCTGCCACCGCTTTGATTGTGCTTGGCGTGTCGTCTCAGATGAAAGCAAGTTCTGGCGAACAAAAATGAATTGATGTAATCGATGCCATTTCGACATGCACATTTCGAGTAACATGCAGAATAGACAGATGCAAATTGCAAGTCTTACTTCATATGTTTTAATCGCTGCATGAATCGGTGCTTATGCCTATGAGTCCTGAATTTCGGATTTTGCGCTGCTAAAGGATCGAATTGGTACATGTTGACTAGGCCGTCATCTGGCAAAATGGTTTCTACCCATATTCGACAGATGTTGTCCTTGCATGATGTGACTAACATATTAGACACGGATCCTCTGTAAAGTGAGACGATGGTTAGAGCAACTTGTGGTCTAACGGATCTAAAGGGATTGTATAAATATCATCGTGGAAAGGTGAAAAATCATGGATGACAGGATGAGTTGAAGTGCTGGATTGAAAATACTAGAGGTAGGATTAAGACTTGAACGTTTCCGTACTAGCAAACTAGCTATGGTGCATTCGACTTACTTGGGCATGTATTTGCTGGTTTCGCGCCACGAGAGATGTGTCACCGCTCTCGGATGTGCTATGTAAATGAAACTGAAGTTAATATCAGATGAATGCAGTGAATGAATCGATATTTGACTGACAGCGCTCTGATCCACGCTTTTCGTCGGAAAAAGCACTGAAAACATACAAAAACCATCACAATACTCATATGTTTGCGCGAAATGTAGTAGGAATCAGGGTCTCTAAACTTCAGACTCACGGTGTTTATTTTCGAACCAAATTTTTACAAGTCTATCGTTGTTTCCTGCCGTTGCAAACAGAGTGCTATCCGGTGAAAAAGCCATGTGGGTAACGGGAGAAGCAGTCTTGCACCTCCAGACGCATTCCCAAGCTGGGGACTCATCTTCTAAGGGCAAATTGGGCAGCGACTGGTTATTCGTTCCACTCCTGCTGACAGGTATACAAAATGATAAATAAATAACTACCCAATCAAAATCTGACCGTTTCTCATGTCACGCGAGCATCCTACAGCTTTGCTCACCCCATGTGCGGGTGACACTCCTCTCCGATTTCGAAGGTCACGTTGGACGACCCGCCATTGTTTCCACCTTGGGGGTACTCATCCTCGTGAATGGGAATGATGTTCTGGTGCCACATCTGGAGGGTTTCTCCTCCTGTGAGTAGTCTCGTTCCCTCGAGGTTCCAAGACAGCGACGTTACCGAAGAATCCGTGGTCAAGGTACCCGTTTGAACCCATCGGTAATCCAACTACAAATAATAAATGTAGCCTAATAATAGATTGGAAGATTCATAGCTAACGTTTTTTAGCAAAATTTCCCAGTTTTTAAGCCTGGATACAAAAAGAACAACCTGAGGAAAAAACGTTTCTACAAGTTTGGAAAAAGGGGGATTTAATAAGATAGAAAATAGAAATACGAGGCATGAACAAAAATGTTTAAACCATAGAAGATGATCATAAGTAAACAGCAACGGATAAATATTAAAGGCCAAATTTATACCCCTGCTCCCTATAGTGGTCCTTAACGACCTTGCAAAGGTATTTTTTAATTTTCTGTTGCACGTCCTTACGAGAGTTCCGTCATTTACAGGTCCCACGTGACTCATTGACGCAAGACTCGACAGATGTCACGTGTAAAATGAAAGTTTCTTCTTTGCTGTCGGCCTTAAATTTTGTTGTTGTTTGTTTGCACGTTGAACCAAACGCACACAAAACAAGGCCTTGCATTAATTAAATTTGATAACTTCTATGTCTCCCCAATGTGATTAGACCTAAATAGTTTTAGACTATTCCTGAAGGTCATGTAAGAGAAAAGGTAAATTTTCCTATCAAAAAAGAAATGGTTTGGGGGTCATTTTGCGTTGGACGAATTTACCTGTTTTTGACACCCTTTAGGAAAACAAGTAGTGTAAAAGATGAATTCCAGTTTGATTTAATTAGTTTGTGGGTAGCCTGGGGTGCTTAAATTTTCTATGATGCCTACAACCTTTTCATACACCGGCTCCATGCCAAGACTCCGGTACAAAAACTTTGAATTGTTAACATCAAATCCCTTAGCTGGAGGAGCGAAATTTTAGGTAATTGAGTTTACTCTGTAAGATTATTCTTTGCATTATTGTTGAGATTATTCTTTGCAAAAAATTATTAGGAGGCGTTTGGCTTTGAACTTGTCAGGATTGAGATACTCCACATTGGAAGTTCCGGTACCTCCACGATAGATGACTGCAATTTTATTATTGATTTGTGCTTGTTGGTTGATTGAATTCAATGAAAAAATAAGTACGAAGATATATCACGTGCTGCTTTCGTCAATTTCAATAATTCAAGGCAAAAACTAATTACCACCATTTGACCTTTCCATACGAGTATTTTTCTCTTTCTCTATACGTTTTTATCTATCCATTCACCTACTTCAATAATAAACTCTGAAGAGTGTAGTAATTTATTCATTTCTTTTTCTCACTCTTCAGTTCTTTTTTCAATTTCTATTCACCCATCTGGGAGTACCTGTCGAACTATCCATACATCTGTACAATCGTATTTTCTGACTCTATTCAATTGTTTCCTCTCTCAGAAATTTCTGTATACCTTCACCTCACTCCAATAGCAATCGAAAAGTAGAAGCCTGCTTCTGTCTATTTTTAGCTCTTTACTCATCTATCAAATCTTTATTTTTATCCCGTACATCTTGCCTTCCCCCTCCCCCCAAGTGCCTAAGTGTAAACCAAATGAATATCACTATTTTCTTCTCCTATTAAATTATCAAGTATAAAAATAAATGGTAATTTCAATTACTTACGACGTGACTACTACTAGATGTTGGAATCAAAGGTGTCGGTTCAAAAATGCAAACTTCCTTTTCGTAGGCCGCTGCTATTTTCCCGGTGTCGGTTGAACTGTCCAAACAGCTGATTCGAACGTAGTTGTGCACAGCTCCCGGAATGATTTGAACCCGTTCGAAATTGCTTGCGAGAATTACAATGTTGCAACCGGCGGCATATGCCTGCAGGGTAAGACAAAAAGGTACAAACAATGCAAGGAATTACCAACTAAAATTATTGATGCCAACAATATGAAGAAATGTGTTCAATGGATAGAAATTGTATTCAGTGTTTTGCTGACTACCAAACTGTAGGTCACTGTGATTATTCGTATAAGCAGTGACTCCAAATTTAATTTTCAATTTCTTTCTATCATATTTCAAGAATATGAATGTTTGCTTAAAAAGCACATTTATTAAAAGTACTCCTCAAAAAAGGAAATGTTTTGATTTGAAATTGAATTATTCATTATTAAATGGCTTTCAAACACAACCACCCACATTGTACAGTGTAATAGAGGTAAGCGAAGAATTGAGCAGAAAAATTCTTAAACCCTCAAGCTCAACAAATAACTAGAGAACTCTTAAGATTACACATAAAAATTTACTAAAACTGTTTATTAAGTAGTCTGCCTGTTAAAAAGTACAAAGCACTTTTAACAAATTATTAAACAAATAAAAACATTAAAAAATTAGAGTCTGAAATTTTGTGACTCATGCTCAAATATTTCAAATTTCAACAAATACCATTTTCTTATTACTTGGACAAGTATATAATCTATAAATTAAAAACAGGACTAAGAAATCATTTACAGATACCAGTTGATTAGAAAATAAAAGAGCATGGCTATAATAGAAAATAATATGCATGGCTCACACCACTGCTACAAGATTTAATCTAACTATGAACTCCATCCACCTATAATCTGGGTATTACACCCATGAATGAAGCACTCATTATATTACTATTACTGGTACTAATCTTCTCAATTCAAAATTTTTTTGTATAGGACCACATATTTGTTTGTTAATTTTTATTAAATAAGAAAAAAATTTGTCATGTCAGTGTCTTCTTGTCTACTAAGAAACTCCAGGAAAACAGAGCACAGCTCTAATCAACATCAAATAGATGACAAATAATTAAATGTAATCACTGATAAAGACAGAGAAATAGAAGAATGTCTGTTTCAAATCAAATGAGAGGGAAAAAGAAAAAACAATTATTATTTTATTCATGATCCTTGAATGATTACCACCCTGTCTGTGTAATTTTTGTTGAAATCCATATGAAATACGATTTTGACAATTACAGTTGCCTTAGTTTCGGTTATTTACAATATCGTTACACAAGCGACAATAACAAATTCTGAATTAGTGAGTGACAATCAAATAAGGTCATTCCACGATGGATGGGGTGAACGATAATTGGCGACCGTTCGGTCATTCTCAGCTGTAGAGTAGGTAATCGAGGGGAATTCGATTTTACCGTGAAGGGTATTCCTTCGACGCTTCCAACAGCGAAACAGCGGTCCCCCGAGTTGCAAGCACCACTTAAAACTTGATGACGATTCATTTTGACTTGATTTTCTTCGCAGCTCGGCTAATCGAAGAGCAACAAACCGTGCGACATGTTACATATGACAAATCGCAAATTGGCGCTGGTCATTTTAACTCGTCAACTCGCTAGGTAATGTAAAAAACAACGGTGGAAATTATTAATCTAATCACAATCGCACAGACATTTTTTAGAGGACTAAATCACCGCCTTTGATTGGAACCAGGGCCGTGGAAGGAGTAAATCAAGCAGTCGTTAAATTTCACGGCCGGTTTTCACAATCTATGACCAGTCAGCTTAACGGCAGCTCCGAATTTTTCTGATGGGATCCGGACAAATGGAGTTTGACTCCAAATGGCAAAAAAATGGAGTTTAAACTTTAAATTTTATTCAAGTAACACAATTTAAATAAAAACCCCAAATTATTTCTTATGTTGTTTATTGTTCTCAAAATAACAAATTCCAAGTTTATATTGTTCTTTTTGATGATTTCTTTTTTTCTAAGTTTCCTTACTTTCATTTAAAGTGTACTAGTGTTTATGCGAGCTGTCGAATGATGGACTCAGAGGTTTCTAGTTAAAAAATTTAACCGATCTGAAACTGCTTATTTCAACACTTACTGCATCAGCACAACTTGAGACGTATTTAATATTTCCAGAATGGACCTCATACCATGACTCACAACTACATATGAATTTTGTAGTGATTGGACCTCGGAAGAGTAAATAACGTAATCACCATCATTATAATGAAGTCAGGTTTTTTATTTATTTCAACAAAGTTCATTAATTGGTTCTCGATGATTCAAATTAGCTCCCGACCAGGAGAAGGTACGTTTCCAAATCACTTTTTATCGTTAATTTTTCTGTTGGTATAAAATAAAATATTGTTTATTTACTTACAAAACTGGAGTACTTTTACACTACACATTGGTAACCTAAAGTTTTCGACCGAAAAGTAAATAATTGGTGTTCTTCGCTTGACCTCACAATTAGGAAGCCTTAATGTAAGAAATAACGACTTAAATGACATAATTAAACGACCGTGGGGAAGGACAGAATAGCAGGGGCACAGTGAAAAGGGCGTGTAATAGAAATCACATGTAGAAAAGGTACGTAGGAATGCAAGTCGCCAGAATTTAGAACGTTAAAGGGTACGGTAACGGGCCAGGAAATAATTATTTGAAAAAAAAACAAATTCCTAACACTTGATGATGTACAATAAGCTCAGAAAAAATAGGGTAATGAATGTAGAGAAAATAACTAACATCAACTTGGGCATTGTTGTACAGGTACATTATTCACTGGAAAACATATTGTTGTCGGTACGCCAAGCGTACCGTCAAAATACGCTTAGTGGGTGCTACCCAACAACGGGAGGAAGACGTAGGACGTAACTCCCCAAGGGTCACGCTCCAAAATGGGCCTTACTTCTCAGGATTAAAAACCAGACCCTCGTCTTCATCATCGAAGCAATGCCTCAACCAAATTGTGTAGTTTCTAAGCAACTTCCTGACGGATTCATTCTGTGAATTCAATTTTTTTACCAGGTCGTCTTCACCCAACAGAAGCCTCTTAGAAAATGACGCATACAAATCGGAACATTTTAAACTGTCCACTCCGACCTCATCGTCGTACTTAAAATCTTTTCTGCAAGGTACCCCATTTTGATCTTGGTGAACTGTAACCCTTCGGGTACTTTGTGAGAGAATTACATTCAGTGCTTTTACAATTCTTTTGTAGAAGCTCACCAGGAACCTTCTGTAATACCATAGGGCCTCGTGACTCGGGTAGACCAAACAGAGCGAGAAATTCGACTTCAACTCCGTGGCAAGTAGAAGAAGAGCTAAATCGAGACAATTCAATTCTTCTTCTAACTTAGTTAGGTACTCGTCGACCACCTGCTTGTACTCTTCACCCAAATCTTGAGACAGCAGGTACTCTGTAAGATTAGCCCGCCCCGTTGTAAACGCTGTGAACCCATGCTGTCCACCACCATCTAGTTGAGGGTTATCATTGTGAACTTTTCTCCAGGTCAGGTCATTTTTCATTGATTGACTGAAATAATTCTTGCACAATGCAAGTATTTCTGCTAGAAGAAATTTCCTAAAATGTAATCCACTGTGATCAGACACATGAGATGAAATCCACCTGAAATTGGTGTCCAGTTCTCCAAAATAAACTTGAGGAGCCTGACATTCCATGAAGACAGACAGGTCATAAGGTCTGAAAGACTCCCAACCCAAAATGTCTGTGAGGTCTACCTGATGGAAACTGAAGAATGAGTTCTTATTATGTTGGCCCATAACAATGGAAAGTGTAGACTCTGGAAACAGATGTTGAAGGGACCACATCCTGTGACTCCATGCATGGTAATTACTGTGGTAACGATTTGCTATCATTTCTGACAGTTTTAATTCCTCCAACAGCAATTCCGATTTGTCCTCAACTACAAAAATTGAATTTTGTTACAATTAGAGATATTTTGTCAGGTAAAACAGATTATTGGCCTTTCAACAATTTGAATTCATTTTTTGTTTATCATTAATGTAACATTAATTTTTACAAAGTTTTAGGATCTGTATTTTCGAAAGAGAAAGGATATTAACACAGGACAGATGCTTATTGTAAATTTGAGTACCAAATTATTACTTCACAAATATATACATAAAGAATTTATACAAAATATTTGCAGTAACATTTACTGTAAACAATCACACAATGTGTAATTATTTACACTGGTAATTTCTTTTGAACTCTATCAAAAAATAAGCAATCATCAATTTTTAAGGCAGAGCTTACCATCTTTTAGAATTTCTGTTATGATCCACTTCCTATATATGAGAACATCATTACATTTAGGCTTTCGAGACAGGGCCATCCTAGTCAATCTCAATTCATCATCTGCAACCATTCGTCTGGCTATTATCAACTCTCTTCTCCTGTTCCACACAGTTGGCATCTCAGGGTTAAGCAAGGCAACTCCTGTCAAACAGGGTATTACCTTACTCAAGTTTTGGTTTCTATAACTATTTTTTTGCATCATTTTCCGGTGGGCGTAGAGGTACAAATGTCGAACAATCCAGGACTCCAATCCAAGTGTATTTTCGCCTTTGAGAATTGGAGAACTGTTTTTGTTTTCTTCCTCCGCCGTTGGCACAATGTAGAATTCATTGCTGCGAAGGAAAGAAAATTAAAATGTTTACTTGGAATGTCAACGTCAATTAAAACAGTTTTCCCAGTTACAAGTGAGAGACAAATTTAGGTTAGCCGATGCTCCAGTGAAGTAAGAAAACTGAATTTTCAGGTATAAAAACTTACATAGATGGATCTCTTTTTATGGTCGCCTCAAGGTCAGTTAAAACTTTATCGGCGACAGCGTCATAGGGGCTGACAGACATTTTATTCTCTCGTTTGTAAATTTTAATTACATTTAAACTTCTTAATTATCTTTGGTAAAAAGGAGCGTTCGAAAAATGTTGCGACGTTGCCACTTTTAGATCAATCGACAAATAACGGGGCAGTAGCAAAAGCGCCATTTTTCTGCGGCGATAAATTTGAAAAAAAAAATTATTTAAGAATGCACTTTCATATTTTATAGAATTGCACAACACAATCGTAAAATAGATTTTGCTGAAAAAGCAGTTTTAAGCAGATACTAAATGCATATAAATCAATATGTAAATTAGATATTAATAGTTATTTACCGAGCAAATTTTTAAATTTAGTTACTGGCATAATTAAACGACTCAATGAAGAAATACAAAGAACATAATAAAGCATAATAATAACACAATAAAGCTGAGTATTGGATTAAAATGAGGTACTAAGCGTTTCGAATTCACGAACGTATCCAGGAAGATTGACCGAAAATTACCAATATTATTTAAGGCATATTGTTTACCGAAATTTTAGATATTTTCTATTGGTCAATTCGTTGACAGTCCTGTGGTGGGGAATGGCAAATTAAAACTAGTTTATTGAACAGTGCAACTAAGAATGAAACTCTAAAAAACCAGTAAAACAACGAGAAAACGACAAACCTCAAGCACATTTAAAGTGAAAGTATTGAGAGTGCTCATTCAATAAAAGACGTCGACTCTAGAGGAGCTCGGATGAGTACTTTCGTAAATGAAGGTACCCTGTAAATTGTGCACATTTATTATTGCCTCTCTTTTTAAACTTAAAAAAATACTCTTTAAAAAAGAAGCAACAAAATTAAACCGAGGAAAAAAATGAAATTACCAGGTTCGAAACGGATGAATTTTCGTCTCGAGACAAATGTTCAGAATGAGAAAAAAAGAATTCCTTTCCAAAATGGTTTGACCTTAATTGAAGCTGAAAAAATTTCGTAATCCTTTTTGTGATTTTCTGCGGCATTAATCTAGTAGACTTACCACTAGGATGTTCTAGATGTTAGTAATAGTTAAGGGTATGTGACTATTTAAGGTGAGTAGATGTCCAAGCTCCGGAGCTCGTTAAAAATTATCTCCACGTATTTCCGTCTCTCACTGATCCTCCGCCATCCCTTTGGGTCAAACATTCACTTAAATTCATTTTCTCAACTTCATCTTTACAAAATTTCTTTGCGCTAATTCTTTCAAATCTGTCCAGTCATCAATCATTCAATGTGCTCTTTTATTTGAAAGTCACAGGTGAGGATTCCATGTTTTTATGATGTGCGAATGATTTTTTGTAAAAGACATACAGGAACGAAACATAGTACATGTCAGTCAGGTATGCGTAAGTACCGTTAATTTCTGTACCTTTCCTTTATGTATGTTGGGTTTTATTGTTCCTCAGATGTAAGGAAAATTATTTTTGCTCTTTTCAACTCTAATCTTACCGCTTTTTATCTGGTTCATACAGCTTTTTACTGTTAAAAAATTTAACGTTTAGTGTTTGAAAATTTGATGTTTAGTGTTTAACTGTTTTGGAGTTCCAACCATTAATTCGGGGGTGTCCTATCGTTACGGACATTTCTGCGTAATTTTTTAGTCAGTCAGAACCAAACTGCAAAGCAGTCTTGCGTGTTGTAAAAGTATACCTGCTTTTCTCACTTTCACTTTCAACTTTGAGTTTTCAAAAATGAGTTAAAAAATATGTGTCCTCCTTCGTCAGACGAAATTATGTCTCCCTTCTCTATTATTCATTCTCACACTTCATTCCCGACAGTCAGCCGGTGTACTTCGCTTTCCTAAAATCCCTCGCCAAACTTTCAATAAACATTCAACATTCTTTTCATCCCCGTCCTATACATAAGTACTAAAATAACAGTGGTGATATGAGACAATTTGTGAAGAAGGGTTGTAAATAAACGTAATATGAAATGAAAAAGGAGGAGAGGTCAGGCAAATTACAGATTTGGCATTTCTGTCAATTTCTTTTCTTTTTGCTGGACGAGGCACAAACGAGAAAATATAATTTACTCTTTAAAAATGACTGTCTACATATGATGTGTAATAATTTTTCATGTACAATTTCAGTCAGTGATGGCAACACGCCGGAGGGTAAAACTCGGCCAGAGCCTAAACCGATCGGGTGGGGGTCAGCCTCAACACTGGCGTATCAGTTGTTCAACGTGTTTCATAGGATTTACTTAAGACTTGTCTCTTAGATTTGATATTTGTTTTTTATTATGGCACATACGAGTGAATGGTGGACAAATTTTCTCTTCAGCTTATACGTGGCCGGTGAGGTTGTTTTTGTCTTTCTCACGAGCCTTCCATTTCTTCTGATAATACTTGTCAGAAAAACATTTTCAGGATCGGGCAAGAAGATCACTGGGAAAACTGTTTTGGTGAGTTTTTGTGGTTCTATATTTATTTTTTTTCATTGGAATGAGTGATCGGGTATCGATCAATGAAAGATATCTTTTATCCTCATATTTAATTCATGAAAGTTTAAATTGTCGTTACATTAAGACTTGTCCACTGTGGCCCAAAAATTGGACCACGAGATCGAAACTTTGTTGTCATGGCTTACCAATATTAGTCTGACTACTGCCTACTGTTTAAAATACAGGAATATTAGAAAGATACTGTGTACTTAATTAAACACAGGTATACACATGTTTCCGAAGAACTTCAAGTCACATAAATTGAAACTTCTTAGAGAGGTTGTAAAACAAATGTAAAGACGATTTGGTATTGGTATGGAATGAATGGCCGGGACCGCCTAATCAGGCACTTTTTGAGAAAATAAGAACAAGGACATGTAATTGCCATACATAGTAAATATTCATAACATACGAACATCCATGAATTTAGGAATTGGACACTACGTTAAACCATTAAAGAACTTCCCAGGTAAGTAGGTTGGAAGAATCAGGGGTTCCACTTCTTGTTTTCTTTTAAGTAAAGCTTGAGAGTAAAAGTGAACCAATTAGCAAGAAGACACTTGCCAGAATGCATCAGGGGTAGGAGAAGAAAAACTTAACAATATTTGTTAAGAGGAAGTAAAATAAGGTAACCCTAAAGGTTGTGTGCATTGGCTCGACTTCTTCATAGGCATCTTACCCCTTAGGTCACTGGCTCTGCGAGAGGTTTGGGTCGAGCCCTGTCCTTCGAGTTCGCAAAACAGGGTTGCAAACTGATATGCGTCGATGTGAACACTTCGGTCAATGAGAAAACCGTGGAGGAAATCAACGCACAACTAGGAAAACCAGAAACGGCTACTTCCATGTTCTGCGATGTTGGAGATTTTGAATCGGTTCGCAAGTTGGCCGAAGAAGTTAACAAAAAACACGGGAAAGTAGACATTTTGGTGAATAATGCTGGTATCGTCTACGGGATGCATAACATTGAAGACATCGAGGAAGGAATGGCCAAAAAAGTCGTAAACGTCAATTTGCTGTCATCTCTTTGGGTAAGTAATAAAAGCTACACAAGAACTACAAAAAGCATAAGTCCATCACGTTGACAGAAGTCAACTAACTGAATTAACTGAAGAACCAGGGTGGACAAAAACGTCTTTTATTTAGCTATACTAAATATCCTGTGGTATAACGTTATGTTATACTAGTAAATGTCACTTATATTATGAAATAATTTTCTATTTTGTCACAGTGCAAAACACCTCTGGTTTAGAGAATAATTTTTTTTGATAATTCACATGTTGGTTTATTTTATTACTGGGTATTCCACATTTCTCCGGTAATTTATCTTATTCAAAAATTTGTTTTTCTTTTTCCGAGTTGGTTCAAGCGTTCCTCCCACAAATGAAAGCCAACAAAGATGGTCACATCGTCTTCATCAACTCCATTTCCTCTTTGATACCCCTAGGTGATGCCACCATATATACAGCTACAAAATATGGTCTCCTTGGTAAGCAAAAGTTTTTTTTTACCAAACTTCGCCAACTTTAGAATTCTCAGGTTCCACGTGCTTCTTCAGGTTTCACGGAAGGTCTCATGGATGAACTAAGTCGAAGTTCAGATTATTCCAACATAAAAATCACTTCTGTCCATCCGTTTTTTGTCAGGACGGAAGGATTAAAAAATTTGAAAATAAATCCTAAATATTTCGCAATGGATCCTCACACGGCAGCCAGGTACTTAATAAAGGGAGTACGTAGGGAGTACAAGAAATTCGCAGTACCTGGAAACGAACTGATTTTCTGGATAGTCGCCCTTTCCAGGTGAAAATGAATGTTCCTTTGCTGTGAGTTTTAACTGAGATCTTTTTTTACATTATTTTTTTATTTTCAGGGTTCTCCCACACACAATGTACCAAAAACTTGTCAACAGGATTCATGACAAAGTCTTGATTTAAATCACCAAGTGACCCATCATATATATCTTTGTTAATTGCTTTGACTGGCGGGTCGTCGATTTGGCTGGACCCGGATTTTGCTTTGGGTAAATTTAATTAGGGAACATATTTACTGTTTGTATTACGCTACTTTGAGAAACAACAGCAATAGAACTGCGGTTAAAATGTTAATAAAACCCATGCATGCATAAATTATTAAATTCTTCAGAAGAGAACAAAGTAGAAATTTAGAATAACAAATGAAAAATAATGAGTTTTAATACAACCTTAACCAATATGAAGATTAAAGAATAGGCAAAGACATTGTCGACAGAGGCCAACAGAAAATACTAACTCCAACAGTAAAGGGAGTAGCAACTGAGCAGAATTGAGTTTGGAAACAAACACAATAAAATGATTTAATTTCAAGTTAACCGAAATATATTTATAAAGAAAAATAAATTCCTAATATAGAAAGGAAGTACTTTTTACACCAGAAAAGATAAATAAAAATGGAGATAAACTGTCAAAAAGGGTTCACTTTACTTCTTCTTTCATCCCCTAAAAATAAAGAAAATCAAAGCCGTCACTGATAATAAAATAGTAACCCCACAGTTCGTCCCAGGTTCGCATTTTGACAAACAAAAGTAACTGGATGGTTGCATTGATCGTTAAACTTCATTCTGACTCGATGTAAAACTGAATAAGTTATTAAGAATCTCAACGAGGTTCACACTCACCATAAACAAGATCCCACCACTGCGGATTGATAGTAGAGGTTAAAACATGTGTGCTCCGGAAGCATCCGTCTCTACGGGAACACTACGGGTAGTGTTTTTTACACATACACGCACACACACATGCAAATATGCCTGGGCAATTGTGCTTCTTATTTCCCACGTGTCAACATGTATATAAAATTATAACGACATTCTATGCAACGACTTTAGCGATCTATTTCACCAAATACTACGTCCAGGGTACCGATAATGGCAACGATGTCTGCCAGCAAGAGTCCTTTTCCAATTTTGTCGAGTGCAGCGAGGTGAGCAAATCCTGGAGCTTTGATTTTGCACCTGTAGGGCTTTGAGCTTCCGTCCGAGACCAGATAGACTCCAAACTCGCCTAACGTAAAAAGACTCATCGTCAGTCTATTGTTCCGACAATTTTATTGTAAGCTCATTAGGGGCATACCTTTTGGTGCTTCGATGGCCGTGTAGGTGACACCAGGAGGTACCGAGTATCCCTGTGAGAAGAGTTTGAAGTGATGGATGACTGCCTCCATGGACGTTTTCATCTCTTTTCTAGAAGGCGGTACCACTTTCATGTCATCTGTTCGAACCTCACCCGCAGGCATTTTGTTCAGGCACTGCTCAATGATTCTCAAACTCTGCCGCATTTCTTCCATTCGAATGAGATACCTGAAAGATGATGCTTGACGTGAAATGAGGTGACTGTGCAATAAATATTATTGGTTCGCACATAAAAATATCGTACCTATCTAAGCAGTCTCCGTTCACTCCAATGGGTACATCAAACTCTACCAAATCGTACGCGTCGTAGGGCTGGGTTTTTCGGAGATCCCATTTGATACCTGAACCCCTCAGCATCACTCCGCTGAAACAAATTCAAGAATATTACACGCCCGGTATTGCAGTGTACTTAGCGAGGTGTCACGTTGAGTTTGCAAGAGTATATAAGAAAATGTTAGGAATTTGGGTAAGAATCCTCTAACCTGTAATTAACCAATTTCAATTACATATTACCTGCAACCATAGTTCAATGCATCCTCTGCTGATATAATTCCAATCCCTTGAGTTCTTTCTACCCAAATTCTGTTTCCGGTAACAAGGTCATCTAATTGATCTAACATTGCCCCAAATTTAGAGATAAATTCGTAGATGTCGTCCATAAGTCCTATTGGCATGTCCTAAAATAAATAAATAAATATTCTTATTGGTCACTAAGTATTGATAGAAAGTGATATAGAAGCCTTTAAATCAGCTCCATATGGTGATGAGACAGATTTATTGGGAAGAGGAATTGTTTGGGGCACATATTTGATAAGTTTGTGTTTTTGACAATTTTTGAATATAAAACATTAAAAGAAGTAATCTAATGATATAGCATGGCTACTATGCAAGTATCTATGTTCCATGATCAAGATAAAGAAACTTATTAAAAATTACAAAATAAACATTACCATTTAAATTTATAAAACCCTGAAACCCTTTTAAAATTAAAAAAAATTTATGTAGAATAACAGTGGTTTTTTAAATAAAACTTGGTGTACCTGACTGACACCTCCAGGACGAATGTAAGCAGCATGCATTCGAGCACCTGAGACACGTTCATAAAACTCCATGATTTTTTCACGTTCTTCAAATAGCCAAAAGAATGGTGTTAGGGCACCAACATCAAGTATGTGTGTTCCTACTCCCATTAAGTGATTGAGAATCCTTGTCAGCTCTGCAAACATTGCTGGAATAGGAAAGCTTAATGATTAAAAAACTTAACAAATTTTCAGAAAAAACACATGACAAAAGAACATGAAGTTTAGAAAGAAAGGCATGGTTCTTGTGAAAAAATTTGAATGTGGCACAGTAACATTTAAGTAAATTATCATTCTTCTTCCAATTGTTATTACCTTCCTTCCATCAAATATCTCACATTCATCCATTCAATCAATTATTCAATTGTTTATTTCACACACTGAGTGATGTCAAATATGGAAAGTTACTTATTTATAAAAACATTAATTCAATGATTCAAGTTTTACTGCATTAAAGTTATCAAAGTAATAACAAATTTTGTTGCTGTTAACACTTACTTCTTATATATTTTGCTCTAAGAGGGACCTCAATGTTCAATAATTTCTCAACAGCCAGAGAATAGCACTGTTCATTGCACATCATGGACACATAATCCAACCTGTCAAAATATGGTAGAGCTTGAGTGTATGTTTTATACTCAATCAACTTCTCTGTCCCCCTGTGAAGAAGACCAATGTGTGGATCACATCTGAGAACTCTCTAAAAAAACAAGACAACCAATAGAATAAAGTATTTTCCATGGGTTGACTGATCGTATTGTGTTAACGTACTTCTCCCTTCAGTTCTAGAATTAGCCTCAAGACACCGTGAGCAGCGGGGTGCTGCGGGCCAAAATTAATCACGGTGTTTTTTATTTCGACAGACGGTAACTTGTATGTTTCCTGATTGGCTCTACTTTCCCACATTTCACCCCACAGTTTTGAGTCTATAAAGTCCGTCTCAAGCTTGTATAAATTCAAGTCAGGGTACCATCTTTGGCCGTGTCTTTTACTTCTGAAATATTAAAGCTCAAATGAATTTTAGGATTTGACATCAAACTAAAAAACCGAATGCTTTAACTCACGTTAAATAGTAGGAGGATGCATGACTTTGAAGCAACTGCTTCTTAGGAAACGAAACTATTTTGGGTACATTTTTAATTAAATTCCCCAGTAAAGACTCCATTTTTTCTTTACGGAAAGACGACGTAACAGACGATATATGCTTGACTATTGACACGTCAAAAAAAATTGTGGCGGCCAACTGTATTGACAAAATGAATTCAATTTATTTTTCCTTCTTCAAATTTCTGTAACGTAATTTCCAATTTATGTTTCCAATTGAAAATCATATAACCTATTTAATAATGACAAATGAAAGAAGAAACTTCGTTTTGAATAAGCTTAGGTCAGGGAAAATGTGGAGCAGAGAAATAAAACTCCCATCAGGAGAAATTTTAAAAGTTGTTCTTCGATAAATATTTTAAGTCAAATCAGATTGTGAACAAAAATGATAAGAATTGGTGTTACAATTCGGTTCTTTTTCTGCCACACATCGGGTACGCCACTTGAACCAGGTGAACCACCTCATATTTTCCTCCGTGACGTTTCTTTCAGGGATAAAAATAATAAAACGCAATGCTTAGGTTGTGACAATTAACTTTATTTAAATAATAATTATAAAACTTTAGAAAATTTAACAAGCAAGGCTCCATGCACTGGTTTATGCATTTCTGCCCAACAGGAAACGGATGTTCTCAGGTTACGAACACTTCATTTAAAGTGCACAATTAAATGTCCTAATATGCTGAGAACAAACGTTCAGAGGCTTTTTATTTACAATGATAATGACCACTGAAAAGCATGATGTGCAACGATCGTACATTACCTATTTAACTACTTCGTCCGATTTTAACTTATTGTAATATTAATAGCTCATTTGCTTTCACAAAGTAAAACCTAGGGGCGGGCATACAATTAGATTTGTTTGCCCGAAGTCGGGAAACGTACAATTATGTTTTATTAATTTACATAAAAATAAAGCAGGTTTCAGAGTTGAACGTTTGTGCACTTAACTAGGATTTTCAGATATCTATTAGCAGAATACTCTACAACAAATGTGATTAAGTAGATCAAATCAATCTTCTAAATGATATAAATAGATGGGAAAATGAAAAAGATCGGGTCAACCTACAGACCTTAGAATATGAATTTTTAAGTATGTTTATAATGTGTAAGTTTAGATGATAACACAAGAAACACAGAAACTAACGAGCAATGGTGAAGGAAAACACAAAAAAACCTGAAAGAAAGGCAAACCTGAAAATAAGTTTATTTGCTGAAGATAATATTAATAAAAGGACCATATTGGTGTTGTCACTGATAGTCAAACAGGTGCAAATAAAAAGAAAGGTAGAGAGAGAGAGAGAGAGAGAGAAAATGAAAGAAAACAAAATAAAACGAAATAGTAAAAGAAAAAAAATGAAATAGAAATGAAGCAAAGGGGCGCCCATAAATAAAATGGTGCACAGTCAAAAAGAAATAGCAAAAAAATAGGGAAAAGAAGAAAGCTGGGAAAATAGGGAAAAGTGGCTGAGAGGCACGGCAATAAAAATGACATAAAAATAAAGCAATAAGAAATCCAAGAGAAATAAATAAATTAGAGAAAATTTATAAAAAAATTCAAGGGCCTCGCACTTGTAAGTACGTCAAAGAACAAGATAAATAATTAATCGGAAGGCAGCCTCGCATTCTTGTGAGTTTTCACCAGCTTGCCCCGTGATATACCTGCTACCCGCGGGTAGATAAAAATAAATAGTAAATAAATGTAATAGTAAATAGATATAAAAATCTATGTATAATGTGCAATAATCATTCTTTTTTTTTTTGCATCCCGACTTCGCTAAGAGACAACATAAATAGGCGATTAAATAATTCTCATGCAGAGTTTAACTTGGCGGACAAAGCCTCTGTAGATCAATCTACTTTTCAATAAATATTGTAAATAATATGTATAAACGTATATAAGAGTTAGTATAAATAAAGGTGGAAACCAAGGGATGTTTAATTACAATTAAGTGCTTTTGTTTCTGTTTCCGACCCATTTCCGGTCTCGTGGCAGCGACTTCTTCATTCTACTGTTGTGTATACGTACAATAAACAAAACTGTTAAAACTTGATTCACTCGGTCATGACAGAAAATGTAAAAGTTGATGAGTAAAAAATACAACAACAAAATGGCGTACAAAACAATTAAAAAAATTGTGAAATTCTCGGTAACTGGAAATTTTGTTCTCAGGTCCGCTGACCGATAACATTTGCTTTTCCCTCCTGATATCCATCACTGCTAGGGTTTAACCCTAGGACCAGTTTAAGAGCTTCCATCATCCGTCCGAAATGGGTATGGAACAAAAACGTGAATGACTACGGTGGACAAACACAATGGGCTGGAGAGGAGTCTGCCGGCATGGAGACACACCGGTCTACTTCCAATTGGAGGATGTCAGAGCCTAGGGAGTAGCGTACGGGTACATGGGTGCATAGAATGTCTTTTCTGGAAACTGCTGGTATGGACTCTGGGTAGATGGTAGGGTGGACCGGGGAGTGGAAGTTACGAGGACATCCCCTTCTGGTTCTGGTCGCCGGGGCTTCGGGGCAGGTCGAAGAAGAATGGAAATTTCTGTAACCAGGAACTTGGTCAATTTTATAACAGCCCACTGAACGGCGTACTGCATGAGAAGAGCTCCGAAACCCTTGTAGAGGCCGAGGACGCCTTCCTGGGAGATGGTGCTCTCGTAACAATCGACAATACCCTCATAATTAGTCAGAATGGGTATGACGCCTACACCGGAGTCGAGATTGTCGACAATGGTACGAGTGCCTTGGAGGTACAACCTAAATAGAAAATAAAGACAGCCATTGGAAAAGTGGTGAAGGTACTCAAAGATCATCTGAAATGGCCTGATACACCTTAAGGCTAAATAGGTTATAATCCCTGAAGGATGTAAAGGAGTTGTAGAAATTAAAGCAAAGCAATATTAGTCGTAAAGTATTTCTTACGGTGTAGAAAAGCACAGATTTTCTTTATATATATGATAAATTGGAATATTATACTGAGTCTTAACATCGTAGTAGTCTAATTAAATGTTGATACCTTAGAAATGTGTAGGAGAAGATATGTTTAGGTAAGAGGTAACAAGGAGACTCTACTCAAGGAGACTTACTCTAAGCCTAAAAATAGTGTACCTTACCTATACAAAATAGTTTCTAATGGGTAGCAAATTACATCGGCTGACATCGTTCCAATAAAGATCGAAGTCAATTCAATTTCCTCATTGGCAGCTTGGCTTAAAATATCTTTTTGAACAGCTCCCTAGAAGACATTTCAATTTTCAATTGAGGCCAAAAAATAACAAAGGGTAGAGGAGTGTAGAAAAGGCTGTCTTACCCTCTTCTCTTGTTTAGACCGATTTCTCAGGTGGATAGACTGACTGACCACATTCCGTATGACAACACTTAAGATGTATTTGAGTACGCCATAGAGCACGGTGGGTACTATAAGAGCCCAAACGGGTAGCATTCGGCCCTTTTGGGGTGAACCCCAACTCACTAGTCGGCACATGCCGTCCTTGAACACGTCGAAGACACCGGGTTTCTCGCTGGCTATGTCGCTCTGTACGGTTTCGACAAGGCTAGCCGAATAAAACGGCGTCATAAAAGCTAAACTAACACTGGAAATGAACGAAATTGAGTTACTTGAAGAGAAGTGAAAGCAAAATGGAGGGAAACGACAAAATAAAAACCATAAACTCACCACTTTAACATAATATGCTGACCTAAAGATTTTAAGGGACTGTGCCATGAAAACTCTCTGAAATAAAAATCATAAAATAATAATGCTTGCTTTTACGTTCGGGTGATGCCACAGGTTCAGGGTTCAGGTTCGCTTACTTCGGCCAGGGAGTAATTTTTGACAGAAAATCCTCTGTCGCTATTGACATTCCTTTTATGAGTAATGAGCTTCCGAGACCTTTCCAGAGTGTTGTCACTCCCTGATGCTTGTGTAGTCTGATAACGACCGGTACTAGAGTGATACCTATTGTGTGATTCCTTATTGAATTGTGATGAACCTGACACTGCCTCCGTAGTACGACTAAAGGATGACTTAAAACGTTTTCGGCTATTAGTGTTGCTACGTTGACGCTTGCTTCGACATGCTTCCTGACCTCTGGATCTGAAACTGAAATCAATATCATTAGATTACTTCTCTTTCTCTCAGTCCGGTAAAAGTACCAGCTCTGGCAAGATAAGCTCAAATGATGAGATTTTAATTGAAGAATTACTAATTGCTTGTTACACCAGTTAGACTATTTTTATGATTTTTTGTTCATCTTTTCTACTTTTTTTTTATTATTATTTTTTCCATACCTCCTCTCTGTGACCCATATTTCTTTTCTGTTTAAACCATTTAAAGGACACAAATATTCACTTTGCCTGTAATTATATTTTACAAGAAAAATTCTCATTTTACCAACATACAACATATGTATAATTTAAATGCCTTTATATATTTTGTAATATATATTATTTCAATTGTTACAAGTCAATTATCATCAATGAAATTCAAAGTTCAGAAAGAATAAATACTGTTCAAATATGTACAAAATGTAAACTTGTCCATGATTTTGAGAAGTGCCTACCACAACTCTACTCTCTAATTTTTGTCTTTAATTTCATAACTTATTATAAAATTCATCACTTGTTACGAAAATGAGAGTACAAAGTCACAAATCTCAATAGCTGAAATTTGCAAAACAATGTTGCATTTAGTAAAAACCAAGTTTCTTTAAATTCAATATTGTATTTGGAGCATTTTATAAATGACTCCAGCTGAAAATACATAATAAAATTTGCAGATTTGGAGAACAAAAAACCTATATGCCTAGCCTGTTTATGAAGAAAAAATTAATGAAAACTTTTTTCCATGGTTACTGCTTTGTGTGCTGTGTTTCTGCCATTTAATAAATTTAAAATTCTTTTATGGAAAATTTTTTAGGGTTTCACCTCAGTTTACATGGATTTCATCAAGTGAATAATTCAGTTCAGTATTATCATAGATATCTCTATTTTATCTCTGTTGTATTTTAAAACATAAAACAATGTACATCATTATGTCTCAATGTTTTGATATATCAGAAGAATTAAGATTAATGTAGAACCTCTTATTTATTTCAGAATTTGGGTCAATAAATACTTGTGTTTTCAATCACTCTCCTCATTGCTGTTACTCTGCTCCTTTCATCACTGTAAGTAACATACTACTTATAGTTATTAGAATTTGCTGCAGTTACTCTAATAATTTCATCAGCTAAGGTTAATTCATCTGCTAAATTTTAAAATTTGAATTTACATATCCTGTTGATGTTAAAAGTAGTGCAGGTATTACTTAAGGTATTCTTTTGAATTAACAATTAATAAATTTAACAATAAATGAATATTTTATAGAGGACTAAAGGACATCTTGGGCAGATGTAGAAAAGAAATGAAATTAACAGGAACAAAGTGACCCGAGACCCCAATAAACACCCTTGTATTTCTTCGCTTTGCTTTTCAACTGTTGACGGATAAAAGCAACAACAAACGAACGAAATAAACCCTCAATATCCTTCGACACATTTCAATCTGTATCTTTCTACACCTCTCTGACGATCAAAACAGAAATGATGTTACCTTCCTCATCGGAAACGGCGGAGAACGTCGGCTTAGGGGAGACGTTCATCGGTCTAACATTCAACTCCGTCGGCCTCACTCTCGGTTGATGCATGTTTGGTTGATCGAGAAACCTCCAGTCATCTAAATATTCCCAAGTCTTGGGATGATGTACACCAGCCATTTTGAAGTACACACGAAACGTGGCAGGAGAAGTAGAATAGCGCGGCACATTTACAACAGCGCCAAAATTAAATGCATTTCAGATGGTTTTTCCTTTTTCTTCCTTATTGACCTATTCGTCTCTTGATTATTTCCACCTTATTTATAATGGATATTTTTGTCAAGAAGAAATGAAAGTAAATGAGGGTAAAATAAAATTTAGTGGAAGAAAAAGGAAATTAAGATGGCAAATTATGAATTAGTCCGGATGAGAAAAAATGAAAGAATTTAGTAATAAATAATAAAACCATATATATTATTAGATTCATCGCGATCATTGTCGTCCTTAATATATTTATTACTCCTGAGAACCACAGACATGTTGACGTAATAATTAAGTAATTAATTACAAAGGTCATTTTTATTCTCATACTGTTTACTTCCCTCAAACAAAAAAGACTAGAAAACAATTTTGTACCCCAACTTCAAAGTTCACAATTTCACCGTGCTACAAATTCCATTTGGAATCCATATTATTAAATTTCTTTCAGACGGTCAGCAAAAATTTCAGTAAGATTCATCACTTGAAGGTGTTTTAAGCAGCAGCGACAAGTCTTTGACGTGCCAGGGACATGCCAGTGTTGCTTCTGCTTTCTCAAGTTACCCATCAGGCTCTTTTGTTTCTCTATTCTGGTCATTTGCCACCTGAATCCTCTGTTCCTGTGTTACTTTAGCCTTTCTTTTCAACAATGTATATACAAGGTTTTTATAAAATATAAATAATTTGCATTAATCGACATGCAATAACAATCGAGAGTGGACGATGTGCCACAGCCTATTGCTCCTGTTGACATTGTCACAGAGCAAAACTTTATTTTGACGATGAAAAGTTGCATTGGTTTCACAGCTGTGCTGCTTCCTTGCCTTCTCAGCTCGTTCCGGTAAATAGGTAAGATTATTTTCAACTTTTCCAAATGGTCGTGGTAGAAAAAACCTCAATATCAAGACAATAACACTACAGTAATTCTGAGTATGCCAGTTCAATTTTTTTTCCGATTTGTCTCTCTTTCTGTGAGCAATCTCGTCCTGCCACCTAATGAAGACCAAATGAAAATGACGACATCCAGCTACTCCCCTCAAATTCTTTTCATCTTCAGATTGTTGCCCTTCTTCTTTGAGATGTGAGCGGTGCTTAGTCGTCATTTGGTCACCTGTGCATCGCTGACCGAACTCATGGCCGACACTGGCGTCGTTGATCTGGAATTTGGCCTACACCTGCTACCTCTCAGACCGACGCCCGCGTAACTGTTCGAAGTGTCACACTTCTTTGAGATTTCCCCGTACGTTTTGTCATCTCCGTCCCTGTTGAGAACCTGATTTTTAATTCTCCTAATATTGTCTATGTTTAGTATCTGACTAGATATGTTTGGTAGCAGTCGGTTTCGATTCGGTTCAGGATTTAGGCGGTCCATTTCAGTGTGTTTCCGGTGATGGTCGTTCGACTGCTCTCCGGTCTTGTCATTTTGGTTTTCACTTCTCTTTTCTATTTCCTGTTTATCTTTCTCTTTGTCACCTCTTTTGAACAGCTCTTCTTTCCTCGTTTCGTCGTATCTCCGATTTTCATCCGTCGAATATCGTCTCGTGTGTTCCTCCACAAAATTTCGTCTCTCTTCTAAGATGCTTCGCCTATCGTCCACAGCATGCCGTCGATCCTCTCCATCGTGTCGCGCCGACGAAGAGGAAGTGGATCCTGACAAAGAAAATTTCAAATTGAAATGCTTTGAATGAAAATCTTTTTTACAGAGCCTACAATACCGAAATAATCGTACCTAGTGACAGGTGTCTTCTGTCTGTTGAGCAGCACACCTGATGGTGGCTTTCCCAGTCTCTGTGCTGACAGTAGGAGCCGCAGTACCTGGCTATGTTACACCCAGAGCAGGTCTCTTGTGCCTTTCTTCCACAGTTCCAGCACAACTGTAATGAAACAAAAGAAAATAAAATTCTGTCGCGTAGTTGCGGTGTACAGAGAAAAATAAAAAAGCAGGTGAGACAAATAAAAGAAATTTAAAAAAGTATCAGGAAATAAAACTAAAATTATGAAAAGTACTAAATGACGAAGGAAATGCAGCAAATATTTAGTCGTACATTTTGACTTCCTCCAGGAGCATCCGGCGAAACTTCTTCTGCGTCTTCTTTACTTTTGCTACCTTTGACGACAATCCTTTCTAATTCCACGATAGCCTGCCTTTTCACTTCGTTGACAGCTTCCTCTGCGCACAAAACAAAACTTTCAGGCTCAAAATAGAATTTCATTATTTCTATCACTACTTTTGGTTGTTTTTTTTCGTACCGGCTCTCCTCTTAATTTCAGCTATTCTGTCTTCCGTCACTCTAATTATTTCATTGGCAGCTCTCTTTACGTCGGATTCCGTTGTGGCACCTCTGTCTCGCGTCTGTAATATTGACAGTGCCCTTTTTGTCTTTTCCACCATGCTCAGAATGCAGTTTAACATCTGAAAGGGTAAACAAATGTCAAATTGTAATGTTCATTTGCCGGTTTAACAAGGCTACGCTACGTAGTTGAGTTGAGAAAATAAAACTGGTAATAATTTGGGGTTGTGAGGTAGAGGCTGACCGTATTTATATTCTTCCATTCTTCATCTCCGGACCTGTCAGGTTCTTTTCCTCTCAAGTTAGTCAAATCTTGGTGTCCCGAAATGTAATCGCTTCCTCCGACGAGCAGGTGGGGAGGTGCCGTGTGATTCAAACTATTCAACAGGTGAAAATTAGGACCTAGAAGACTAGCATTAAACCCAGAGGTGTACTGGTGGCTGCTGTGGCCGTTCATTCCAGCTGACAGAGGAAAACCGTAGTTTTTGGCAGATGGAAAGTTCTGCAGGGTTGAGAGAGAGTTGAGGCTCGTTCCGAAGAGTGCGGGCATTGGTGGCTGAGAATGTTGAAGCCTTTCCTTCTTCTGAGGAGGCTCTGAAGATGGATTCTCCTTCGTGAACGAAATTCCATTTTCGTATATGCTAAAACAGATCAATTTAGATTTTAGAGTACAGGTAAGTAGCGCCTAGGTACATGTTGTTACGTGAAACCCTCACTAACAAACCTTTCGGAGTGTTTTCGCTTCCCGTTTTCTGACGTTTGGTCTGAATTGAAAATTTCAGATGGTTCGCTGGGCGAAAACGACGGGTCGAGAACCAACTGCTCGTGGTGTTTAAGGTACTGACTTGTGGTCTGAGGAAGAAATTTAAAATATTTTATCGAAATAATAAAATGCTTTTTATTAAATAAATGAATGATATGAGCAAGTAAGCTGAGCTGGCGGTTGAGGTACCCTCTTAAGTCCTGGAGCATCATTTTGATTATCTCAGTAGTAAATTAAACAAGAATTACTTCAATTTCATGTTTCCCTGAGTTGAGTGAAAAAATGCAGAAAAAAACGTTTGGCTTCCAACAGAACGGCCATGTGTTGCCCCGCACGGAATCCTTTGCCTTCTCGCCTGTTACACTTTTTTATCTTTTGAATTTTCCAATGAAATTTATTACTCTCTACATTGGTTATTTAACACCTGGGCCCAATGCTATCGTTACCATTCTCTTGTAATAAATGGCGAAATATTTCATTAAGTAAAGTTTAAAACCCCGGTTTTTGTGTAGCCCCGTCCCCAAGCCTCACCGACCGGCACATGCCGTGGGTGGGGCAAGGGAAAACCTGAAAAACAAAGTTCTGCAGGAAAAAAACCGATTTGATTTTCTTTGCAAAAAGCAAAACTAAAATGAATCAAACTTTCAATACTCCCCAATACCGATACGACATCATCCACGCCTCAGGTCAAAATTAAGGTCACTTTGAAACAAAATATTATGTGACAAATGTACATTAGTCAAAATGTAGATTTGTGAGGGTGACACGGAGTGCCATACAATATTACAAAGTCATGTTTAATGATGTAGAGGAAAACATGTAGAATTAGAAAAATTTAGAGTAACAAGAAAACATAAGAAATACAAAGAAGTGGTTGAGTTTGTATGCGTGCGTGCGACGCAGAGGACGACGGAAAACGTGGGATCGTGTAGAGGACGTCAGCAAAAGGCAAAAGAAGCAGAAAAGCTCGCGCGGTGCTTAAAAGTCCAGATGGTGCCAAAATCCTACGGAGAATTTCAAGGAAAGCAAAGAGAGAGAGAGAGAGAGAGAGAGAGGAGGAAAAAAGTTTTTATGCAAAACGTTTTTTAAACGTGCGGCACGTGCGGTTGATCGTTCGGGGGCACGAACACTGCTGTTACACTGTGGCGCTGGGAATATTAAAAGGGAATTTAAAAAAAAAAGAAAGAAAAAGAGGCAAAGCCGATCGGAAATTTCGTCCAACAGATAATGGTGGAATAATCGGTAGCAAGAGGTTTCCGGAGAAGACGACCAGAATCAAACAAAAGATGAAGGACAAGAAAATTGTCGCCAAGTTGAAAAAAGAAGGCTCGTTTCGAAGGCTTTTTAGATGTTTGACAGTCAACGTCCTGCGGGCAGTTCTTTCAAAAAGAATTAAAAAAAACCTATCCGAGTGCTTGTTCTCTAGAACTCATTCTGTTTTGTTCTTTGACAGTTTTCAATCAGTTGAACATTTCCTTTCTTTGTCAACCCCATCCCCCCAAAGTAGCAATTAAAACTTGGCTTATCCGGGAAGTACACAATCCCGGGGGGTTCAAGTGCTTCGGTTCGGGAGGGTTGTGAAGTCAGCAGAGAGCTAAAAAAGAAAAGATATGCAAATTTGTCATTTTAATGAAATTAAAGAGAAAAGCTCGGAAACTCGTGAAATTAGAATCTTTAAGAAATGGAAGAAAATGGATTGGAAGTACGAGATTTTCCTCGTTTTTCGCATTTTCTCTCATCCCTTCTCATCTTCTCCATCGGAGCATAACATGAAACCAACAATCTTTTTTTTATTTGCCATGTGTGTCGCTCTGTCTGCTTCCCCGACTTTTCAACGAGGGCCTTCACTTGATTACCTTCCCTCAAAATTTAATATTTCACCTCTTCATCACTTATTTTTTTTATTGTCTTCTATCATTTGGAAATTTTCCTTCTTTGTAGCAGCCCTACTCCTGATGACGTTTCTAATTCCACGGATAAACGGCTACCTCTGCATTAATCTATTCGTGTTGTCGTCTATTAATGTGTTGAAGTATGCTTTATGCCATAAATTCTTTTCCTCAATTAAAGAAAGTAATTTGGCTTGTCTGGAATTCCTTTTCGTCCGTCACCAGTTCACTCAGTCAAATTTCGCCTTGTACTTTTGGGTTGTACGAATAAAATTCACCTTGTCACTATGAAACCAAGTACATGTGACATTTTGTAAGCAAAAGTACGGAGACTAAAGAGAAAGGGCAGAAGTGGCCCTCCTACTTCAATCTGGCGTCATCCCAAACCCACCCCCTATCCTTCTCTTTCTCTCTCTCTAAGATGTAAAAAAGATGTTAATTAAATGCAAAATCACGATCGGGTTTTCACCATTCGATGGTTTTCCTTCTCCTCCTTCGTCTTCTGCCCCGTCAGATTTCTCTCAGTAAAATTTGTTTTGTTTTCGTTAAAAACTTCTTTTTGCTTGTGTAAATAGCCGCCATCTTTCGAATATATTTCCCCGTTTTTTTTTCTATTTTTTTTGGGGATGGTGAAGCGAAAATAATCACGGAGTTTTTTTAAAAATCCTCCCCCACCATAGTTCCCAAAGTAACATTCTAAAGACCCGTACCTGTTTGGCGATTCTCGCTTGGAAGGACAATTCTTTTTGAAGAAGCGGAAGATGAGTTCGTAAAAATGGCAGAACAAAAGGTCGAAGTGGGAAATTCGTCGCCTCTTGCAGACTCGTGTGAAATTCCTCAATTGTCATGTTACCATTCTGAAGAGAAAAAGCCAGACAAATAAGTTTTCTTTTGGTGTGTTTCACGAGTAATGTTTCGAGTCTTTTAGACTTACCACCATGTTGAAGACCAACGTGCGGACCTTTTCGCCTAATTCCGCATTGATTTCCGCCCCGAACTGCACCAGAGTGCTTAAAAACCTCTTTAGTTTTCCTAAATTTGGTCTGGTCACTTGGTTAGTCGATGCTGGAGGAGATGAACTACCAGCGTTGGCAGTTCCTGGCGAGAGGACCAGCGTGGACGATGGCGACATGGAGGATGCGTTCTGGTGGGACGAACTGACGTGGCTGAGTGAAGGAGGCGTCACGTTGGTCTGACCATCCTCAGGACTCCCGGGAGATTTAATACCTACAACTAATACTATCGACGTTAATAACTGATTTTCGATTCATTCAGGGTCGTTCACGCCAACTGCAGGTTTCGTACTGACAACGCACAACCGTTAATCTTAGCGTCTTGATTTCAGTAAAAAAGAAAAATATCGGCCATTACTAAATTCTTAGAAGTAGATATTTCATACGTGAAATTTGCCTTTAAAGCTTTTTCAGGGCATATATTATCTTTGCTTAATCTGTCGGTGGTGCAAATTTGTTCGAAAGACTCCATTAGGCTTCTACAATTTAATAGTTTTCAATAGAATTTATTTTGTTTGAGCAGCAGGGCGTTTGAGTGCCGAGCGGTCGATCCTTTTCCTAGCCTCAAACCTTAGAGCACAAATATTTGAAGACTCCTCGACCCACCAGCGGGGGTTGCTTTCGGGGTAAATTCGTTATCAGAACGCCACACGCCTCCCGTCGTGTCAGCAGATACGCACTCACTCACATACAAAAGAGAGTATACACGGAATGCATGCAGAAGACACCTCCCTCGAGTTTGTTCAGGACGCTCAAGTTCAATTCCCACCCCCTGGACGATAAGCCATGTTTTCGCCTTATCAGGCGTTCGCCACCGGATTTCCAGCTGACACTCACTAAATCGGGTTGTATCGCGGGGGTGAGTTCACTTAAGGTACAGATGTCAACTGTTGTTTAAAGGTGAAAGCTGTGTAGTGTTGAAACCCTTATGATTTCTACAAGTCATCCTGACAAGATATTCCCACGCAGGTAGTAATAATTAAAGTTGATTCTCTGGTAACCATTTCTTATGATTAACCATGTTTCTTTAAACGGTTACTTTGATTTTCACACTGGTTTCCAGGGATAAAGTCCGAGGTTCATGGGATCGGTTGTCAGGATTAGATGTCGCGTTAAAAAAAACATTATTATAAGTTTGATTGCCTCCAACTGCACTTAATCATCGTTTTTGGGAAAAAGTTCAACAAAAGAATCGAGTTTCATGAGCAAGTCGTTAAAAACTAAGCCCCCACTCTCATTGATGTCGGTCTCCTACCTCTCCAAAAAAACAAAGGCCCAGGTAGCAGAAAGAATAAAAGGTGTTTGAAGTGCTCCCTCCCTCCCCCAAATTAATAGGAAAACTCGAGTGGGAATTCATTTTGAAAGCAAAATTTTTAGTTTTATTATGTCACCATGGCCGTCGTCATTGTCCTCGTGGGTCGTGGGCGAGCCCCGGGCGAACACCCAGAGATAAAAATGAGTAAATTCAGGAGAGAAGCTTTGGTTTCGGCTCGAGAAAAAGCTTTCTAAGCTCTGAACAGACTCAACGGGACAAGAGAGAAACTTTCGGGATGAGCACAATGGCCGTCACACTCATTTCCAATTGAGATAATTCTCGTTTGAAATTTCAGAGTTCGCATCCACGAGACCTCAACCTTTTCACCTTCCTTCCAATCTTTTTCCATCCTCGCTCCTTTTCAACTTCTGACCTTTTTCTCTATCGTATTCTTTCCTTTCTCCTAAATTGGAAAAATTAAGATTCGATGAGAACTAAAAATCATTTACAGAACTTTTCGTGAAATTTACGACCGTGCGTACGTAAGAAGACGTGGGCGGAGAGGATTAAGGAGAAAACGAAAGACAAAGAAAGCGAGAACGGGAAGAATTAAATAAAAAATATAAAACACAGAAATTAATAACAGGAGGAACGAATACGGAATGGAAGGAAATAAACTGAAACCGAAGGTGAAACGGAAGGATGAAATGGAAAAGGAAAAGCGAACGAATTTGGAAAAGAATTGAAGGAGAAGTAAGAAAAATTCTAAGGTAAAAAGAAGTCCAGTGAGCAGCAACCAAATGCAACGTTTAAAGCGTTCTTTTACATTTTCGTACCTGGCGAACCTTCTTTTTGACGTCGTGACTTAAACTTCGATTTCGTCTTTCGTTCTGTCCTACTGCTCTCCAACCCTTCTTATTTTCTGACACCCCTGCAACGGTTTTTCTTACCAAATCTGTTTGTTCCCCTCAAACGAAAACTTTTTCACCTCTTCGTCATTTTACTTTCCCTCCTCTCTCTCTCGCTCTCGGGCAACCATCTTTTTCTTTCGGGATGTTAGCGGGTTCTTTTGTTTCCTTTTGTATTTCCGGTTCTTCTGTCTCAGAATTTCCGCTCCTCCATTTGAAAAATTCCCGCCCATTTTCCTTTCAATCGGAGCTTTCTCTATTTTAACCGCAATGACGTGATCTGATCGGAGCTTTGAGCTGTACGTCCGCGTGTAAATGAGAGAGATCAGATGGCATGACTGAAACATATGAGTGTCTGTGATGTACCCGAGTGTACATAGGAGGGACTGCATCGAGACTGTCACTCTTTCTTACTCATTTGGTCAAGCTTTATTTCTTTTTGTTGTAATGGTAATTCTTGTGCATCACTCGTTACAAATCGTGGACGTCGTTTGCTTCTTCACATTGTACTCTTCTCGCAGCTTACTTATTGTTTAGTTACATCCTTTTTTTATGTTTTTCGATTTGTTTTGAATGAAAATCGTTGCAATCGTGTAATAATAAAATATTACACGTTGTTCCTTTTCACCCATTCGCTCTCTTTGTGTGTGTTGTGCTTTACAGTTTCTCTTTTCAGTCAGAGATGAAATATCCGAAGGGCAGGTGTGTCATCTGTGTCTGATTTCACCACATTTTTAAAGGCCTGCAATTGTACGGGGCCATTGAAAACTTTCAATCTGAGTGTGACGTGAACGGTTGGTTTGAAAAAAGCAACAGAAAACAGTCGAACAGCAGAACAATTAACCTCTCGGTTAGACGAGTAGAAAATTTTGTCAAGTGACCAGCGAGAGCCACGTTATGTGTTTGATAGTTCTTCTGTCGCCATTTTAAATAATGTACGTTACTTTGATCAAAAACCATCAATTTAATATATACAATATTCTACATAGTGGTGGTTGTAGTGCTAGTGACATGAGAGGATTCCAACGAGATAGAAATCTTAGATCTTCCGACAGCAAAGGGTTGGCAACCCTTTTGATCACCCCGTGTTTTACAATATCAATTAGGTTCAATCTTTGCCAAATGTTTCCGGTTTGGGTCAAACAAAAAACTTATTTTTTCGTCCCAAAGTTTTAATCGTCGGCGAAACAACAGGTGTTTGACTTGTTCGGTAGGTTGGGGAGGCGGAGAACAAAATTCAAAACGGCCCTTTGAACCGAAACATGTGAGATTGAGTCGGGCCTGACGTGGCAGCAGATGGAATTTCATTGCCGACTCCTTTCCCTGACCAACGGTCAGTTTCTTACAGTTTGCCAGCCCTCCTCCCCATCACCTGGTCCGGAGCCTCTAACGATAGGGTTGGAGGGTTTTCCGGGCCTCTTCACCCCTTCCTCATAATAATCGCCGTGAGATAATGATGACGGTAACACACATTCTCAAATAAAATTCTGGAAGCTGGGCAGGAACTGGAAATTTGCCGCGCGACGGCGTTAAACCTTACAGAAATCAAATTAAAATGAACGGAAAATCGTTCAAAGGGAGTTAAGGTCGCGGCATTTTCCATTGAAAATGCATCGGCAAGATGGCGCTCGGGCCACAGGCAATCAGATGGCAGCACATTCAACCGGCTTTCTCCGTCTCTGTCGCCCGCCTTTTTGGGCTCTTTGGCAACTTTCTCTCTTTTTCACATACATATACAGAGAGAGAGAGAGAGAGAGAGAGAGCGAAATGTACACGTTTGGTCCTTTAAGCCCGCATCGGCACGGCATTTCTCACACAACAGCAATGGCAAGAGATACAGTGGGGTCGGCAGGGGTGAGTGGTGGGAGAGGAAAGAGAAAGCGAACGGGGTGCGGGACGAGGAGATCAAAAGAAATGCTGGAAACCTCGTCAGCTGTTTTGGATTTTGTCAAAATTATAATTTCTATAATACTCGCAGGGTTCGGAAACTTATTTTCTCGTGGAATTTTTCCCTTTTCTTCTTCGCGTACCTTCAGCTCTTTCTTTCCTTTCCTTCCTCTACCGTTTTCTACCTTTTCTGTCGGTACGCCTCTGAACGGAACGCTCTTTTCATTCTTCTTGTTTTCCTTCACTCACTCACTCACTCACTCAATCATTCAGTCTTGCAGGAGGCCACGTCAGAAGAGAAGAAAAAGGAGCGTGTCAGTTCCATTTCTAGAAAGCATTGCCGGAGAAGAAAATGGAAGTTTACTTTTTGGCGGCCAACAATCAAGTATCGCGGCGGTAACGGCACGACTTCATTTTCGCTTCCTCTTGTTTCCTCCCGCTAACAATTGTTCTAATTAACCCGATAAACGAACAATTCGCTTAAAACAAAAAAGAGGGAAACACACTTTTATTCCGTTTACCACAGCGAAAACAATTTAGAAAGGAAGAAACGAGATATGTGAGTTCCAGAGCGACACTTTGTCAAAATGTAGATCAAAAGATGTGCAATTAATCATTCAAAACCAGAAAAGGGAGAGGAAAGAAAAGGAAAACCTAAAAAGTGGAAAACAAGAAAAACATTAGTACCAGCTGCTATTATCGTACGGATAAGAGTACGATCGCCGGCGCTTGCATTGACACTAATAAAACGGGGTGTTTGCATGTGAAATACGAAGCTCGTCGAATTGTACAGTGATTAATAAATACAGTGAGAATGATAAGACAGTTGAAAGATGAAAAGTCAGAGTAGAAAGGAGAACAATTAACCGAAAAGAAGAGAAGACAATGTGTGGAGCATAATAAGGAATAAAATAAAGCGGTTGCGGTGAAACAGAAACGAGTAAACGGAAGCAAAGAAAAGGAAACCGAAGGATATACCGGAGGAACGATACGTGAAGGTACAGAAAGAGGAAAATGAAAAAGCAAAGGAAACTGGAAGCAGAGGAAGGAGGAAAATAGAAAGGAAAGGCAAAGGCACTCCATAACCAGATGTCGCTTTCACCTGGCGCTTCATCTGCCCTCCCTCACTCCACCACACCCACCGCCCACCCCCACACCCGTCCCCCATCACCAGCAAAGGACTTTTTCTTCACGTCGCTTGGTAGAAAGCAAAACTGACGTTGTAAAAAGTTTACGCCAACACCATGGCGTACGCCAGCGCCGTGTATGCCCCGTCAATTACATCCTTTTTTTTCACATAAATTACAGGTTATGAAGCCCCCTGGGTTATTAACAAAATTTGAAGAAATAACTTATGCCCCTTACCCACATCTCTCTCTCTCGTTCTCCTTGTCCCTCTACGGCTAACCTTTTTTGCCTTTTCTTCTTTCCTAGCAAACATCAGCGACAGGCACCCCCAGTGAGCCTGACATTAGGGCCGATCCTCAGGAAGCTATCGACAAATTCGAAATTAATCAGGCCAAAAAATTTGGAACCATTGAAAAATAAGCGGACCTGAATTTTTAGAGAAGGTTCCTGTCACGGTTTCTGGTTTTGCTGAGACCCTAACTGCTCGTACCTGTGAAACCGCAAAACCGGAAACAGTTCTGCATTCCTTATTTTGCAGACCCGGCACTTTTTGCAGAGACCAACTCCGACTCGTGGGAATCGACACAACTTGGGTGGAAAAGGTTCAGTTAAGACGTGAATTTTTGAATTTGGCACGAGGGTTTTGAATTTTTTCACTCTCACCGGATGTAAGCCGTTGGTAAAACCGGAAACCGCTTCCAAATCCCTCATCGTAAATCACGATTTCTGTTTATTTTTTCCGGTTTTATCATTCCGGTCTTTCCGGTCCCGTTCCTGTCATCTTCCTACTTATTTTCCTTCCGTCTGCGAGCGCTTGATAATCTCAGAATAGGGTAGAGATCCCACTGATTGTCAAATTGTAAGGAAAAAACACGTTTCAGGTTAAGGGGCTTAAAAGGCAAAGGAGAAAGGTTCGAGAACCAATTAACGGCGGATGTCCCGAATAGAAAACCTTCTGAGGTTAGGTCCTCGCTTCTGTCCGCCATTTTTAGATTCGAATAGTCTAATCTGTTAATCCTGACGAATTACCTCAATTAAAATGATAGATTTTGTGCATTCGTGGCTTATGTTAACTTAGCATTATTTTGTCATAATCTACGGAATGTTCCTGTTCCGGATGAACCAGTTGTTACTTCCTCGGTCAACATCATCGAGGGTTTCGCTTCGGAGTCAGACACCTAGCCAAGTACCACAGATAGATTCCAGCAGTAGCACGTAGGTTTCTGTCAATTCCTACAGGAGACTTCTTCCTCCGCATCCTCCATTTCATAGAATTAAAATCCCGGAAAATTAAATTTAAGCCTAACAAATTAGTGCAAATATTTCTTGAGATATTTGAAAAATCGGAAAAGATTTCTCTCGGGAGTTAAGGCCCGGTCGGGGAGATTTTCCTAATGACGGAAACGTCAAGTCGACATGCCGCCGTCGACATTCCCTTTCCGATTCTACCTTCAGTTTTAGTTTCAGTTTTAGGTTTTTTTGTCATACATTTTAGATAGAACTAGAGACTTTAGAAAAAAACCTATTTATTGGAGATGATGCTTTAGAATTAGTCACTTCCATCATATATTTTATGTTCAGTTTCAGGTAGAAAAAGTGTCAATGGTAAGAACCCACGCAACACTCCTCGTAAAAAGTAAGATACCATCCATGGACCGTAAAAGAATAGCTTGACAAGAAAAGTAGGCAGAAACAAATTAATTGCACGAGTGAAAAATGGGGAGTAACTTTTTACAAAAAATTATTATTAAAAATTATAATTACGATAGGTTAAATAATTCCATTGAGAATTCCGATTCAGGACATTCTTAAATTTCAACAGGATTCCAAGAAAAGTGTACGTCAAATAAAAGATATAGGACTTGAAGTGGACACGTAATGTGCAAATGTAAACAGATCAACAGAACTTGAGATGCAAAGAAATAAAAGTAAAAATTACACATTACATTTATTCATAAGAATAATCATCTCAGTACTGAACTGTACATGTACAGTTCATTGTCTTTGTCTGTTGTACCTGAGGGGTTGCTCTCGGTAGGAAACCGAACGATTGGTTTGATTGATTACAAAACCCCCAACTTATAAATTACTATAATAATAAAAAATGGTAATTAATTTTTGTATTTAACGAGTTTGACAATTTTTAAGAATATTAATCAAACTGCCAGCCAGTCGCAGAATGTGGAACGTTAACGAATGATCTTGACAGGATGACTCCCTCGGCTGAGGGCTGCCGGTAGGTGGAGGTTGTCTGACCCGTGCTGACTGGCGTACCCAAATGGGCAGGCGTCCAGATGACGAAAAAAGAGAAAATTTAAGTGAAAAAACAAGGGAAACCGATGGTGACATAGAGCCGTTGCCAAAAATACCAGGAACAACTGGAGGGATGGACGAAACCATCCAGAGAAGAAATGGAGTATGATACAGCCAGTGTTTGACCCCCGAGGACGTGGACGAGTGCCATTTGGACGTGTAAAATGCAACCCGAACAACAGAGACTCTCGCGAGACCGGAAATAAATTACCGGACAATAATTAGCAAGTGACACGGTCTAGCAATCAATTAGATATAAAATGGAAAAAAGGACCGATCGCATAGACCCAACTCGTCCTGGACCTCCCCCAGAAAATCCCGTTGTCCAGTTCTTTTTTTGGCAGGTCGTAATGGAAATTATCGGACCCACAGGCACATGCTTTAAGGGCCCATTGTTTTTAGGCCCATACAACGTTACTGTGCCAAGTCTTGTCCAGTGGGACTTGTTCCTCTCCACCCAATGAAGGAACAAAACCAAAGGCCAGGTGAAGTTAAAACAAACTCCATGTAAATCGTTAATGGCTGGATTCAAACCAAACAAAAAAGGCAGAGAGACCAGTGAGAGGTTTGAGTGCTACAAATTAGCCGAAAATAATAAATTTGTGGGTACCAAGCCAGTTACACCTCAAGTTCCTATTACGACCCATAGGTGAATCTCTTTAGGTCACCCTCTGAAATGGCATTCTCATCATTCCAGCAAACGCCGTCCTGAAAGGTAATATCGCGGGGTTAAACAAAACTTAAATTAAAACAAGAAACTTTGGAGGAGTAGAAAAATTAACTTTGAAATGACCGGAAGAGACAGAAAGAAGCAGGAAAAGAAGAGACATTGAAAATAACAGAAAAATTCATGTGAAAAAAAACGTTCTAGATAATCAAACTTCTGAAAAAAAAACCAGTGAAACTGAATAAATGAAGATGAATTTGTGAGGCTGACGTGGAAATAGACAAAAACAGTCACGAATTTATGCAAGGGCAATAGAAACATTACGACGCCCCGAAAAAACGAATAAGCTGGAAGTGGTTCTGCCGTGTCACCAGATACAAGAATGTCTATCAATTTTTAATGCTAACAGATGTAACTTCTTGACCCGATCTACTGCACTCCCTCCAAAAAAACTGAAACTACAATAAAATTCGTTTACGTCATTATAATTATTATTACTCTAAAAAATCGGTAATAAAACTTTTGTAATAAATTCTGTCGTGAACCCCCCTCGTAACGTGTCAATAAAATCTTGCAGGCAATATCGAAATTTTCACAGAAAATATCTGAGCAGACGTTCAACAGCAGCACGGAAACCTTAGGTCGATTCCGCAGGGTACGAACTCGACGAGACCTGAGAGGTGAGCGCGAGGTTCTTTTGGTGAAGAAACGACAGAATCTAAAAATCGATCAAGACTCGTCGACAGAAATCAAATCTGCCGGTTTTTGAAATTTACTCGACTCAGAAAAGAATCAGGAAAGCCATAATGTAAAGAAGATGTGGCAGTAGGACATGAAGAGTGTTATGTTAAAAAGAAAATTTTGCAAGAACGAATGCGATCCGCTTAATTTGAGCAACGTGGCAATAGTCAAATAAGACAAATCCGTCTGAAACTTTAGGGGTCAACACCAACGAGTAAACCTTCCTGCACCACTCTCAACAACGATGATAATAATTACGAGGGTATTTCAAGAGGAAACGTGGCACCAGACGGCAGAAAGAAATTAAGTTTGTTTTTAAAGTGTTCGGGTCCAGGTTGAGTTGAATCGTTCGCTTGAAGGTGGAGGGAGGAATGGAAAGCACAGGGCGTTTCAGGTGGCTCAGGTGGTCGAATTCCCGTCACTATTTTGTCTAGCAGCCTTCGGAAAGAAAAGGATTCCTCCACAACAAAAGGGTCATATTCATCACGTGCCCTTGGGGGCGGTTTTGACTTTCCGCTGACATCCGATGTTCCACTTGCAACCACCGTGTTGCCCACGTGATCAAACCTTTTTAAAACATGGCAAAAAATTGTCTCGTTGTCTTGATGGCAACTGCCAAGTGGTGTGGCCAACGATTTCTAGTCAAAATCAGGACACTCACTTGCGAGCATTCGTGTCGGTGGGTGAACATCCCTGCTTCTCGCTGAGTGTTTCTTCTGTTGCCACGTTTTTCCAAACCAAATAGAAAATTTTTTTTCTAGCACTCCGTTTGAACTTCCGTTTCGTGGCGGTCGTCTGCTTTTGACAGTCCTCAAAAAATTTAAATTCCTCTTTTGAAGTTTTTTTTTTCAAACCTTAAAGTTTCTTTTGCAGAGAGAGAATTCACCTTATTAATTTCTCTTTTCTAAAAATCTTAAATAATTTTTTTGCTTCTCCATCTCTTGCCTCACTTCCTTCATTTTCTGCTTTTACTCTAGTAAAAATTACTTGACTTGAAGTAATTTCGTGTTTTCAACGTCTGACGGACAGGAGCCTTCAATTCAATTGCAGCCGACGAATAACTTTTTTATCCGCCTCCAGCGGGTACTTCGGGGAATCGGTCCTTTCGTCTTAACACCGAAGAAATTTCTTTTACTTTATTGAACGGGTGCTTCTTTATTAACAGTAGAAAACAATTAATTTTTATGAGTAGTTGACTGCTGCAGGTTACTCGCGAGAGCACAGGTTACGTATGGATGTCAAAATGATTTTCCTTTTAATGAAAAAAAGTAGTGTGATGAACAAAGGCAGCCGTAAAAGAACTAATTAGAGTGTGATGAAACTTATTATAAGTGTACTAATTGTTCAATTTTATGTCCGAAAAACGCAGTTTCATCTTCAGTGATCAAACGACTCTAGAGAAAGACAAAAAAATGGATTTCTCTAATCTCCCAGTGTGTGAAATTGACTACTTGAAAATGACAAATTTCTAAGAATCTGTTTCCAGTGCCTTGCAACCTGTCCCGTAATCATTCACACGTCAACAAGGTCCACGATCACTCTCCTAATTAGGAAAAATCAGGTGTCTACTTGGGCTGCAAACAAATATGTAATTTAAATTAAAACAACCCTAGTTAGTAATGGGTGTGCAGTGCTTGAGTAATTCAAAGAGCAATTCAAATTTGACAAATGAAAAAATGAGTAAGACAGATAAGGCCTGTCACCCAACCTATACACGTGAAAAGATCATAAGATCATAAGAAAGCTCTAGAAAATAGAATAACCTCAGGGGTATTAAGCTATGTTAAAAGAGAAATAATTTAACGGTTGGTGGTTTCCCTTTCCGGATGATTTGTTATTTTTCTTCAGTATTTTAGCAAGAGACGGAGAGATGATGATCGGTCGATTTACAAACACAAACAACTGCAAAAATTTATACCACATTTTTATATTGACAAATAATAAAAACAATAATAAAACGCGCTGGATGAGGACAGGTTTTGTCACCAAAAAGACTTCAGGTGTCAGTCCAGTCCAATTTGATAAAAAGAAACAATTAGGAAAATTAATTACAGATGATCAAAAAAATTACACGAGTTTCAAAAGTATGGAAAAAATGATCATACTGATGGTGAAGGTTTGACAATCCGAATCAAATGTTTTTAGACGGGTAGGACACGCGAAAAAGAGAGAAGATTCAGAAAGAAAAGCATTCAAATATGAGACTTTTGGAGTGTCAAAACACGTGGAAAATTCAAGACTGATTGCTTGGACGTTAAACAGCCAAAATCAATAAAAAAAGGTAACACTTAAAATTGGGTAATTAGTTACGAAATATTTTATTTCAGGTATTTCAGCTATAATAAAAATAAATTTACATTTAAAGATCTCTCAAGTCTCCGTCGTGGCACGTGACTAATGAGTCGTGGTTGCAGACTGGACACCACAACAGGAGAAATTCACTTCATCCGGCTAGGCCGTGCTTTTGCTCTTTCTCATGTCAGCAAATGTACACATTTCATTTCCATCGAAGAAAGTCGGGTTCGTGTGAAAATAGAAACGAGATTAAGCAACCAGGTGGACAATTTCCTTGGGTTCATTCAAATGTTTATGGTTCCACCGTTTTGAAAGTAATTTCTAACCCCCTCTCAGTGCGCTCCCTTAGCTCCCCTAGGGAAACGCGTTACACGGGAAAATATGCATGTGCGCCAACAGAAAAATAATAATTTTCTTCTGCGACGCCACTCCTCGTCCTGGCCCTTGTTTTTTCCACATGGCCGACTCACCAGACCTTTCCACAATCCTACAAAATGTAGAATTGGGAAAATTTTGAAATTATCAAAGAAAATCGAGAATTTGTTTAAAACCCGTCAAAATGCTGACCTTTCGGGCTGCTGTCAGAATTAGCAAGTGACCGAAGCTCAACTAACAAGAACAAATTCTCAATTTGATCCAACTCACAGGTGTTAACGTGTGCTAACATTGCTTTATTCACCCACACCTAACGATTTCTTAAGGCCGTGAAATTATCAAAACAAAATTCTTTTAAATTAGTTCTATCGTTCGTTCAAATAAAAAACCAATTTTTTATCTCTGTCCGTTTCCACATTTTCTCACTAAATTGCCATTTTTTCCTGGGTTTTCTGTGGGAAAATCCGGTGATCGTGACAGCGTCGAGCAAATAAAAAAATGGCGACCACATAATTCAGTTAATTTAAGTTTAATTGCATGTGTAGGAATGAGAGAGGACAGGTAGGAGAGAGTAGGTTGCATCGGGGATAAAAAGAATACATTTTCTAACCGAAGTTACATCAATATCAGAAGTTGGCGTGATTAAAGCTCCAGAAGATGCCAAACCTACCTCGACCTGACCTTTCGTCATTTTGTTACCTCACTTCCACTGAGGACAACTTGTTAGCACCAAAACACAAGACGTAGACTTCTAGGTCTACTTTAAGCAGGCATGGAACCAATTTCTAATCAGTTCATCAGAAGCGTTACTTTGCCCCATTGCCTTTATCTCTGAAGTTCTCGTGTGGTTTTCCATGTCTCACATTCTCTCCGATTTACTTCTCTGGGTGACTAGGTGGGGGTATTCTTTTTGATGGACTAAAAACTAAACAAAAGCACTGGGTTTGAAACTTGGCATCGATTCCTTGACATCGTAGAAAAAGAAAAAAACACAAAAAGGACCGTTTTGGCTCATTGCCGGGCAACCTTTCCCCTTTTCTGTGGATAATTTCTGACATGTGCAACATTCTCTTCGAGGACAAAAAAATAAATAAATAAATACATAAATAAACAAATAAAGAGAAGGATTAAAACAATGAACAACCGTTTTCGTTGAAAAAACACGGGCGTAAATTGCAAATGAAATGGCCTGTGGGCAGAAGGCGGTGGAGGAGGACAATTCTGCCGTAGGCTGTGGTGACAGAAAGGACTTAGCTGAGGGAAAACCGTCCCACTTTGGGCAGAAGCCAGGGAGGACGCTGGATAGGACGTTATGTTAAATAAAAATTTTCCGTGTTTCCTGTCCTCCGGAATAATATTTTGACATCGATTAATTATCGATAAAGGCCGGGGTACGTCAATCTCAGGTTTTCCCCCATGTTGTTCTGCAATTGGCAGCCCTGTTTGACCCGCGCCATCGACATCCATCTTTTTCTGCTTTTAACAACCCCCGTTTCCACCATCGGCCCTTAAATTTCAATTGCCACATCGCCCGAGTCTTTGTAATTAGGTTTTTCACTTTTCTGAATTTTCCAAATTCACTTCAATAAATCCAACATACAGCTATTTATTTTAGCTGCGGCAGAGGGAATTAACAGAAAGTGGTGATAACTGCTCTGGCGGTAACAAACGATCTGAGAGCGGGAGAGACAATTATTGGCAGAAAAAAAAACGTCTGGCAGGGACTATTCTTCATCACAAACCTTTTCTTCATTTTCTTCGTTGTATTTTACATGTATCTCAGGTCAATGCTTGTAACTTTTGTAATTTTCAATACCAACTTACCTTTGGGACGTCTCGTCGTCGGAACTGAATCAGACGAAGGTGGAGGAGTCATATCGTTCCCATCTTTTAGATCTGGCACTTCCTCTTTAATTATTTTTGGCTCCATCTTCTGAAAGAAAAGATATTCATCATTCGAGTCTGCAGTGAGTACCTCCTAACAGTTCCCAGATTTCCATAGATAAAAGAGCAAATAATTAAATTTAAGAAATGAAACACAGGAGAAAGTGAAGCAGTTAAACGAGTAATAAATAGGAAACGTTGATAAATGATAAGTGGGGTGATGATAATAATTAATGAAAATGAATGATTGAGTCTTGAGGGGAAACACTTGTAGTAAGAGGATAAATCGGCAGAACTACAAATCGAAAGAGGGGGCGAAAGTAAAATTCACCTTGAACAGAACAAAAGAACAATGGGAAGGACATAAGGCCATAATGGTAGAGTACACGTAACTCATATGTTTGGGAACTGAAAAATTAAAAGAGAGTGGAAAAGAACGAAAATAAAATGAATAGTTTGAAACAGGAAATTAATTGTACGAATTACGGACGAATGACTGTTACATTATATTGAATGCTGGAATGATATATTAATGAATTTGTATTGAACATGAACCACATTGATGTACTAAAAAGTTTTGGATGACCGAAATTGTTACTTATCGCAAGACTTGTCTTCGAGAAGCCCCACCTGCCTTTTGAGTGTCAACACCGTTAAAAGTGTCGCAGAAAGCGGTTCATTTCATTCCTGCCACGTACTCGTATTCCAGGAATCAGGTGCCACTAACGAAACCGATTTTCCCATTTTCAGGGCAAATAAGTCCTTCTGGTCATTACCGTTCACGTTTCCAGCAAGAATTAATAAGTTTTTGCTGGAGAAGGGGAGAAGGTATAATTTTTGTTCCCGTCTGTTTCTAATTCGTTTTCCTGTCTAAAAGAATTTGAAAAGAAATGATGAAGTTGAGAACAGGAAACTTGAAATGCCGTAAAAACAGAATGAGAGAATTGCAACTCTTAGAAAAATCAAAGAAATATTATCAAAGGAACGTAAGGAACAGAAGAGGTATTCATAAAAATACAAAATACAAAATATACAATACAAATACAAAAATAAAATACAAATACAAATACAAAAAATAAATAAGTAATAAAGATCAGTGCAAAAGAAGTGCAATTAGAGACACACCCTTGTGAAAAAGTAACCAAGAAACGAATGACCGACGAATGAGGATGAAAATTTTAAGAGAAAATGAAAGAAACGGAATTAAAAATCTGAAGATTAGAGAAATAGATCAAGAGAGACAGGTAACAGGAAAATAAAGGCAATGAAATAAATGCGGAGAAACCGAAAGGAAAAAACAGGAGATGAAATAGATTATTGGTGAGGGAAATTAGGACAAAAAATGGTGAAAGTAAAGAAAGTACGAAGAGGAAAAGAAACTAGGAAATAATAATAAGTAAATTAAGGTGCAAAAACGAATCCATGAAAGAGAATGAAGAAGATATCGAGAAAAAAATAAATTAAGGAAAGGGCAGAAAGAGATAAAATAAGAAAGCGAAGCTAATAAAAAGGATACTAAAAATAAAAAATATGAAAATGAATAAAGAAAAGAGAGAGAGAGGCAGAGAGAGACGAATTGCCGACAAGCACGAAAACCCCAATTTAAATTCCTCATTAAAACAAATATGATGTTGTTGTGTCGTTAAAACCGAGAGACGAACCAACCCTTTGAAAAGGTGCGGGAAGAAGGATGGAAAAGAGAGAGAGACAGACAGGCAGGCAGAGGGACCGGGTAAAAGAACTAGACCGAGAGAGAGTGAGAGAAAAAGAGAGACGAGAAGGTATTTGGTGTGGGGGGCCCAGCAAGGCCTGGGGTTAGCTGATAAATACAACTTTTCTAAAAAAGATGGAGGACAGGAGACGAGTGAAAAGGCAAAGGGTGTCGAGTATTCGCCAAACAACATGAAGCAAACCTACCCTTAATTGGATTACAGGAGTTGAGACTTCCACAAGGGTAAAGGAAAATGGAGATTTTAAGGGATGAAAATTCTTTTTGTAATTAATTCATCGTTTCCTATCTCTTCCCTGCACCCTTAGAACATCTCTCTCTCTCATTCCCTCTGTCCACATCTTCTGGTCCATTCCAATGTCCCGATCGACATTTTTATATTTTTCTACTTGTGCGCATTATGAGATTACATTAAAAAATTATTTTGGTGGTTGTGTCATCCCCTTCAACGGAGGCTCATCCATCACCCTTGGAATTCGTTTCGGCAAATTCCAGGTCTGAATATATTTTTGGCTCTTTCGATCCCGTTTTTGCCTTCTTGGAAGTAGTTACATGTAAGTGGTACGACGGCCACATAAAAATGTTTTAAACATTAAAAAGGATACTTGAAAACCAGCTAACTGCCGCGTCCTGCACTTTACCAAAAAGGTGAAGGGAAGTTGTGGCTGTCGCGAAGGACGGGGGTAGACCAATTTTCCCGGTGGGCCGGTGGTCAGGGAGGCCGAAAATGTCGGAGGTGGAAGAAATCAAACGCACATGACGTGAAAAGATAATTAATGGAAACAAATTTTTGTCGAATTTGTTTTCAAAATCACGATTCGGTCGTAAAGCACACCGAAAATGGTGGACGGCTTGTTTCTTAGGGCGGGCCAATCCGCTGGCTGACGAGAAAAGCCCAAGCAGAAACGAGGAATGAGAAAAATGAAAGTGAAACTGCAGAATTGCAATGGAGTTGCATTTCCAACGGAAAACAGTTCGACTTCGAAAATCGCGCTCAACAAATCGGTCTAAAGATTATTACTAACTTATGGATCGGTAGGTGACATAAACTCAAAGACATTTGTACGTAAACTTACGAAGGAAAAGCAACCTCAGTACTGGATTTTTAATTGTAAAAAAGTACCTAACACAAACTATGAGAAAATCAGCACGAGTACTTGAAGTTGAGAGAAGTTGTCGCAGTGTCGATGGTCAGGACTTACTACCTGAGAAATTGAACGTGTCTCTCCTCGATCACAACCAAATATGACTGTTAAGTAATTAAGTGTACACTACGGGACATGCCGCAATAATTTCAGAGAATCAGAAAACTCGATTTTTCAGAAAAATTGTTTTCGAAAACTTGGAGATGTGATTAGTGGATGCCAGGGGAAGGAACTCTGGACGTTTTACACGTCACTTAAGTGCGTACGTAAACATTGAATGTTGAGAACCTCCGTTCTTCTTCTATTGAGTTGTGAGAAATTGAATTAAGACACATGCACACGCACGCACGCGGACATTCTGACGAGGAAAAAATAAAATAAACTGATAATTCAAAACGTAAAGCAAACCAGAAACGTCAAATTCGAAATTACATTAACCAGAGCTGTGGGAGTAGAAGAAGAAGAAGAAGATTATGACGAGGATGCAGACGAGGAAAGTAACGTGGAAGAAGGCGTGGATGGCCGCGCGTTTTACTTTACGAATTTCGGAAATGGAGAAACCGGAAGCAGACAACCATTGTTACATGCCTTTCTGATGTGATTCGACTTTCTCCTAATTCTAAATTCAATATTTCAAAGTTGGGCAGAAGGTCTGAGCGAGTGAGAACGGGCTGTTCTGCTCGCCGTGGCAGCAGAAGGTCCAATAAGGCCCAAGTGTTACCACCGTTTTATGAAATATTAAACGGAAGGGCCGCGGCTGCGACGGCCCATCTGAACGTCTTCATTTCTTAGAGCGCGACGACGTTCGATGGGTTTTTTTCTCGGCCCCCAAACACCCCAGAACTCTCCCCACCATCATCAGGGCCCTCTGCTCCCCTTCGGGGTGAGACGTTTAAATCCGAGCTTTCGACTTGCAATCACGAACTTCTATCCTTTCGGTGCTTTTCCCGGGGTCCTTTTCTTCTTTCGTGTGGCGGTGGGATGGAGGAAGAGAAGAAACCGGTCGGTTCTGCGAATCCTATTTTGACTAGTTTCCGCATGTTTGGCTCACCTGGGACGGTTCTCCCGGGACCTTCCGTGGCTTCCCATTCTCCCTCAGGGAATTAGACGCATATGGCGATCTCATATTTAAAATGAAACCAATGCTTTAAAGACTGATTTCGGAAAATACTTTACGATGGGATCGTATTTTATGTCCACCGCGTGCACCGTCATCCCATTCGAAAAAGAAGAAGGAAGGGGAAAGCGTTTTCTAATAAAAATTAGAACAAGTTTTGCATGAATACTTTCAACGCAGGTGTAAAATTGGAATCATACCAAAAAAAGAAAAGTCCAACTGAGAATGAGAAAGAAATTAAAACTAATAAATGAGAAGTCCTGGAATGAAAAGCAGAGAAATATCCGAATGGATGTTGTGAGGTGAAGAAAAGCAAATAAACAATGAGGAGTCTAACCTGGGAGGAAGACACTCTCTGAATGTGCCAGACGCTGGCTTTTCCGAACGCAGAAACATTCAGGTTTGTAGTCAGGAAAACTGGACGTGCAGCAACGTTAAAGCTTCACGAATCACAGAAAAATGGTCAAATAATTCTGAGTTTTTTTTTATTTAATTTAATTCGAGTTTAATTCTTGGTATTTCCTAACATGTTTCATTTACACGTTTTTATTTTACATAATGACCGTTGAGAAATTGACTTAATGTTTTTCTACAAAAATTTTGTGTTTTTTGCTTGAACTTCTTTCGAGGAGTGAATTGTTACATCGACTATTAGGATTTGCCTAATTTTTATAATATAAAAAATGATAGGAAGGATCAGAAATCGAACCATACCGTCCGCCACGTTCGCTTACTTTAATCTGGTCAATGTACATTAAACCTCAGTACAATTATTTATCTTACGCTTGGGCTACATTCAAATTTTATTTCTAGTCCCGAGAGTAACCCAGCGATGTTACGCCGTAGTCCTGGCCGGGAGGTTTCGACTACGAAAAATTTATCTTGCACGGGTGCAGTAAATAACCATCCCCTGAACTTTTCTTTAACTGAATTTTCCCTAGAGAGAACTAAATGAAATTATTAAAACATTAAAATAATATTATGCAGCACTGTAAACAACCTGTTAGAGGAAAGTTTAAAACTGTAGCAATGCTTGGAAACGTTAGCAAAAAAAGGCTGAAATATAAGTCCAAAATTAATGAACGGGAAAGACCCAAGTGGGCTAGGAGTGCCAATAAGAAGGAAAATGGCAGCGGCAGGATGATGGGGCTGATGGGAGCCGTGGGAAGGATATGAAAACTTGCAGAACCCCAGGTGCACTTTCAATTCAATCCACACTTCGGGAAACCCTTCGACGACAGGACACATGCGACAGGAAAACGTGTTTATCATGAAAGGTAGTTCGGCAGCGTCAAAATACCGTGGGTCAACACAAGCCACCGCTGCTCTGTTGCTCCTGCTGTTGCTGCAGCTCTCGTAGGAAAAACCTCAATTTCTAAACGACCCCATTAAGTTCGTTTACTTTAGGCGCGACTACAGCGGTAATATTGACTGTGGGTTTGTTAGTTTAGGTGTCGGTTGTCACTTGTACCACGGTGGTACCTGCCTACGGTCCCCGTCAAAGGAAAAGGAACTCGTAATGTAAAAGGAATAGACATGAAAAGAAATTGAACACGGCCTGCCCCGTAGTCAAGATGAAAGTACACTGACCGACACAACCGATGAGTTTCAATTTTTCTGGGACAAAAAAAAATCTGCATGAATTGAAGAAATGTGTGAGGTAGAAAGAAGAAGGCGCAACAAAAACATCAGTCAAAAGGTAGTTTTGACCGACAGGAAAGAAATGTCTCACAGAAGAATTGAAATCTAAAAAGCAGTCGGATTTTTTTTTGTCGTGACTTTAAACAAAAATTGTCGACAATAAAAAAATATTCCAACCCTGTCCGGTCTCCCGTCGGGGGTGATGAATTGTCATCGTACAAAATTAACATTCACACAATGACCGTCACATTTTCCTTTCATTGAACTCACAATAAAACCATTTTCGATTATTTTTATTACATTTATTATCAGTTGCATTTCAATGTACGAAATGACCGACGAGTACGTGCCTACTTTGTCGACAAAATTCCCCGTTCCATCGGGACCACAGAACAGTCCAGCAAAATTGCAATAAACCACTTTTTTTTACCGCCGTTGTTTTCTATCGAGCTGCTGAAGTTTTTACCTTCAGTTTTGCTTTGTGCAGAGGAACGTCACTTTTTTGTGTCCTCCTAGAAACCTCCCCTTAGATTGACCTAGCTAAATTACACGTTTTCAACTCGTTTGATGGCACTAACTTGTGCTTATTATTCATGAGAGGTCACACCAATGGATTACCTCGAATTTTTTGTTTTGTTTTCAAATTAATGTGTGTGGTTTTCCCTAGTCATTCCATTCGTACTTGCCGTCATATTTTCATATATTTTTTGGGAATAAAAATAATGAACGCTGGTCGAGACAGTCAAAATCATTTTACTACAAATAATTACCACTGGAGTTAGCATGCGATTAATTTGAAGAGGCACGCTACGCGTACATAATTTTGTCATCAACGGCGTTTTTAGCAATTCTAACGATTTAGTTCCCATGCAAAATGACACTCCAATCCTTCTGAAAGTACTATGATCGTGAGGAATAAAAAAGTAGAAAGCAAACTACAACCAAAGGAAAGAATTAGGGGGTTTTGAATAGAAAATCCCTACTTGATATTTCCAATAGGAAAAGCAACAACTCAAGAAACTACCACTGGTCAAGAGGGTCCTCAGTATAATTAGAACTTCCCTGGTACCCAAGTGTATGAAATTTCAAAACAAAAACTAATCCGAACTTGCAACTTTGTCTTACGGAGAGGTACCACCCGGATCGTAGGCACCTGGCTGATATTACCAAGGTGTTGGGTGCTCCTAGGGGTGCTCTTGGGGAGACAGAGAGGTACACAAGTAGCAGAAGTTAGCAGGAGCCATAAGCAACGGGAGCATTTTACAATTTATGTTTGTAATTTCTCTTTCAGTTCTGACATTTTTCGGACCAACTTTTGACGCAGGTGGCTTTTATTATCTTAATAACTGCGAGGTTTTCTGTCGTTTTTTTGTTTATATTGGCATGATCTGCCACCTCGGCGTTTGAATTTCCAAGCCTTTGGAGGCCTGGGAAGATTTCCTGCTGCCCACGATTTCTTCTGCAACACGATTTGCCCTCCGCGGTGGAAGAAACCTGTTGGACCAAATGGTCTCACATGGACCAAATGTTCCTCTTGTGAAATTTGCCGGGGATGCCATCAGGTTTGGCCCATGGCAAAATGGCTTTGTTTGAATTATGCAAAACCACCGGATGAAACAGCCCGCATCGAACTCGTTGAGCGGGTGCCCATAGAAGAGTTCTATTGATTAAGTTTAATTAGAAAAATAAAATTTACATCGGACCGACAAAGAAGATTAAACTTTAAGTTAAATTTTTATGTTTAATTGTTCTAAACATATTGTAGCAAGAGGACAATTCTAATTAAACACCGCAGACTCACAATTTCTGTATGCAACACAATTCAAAATTATAAAATAATTACTTCACTAAATCCTTACTGAAATTTCCCGTTGTGTGAGTAGTTTGACGGGCTTGACAGCCTGACTTGTCATCAAGTGCGAGAAAAGAAATAATCAGAGTGTGGAGTCAGATAAAAACTTTATATAAGGAGAAATAAAAAAAGACTGGAACGTTCAAAGCTCAAACTGGAGTGATGTGAAAAGAAAAATCAAGTTAAATTTAAATCAACGACCGAATCTCAAATCAATATTTACTTAAATTTTCGTATTTCGCGCACTTTTTTTTCACAGGTACTGTGACAGTCACATTTTCATACACATTTCTACAAAACACTTCAGGACCTGGTATGACAGAGGACTAAAAGCAATTCCAAACAATGCTGGACCTATCACATGTAGTAATGGACAAGTGGAGCAATGCAAGACGACTCTTGCGTTACGCCGCTACCTTTTCATAATTAAGAGAGTCATTTAACTGGTTCGACTTTTCCATCAAAAACGAAACAATTAGACTTCTGGTGTGACGCTCGTGTCTGTAAGAATAGGCATTTGTCCCTCGGGAAATTGACAAATGTGTTACTTATCCCCGTCTCTGGGGTAAAATTTTTTTTAGACATAAATTTCCCATCGCCCGTGGGAACAGGTGAGAAATCCAAACAGAAAAACCGGGAGTTAGGAAGGGGGAAAGGCCCCAAGCAAAACGAGCAAGAAGAAAGATTAATAAATAATATAAAGAGCGATCGATCCGAGGCTGCTGCTATTGTTCCACTGTAGTAAATTCGAAAAGCAGAGTCCACATGCATAAGGTCCTGCTGCGGTTGCGGCAGACGAAGGAAAAAGCCCAAATGGATAACTCAGTTTGCCTGGGAAGACCTGGGACATTCTGAAGTAAAGAATTAGGTGCGACTGATCAAATTACCAAATCGGAACTCCAAGTTGGGCTTAAAATGAATCATTATTTTAAATGTCGTCATACGGACACGAACAGATGTGAATGGCAGCGACGGAAACAGATGCTGCAGCATCCCAGCAGCGGCAGCAGTCACGGCAGCAGCTGTAACATCTGTTGCAGGAGATAAGGCCGATGGGAAAAGATCGGAGGCCGGCAGACACAACAGCGGTATTTATACACACGTATTGTAAGTAAGATATGTACAGACAGGTGAGCAATTGATAGGCCCGTGAGTACTTGAAGGATTAGATCGAAAGGAACCGATGACTATTAATTACATCCCCCTTAATGGGAAAAACGATGGATTGAGGTTGTCGCAGGCAAACGACCGGACAAATTTGACTGTGCAGCAGATGGCAACACAAAATGAAAACAGGAAGGACAAGAAGGGCAACGTGCAGCGATCATAGTAATAGAAATAGATATAATAGGAGGGGTGAGACGGTCGCGTGGCATACTCGACCGATCTATGAACATTTAGTTCAGTTGTTATTGTTTTTCTTATTGTTTGTTTAACATGTAAACAAATATAAAGTAAACCGTCAGAGGCGCGTAATAAAAATAACACAGAGGACTTACATACACAGAATGACAAATAACTAGAAAAATTAAAAAACTGCCGTTATTAGAATCAAGACTCAATAATTTATAAATTAATTATTTATAAATTTAAACTTCCGAAATTTGGTAAAGCAATCCTTTGGAGAATGACAATTTCTTAATAACATTCACATCGGTTCTTGTCGCAATTTTTTAAAAGGTGTTTAATTATATTTTATCCTGTAACTATGTTATATTTGTAATATTCTGATGGAGGAAAGATATGTTTGATGCCAGCTGACTGACTCCAAACAAGATTATTGTAAAGTGACTGCTCGAATACTCAAAAATGAACAAAACGTAACTGTTGCATTTCTTCATCACATTCATTTTTGTCGTGTACAACCCCATTTTTTAGTTGTATCCAAAGTTAAAATAAAATGTAAGGGAATGTAAGGAAAATACGATTTCATCGGCCGTGGCCTTATGTAACTACCAGCTGGATTTGACAAATTGTAAAAACAACAGTTCGTCAGTTAGGTATCAGCTATAGCAACTCGGCGGTTTTTTGGTTTCCGAGTTTCTATAAAAAATTAAACAAAATTTTACGAACCTGTCTGTTGTAAGCTGAAAATATTTGTTTGAACTGCCGCAACCTTTCCAACCTTGCAAAAGTCGAACCGATTCTAGGGTCTCATATTTCTTTCCTCTTTAACCTCTTCGGTTAAAATGCCCTACCGAAACACCGGAAACACCGTTCGCGACAACGGCGAATAAAACGGATTTGTCGCCGTTCGGTTGACCAAATCGAAGGCGCGCGACAAATATCCCTTTGTCTCTCTCTCTCTCTCTTTCACTTTTTTTCTTCTTGTACTTTTTGATCAACTTCCCTCTCAGTCAGATATTTTATTTCAAATGGATTTCTGATCCGCGAACACCTTTCCAACTGGAGGGTGATAAACTGACTGTCGACCTGTTTCATGGAAATTTCAATTGTAGTCTGTGAACTTTTTCACCCGGCTCCGGTAAGAAGTCGACTGTTTTCGTTTTGCCGTAATCCGGCGTTGGACAACTTAGAATGAAGTAAAAAGGCACACGTTCGTTTTGCCGCCGAGATGGCCTCAAAGAACGCGTTGCAACCCTCTAGATCGCAGCCATCTTACGCTTTCGTGTGGAAATTTGAACAGGGCGAATTGAACTGGTGTCCCATTTGAAATGCCCGCATACCTCGACTTTTCTCGTCCGACGGGAAAATCGCTAACCGTGTTAGTTGAATAGTCGTACGTGTGAGTTCTGAACGGGAGACCAATTTTATTGGCATATTGGTTTATGTTTTTCACAGCTGTGTCCTGTTTGCCTGCTGTACAAGGGTAGATTATTCCTTATTAGTAAACCGTTCTATTTAACAACCGAGTTTCTGTTGCATTTTGTTTTCTTTTTTCTCCTGTCTCTCTCTCTCTCTCTCTCTCTCTCTCAATTCCTCTTCCATCAAATTTTATTTAAAAAAACTAAAATAATTTCCCGACCCGTTTTCTTATTTTGAACGTTAGTTAACGACATCCACCCGTCGCATAAAATACCGATGCCAGTATTCTGCACAAATAGTGGTGTCCTTTATGTAGTTTAAAAAAATCGACTGTGATGATCAGACAATCAATAGAGAAAGGTGTCTTACGTGCAAATGAATCTTTATGGTGTTATTGGCAGTGCACATTTTTAAATGTAATTAATAAAAATAACTAGTGGTTTAAATCCTTCTACTTTGACTTTATCACCTTTAAAATTTGATATTACTGACAAAGTTTAACAATAATTAGATAGGAAATATAAAAATGCGCCATAATTAGTGATAGAGAGAAAAGAGGAAATACAAAAAAAGAAAAGACCGTAAAAACGGGAGGGGGAAAAAATCAGAAAAACACAAAAAGAAAAGTGCAATCCACCTCAAAAGATCAAAATCTGGTCATTCTCATGTAAAATTACTAAGAAACTGAAGATGAAGATTTCGTCAAAGGAGAAATACGCTGAACAAGTGTATTTCCCCCGTTGAACGGTACTTAAAGTAACATCGAGTACCTCAAAGCAGTTGTCCCAAGCAGTCGTCATGGGGACATTTCGACCGTGGGCTAGCGTGTGCCCATTTGTGTGTCAAAAAGGATCTTCGAGTACAGGAGCACAATCAGAAGATCGGGAGACTTGTTATTTTCCCAAACTCTAGATAATTTTTTTTCTTTTAGAAGAATAACAAACCTGGAAATAGTTCCTTTGAGTGTTGTCTTTGGAAATGGTTTCAACACAAATACATTTTCACCTGAGCATATCCGACAAATTGTCGCCAAACTATGAAACTTTCCAGTGTCACTAATGCTGAAAAATTAATATTTAAATAAACGTAAGCAGGTTAAGAAGTTTTTATTTTTTTTTTTTTTTTAATTTTGTCAGGTAGCGATGTTTTGCCTCGGATTATCCAAAAATTTTGAAGTCCAAAGGTTCGTTTGAAAGTTTCGAAAGCCCTTTTTGGCCGGAAGTTTAGCTTGAATTTTTCACGCGGCTTGAACACGTCAGCGTCACAGCGTTTGAGCAACGCCTTATCACAGAGCGTTCACATGTGCCGCACCATGGCTGTCCTCCCCGTATGTTTTTATTTATAAACGTTTAATGCGTTGCACATGTTCTTCTCTATCTCATTCGTACACGCATGCAGAAAGGCATTTGCCAGAAACGTGACTAAGGTGAAGTTTCTCCTGTCAAGAGCTGGACGGTAGTTCGTCATTTTTTGTTAACGACGAGTTTAAATAGTAGAAAACTGGTTGTTTTCATCAATGCCTCAAATCTTGGGTGGTTGCGTGAGGAGCCAGAACACTCTTTTTTATCGTGGGCAATAGGAAAAACTAAACTATTACCTTACCCAGGTAAACGTGAGTTGCAAAAATTGGCGAATCCCACTGTTCATTGCATTTATTTGCAGCCCATCAGTAGTACGTATAGCAACCAGATTACAAAGGGTCTAAAGAAAAACAACAACACAACGAGGTTTTCCCTGTAAATTGTGACTGCTGCACAGGTACACCTGAGTTGGTAATTTCCCATGCCGGTTTGGTTAAGGCTGAGAGCAGAATAATAAAGCTTTTCCTTTGGACTGCGATCATAAAGTGTTTTAACTAGGATGCGGGACCCTCATGCTCCCTCTCTCTGTCTCTCTCATCTATCTTTTCTTTGTTTAAAGATAACATGCAGCGGTTTGTAATTAAAAGTCACCCTCTGCTGGGTTTCCCAAATTCTTTCGTCCGACACCACCATAATGTTGCGTCCTTTTAAGCGGATCGAGATCCAATTGACTCGATCAAATTCCTACGCAATCCAATGAAAAAAATTTCTGCAAGTACTGAAAACTTCCTGACAGCTTTACGCAAAAGATTTTACATAATTAATCGGATTGCCGTATGAAATTAGTCCGGCAGTAAAAGACAAAATCCGGGAAGTCGGCAGACCGACCTGACGCAGGTTAGGATATTAGGTGCCCATTTATAAATTCAAAATCACCACTCAAAATCAAGAAAAAAAAAACAGTCCGAGAATAAACAAGGTAAAAGCTAAATCGGAAAGGAAGGAGACCTCTCGGAGTGGCTGGTGATGAAAGCAGCTTTCGGAAAGGATGCGACGGGGTGAGAAAATGGCAGAGGAAGAAGTGGAAGCAGAAGCGGAAGTGGAGGCAGAGGCGGCAGTGGCAGAAGAAGAGGAAGAGGAAAAGTACATATTCCCAGCTGTCATTTGCAGACAACTTCATAAGAGGCGAGCTTCAAAGAGTATGCTCCAAAACTTCATTTACAGCAGACGTTCAAGTTTTTCAAAATTGATGGCAACTCTTTTCAAACGAAAAACCTCCGGATCATTAAACCTGCCTCCTGCGCTACAATTCCGACAGCAGCAGCAAAATCAGGGGGTGGCATTGAGTTTTCTACTGCTATCCTGTCCCATCTCTGTAACTGAGAAATCCTGAAATGATACCACAGGGCATATGTACCTTTACCACAGACGCAGGTTTTGGTATCAATTCAATCATTAATTTTCTGTGCTGGTTCTCGGACCTCTCACATTGTCTCCTGCCCAAACGAAGAATTAGTACAACCGGCAACAAATAATAAAATCAAACCTCCAGACTCAAAATTTTGCTTGAAATTCGAAGCCCTATGAGTGGTTCAACCTCTCAAGAGTCAACTCCTCTAAATCGTCTATCGTAAGAAAAATAGTAAATGAATAGTCAAAGAAGTGTACCTGACAGTAAAAAAATCTGATGGCCTCTGAAGTGTCTTTTCCTTTAAGATGGGAAAAACAGAAAATGATTTGTAAAAATCGTGGTGTTTTCTGTTGTAGGGATTCAGTCATTCCTTCAGATACACATGCGATCACCGAGTTGGTGTGTGCAGTCATTAGCTAAGGCGAAATATGTAACATTCAGAGTGTTCAATGAAAGACAAATATAATAGCTAACATATAATACAATACATCATTAAAAATGTATTTATCTAGGCAAGTGAAAGCCTCCGTCGAAGGAGAATGGAAAGGTGAGAAACACCTGTCCAGAACCTACACGGGGCTTCCTGAAGTTCCGGTTCGCTTATTTTATATTCGGTATAGGTAGGTAGGTAATAAAATAACTAGGTATAAATATAAATATAAATACAAATATAAATAAATAGGTCACATCAAATGTTGCACCACTGGAGAAGGAGACAATAACAAAGTGTCAGAGGTCATCTGTGAAGAAAATCAGGTGAATGGCCACAGGAAAACGTAGTCCAAACAGAGATGGTCTCTTCTGCATTTGGAATTTACATATACAGAGGAAAAAATTTGGAAACTTTAGCAAATCAAGAATTTTGAATAAATCTGGAACTATCCGAATATCAGAAGGAAATATCACATTCTTTCCATTTCCGATAAAACTCCAATTTTCGCTGATTGACGACCTTATTTTGAAAAACCGCAGAGTACACGTGGAAATTGCTGACCTGACCGAACATCCTTCGGACAGTGCGCTTGAGGGTAGTCGAAATCAAAATAAAAATAATGTAAACGAACGAAGTGAAAGGTAAGAAACGAAGAAAGACTTTAGAAAGTGAAAGAGTAAAAGAGAGAGAAAGATAAAAATTTAAATAAATAGGAATGACGAATTTCTTGGGAAAAAAAGTTGTGGGCCCCTAAAACGCTAGAACGGAAAGTCTGAATTTGACATTTGAAAAATTGCCTCTTAGAAAGGCTTCCAAGCAATCCGGTTCTGGCTTTTCTCGTTGGTTCCTTTGGTGTGCCTTCCGTTTTCTTTACTTTAACCTCCCCATCTGCCTAACAACCTCAACCCCAAGTTTTAACCTTCTCTTTAGAAACCTTCCGTTTGTGTTTGTGATGTCCGTAATAGGCACGCAGGAGAGGACTGCGAGGAGAAATTCCCAATCACTCTTTTACCACAACAATAAGACTAAAAAAAGTTTAAAAAGAAAAATGAAGTGAGTTTCAGGTTTTCAGATGCAGTAGGTGACTTCTTGCAGCTCTTAATCGCAATCACAGCCGCATCTGACCTAACACCTAAAAGGCCACATCCTGGTGAGTTGCATTCCGGCCCACCGTCTGTTTCATCCTAAAGTTTCTGTCATTTAAAATGCGAAAAATGCGAAAGAAAGTCTTACACGTTTCTAGCACACATTCATTTGCTGACACAAGGTGCTCTGCTTTCCCATACCTGAACCTATGCCTGACAAGGGAAAAACACAATGTTTAGACCGAAGGAGCAGCACACGCACGAGAGGCTTCGACCGGATGTCTCCAAATGGCCCCCACATTGCATGTGTTTGTGATTGCCTGCGTGTCTGCAACATCTGTTTTGTATCGATTAAACAGGAATGCTGTCGTGACGTTTCGCGGCTGAAACAATTGTGCCAGACATTGTTCGGGGTGACGAGGAAACGACCCTAATTCAAAGAAGAGGCCTTCAATGGTGACGATTTTCTGCTGCTGCTGTTGTTGTTCTTCGGTTTAGAGGGTGGGGAGAACTTTGTTTTGTCGCACGTCTGCCACTGCGACAGGTGATTAAAAGTTTCACCGAGGTGGTTTCCAACTGTGCGACAGTTTTCTTCCGATGTCTTCCGCGAAATGTTGCCACATTTGTATGGCACTTCCGTTCATAAAATATTTACAACACCACCGTCTCTAATATTCTTTCACGTGTTTCTTCTTCTGCCTAAGGTAATAAGTAATTTTATAGCATGATGGCAAGAAAAATGGGAAATGTTTGAAATGAAAAAGAAATTTTTGTTTTGAGGAAAAGAGTGACCTGGATGAAAAACATAGGTTCCTGCACAACACACTACAATGTGACTATTAATGTAATAATTAATAAATTATTAAAATCGGCTCCTTAGAATCAAGGTCTTTTGAAGGCCCAAATTTGCAATCGATACGTAATAGTTGATAATGCACAACTAGTTCTATATAAAACTTACTTCCTACGAATTGACACCAGATCTGATACAGACTTGATCTTAGACCCAAATCTATGTCTGGGTTAAATATAGCCCTACAACCCTTCAAAGCCGTCACTACCTGACGATTTGTAGTATAATTATTCATTCATTGCGTCTCAGGTACTTAATTGTTCAGTGAGGTTCGTTTCCGTCCCACTCATTTTGACCTGAAGGATTTCAACCCAATTTGCTTCAGATGATGGCAATGGAGCTCCAGGGCCGATTAGAACAATGGTACACTGGTAATGCATGTGACGTTTTAATATTATTAAAAACGGAAAGAATTATAACGGTTCCCAATTTAACAAATACAAATTCTCGGTTAAACTAATGGCAAGGAAACTCTTATAATTTGATGTAGACACTAGGAGGCCTCACTCTTTTGTTGAAAGTAGAAATAAAATATGGGCAGCATCTAAGTGGTAATATGGTGGTGTCAAGTAGTAATGTAGTAATTGACACTAGAGGCATTCATCCGGTACAAAAGCTTAAGGAAACTAGATGTTATTAGTATAAAATGTACTCATAACCAGGCAAGAAAAGCAGGCCTTTTTTTCAGTTGAAAATTTTGAGGATGCCACAAGAGGCTCGAAAAAAGACGCATGAGACACCTGATAATCGTGACAAGAAAAATTTTCCATAAAAAAACGTGCGATTTGTCGCGGCGAAGTTCCGAAACCCTTTGTTAAGTACACATACCCGACAGTATCTGAACAGGACAGGTCACAAAAACCCCTTTAGACAATCCTTCTGCAGATGGAGGAAGAATTTTAAGAGCTGCAGCAGAAAAAAAGTCTGACGGGCATATGTTTCCTTTAACACTTGGTAAAAGCTTGACACTGTCCAGATGTGCCGAGAAATTGACTTGAGACAGGTTCCTGAGGGCAATCAAACAGTACGGTGATCTTTGTGTCAGTGCCGTAAGAACGTCTTCACCGGCTTCCTCTTTCAATTTTTATGTTCTTCCTGTATGCCACACTTTGCTTTCACTTCGTGTTAAGTAATTTAGAAGATACACTTTTTGTCTGCCTTTCTTCCTTAAATATTTTAATTTTTTACTATTCTCTATGTTCTACCATTTCTTTGATTTGTTCATTTGTTCTTTGATTGAGATTTTTGTTTTTCACCTTATATTACAGAACATTTTTTTTAGATATTCGTGAACTCTATTAATCTCTGCTTTATATTTTGAACTGCCTTTTGTTCACTTTTACTTGTATATTTTCTTTATTTATATAGTACTTCGCTTTAAATAGCGAGCAAAAATATCTGAACGTGTAATTTGAAAAAGCCATGTATGGTGTCTATAAGCCCTTGAACCAGTACCTGAAGTCCACAATCACACGGCTGAGGGCATACTGGTAGCATCTCCGTTCTTCCGTCAACACTCTGCCCCCTTGTTTCATTCTTATCAGACAGTTTCCGCGCAGGTAACAATGACACCTGTCATGCAGAATATCTGTCACAGCCGGCGCTTAATGAGAATAGTCCCACGTGTTGTTCGTAATGAAAATGTTCAAAAATTATCTAACCGTACCGCACTGAAGACACGCCGTAGGACAGGTATCCGTGTCCTGCTTGTCAACTTCTGTATCTTCCACCAAACAACTTCTCTAGTGATCTTGTAAGCTGATGGTTCAGAATATTACCAGTGTGCTCTGAGGCATCGAAATAAAACTAACTCATTTCAGAACTAGTGTCACTTCACATGACGAACACAGACCGGATACAATTCAGGAAGACCAATGTTTCCCGTACGTACGGATTACCCCCATTTATCATTTCACTAATTAAGTCAGTGGTCAATAAAAATTTATAACACGGTCCTTCCTCAAATTTCACTGTACATTACTGGACATTTTGAATTTCTGAATACCATTAAGGAGTAACCGGAAAAAAATGATTGTGAATTCACTAGAAAAATAGTCTTCCTTCAAACGGCAGGCGACATTTTCAACGGACGAAATAATTTGCAGGAGTCTTGTGAGGTGCGCTGCAATCGCTAGAAAATTCAAAAATTTTCGTAACGAACTTTTCCACGTAATAAAACTTATTTTGCGTTTATTAAAGTTATACAACTAATAACTTTAATAAACGTTTAATTACTTGTTAAATGTAGGACGAAATTTCACATGGAAACTTATATGAAGGGAAAAACAGCTCGGTAAATAAATAACATAGCAAGCATGCATATATATATATATATAGCGCGTTTATTCAAATGACATAATGCTAATCTAATTAATTTTTAAATACTAATCACCACCGCCGTCATCATCACCCTCGCCAAAAGTATTCCTCGCACCACCTCAAGTTAAAAAAACTACAAAGGAACAGTTACAATTCACATGTCAATCAGTGAAAAACGCTGGCGTTTCTCTTTGCAATAACATACTTGAACGGCGTCTACAATTATAAAATCATCTTCGTCAAAATTCGTCATTTTCAAATTACCCCCAAATGCCCGAATCAATAATTTAAAAAAATATGGTGCGGTGAATAAGTTACATGAGATTAATTGTAATTGTAACATTCTAAATAGAAAACTAGAAACAGAAGGAGGAAAACCCGTCGCTTTTAACTAGATCCCCGGGTAAATAGGGCAAAGCGGAGCTTCTATTTTTCTCTATAAAATTGGTTTTATTTATTCCCGAATTTCATAAAATAAGACAATATGGCGTTTTGTATGCAATTACTATTATGGTAATAAACCTATTTTTGCTACAAAGTCCGAAAATCCCTATTTTGCCGCGCGAACACTCCCTTCAGTATCAGAAAAGCCAGGTACCCGACGAATTTTTCTAGTTTGCCACAAAGCTCTATAGATCGAGTACGAGACTATAACGTTATAGTCAATCATCGTTTGGACCGCAGGTTTCCCTACAATCTCGAGAGGCACTCAATAAAACTATAATATTAATTTCAGCTTACTAATTACTATGGAACTAACTACAAGAAGAGGAGACGTGGATAATCATGAGTTCCCTACCTGAGTGAGGTACGGAAAGGCATAATTGGGATCACGTAGTCGGTACCTGTGAGAGATTTTTCCGAAGCAGGCAGCTCTCAGGTTCATATCTAGAAATTGATAATTATCAGGTACAGAATTGATGAGTTAACTTGATCCAATTGCAAGTTGTACCAGGAGCCGCGTAGTTTCTTAACTGTTCTACGATAGATTTTGTCTCAGTTAGGGGAAAAATAGTGAGCAAAAAACATTCATTGGTCGCATCGTGAAAGGCTCAAATGATAAAATCGAACCTGAGACATCGGGACGGGTAGACTAAGGCGAACAATTGGGCGGCGACCCTTCAGCCCGTGGAAGTCAGGGCTTTTCAGGCTAAAAGAACCCTTGAGGTGAAGAAAATGAGCCGCCACTTTTCTGGTGAACGAAATCGAGTAAGAAAATAATTAAGTAGGAATCTCAACAATATTTAATTCTTCGATTAGAAAAAATAAAAATTATCACCGTTTCATTTTCAATTAATTCAGCTTAACATCACACGTGAAACTAGAAAATCCGTCGGGGTTGCTCGTGACACTGCAAAAAAAGAAACCTCCGGCCGCCACACTCCAAGCAACTCAGTCGTCGGCGACGTACCAAAATGAATACAACGTAAAATGAGCTCGTAACAACGAATAATATCTTCTTTTTTTTTAATTATTTAAACATTTAAAAATTTGATTCGGATTATATATTTTAAAGGTTTTGCACTGGTTTCGAGCCAACTGTTCCAGGTTCAGTGAATTCAAATCCCCTTATGGAAAAAACGCTTAAATGCTTAGTGTCAACAAACTAATATTATTATTTTGAGAAAGAGAAAAATAACAATTTTTAATATCTTAATAAAATGATCCCAATCTTCACCTACGCAAAATATTATGCGTTTGTATATAATAACATATATAATAAATTCGAAGACTAAAATTCAACATAGACTCTGGTTTTCTGATGTATTGCGTATGTTTAATTTTCTGTTCTACCACATGGTTTAGGTACCGTACCTGTCTTATAACGCTCATCGGGAGATAAAATAAACTATCCTTCTCTGTATCTGTTTTACCATTATTATTTGGCGCAACAGAAGTTCACAACGTTCTTTACTCTAAACAGTTTTTTCAATAACCATCAATTTTATTAATGAGTAATTGAGGCTACCACCTACTTATTTACTTCCTCCAAATAAATTAATAATTATTTTTCTATATAATAATTTATTTCATTTATTGAATAAGCTGAATTTCAACACATTAAAACCTTTTTCGGTTACGTAACCCAAGTCATTAATTTATGGATTCTGAATTTCTTCGTTATTTATTAAACTTCATTAAAGTTAAGTAATTAACATTTACTTAACCGAATAAATTGATTGAGTACTTTTTATTGGAAATTTAATAGTATTATTCTTAACTAGTGCCTTAAACAGTCTATACATTATTGTATCGGCCGTTCACTCGTCCCCCAAAGTTTTAATTTCGGTACAAGATAATATTGTCTTCATCTCGCTGAAATGTTTAATTTGCTGCATCGGACTTTCATCCGGAGAGAAAAGCAAATTACAGGTAAAATTACCTGTTTGAACGTGTTATTAACGGAGCTTCTCCGGGTACTGAACGTATGAAGAGAGGAGTAACGGACGGATCTATGAAATACATCCATTTTAGAAACAATGACGTCACTCAGAATTTCAGATTCCCTAAACTGATGGTAATCGAACTGTTTAAAGTAACGTTGTGTTTATTGGGTTGTACATGCTGTCAGAGAGAAAATAGTTTAAATTTCTCCAGATTCCAGTCGTTTTTTTTTAACCAGATACCAAATACAGTTGCAAATCAGAATAAATAAAAACGAATTTCCTTTCAAAATAAGCCGAGACGTGCGTTACGGCATTTTAATAAAAACCAATAACAGTTTTTAATATTCTGTTTAACGTGTTTTCGATACTATAATTTGTTAATCATGTTTTATTAACATATGAAGAAACTATTCCTCAGATATAGTTGCCGATATAGACAGTCACTATATCTTTAATTTTGATTTAACGAAACATAACTTAAAGGCAAGCGAATGTTAAAAAAAGAAAAACAGTCGCTCCTTGAAAGGTCACATATATTAATGTCTATGTAAATAACGTAACGTATTCTAACAAAAACGAATCCGTTTATAACAATGGTCCAACAAAATTATAAGATTTATGCCCAAAATACTTTTATTGCGCAGGGGATTAAAATCCCTTTTGGAAATATGTCCTGTTATACTAATATTAATATAATTATACGTATAAATAATTGTGTATTGTTATGTGTAAAGGAGCGTGGACGTAAGAGTTGCTCAAGCACATGTACCTGGTTGCTTGTACACTTTTATGTAAGTTTAAAAAATGCTGTGTATTTCGTTAACTTGGTATCGTTATAACCGGATTCTACAATTTTGTTTTTGTGTGTATCATATGTTTGTGCTTACGGGTTTTACCGGTCTTTTTCAGCGATCCTGTCTCTGAGATGCTCGGACCCATTGTGTCCCACAAATCGTGAGCCAGTGTTGATTGAGGAGACTTCCACATCTCCGGGGTATGATAAAGCCACCAGGCGTCCTTAAAACTCGAGCCTATAGGCTGAACAACTGGTTTCGTGGTCCTGTAAGTTGATGGTACACCTGCTGGCTGATGGAGAGAGGTCGATCTTGTGCTTGGCGAGAATTTCCTCGTTCTCGGCCACCCAGTAGCCCAATATGTCCGTGTCGTAAGTAGGTATAATGGTAACTTCTGCACGAAAAGCATGGGGTTTTAAGGTGGGACTTTGCGATTTTTTTTATTGAATGCGTAAAAAAATATGTACCTAGGTTCTTGTCCTCCCAAGTCTGTTTAGCCTCAAGTAGTGCGTTGTAGACTTCTTTACTTGGTTCCGTTCCACTAAAGACATAATACCTGGCGCGTACCTTCTTGAAAAATTCGACGTTTATGTAGTAGGAATTACCGTGGTGCGGCACATAGGTCAAGTCCAAGTATAGGTGAGAATTAGCTCCGGATTTGTTTGTTCTTCCTGAGGATGGTGTTCGTCTGTCGGATGCTTTGACCGGTGACTGTGATCTTCGGTTGGGTGTGTTGCTGCCTAAATGATCACCCAGAACCTTCAGGACACCGTTTATACTGATGGATATTATTACTTAAGCATGAGACCCACCTGAACCTTTGCTGTCATTCGATTTCATCATTTGCAATTTTTCTTTCCGTGGGGTTTCTTTGCCTGTTTTTCCTGTGACCGTTTCACCACTTCCGCTTGTGCTACTTGGAGGTGCAGGAGATGGTAAACTCATTGGCTGACCCCAGTTGGTAACAGAATCGCTGTTTTCACTGGGAGTTGACAGAGAGGACGTTGTAGAAATGTTTTGTCCCGGAAATGGGTAAGCTTTGTTGAAGTGCTAAAAGAAAAATAATGTTCAAATGTTGATCCGACGAGATGCACCAAACCTTTAGGAGAAGTCTTACCTTTGGAGGTAGAGGCAAGCCCAAAGGTTTACCCCATCCTTCTATGACATCTCTCTTGGGATCTGCAGTACTCGGCTTGACTACGCTTGACGACGATGCCTCGCATTGATCTTCTTCCTTCGACTCTCCTTGGGTTTTGAACGTTCCATTTTTGTATTCTACTTGTGTCGTGTCTTGTTTGAATGTCGTTCCCAGATGCTCACCTCGCACTGACAGATGCTCGTCTATTGCCTTTGCAAAGTCGAGTTGTTCTTCTGTTGTAGGAAAGGACGCCTTGACAAATCGGTACGTATCTTTCTCAGTTCCCTCTTCTTCGGTGTCTAACCTCTGCACGAATTCCACTTTCTCGACCTCACCTTCTTCTTCAGGTATGTCTGAGGCATAAAACCTGTGAACGTAACGAATCTGTCCGCTACCCTTTTGATCCTCTTCTGTGTAAACGGTTTTAACGAACCGGGATTTTTCCCTTCCTAATCTGACGGGGTCGTCATCTGTCCCATAAAAATAAGTTCGTTCCATCTTCTCTCCATTCGGTCCAATTTCCGTCACAGACTCGTAGCCTTGGGCCTTTCGGTAGGCTCTCAAGTGCTCCGCTCGCATTTCATCCTCCATGGGTAGGTTCCCATAGAAAGAGCTTGTCATGAGGGATTCTGAGTCGCCATATGACGTTATGTAGGTCGTTTTGAGAGGGGACATTTCACTGGACCCACGCCGTATGTCATCTATCTTACCAGAATCTTTTCGGCATACCAAATCCTCTTGAGAAATAATGGACGAAGTCGATGTCCTTCTACTGACTTGGTTGTCCTCTTGACCTGCTCTGATTTTCCCGCTTTCTCCGACCATAATTTCCTCAAATTCTTCCTCTTCCGTTTCCTCACATTCTTTTCTGCCTTCTATAAATGTGTTCATTCTAACAGTTGTGCCTTCTTGTTTACCACCCCTCGTGGTCACCTCCGTTTTCGTCGTCACCTTGACGGTGCCATCCTCCTGCTCTTGCCTTTCTTCTGTAATAGTTGTCGTTACTATCACAACCTCATTCCCTTCGGTTCGGGTTGTTTCAGTCGTTTTCGTCGTCTGTGTCTTCTGCAGCATTTGCATTTCAGGTTCCTCTTTTCTAGTGTCTTCACGGCTTCTTGATCGAACAAATGCCAATTCCTGTCGGGCCTGCATGACGAGGGTTCCCAGCTCTTCTCTCTCACTACCCATTTCGCTGTCTATACTAGCATTCTCGTCCAAGTCATCAATGTCTTCTGCGGGACTACTCCCGGATGTTTTCCTAGTCCTTTGGTTCAGATACTCCTTTTTGGCCTGTAAAATTAGATTACTGAATTCTTCAGATTCATCTCCTTCCTTTTCCTCACTGGGTTGTGGTTCATTGTCGTCTTCTTTCCGTGTTAGTACGTCTGTCAGCGTTTTTACGCCACCCTGTATGCATATTTCCGTTTCAGTTCCACCATCCTCGCTGCTGGCTGTTACGAGCATTCTTTTGACAGCGGACTTTTGGTCGTCACCTTCAAATTCTTTATCATTGTCTGTAACACCTGTCTTAACCAACTGATTTATGTCTTCTTTTTCATCTTTTCCAATGTCTCCAGGGCTTTCATCGGATCCCCGTCCATCTCGTTTGACTTCAGCATCAGAATCATCATCGTCTACATCTAACGCTTTCAATTCTTCTTCTTCACCGCTGGACACATCAAATATTTGAGACTCTTTCTCTTGTTTCTCGCTTTCTAAAATTCCTTTTTCCAATTCTTCTTCGCTCTCCATACCGTTTGGCACGGACGAATCAGACCGTTCGCATGTGCTCCTGTCTGGCGTTGACGCCCTGGATGAATCCCCGTCCTCGTATTTTAATCTCTCTAAGGGATTCTTCCGAACACTATCGCTTATACGTCGACCTTTGCCAGGTGATCTTTCAGGCTTCAGGTTTCCTTCTTTAATTTCATCCAACGACAAGGGAGAAATATCAACAGGCGATGGAGATGAACTCTTTGCTAAACTTTCTTTATCTGAAGTGTAAGTGGCTGATGTTCCTTTTTCGGCAAGGGCTATGGAGACAGAGTCTGAGGTTGGTTTGCCACTGATTGGAGTACTTTTACCTGACCCGTCTTTGTCATGTGGCCCGGAAGATTCTGAGGTTTCAATCACAGGTTTCATTGCAGTTTCTTCTTTCTGTCGGGGTACTTCCGGTGATGGAGTCGCAACCGACTGTGGTACAATTTCCGGTGTTTTAGATACGACTTCTACTGAACGACCACCACTTTCATTGTATTTTTCATTGCCTAAAATGTCTTTTTCTATTTCATCTTGGGACTCTGTATTTTGCAGCTCAGGCTTCTTTAGGTCTGGGGAAGTTGAAGCTGATGGAACTTTGTCTGATTCCTCTAGTCCTGATCCTTTTGATGACGTCCTTGAATCACTTCCTATATGAAGAGGTGTGCTACTTCCAGATTCCTTTTTTGGTTCATCCTGGACTACCTCCGATGCTTCGGGGACTGTTTCGTCATCTTTTTCTGTGTGTAAATTCTTTTCGTCTGCTCCACTAGAAATGCAACTCAATTTGTCAGGCGAAGTTTTGGAAGATAGCTGTCTGTCGGACTCTATTGGTGTGTTTCTACCGGAAGCATCTTTGAGGATGCTTTCCTTTCTTAAACTTTGTGGAGTGCTCTGTCCTGATTTTTCATCTCTAGGTAATGAGCTCTTATTTGAAGTATCATCTGTGGCATCCTGGGGTGTGCTCTTACCAGAAAGGGACTTTGCCTGATCAGGTAGAGGACTCCCATCTTGTGGGTACAACTCAATTTCGCTTATTTCTCGTGGCGGCTGTTTATTCATATCAACTGGGAAAATCTTTTCAATCTGATCCTGAGTTCCGGGTTCAAGAGAGATTTGTGGTTCCTGTGGTAATTTACTCGTGGTAGAACTTAAGCATTCCTTATTCGGGCTAGGAGTCTTACTGTGGTCTTGTAATGAAATTTTAGCTAATCCATGAGGTGTCGAAGCACCAGATCTCTGTGGGGTTGATGTTCTGGAATGCTCTTTCTCACTAGGACTATTCTTTCCTGAACTTTGTGAGCTATCATGATGTACCGGCGTTTTGCACGAAGTGAGATTATCGAGTACTTCACTCGAAGTGTCTTTCTTCAAATCATCAAGTTTGTTCTTAAGCACATCTTTCTCTAAGGCTTGTGGCGTATCTGTTCTTTTACTGTCCGAAGTCACTTCACCTTCTTCCTTTGTACTACTTGGAGTAACTTTCCCTGAGACCTGCAGTACTGGTGACTGGGACCCTTCCTTTGGCGAATCTCTTTCAGTCGGTTTTTTGCTTTCATCAATTGGAACAATTTGGCTGGAAACCTGTGGAATTTCCGTTTCTAATTCCTGAGGAGATGCCTGTCCTGACTTTTGAGGTGTGGATGCATTAGAATATGTCTTTTCAATTAGTGTACTCTTCCCCGAACCTTCTTGTGCTACGAACATTTCAGGTATCTCTTCTAAATTTTTAGGACTTATTTGTTCACGTTCCTGAGGGTCTAATTTATCGGACACCGTTTTGATTAAATTTGGAGAAATTTCTGTTCCAGGTGTATGATATGGGGTGGATGCCGAAGAATGTCCCTTCTCGATAGGACTACACCGACCCGGTGATTCTTCAGTTTTCATTTTGTGTTCGGAGGTTGGAGTTGCTTGACCAGACTCATGGGGTGTGCTTTTGGGTTCTCCATCCAGCCCACTGGGAGAGGCAGTTCCGGATTTTGGTGGCGTTGATGTAACAGATATTTTTTTAATGTCTTCTTCTGAATCTATTCGATCAACAACGTCTTTATCGAAATCGGAAGGAGTTGTCTTTCCTGACTGAAGAGGCGTTGCCTTCCTAGATGTGTCTTTTTCCAAACACCGTGGAGTTGACGTTCCAGAGTCATGTTGCTGAAGGTTTTTGGGAAGACCCTTTTCTGAACTACTTGGAGTTGTTTTGCCGGATTCGTGTGATTCTGCTATTTCTGCGGTGACCTTATCTAAATCAAGAGGAGTACTTTTTCCTGAGATTGCCGGCGATGAGTTTCCGGTCAAACCGCTGGGAGTTGTTTTTCCAGATTTAATTTTTGTGGGTTCACTGTGCTCTGTGCCGCTTGGTGTGGCCTTTCCTGATTCTTGTTTTTCAGGTTCTTCGGTTTCTTTAGGAGTACTTTTTCCCGATGCAGAGGAAATCAGCTTTTCAGGTATATCTTGATTCAACTCACGGGAATCTGCTCTTTGTGGTGTCGATGTTGCAGAACGTTCTTTTTCAATTGGCGTACTCGTTCCCGAAGTAGAATTCATAATTTTTTCAGGTATTTCCATGTTTAACTCATGAGGAGTCGTCGTCCGTGATCTTTGTGGGGTCGATGTTGCAGAACGTTCTTTCTCAAGTGGTGTACTCTTCCCAGAGCTTTTAGGAGTTGAAACTTTGGAAGTGTCTCTCAATAAATCTGAAGGAGTTGTTGGTTTTTCAGATTCATGATCGATTGATCCCTCGAGTGGACTTGTTGTTCCTGATTCACGTGGCGTCGTTTTATTAGAAACTACGTTACCGAAGTCTTGTGGTGTGCTTTTACCCGAAAGGGATATCTCTGTTGCTTGCGCGGTGCTCGCACCAGATTGTACTACAATACTAGGCTCATTTAAGTCCTTTTTGCCAACTTCTGTAGGAGATATCCTGGGCTGTTCGCTGATAGGAGTTTCGACTAATTTGTCCCCGGGAAAACCACCTTTAGGTGAATGACACGGTGTCTTTTTAGTTTCATCCACTTCAGGTGTTGTTTTACCGGAAATGGTTTTACTCAACGGTGTACTCCGACCAGAAGTGACACCCACACGTGGTGCGCTCATTCCGGTGGGTATTTTATCATTTTCTAAATCATTTGGAGTTTTTGCAACAGACGGTCTTCTCTCTTGCGATTCGACTGGTGACCCACAAGCTTCGCCCGGTGTGTCTTTAATACGGTTCTCGTCAGGTTCAGAATACTTTGGTGTGCTTTTTCCGGAAAGATTGTTCTCCGGTGTGGCCTTTCCAGAAGGTTGCTTTTCTGGTGTCGATTTGCCTGATTTTTCTAACTCATGATGACTGCTTTTACCACAAGCAGATGTTTCGGGTGCTGTTTCTGGTTGTATGCCTGCTTCCTTGGGCTTAAAAGTAGACTTCAGTTGAGTGTCGCTTAGTATTTCATTTTCTTTCTCTTCCGCTTCAGCAATTGCAGTTTCTGGTTTGCTTTCGTCGTTTCCTTCCGTCTTAAATGCCAGATTCAAATCTTTGGTTTCTCTCCCTGCAGACTTGTCAATCTCATCACTTTCTTTTGACTTTCTTTCTGTTTCGTCTTCTTTTGGCGTACGGATTTTCGTATCTTTTGAAGTTGTTGTTTTTTCTAATTCGTCTATGATGTTCAAATATTTTGATGTGATGGAGTCATCTTGCTTTGGTTCCTTATCTTCCGACTTGTCATTGGGACGTTCAGAAGGGAGAATTTCGTCGCTTTCAGGTTGTTTGGACTGCAGTATCCCATCATCCTTTTCCCTTTCTTCATTAGTCACCTCACTTTGTTTATCCTCCCGTCTTACATCTTCATCTGATAACTTTTTTTGAAGGTCTTTGAACTCACATGGTGAGTACATCATTGGATCTACTTCTTCGTGCATTGGTAGGTCCGCGACTTCGTCAGGTGTTTTGACGACGTCTCTGGGCTTCTTTTGCACACCTGGAGAATCTGAAACAAGAATTTCTGGTTACACTGGGCACCTCACTTATAAAATCACATACTTTCGGTAGGGAATTACCTTCTACGTAAACATGAGTAGGTATTACGGGTAGTTCTTGTAGAACCACATCGAGAATTTCTTTTTTCTTGTCTTCTTTTGTGTCTTCCTGAATGTATTTCTCCTCGACGATTTCTTGTGCGTCCTCCGTTTGGGGTTTCTCTTCTTCAACAATGTGATCCTCCACCTTCTCGTCTTCCGGTAGAGTTGGTGCTGTGGTGGCAGAAGTTTCCAGTGTGTTTGAAATCTTTTCTTCAGGAAGTGACTCCCCACCTTCCTTCTGATCTTTGGACACTGAAATAAAAAAGTTACTTAATCTCACTCATTTACTGTTCTCCCTCACTCTGGTAGTTCTTTTTGTTCTATTGTACCCACCCGGATCCTTAAAGTCTTTCCTTTCGTTTTGTTCTTCTGGCTCATTTGGTCCAGGGCTTAAATCGGTTGGTTTTATTATATCTTGCTTATCTTTTTCGTCTTCCAGTTGCTTTCTCACGTCAACGGTTTCTCCTTGGTCGACTTGTTTGTCTTCGGTTTCCTCTACGGTTTCTTCCGTCTGTTTAGTAACTTCCTCTGCTACGTTTGCTACCTCCTCTTCGGCACTTTCGGCTGGTTTCTGTTTTTTCTCTGATTCTTCTTCCTCACGCAGTAATTTTTTAATTTCCCCTTCACCTTCTGTTTGCGGTTCTCCTTGCACACTCTCGTTATCCTTCACACTCTCATCCCCCTTTACGGATTCTTCTGTGGATTCCTCCTTCGTTATTATTAAGTATTCTTCCTCTTCTTCTGGTACTTCGTCCTCATCTCCTTCTCTGCCTTCTATAATCAATTCCTCATTACGTTCGGGTTGCCTATTCACAGCCATTTGATCAGTCTCTTTATTTTCAATTATTTCAATTTCGTCTACAGGTTTAGGTTCTATTTTTGCAGTTATTTTCTCTCTTTTCGGTTCAGTCTTTTCGATTTGAAGTCCTACAATTCGTTTTCCAATGGCTTTCGCCACGTTGACGTCAACGTCAAGTTTTTTGCCGACTTTTTTCGGTTCTGCGTCCGTCTTGGCGCTTTTCACGATCGCCGTGGATTTTGCAGGAGATGGAGGACCCTTTGGCCGGCGACTGATTGCTTTCCTGTCGACTTTTGTAGCCGGTGCACTTGGCACGGCATAGGCTGTCGTCCCAGATGGTGCGGGCCCTTGTGGCGGTGGTGTTTCTTCTTTCTTTCTCGTTAACGATTTGCTATTGGTTTTTGTCATTCTGGCCTCGACTACTTTTCGATTGTTGGCTTCTTTAGCGCTTTTGGCTGGTGTAGCCGATGGAGACAACGTTGTCTTCACAGGTTTTGAACTTGTCTTTGCGTTCTTTTCTTTCTTCGTTGAAGTCCCGTTGACGAGTGCTTTTTTGGGTGTTGTAGGTGGCGACGTCTCACTTTCTTTTTCCGCTTTCTTCTCCGTAATTTTTTTCCTGTCTATACTCCTACTCGGAGCTCGCGAGTCCACCTTTGATTTTACATTTCTCATGTCGTATTTTGATCTGTGTGCCGTCAGTTTCTTCTTTTGTTCATCCCCTTCGGCAGCCTGTTCGATTTTATGTATTTCCTTCTTGATATTCTCAATTTGTTCATCTTTGCTGGTTAGAATTCTGTTGTCGAGCTTCTTCACCGGTTCTGTCTCCATCGTTGTCTCCACCTCTTTCTTCTCGTCTGCCAATTTGTTCGTGTCCACTTTTGCCTTGACCTCTCGCGAAGGTGTTTTCTCAGTTCTAACTCGACTAATTTTCTGCACCCGACTTGTGCTAATCGATCTTTGTGTTTCGGGAGTATGTCTATTCTCAACGGATCTGGATTGCCTGTTTTTCGCAACGGAACGCGTTCCTCTACTTGATGGTGGGCTAATATTACGAACAGAACAGATCGGGTGACGCAGAAATTCTAAATGTCGCAATTTTTCGAGGCCCTCAAATATTTTGTGCTGTGGTGTACTTCCTGGGAACAAAATTCTCGTAATAGTATCGTTTGGATTAGCCGGCTGCCAGACAAGTAGGGCACATATAGAGACCAAATTCTGCAGGGGAAATTCGAAGGACTTTCCGCCTACTTTACGGCCTGTGTTACTAAAAAGTTGGCTGTCATTGGTCGTCCACTTTGCCAGAAATTCCTTAACAGCCTGACTGTCCCTCGCTGGACTTATGACGTACATGTCCAGTTTTCCATGGCCAACCTTGTGGTACAGGTTGACCGGATCGATTTGATTGCCGTCTCGGTAGCATGGGTGAGGTTTTAAGGCAAGATGCCGCAAGTTGGCAACAATTTCCTGCCCTTCCTCGGCTAGATTTACAATTAAAGAGTCTTTATCTTTGTCACCGTCCGGTGAAAGAGCGATTTTTCGATCCTAAAAGAAAAAAATATTATTTTTTAATATATAAAAAAGTATTTGCCAAGTAAACCAAAGCCACACAACTTTGTTTCTCATGTCGTACTTCATAAGGTATGAATTCTCGTGTTGTCATGGGACACATTTCCGAAAATTATAATACCTGTAAATTGCAGAAAAAATGCCCTATTTGAGGATAAACGTGGTTCATTTTCTTTCTTTGTAGTACGGCCGAAATTCCGTTCACGGTACTGTTGTTCAAACGTGTCAGCAGAACGGCGTCCAAACGATCCAAATGCCTGGCGAAGTCCCAAAAACACGCCTTCCGCGCAAATCCTCCATCGATCAACATGTTAAAGCCGTTGATACCAAAGAGAGCCGCATCCCCTTGGCCACCTGAAAAAAAAGACACACCAGTCATAAAGCCACAAAGTATGACTCGGTTAAGCTAATAATATTGTATCATTCACTTACCGGGAAAGACGTATAAAGTAGGGTGAGTAAAGCGAATGTTTCCCACTACGTCAGTGGGCTGCAAAAGCTGTTGGATGTTGGCAGGTTCGAGGAAAGGTGACAAGTATGAAATGAACGAGGAAATGGTCGGATTTCCGGGTGTCATGACATCACCAGGATTCACTCGAATAGAACAGAGCTTTGTGACAGGTTCACGTTGGAAGCGTTCGGTCTTCCAGTCACCTTCTGCAGCACAATGGACGTCGATTGAGACGGAATTTTCGTAGGCTTTTAGTACTCGTAAAACCTCTGGTTCGTGGAGAGCTTCAATGAGATCGGAAATAGAAAGAGTACCATCCTAAAAAGAAATGTTTAATAAGTAATAATGACGTTGGTGAAATAATTTTTAAAAAATTGGATATTTAGTTACATCAAAAAGCAATAATAAAATTATTCTTTTAATTACGGGGAGGCAGTTTTTGGGATTAAAATACCTGTAAAATCCAAGATCCGTTTCCGGCGAACGTATAACCTGCGTGTATTATATGTCTATGCTTGGTGAAGCTCGACAGCAAGTTCTTCATGCACTGGTGAAGTGTGTTCAACTGTGGATGTATCAATATTTCAGTGACGAGGTTCTCGGTAGCGTACTGTATGAGTCTTTCACCTAAACCAGAAAAATAAACATGATTTACCATTGTAAATACGATTTACTGAAATTTATAATTGAAAACTATCTCGATAACTGAGGCATTTAAAACTATGCTTTTCAATTATATCAAATAACTATCTGAAGAATTGACTGCAGAGAAACTACAATAAGTACTTATACTGTTACTACTCTTCAAACTCAACTGAATACAATTGAAGAAAATGAATCATTTTTGGTAGACATACAGAATTTTGTGAAGCATGTGGTAGATAAAAATTTGACAACTTAGCAATTTCAATTGTGCGAACAATGATTTTCATAATCTGAATAATGAAATGAAATATTTTACTGATGTAGGATGTGAATGACGGGGAAATCATATTTAATCTCATTGCAGTGATCTATGTAATTTTTATTCTAATGCTGTCATCTATGAGATAAATGATTTTACCTAGACATGATGTAACGAGACCATTGCAGGCGTAATGGTTGTATAATATGAATGCGGGCAGGCTTCTGTGTCGGGCAAACAAAACTTAGAGCCCAGGTAGACGTATGTCAAGGTAGTGAGACGAAGGAAATGGAAAGCTCAAGAGAAGAGAAAAAATGTGAACTTAGCAACAAAATAGACGACGATATGCGGGAGCAGAAACGAGTGAAAATAAAACTCTCTAGAGATGGCCAAAAATTCTGTTTCTCTTGAACATGTTCGAACCCCCAAAAATATGTAAAATGCAAAGTAATAAAATTCTACAAATAATGCGTTTCTTTACAGACACTTCAACCCACACCCTTACGGAATGCCTAGCATGAGAATTGAAAAGAAAGAAATTGAGGGCCACTTTATGGCCACTTAGGAAAGATCGGCACAGGATGCTTTTTAACGTACAGTGTACAAAGAAAAAAGACTAGTTAACTTCCGGTTATCCAAGTTATCTTCCGGCAATCCTTGAATGTGCTTAACCAAGGCAATAAGAAAGTTCCAAAATGTATTTATATAAAGAGAAATGAATGAGTAAATAAATATTAAAATAATGTAGAACAAATTTGGTTCACTGGACACCGGGAAATTCGAAACGAATAAAAGAATGCTACAGCAAAAACTCACCAAATCTGGCTTCCTCTCCTTCAGGTGCCTGTCCCGTTATGATTTCGAGTTCTTTTTCTAGGCTCACGTGACACTCGTTGAGGTCCCAGGAGAGAAAGGCTGAAACAAAAGAAGGGAACAATGGAAAATATTTAACACATAAAAATATGAAACGGACAAATAATTTCGCATTATCGATTTCAATTTACTGGGTTTAAACATTCTAATACTTTTAGATAAGCTAAAATTTTTAAAAATTTTGATGAAGAACAAAAACTAGCCAAGTAAAGTTCGAATTAAGTTCTCTTGAGAAGTATGCAGATTACGGGTAATGGTACCGATGAGTACTCGTGAGGAAATTTACAGATTTCGGAGGGAAAACAAAACTATTGTTCATTAATAACTATAAATACTTTCATTTTCAGGTACATTTATCATCGGGTACTGTTTTCATTCCTTCACATCAAAATACTGAAACAAGAGAGAATTTACCCTGTTAACTACAATCGTATTGACCTTTCAGTTTGTTATTTTGTTGCTTTCCCCTACTACTTTCGCGTTCTCATTATGCTCGCGCTAATCTTGAGTTTCTTATAACAATAATAAAACAAAGGGTCTGCCTAGCCTTTTGGTATCGATTTCATTGTATTTCATTAACATTCAATTACAATCGATGCCATCTTCTTCAACGACATATTCAACTACAAACAAAGGGTATAAATCCTGTAGCCGTAATAAACATTATGGCTATTCAGTCATTACAATGACGTCGGTCAATTCATTCATTAAACATTCGTCATAAAGTCAGGTATATACATGTTCATTTGAGCCTTCCACAAGGTTGTTGTGTTCCAACAACAGTTACAAAAACAACTTCAGTAAATAACATTTAAGTAACACATACACCGATTACACATTTGGATCTTTCGAGACAGCACAGAACGAACGTTTCGTTTGCATCCTGGGAGTAACGTTCACTTAAAATTTCAATGCCTTTATCATTTCCCTTCCTCTTTGACTTTCCTTACTTCTCACAATTTCAGCCGGTGCTACGAACAAGTCGTGTAACTTGGAAGCGCTTTGAAACTTCTCAGATAATAAAAATTTGATGTTCCTACCGAGTAAATTCGCTTTAAAATTTTTTCAAACTTTCCTGCCTTCCCCTTTTCATTTCCTTCATTTTACCAGCAGTACCCAAAATTCATTTTATCTACTTAAATGTTTAATTGCTAATTAACGTTTCACACACTATTTACACTATTTGTATATCATTTTTTCGATAGCTTGGTAAAATTCTTAAATAAGACTTTTATGGTCGATTGATACTGTTTCACCTTTTTTTATGTGGATTAATGTTAGTTATTGATCCTTTACTAAAAATATAATCTTATATTAATATAACCATATTTATAAATATTTATAACCAAAAAATATTAACTTTCAACCTATATGTAAGGTAACTTGCAATATTACCAATAATATTATGGATTCTTAGTGAACATAAATTAATGATAATATTATCCGAAGGACTTGCCAATGCTGAAATACACTAATAAGTTCAGCTTTGATTTCGTAGAGCAAAAAAGTGGTGAATTCAATGGCTTCTCGTGGGTCACCCTTAGACCCAACACCGAACAACACTCTGCGCCACCCATCCTCACACCAACTGCTACGACCTGCACTAGTTACTTTAACAGAAGATATTATAATATTATGTTAAAGGAATTGTGACTCTTGTGTTCGTATCATTAACTTCTTTTCGTAATTCTGTTGTAACTCAGGGCTTCCTCCTAAGGAAGTACTTTCTTATACTTACATAATGTCTACCGTTTAAGTTTGGCCTCGGGAGATGTTTATTTCTTTTCATCACGACATAGAAAATCGGAATATTTTAGATTCAAATGATCCTATTAATTCACAAAAGTCCACCTCCTTCCCTACTAAATTTACTATTGAGCAATTTCAACTGGAATGCTCAACTAAATTTTGCCTTTTGTTTTGAAACAGAAGTTAACAAACAGATCGCGGTACGGGTTAGTTAGAGGCGTTTGATGGAAAAGCTAAAGTCAACACCACTTTGGTTTGATTTAATGGCGTTGCACTGAATAAACAAAGGATTTTGGACTGGCGACAGGTACAAGCCAGTGGACAATCCCTGGTCAAGGATAATTGGAAATGAAATGTAAACGTTTTGAGGAAGTCTATCATTAAAACTTGTCTAGGGTAGACTCACAACAGGTTTCCACTGATTTGAATCTCTCCTAAGCTCTCTCCTAACAGAAACGTTAAGAATCTTTAAAAAAAAGTGTCTGCTTTCCTACTCTACGATAAGCTAAAGTGATAGAGAGTTGATAAGATAGGTCGTAGCAGCAAGTAAAACACTCAGAACTGCTACTTTTTTCAAATTCAAAATTTGTTCAAAACTGAAGGTGCGAGACCACCGACAGTAAAGAATCTAACAAGTTGCAGTACATTTGGAGAAACATAATTAATCTTTTAAAGGAAGAAAAGTAGGAAATAGGAAATAAAAATTTCCGTTCAATGCTTAAACTCTGTAAGAGGGGCCAAAAAGAGTAAAAAAAAATCTCTAAAACGTGAAAGAAGAAATATTTTCTTCGTTGAACTATACTTTTCTGTTACATTCAATTTTTTTCCCTTACCATAACCTTCTTTCGTCTTTCGTCCTATTTAATATCCATCTCTTCATTTCGCTCCTAAGTTGAATGCAAAAAATTTATATTACACTCCTAAATAAATATTGATAAAATTATGTACATTACGTATATTTCTCATTCATCCTTAATGTTGCTCTTATTCTATTTAGCATCCCGTTGATTCCTATTCATTTCTCTTTCTCAATGTCTGCTTTGACTTTCATTCGAAGGAAACCCTAACCAACCGAATGTGTCCATTTATTTTCATTCTCGTTTCCGTGAGTCTTTAAAGGATTTAACAGAACAATAAATAAAAAGGGTTTCACTGTAGCAAGTTTTCTACGCGTGAAGAAAAAAACGGAAGAAAAATTGTTTAAGTTAAAGAAAATGGGAAAACTCAGTCAGTCATTCACTCATCAAAAAGGTGATTCGTTTTGCTTTCTTCTTTTGCTTGTTCCAAATATCAGGCCATTTTTGGTGTCCTAATTCCACGAAAGAATTTAAATTATGCAGTGTCGCTTCGCTTTCCAGAAATTCTATATAGATTTCTACCTTAACATCCTTTAAGAGGATATAAGTATTTACGTCGTGATTTGAACTGATGAGGCAATTGTTCTGAATTTGATCAATCAACATATTCAACAACCTCACCATACACACAATGCTTTTTTTAAATTATATTGTACGCAAAAATTAATGTTCATTATCCTACCTTTCGATGCCCGCCAGGAAAAAATTCAGCGAAGAACAAAATATAATTTATCGTCCATTTATGAAATTACTATTTAAAGTATTATGTTTTTGTATTGTTAAAAATTTATTGTTCATGGCAAAGCTTCCAAACAAACAAGGCCACAGGGCATTCTACACGAAAAAATATTACTTATTTTATAGTTATGCGTATATTTTTTCAGCAGCCATTCAGCTATTGAATGCCGCTAATTTAAGGTTACGCAAATATTAGAGTAGACGAATTATGTGACTTATAAGGACAATAAATTGTGACACAAGGGAGAAAAAGCGGAAAGAATGTTACAGTATTTGAGAAACGACAGCAGACGGAGCCTGAAACCTGCAGAAAGAAAAGCCAAGGGAGATAACGAGTACTTCTGCATCTTAGTGCCGTAAAGAAAACAAAAGCCAAAATTAACAAAGAAGACTGTCTTAGAAGATAACATAAATTCTTCTTATGATAAAAAGAAAATGTAAATTGCAGTTGGTGGGTAAAGAACGTAATGAAAAGTACAAATAGTTTCACCAACAATAAGAACAGAAAAAAATGTAAAATTGGTAAACCAGGAAAGCGGTCGGAGGAAAAAGAAACAAGATAAATTGCCTTAGGTCACTCGTTGATCAACATAAAATAGAAAACCAGTAACAGACAATTATAATTAATGGACATCTTCCACTCATTCCACTTTATGTGTCTATAAATCTGTATATAATTATTCCTCATTTGCATTGTAGACAAAAACACCTTAACATAACAAATGGAAGTTGAAATAAACTCTTTTTTATAGATTCCAATTACGGCAAAAAAATACTTCGAAGTTAAAAAAAAACCACATCGAATCCGGCAAAACAAATCTTCCGTTTTTAAGGGATAAAAAAAACGTTAGGGAAAATCCTCGATGGTAAAAAATACAAAAAACACCAAAAGAAAAGGAAAATCCTTAAGATCCTTTAAAACGGCAGTCAGAGGCAATCAAATCCTTCCGGGATCAGGTACAATTTAGAATTCAAAATTTAAAGGAAAACAATGGAGGAAGGAGGAAGATCAATAGAAATCGAAGTGTCAGAAGACACGAACAATCCGGAAGTGTCACCCGACCATCCCTGGTAGAAATGCATTTCTTTCAGTTGTAGGAAGCATGACTTAAAAGGCAAATGTCAAGTTTTGCAACTTAACCAATGAAATATTTTGCATTAAAAGAATGAATAATTCACGAAAGTTCTGATTCCATCAGCAATAGAAGAAGGAAAGAAGAAGAAGAAGTTCGTAAAATGTCCTTCTGCGAGTACCGCACTATTTGAACGCGAAAGTCAAAAAAAAATTATTTAGGTAAATGAATAATAATTAGAAATAGAACATCAGTGCATCCAATATCTTAAATTACGGAAGAAATTTAAAAACTAAAAATACTATGAAAGCCAGCTGGTTTAGGGTAATAAAATGTCCATGTTATTTTGAAGTTACTATTGCACTGATGATTTTAAATATAATTAAAATTTAATACTACGTAAATATAAAATATATTACGTTCTATAAGGGTGTCGTAGGTGTCTAACAAAGAATTATCAAGTAAATAAGGATGAAATTGGCCTACACATAGAACCCGACAAGAGCGATAGAGAAAATTTGACCCCAAATTTCTATGACTTTGCACAGCTGAAAAAAGAATAATATGAAGAACTGTAAAAAGACAACAAACTCGTAAATGGTACAGGTTCTAATAGAAAAGAACTTCTTAGTACAATAGTTGGGTGTATGAAATGATGAATGACAAATAAACTAATTAATTTTTCCAAGTCCTCTGATTCCTGCAATTGGAGTCGATCGATCGATCAGGATCCGAACTTTTCGGCAAGTGGGTTAACCCGGCTGCCCAGAGGATTCTTCTGGCTCAACCTTTCTGTCAGCTTCTTCTACCTTTTTTTTAAATCAAGCGAGTCTTTTCCCACGTCTGAATTTCCTAATTTATTAATTCATATATGGCAGAGGAAGAAAAAGAAAAAGAAAGTTGTTTTTTGCAAGAAAAACCTTCTTTTTTAGGACACACACCGCAACGGCCCTTTACCCATTTTCATTCTTTTAGAATATTAGCAACATCAAAATCAAACAACACCACCATACGATTCTTTTTTTAACTTTCTACCTGTGTAGTCTAATTAGCTGAAACTTGCCAGACTTCACTAAATGAAATTTTGTGGACGCCTGGCTAGAAAGGTTCTTTACTTAAACCTTCAAACCTTTTCTCCTAGTTCTCCTTCCATGTTAAATCCACTTTGCCTGAATTCTTATACTTCTGGCAAGTAATTTTTCAGATTTTACCCCGCATGTGTTTTCTACATTGTTTCTGTCATTTTCAATTATTTATGTAAATAATAACAAAAACCCAGCGGTACTTGAACTTATACGAAGAGTATCAAATTACGTTTTAGAAACATTCACCCGAAATAAAAACAACTATAAATTTTACTTTGATTTAATTAGAATGTTGTTTTCTTCATAATTTTGTCCAAATGAAAAACAATTTTCTATTTAAATCGAAAGCTAAAGCTAAAAACATTTTCCGAAAAGCTTCCTGATGTTTTGTCAAATTGAATTTTTTTTATTTAATTTCATCCAACAAACGGTTCTCTTGTAAAGTTCGAAGTGGAAAAAAGAAATTTGACCGTCCGTTTGCCGTGTATAAAATGCATTTCAAAAAGCTGAAATTTAAAGTTCCGATAATTTTTATGCTTCTTCTGTGATCGTTGGGTTGACATCATCATTTTTTATTTTTCTTGTCATAAGACGTCCTTTTGATTTTTCTTCTAATTCCACTTTGAATTCGTTTTATATTTTTCATATAGGCCGTACCTCTGGATTATATATTTATTCAGTCAGTATAAGTTTTATACCTGATGGGAGCTTATTAAGACTTCGAATCTAAATCCGAACCGTCGGGATTTAACATATCAAAGACTTTGAATAGAGAATTTGAATAAACTAACTCTCACAGAAGGTATTCTCAAAGGAAATAATTGTGATGAGCGAATGCACCTTTTTCAATTGCCTGTTACATGGGGGAGGAAATACAAAAAAAAATAAAAACGAACGATGTTCTGAAGATGAATCGCTAAAGGCTTAATGTGGAGTACATAGTGTACAGTATGTAGTGAGTAAAGTATAAGAACCCAGAAAATAAAATATATCAAAATAAGGTGGAAAACAATGTTCTTGATGAAGTTGGTGTAAAAAACTAGAGCGAAGGTAATGGCATGAAGGATTGAAGAAAATACAGAAGAAAACAAAACCTACAACCAAAACTGTATAAGTAGTTAGGTACTGTAAAAATATTGTCAAATAAGGAGAAAACTAGAAAAAGATGCCGGGGACGTCAGAGATATCTAAGCATGCGATACAGAAAAGCAAGATGGCGACGAGAAAAAATTGTGTTCCTGACTGTTAGCATAAATCAATGAAAATTGGCAACATTCATCCGATACATCACCTTCGTCATCCAATAGTAGAAATAAATCTACCAAATTAAATGGACAATTTAATTTTATTAAAACCACAGCTGAACTACGTTTAGCTCAACCGCAGCTTTCTGCTCAGTTGAATTTTCAAAGACAAGATGGCGTCACCAAAGCGACCTTTCCCTTTACAAGAAACTCCGCCATTTTACGGGTCGATGTCTCCCCATAATTAATTCTAGGTTTCGTGGAATTAAAAAAAAATCGTGTAGAATCTACCGGCTTTTAATGGGATCCCCATTCCGCGTCCTCTAAATCATTTTTGAGGAAGCCGAAAAATTTCTAAAGATCAACGCCACGTTTTTTTCTTTTGCCACGTTCCGAAAAGGTTAAAGTTCAAGCGACGGGCCCGAGTTGTAATTGCACTCTTCGGACTCAAAAGTCACTTACTCATCTCCGTTCTATTCTTCTCTTATCGAATCTGTTTTCTCTATTCTTCTATCGAGAAAGTCCAGACAAGCAGCGTTTTGTTACTGGCAAATTTCAAAGGGCGTCTTTTCTTATTTTCATCTCATCCTCTCCCACGGGGTTTCCACTTCCCTGGGCTTTGAAAAATCGATGAATGAGAACATTTCTTAAAAATAGTGCATGCAACATTTCAGGCGGCATAAGGGATTTTGCAAGTGTGGAATAATTTTATGATAAGATATACAGTCAATTACTTGGGTAAGATCTCAATGAAAAAAAATCAGATGTAGATGATATAATTCCTCAAAATATTGATCAAATGATCTTTGCCTTTGGTGATCATAAAATTATGACACCACCCAATGCCGTTATAACACAGGAGATCTTCTGATGAGCCAAACAACCGTTTGCGTTTTAGAAGATCTGTTCACTGATCAAGTTTTTTACTTTTTGTAAGGATAGGTCAATACACATCAGCTTAATTAATTCTCCCTCAAGTCCTGATTTTTATTCTTCCCAACACAACAACCTTCAGAATCAAAATCTCCGGCAGCACAGAACTATTTACCCGACTCAAAAGGTTAACTTTTAATTTAAAACTTATTTTCTCAGTTTAATTATCTAATTGTTGTTAATTCTCTCTACCTTTCCATTCAATGACGCTCAAGAGCAGACATTTCTAACATGAGAATTCATTTTCATTTATTTCTTTGTATGCTTCTACTAGCCTCAATTTTGATCGATTGCTCTTTTAATTGATTTCGATCAGTAAAGTGTAAAGTAAAGCGGAATTATTTTCGACAATCTTAATTGTTTCCCTACCTCCTTTCGATAATTCCAAAGGGACTAAAATTGCCATAATCCTAGCTTTGTATTGACTAATATCATGTGAAATCACCTCAGTTCTACCAAGTTCTACTCTTCAAACTATCAGAGCTCCACCCACAAACTACCACAGGAGATGGAATCCATCGTTTAACAATTTTGACTGATTTATGGGAAAGGAAATGTCAAATTTTGAAAGTAGGTGAATTCCAAACCTCTCAGAAGAAAAACCCGTCAAAGTGTGAAAGACTGAGAAGCTAAATATTTGAAGGCTTTTTCGGCGAACATTTAAAGTTTGCAAGGGATACGAGCAGGCAGTGTGCCAAATGGGCAGCAAAAGTAAATGTTTAGAAAAGGTTTTCAGCAGTGATGCAGCAGTGATAGTTACTACGACAAACTGGAGAAATTATATAAAAACTGTAGGAACCCGAAAAGAGCCCTTTACATAAGACTCGCCCATTTCTCTTCGGTAGAAGGTAAGACTCCACGTAGAACAATTTCAGGTACCAACGGACAAGGCAAAACAAAAAAAAATAGTAAAAGTACAAAACGACTTGCCTGATAGCCTCAGACTCAACAGACACTAACGCCAGACAACACTTTTAAGATTGAAATAAAGTTGGTTCGTGGAATCAGACTAGTACAGAAAATGCTCGTACGACAGTTGCAATAAAACGGATGATTCAACTGGAACGACAGAACATAAAGTTTAAAAAAAGAAAGGTTAAAAAGACAGTTTCCAATGGTTGGAATGTGAATTTAAAAAAGATGAGAATGCAGTTAAACGACGCAGGAGAGACCTTCATGACCGTACGGTTGACTATCACAATGAATACGATAAAATATCGGAAGACACTGAACCGAGAGCCGCGTATGAATTAGAAGTATTGAAAAGAAGATAAGACTGATTCAAAGCTGAATGTAGTTAATGAAATAGACAATGAAGAGGAAAGAGATAGTTGCAAGTGACACGAGTGGGTGATATAAGAGAAATAATGAATAAGTAGAAAATTGAGAACATGATTCCTCAATGAATGAAAGAGTGATACTTTACTACACCTTCCGGGTTACATTTGGTGCAAGACTTTATTTTTATAAATATAAATAGTATAAAAAAAGGAGAAAGCGATCAGAAAGGAACAGAAGAACAACGAATTAGAGAAAAGGAAACAAACTGTTTGCTTAAATGGAACAAAAAGAGGAATTTTAAAATAAAAAGCGAAAAAGCGACAATTACGTACCACGTACCACAAAAAAATAGATAAAAAGAATAGAAATCAAAGGAGACAAGGCAGTCATTTTCATCCACCAACTTTTTATATTCCTCCGATGTGCCGTGGCAGTAGAAAGAGAACGGGAGAGGCGTTCTCTTGCCACTTAACGCCCGAAAAGGTCTCTTATTGCATTTCGTCATCCTCTCATTATTAAATGAATCCTTTCAACCTTGATCCTCCACTTATTATCCCTTTTTCGAAAATTCTAGACACTCTAAATAAAATTTGTGCCTTTTTTAAATCTGCCGGGAGCAACGCAGAAAAGGTGAGTTTTCAACGGCTCCATCCTGAACCTGACCCTACCCGAGTACCTTTCCGGCATTTCCACTCCAGCCTTTCCACTCTTTTCTTTATGTCGCATAATCCGCGGAAGACTTAAATTTAAACCTTCAGATTTTTCTTTTTCTTTATTTTTTTCACTTTCTCAGCTTACCTTTTTGGAATTGTCCAAACAACGACGGGTGCAAAATAATTAATCAAAAGTGAATTTGTCTTTCACCTCACTTGCTCGTATCACACCATTAATTTTGAGCTTTGCCGTCAAATTCTTTCGAAGACCATCCGTCAAGATTTTAATGAAATGAGATAAATGTGTGTACATGTTTCACCTCGCACATCCATCCCCATTTACTATTGTCTATTTATTTTTGTTTTATGCATATATTTTTTTTACGAAGAAGATAACTTGTCAACCTGAAATTAGAAGGCACTCGGAACCTCAGACGTTGAAATACTAACAAGTTGCTTTACTTTTTGTGAAGTCTTCTAGTTGTTTCTTTCCGATGACGTTTTAAAGTGTCGCTCCATCTATCCGTCCTAATTCTATTTGTTTCACTATTTATTTTTACGTCATCTCATTTCCCACCCTACCGACTCCTTTCTTCCGCGTTAAATGATATTTTCTATTTTTCCCGTTTGGCTGCCACCAGTCTGTTCTTTTATCCTTGACCTCGGAGACCAAAAAAATATTTTCTTTTTGAATTTTAATTATCAATGCATCGAACGCAAACTTTCGTCGTGACGCAAGTTGCAACAGGAAATGCGGCTTTTTAATAATAATATGGCATTACATACATTTCCGGTTTTCCGTGGCTCTCGCACTTTTTTCAACTTCCGTTCGAAGGAAAACAGGTGAAAGAAGAGAAAATTTTAAAAAGGTTTTTTGCAACAGCCTAAAGTTCAATGTAATTTTTCTGCACAGAACAGCAAGTTCTGCCACTTCAAACTCTGATTTTCACTTTCAACGTATTACTACGAGACATGAAAGATGGCTGACTGTGGCGATTTGGTCGATCCATTTTGGTTTTTTCGATTCTGTAGTTTTTTGGTTTGCAAACAACAAGTGAAGGACCGAGATTTGAGGATCCTTGTTTTACTCCATGAAAGGTGAAAATAGAATTTAATTTTCATATGTCACCGAAAACCAAAATCGGATTTTCATCGGTGAACATGAAATGATATTAACTTTCGGTCGCATTTCAATTTGTTAATGCATAGCTCGTTTTGCCCTTAGGTATCGCATTTTTAGTTATCTTCGACCTACAGTGGCTCTTTACACAGTTGTGGTACATCTGTCATCAAGATATTGCGAAAAATCAAAGACATATAATGTAGTACAAGCGAAGAAAAAAAATGATTTTGCGGACATCAGTTAAAAAGCAAAAATTAAGGCAATTTTGTACCAATAGAAAATAATATATGGTAGGGGGATTTTAGAAGTGGAGAAGGCATCTTCCGGATCTTCTGGCCCATGCCCTTAAGATGTACTTCAAGTCGTGGAAAAGTTTGCACTAAAGACCTTCACGACTACCTTAATGGAGTCCCTCGATGATATCGTAACTACAGCCCTTTAACTCAGAGGTTGCCTATGCGGCCTACGAACTGTATCCTAGAAACCCTACCTTCCTCTTAAACATAGTTTCCGGCACCAAACATCCCACTGGCCGCGACACCATGTCCTCTTCATATCCGATCCTCATCCAAGCCAAATAGCGAATCATTAATAATACAAAGTCATAAGGCCAATTCTAATAATTTAACTTAAAAACTCCATAGGAATACAACTTCTCTCGCCGAAGTTTTGCACTTCGCCCTTTCCGTAAGAAACAGACATTCTGGTACTTCAAGAATCCCCTTTTCTCAAAGACAAAATGCCTTGCGGTCGATTCTAGTGTAATTATTTTGGAACCTGATTGTCGATGACCTACTCAGCACCCCTGGGAAGGTTCACTTGGTTGTAGGCGCCGAATCTCTGAGTTGCTTGACGCTCGTCTCCCGTCAACTTCTACACCGAGTTTCTCACTAGAGCGTAAGGTATAAACTTACGTAGTCCCCTGAGAAATGCCAATACTTAAAATTCTTCTCTGCCTCGTGCACCCACCTTGACCTTCATCTGTCTGGGTCCCTCATTAAATCACCCAAAGCGGTTAAAATTCTACGAATTTACATCATCCTCCACCGGGAAAGACACATTGAATACGCTTCGGCCAGGGCTCTGTGTACTGCTTGAAACATCGCATCGGATCAGGAAAAGTTCTGAAGGTCGAAGGAAACGTGGCAATCTGACGGGAAAATTATGCTTCAAGGAAATGTAAGAAACGCTAAAACTAGACCAAATTCTTATGACCATTTTCTTCCGCCATATTGATTTTCTTTCACCCCTGCGACAAAAATTCTTTTTCTGCTGCTTCTGTCAAAGTCAACTCTAAGCACTTTGTCCCTTCGTCTCGTCTGTTTCCGGTTTTAATTGAATTATGAATTTTGCTTTAACAAATATTTTTCATCTCTTCTTCTTTGCGTCTTATCCGCTCCGTTTTATTCTTTTCTATTGCTATGATCTGTTGACCTCCTTCTTTCTCTTGACACTTTGTTGTTGTTCCCTTTGAACATTTTATTCCTTCATTCCTTTAGTTTACATTTTGTATAATGTCTTCTAAGCTGCACTTTTGTTTCAAACCCCAATTAAATTTCTTTTTGATTTCCATATTTTATTTATTAATTTTTCTTTTCCCGGGTGAAACACACCCACTAAATGTGTACAGTGCAACCAACTGACCAATGATTTCTTTGACGTGCTGTCCTCATAGCCTTTTTATCACATATGTTCATTACACATAATCAAGCTTTAATCATCTCACACTACCCCCGAAGATCATGTATGATAAATTCAAACTTTTTACATTCAATCATTTAAATCTCTTCTTTTCTTTTTCCTCTACAAATAAAATCCAAATTTTTACCTCTAAAAATAAAATCCAAATTCCAATTCCGTAAATTTCAATTTTCAAATCATTTAGTTTTTGGCCAACGAAACTAATCAAATCATTTCTTACAACTATTTCAATTATCACTCTTCACTTTTTTTCTCCAGCCAGACTTGTCGATCTTCCACTTTATTCTTTTACTTATACTCTTTTCTCCTCATCCATCATTAGTTTTCCATTTTAGTTTCTTTACATACTCTTCCTTCTCTTTTTTTTTGAAAAATTCTAGCACTAGTTTAAGTATTTACATTCCGCTCGAACCTTCTCTTCTTTTTGCATTGCAACTTGATGATTCCTGTTCTGCAAATATTTCTGCAGTTCACCTTTTGTTCTTACCTTTAACTAACTTCACTCACTTATTCACAGATTTATTTCATTCCCTCAACAATTTTGCTATTACTCCGGCTGCTTTTTTTAATTTTCTAGTCGGAACCAAAATTGTTTCCGAAGAAGAAACAGAAGAAGAAACTCTTTCGAAATCGGAATAAATATTTATAAAAATCTTTTCATTTCCAAATCGCTCACGGCTACAAGGTAAGTGAAAATGTAGAGTTAACGTAGCAAGGAGTTATGAATTTTTTGAGTCGTTTTACTTCGGTACAGAATAATTCGAGGCACAGTTTGTGAAGTGCAGAAAGAGGATTAAAGAATAAGGGAACACTCGGTATTCGTGAGGTGACCACTAAATAAAGGTTAGAGAAATCCGATGGCCCTGAGTTTAGCATGAGCAAATACCATACGGTTATGGAAAAAAAAGTATTCAAGGAAGAAGGTGCACCAGGACAACTAGAATACCTACAGAAAACAATGAGAGAAAATTTGACTAGTTCTACAATTTGGCATAAAAACTGCATGCGAGAGTTCGCTATATACATTAAAATGATACTGTTTTGATTAGGTATGTATAAGTAGATACAGAAGGTGCACCATGGTGAAATAGAAATCCTGGTTAAAAGTGAAGGAAAAGTGAAAGAACTCAAAGTGAATGAAAGCAAATGGTAAGTACAATGAGGAAAAAATAAAGCACATAAAATTGGTAGATGATGAACCAAACACTTAAGAGGAAAGGACCGAAGTAATGGAACTTCCCTTCGACAAGTGATTTGTCGCCATTTCGCAAATTCGGGGGTCATCGCGTCATCTGCTTCAGGATATGCGCTCTCCCTCTCGTCCTCTCATTGTTTACTTTTTTACTTTTTCAAGTTGCCGTTAGAAAAATCAATTTTATAATTATCGACTTTGTTAATATTTTCACAAAGTGGTTTTTTTTTGTAAGACAACCAGTTAATAGACAAGTTGAAAATGGTCATCACGTGCAAAAAACCATGCAAAAGGAAACGATCGACGATGCTCACCGTCGAACAAATGGTCGACATCGCGTTGGGAACTCCCGAGGTACTTAAACTACCGGTTACCTGAGTGGACCCGACAATTTGGTTCGGAGTTCCACCTACCTAGAGGATGACATGCCAAAATACGGTCATTTCGTGTTTTTATTCTCAGATTGGTGCGGTTAATTTCAACGTTCTTCACGCGTTAATCCACGTGATCATCCAACAGCTCAACATACAAAAATGTTTGGTGGAGTTTAAAGGCTACGATTCAGAAAGGATGGAAGGAATCATATTATCAGCAAAACCAGGTATGTGACTTAAGCCTAATAACGTAATTTAAGTAATTTTCCCCTATACTTTTAAATAATATCACACCTTATATTATTTAAATGATGGTAATTATACAACAAATCATATTATACAAGTAGAATATGTAATACTTTGATGTAAATAAGTTTCGATTGCAGTAAACGTACAATAATTCGAAAAGGGTTAATAAGTCCGTCAAGAAAATATGTAAATCACGTCAAACTTTATTTCGGCCGAAACAAACTATTTAAACTTTAAGCAAAGATAGAAAAAGGCATCAAAGTGACACTCTCAACTGACCAACAAGAATTTACAAGAGAAAGTTTAAATGCTGGAAGAACACTAACGAGGGGTAACCAAAAGAGGAATTACGGGGTATTAAAACGAGTAATAAAAAATTACAAAAGATGAATGTAAGTAGAAAGAAAGAGGAAGTAGAATAAATAAGGCAATAATGAATAGAACATGATGAGAATAAACAATAAAACAAGAAATCGTAATACACATGAATAGAAATACTGTTTCTGACATTTTCTTCCGTGACCTGCTACAGCACTAAAAATTAAAAAATGAGAAGATTGAGAAGAGTTCCGTGTGACAAAACGGTGGCACATAGAAATAGAAACACAACATAAAATATAATAAGTGTAGCACTAGCTACTAGCATAACTAGCAAGTGATTTGTTTGACAATGATTAGTTATGAATTCTAGGAAACTATAAAAAGAGCAAAGAAAAATGTTACAAAACTAATGACAAATAGAATGTCTACCCAAAGTAGATGTTTCTTAGCTGCAGCAGGACTAAGCAGAAAAAGAACAAAGACGGCTTCTCAAGAGCTCAATCGAACGTTGACGAAGTTACAAAATGAAAACTTATTTAAAAGCAAATTTAAAATTTAAAACAAAATTCAAAAAGCATTAAACGTTAATTTGCAAAACGTAGACACGATATTTCATCGAAACTAACCAAACCATAAATAAATGAAACAGGAATGAAGCGGCTGGCTCTGATTACTCAGAACGTGGCGATGCATTTAAATAAAGTCTGATTCCGATTTTGAATTCGCAAAGTGGAAAAGAAAAAACTAAAAAGAGAGAAACTAATTCCACTCTATGGGAAAAATACGAGACAAAAACAGTGGAGTCTTTAGAAGCCAACGCATTAGCGAGATTCATAAAATTTGAGAAAAGAAGGTGAGAGAAGATGTGAGAAAATGGCGAGACAAAAAGGAAGAAAAATGCAAAAGTCTAGAAAAATCTAGAAAATTTGAATATAGACTATTCTTTAGTCAAGGAAAGATTTCAGGTTCGCGATTTTCTGCTAGTTTTTAAATTTTCAGAACCGTCAGGTTATCAGATATAAAAAGGTAGGATAGGATGTTGGTGGTAGCAAAGTCAAAGACAAAGGAGATGACCTCATTAGAGGAAAACGGGAATCAAACCAGACATCTGAATTTGTCTAATTTCCTGCGGGATTTCCACCGACTCGAGCTTTCTGGGGAGAATCAAATACAAAACTGACTTCCTGTACATCCGAATTTCAGGAATGTTTACTTCCGGTGTATTAGGATGCTCTCGGCGTGCGGTATGTTTGTGTTGTTGTGAGAGGAAGGCGACCATTAAAACATTTTAAAAGTATGATATTCATTCTAAAATGGCGGAAGGCAGCTGCAATTCTCATCATCCAACACGTTTTAATTTTCTTATGTTTCTCTTCGGCCCAGCTCTTCTGGACCCCTCATATCTACCTGTCTACAATGTTATTGCCATACTGCTTAGGCGCTTTTTTCTGTTGTTTTTCACATTCAACTTTCTTTTCGTTTTAATCTCTCTAATTGCAGTATTTGTTCTCCATATACCTTCTTCAATCTACCATTGAGTTTTTTTTTCCCCAGGGTTTCCGTTTTGTATTTTCCTACTACCCGCCGTTCAAAATTTCTACATTCTTTTCTTAAGCTTTCAGAGTCGATTTATGGCCACTGCGGTTAATTTATTATTTACGTTCAACTTTAAATTTTCATTCAACCACTTTGCTCGTATTCCATTATACTATAAGTTTATGTGAATCCTAAATTTTCAATTCCGTTTTATTTTCATTTTCGATTTCGTTCACAGTATATGTTTTCCCTATTCGAAGTTCTGCTACAAAACATATTTCACCGTGAAATTTTAACCTATAGTATCGTAAGTTTCAAAGGTCTCAGAATGTCTGATATTTGAAATTCTATTTGGTTCTTACCAAGTACTTGTACATCAACATAGACAGCAATGCTGTTTTGTCTTGACGGCTGGTAAACTTCTTGGTTACTTTTCAGTAAAAAGCCTTTTTGTTCTACGTATGTTCCTACCTCCTTTATTATCCTCTCTCAAATCACCATCTCTATTTATTATCGTATGATCGAGTAAGCTTCCGATTATATTATTATTCAATATGCATACATAATTTGTCTACAATAAATTTCAATTTACTTTACGCGTATTAAGTACTTTCAACTCACAACGACCAAACTCAAGGTCTTCTTTACTAATTTTTTTACTCCTCTTTCTCCTTTCCCAGAAAGTGGTTGCATTAAACTGCTTGACGTAAGAGCGAAAAAAATTGTAAGCCATCAAAATAAAATTAAGAATAATTACTTATTTACTCAAAAATAATGTGAATTTACATAAGAACTTATTTAAGTGAGCCTTTATGTCTCTTTAGAATTAGTTGCCGGTTTAGTTTCAAACACCTCAAAGATAGCCGTATTACATCAGCTTCGAACTGAATATCAGTTTAAAACTCATTTAAATTACAAAGAGCTTAATAAAGCAAGTAAAAGTAGAAAAGAGTAATTAATAGTCTGCAACGCAAACTCAACGTAATCCAGGGATGATGGTCACTAAGTCCCAAACGATAAGTCTTTCAAAATTCAATTTTTGTGGAGTATTTCCCTCAATTTACAGGTTCTTGTGGCAACAGACAAGCAAAGGGTTAAATTTAACATCCCTAGTTATGCGAGCCTTTCGTCAGAACGCCGGAAATATTCCACACGCAAACCGAAAACTATAAAAAAAGTTATTACGTTACTTTCACAAAGGCATTTAAACCCTTAAGAGTCTAGACTGGACTGCAGACTGCACGAAGAGACCCCAAGAGTTATAGAATACTGTAAAAAATGTTTATAGAAACCGCACAGAAAAGAAGTTCCGAGATATTGTGGGACACGTTGAAATTCCAAAATAAAAAAAGATACTTTAAGTTGTCAAATTTCAAACGAAATTACAATTGATGAAGAAAAGGCTCAATATTAATGTAAAAATTAGCATAATAGTAACAGAAAAAATGACAAAAACTTTTGCGGGAAGCAAAAGCCTTCTGGCAGGAAAATTTATGTACATAGAATGAATAATATAATCCTTTGTATATTTTATGACCATTTCATCCACTGCTGACCGTCCTGCTTCGTTCGAAATCCTTTCTTTTTCTTCCATTCATTCAGATTACTTCCTTCTACCTTTGTTCTCACCCAATGCATATGTAAATAAGTACATGGTAACATTAAATAAAAAAATAAATATTCTTTTAGGAATCTCTCTCGCTTAAGCTTACTTTCTCGCCTTTGCCCGGTTGTATCGTTTTCCTACTTGACGTGGTTGATAATTATTTAAGGGATTCAAAAATAGATACTGCTTTATTTAGAGGACAAGAGGATGAGGATGAAGAAGAACACTGTGACTGTGGTGACTTTGATGACTTTCTCCGAAGGATGTTCTGTATTTTGTCCCCCAAAAAAACAAAATGAAAGCTTCTAAAAATATGTCCTCCTCGTCGTTGCCATCGTAGGCAGTTAATCGTTGTCAGAAATTTTAATTAGTCAAATCTTTAACCATCTTCCATAAAAATTAACTTAAAACGGTATCCCATAGCTTAGGATCAAAGATTTTCCATTAGAAGATCTAGTCACTGATGTACCCGAAATATGTCACTTTTTCAGTGTCAGTCCATTATATTGACTACCAATTTCAACTAAAGTGATGAACTTATTATATATATAATAATCAGTAAAACAGTGCGATTCCGCGACTTTAAAATGTTTGAATATTTGGTTAATTATCAGAAATTCTAGTGACAGACCCAAGTAACTTCGCGTAATAAGGTTCGAAATATACCCAAAAAATTCTCGTTGTACATCATAATACAATCATTTCCGAGTAATTTTTTTATTATTCTTAAATCTGTTACGGCAATTTAAATATAATAAATTATACTTCAGGAATTTAGGAATTAGAAACTAAAACCAATTTTCTGTATAAACTAATATTCGTATTCTACTCCTGCTCACTGAACAAACTATAAACTAAAACTTCCTATGAGAGTTCTTTTATTGAATATCACAGACCTGACTTATGCCGTTTTGAATTTACAAAATTCTGTCAAAAATCTTCAATCAGGTTAAACCCATTGATTTTTTCACCGAATTCATCCGATCGACGATGATTGATGACAATTATCTCCCGGAGGTTTTCCACCTACTTCCCTCATTCAGCACAGAAAAAAAACACTTTTGAATGAATTTCGGACAATACAAAATTTGTAGTTCCTTATATTTCTCAATTGTTCAAACTCTCCGACAGTGTAAAACATATTACAGCAAAAATAATTTATATATTAATTTGAATTTTGTTGATGCATTTACTTATGCCATGGCGTGTCAACTTTCCATGTACATTAATGAATCGAACAGGCTCAGGTAGACAATTCTAAGGACTCAACTATTAGGCGAGCTTGGATTAAAAGACTTCGATGATGAAAATCACCTTTGAATCGTATAAAAAACGTAAATGCAAGTCTCGAACCAACAGCCCAAGTTTATAACTCGAACCTCTTTGATCTTGAATTACACACTTTTGTAATAGAAATAGAAATAGGAAGACATTTGAGTGTTTGCTTTTGTTTTTTTTTTAAATATCAAAGGAGACCCAACTTCGCTTGCATAATGAAGACATGAAGATTAGAAATAAATAAACACTCACCTACAATTCCAATAATAACTACCGATTGTAATAGTTCTTTGAATAGCCAACAGATTTATTATTGTTCGCTTGTTTGAAATTTTTGTCAAATATAACTTTCAATCGATTCATTTCGTACATTAGAAGATTTCCCGCTTTAATTCACTTGGTTTTTTTATTATTTTTTATTATTATTTTATTATTATTTTATTTATTATTATTTATTTAAACAATTCATTTATTTATCGGCTTTGAATTCGGATTCAGAATTAGAATATTTCCTACATCATAGGTGATTCTTGGAAGTATAATTTTACTTTTTTATGAAAAATAATAAAATAGTTGAATGAGATCTAATACTACTTAACACTCCCCGCTGCTAATTTAAATGTTCCCCGGATGACCGTTCGGATTGCACTAACCACTAACACTAATTTATAAGAGAGTTTCTGCTTGTGAAATGACCAAAACAATTCAATAATAGAGTCTCTTGCCGCGTTTCGAATTGGTAGGAATTTTAATTGTCTGTCTCATACAACTATATTTATGAAGTACAAAATTCAAAAAACTCTGCAAATAGAATTTGACAAAAGAAGAATGACTGCTGGAAATATTTCAATCATCTCGGGGAATGGCAAAAACATCGATAAATCATTCGAATGTTATTAAAGAACGATTGGAAATTACAATGATGAAATGAGATTTTGCCAGTTGTGGGGAAAACAAAAACGGATTTTGTAAATTTAAACAACAACCGCAATGTATCAATAGGTGAAATGTACGTCATTTCACATGAAAAGGTGAAAAATTCTAACGCCAACGATAAATTCAAATTTCAGGTCCCATTCTAAAACTTTCCGAATACATGATCGATACGGGAGACGGCAAGCCGTGTCCAAGTAGAAGTAAAACTTCAAAACCAGACATGGAAAACACAGACACTGATAAAGAAAGCACAGGGCAAAAGAAACCGCCGTGTCAGTGTCAGGAAAAAAAGAAAAAACCGGACGACGAGAGAGAGAAATCGGAAAAAGAAAAATTAGAAAAAGAAAAACCCGAAAAGGACAAATTTGAAAAAACAAAATCAGAATCTGAGGGAGAGGAAAAGAGAAAAGAAGAGAAAGAAATGAAAAAGGATCTGAACCAAAAGGACTGCGAAGAAGAGGAGGAACCAGAGCCTAAGAAACTGAGAGAATTCAAAAAGCCTTGTCCCTGCAAAGGTGGGTCACAAGGTAAAGGTACAAGCTGACTACTTTGAGAATTGGTCTATTATGTTTTATTTCGACCAGGAAAGGATACGGCACCTATAATTGACGAAGATGTAAGAGCAGCTGCCTCATCATACTATGGATCCGACAGTGAGGGTAATTGTCAGACTATAGTAAGGGTTGAACCTGTCGGTGAGAGGTGCGACAGCTGGAGATCGCGACCGGCCTTGGCACATGAAAGTATGGTCAGGCTGGAAGAAAAGGTGAGAAGTCGCACGTAATAGTGCTTAAGTCAGTATTCAAGAAATAATTCGCATTTTACTGGTCAGGTAGCCATGCTACAAGATGCATTCGAAGCTCTTGAACAATTGCCTACTAATGAAGAATTAAAGAAAAAGGCACAGGGAAGTGCAAGTTCTGCCACTCCTGTCAAAGATCTCTGGCAATTGTACAATTTGAACAAAAGAGTGGAAAGTTGTGAGGGTACTGTTGAGAAAATGGCCTCCATGATCGAGGACCTGGTGAAGGAGACATGTAATCTAAAGGAAGCCATGTTGGTCGTTGCCGATGCAGTGGACGAGATGGAGTGAGTAGACTTAAGAGAAAGCAAATAAAAAACACAAGTTCTGCAAATCATTCGAAATGTTCAGGTGCGCCGACCAACTAGGCAAGACAACCTGCTTCACCGCAATACCGGGTCAAACCAACAACCCGTTTGCTACTACTCAGACCTCAGCAGAACCTACCAAAAAACCAGGAGTTAGTTTCCAAGGAGAAGGGCAATCTGGAGGAACTAAATGTAACGGAGGACCTTGCACGGAAGATGACGGAAAGAGAACAGCCTCTGGTTCCCGAGTTCCCGAACAAGGGGGTGAAAATCAACAAGAAGGACAAGAGCCCAGAACTGAAGAAGCAGGAAATGCGTTAGGCGCCCAGGATGGTGGATTGGGCGCAGACATAGACAGTGCACCTGAGCAACGTGTTGGAATCGGACCAGAGTTCTACAAAATGTCGGCTGCTCAAAAGTTCTGCATTCTGAAGGAGAATGTCAACTGTCTGATCTTCCAGATAAAGCAGATGAACGAAAACCTGCCAGTTAGTCAGATAGCTTCAAAGGTAATAAAACTACAGGTGAAAAATTTAACATACCTTGCAGGTGAAACAAATAAATGAGTTCTCGTTGCAGTTGTGCGCTTTGGTTAGCATGCAACGTCAACTAGACGCATTAGAAAAAGAATGGCGAGCATTCCTTGAGACATTCGGAGAAGAAGGCATAATGGGACTCCACAACACTATAGAAGAGTTCAGAATTGAGTTCGAAAATATACACAATTTGATATCGAAACTGATAGCTGAGAAGCAAGACATTGAAGCAACAATTAGGGTAGGTGAGCAACCGAATTACTTTCTGCGACTAATTTGCGACATTCAAAAAGGGTGACCAAACAAATAAAGCTCTGATGTACAATATTCCCTCCTTTAGACGATACAAATGGAAATCGAACACATAAAGAGAGTGAAAGCCGACTTGGAAATTGTAGAAGATCTCCTGGCTGAAAAAGCTGATGCGTCGGTTGTTAACAGAAAAGTGTCACACGACCAGTTCGACGCAGCCTGTGACGACTTAACTCGCGGCTTAGACGAAACGCTAGACAGATTGATGCAACAGGAGGCCCTATGGAATGAAGCGATGGAAGAGCTCCAGAAGGGAATGGACAACAAGCTGGACAAAAACGAGATCATGCCACTAAAGGAATTCATCAATAAAAAACTGAAATGTCTGCAAGAGAAACTGAAGCAACTGGCACAACTGAGAAAGGACGCAGAGGCTGCAGGAGCAAAGAGCAGGATTTTGAGGTAGGCGAATAATAAAATTACAAAAACGACAAAAAAGTTACAACGTGAGGGAAACATTAATGTTACTGTTCGTTACAGAAATCTAAACTGTATAGCATGTGATGGAGATGTCGTGATGAAAATGGACAATGCGGCCAGTTACCAATGCCCTCCAATGGCACCACCTAAGGGAATTAAACCAATGCTGACTTATGAGTTAGACCAGGTACGAAGGGCTATGAAGAAGGGTCCCTGCAGGGCTACCAATCACGTAGAAGAAGTTATAGCTGACACGCAGAAGAAAATTACGGGAATTCCTTTGACTCAAAAAGAAGCTGTCGACAGCAAAGTGTCAAAGTGAGTAAAAGAAAAAAAATCAATCTATTAACTTGGCTATTTCTGCAACACACAGGGGCCTTTCCCAAAACTTTTGTAGTAAATTATCGAACTAGGCATGTCAATTCTAACACCTTCTAACATTCTTACAGGTTGGCTCACTTCTGCAATCGATATTGTGGAGGTAGTCATACCATTACAACTCCCCAACAAAGGGTCACTCGGATAGGACACTTTCTCACCGAATTTGGGCCTCAGGCTATGTCCATGTTCAATCAGGACAATTTTGATTCGAGGAATCCTCTGTGCCCTCCGACAGTCACTGTGGACGAATCTGACATCCAAAAACCCTGCGTATGAAACTGGACATTTTCTTTTCCTCCTTTCTTATGCGTTAACTTTTCTGTTCGTTGCTGGTGAAAAAATTGCATTTTTCTTTTATGTTAGACAAACAAAATCATACTAATAATATTATTATTAATGAAGCTAGACATAATAAATTTTGTACATTCTCGTCTGATTCGTTTGAGTTCAATGGCTAAATGGGTAGACTGCAGTTATCATATTTCACTTGTAGAACTTCACTGAACGTTAACTGTAAAATAGTTTTATATTGTTACTTTCCGACTGTGTCTATCTAAATAAGCTCTATGTCATCTCTGCCATCTGAATGGAACAGTAACTGGCACTCAAAGTAAAACTAAAATTTAAGCGAACGAACAACGCTAAGATAGGACAATGCCACGTACTGAACACAACAATTTGATGTTTTTCATAAAGTAGAAAACTACTATTTTCCCAAGCAAGAAACCCTTGAAGAATAAAATAGAATGCAATTTCCATCGTCGAGGTCTTAAGCCCAACATTACTTCTCATCTATGTCTTGTACTGCGTCCATTATCCAGCTTTACGATTTAAATATCAAAGACCGTTCGACAGATGTGAAACCTTCGTTCAACTCCACCGAGTTATTAAATAATAAAAACGGTCCGATTTATATTTCACGGGAGTTTCTACTGCCATGGGAATGCTGAAACATCCCCGTGGCGTAATTCAATTTTGCAAAGACAATTTCATTCCTGCATAATTTCTTTTGGTTCCCTCCACGCCACAGTACCACCTCAAGCTTTCAACCTTCCAAGTGAACCGTTTCTTCCTTTTTTGAAAGTTAATATTTACCTGGAAACCTCAATCGAAAAACTTACTCAGTATTCTTAGTTTTCTATATTATAAATCTACTTGATTTTAATAATATATTACCCGGTAGTAAACCATACTTTTATAAAAATGTTACTCTTTTGAAAAATCTTGCCACTTTTATATGTATTACTCTAGTTAGAGAACAACAAATAGAGGAGCGACATAACTTTTCCTACATCGTATTCAATATTTTTATTGCAGCTCAACGACAATACGAAACATAACTATTTAGTGTGTAGAAATATGTAAAAGCCATCACACATACTTCATCAAAAGCAAAGCAGACATTTTAACGACCGAGACATCGTTGGAGTCAAATAAAAAACTGAAAAAAGATCATTTGGGGAGACTCCCGTTGTACATCCTAGAAAGAAATAGACAGGGCATAAGAATAGATGTGAAATAGTAAGGCAAGGGAGGAGGCCACTTCCGGTTATGCACAGTCCCCACTTCATACTTCATTTCCGTTCTATTTGTGGCATAGAATCGTTCACCTAGCCCTCATTTGCTGTCTTCACCTTCGCCATCTTCTTTTTCTCCACTATTTCATCTACTACACCATCGATAATTTGTATAAATAAAGTTGTGGTCGCCAATGTGTCCTACCGAGATTCTTTTGAATTTATTTTTCACCGGTCCAACATCCAATTTCCTCCGTTCGATACATAAAAAAAAAAAAAGAATTACCTCTGCTTCTGAATGGTCGGTGTATTGATTTAATAACCTCGGAACCATTTTGGAGAATGAAAAATCCGAAAAAGTAAATTATATAGACATAGAGAGTGTCAATACCATATGTACTGACCTCCGTTAAACCTTTCGCGGTCAACTCAGTGAGAACCAATAAAAACAACATTTCACTCTGTTAACTATTACCATTGGCAAAGCAACACCACAAGAATATAGTTTTGAGGTTTTTAACTCACCTTTTGCGATTTTCTGCAGTATGATCTCTTTATGCCTCTCAGAGTGAGGTTCACCAACAATAATGAGCAAGTAACATCCCGTTAGAGGTGAGAGAGGTGGAGGCGGTCGAGATACACCTGAACCCGAATCAGCCAAAGAGTCAGAAGTCGACTGATCCTGTGGTGCTGGCACTGAGGGTGCAGCCGGAGGATCGTCGACGGGTCCGGCCACCTCCACCGTCCGACTGCCTGGGTTCTCCATGGCTCAGAAGACCCGGGACACTTTGACCCGTCTTTCTCCTCGGTCGGACCTGCAAAAAATGGTAAAACAACATTAGTTAGGGTGCGAGAGTTCACGTGATACAACAAGAAATTACTGCAGCGACACGCATGTAAACCGTACAGTACGACAGAAGACTTTTTTGCCCGTCTTATTTTGGGTGTTGGGAAGGGATGCGGTGAGACCGCTTGTTGAACTCATTACGTACACAGTACATAAATACTAGTGACTGAAGAGAGGGGTTTAATTTCCATTACCATTATGGTCACGTCTTATATGAAGTGAGATTTATTGCAGTGCAAAACAAGAGCCGAATATATTATTGCTGTTTGTAGGTGTCAGGCTCATTACACGTTTGAGTACATTTTTATTAACAAAAATCAGGAAACAGAAAGTTTTCCATTGACTCATACAAAACATAATGTACATTCAACCGACTTGCTTCTAAATATATTTAGATGTATAACTTTTTGTAAGATAAAAATCAAACCCATAAAATGATACAAAGAATTACAGCAATATACAAAATTAACTACACACCACTGAAATTTATAAAATGCAAATACTTAAAAAATTATATTAGTAATGTGAAACAACAACCATAATGAAGCCAAATATAATAATTATAATAAATAAACAAACAAATAAACAAATATAATAATATTACCCGCATTACATCAATAGTAATATATCAATCTAAATGTAAATCAGGCATCAATATTTGTATATGTTAGGTGAGAATATAAGTATCGACGTGTGACTAATAATAAAAATTTAAAAAGTTAGAGCAAGTGCAATTATTTGGAGATAAGTGTAGTAACCAATTGTAAGGTGATAAAATTTAATTCGGATTTATTATCCTACAATTATGCTCATTAAATAGTGAATATTTCGAAACGACAAGCACCGTAAGTGGATGAAACCAATTTTTACAATTGGTACGAAAAGGATTAGAAAAATCGTTTCGTTTTACCTCTTTTGGGCAAGCCACGAGTTAACCTACCGGTCGAAAGGGTAAGGTTAACTCCGACACTTAACTTAATTTCACGTAATATATTTCCGGTATGAGGTAATAAAAATCCAACCCGAAAGATTCTTCCGTACTCGAAAATGGAAAACTCAAAAGCCTTCGCCAGCTCAATTTGAACTCAAATTTTATTGTGTTGAGCATTTTGAATGCCAACACTTGAGAGATTTCATGTTAGTCTTATTGAATTGAGGTAAAGTCACATATGAGTAATTTCTTATACAATTAAAGAACATCATTTATATATTGTTTGTTGACGAAGAGTACTCCTACTCCCTATTTCTCTTTATTTTACTGTTCTAATTACACATTGAGTACGTTTTTGCGCCACAATCCATTTCTTACATTGTTTTTATTTATTGACATATTCGGCTATCTATTTTTCCTAAGTATCATCCACTTCTGTATTATTATTAAACAGAGGATAGCTTAAGGCCTTTTGAGAGAGTACCGTTATTAACATTAAAAAAAATTAATCCTAAACTAATGACCGTAAATAAATTAATTACACGTCGCATTCATTATGTATGGAATTATTTTAAAACAGTTATTAATTAATACAATTATTGCAACACTCTCATTTCAACATATAATTATCATAAGAATTAATAATTTTGTAATTAAAATTTATCATTGTCTATGATAGTCATATCCGGCAGTGTTCCAGAAAAAAAAGTCATTATTAATGAAAACATTAAAGCTTTTGATATCGGCCTTTTCTTCTTTTACGCCCCATTGGGTCATTACTTCCTTGACTTTTGACATTTTCGAATTTCCTTTTCGAACTTTTCTTTTCGAATTTTTCGAACAAACTAGGAGTATCGAGAAGTGAATCTCTCGTTTTTGAAATTCTAACAAAAATGAGACTCCTCTTAGAAGTGAAACTATTTCAAATTCCGAACAAGTTTTAATAATGGAATCGTTTCGGCCACATCATTTTGCCGTTTCTAGTGGTAAACTGTAAAAGTGTTCAGTCACACCACGAAACACTGGTATTTTCTTAGAGTTTATTTTTGGTGAAGTACATCGACCCAGAATATGAACTCGAAACTTATTGATTTCCTTTCATGAATCGATAATGTTTACATAATGACATACACCTTTTTTTACGCAACGCAAGTAAGAACTTATTGAACGCACCACTAATATACATACATGAACGTACATACATACATATATATATAATAGATTTAACAGTAAGTATAGATTTCTTTGGGTGGCTAGAAATGTGTGTGACTATTAATTAATCCCGTAAACATTTACGTGTGACATACACACATTTTTGTATTGCTTTTTTTAAATGAAATATAATACAAGCAATAGAAAGATATAAATCTATCGTTACTACTAAATAAAGCATACTAAATAAAGCATCCATGGCATTGGTATTTCCAGTAAGCTACATCAAATTCAAATTGTTTGTACCCCTGGGTTTCCTAAGTTTTAATTAAACTATCAGTTTTTTAATCATGTAATAGAAGGTGCAAAAATAGAAAAATTCCTGCAAAATTAAATGTATAAGCCATAGCAATAAAAATAATAGAGTACTAAACATGCGAATAAATAAAAGATGTAAAGTGGTATTTATATAGCAAGCAATAGAACTCCCGTTGGACTACTGTACTTCAAAAGAATGGTGAAAGAAAATATACAAAAACACTCCGGAAAGAGTAGGGCTCAAGCACACATAATGTACATGTCCACAAAACTGAAGTAGATTTGTACACAAAAAACGACCGTTAATTTCTCTTTTCCTTCCACTGGTATCAGCAAAACTATCAGTATAAAACTATTTCAGTTATCATAATTCCTGTTCCGTTCGTTATCTCTTGAATATTTTGGCAATAAACTAACTGAGTTTCCCACGATCGTACAACTCCATTTTATTTTCAAAAAAATCCCCGGATCTTTTTGCTTTCCATTTTTTTTCTCCTGCTACTCCTTTCTTCGTTCTCATTCTGCTTTTTCTTTTCTAACAAAAAAAAATAGATTTGAATCTCATAAAATTATATTGATAGTTTGACTACTAAAAGCCTCCTAGACTTTCCCATTTTTTTACCTTAAATAGAGTCAGTATTAGAGAAAGACAGAATTCTTCTCAGGCATTAAAGTTACCTAAAATATAAAAAACTACAAACAAATAAATTCTCCAGAAAATTCTAAAAGCTTGACCTGACTAAAAAGTGTAATTTTCTAGATTATTGAAATTAACTAATTCCTTTTTAAGAACTGACTAGCACTATTCATTACAGACCTTACATTTACGTACGGTAATTCGGAGATGAGGTTTATAGTCAGTTGCAATGCGTACAACACTGCATGAGCTGAGTGAATTAATATACATGTACATTAGTTAAAAAAAAGTTCATATGCCGCTAGATACTCGTAATACAAGTGTTCAAGTTGATGGCAGTACTATTGTGATAACCAGAAGCGTAATAAAATGTACAAAGTGTATAAACAAAGACAAATAATGTTAACTTAAGGTTACATATTTTGGCACACAGTAAATTTCACTTTTTAAACAATTTTTTTTCTATAATTTCAGTCAGAAAGAGAAGATAGACCGAAGACAAAGAGAAAAATAGTTTGATTTAGAGTTACTCTGTTTCTTCCAAAACCTGGAAAATTACAAAGTAGTTACAAGAGATGTAAAAAGGCATTAAGTTGCTTGTGAAGACTTGACTCTTTTATTTGTCTTTCAGCAAATCCTTGCTGACATGGATGAATTTGAGCTTTAAAATGGAACTATTAGATTCTTCCAAATGCCAAAAATAAGTTTTCTCTTTTCCTTTTGGCAAACCGTCTACAATTTGCATTCAGATTAAATTTTCTTCTATCCTAGAGGTAAAACTTTTAATGCTGTCATCGTACATTACCTTATGCATATATAGTGCATTCCTAGCAGTATTAATTTGATGGAATTAAAAATTCTTAAGAAATTTTAAATTTATGGCTTTTCAAAATGGACATCTGCCATTTAATTTTTGCTTCGCCTTGGCACATTTATTTTATTTTTTTTTATAATTATTCCCACTCTTTCTTAGTACTCTGTAAGTATATTCATTGTTGTTGTATGGTAAAATTAAAGAGCCAAAAATTTTCAGGTAAGTTTCCTCGGAGTTAAAAGTTAATTTAAGTTATTAAACAGAGTATAAAATACTCAGTGTGTACTGCAACATTCTAAAATATCAAAGATTGACCCGGAGCATCTTCCGGAGCTCATTCCAACCAAAGCATAAAATTAAAGTGCACTCCCAACTATCTTGAAACTTTCCGATTGACCCAGTTCAATTAATAATTTGTAAAATTTTGATTTGGGTAAATAACAAATGTAAATACTAATTAAGATAATGTAATCATCCTTGTCACTTACACCCTTCATAAAATCTGTCACAAATAATCGATAACGGTAAAACATTTGGATGAATTGAGCGATATCTACCAGAGTGTTAGAAGAAGTCTCGTTTGGAATTTGTCCAACAGCAGTCAAATTTGACTAAATTTTTACCTATATGAGAATCACTACTTCGGTTTCACTCCCGAGCGATTGATATAAAACTTATTGATACATGGAAATCTGGTTACTCTGAATACTCAACTAGTAGTATAAATGAGAAAAATTGAGAAATAAAGTTTGGGACGTACGAAAAACTTCACAAACTATTAAGAAGAAAAATCTAAGCCTCTTCCAGGGCTTCCAATTTCTTTTGTGTTCCTTCGAAAGGTCATCCCAAATTATGTGTCGCATGTAATAGGTAAATTACTAAATAAAGCGCATAACTCTTTGATGTAGATCAAATCAAAACATAAAAAGTGCCAGCTAAAGATTTAAAATGTCCCACATAAATTTTCATTTCTTGTCATTCACATATTCTAGTATGTGGGTGAACAGACAATCTACAAACACAACTTATTTGTAATAAAACTTTGGTTGACAATTTATTACTCATCTAAAAGCTTTTCTCTACTCTTCCCATCCGTCTCAAACAGTTTCTTATTTAGTCTAAAAAGTTTAAGTCACCTCCTTAACCCGCAAACAAACTGTCTAAAAACCTTTTAAACTCCAATTTTGTGCAACTTTTACGCCACCGAATGAGAAAATATAGGCGTTCTGCTATTTACCTGTTTCTTCAAGTACGCAGTAGAAGGTTCATGGTCATATAATTACAAATACGACATAGTAATATTTGAGACTGATTTGGACTATTAAAGGTAGAGGTGGCACTTAAAGGAAGAGGAAAATTTGACATTCTCTGAAAAAGCACCTTCATTGAATAATTAAACAACATTATTACTGCAAATGTAAATTACACTTGTAACGGTTTTAGCAGAATACCATTGAGAATAACACTTTAACAAAACTAGACCAAATATTAATAACAATAATGATTTAATCTAATTAAATTAATGCTGCTAAAGATGATTGTAACCCCACTATCCTTCTTCTTCTTCTTTTAATGAAGATTTCTCATTTTACTAAATTTCACACGTAAGTATACTTTACAAAATGAATTAATACTAGTTATCTAAATTTTTATATTCATATTCCACACAAGAACCCCAACGAGAACAAAATAAAATGAAACACTTGGCCAAATAGCCTACAAAATAGACGTTACTGTCACCTCGAGGGTAAACATGCATAATCTATAGCTTTCTTGTTCTATTGTTTTTATGGGATTATATTAAGCAAATATTTGTTTTTCATGTACAAAAATAAACTTCAAGGGTCGAAAATCTGCAAACTGCAGGTGTAGAGAAAACCTTCATGCAAAAGGATGAACATTTTCCTGTTTCGCGTAATTAATTCTGTTCCTTGTTAAAATATAAAACGATTAAATTGAGTCGTTTTCTGCTCAGAAGGTTTACTTAATGTACTTGGTAATTAGCCCTGTCTACTCATCCAGTCCTTTTTTCTGTGGAATTTGATCCATAACAACAGTCACCAAGAAACAGAATGGAAACGTGGTAAATAGTAATTTACTAATAGTTATTGGTTTTGTAGGAATTAAATTTATGGTATAAAAAAGCAAGGATAAAAAAAGCGAAAAAAAATTTGATGTTGAGAAAAAAGAGAGTAAGAAATAAAATGTAGCACAGATACAGTAAAAGAAAGTGAAACAAATTTACTAAAACAAACAAAAAAACAGATTAGACAGAAGACACAACATAACACATAAATAATGGATAATGAGACCTGATACTACAATGTTTCTTTATCAAATATTGTTGATCAAACTCTTGTAAGCGACATATTTTATTCCCAATAGAATCCATTGTTATTTATGGCCCTCTTTTTCTTTCAGGCGTAAAAATTTGAAAGTAAATAGACGTCATTTAAAAAATGTGATGTACAGATAAAAAATTCTCATTGATAAAACAAAGGTAGCATGAGTTCTATGAGTTTGTTGAGCATATTTTTATAGTGTAAAATAATTTTGGTTTAGTAAAAAATTTAAGTAGACATTTAAACTAAAATCAGCATTAATTAAGTTTACAATTGAGATAATTTGTACAGTAGGTACAAAATTGTTTATTTTTATATTGTATTTTGTTTATTTTTTTAAAAATATTTTTGTTGATATTAAATTGCACCTGATTAAGAATTTACAATTGTTGCCTGCGGAAGGTGAACCTGTATTACTCATTTAGTGAACGGTAGGTTAGACTCAGGGACTTATGGAACATCATGGGCGAATCTTAGCAGCATTGTGGGATCGAAGAATTATAATTTACAACTCAGAATTACACCACCCACGATGAATTTCGGGATAGAATTCCTATCAACCAGTAAGAAACTAATTGGAAAAATCGAGTTTTCGTCCAGACATTAAAATAATTTTATGGAGAAGAAGAGAGTTAAATTTCAAGTTTTAATTACCCTCATCTTCTTCTCCTGTTGTTTGCTTTAAGATTGTAAAAGTTGAGGACGATGCCCTCAGTGAACTACCACATATGCTCGTCTAAAACAATAAAACTGTTGTAGTGAGAAATTAGCTCATTTAATTTGCAAAGGGAAATAAATTCTGAAAATAGATGTAAGTGTTTCGAATGAATGGAAGGACAACAAGGTTATGTTGCGCCTATACCCCTACGTTGCGCTTAGGGGTTGATTTTATTGGTTGTTTCTTTAACTGATGGCACAACTACAACAACACGATCTTTTAAATATCTCATGACAAATATTAGTATGTTAAACCCACAACACTTTGGACTATGTCTGTAGTATATTAGATCAGAGTGCAGTGTACAGTCCTGAAAAGAACTCCCTGTAGAGTTACCTGGTGTGATGAATACTTTTTTCAAATTCAAGTTCCTAACAGTTTCGGAACATTTTCCCTTCTTTCAACTTTCAGTTTTCTGCTTCCTCCTTAATTTTTCATTCTCCCTAAGAAAACCCACGTTTCAGTTGTTTTTCTTTATGTACTTTATTTTTGTAGAGGACCCAATCTCACAGGTAAGAAATAAATCAAACAAAAATATCAAAAAGTTTTTCAGAAATTTCCCTTCAAACCTTTTCGCTATTTCTATTGTGACTTTTCATCGACGGAAGAAACTATCGACAAAATCAACCCCACTTCAAGTTAATAATAATCTGAACCTAAGAAAACAGCTAAACTGCTTTAGTTGTTCCTAAAGTAGGAAAAACAAACTCAAATTATGGTACATTCAAGTTGCGGGATCAAGGCAAATAACCCCTGGAAGATGTTGATTATTCATACATAAATACAAGAATTTGTAAAAAAAGTAATGGAGAGTTAGTTTGAATTATGTTAATTAAATTAAAAATTATCATTTGGTACCTATGGTATGTATGCCATATTTTGACTGAATACTCTATTTACAGATTTTTCTCGCAGGATAAATTGCATACACTCAAAAGTATTCTTGATGAATGCCGTCAACAGAAGGTTAGTCGCAGATTTATTATTTTTTTAAACTGAACAGTCTCCTGAGACTGACGGTTTTCTAAGGACGACCATTTGTCTTTCCCTTTCAGGTAAAACATTAAATGACATGACCAATGCCCTACCTTATTATTCGTATTCTCTGACTGTTTGTTCAAGAATGTGAAACACACTGAAATGAAAGCCTCAGACCTGGTTTTACAATTTAAACATAGTAATAAAAATAAAAACAAAATTCCTTTGTAGCACTGCTGATTGGCACATGAAGATGAGACACAAAAAAATAACTAAAACCTCAAAAGAAAAAGTTTCGGATCATTTGCTATCGCAGGTAATGATCGGTGTGCGAACCCGCTTGAGATTTCTATTAGGATCTGTTCGAACACAGAAATTCTGTTTGCTATGATGCTTCGTCTATTGTCCTGCTCTATCACGTGAAATAAATCTGAAATAACTCAAGGCATGTCGCTCCGCGATAGGAAATAAAGTCGAATCTAAAAATAACAAAGAAATCGGAAAGAAGAAAAAACGAGGCTCCGTTTGTAACGAAGACGAAAGTAGGAATTCACTGTCTCATCCGGTTAAGCCGATTGTTACATTCGTCTCGATCAAAAGTGAGGATTCCTACGTTGAAATTCCCTGCAAATATATTTACTTTAACTGTTTTTTTTATTCTTTGAAACCAAAATACATCAAACTTTGGCTTTTGGGACATTAATATTATCCTGTTATAGTATTCATGAGTACTGATAACATTCGTAAGAAGTTACTAATTGACACACAACTAACGGCTACTGGGAGAGTTTTACATTGTCTTTCATACACAATCCACTGCTGTAACTCGGTTTTTTATTATGAGAAATTTTTTTGTCGCCTACTATTGATTTTACAAGAAGTTTATTTACTAATGTGAACTGCAACAATAGAGAAAACCTAAATAGTTTTGTACCACAAACGCGGTTCTAAATTCGCCCAAAGTCAATTTGTTATTGCCATGTTTACTCATGTTTATTCATATTTTGCAGAACATATTAACTCGCACTGTATAATCGTTTGTACCGTGGAATATACATTCATTATATTAGTCAAGTTAGGGTTTATAAAAACAAGAATTACTTTCTAACAATTTCAATTGTAATTGTAATGAGAACTCTGATTTTGGAAGAAGACACTGAGAAATGTTTTCAAGTCACTTTGCCTAAAATTATTCTCTTATGAATAGCTTCTTGGTGTGTAAAAAATCTGTAGAAAAATGATATTAAAAGTCATATTTGCTGTCGATACGAGTGAGAATTCTCTTGCTATCATATATATAATCTAACCCAGCAGCATTGATTATCTATTCTTTTAACTACTCTCTACAAAAGCATTTGCCTTTTTTCCTGTTTAATTTATTACTAAGACCATTTGTCTCTTTCATATTTGCTTGTTGTATGTTTTTCTATTGTCAATGATTTTTTATAAAGCGAATGCCGTGTAAATTTTCCAGTGGCATTCCCCGCTACCAAGCCTCACAGACTGTCGACGAATGTTTTGCGTCAGTTTAATATGTCCCCTGTCACGACTGACATTTAACAATGTCTGCATTTGGTGTGACAGAATTTGTAACCCTGTGTTCATTTAGTATAATCCTAGTTGTTTATAAAAACAGAAGAGAACAAAAATAAAGACAAGCATCTACGTCAGGTAAAAGTTCGACTCAGTATTATCCTTATTTTCATATTATTCACCTAGTTCCAAAATAAGAATCCAATTCTAAGTCTAATAAACTGGGGTGATCGTTCACATAGGTTCGACTTCGGTTTCTAAAAATAAATTTCAACCCCCTGAAAAAAAAACTATTTCTTAGTTTTCGCCTTTCTTTTAATAAGTTCATGTCAGATTTTGTTTTCTCAAAATTTAATTTTTCACGTCCACCCACCCGTTCTCGCCTCTCAATAGAAAAAAGAATAAAAAACAATTGTAATTCTAATTTGATAATGATCACTCAATCGATCGACCGAGAACCGATTGATTGATTGTTTTTTGCACGGTTTGCTCGTCCCTTATTTTATGTGCAGATTGGATGCGTGCCCGAAGGTAAAAAACAACTTCATCAAATCCTTCGATGAAGTTAATGGGTCCTCTATAAAATTTTATGATGTTATAGTCTTATAGTAGAATTGAAAAATAGTATGTGCATAAAAATAGTACACACATGTGAAGTATGTTGTTGTGCACCAATCAGCAGAAGCCTTTCCAGAAATTGATCAGTTTCCAGGTCTGAAATTTCAGAGATTCTAAGTAAATATTTTCAACCTGTATGAAATATAGTTGTTGCGTACTGTTCTTCTATTGGTGAATAACAATCATTAACTTTCGCTTTATTAATACTAAACTGTACTCATCATCTATTTTCAGATACATGGCTTACTATTTTGTGTACAGTTTTTTCTTGAAACAGAGTTTCACACCCAAAAACAGAATCTAGAAGTTGTCAGCCTGGAATACACGTCTTACAATAATTAACTTGTTCAATTTCCGGTTTGAACTCAAGCGACAAAAGCAAACATCAGATAAGCCCGACAACAAAAATTAAAAGTTCCACAACCGGAACAAGATTCAAGGTATTTAAGTTATTACCTTAACACCACCTTTATTATCGTAATTAAAATTCTAATGGCGGTGGTGAAAGAAAGCGCACCAGGCGAAAACATCAAAATTCAATTTGAAAATAATATTCTGGATCGATTTCCAACCAAGGTCGTGATACGAGAATTGTAAGGTACGAGACAACAGACATGTCCGGCATAGAAGAATGCCTTGAAAAGAAAGGCTAGCAGGCCAGGCAGACATACTCACGTCAAATGCTACTTCCAACAATCAATTTTGGTGTTTCAATTTCGCGGCACAGAGTCAATTTCAAGTGAATACTTGCGAGTGGTAAACGGTACCTGTGTTTTGGTACTCACACCTTAGTAATACTATGGGTAGAAACAGTAAAGAAGATCCGCGGCACAGAGACCGAGCCGATTGCGCACAATTTTCTAATGGAACTGATAGAAGACCAGCTGTGGTGCCGCAGAGCGACTGCGACGTCGCCCAACGCCACGCAGACGCACGTGATCTCTGCTTTCGGAGGGAGAGATCTGTCGGGTAAAATAGAAGATGTCTGGAAGGGAGATCGATACCTGAGTGAGTGGAATAATGGAGCAACCGGTAGGCTGGAACGTGAGGTCGAGGATAGAAGCGAGAGGCCGAAGAAACGAAGTGGGGCACTAGGTGGTTCGACAGCAACGAGGAAGACAGAACCTTACGTACTTTTCAGTCTTATGTAGGTATGCCAGGTAGGCTCCAAGGCACCACACTTGTACTTCTTAAAATTTGGTTTTTATATGATCAACCTCTGCTTCCAGGATATATTCGTATTCTTCTGTTTTTTATTATGATATGAACCCATTCCCTTTCATATTTCATTATTTATATACAACTATTTATTTACTTGATTTCATTCCTTCCGATTTTAAGACACCCTAACACTCACATATCCTTATACACTCTTTGTAGCACGATTTTGCAGGAATCCCAAAGAAAGAGACCCCCTCCTCCGTTTCCATTACTCTTTTCTCCAGGCTCCTTTATTGCCGAACATCATTTGGTTGTGTAGCCCGACATATATATCTTATCTTCTAAAACTACCCTGTTCCCTGGCATAATCTTCGACATCCAAACAAGAGCCAATTTCACAACAATCAAATTCAGACGTCATATTTCTTGAATAGGACACTTCAATTATTCCCTAGTAAATCACACCATAAATGGATCTTCAATCAATTTCCGGGACCAGATGAAAATTCAAGTCAAATACGCCTGTCTAATCGGAAAAAAACGAAACACGAAATCTACGTGACCATTTTTTTTTAAACTTCATCGTTTCATCAGCCATTATCCAGAATTCCATTTCTATTTTCTATATAAGACGGATTTCCAGAAGAAATTTTCGTGTGAGTTTCGTGGCGAAAATCAATTGCAAAATTCAATTTTGACAAATCTCGTTCCCTCGGAAAATTGTCATACTGTAAAATGCATTTTTGTTGATTACCGTAACAACGTATGTGTTTATGCGTCCGTGACATAACAAAAGATGGTACCACGTAAAAATATTTCATTTCTAACCATTTTACATATTTCTTGGAATAGATTGAGTGATTTTACGTAACAGATGCTTATAAAATGTATATAAATGTATACATTACATTTCCAATAGTTTCTATAGTTTTTCTCGATTGAACAGGGCTGCATTTAATCTCCAATAAAGAGGAAAAAATAATTTAAAAATTATTTGCCATCATTGGACTTGGTAATGCCTATTGGAACTTATTATTTGTTCTTCTGCTGCTTTAAGAAACCCTCTTCTCTAGTAATGTATTACCTTTGTATTATAAATATATACCTTACTCGGGCAACTTGTAGTGCAGTGATCAAAATCCTCCCCATTAAGCTGATAAATTTTAGTAAATATTTGAAAACTTTTGAACATAACGTATCATTATTTCATTTTCATCAGCCAATTTTGAAACTAACAATTCCCTATTATTCCTATAAATAGCAGTACAAATAGAACTAGTAGTAAACACAGCGTAGTTATCGCAAAAATTGTATTCAAAATTGCTCAAAGCAATTTGTCGACGTTCAGTATATAAAATAATGAAAGGTGTGATTTATAACAATTTGTCAATGTTAATTAAATTTTTGTTAGACAAATATTAGTTGGGGACCATCAGTGCTACTTTCTTACTTTTCCCTCGCCATAAGGGTAATTTATTCGATACGACAGACCTTCTAATTTATGTTACGGCTGCATGCGCGATGATTATATGTATTAGTATTTCTATATAGGCTATGACACCGTTGTGTTCCCCGAGTTTGTCCCCACCAGAGGAACGGATTGTACTAGTGACGTAAGGATATTCTCCTTCGCGTTAGCTGTATAGCAAACCAAGCAAACGCGTACAGTTACAACTTTACTTTATTTCTTCCACTAACAAGAACAAACTGAATTTTTCAGAAATTATTAACTTCATACATACCCAAATAGCGGGCGCAATAGTTTCACTGGCTTAGGAGTCAGATACTGAGGAATCAGTGAAAAGTGCAGTCCACCAAAAAGGTCTAAAGTCGGTGAACCTTTTGGTATGGGTCTATGGCTGACCATAACAACAATTTTTTTTCACTAAAAGAAAAAAGTTTCGTCTGAGAAGGTATTCTGCGGTCCTTCTAATCCCTGCTGTTGGTGTTTTGGTGTTGGAAAGTTTAAAATGAATCGGACAGATTGTTTTCGGACCGGCAGGTAGTGATGGTCGCTACAATGTTGTTAACTGCAATTTGTCACAATTTTCATCTGCCCCTTTAAACGAATGAATCGCGTGTTGTGTGGCGATTTCATGTTCCCCACCTTCCAAATACACGTGGCAGGGTGTAAGGAACTTTTAGCAATGACCAACGCTGAGTTTTAGTGATAATCGACACTAGCACTAAGACAGCGGTTTCAATCAATAAATTCTATTAATTACAACTTTGCACCCTTCCAAGCAAGTTTCATAGGTTTTTAGTGCTTTTACGAAAAGCCTGTTAGACAATAAATAAGTGGCACGCAACAAAGAAAACGCAACAAATTCAGAAAGTTAAAAATAAATTGGCAAAATGTAAAGCCAATAAATAAACAAATCATGAGAGCAAGTGGAAGTAACAGGAAGATGAGTAAATTATGTAATTATAAGTATGTAAATAGTTAGCTTAATAACTAATAAAAATACATAATTTAATCCACCAGAAAAAATGTCATTCTACGCTAAAGTCAATTATGAGAATTGTGTTTTAAACACAAAAAGATGAAAGGTAAGAGATGTTTCTGTCAAATCTCATTCAGTAGAGAAGAAATTACAAAATCAAGGTGTCAGTAACTTATAACAATTACAAGAGCCGAACAAAGCCGATGAAATTTCAAGAAACAAAGTAAACAGATAATTTATAGCTACGAGAAAGCATTAATGTTGACGAGGGTATTTGTATAAGAATTTGAAAGTGACAAAAGAAAGGACTAAATAACTATTCATGGCGTCGCTGTTTGAGAGAAGTTGAAAATGGGTGCGAGGGATTCCCCGAGTGACTGGCAATTTAATTTGATGTATTTGGCATAAACATGGACGGAGCAAACATCCGAAGTCCGTATGTTCCCAGACAAAATCAATAAGACTGAGGAGAGCAGAAGTTCACAAAGTGAGTTGAAGGCTCACGGGCCCCGGGAAAAGGCCCCAAATCAAAAGGCCCCTGAGGTAAAAGCTCAAACTCGTGCGAAGGCCCTTGTACAAACATTGAACCGTCTAGACGGGAACGTTGACAAATATCCGTCGTTGAAAAATTAAAAATAGTTTCCAATGAATTCAACAGAGGGAATTTGGTCTGTTGGAACCACAAAATTTCCTTTGTCGCCATCGATTGAAGTTTCCAATTTATTTTTTTCCATTGATTTACAATCTTTACACTTTGGCTACAACTGCCTTCCTTCATCGGTTCTGCGCACGTTATTTATTAGGTTTATTTTCCTTCTTTTAACTTCATATTATATCTTCTGATGCTTAAAATTAGTTTCACTAGACACATTCCTTTTTATTTTATCCTTTGTTAGACAGCTTAATATTGTTCTCCCTTTTTTGTCCATTTTGGACTTGTTGAGATTATTGCAATTCACTTTTATTGCTCGTCAATGTACCATTGATCTTTTATCTAATCGTAAGTGTCCATTTACCGTAGGTAGTTTTTGTTATTGAAGTTCATTATTAGGTAACTCTTTAATTACCGTCTACAAATGTCGTCGTTCATTTACATGTTCTCTGTCCATTGTACTCATTGCATACTTTGTTCAGTTCTGAAATAAATCGAATTCACGTGACGCTATTTTCCTACAAGGCATCACTTCAATTACTCTAGGACTTGTCCCTCACACGTGCACCTCTTCATATTTTCACTTTCTGTTACAGAACCTCTATTCCAGTTATTCTTGCAGACAGGCACTGTGAACTTTTTTGAATCTGAATAAAATCAATTGACCAACTGTTCTGGATTTTTTATTGCAGATTATACTTTTTTATTTTCAGTTATTCGGAGTATTTCTGCATTTATAAAGTTTATAATGGTTACATGACAGATGTGCAATCGACGAGAAGTTTAAAATTTAAAGAATAAAGTCAATATTTCCTAATGAAAAGAAATATTTTTGTTGCCTACTTTCAGCAGAGTTTTAAAGAATGACACACTTGGTGTTGGTTGATACAATTTACAACCTACATACTCTTATGTACGCAATTAAATATTACAACAACGCCAAAACGTTCGTAACGTAAAAAGAAATCAGACACGACAAGAAGAGCATTGGAACAACAGCGGACGTGGTAGGCGTCGGCATCGAACGAACCGTCACGAAAGGGCCTCGAACCGGAGCGAAGGGAAAAAGGAAAGAAAAAGATTCCTACTATTTTGCGGGTAAGGACGAAAAAGGTCATAGTAGGACTCCTGAATGGAACAGAAGAACATGCGAAAAAGAGGTCGGAAAGGTTCTCCAGCTGTGGAAAATTCGGACGGAAGGCTGGAAGGAAAAAGGGACGTTGCGAAAACACCTGTTGAACACTTTCTCTGAGTCCCCTGACAGTCGACAGACGGCAGTGACGCCTTGCGGCAACAGGAGGAAAATGTTGAAAATTGTTAGAACGTAAAATTAAAAAGTGGTAGTCAAAGACCTAGAAGCGATTTTTGTACAATTTGGAGAAAAAAATAGAACACTGGACGGGTCGGGCATTGTCTGTAGATTTTTCTTACATTTAATTTGTTTCCAGCGAAAATTATGAAAACACCGAGAGGTTCAACTCAATTTTGCTTTTCATTACATTAATAAATGTATAAATATATTTATGTTATTGTATTTTGTCCTCTGCCATACTTTCGCAAACATTAATTTTATTAATGTATATTGTTAACTGGATGACTAGACCAACAAGACTATACAGACTTTTTAAAACTTCAATAGAAACTTTGTTTCCACTTTATTTAATTTTTGCATACCAATACTTAAACCCCTTTCACAGACAGAATAATTATAGAAACAAATACTTAAATACAATTATTATAATTAAAGAGTAAAACTGCTCAACAACTTGGAATAACGCAAAGTGGACATTCGCAGAGTGCACTGGAAACAGTCGGGAAAGGAGGAGAGAAGACATAAAATGCGAAAAGCGAAGGGTCGGAAACTTCGAACGGGAAAATCCCCCACCTCTTATGTTCGCCTGATTGAGGAAAGTCCCACGGGAAACCTGCTAACCACGTCAGCCGACTGAATTTTCCTTTTCGTTTCGTTTCCGCTGCCGGCCGGAGGTTCGTTCCTATCCCGCCCCGCCCCCGAAAGTTGCACCCCTTCTCACCTCCCCTCGTCACGTGCAGTGCATCCAGGCCACCTCCACCTTTCTCTTTTACCCGCCTTTCTCCACTGGTGGCGCTGTACTTTCTCTGGTGCCGTTGTCTCCCCCCCTCCGTTTCATAATCCCCTAATAAAAGGATTCTGTCCTTTTGTAGAAATTCCTGTGTTCGCCGTCGCCGTCGCCGTCGCCTCTCCCGAGTCTTTTCCCCCTCCCCTCCTCCTGCCGGGAACCTTTCTCCCGTCTTCCTGTCGGGATGTGATCCCATGGCCGACTCTCATCAGTTAATTTTCACGCGAAGACTCACCACTCATTGCGTGGTCTGACTAAAACAAGAACGTAGACGTGGCCTCACAACCACTTTCTCATTAAACAGGTTATATCCGCTCTCTAACAACGAGTATGAGGTCAAGCTGCCATTGCCGTGATGGAAATTCTGCTGTACATGTTTTATTAGTATATACATTTTTAACAGTTCTAAATAATGTAACTGTAACCAAACAATTTATTGAACTTTTTCAGTTTTTTCACAATTCAATTTTGGCACAAACGAAAAGGAAAAAAAAGTGAAAAGTTACCAGTGGTAAGCAACTAGATATCATTAGAAAAACAAAATAGAAAATAATTCAATTCCAATGCTAATGGGAACGCACACGACGACAATAACAACAACACAGCAACGATTGCAACAATCGTAGACAACAGCTGAGAAGGTCACGAGAATGAACCGTAGAAAAACTAAGACCAACGGACCAACAAAGCTATTGTTATCTTGGCCACCTGTCTCGATGCACCGACAAAATTCACCAGTTGACCCCCCGTGCAAGGTTTGGCGAATAAAACGTTTTACCAACCCCTGGGTGAAGTAATCCGTTCTCAAGAGGTTAATCTTATCTTCGCAGGAGGTCTGATAAGGCTCCCAAGAGCGATCAGCTAGTAGTAAAAAAACACTGTTGCTCCTGACTGTCATTACTAGTTTAACGATAGATGTGAAAGGATGGCACGAAACGGGCAAACTTTTGACTCGAACTGCATGACTCTGACACGGTTCGTCCTTGCAGAACAGAAGAAGCACAAATACGCCATTGGGGAACTTACGCAGCTTTTGACTTGCATCCAGACGGCAATCAAAGCCACAAGTACGGCTGTCAGGAAAGCTGGAATCGCCAAGCTGTAAGTTGGATTCTGCCTAGGGTAACCTACAAGGTACAGACAACATACCATCTCTTCTAATTCACATAACAGCTACGTCTGCAGGCTGTTCTTTCACTTTTGGATGTAAAAGAGACGTCAGTTTTGTTTTAATGTCTCTTCTAAGGTGTCGCAACAAGAATCTTCTTCGCGTTCCTCTGCCGTCGCGAGCTTGCAACTTTTATTCACCTGTCTCTACTATTTTTCAATTATATTGACATACGTGCTCTATGCCTTCTGAGTAATTTCTTGTTAGACATGTTCTGATTTTCAAAACTCTCTTCATGTGATCTATTGTTTAGTATTGATCTGTACTGTAATTTCTCCACGCCTATCATTTTCCTAAATGAATTTAATACAGCTAAGCCAAGTCAATGGTTCAGTTCTTTTATTTATTTTAGATTTTTTTTTCTAATTACTTTTCCTTAGCTATTTAATATTCTTGATATTATGTTTTGTTGTTTGCTGATTGTTTTGTTGTTTAATAACTTTGCCTTTAGAATGTCACCACACTGTTCCGTTTCGCCCGTTATGTAATTTAAACATCAATTATAATACGTAGAATTCATCAGCGTTACTACTTGGGTTTTCTAAATCTATTTTCATTCTTCACTATTCTGCACTGTTTGGTTGAATACCCTTTACAAGACTTGATTTTCCTAATTGTCTTAGGAAATTAAAGCAGCCTTTTTACAAAGTATAACGTAGTTTGGTAATCCCAAGAAATCTGACGTTTCATAATTTGGCTGACGATACATTAAACATTAATGTTCCTCATAATATACTCGAATTAATTAACCGAAGACAGTAACTTGAAGACTTTGACAGTTCGTAAGGTCAACGGTCGTTCGAACGCTGATTTAGTCTAGAAAAAAATATGTTCAATAACGACTGACACGAAAAGGATGATGATACTGCAGGCCTTCATTATTTTCTTCCGGTTTTAGATATGGAATTGCCGGTGATTCTGTGAACGTTCAAGGCGAAACTGTTCAAAAGTTAGATGTTCTGTCCAACGAACTATTTGTCAATATGTTGAAATCGTCTTTTACCACCTGCCTCCTCGTCAGCGAAGAAAACGAAACCGTCATTGAAGTAGAAAAGGACAGACAAGGAAAATACATAGTCTGCTTCGATCCACTGGACGGCTCGTCTAACATTGATTGTTTAGTCAGTGTTGGATCCATATTCGCTATATACAGGTACGTACAAGTATTACAATTATCAATATCTTGCAAAAAAATGCCTGCGTACTAATTTTGCGAGTAGGAAGGAGCATGACGGTCCTGCCAGAGAAGAGGATGCTTTAAAACCAGGAAAATTCTTGGTAGCTGCCGGGTATGCCCTTTACGGCTCTGCAACTATGTTGGTATTGACCTGTGGCCAGGGAGTCAATGGATTCACTCTCGATCCGGTAAATTCTAACTTAACACTAACTTCGTAGTTATTATAATTAGAGTAATGCGTTAAGAATCATTTCTTGTGTTTTAGTCATTGGGAGAATTTGTTTTAACAGAACCATCAATGAAAATTCCGAGGAGGGGCAAGATCTATAGCATAAATGAGGGATATTCGCATACGTGGAGTGATTCGATACGAGAATACGTAAAAGAGAAGAAAAAACCAAAGACAGGAAAGCCGTATGGGCTACGTTATGTTGGTTCCATGGTGGCTGATGTACACAGGACGCTGAAATACGGAGGAATATTTATGTACCCTGCAACAACCGATGCTCCCAACGGAAAGGTATACATAAATTGATAAGCACCATCCTACATCTTATACTCAATCGTAGGGCTGACAATTGTTATGAAAAGCATACAACGATAATCCAGTTTACTAAAGTAATATTCAGTCGTATAACAGGTACCTTGAGAATAAAGTAAAATGAACTTAAAAAAAGAGAAACTCAAAATATTTAAAATAGAAACGGCGGTGCCTGTTAGAAATAACTAACGTAGCTTCGATTCGAAAAACAAATGGGAAAGGAAGTACCCAAGAAGCCAATGTTCAATTAGCACAACGATGACATCGGGTTTTGATTTAATACCACCAGAATATTTAATTGAATTTCAGCTTCGACTGCTATACGAGTGCAATCCAATGGCATTTATCATAACACAAGCAGGCGGTTTGGCCAGTGACGGATGTAACGACATTCTTGACATTCAACCAAAGAAAATCCACCAAAGGAGCCCAATATACCTCGGGTCTGCGGAGGATGTTGAAGATGTTTTAAGCATAATAAGAAAGCACGCTAAATGTTACGATCAAGTTGTTTGATCACTTGCACTCCCAATGTACCCTTATGGGTCCAACTAAGGGTGCAATTTAATGTGTCATATTGAAAGATCCTATAAGTTATAAATAAATTATTTGTTATTAAATCATTACTCTGATGTAGTCAAGTCCAACCTCCAAGTACCCCTCATAAATGCCGACCCACAATTATATGCCCTTATATAAATGATATATCAGCACTATAACACCAAAATCCCTGGCTACAGATGTCAGACGGCTAGACTTGCTCCCCTAGTGTTCACCCTTAATTCATGTAACTAAGTACTGTTCAGATATGATGTTTTTATTTATTCGTTGCAGTATTTCATTTTTTTAATTGACCATCGTCAAAGTTCCAACGACCGTTCATCTCAGAACATATTTCTGTAGTTTCAATTCGGCGTTTATACTTCCTTTATACCTTGTCAATTCTTTAGTGATTACGTTTTTGCAATACTCTACTTGACTTCCATGCAACAAATCTTGCCATCCCAGTTTGGGTGTGACATGTGTCTTTCGCCGTTTGACTTCCCCGAGTGTGCTGCATGCGGAACAACTGCTTAAAGAGCCACTACGGCAAGCTTCCAAGATGAAGTTATCCTCCTCCTCACTCGAGTCAGAGTCAGCCACTGTATAACATTCCTTTACCTCATGAGCAGTGGCTTCTACCTGTTCTTCCTCTTCTTCTTCTTCTTCTTCTCCTTCTAACTCATCGAATTCCCTGGGAATGAAGCATTTTTCTGCAATTTCGGATTCCAAGTCTGACTCGATGCCTCTAACGGGTCTGGAGAGCCCGAATTTTTTCAGTTTTTTTAGCTTTTGTCGGTCACCTATAACATTGTAGATTTTGGTACAGCACGGAGCTGAAGTGAACGGTAAGTCCAAAAGTCTGCGGTTTCTCACGTGAGTTTCCCGTACGTCCGTTTTCCAGGGGTCCACACATTTCTCTTGGAACTTGTCGACATTTTGTAAGAGAGATCGTTCTAAATTTTTCAAGCTTAGGTTGCCTTGGGTAGGATACCTAATATTAGTATTCTTCAGGGGAGAATCGAAGCATATCCTCCCAATACCACTCTCTCCCATTTTTTTATTTTTATTTTATTATTTTATTTATTTTTTAAATCATTTTGATAAGAGCTAAACTTCTCCTAGACATGATTTTCGCGCATGAAAGTGGATTCGATTTTCAAAAATCAAACTTTACTATTTGTTTTATCAAATCAATTAAACTCAAAACGAGCATGGCTGAAAAACTTGTAAACAAATTAGTTTCCGACCATGAAAGAGGAAGTCGATATGAAGGAAAATAAATTAGCCGTTTTTTGTCGGGTCTGCAGAAATCCGTTGCTGGTGTCTGCAACCACGTTCTGCCACTTCGTTTCGGTTATGCAGAGAATTCGATCAGTATCGTCTGATTGATTGTTGAATCAATATTTCTCATAAATTTGTTCGATTCCTCGGCAATGAAATGGGAAATAACTCGGGGAAAAAAGAATGTGACCCTTGTGAAAAAAATCTTGATGAATTGTTCGGTGCCATATCTAATAAAAAGGGTTACATACTCAGAAGTGATTTGAAAGTAAGTATTTTTACAATTTAATTTTTACTTATCAGTTTTAGTTTTAGTTTTGTAACTCCTTCAAATTTTGTATTTACTGAAAATAAACATTTAATGCATAGTTTTATCTTTGCAAATTGTCATCCTTAGGAGATGAAATTTAAGACTAATACTACATTCCTCAATTAATTCATGTAATAAATAAACAGAATATGTTAAATTAAATTACTATTGGAGGACCAGTTTTAGTACCACCAAAAAATAACATCTAATAGGTGTGAGATGTCAAATGTATTAGTCTTCCAATAAAATGGTACAGTTATTGTCATATGTTGTATGGATCAGTGCCACCAATTTTTCACCATTGGAAATTATAATTCTTATAAATATTTATGTATATTGCAATAGTGATTCAGATGAATTGTTTTACTGAATACTTGGCAAATAAATATGCCAATTTTTCTGACTCTGTCATTTTACTTTATATAAAATGACTAGAAGTTTTCATAGTACTTGCATAGTACAATTGTACTAGTGTAATCAAACAAACTGAACTCACACACAAACTGCAACAAAAATGTAGATTTTTTTTGTATGGCAGTTATCATTTTTATAATTAGATAGTAATTGCATAGTAGATACGGAGACATAAAATAATAACACCAACTTGATTAATTCTCAATAATCAGGAGAATAAAAACCAAATAATTTCTAAACTTTTCCTTCCGAAATTTTAGAAAGTGTGGGCAGGACAAATTGATGAAGACCTCTACAATGACATTGAGTTGTACTTGTTCAAAGCTAATCAAAACAACCTAACTAGTCAAACATTCAAAAAATTATTCTCTGACATTTGCAAGGGAACAACAGAAGACAAAGTAGATGTTCTTTGCAAGCTGATGGGTGACAGGGATGAAATTTCCAGGTCTAGACTTCTCAAGGTAAATACCAGCAAGTATGTTTGTTAAAAAGAAGGTCACAGCATTGAGAATCAATCTCTTTGGCAGTGTGCCTGTTCCTCATGTGACAAATTAGCATTTTAACGCCGGGTTCGTGTCTTTCAGTTCGTTACAAATATACTCAACAGTATTTTGATTATACAAAAGACCAAATCACCGAAAAGGTACAATTCCTGGTGTGAGAGAATCGGAAACAAAAAGCCAACTGAATCAATCACGGAGTTAAGTACCTATTTTTTGGATAGGGTGGCCAAACAGGACCAGGATGAGTACATGCGGGACGATCTCGCCAGTCTGATTATTCATTTTGACTTTTACCTCCACATGGTCCTCAGCAGAATGTACGATACCGAGGAAAAACACTTTTACACCTGTGTTCTGCCTGAATGGAAGTCAAGTCCAGTAGATACAGGGAAGACACTGAACCAGTTTTCCATTTTGAATTTGTGCAAGATAATGTTTTTAAATTCAGAGTTGCCTATTGATTATCAGCACAAATGGAGACCACTTTTTAGCACTGAAGTACATGGAGAGAGCTTTTCAAAGTGAGTAGTCCCATAGAACCCAAACCTTCACATTCTGGGGACCCTGACAACAAAAATAATTACTCACCTATCAGTACAAAGATTTTTACATACTTTTTCCTTTGAGAAATCTGATGTAGAAAAACAAAGAGGACTTTCTTTTTAGATCAGGTTCCTCCCAGATTCATGTAAAAACCTATATTTCTACTCTACTTAATCATATATTTTTTTAAACAAGAATCTCAAATATGATGGTAATAGTTAATTTTCTACACTAAATATTCTGATAAATTAAATTAAAAGTCATATTTAAAAAGTAAATAAATTTGTTTCTGTTTGTTTTATAGATTTAAATTTTATGTTGCACTCATTTTAGGCTGTCAGGGCAAATACTGAATCAGGGTCCCACTCTCATCATTATCAAAGACAAGGACGGGTACGTCTTTGGTGGATTTGCACCTTCCAGTTGGTCCTTGAGCCCCATATTCTCAGGAGACTCACGCAGCTTCCTCTTTACTTTAGAGCCTAAAATGAACCTTTTCGTTGCTACCAACTTCAATTCAAATTATCAATACATGAATGTCGGTCAGCAAACAATGCCTAACGGGTTGGGTAGGTAAAAAAGGAAGGAAATTTTAGCAGAAAGACAGATTCAGGCTCAAAGAATTGTTCCCTTCAACAGGTTTCGGTGGCAAGTTGGAGTACTTCGGGCTGTGGATCAGTGCCGAATTTGGAAAAGGTTACTGTAGCGAGTCTTGCACGACTTATAGAGAGTATAAAATGATGTCCAAAAATAAGGTACCTAAACTTTCAAAAGTACACGTCCGATTAGAGTTACGTAATTTTTAAGATTTTTAATTTGGATTTTTTGTAGGAATTTGACATAGCGCACCTGGAAGTATGGGCTGTTGGACCACCACCTCTCTCACCCTCCGAACTAGGAGAAAGAAGCGTTCTAGACTCGAACATTGAAGCGAAGGCAATATTAGAAATGGCCGGAAAAACCGCCTATAGCGATGGACTTAGAGAAGAACCGATCGATTAATTAAGTGTAATGTCATGGAACATTGACTCCGCTTTAACTATTTCTTGAGACTGTGATGTACGGATTATCATTTACTTTAATTAATATAATAGTATACAATTACAGTGAAAATAAATTATGTGCTCCAGTATTGTTATCATGATATTGTTGAGAATAGATTATTTCTAAAAATTGAACTGTTTTATATCTGATTTGCTTATTTAAAAACCCTTTACTTTATTCTAATCATTTTAATTTAATTTAAACAAGTAATGTAGAATTACTTAATACATAATTAGTAATATTGAATGCTATATCTATTTGGCATTTTATAGTTAATACCAGAAATAAGAGCTAAATGTATGAGATGGGTTCTTAATGATTAGCATTAATACTCTGCTTCCAAACATTATTCTGCAAAAGTGTACCTTACCATTAAACCTAAAATGGTACTTTAGCATTTAAAATTAGTTCTTTCTTTAATTATGAATTTCTTTGGATAAAGAACATGGGTCCACTAAAGCGTTGTTGTTTCACAGTTCACTATTGATTATTAATTATTGACTATTGGTTCTTGCATAATATTTATTATGCAGTATTATATTATTAATAGTTTTTACTTTAATAAGTAATTATGTTACGGATCGATGAAATGAAACAGTACAAAACATTAAAACTCTGCTTTACCTGATTATTGTGGAAGATATCCATTTGAACTGCCTTGCTGCGGAATTCAAGCTCCAGGAATAAATTAACCGATGTTATCTTTTACATTAACACTTAAAAATGACATTTCACAATCGCGAGTGTTCCCGGCCATGACTTTTCACTACCAAAACGGCGGTTAAAATTCGCATCCCACGACATTTCTGTTGCCACGTGCAAATGGTATGCTGTCAATGAGGAACTTTTTTTAATTTTTTAAACAGAACGTTGCTCTCAAACAATGGGTGACAAATTAAAACGATATGAAAAAATAGAATTTTTAGGAGAGGGACAGGTAAGAATTAATTAATAATCAGGTGTAGTACAGGAGATTGTTAGAGTACCTTTCCTGTAGAAACATTTACAAAACCGGCATTTTAAGATTTTTGAAATTTCCCAAGAATACGTGTTGCATTTCCATAATTATCAAGCAACATCAACATGCGTGATATCTATTCTTTTTTCCAATTGAATAGTTTTTTCCTCAACAATGGAAAGATAGAATAGAAAGATATGTGAAATGGATTATATTTTTATCAAACTGTTGTGAGTTAAAATTCTTACTTTGTTTTTTTCCAGTTTGCGACAGTGTACAAAGCAAAAGACATAGAAACCGATGCAATAGTAGCTGTAAAAAAAATTAAAATAGGAAGCAGAATTGAAGCAAAAGATGGAATTAATAGGACAGCACTTCGAGAAATAAAAATACTCCAAGAGTTAAAGCATCCAAATATAATTGGGCTCCTAGGTACTTTTTTTTTCTCCAACTTGTTGCAAAGGAGACAATATGTCAATCCCATCATGTAACAATGTTACACTAATGAAATTTCAGTAATGTAATTTCTGCTCTTGCCTTACTGGCCTTCAATTCTGAAGTGATAACTCTTTTCAAATTTCACTACTATTCATGCACTTGGGATAGAAATAAGTGTTAACAATCTTGGTGTATAAAAATAAAATGTGGTACAGATATTTTGTTTTAGTATCTTACTTACAGATGAACTTGGATTTTTTAAGTTGAGAAGGGAAGAAGATATAGACATTGAGATACATGCAAGAAATTCATTTGTCATATTAGATTATATCTTCTTAAATAATCTTGATGGGCACTTGTGTATAATGTGGAACTCACATAAAGAGTACAAGTAAACATTCAACTGCCAATCTCACTTTAATATTCATATTTCTCTTGCAGATGTATTTGGGCATAGGTCAAATGTTTCATTAGTTTTTGATTTCATGGACACAGACCTTGAAATAATAGTTAAAGATACAAATATAGTATTAACTCCTTCCAATATTAAAGCATATATATTAATGACATTGCAAGGCTTGGAATACATGCATAACAATTGGTTTTTACACAGAGTAAGTTCATTAGATTTTGTGTTACATCATTTACTCCAACTGATCGTCAATATTTTAGCTGCATTGTACCAAGCAGTGCAGGGTTTTTATCTGTGTGCTAATTTTTTAAATATTTCAAGAGTTTTGCCATAGTCACTTGTACAATATTTTCTATTCTTTTACTTATTATTATTCACTACAATACAATTTTTTGTTGAGTCCATTTTTTTTGTGTATCATATGTAATGTCATTTCAATTATACTTATCCTATTTATTCAGAACTTACTAGTTCACTAGAATGTTAGGTATAAATTATACAACATGTTTTAAATTTCCTTTAAAACATTTGTAATGCTGAACTGCTATAGCAATAATTACATCTTATTTAATAAAAAAAAATGTGTTCACCTGACAAGGCTCTAAACCTACCACAATTTTTTAATTTGTTTTCAGGATTTAAAGCCGAACAATTTATTAGTTAATAGCGAGGGAATACTAAAATTAGGAGATTTTGGTTTAGCAAAATTTTACGGGTCACCCAATAGAATATACACACATCAGGTGGTAACAAGATGGTACAGGTCTCCTGAATTATTGTTCGGAGCTAGGATCTACGGTGTGGGAGTAGACATGTGGGCCGTTGGCTGCATACTAGCCGAACTCCTTCTCAGGGTACCATTCCTGCAAGGAGAGTCGGACCTGGATCAACTGACTAAAATTTTTCAGGTCCTTGGAACACCGACAGAGGAAACCTGGCCGGTAGGATGCTGTCGTTGCCCCTCGCCATCGGTTTTATTTCCTTCACAGAAATTTACCGTTTTCTTTGTTTATTCAGGGAATGAAAGGACTTCCAGATTTTATTCAATTCAAACCGTCCGTGGGAACACCTTTCCGGGATATTTTCACGGCGGCTACCAATGACCTGCTAGACTTGCTCTCGAAATTGCTGGCCATGTGTCCATCAGAGAGATGCACGGCCTCTGAAGCCCTGCAAATGGAGTACTTTAGGTGAGCTAAAAAATAAATCACATGAGTGTATCAAGGAGTCCATGAAACATGGCATAAGAAGCGCCAGAAATTGAGGGCTACGTTTGAGCCATTCAATATAAATTATATTATAAATCAAACCGCCAGGGAAAGATTGGCGTGGATGCTTTTGCACAGCAATAGTAACACAGAAAAAAAATTTTCTGTATGACAAAAGATTAATAAGAGACTAAGTAATGCTTTTGGAGGTCCTGGAATGTGCTTAACCAAGAGAATAAGGAAATTAATTAGAAAAACCTACTTAAAGAAATGAAATAGTTTTGGAGCGAACTACTCAAGGAAATAATTTTTTACAGTTAATTGATATTTTTTTCAATTTATTATTATTTTCAAATTTTCTTTGTTGTTACTTATTTTGCTTAGTTTACTTCGCTTGAGTATCAGACCCTCGTCACCGTAACCAGACATTTCCCTCGGTTAAATCTGAGCCCGAGTTTTTTCTTCAACACTAAGAAGTTTATTTGTCGTAGTCTCCGTAGAAGTGTGTGACTCCGTTCAACTATATATCGCCTGAATTTCACTTGACAAATTGTTTTTTCAGGAATAAACCATACCCGACACCTGGATGTCAGTTGCCATTGCCAACGAGCATTCGGTCGAGAAAGCAAGAAGAAAGGCACACCCTAAAGCGAAAACTGATGGACAACGCACTTGAGGGAATGTCCGCCCCGAAGAAGTTGATTTTCTAACGGTCGTTTCAGTTTATCAGAGATAATTTAAAAGTGGAAGTGAAATTAAAGGGAGACCGGAAATCCAGATACAACCTAAAAATGAAACCTAGAAAAGAAAAGTTTTCATTGGTCGCCCGTCGCACGGGGTTTCCTCGCTTAGGTTTTCCTTCATTTTATGTAAGTGAGATACGAAACAAAATAAAATTTTATGTAATGATTTATTTTTGGCGTGTTTACTCAGACCTTTCCGTCGTGTTCGTGCTTGCCTTTGTAAGATCCCTTGGATTTGATCAGAAATAGTAGGTAGATAACGAAACTTCAAAATTAACAATTTCATTTATAATTAATTTATAAATACTTTTGTATTTATTTTAGTTTCACTTTGCTTTCTTCCACTCTTGAGGGTTAATTGAAGTCGATTTTCTGTCCCCAAACTCAGAACGGCAGAAGTTGTCGATCTGCAGCTCAAAATTAACCAAACAAATCTGGAAAGTAGAGAAATGCTCCGATGACTTCCTCCGATCCCAGAATCCTTTTTCTCCCCGATGACGAAGAGTTCAACAGGCGTAGTGGCTCTCACTACATCGGGTCCAGGGATAGTCCCAGGCGGCCCACCAGCCCTAGCTAGTTCTCTGTCTTTTCGCAAGGGGATCATTCTTGTTGTGCTCCAGAACGTACTTCATCTGTGGCATGTACTGCATGACGTCCCGAACCTGAATTAGTGGAAGGTTGTCGCCTTCAGTTACGCACTTTCCGGCTAAGCGCAATGTCTCCATTTGGGCTCTGTGGGAATAAAAAGAGTTCATATTCGAGTTCAGAGATATACTTGTTAAACTTAGCCGGAAGACTTCTACAAACATTCTGGTACTCGCGGGTACTCACCTGTTTCCTCTGTACAAATTAACATTTAGAACGTCCTGAAGAATTTTCTGCACACCGACGACCGGCGTGTTTGGAAAAAAGTGCTTAACGAGATCGGGAAGCGTCATTAAAAGTTCAGAGTATATATACGGTTTGGCGTTAATGCAAGGAACCATTTTATTATCAACTAATACTTTTTTCACCTGCAGCAAGAAATAAAATTTTAGTAGGATATCGTGACACTCTGGTGGAGTCACAGGTGTCAAACACTAGTTTATCTCCTTACCTGGTATGGCGTGTGACTTCCAAACGTAGGAATGTCGCTAATTTGAATCATTCGTTTGCCTATTGAACTCTCTTTTGCCATTCTCCCATTCTGCGCCTGAGACGGCTGCTGACGTCTCTGTCCTGTCTGACTCGCCGACAAATCTATCACGTCCGTAACCGGATTCGTCCCGTACCTGTTGGTTCCATTCACAGGGATTAATGGCGGCGGGGGTTTTGCGCTACTGCAAGACGTAGTCATCGTATGAATAAAAATTTCAAAAGCAAACACAAAAACACACCACGGAATAAGACTTACTTGGGTTGATTTGAACTAGGCCTGGACTGAGAGCTTTTCAGGAGGCTGGTTGAGTATCCCACCCGATTTGCAGCATCCGAGTGAAGAATGTGCAACGCCCCTGGGACGTTGGCGCTTGCATAAGTCGGTGTTCTGTAATAGAAGCACCAGAAGCATGTCACACACTTTGTTCTTACACATTTTTTCGCAGGATTCCATTAAAATTTACATGAAAACCACCAAACAGAGTAGTTTTGGTATCAGCTTCCCAACCTTCAACTAACGTCTTTAAAAAATATCTCAAGGACTCAGGACTAAAGGACTCAAGATCTTTGTTCCCTTAACTCCTCTCTCCACTTCTATTCGTATACTACCCATTCCTCTGATTTAGTTTTTAAAATATTCAGTCTTATCTTATTTCCTACTATATTATTAATATCAGATATAAATAGAAGGTATTCAAATTCTCAGGTCGAACATAGACTTTTAATGCCTGTATCTGTCGAGAGGATAAATTAGTCTCTTTTTTTACAGGTAGTAATTCGTGGGCCTCGTTTAAAAGAACGAAAATCTCTTTTCCTGATGTGTCCCCGGGAACGACACTAGAAATGGAACCAAAGGCTGATTTCAATGCCCTCGACTAAATCCGGCATTTCTTGTGGCACTCAGCAAGAATGATCATAAAGGCAAATTGACATGCAACCCAGACGTGACAGAACCTGAGCGCTGCCACTTGCGTTCCAACTCTTCAATACAGACCGAGGGAAAATGATCTGATAGGACTATCCGGATTAGGATGTTACGATACTTGGAATTTTTGCGCGAAAAGGGGCCTGTTGACAATATTATGTAAAACGCCACTTTCGAACTTGGTACCATCCAGAGTTCATTGACACCGTAGGTGTCGTAGAGAGAGGGCCTAACTACTCTGCAACATCAACGAAACTGTCGATGCTGCTGTTTACTTCAATGACGGGCCCGTTCTATCTGCGGTATCCACATCGGTGAATACTAGAAGGGTAACAATGAAGACTTACCCTATTGGTATATTCGCGGCAAGTGTAGTTCTGACTAGAGGCGGCGGCGCTTGTTGTACCATTTCCATTTGTGGAACCTAAAAGTAGCAAATTAGCATTAGTAAATAACAAGACTATCAACCATTAATATAAAATCATCTTTTATATTTATATATTAAAATAATTGATTTACAGTTTTTATTGTAGTGTAAGAAAATAAAAGTAAAATTTCTGTGTATATGTATGTTGAAATATCTACTACGTAAACTGTTTTCTACCTATGGTATCTACCTAATCTATTTAGATTAAATCTGTGCAGGTTTAAATGTAATTGTTATCAAATATTTATTTGACAGTGCAGACTCAAGTTTATATTTTGTAATAGTTATAGAATCTTATGTATTGTTTTTGTGGAAAAATTAAAGACTCTGTTTTCCATTAAAATTTGGTACTACTAAACACAACAAGCCCAATTAACTTCAACGATGTTTTTACTTATAACTGTTATTCATTTTAACACTAAAAATATAATACTTAAAATAAAAAAATGATTTTTTTAACAAGAAACTAAAGTTTTATTCCTTGAATTAAAATTCATTAAATTAAATAATTGAATTGAATTGAAAATTGATTTAAAAATAAGCTGAAAATAAAATTCATTCATTCTATAAATTTCCACCCTACATCAATTATTTTTAATATTTTCAACTGATTTATAATTTAAACTGTTAAAAATTACGAAGTACCGATAAAACATATCTTATTAACAATTCAAATACATTCGTGGCACACAAATAGTGTAAAATTAGAATACAAGAATATAGTAAAAAATCAAACCAACATATTTCCCAGTAATTCATTACACAGAAGATTCTCTGTTACAGGACTGTAAATGAAGACAACTTAATTAATACTTGAAGAGATGTCAAGAACTATTCATAGATATGATGAAACTCTATGTTTTCGACTTTTCGCAAAACCCAAGAAAAGGCAAACGACAAAAAAATAAACGCGTGAAATTGTTTTAGCCCATCAATGATTTCCATAATGGGTAGCAGAGATTAAACAAAAAGAAGAATTCGGTAGCATCAAGCGAGAGGGATGCAAATCACGTACAAATAGTAGTGAAAGATGTCCTGAATGAAATATTATGTTCTCAATCGTGTGTTGGACAAAAAATATTTACCTAAAGGTGTAGCAAGTAGTTATACCCTTGGCAGCAAAACATCGTCACTTACTATTTAATTATGAATGTTTAAGTAATATGAAATAGGTGTTTTAAATAACTAAAACACCCAACCCTGTCCGAAGTGTAGAGGAAGGCTAAGAAATATGCTGCGCATTGCCGCACCCACCTGAGGATAGTAATACGTTGCATTTCCAGTTGGTCCGGACCTTGGTCTAATATTATTGTACGTAGTCGTTGCAGTCATCTGTGAAAAAATGCATGTAAATACGTTAGAATTATTATTTGTAATGGTGCGGTTAAAGCCTTGAGAAAGTTACTTTGCTACTTCTGCTACCACCATCTGACACTAATGTTTACTTGTTGCTTGTCTTCTATCGGCATATTCTATTCTAATCGATATTAACTGAGGACTCAATTACCACTCCGACCAAGAGGAAATCCGCCAACATTCTTGGATTTCATCCAGGTTCTCTTCCTACTAAAATATTCTATACTCCTCAGTATCCACAAAATTCTATTTTCGGGGTCTACTTCTACCATTAGCCTTCCCTTCAAAATCCAAGGTCTAACGGGTCTGAGAAAACTAAGCAAGTTAACATCACCAAGAATATGGAAGGCTCTCATTTAACAAGGCAAAACTATTTGCGAAGGAATCCCTGTGGTAGTCAGTAAAGGAATTCGTACAAGGTATGAAGGTGCAAGGTCGTAGAAAATAAAAAATATCCGGACTTGTCATGTCTAAAAATAAATGCTTTTCTTTCAAGGACCCAACTGGTTTATCAAGATGAGGATATCGGATATGTGGACGCAGCCAGAATAATAAAACTAACGAATGGTTCCAGAAAGGGATGAAAACACTTAAATAGTTCCCGAGCTCTGGGTGGTGCCTGACATCCTCTTAAATGAAAATGACATGATTTCTTGGCACCTAAATATTGAAATGTTAAATTCGTAAGTACTCCTGGACAATGATAACATAACCGTGTCAACTTGAATGCCCAACTAAACTGAAATTCCCATAAAACTTGTACTTAAGATGTATTCATGTATTCAATCTAAAACATGTTTAATTGTGGCGCCTACTAAATCGTACCCTAACAAGTAAACGTAAGAAAGGTACCAATAAAAGCAGGAAAGATAGAGATGGTCACATAAAATCGATACACAATAGGTTAATGCATATAAATAAAAGGTAAATGAAGTAAGAATTAGACATTGGAAATTGAAAAACTTACGTTATTTTGTAAAGATTGAGCCTGGGCCATTCTAACTATATTGCTTTGCTGCGATACCATGGCTTGATACTGCTGCCCGTTGATAATATTTGCAGCGGCCCATCCGTTGATGACTGCAGCAGGCAAATTCCCATGGGGCCCAGGTGTACCAGCCATGGGAGGTGTGTGTGCCACAGGAACGCTTCTTTGTATGGGTGTCACGGGTTTGGTAGCCGACACCGGAACAGACCCTGCAGGCTGTTTAGTCCAACTGGGATTCGCGTTCTGGGTCTTCGAAGACACCAGCAACTGACTATCTATAACTTTACTAGGCCAGTAATCTTCGAAGGATGTTCCCGAGGGAAAATAACTTTTTATATCGTTCAAACTAATAACACTACAGGTTTCACTTGCGAATAACTCGTTTCTAATTCCCTGAACCTTGCAGCAGAACTTCAGGTAGGCCAGGTCCCAGCCTTCCAGTTTTTCTGCCTTCAGTTTCAGACTGTCCGTCTCTCCTTCGAAGTAAAACAAAGGAACAAATTTCACATTGTTGCGAACAGTATACGGTACTACACTTTCTCCGTTTATCCTAATAAATCCGCACTTGTCATTCGGATTGTTAGAACTCAACAACAGCTTGTTGTAGCACACATCTAAGAAACTGTAAAACTCCGCCGCGTCCTGCAAACGTACTACCAGGTCTTTGTTCGTGAAATGGTCTCTGCCAAACTGCGCATCGCAATGCCTAACGTTAATCTCATTGAGTATCCTAGCCTCGGCGTCGGTTATATAGTAACTACGTATGCATGTACAATTGTAGATGTCCGCGTGTAAATAGCTTAGGTACTTGTTCAGCAATTTGTTCTCGACCATTCGCACAGCACAATACTGCTCTCCCTGACGTAGTATGTAGGGAATGAAAGCTTTCCCTAGGGTCACCCAACCGAATCGACCCCGTTGACTATCCTCGTCAATGGGCTTCTTGTCCTCCGGAATGTTGGTCACCTGTTTCTTTTCCAGCCCTTTTGTTGTCAAACCGGTCCGGTTGACCATGTTCAGGAGCGAAGTCTGATTGTTTGCGAACAGCTGACTCTGAAGAGCCGTTCTACTCGCGTTCTGCACAGTCGCCGTCTGATTTGCAGCTACCATCTTGGCCTTGTTTGCTTCTACCATTTTAGCCGCCAGTTCTCTTATTTCGGCTTCGTCCGGTCTCTCTTGCTTAATCATAATTACAGATGTATCCCCTAAAACGGTTGGACCACCTGAAAAATATAACCCACAAAAGTGAAACCCATGGACCAAAATTTCACAAGAAAAATATTATTTGAACACATCATTCACATTACATTACAAAGTAGAAAAGATATTTTTAATCATCCAACATAAATTAAAGACTGCCTATAAGCCATTATTTTAAAATCAAACCAATTGTATTTTCCAGTTCTTCCTTCCTAAATGTATCATGAGTCCCTCTACCGCCCTGTCGCATACATTAACAAATGACAACTGAATGTGGTCGGAGACCAACTCAAAAAGAAAATCTCATCGGGTATGAATTTACTTAAAGGCAATTGTACAATTCTATAATGTTTCTTCGAGATAAGCACCACCTAACTGTACTTCAGAAAAAAATTATAATCAACTAGACGACAGGTAGCCCTAAAGACAGTAAAATGCAGCACAGTAAAATCATCAGTAAAAACAGGTACCATTCGAATTTTTCCACCACTCAAAACAAACGAATCAAATTTATTTTCCTAATGAGAACTCTGATAGGACACACCTTCGGGAGGCAATGTTTTCCCATTCTCAGATTCGCGTCCAGTCTGTAGAAGAGGCATCGTCCCAAAGGATGACTCTGGAGATCTGGAGACAACGAAAAACAGATAAACAAAACAGAACAAATAGGCAACACGAGGTGGAACGAGCGACCGCTGCGAAACCAAAAGAAAATCGCCGGAGAGAAAGGAAGAACAAAAATTAAAACAAAAAGCTGCTTTTTTCAAACGGCTGTCCTTTTTTTTAGTCCAGCTGAGAATGAACACTTCGATCGTTGTAAGGTGAACGAAAAGTACAACCATCCAACGGCATTGTCGGAGAAGGTAGAAGAAAATTAGAAGAAACAACCTAACTTCATTCAGTACATGAACAGAACACAAAGATACGTTGACCGACAGTTACAAACCACAATTCCACTCCTCAGCTCTGCTACACCAAGACACGAAAATCTAACTGAAGTTGACTGTACCTAACGTGTACTATCCAAAAGAGAGACATGTACCAATGACAGAATAGTCAACCTAATGGTACAAATTTATTATTTATTTATAAATTACCTACAGCCGACCTAGTTTCTGTTATTTAATGAAAATTAAAGAAGTGAAAAGCTGCAACTCCCAAAACTGACGTTAAGCAGTACCTGCACCCCGAAGCCTTGTTTTCTTATTTTCCAGCACAAATATGTTTACTACATAATACATTTACTAGTTCTGTGTGTAATATCTATTATACATTAAACTTATCGTAGCAAGCCTGCCAACCAAAATGACAATTACATTTCCACTTCTGGAATTCAGTAAACTAGTAACCAATCATCCCTAAACACAAAAAGTAATCGACAAACCCAATAATGTAACTTTCACCTTTCCTTTATGCTCATTGGTCAAGACCATTGAAATCTAATCTTCCGAATCATCCTCAAGTGAAGATACTTGGACAACATCAATAATGTACATTTATTCGTCTCTGGCTGCGCAATGAGGAACAGGATAATTTTTAACTATACAAACACAATTGTATTACGTACATTGTACTACCATACATAATCCACATTCCACAGCCTACATAACTTCATAAATTTAAATGAATGTATCAGTAATATTTTAAAATTTATGACAATGAAAATATTACGCTTGTAATTACCAAAGTGGAACCCAGGGTACCAGGTGTAATGTTGTTCTAGTCAACAGTAAGTATTGAATTGTCACACAGTTGCTGCTGCCTCCTTCACTTCTATTTTCCCATTACTTATTTTCTTCTTTGCCTTAATAGCTCTTTCTTTCATTTAAAAGTAATTTAATTATTGATTCAGTTGAGTTTAATGAAACCTTTTCTATCTATTCCTATCTCTTTAACCAAGAGGTCTTAATTTCCTTGTTAGCGAGGAAAGAATATGTTGTGAGGCTTAAAATATTCTGTTTTTTCAGTACTTCAGTGGAAGTATCCAAATAAGCATCCAAATCCAAAAGCAAATAACCTTTCTCCACAATGTTATATTATTTACCGTTACGTCTCTCAGGTCCAGGATTTTCCTGAAAGTTCCTTGCCGTAGCCTCAAATTTAAAACGCGCCGCATATATTGTGCAAAAAATAATTCAATTGTTACATATTGCTATTGTTATCTATCTATCGTTACCAATGATTGAGTCATACAGCTATGAAGTATAAACAGATAAACTAATCTCATCAAATATTAGCAAGGATTCATAATGTCAGAATCACTCACAGGTATAACTACTACTATTACTGATATTTTCTCTTATACATCACTTCGTTACCCAAGTTTCCCGATCTTGATATAATCTCACACTAAACCCCTACAAACATATCCAAGATATCTTTCAATACCTAATCTTAATGATGAATTCTCACACTCAAACACAACCTACCCTGATACCATTAAGGCCGTAAAATATAACCATTTATTTATGTCAAACGTAACCCCAAAACTATGCGCCCTTAACAAAATCGTATATTTTCGATTATGTCAAACACTCATTAACATTTCAACATTCCAATTAAAAAATAACTTTCATCCAAGGTGAACCAAACATAATTACTTATGCCTACTATTTAGTTATTTATAAAGTAACGACTGAAATTCATATTCATATCGAAATATAGTAATTAAATAACGAGAAAAACAGTCCATAGTAATATTACAGATTAGAAAACTTAACACAATTGGTGTTAAATCAGAAAATGAACTACATGACCCTGGTGCAAAATTTCTGATCCATAATATTATAAGAATAGGGCTGTTCAGTTCACAAACTTGTGAATGAATACAAATTTTTTAAACGATTATGAAAACTTGAAATGTTCAGACTTGTTCAATCAAGTCAAACATACCCATCCATTGGTATGCGACTTATAATGAAATAAGAGTCAGTCACTAACTGTTACTTCACCTCAAAGTAAACATCGAACCTGTTAATTCGGAAGTTAATTTCAGTGTTCCCAGAAACAATTCATATAACGCAGAGAAATGTAGGCATGGATCAATCCCTTGGTCGATTAAGCTTTCAGGTCAGTGTTGACCCAGAACCAAGCATGCTTGTTAAAAGTATGTAATTCACTAAGTATCAGCAATTCTTGTACCACTCAACTATAAAAACATTGCTGCTGTGTGCCTTCAGCTTTAAATTAACACGTCACACCACCGGCTTCTTTGCCACAGTATAATTTAACTCCCTAGACCTGGTCATGGAATAAAAAATCTTCGCAACACCGAAACGAACTCTGGAAAATACCAAAACAACCATCTTCGTAAACACTCACTACTACACCTACAACCTGTCTAGGTTCACCTTTTACTTTTTCTAAATGGTTGAAAGCACCGGAAGTGTGGAGACTTAAGTCCAATGCCCTTCTTCATCTATCGGTGGAGAAGCTAGGCAGTCATACCAATATGAACCTGTTTTGGTGGATGCAACAACATGTTGTTAGCTACAGGTTCACACTTGAATTTCCCATCCGACATGAAACGCACAAAAAATCAACCAATAATATGTTAATGTCGTTTGGGTTGGACTTCACCTTCAACCTAAAACCTACGCTTGAATTGAAAGCTCGACCACCACTTTATTTACGGTAAATCAGTGTTATCATTTTTAGGCTACCGACCGAAGCAAATCATAATAAATCAACCACCATGTACATAACCATACATCAATAATAAAATGGACCAATCAATAAAATTTAGGTTACTAAAGACGATTTTAACAAAACACAAATCTTATTCAACCCAAGCAACGTCAGGAGTACCAAGGAAGAAGTCCTACCCCCCCAGTGAGCGAACAATACCGAGTGACATCCAACAACATAGTTGGAGTCCTCTTGTGGACTTTAGAACTTTAAAAAGTGGACAGGTAATATTCCAAAAGTAATGATAGTAGGTGTAACTGTACGGCAGTATGCCATACATGAATCGCAAAGCATTTCGATGGATGTAGATGTAATTTTATTCATTTGAAATTCCACAAAAAAGAAATACGGCTAAGGTTATGTACAGTTCTCAAAACTGACATACATGGGTCCTCTATGATCTCTCATATTCCAAAAGTAAATAAAACACATTTCATTGCTTTGCTAGTAAAAAGAAAGCAAGGTGGGTTTCTCAAGAAATGAATTCTTTTGTAATAAGCCAATTAAGCAAATGTGGTTTTATCATCAAAAAGCAGGGTTGTCAAATAATAAATTCAATGAGCGAAGAAAAAAACAATACATTTTCAGTTCGGGAATCATTGCTCAAAAAACATAATGAAAACAAGTTGTCAAAATTTAAAATGGCAAACCACAAGAGAAGTTTGTACACAAAAAGTCGTTTAAGACAACCAATTTCTTACGGCCAACAGCTTTAAATCAGCCCACATTGTAGAATGATATCAATGGATACGTTCTATATTGTAATATTGCACCCTATGTATTGTATGGGTATCAATCAGACAGTATTAAGCAGCAAGAGATGGTCATGAAAACTGTGTGATTATTATCATTCGTTTTCGGATTTCTTTCTGCGTCGCTTGGCCCAGGAAATATAACATAACTTTTATTATTAATAACATACATTACTGGGCCGTTCCAGTACTGCAAAACCTAAGTCACGGTATTTTGTAAGTAAGTAACTGTCCTAGGACGGTAGTAATAATAAAATTTAACGTAAACGTATACTTACGAACAAAGTTCGGTTTTATTAAGCGCCCTTGTCAATTGATCCCATCAGGAATTAATATCTGAAATCAATAAAATTTGTAAGTATTAATGAACTATTTGTGGTGCGCGAGTCGGAGTGTTGTCCAAATGGCAAAGTGTTATAAGAAGTATAAATATGAAGCAGTTGTTCAACACATTAAATAATTTCAATTAAATTGTTTTAATTGCTTCCAACCTGTTCCCAAAGCAAATTTGTATTAATATTTGAATGATATCGAACTCTCTGGCATCGAAAGCTCAATGGATAATTCATATTCAAAAAATATTAATACAGAAAATATATCATGCAATGTATGCACATTAAGTAACAGACATTAACTAATAATATAAACCATTTGGAAACGTAAGAACTCCATTCTTTCAACCATCAAATAAACGGCCACTTCCACAAAACATTTAAAAAAATTAAAAATGAATAATGGTATGCGGCACACAATTACCAATAAGGTTCTTAAAACTTGAAACATTCCATCACTATACGTTAAAACAAAATTATTCTCTGATAGAATAGTATAAGCGGGTTAATTTCTTTATTGTAAATGTTTATTATGTTTAATTTTAATGGGTAATAATTATTGTAAAATTTCAACAAGTATTGTGTTGAAAACAGATTGAACATAAATCCAAACGATTCTTTAAAATTTCTATGAATCAGCACACTAATATGTAACTCTTGCATCATGCATTTCCGGTTCTTCTGGACGTAAAAACCATATCTTAATATATCGAACAACTAATGCATTATTGATAAGATTCATTCTTTCTTCATTACAAAATTAAGTGAATTTTGATGTGTCCAATAGATTTTGCACTTAAGTCAAAACAACCAATACGCCGAATGGACCATTCAATTAAAAGAAGCAAATAACAAGTGAAGTGTAGTAACAAGTCATTTTATCTTTTCTAGTATTGCAGAAATCTAGAAAAGTATGTCATGTGTCATTCATCCCCCTCTGAAGGTAACCGTCCAGGGTCATTATGAGACTCTACTTGAAATTCTGGTCATCTCTCTGATGCATGCCGTTCCGCTCATCAATAACCTCCGCCACTGCATGTTTGTCCTGCGCAAAGGCTCTATTTTCATTTCCTATACATCATTACAGCAACATCCCCGAACTTTTAATTCCAGCACCGTGGCTTTCTAAGATGCTCAAAGAGCAAGGAAAATGATGAAAAAAGGCGTTTCTCAAGACCACCTGTTGCCTCAATTGTAACTTCGGTCCTTCTTGTTCAATTGAATTATTTTCCTTCTGCATTTAGATAATTGTCTACACCACTCGCAGATCACTGCAAGGATGACGACCTGGAGGTTCAACAGAAGATTTGATGAATCTCTAAACCTATAATTGTCATTTGTGAAGGCAAAAGCATGGTAGAGGGTTGTGAAAAATTAAACTACTAACAAGTTCTAAAATTTATGTCAAGGTAAACGTAGTATTCTCAATCACAATAGGTATGAAAATTCAGAATGTTCACTGGCAATTTTAAATGTAAACCCCCACCATTAGATCGCCCAATTCACTGCAGAATATAATCGAAAGATGACACCATTGTAACAAACATTTCTAGACCAATGTTCCTCTTGGAAACAACCTAACCGTCAGACTACCAACAAACATCTAATTAATATAGCAAACAGCTAATCTATTGTAAAACTATGTGCACAGCAAATCCTTTAGGTGACACACCCTGAACTTTAACACAGTGAATTATGTGACATAATTCTAAAAAATTTTAAAGGTGAAAAAGGATACCAAGATGCAAACAATGGGCTCAGATAAATACTTGTCACCCTAACCATAGGTTCTGAACATCTGAGTAATATAATTTAAGATTTCAAAGATTACAAAGCATTGCTTGCACTCTTCTCAAAGGGTCTAAACAGATAAAATAATTATTAAATTCAATGCACTTGATTTTTGTAGACAAAACAGTCAAATATGTTGATTGCCCAGAAAACATAAACAATGCCTAGTGATTCAAAAATGAAATATACCTAAAATATGTTCTTCAAAACTACTTATTATTGACAACACCCTAATAGGATTCTTTCACCTACATAAATTAATGAGGGCAAAGTATGTGATCAAACAGATAATTACTGATACTAATAATTGAATTCAAAATTTACTTCAAAAAACCTGATTTCAATATTAAAAAATATGCCAAATAATTCCATCAAGTATATTGTTTCTGCAAACATAATGCATGAATACTTCATAGAAAAACTTGCAAAATAGAATAAAAATACAAATGTATTCTTAGTGTAATATAATATTCCTACGAGGTAGATAATAACATGAAGATACTGGCTAGGCCATCATTCAGGACCAAGTACTGAATGTATAAAAATGCAACATATTGTTTCAATTAATGCTTAAAGTGTAAACAAAACATAGTTAATATAAAATAATGGAAAATCATTTGCTACTCTCACTCACTCACTCTCACTCCTAAAACAAAATTATCCTCTATATATCATTATTTAAGCTCTAATTTGAACAGATAAAAATAATGCAATTCAATGATTCAAAAACTACTAAAAAAGAATTTGAAATCTCAGAAGGATATTACATAAACCACAAAACAACTGAATTCTGTTCTTAGTATAATTAAGTGACCCAAAAGTGGCTTTCAATAAGCAGAAAAATTGTAAATATTTGGGAGCCTTCCTATTGATTTAAATACTTATCAGCAGAACAGATAAATTAAAAGGCACAAATACTAATACAATAAAAATAATAAATGAGAAAAACAAGATTACTACAATTACAACTTTTTGTAAATTTCTATAAGAGTTAAAGAGTCAAACTTATTTGAGGTTCAGATAGCATTGCAGTCTTGGTTTGAGTGTATTTCAATAGAAAACCAAAATAAATAAATTACAAATTCAAAGAACCCTACATTACTGTGCATAGAAATTACTATCAATAAATAAATAAATATTCTAAATTAATTAAAAAATAAATAAATTATCTTCAATTTTGCACTTTAGAGAGGTGTTTTTTAAAAGATCTCTTGAATAAATTGCCCCTTAATATGTATACTTCTTTTTTTGTTCCCAACCATATATTCACTACATTATCAAAAAAATTTATGAGAATCTTCATATTACTGTCATATTACTATCATATTCAACACTGTCATATTCAATTCATATTACTGATGGGTGCTTCATTTATCATTCCATTTGTCACCAATAATATGCCTCGAAGCCCCAAACTTCAGAACCAATTGTTCACAAGTTGTACTAATTTATACTTAAAAATCTTGATACCATTTCACATAATAAGAACAAGTTGATATTCAGTGTCAGCGAGTTAATCCCATGCCTACAATACTTATGAATGTAATACATGTACACTATCACATACATGTAATACAAGAGAACTCAAACCTACAAGAAACTATAGAATGTCCAGCACACTCAAAGCTCACCTTCTAATAAAAACTGAATAATATGTACAATGTAATGTACATGTAATCAATAGTTCCATCAACAATTTCTGTTCTGCTTCGCAACCTGAAGATATTAGAACAGAAAAAGAATCACTGTAACCATGAGTGTAATGAGAAGGTACACAAGAATTTAGTGTCTGCTTTAAGAATTAACAACAGGTGACCACCATGACACTCAGCCTTTGAAACAACCCAATGATGGAATATTTATACTCTTACAGAATCACTCTTCCATGATGTGAATAAGTACATCTTAAATTACAAACAATATATTATTAGCTGTCATGAATAATAATAGATATTTAATCAATCTCAATAGACATTAGTTTTCTAATTAACTAAACTTAATAAAACAGGGTTATTGTGTATCCCAAGACCTCGCCCAAAATTTGTTTGCCTTTTTTCCAGAAACTCACCTAGTTCAAGTCCAAAAGTGACGGCGGTGGCCATGTCACAAAATGCTAACGGGTGTGGAATTATTCCTAATTTTTTCACAACTTGATCCCTGCTGGATTGCTAAATTATTATTCTTTGCTTTGCCTCTTCTTTAATATCTGATTCACTGGACAATTTAGGGGTAACTTTCTATCACTCGGTTTCAAGTTTCAGCGTGAAAAATCGATGTAATAATAAACTCATCCCGTTCCCGTTTGTTTTCCTTCGTTCGACTGGGTATGTTTTATCAATTCGGCAACGAAAATTATTCGTTTCTGAGCGACTTCCGACCACGATTTCATTATCACGTTGCCCGAGTGGTTGACGTCGCCTCCATTTGTTTTCCTTCGTCGTTTTCTTTCTACTTTTCTTTATCTATATCTCCCTCTTTTACACTTGTTTCGGCGAGCCACAAACGAAAACGCGGGAGATTTCTGCGCTTTCTCCGTTTTTTCTTCCTCGTCCGGATGTTGCAGAGAGTCAGGACCGTTTCCCCTGCGTGTCGGCTTGTATATCTATGTATATACCTGTCGCAGTATGTGTATGTATGTATGTATGCGTGCGTGCGTGCGTGCGTGCGAGTATGTATTTGTGTGTGTGTGTGTAAGTATGAATGTGTGTGCGTGTGTCTTACGTCGTCCCTCCGCTACGAGAACCGAGGGAAATGTCGAATAATCTCAATACACGGGTACAAACGAATCAAACCAGTTTTTCTTTCGATTGTGAGTCATATTGCAAATGGCCACCGACGGCGGCGGTGAACCAATCAAATGTGCTGGATGGTAGAAACAATAGCGGAAATCCCGCCTACTCTGACGTCATATAGACTATAGCGACCCATGCATTGAGATTAGTAGTCCGATTTCCAAGGTCTTTTGGTACAGCTGTCGTCAAGAGTGAGTCTTTCTTTCTTAAGGCCATTTTTTCCTATCTTTCGTTTACTTCTTTCCCGGCGTTTTCTTTTCCTTTTCGTCTTTCTCGGATCCTGTTTCCCTGACAGGAATCTCATCCAGTCTCTCGAGAAGATTTTTTTCACTCTAGTCCTACCGAAATAACTCGGTGGGAAATTACGGAGGCGCGTGTAAATGTGTGCGTGAGGTTTTTTCTTAAGAGAGTACAGTCGCGGTCAAGAGCAACGGCAACGCCGTTTGAACAACTGTACCGCATAAATAAATTACCTCTCTCTCTTTCTCTGATGACTGGCTCATATTCCCCGGGTACAGTTGTTTCAAGAGTTATTTTCCGACCTCGTCAGGTTAGGCGGCGGTGATAGAGGAAGTAGTGGTGGAGGTGGCTGTGACGACGGCCATTGCCGTCTTCGCCACGTTTTGGGAGTTCGATTTTTTCTAGCTTCCGTCAAATTGACATTTCCGGTTTTGATGTCACGACTGGACGAACAATTATATTTTCTACTTCCGTTTCATCAACCTGATGGCATTGATTAAGTCACCTTCCCTTTATTTCTATTTCATACTGTCCCAACCCCTTGTAACCGTCCTGAGAAAATATAATGCTGTAAAAATACTTTGTCCCATCTCTACTCTCTCATCTTCACTTTTCAGATCACTTCCCGTGGTCCGCGACACGGTTTGATTTAGTTAAAAGTATTAATCCATCTACTGTTGTATGTATAAATCACAATACACTGTACTATTATTAGGTATTGCAACGCGTATCCAATAGAGAAATTAAAAAATAATAATTTCCTTTTCTTCCTCATAGTTCCTTTTCTCTTTTTCTTCTAGTTTTATTCTCTGCCTCCTGTCTTAACTTGGTCTTGACACTACTTTTTGCCTTGCTATCAACTTAACGCTTGCTATGACTTTCTCCAAATTTTTGTTTTGTTCTTTCATCCTTTTATGTCAATAGTTCAGATTGATTCAAATTATTACAAGAATTCATGAGCGACATTTCCCTTTTTATTTCTACTTTCTACTTTCGGGCAACAATAAGTTACGTTAGAAAAGCATGAGGTCCAAAGAAATTTAAGACAATCTAACATTGCACTGTGATATTATAAAAAATAAAGGTCAGCTATGAAGACAATATTTTCTGATTAACTCAACCATGAGATTTATTATAATATCAAATGATAAAAGTTACATACATTAAAATTGTCAACAAGAAAGTTGTGCGACGTGGAAAACTTTTAAACATTGGGGAAACCAAAACGACTTTGCTGTTGCAAGAGTCTTTTTTTAAGGCCCTGTCAGTATCAAACGGTTATACTACCTACCACCCCCTAAGGCTTCTCCAAAGCTGGAATTATGTTCAGTAATAAGAAGGTGCTTGCTGATACAAGAAAGGGACTTTAGTACAGAAAAAATATACCTGAAGTGCAAGTACTAATGCATTTTAATATAAAAAATCCAACATGAAATATTAATTTGTGGTGTAATAGTCGACTAGTATCCTCTAGATGTAACCTCCGTTTTCGTTTCAGAATATCGTATTAATATGAGGTAGTTATGTATCAGAATACATTAAATAGATTCACCACTGGTGAGGGAGAAGCAGACAGACTAGAATAAGTAACTATTCTATTTTATTATTTTTGTACTTTTTATTTATATTTCCTTACTTGGTTTTTATCTTCATGTTATCTATAGCAAAAAGGATGAGTATTTTTCAATTGTAATATTTCTTTATTTTGCACATCACACTCTATTATACCCTGTTTCTAGCACCTCCTAGATGTCTTTTATGGGTCTTTAGGCACCTGATCAAGTCCGTTGAAATCAATATTTATCATAAACTACACTTTTTTTAATCAGACTTTATGCAGGGTATTTAAGGTGTTTCACAATGAACTGTATGCGGTTTGACTAAGGATTGACTTAGACACACACATATTATTTCCATTCAATAGCTTACATGATATTTATGAAAATGTCATGAATATCATCCCTAAAACAGATCGATAATAAAGTCAAATCAGTTTTCCTCGTTTCTCAGGTTCACTTCTGAGAATTTGAAGTGTTTTTAGGCAAACTTATCTTGCTGGGATTGCCTGGGAACAAAATCGTCCCCATTTGTGCACCTCACGTAGCCGAATTAGTTTAGTACTCGTCCCCTAACAGTGGTAAATATACACACCATAAGTATAGTTATAGCTAGTTATGTTACTAAAAATAGACCGAAACTGGGACAGTTTTGTACGACCATCGCGCTACATTTCGCATAGGTTGAAACGAAGCCGAGGTGAAAAAATGCATTCAGGTCATCGACTTCGGACTTTGGGTCTCCTAGCCAGGATGAGCCAGGAGAGCCAGACTCCATATCTTCTTCGTTTGAATCTCAATCTCAATTCTCCGTCTTTTTCAAGACATGCACATGACTTTTGTTTACCACTGTCAAATTAAGTTCCGGCTGGGAGCTTTGACATGCCTGAATTGCCTTCTGAATTAATTGTAGAAGTGCTGTGCCGATTTAAATGTCACCTGAAGATGGTAGCTTGGTAGCCCGAACTCATGGAAACGTCCTGGTACACCTCAAGGATATTTCACTTTTTCAGTTCCCTCTTCTCTTTTAACTATTTGATTATTAGGTTGATTCTAGGTTACACTACTTTTTCTTCATTTCTCTTCTCTTAATTCATTTCATCCATAATCATTTCCAAGTTTACATTTTCCCACGCAGTTCGACTCAATCAAGGTAATTATTTTATAAAATTCATTATTTTTTTTTGCTTCTTAGTATTCTTTTACTTCTACTTGAATGTGAATTTGAAAAAATCTTGTTGCAGGTTTGCATTCTTCTCCTGTCAGAGAGACAAAAAATCCTTTTTTTTCTTAAACTTCTCTGACCGTTATGTTCTTACACAATTTACCGGAAATACAGCTGACTTCCGATTCAGTCTTGGTTTATTATTTTCAGGTCATCTGACTGTTGACGCGCTAAATTGAATCATCTTATACCATCGATTATTTATTCCATAATAAATCAAAACTATATATTAACTATGTTCCTTGCTGTCGGATGGTGCTGACAAGTTTCAACACGGCGACAAACTAGTTGTTACTTGAGAAATACTGAGTAATGGAGTGCTGAGGACTTTGAATTATTTGTTGTAATAATGAATTTACGGTGTGCAGTGTTTTTGGAGATTGGAACCACTCCAGAGCTAAAACAAGTGAAGTCGATATCTAGATTCGTTAAAATTCATTGGTTATATTTATTTACATTTATGTAGCATATTTTGTGTTATCTTAAAAACAAATATTATTTAATAATAATAATGTAAAAGGAATGTCTATATAAAAACAGGCTCCGCTTAAGTGCCTGCGTTAAATCAATCAATTAAATTGCAATTGCAATCAATCAACAACTAATTTTGAAATTTTTAATGGTGCAGGACATCTAGGGATGTATCAACTGGTACTTTCCGTAAAATATTTGTAGACTCTTTCTTATTTTACATAAACCTTTTACGTTCAAATTTATCTTAATAAATCGAACTACAGTCCCTCCACTTCCTATTCCAAGAGATGTATATATTTAACAAATTTAAAAAAAATATGAACCTGGAGAGGCAGTGCTTACTAATGGTGATAATGCACTCACTATAGTAAACGCATAACATAACGGAGCAATAAGATATTAGCAGATATATTTGAAAATGACAAGAAACACCGAATTCATCATTAATAAAGGCTTTGTAAAAGACGAAACTAAACTGAAGTAACTGCCATATTAACTCAATAAAAGTACAAATCCAAAATAGCCCGATAGGCTTTTTAAGTTAGTTAAAATCGGGGAAGATTAATAAGAAACCAACTCAACTGAAATCATTGGTTACAAAATACATAATAATGCAATATTTGTATAATGTATTTAGAAGAAAAAATACAAATTTTTATTTAAATTATTTATGAAAACTCTATGACAATGACAATAACAATACTATCTGTATTAGAAATTTATAGAACCTAAAAACTAATGTGCCCAGTTTTGGAAATATAAGAAAAGTATCTTGGTTGCAAGCAGTCAACATAATATCAAATAAAACTGAAATAACATAACATATACCAGAAAGTGTGTTACAGCGGTACCTGGCGTATGTTTAATGGATGCGATCAAAATTATATCAATATTTATTTCTCTCTTGCAGAACCAACAATGTTTTTATTATTATGTATCCGTTACATATTGTGTCTATGTATATAATGCCTCTTTCCCCACGGTACGTTTTGATATGGATGCATAATTGTAATCATTTGTGATTGAATTCTAGGGGGCTTCACTTTAATGTCGATGTAATTCAATAATTGGAGTTCAGTATGAAATACTCTCTGCTATAATCTGTCACTCAAGTATCCTATCAAGCACCCATTATCCCCTTACTCTTCAGCAAATTTTTCTATTCTTGGGTGCAAAATATAAAATCACTTTCTTATTCCTTTTTTGCTAAGCCACACGAGATGTGTGTCAGGAATTTACTTTCAATTACTTGATTTTCGGAATTAGGCAGATTTCGGAATTTTATAATTTGGGTACAATTTTTTTTGAAGGTTTATAGTGAAACATCCAACCGTCTTTGATCAGGAAACTTTCGCTGTCAGCTACAGAACAGAATCTGAAAAAGTCTTTTAACGAAGCCTACATGTTATGCATCGTGTTGGACAAAAGGGCGAAAGGAAATTGTTTAAAGTTTGGCAATGTTTGTTGCACTGTCATCTGATTGTTTCCACGAATATAGTCGAGAAGTTAACCAGATGCGTACAGTAGAAGTTGCATGTTTGCGACTCCCACGAATAATCAATATGAATTTAAGGTATAAGAGACTAGGAAACATTCGCATTTAATTGCGGATTACTGCCACTTGAATTCCGCAAAAATCAAAGGACCGAATTATGAAGGACAATAACTCCTGGGAGGTTTGAAAGAAAGTGAAAGGCACGTAACCGTAAGATTGAGAGAAATTGCAAATGGCGCGCAAATCAATGCGCCAACCGTACTATAAGGTAGATCCAAAAAGGGTGGGGTTTCCCGTAGACCAAATGCGAAATTATTGTTAGGAATTGCTAAATTGATTATTGATTTAACCCTAAACGGGAGCTATGTATGCTCAATATTTGAGTATCATTTCTCTGGGTGAAATCATACCTGAAAATTTCAGACAGAGCGACAAAACCTTAAACCCTGGGGAAATGATTGAGGGAAAACATTCAAATGCAGTGTTGCATGTTTTTCTGCCAAAGTGAAACACTGTAAAAGGGAGAAAGGTCGATAAATGAAGAGTCTTCGATGCGTCGTTGCATGATTTACTATTCTCCTCTCCGACCAATCATCTCCTTCTCATGTCCTGCTATAGTATCTCTCCGTCTCTCTTCCTCCCACCCTAGTCCTCTCACACTTTTCATACGCTGCAGGGGTCACCTTTCCGTTTCCGCAATAAATTCGACAACGTCGCACTGCAATTTTTGACTGTCGGATCCCGTTCAAATTTACTTCATTAGAACCAGTATCCGTAGTAACTATTGCTGTCACATCAAATTGAATTGGCTGAAGTTACGAAAAATTGACGGTTGAGGACGACTACGAACATGCTCGAGCTCTTTCCTTAAGTTGATATACACATGGGTTCCGCTTTATTTTATATGATTACAAGTTATTATAATCCACATTACGCAGAATCAATTCTCAAATAGGTAATCGTAATACGACAATATATTTAAAATATTTTCGGTAACTAAGCAAGTAATTACATACTGGATATAATACCATCATGGTTTCTTTCGTTTCATTATTTTCTTGGATTATTACCCCAAGAAAATGAAGTCTTTGCAATTCGGAGATTTCTACCAAGTCAATTACTTTCCCGGACCCCAACTTCGTTTGAAAATCTTCCCAGATAATGAAGCCTTTTGCTGTCTGTGGGTTTTAATTGACGTGTTCAGAAAAAATTTCCGGTTGTAGCGGTTGTGATTGGTCAGTTCCATACGACTCGCTGCGTCGTTGACATTTTATTTTTACCTAAAATTTCTGTGTTACAAGTTGATGTTTATTAATTATTAATAAATTAGACAGTATAATTACACTCATTTTATTGACATTAAATTTCGATGCTGCATTATATTAATATTTCATTTATCGGGTATGCATTGGATGCAGCATTGACAATGTTTGGAGGTAATTTCACAGACAACGGAGCCATCTTGCATTCAAAAGCGTCATTTGCCATAAACATTTTATTTAATTGGAATTATTGTCTTGTGTCAAGTGGCAATTCATTTGTAACGTGAGTTTTATCTTTTTTTGCAAAACTGAAAATTACAGTTCTGTCACTTGCCGAATTTTACAATACTTAGTTACATTGATTTTTAGGTGAACCATGAACGATCGCGGTAGAGACAGGAATCGCCGGGATGGACGAGGCGGTATGGGTGATAGAAGACCCGGCGACAGGGACCGTTCACCAGTACGACCAAGAGCCGGCAGGACTGATTGCAGAGTATTTGTTTCTAATTTACCTTACGACTACCGCTGGCAGGATTTGAAAGATTTGTTCCGGAAAGAAATCGGAGAGGTAGCCTTCGTCGAATTGTTTAGCGACGAAAACGATAAATCTAAAGGTTGTGGAATCGTGGAATTTGAGTCTACGGAATCCGTAAAAAAGGCCATAGAGAAATTGCACAGATATGACATTGACGGTAGAAAAATAATTGTGAAAGAGGTAATTTGTGTAATTCATTTATTTTATAGATATAACCAAAAAGTTCTTTAGTAAATTAATGACCGTTGCATTTTAGGATAATGGCGCCCCAAGGGAGAGGTATGGTTCAATGAGGGCAGGAAGAGATCGTGATAGAGAAGATAGATGGGAAGGAGGCAGAGATTTGCCAAGCTCAAAGCCATACACATGGGGTGAAACATATGGTTTGTCACCGAATTTTTTGGAAGGACTTGGAATTGCACCACCACTTGTGTGCAGAGTTTTTATTGCAAATGTAAGTATACATATATATTTATTTATTTTGATTACCATATTTTAAATGTACTTTTGGAACAAAGCAGTTTTTTCCATATGATACATATGTAAATTTATATCCTGTTTTCAGTATTGGTTTTGTTGGAAAAGGTCAATTGAAACGTGAAACTTTAATCAGAATTTAGTTAATATTTTGTATGTTTTAATTGCAGTTGGATTACAAAGTTACTGAAAAGAAACTGCGAGAGGTCTTCAAATTGGCAGGAAAAGTACGAGATGTTGAATTATCTGTTGATGCAGATGGAAAGTCAAGAGGTTTTGCTGTTGTTGAATATGACCACCCAGTTGAATCTGTGCAAGCTATTTGTATCCTTTTTATTGTCTCATTAGTTAATCCAGTTTTGTTACTTTTTTATTGCACTTTTTTCCATGTCTGTAGTAAATAATTTTGAAGATGTTCCTTAGCAGCTTTTAAACAGCAATGTTGCACAATCAACCATTGTATGACAGACGTCTGACTGTTCGAATGGATCGTGTAGATCCATTAGACACAAATAATAGGTTACCAGAAGGGCTTCACAATATTGGAATGGGTTTGGGTGCAAATGGAGCTCCACTCAGAGATGTTGCCAAGAACCTTCCAAGTTTAGCATCAGTCGGCAATAATCTCAACAATCTGCAGACCCAAAACAGTTTCAATAACTTGACTGCAGCTGCTGCACTATCTGCTGCTGCTGTTCCACCACTAGGTGAGAACTTTGGAACTTATTTTTAAAATTTTTTAAAGTAATTCTCCTAACAATTTTTTCTTAAATTTCAGCTGGCCTCCAACAGCAAGCAGCTCTACATGCAGCAGCAGCATTGAACACAGGCAACAATTCCCTCCTTGGTCCTGCTGGTAATCTTGACCTGCTTGCCAGAACAACAGGTGATTTAGCAGCAAGAGATCTGGCACTAAGCAATTTGGCAAGTTTGGGTGGAAATTTGGTCAATCAAAATAACTTGAATTCTACACTTGGGTCTGGAGCTGGAAACAATGCTCTGGGAAACCAAGGTATGTATTCACAAGTAGCTTTAGGTTTTATGGATGGCAGATTAGAGATATTTTCAAGTTCAACTTGTTTTAGCTCCAGCCAGGGATGGCTTTGGTGAACGTGATTTAAGGTCTCTAACCAATTCAAATTTTGGTGGTGTGTCTGGCAGGAATAACATCCTGTCTAGCAGTGGACCCAAATCGTCAGACACCGTCATTGTTGACAACGTAAGTACCAAATGTTGTATTAAAATTAATTAATGTAGGAATAGTAATGTATTTTTATTTTTGTAACTCCAAAAAATGCTTATAATTGGTTGCAAATGTTTTTACTTTAATTGGACGTGAGGTGCTTTGCGTAAGATTTCATTATATGAAGAATGACTATTTTTTTTTTAGTTACCGCACAATTTTACATGGCAGAACCTGAAGGACAAATTTCGTGATGTCGGAAATATAAAGTTTGCAGAGATGAAAGGAAAACTTGGTTTAGTTCGGTTCGCATCTGAATGGGAAGCACTTCGTGCAGTCTGTATCCTTTTTATTTCAGTTTCTTGCACCCATTGAGTTCATAAAGTATGATACCTATGACACACTTGTAATGATAATGTAATTGGCCAAGAAATTTTGTTTTACAATTCTTCTTAGCTTGTGTGACAAAATTTGTTCAGGACAGGACAGAATTAAATTTAAGAAGGGAAAGAAATTACTCCTCTAGATATAATTACCCCGAATTTCAAGACCTTACAAGTCTTAAAGGGAGAGAATATTTATATCAGAGGTGTTCCCCGTTCTCAGTTTGAATCTGAGTAATAAGATTTTTCAAATGCCAAAAACATTATTTTCTTTAACTAAATTAATTTCAGCTTTAATGAATAACGCTCGAATTGATGGCCAGCCGATTGACGTCCGCTTGTTTTAAAGGCAGCTCAACAGGTATGATGAAATGCTTGGTCAACTCCCCACATATATAACTCCCAATGAAACTTAAGCAACAGGAGGAAAAAGTGATTTTATGTTGGACTGATTTTGGGGGCAAAAGGAAAGGCGCAAGCAGAACTCAGATTGGTCGAATTCCGAAGACGAAGACGATTGCGTTTTTGGTGCGTTGAGGTGAAACAGGAAAAAGTGGGAAAAAAGAGAGAGAGAGAGAGATTCATGATGAGAAAAGAAAAGAGTGACTATAAGGCTCTCGACCTGATTTTTGTGCAAACTGTTAGCACTTGGGCACATTTGTGTTTCCCCGGTTGATGGAGTTTGGCCTAAGGCCGGGAGAACCTCTCTCAATTATAGTTAACAGTGTTTTGGGTTCTGTTTTCGTAGCTTGGAACCAGAAATAGACCGAGAGCCTGCCTTTCCTCCTCCTGTTATGTGGCCGGCCTTAGAAGATGTTGGCGTTGACGTTGACGGTTTCTCTCTGGGCTGCTGGGTCGTCGAATGGTTTTAGATGATTTTTAGGCAGAGCGAAAACGGTGCTGACGATCACCTCCGTATCGGTTGAATTTTTAAAAAGGGACGGAAAAAGTTTGAATTTGAAGTGAAAAGAACCGAACTGGAAGTTGCTGTTTTATTACATAAGTATATATATATATATAATTTTTAAAACTGCTGTGCCCGGTCCCCAACAGTCGACCGGGTTACTGCTTTTACGGTTTGACGTATTTCGGGGGACTGTTAGTGTAATTTTGGGCAGTGTGACGTTTTTTTAGTTATTTTTGGTATACACGAAATTGCAGGGATTTCGTTGGAGTTGACCGTTTTAATTTGATTGAATCCAATTTTTTTTGTTTGACGGGGAGACAACCTGCCTTTGCACTTACCGGAATTTCCAAAATCTTTTATTTTTATTATTTTTTAGAAATTGTAACGAAAATTGGCCGATTTATTTCGATACTATGTCGTGTTTATCCGTTGATGTACTCTGCAGCATTTGTCTTCGACGGGTTCGGAATTGGTTAACACGTACACTTGCACGCACACGCACAAACACACAATTATTTGTCTTTTATTTTGTAATGCCGAGGAGTATTAAATTGATTTGATTAGTGCGTGTGTGCCTGTTTGAGTGTATACGAAATTCAGTCTTTTCCTGTTGTTTTACATATACATTTTTTTTTAATTTCTTGTCAAATCAGCTTCGACGGTTTTTGGATTGCTGGGTTGATTGATAATTCAATTGTACAACGTATTGTCATTTAGATTGTCTCCATGTAGAATATAATATGGAAAAAAGAAAGAAGTAGATTAATTGGAAATTGATTACTCCTACTGTTAACATTATTGCTGGCAAACGATACAGACACCAGTCTTTTCTTTTAGGAAGAGAGGGCCTGACAATGATAACTGTTCGCACTTTTAATATTATTTGTTCTGTGGATGCCCTGACTGGTCGTAGGAGACCTTAGGGTTGTCTTCCGTGGACTCTGTTTTTTTTGGAGTGTATATGTTCCACGGGGTGTTGTCGATTAAGTTAGTGCACTACGATAACTCAACAGGCTGTTGTTGATTTGATTTCGGAACAAATGTGGGGCATAGGTTCCACATGTCAGACAATTGAATTACCGCGATTTCAAAAATTTTGTTTCTGAAAAAAATCGTAGAACTCGCAAGGTACTTAGCAGGTGCGAGGCTGGTGTAAAATTTGGGAAGTTTACTGACCTAACAACTCATGTAGCAGGGGGACTTTGAGTTGTTGAAACTTCTATTGGACCACAACAGCCTGAAATGGTTGTGTTTCGCTAGTTTTACATTTGTTTCAATTTGACATGTTTAAGGAAGTACCTTATCAGGAAAGACAGTACCTAACGTTTGTTGCCTTACTTTTTTCTCACTCCGGGGAACAGATCGCAGCATTCTTGAACGATTTGTGGCGGTGGCAATAAAAGTGCGGACAGGACTTTGTTTCGGCATTTTCTCGTTGTTCCCTATCAACCCATTTCACTGGAAGACAAAGGAAGTCTTCTGCAGTCGAAGTGAAGTGTTGCATCGAGTGCCGTTCCAGGTCGGTCTCGGTCTTTTGACCAAACCTGAGATTTTTCTCTTGTTGTGAAGAAGATGACGACTGAAATATTATTTTAAATGAGTTCATTCTTTTGTCTCGTGCGATTTGGGTAAGTGACACAACGTGGCCGCTGAATATCCAACGGTAAGCAGACTGACAGCGGCTTGGGCTTATATTTGAACTCAGTCAAGAGCAGGGAAGTATGTCTTTGTGCCTTTTATGTAAAAATTCTTAGGGCTACATTGGAACTATTTAAACATCTCTACTTTTCTATGAAGCTTGTGAGTTGAGACCGATTACTGACCGTGTTGTACATTGTAAGTTATTGAACAGAACTGGGCAAATAAAACTGGGGGCCCTTCTTTGGGAATATTTACTTAAATCTAGTTCACAACTTTGCTTTTGGTTTTCCATTATTTTATTTCTTACTTTGTGTTGCGGGCCCAAATTTGCCACTTTTCTTCCGTTCGTTACACACAGGAATTGGCCAAAGGAAACGAGAGCTTTTTATGTTGGCCTGCGTCGCACAGCTGTGTTTACTTAGCAATAGGTGCAGGTACTCGGTCTCTAGTTTTTATTTTTGTTTCATTTATGTGAAAACGCTTTACTTGCAACGTTTGAGAATTTCAAAGAAAAAAAGCAAAAAGATTTTTACCTTTGATTCGGGAGCATCGACAGGAGGAATTCCACGACGGCTGTAGTGTCTAGGAAGGCCTGGGAAAATGGCAACTTGTTGGCTGTTCCAAAAGGATTCCAGCTATGCTAGAGGCTAGTTAAGGGAGCGGATGATTTGATGAGCTCTAGAAAATGATGGTATCCGGAAAGGTAAACTATTTGTCTATTAATTTTGTTCTCACCCTCCCATTCCCCCCAAAGAAGATAGCAGGGTTGAAATTTTCATGTTTTATCGTTCAAAACACGTATTTATGTATGTACATATGTATATATTTATATATACATAAGTACACATCCACAGATTAATGCATAATTATGGATTTGAGAGGGATGGTGTAAGGTTTTGTAGCAGTCTCAGCACACCTCTTCAACGTATTCTTTGATTTAGCTGGCTGATGAGTCTCTGTCCACAACGTGTAAAGCGTATTTATGTATTTTCATTTATTTATGTACATACGCCCGAACACGGTTTTTGATGCTTCTAAATGGATTTCATTGTACTTTATGTTGAGGTGGAACCTTGTTAAAATTTTTTTGTAACCTTACTTTCTTTGTTGTTGGAGGTTTCTCTTTGGGGCAATTTTTTTTTTTTTTCAAATCCATATCACATCACATTATTGAAATTGTCAACTACTAATACAGTTCTTTTTTTACGTTTTAGCATTGATCTTGGGAATGAACCCAAAGGCAAAGTAAATGGAATATCCATTCGACGTCTGAGCAACTTGTGCAACTGAGTCTGAGCCGTGGATAAGTTAACCTCCGTTAGCCCTCTGGTCTAATCAGGTACACAACTTTACATAAAGTCGAATCTTCACATTTCTGCTTTATACCCACAACTGCTTCTCGTACTCTGCATCTACGTGTCCTACTTTTTGAAACTTTGTGATAATTTAGTCAATTGTCCAGATCTTTTGTTTTGATTCTCCTGCGGTAGGAAAACGCTAGCCTAAGTACTCTTCGTAGATGTGACTTAATATTGTCTGTTTGTTTCGGTTATAAATTTACAGGTGTGCCCTGTGTGTCACAGCATCGAGATACACTCTGTGAGTAGGATTACTTTTATATTTTATTTTTTTTCAGGTTTTTGACAAGTCGGATTGTAAATTGGTTTGAGATTAATCGTCACAGTTTATCCGTGTGTCAGAGTGGGTCTGTCGTGGGATTATCGGTCATGTTAGAGGTGTTGCGCTGGTTAAATTTTTGAATTTCTATGGATGCCTTCAAGTAGCCTCAACTTAATAAGTTTGTATTAGGCTTGTGTATAGAGGGTTTGTACAAAAATAATACTTTCGCATTTTTTTAATAAAATCGTTTTAAAATAGTTTGAAGTTGCTTTTTTGGGGTACATATTTAATCGTAGTTTGATCCATTAAGTTCGAGTGAATACCTGTGAAGTATTGCAGCACGCTCTCCATTCAGAAGTGCTTCTGACGGTGATATTTCTTGTAGTCACTTCAGGAAGATAAGACTTCATTTTATTTTGCTAACGTTACTTCGTCTGGGTAGTTTCACGTAACCTCCACTTAAAACATTTTGTTCAATTTGACGAGTATTTAAAACATTCCTTCTCAATGAGTGCGTGCCAGTGCTGTTGGTTCACATTTAATTGTTTTACAACATTAACATATCCCGTAGGCATATTTTCAGGTAACGTTATCGATACGATTTGGCTGCAATATAAATATTGTCTTTGTCTGATGTCCGATCGATTTCACTTGGGTAGGAGCGAGTTCAGGTTCGATTATCGGAGTCCAATAGTAATTCTTAAAAAAAATATATATATTTTACTTAGAATAAAAATTTATTTGTGGGGGACATTACTTCGTGGGTGTGGTTTGGGCATTAAGAAGTAAACGTATGGAAGATTAAAGGAAGTGGATGTGTGGCGTTGGGGGCTTGTGGAAAACAAATCAATCAATCAATCAAGTGATATAAATTTCCATTAAATTTGATCGAATTCGATATTTTCAACATGTCTCCGATCACTTCGCACGTCTAAAATAAACTCCCTGTTTCTTGTATGTCTGCGCGTACTGAAGCACGCCCGCGTACCCAAACGAGGTGACAACGGGTTACGTTTCGTTGCTAATATTCGTTTCCGCCACGCAGGATTAAAACAATTACATAACATAATATTTCTTTTATAAGTGTAAATTGTGGTAGTAAATGAAAAATGAGATCGATTGATTCGGGGGATACTTCCATTCGATTAATCAATCAATCAAATCAATCAGAAGGCGTGGGCGGATCGGCACGTTTGCCGCTGAGGTGTTTGGGCGCGTGTCAACAGTGATCCTCGACGAAAGGGATCAAGCTCTTGGGCAGTTGGTCAACATAGTAGTCCTTTTTCGTGTTCTGAGCTAGGGATTTGGCCGCGAGACAAGCGAGGCTCTTGTACTTGACTGGGTTGACAATGGACGGGTGCATGCGGCGCCTCAGGATGGATTCCATGGTTTTTTTCTCGGCGTTGACCGAGTCGATGTGAGCCCCGTGACGGAGCAGGGTGGTGATCAGCGTTGGATCTGGGGGATCGGCTCCTGCGGCCAAGTGAAGGGGAGTGTTGCCCTCGTCGTCCTTCGCCTTTGGATCGGCTCCTACCTTGAGGAGAAGCTCGGCCAGAGGCGCCGATGGAAATTGACAGCCTGCATATTTGCTGTTAGAAAACAAAGAAACATTTAAGTGAAAGTAAAAGGAAAATCGACAAGTACACCAAAATCTGAGTACGCACCTGGGAACCAATCCAGAGTCTCTAGAACAGACAAGATGTAAAACACTTCGACCGTACTTCCCAGTGACTCCCAGCTTGACTAATTGATATGTACTCTTGTAGATGGTTTCTTTAAGTTCCTCTTCCTCTGGGGTGGCCGTTGCCATCACCTTCGTTAAGAGGCAACCGAGGTGCAGGGCAATTATCACGACCCTGTGAAGGCAGGTCAAATCTCCGTCGTACTTGGGGATCTTCTCAGGAAGTTGCACGGCCACTTTAACCTCGTCTATAGCTTTTATGTAGACTGTTGCTACATCCGTGAAGCTGACGGGTGGAATTCGTCTGCTTCGAGCCCCTACCCGACTCTCTTCGCTCAACATGTAAGAGAAAAGCTCGGTGAAGGAAAAGAAGGAGCTTTGAGTCATCAGATTCAACGGTTCCATCATGCTCTGTTGCATGTCGAGGGCGTAGTTCCACAGATCAATACACCTAAAAGAGAGGTACCGAGTTGGTCGCCGGAAGGTTACAACAGGAGCCACCACGTCCCACCCAAGGTCCCAAGTCATACCTGTTAAATTTGCCGGCGTCTGCGTAGACGGCTCCCCGGTACCGGATGTAGTAGCTTGTGTCCGGATGAGCTGGGCCCAATATGCGCTCGCGGATGACCAATGCCTGCATTCGCATCTCATCAGGATCCGCTAAGTCTTCTAAACTCTCCATGTCATGTATCTCTCTCACGTGGTCATAGGCCCCCACGGTGTGCAACTGCGGAGGCTTTGGTAATTTGTTATTTGAACTATGTAATCTGAAAGTAAATGTCGTTACGTCATCGGGTTCAGGCACTGCCCTTAGTAATACTTTTCAAGTCGTTCTTCTCTTTTCCATAAATCTTCCCTCACCTATCGTGCATGGCTCGCCTCCACAGGTCCAGCGCCCCGTTCATATTCCTTGCTTTATCGATATAGGTAGCTCCTAATAATTCTAAGGCGTCTAGTCGTTCCGAACGTGAAAACAAATCCGGAAGTTGAATTAACGCTTCTACAATGTGCCTGTGACCAGCGACGCTAGCAGCCAGTAACGGCGTCATTCCTGTTGCAATCAATAATAAATCGATCAATCAATCATTTTTATTCAGTCGGTCATTTGCCGGCACGAAAGCGAGTGCAACCCACCGTACGAGTCGACGTCGACCTTTGCCCCGTGGCTAATGAGCAGCTGAAGAATTTCCAAACTACCGGATTCCGCGCAATCGTGAAGTGCTGTGTTTCCCTTTGAGCTTTTCCGGTTCACATCGGCCCCAATGGAAATGAGGTATTTGGCAATCTTGAAGTGCTTCTTGTAGCAGGCTATCATCAGACATGTGTGACCATGTTTGTTAGCTATCTCGATATCTGCAAAAAAAGATTTTACGACTTTTGCTTAAGTGATTTGTAAAACACGAGTTTTTGAATAGTCCCCTTTTTGTGGATGGATGGACACATAGGCCGGGGTCGATCGTGAGTTAACTGAACAAAACTGGGGTGGTGCGGTTTGATTCGAATGAAAAATTAGGATTTAATGGACCAATTAAATAACCACCCCGAATTTAACAGTGACGGTTTGGCTGTTTCCGTTGACTTAATGTCATGCTTCAGGATAAACTGTGACTAGTACGCCGCGTCACAGATTATATATGATAAAGTCTCATGCGACACTTAAAATAACTAAATTCTAGAGAAAGAACCGTAAAAAGTCAACGGAAATTCCGGATATCTCTAGGAGCGATGAGAAGCGAGTCCAAACTGAGTTTTCGCACATTTTGGTTCTTTCAAATAAAAAATAGACGAGTACCAGACGTACTTTTACTGTACTCAGGATCTAATGACGATGGTAGGCGTAAGGAATCAATTGTTTCGGGTCACTGCCTCCGTGATACGTTTCCTGGGTGAAAGGCAAAACACTTAATATGTCTTTCGGTCTTATTATGAACACGTTTTACGTCTACGTTTACGTACGATGGACACTGGTGCACACTACTGATACGAGAGGCACATAAAATAGTTGAGTCGTGCGAGAACGGTTAAAGAGCATGTACGGGTATCCGTCTGCAGGTAACTAGTTAACCATACCCATTGGTACTGCTTGCTGTTATACAACCTCGTTTTGTACGTACAATTGGGGCAAACCAGTGTCCGAGGCCGAAATAGTTATAGTTCGGTTAATTACGAGTAAATTGCGGTCTCGTTGGCAATTTTAGCCTCTTCATGAGTATCCTCTGGCACATGAGTCTTATCATGACAGCCGGATCGATTTCAATTGCTCTGATGTAACTGATTGGTCTTATGTAATTGATTTTATGTAGCCACCTGACAATGGCGTTTTATAGCACATCATACCCTATTAATCGAGGTAATAATGTTAAGCCGTTCCTCTCTCTCTCAATGCGTCTTTCTGATGTAACGAACAAAGCTGTTTGTTAAGTTAGAACGTGACCGACCGGCTTGAAATTTATTCAGGTTAAGTCTAGAGTGTAACACAACGTTTACAAATAAATTGTTGTTGATTCTGACGCGTTTGTGTATACGCAAACGCATATATTAAAGCTTAATAACTATAAAGCTCCCTTGGCTGCATGATATGGCAAAGACGAAATGCAGAGATCCGTTTCTTGTTCGATTACGTCAATGCTCTGCCAATTTAACAGCACACGTAAGATTAAATTACATAAATTAACTCAATTACACTTTCCCGTAGTAGGGCGGGAAAAGAATGTACCAAAAAATGAGCACCCTCAGTTTAAGCTCAACGCTCTTCACAAAGTGAAGTATTTCTTGTTCATTTTCTACCCATTTGGAAAAGAAACATTGCAAATTGTTCCTTCCGTCGTAACCCTGTTTAAGGGGAAAGGTCAAAATCTATAAAGGATTGTGCCGGACCGAGTAATTGTAATAATAGCAATGGAACAGTTGCACTCCTCTCCGCTATCTTAGCAGTCAACATGGGTTAACTGATGAAATTCTGGTACCTGCACCATTGTCGACGAGAAATTTGACGACTTCGAAACGACCATCGAAGCAGGCAGCTCTTAGCGGCGTAGAATTCGTCTTTGTGACTCCGTTCACGCAAGCTCCGTGTTTGACAAGAAGTTTGACGACATCCAGGCATCCAGCAGCGGCGGCGCACCACAGTGGAGGAGCTCCTTCTATGGTTTCACCATCGAAAACGACTGCAACAATAGGTGATTGTAATAGGAAAGTAATTTTCAAACAAGTAACTCTTCACACAAATAATTCTACAAAATACACACCCGACCCGGGTTGTTCTATGTTTGCATTGCATCGTTGAATGAGGTACTCGGCGACATCATAGTGTCCATTTCTGCAAGCTACAACTAGTGGCGTCGCACCGTGGGTTTTTGCCGTCACGAGCATGGCTACCTCGATTTCTTCACGGTGTTCCAAAAACACCTGAAAAGTGCAAAAAAAAGTATTTTTTAACTTCGGTATCAGTAACGCGTCGGGGCGATACGATCACAGTCAAGTCTAAGGTCTGCCACCGACTATCTAAATATGGAACTTGACTTCTTCCTGTACTTGAATTCCTTTTTGGGAGTCGTGGACCCTGAACGGTAACAATCGAAATGATAGTTTCCAGGTTCGGTCTCGGTTTAACACTAAACCTGCCACGCGGGGTCAAAATGACCGTTTTCAAAATTTCGTTTAACATTTCTCGCAAAAACATTACTGCACCACCAAGTGACTTATTGAATTTTCCTAAAATGTGCGTACAACCCATTTTTAAACATTCCCAACTTTTTTTGTTGCTTAGTTTCTGAAAAAAAGAAATACTATGTCTAGTCTACCACGAGCGGTCATTCGAACGCATAGAAAAGTTTATTGTATTTTCGACTGTGTATTATTTGGTAATTGCTTTCTTGCAATTGTTTTACGAGTATATTTTCAGCGTATACATATAATATATGTAAGTATAAATAATAAATAATGGGGGGTGATATAAAAAAGTCATACAGGCAATAGTTTTGACAAAGTCAACAGGACAAAAGAATTTTTTGATCAGGGTAGCCACCATAATTAAAAGGTTCAAGTCAATAAACAGAAAATCTGGATGAAGAACTAAGGAAAGAGGTTCTGAAGAAGATCTCCTGCCATAAATCAGGTCCAAATAAACAAACAGAAGCCTGGAAAATGGTTGCAAATTAAGGTGCCTAAGATGAGATAATGGAAACGCCGAACGGAGTAGAGTTGGAGAATTTTAGGTTTTTGGGAATGAAACAAAAAGGACAAATAAACTAAGGGAGGACTCGAGGAGGTCATTTTGGAGAAAGAATTCGCGGCGCGAAGTTTTGATTTATTGTAAAGTGTTTGAAAGGAAACGAGGACTGTGAAGAAACATCTCCGGGTTTCAGGAGTTTTCCTTCGCTAAAATTGTTAATTTGTAAATTCATCCCCAAAAATGTCGAGACATTTGAGGAATATCACATTATTGTAAAAATTAATAATATTGTTCGAGAAATAATCGTAAAGTAGACGATAGTGATGATGATACCGCAAACGATTATTATGACTTATTTTGGATCACGAAGAGGACAAAAATTGAAAGAGATTTATAATTAGTTATGAAAGTGAGAATGAAGAAAAAATTGAAACTCCTCCAGACGGAACTGTTTGCGTCTAGCAGTTGAAGAATATCGATGTATAACATTTACAAAGAAATATCAGGACCGACAGGACATACTAAACTAATATTATAAAGGGCAATGTTAAATCAGCCTTTTCTTTTATTATTGACTATAAAATGATTGAAAGTGTAAGAGAATACAAAATCAACGTCGAATCAGAATTTCGAGTTTCGAAAACAAGATGGAATTTTTCTGTTGCAAAACAGTTTATATGCATTTATTGGACTTCTATGCGCACGCGGCGCGTATGAGACTAAAATATTAATTTATCACATATGTGGAACAAGAAATGGGATCCGTCATTTTTCTCCTTCAGCTATTAGTCGAAAAGACCTCGCAGAAATCCACCAGGTGTATTAGATTTGACAGCAAAAATCAACGAAGCCAAGGCTATAGATGCAATCGATGAAATGACCAAAAATACAGCGTAAAATCAAAATGTCAAAGATGACATTAACAGGTATTTTTCAATATCTTGGATTTAATCGGGGTAAATGCTTGGATTTTCTATAAAGAAACAAGGATTGAGAAAATATCGAGGGAAAGGTTTTCTTTCAATGGGCAGAAGAACTTGGGACCGAATATCAGAAAGAGAAACGGATAAGCATGGAAAGCTCATCGCAAACAATATTAACTGCGAATATTTTTTCTTCTGAACGAAAATCTTGCCAAATAAGATGCTGTAACATCAATAAAACAAACAAAATTAGTGTAAAATGTAAAAAATACGTATGTGGAAAATACGCGGTACAAAATGTTGCAATTTGTAAAAAAATGTGATGAAAATTTAGCAGAAGTAAAAAGAAATGCACAAAGCATCAAAGAGCGAGAGTGTTGTTTTTTATTTTACCAATAGAAAAATATTTTGGTTGCTGTCTATTTTACTAAAATACGTATTTTTGTATTTGACGCGGTCATTTGATCGCTCACGGTAGGTTTAGTGTTAATCGGCGTTTAACAGGGCGTTCCGAACTTGAACTTTCTGACTCGTTTTTTGACGTGGAAAGTCAAAGAAAGTCACCTTATTGGTACTAATTGGCTTGTTTTTATTTTTTTCAATTAAGTCGTTGGCGGGGAAAGTGAAAAACTACACCCATCAATGTTCACCAATTTATTTCGCACAGAGTTATTGATATATATATATATATATATATATACTGTGAGATGGAAAAAGAGGTACCAAAGGGTAGAAGGAATGGATTGTGACAAAATATTTCAGGTGTCAAACCACAAGAGCGATGAAAAGTACAGAAATGCAGGACAGCTCCCCTGTTAGAAAAGTACTTAATACTTTTCATAAAAGAGAAGCAAAGCGCAAACTCCGTGATGAATGAAACATAGTGAAACATCGAAAAAAAATAAGAAGGAATAAATAAATAAAGCGGAATCAGTGGGAAATAAGCAAAATTATGGAGAAAACCGGAAGAAGGCCCAAGACGAAGAACTGTGAGAAAACAAAATAGTCTGGTCCAATAGAACAAAACATGTAGAAAGAAACGCAATCGAGTGACTTAACGAACTGTCTTAATGACCGGAAGCAATCAGAAATGACTGTTGACAAAGAAAAGAATAATGGCGCGACCACGTGAGATTTACGGCTCAACCGCAGTGACTACACTGCTGGCCAGTTGTGGGTAACGTTACGACAACTGAAAATAAGATTTAATTTTATGTTGAATCGGTCGGATACTACGATGGGAAATCGTTTTAAGGTTCCATGCGGTCCCGTTACTTTTTCGTTCCTGAACTCGTCACTCAATGTCATTGCTTGGACTCTGCTCAAACAGTAACCAACAGAGCACAAGAACTAATTCTTCAGATTCTTCGTCTTAAAGTAGAATTCTCGGTAGAGAAGATTGTTGCATACATTCAAGAGAAGAAATGCCAACAAGGTCTGGTGGTACCAAAATCAACACACCAAGTTTGGTCAAATTGACTACGTTACCAACTTCTTTTTATTAATTTACTCGTTTGTTTATTTATTTAATGACTCGCGCCTGCCTGAGAGTTTCTCAAATACAGAAGCTGACGTCTATTAAGGTCAAGACAAGACAGGACGGGACAGAACAAAAAGATCCAAGTACATCTCCTCTATCGTTCTGGGCAATCTAAAATCGATAACCACCTCTCAAATCATGTATAATCATGCCCATTATTAATGGTGTATTTGACCGTACAGGTAGTACAAAATGTAGAGAGAGACAAAGAAGGACCACGGGGGAAGGATGACTCTGGATGACCAAACAGGAATACCCGACAGGTACGAGCACGTCTAAAGTCCGTTCTTTCGTAACAAAACGAGTTCAGGAAAACCTTGAAAGACTCAAGGAAGCCTCCAGGCCAACACAAGAAAAATCCAAGAAAGGCAAAAGGCAAAATAGAGCGGATTAAGACGAGGGGTCGGTGGCACAAACAAAAATGGCAACAAAAAAATTGTATCTTAGATTTAAAAGGACTTGCTTTTTTTAGTCAAAGATCAAGGAGTCTGTGCTTTAATATTATAATCACTGCAACATTCCATATACGTAGTACAGAATATTTCCAGATTACAAAAAATTTATAATTTGCTGCGTGCTGCAGATTAGAATTAGTTTGAACGTATACATGAAGCCACATTTATATGTAGAATGTTGGAAATATTCTCAAAAATTGTAATTTACAAATCTGGTTATTTGGCTCCTTCCGTTAGTTGCTCGATACTCTGATCATAGAACTTCTGGGTGCACCTTGAGCAAATTAAGGTACTACGCGACTGTTTCCCGCAGCACCACTTTCAATTCCCAACAAACAGTCTTATTTCGAGATATGCTGCAGCATTTCGTTAATTAATTAATAATCGATTCTAATGTATTTCATCTACGTGACTTCTATTTAATTAGTCGAATGCAAAACATGCGCAGTACAATTTGTAGTATTTCCAACATATGGATGTTGTGCATTGTAGTAGTGGGTACTGCCTTATTTTCACTTTTACGTATTACCAAGCAGCTGCGACTCGGTCCTCTCCCCCTGAGCTATTTCACTCGTTTTTTTTCCAGCATTTTCTTTCCTTGCCTACCTAACAATTTAGATCTCTTTAAGCAATTTACTCAAAGCCGTTCTAAACCGTGGCTAGAGGCTGGAGATATCTAGTATCCCTTTATTAATTCGACGGGTAACTGGGTAACTATTAACATAAGATAGGGACAATAGGTAAAATCCAGGAGGCAATCAATACCATAATAATCCATTGATAAAAAAATATCTCATCTTTGCTTCAGTCACAAGAGTAACTAATTAATAAGCAAGACAAAAATTCGAGATGATCAACTTCCTGTCTCTGACATTGAGAGAAGACTGCATCATCAAGGACATCACAAAACAGGTAACAATTTCACTAGTTTTGTATAAAACCTACAACGATTTCGCGGCACACGCAACAACCACACTCGCGCAGAATGTAACCTTCGAGTACCAGTTCTTCATTTTAATTCTCACCATTTCCTTGTTGGGCAAACCTCTTAACTCGTTTATCTCATTTTAACAATTCCAGTTGTGTGTGTTTCATTTCCTCTTTACATTTACAAACATTCAAACTTTTGTCATTTTTATCATTGTTTTCACCTTCCTTCCCCTACTAATAGATCTCATTAGGTCTGGCTCAACCGCGCCGTATATTTTCCTAGAGAAAAAAACTTCCTTCCTACTTCCTTCCCTATTTTCAGTGTCTCCTCTTTCAACCTCATCTTTCCCATATTCTCATTTGCCCTTCATTCTGCGAAACAATTTTCCGCTATCCTTATTCGATTTAATAATTATTTCATTCTGTTCCTTTCAGCAACATCTTTTGTTTTCGCATTCCGCCTTTTTCCTAGCTGTTGCCCTACTTTCGATACATTTTTGCCCCGAATCACTGCACAATCTAGCCCGGAACCAGGTCACTCCTTCATTAAATCAATTGATCCTTTTTCGAAAATAAAACTGAAAGCAGCTGGTCAGTAAGCCAAACAAGCCCAGCAATTTGAAATTTACCTTAAAACGCCTCCTCCGCATGTTGCCATTTAAAATTTGAACCCCTGTGATATTATGGCACTTTATTAAATCTTGACATTTCCAACAATTTAGTGAAATTTTACGATCATCTTTCAACAATTCTACACGAAACTCCGATCAACAATATTTTCCATTAGATTGATTCAATTTATCGGAAATCGAAACCACGTTTTCTGTCCCGGTCGAAACTGGATTTCTACGTGTAATATAGTAAAATTTCACTGGGGTAATTAAAACGTAATTACACAATTTACGGTATCCGATTTTAAAAGAAACTAGTAGTTTTTAACAAGAAAACATTAAAAAAAACTCTATAAATACCACGTTTAATGACGTAAGTGTCTTTATGGGCGAATTTTAAAAGAGAGAGTGAGGGCTGCGTGATGACGATGATGACAAAACACACGGCACAGGTGACGAGTAAAAGCAAACTTTGGAAGTATGTAAAAGAAAGAAACTCTGCTAAATTCAAAGTAGTACTAGTAATCAATCTTATACAATAAGCTGTTGTACTATCAAATTAAAAAGAAAACTAATAAATGCTACAAAATGTAGTTATTGGAAGTTACGTCTTTTCACTTTTGCTATTTCAAACAATTGTAGGGGCTTGGCTAATTTAGCAAGCGACGTTTTTTTACGCTTTTATTTGCATAAAACGACATGACCGTCAGGTTACAATTTGACTGTTAACGACGTACATTTAAATCCTGGTAGGTGTCAATTGTCATTAGCCTAAGGCCATTTAAGATTTTTTTTCTCTACCAGTCAGACAAAACTTGTCTAATTTGAACGGGGACATTGTTTACGTTTTTTTTCTCACTTTAGTTCTTTTTATTGGCGATCGAATGGCGTTTCAAGGCCTCTTTTAATATTCACGAGACGAATTTGTTAAGCAGATTTGGGGAACGTCTTCGATGGGTACCCGATTCCTTCCTAGCCGGCCGAAAAGCCGTCAAGTCAGATTTGCGTATTTTACTTTCACGAAGAATGTGCAAGTTTAATGCCCTTCAGCCTCTATCTAGTCAGTTAAATTGATACTTTCCTTGAGATATACCCACTGACACACACTCAATGTTCTCTGTTACTTGGTTACTCTATTCATTTTATTTTTTTTAACTAAGTTTCTCACTTCTTCTCATGCTTTCCATTAAATTATCTAATTTCATTGGATGCGACATTTCACAGTGGCATGTATTACCCTTCAATGTAATGATAACTACAAAAATATTCCGAATTTGAAACTGGTAAACGAGAAAAAACAGAAATTTAAAAAAAAGGGATCGTCCCTTTATGTTGTTCAGGTTGTCCACCACTATGTAAACGACTTAAACCCATGTCTAATAGAACACGTTATACTTTTTAAGGCGAAAAGAGTTTCTGATGGACAAAATAATTTCCAATTACTGAGCTGGAAATGGTCTAATAGCTTCACGCTTTCCAAGCAGACTATTAAAGAGAGAAAAGCTGGTAAATTTTCATTGCGATTCGCTACAAATCTAGGTGTGACGCATACCTCAACACGGTGAAGTGTCGGCTACAGTGAGTTTCATGAAAAATGTTTGCCCGAGGAGTCAAAGAGATGTTCTCGTAACAGTACTTTGCCCATGGGAAATTGGATTTGGATAAAACTCCGTGAGAAAACTAGTATAATAAGCGATTGACCAAGCTATTGAACTACAATTCAATCGGTATAAATCTAAGCCTTAATTATACGTCGGGAGGTTGAGATTCGTGTGGAATTTGTTTTTGTAAAGCGTTCAAAACAATTCTAGGAATAGTCTCCTGTGTGTACTCAAAATTCAGGAAATGAGGAAAGACCACAACAGACTGCATTCAATAAACGTCAAAAAATCGAAAGAAACTAAAAGTGTGAAAGAATACGATTGATTATTAGCTAACAACATAATTATAATCCTTGACTGATTTTATTTCGCTTTTTAAATTTTAACCCGGTTCTATCGGAGACCACAAAATTTCAAGAAAAAAGTCTAAATCACATTAAAACTCCCAAATGGCTATTACATCACTCTGTAAACACTCGGAGGTTATAAAAAAGGTACACAACCGGTGCTCGACGCCATTCAAATGAATTACAAATAATCGAAAGTGAATGCGAAAGTTGAAAGTAAAAACAGTCGACGCCCACCCAAGTGGTCCAGAAAAGGTTCGAGGCCCTTGACAAAAGTCTATCTTATGGGAGATTCAACAAAATATTCGTAGAATTCATGTGGATGAGCCAAATATGGCCTTGTATGCTCGCGTGTGTGTGTGTGTGCTCGCGTCCTGATGAATAAACAGACGTGCCTGTTAATAGATGAAGGAAAAATAGACGAAAGAGAAAGGTGACAGGTCTAATAACTCAAATATCATTTACTTTCGTTTGAGGTCTCCGCGTTGGCGTTTGTCGGGTAACTTTAACCCGGTTTTAAAGAGGCCCGACTCGCAAAGTATTGCGGAAAATGCAAAGAAACAAAAGTTTGTGGGTACCTTAAACGAGATAGACTGAACACCAGTGTACGGTCAACGGGATCACCGCAAAAATTAAATATAATGACGTGTGAAATGAAGAGAAGATCTGAAAGTAAATACAGAAAAAGAGATGGGATTGATAATGGAGTAGACGCCAAGCATCAGGTTTTGATTTTCGTCTGATGATTTTCCCAAGTCGTACCCTGCCTACACCACATTTCTACGTACTACAATTCTTAAGTTTTCCCGCCTTCGGTCGGAAACTTGACATGCCTATAAGAACAGCAACGAATCTACGCACTGCAGGTGGAAGATCGAAGATACCCATTCATTAAGGGAGACGGTTTTGTGAATGTAATGTTACTTCAATTATTTACATACCGATAGCTCTTTATAGAGATATTGAAAAAACAAAAATAACGAAATACAATAGCAAAAACTTACAGGTAAACTAATACACAAAATTACACAAAAAATTTAAGTACAATTTAACAAGTAAATAGTGAAAGTGGCGGCAAATTAAGTGAATCGAATTTTTATGTAGTTGACACACAAAACGTTAGACATAAAGACTATTGAATAAAAGCTACAAATATATGTTTACGTACAATGAAGTGGAAGTTAGCAAATATATGATTCATCTCGGTACGAAGAGTTGACAGTCCACGAAGCAATCGACTAATATACAGACACCCATGTTCACGACAATTTACGTTCAACGTATAAATAAATGAAAATGGAAATAGCCGTTATAAAGGTAAACCATTAGGTGTACGGAGAATTCAAAGTAGTTGAAAGTCTTTCAACAGGCCACACCTGACTAACTGTACACGGCAACCATCTTCCGTCAATGACAGCAACACGTTGCCAATTTGAAAATTTTCCAGGCATTTGCTTGACAGCTTCCGAACACAAAAATTCCATTATCAATCAATTTAGTATCAATATAAAATAATATAACTCCCCTGAATTCTTCTTTTTTTTTTGTCTGTTTCTCGGTCGACTTCTTCGAACTCAAACATTCGTCAGCACTGAATTTAACGGTTCAGAGAAAAATGGGCAAGATGGGTCCAATTGTAAATTGATGGAATAATACATTATTTATAATCGTTACTGATGGGGAATGCTGGAAAACGACCTTATGTCACCCTAACATATTTGCTTATTTGTGTATTTCAGTGCTCCGGTCTACTGCCAAGCAGATTACACTTTTCTTAATCAGACTTTGTATTGTTATGTTATTAAAAAAATTATCCCTTATCTCAATTCAGGGGTCAAGACTTTTTTCTAGGATTTAGAAAATTATAATAAGGTCTCTTGCAGGCAATCACAAAGGAACAAAACTAGTTTGTTTATTAAGAGTACCGAGTCTCGGGTACAAGTTTCCAAATTAGAGATTCCGACCGAAACGGTTGCTAGAAACCGTCCGAAAATAAATACACTTCCGAGATTCGAACGGTTCCAAGTAAATTTTTGGCAATCAATTCGCGAATCGAATCCAAGTTTCCAATTATGTAAAATAGAAGGAGAATAGAAAATAGTTGAATTGGCCGGAAAGTACAGAAAATAAAACAATCGTCCTCGATGACGTGCATCGCAGAAAAGTCCCTCGGACAATTTTCCGTTTTGTCGACTCTAGACTTGACTTTTTGCGACAGATATTTTTCTCGGTTGCCGGCAGGAGACGTGGAAAACAGCTTCTTTTGCACTGCGCCAATAAAAAAAAATCGGTCACCAGGTCAAACTTGCAACTTTTTATTTCAAATATGCAAGATTCGAGAAAATTAAATTTGCCAAATTTTTGTCACCCCGCAGTGAACTTACGTAAACTTCTTCTTTGTTCTTAACAAAGAATATAAAACAATAATGCTGGAAATATTCGTTCTCTCTTAACCTCCTGTATCTCATTCTTCATAGAAAAGAAGAGAAGGAAATCGCGGAAGGGCCACAGGAAACCATGGGAAGGCAGTCTGATGTCTGGCAAATGCAAAACATTAGATGACTTTTGGATCATCTTCGATGTTTTTTACTCGTTTTAATGGCTAGATTCTTGCACGCAAGTCTCTTTTCAAGTAGTTTGCCTATCGGGTCTATTATGTTTATTGACCATTATTTTACAACCTGACAAGAATATATCTGTATTGTCATCAATACCTAACATATAGCAATTTTTATCAAAAATATTTATTTCGTTACAAATGCAAAATCCGACATTGCAATTAAGAGCAACTTATGTACTAAAATGCAAGGAATATTAATGAAAAATAATAATGTTGATCATATTTATGTGCATGACAACATATGTTTAACATGATTGTAACTCCAAGAATACCAAATGTTAACCTCTTTATCGCGTATCTAATACCATATATTATATTGCCAAGTAATGAAACTTAAGATTGTGACGCACACTGCCTGCCAGGTAATTAAAATTTTCAACTGAATATCGTAATCGATTGCGTGATTCTCCCACAGATATCGGACCGAGTCATATTTATGCACGCGTTTTTCCGCCAGAGAGACTGTCTTCGTATCAGAGTGTATCACGTTGTTGTCATCAATTTTAAATGACATTCGTCTGAATTTCCGGTTCGCGGCAATTCACTTTCACATGTCTGTACCTACGGCCAAACTCGGAAACGTACACCGAAGCCAAGTGACGGCCTTGAAACGCTCGCGGTTTTTTTTAAAAGAATCGACCTGAGGTATATTCTAATGGTCTATTTATGGAGAAAGAACGAGATCGGGAATCGTTTCATTTCCTAGTTGTTCAAAGACAGTGTAGACTGCTTTGTTTGCGTCGAGGTACCCTACGGGACGTCCTCGACCTGTCTCAAAACAAGAGAAAATCAAAGTGCAAGTTGTTCATGTTGGTCACCGGAGGCGCAGGTTGCCATCAGCAGTTTTCATGGATCTGTTAGATTATGAAAACAAGAATTGTCACATAACTTCCTTTGCCGAAATAACTGTCTATTTATTTACATTACATTGACCATTCTTACTATTTCTGTACCTGGTGAAGCACACGCTCTTTCGTAAAATTAAAATCTTTCTGAATCCTTACGGATTTGAAATTTTACATCAACGTCTAATTCTGGTGTAAGCAAAACTCTTTGCGAAGTATTAGACTTTTAGTATTAGAAACAAGAAAGAAGTGGTTTAATTATTTTCTGTAAAAAGTTCAAATTATTAACGGGAGTTACAGAGCACCTGCTTACATAATGATGCTCCAATTAATATTTTCTGTTGGACTTACGGTCACACGCATGCGTTCGGACGAGTTTAAATTAAAACTATTCTTAGACTGCTTCTAACAATCTATTATCCTCGCAATAAAAAATGCAAAATTAAAATAGGAAAGTGGCAATACTTTTAAAAACAACGATGAAGAAGAAAAGTTACATTTAATTATTGCCTGATGAAAAAGAAATATCGATTGATTGATTGATTGAAGTGACACAGGTCCTCAGGTGACCAGGAGTGAGAGTCGAGCCATTGACACCAACAATTCGGAATGGACCTGACAGTGATATCTGATGTAGTCGAACGATCGCAAGTAAGCGACCCAAATGTCAATGTGAAGTTGGGAAGAAGAAAAAATCGGGAAACTCGCACGATTTCCTGCGTGCATTTGCATTTCCCGTCAGAAAATTTCAAAAGGCAAGGGAATAGAAGCGACAGGATGTTGGTGCAACCGGACGTGTTGCAGTTGTCAGTAGCTTGGGGCATTTCCCGACAAAACACAGGTGAAATTACTTATTAGCATGACCATATTGTCTTTCCTACATACCGACATAGAAAACTACTTCCTAGATATTCAACTTCCGTTCGAAATAGAAGAAAGTAGGTAAAAGCAAAACAATGTGAGAAATGTGTCGCAGTTACGTCTCGTTATGTAAAACCGGAATGCCAAATTTTCTCTTATTGTTATCAAATTATGTCTATTATTAACTTTATATTTATACACCCGATGAGCCATCAAACACATAAACGGATTAGCCTTGTACAGAGTCTCATCCATCCTTAAAAGGCGTCGTTGATATTATCTTTCTGCTCGCTTTTTCAAGCAAATCGCTAACAAAAATGTAAATAATCCTTTATAAATCAACCACTGGCACCTGTTCCCATTGAAGTTAAGACATATCCATATATGGATTTACAGCATGCTTACATCAGTTGTACATTGTTTGGTACATTTTCATTCTCCTGGTAACAGGCAGACGTGCACGAATGGTAAATTTGTGACCACTATTAATAGTTATAGGTTGAACGCAATTCAATGAATGCAAGTACCAATTTACTGATACATACGAGAATGAAATTAATGTTGGATTCTGTCAGTTCTTTAATCGAATTATTACGATTATGGACTGGTTCCGATTATGTCATTCCGGCAACCTACCTCAACATAATGAAATCCCAAAGTACAAATATAAATCCTAATTTTCTCAAGATGATGTAGGTACATGTAAACCGAAGCCTTTCAATTTCTGACCACCCTTTGCTTCTCTCCATTTCTTATTCTTTCTACCGCTTCTTGTGATTGTGACATTAAAAGCACAGGCAAATTTTAGTGACGTAATGTTCGAGTTAATTTAACGTGTTACTGTTACATCCGCTAATGTCAAGTAAGGTCAGTTAAATTGAAAATTCTAATTGGGCACGCATTAAACGAGAAAAGGTGTCAATAACACACAGACAAACACCAGTAAGAGTTCTATTTCCATAGTTTCTACACATAATTACTTCCATGATGTTTTTCCGGACAAGTCAATGAACCAGAATTTGAATGACAACCACAAATTTAGAAATACTATTTCGAAAATACAAATCGTCCTCTGGGTACATCATTTTAGTTATTCCAGTTAACATTACTTGGTTTAGTTAATGTTTGTAGTTTTCCGTTAACTTTGAATTATTTATTGTAAAATGAAGTAAATGGAGTCTGGCTCAAAATAACCAATGTCTGGCATAAGCCATGGCGTTACAAACTTTGCCTCCAAGTTCTACACTGGGAACCCAAATTTGTCACTCTATCGCACCGCCGTAATGGGAGTGAGAATTGTGTTCAAAAATATAGAATACAGAAAATATAGAAATAAACGAAGCTAAAGAAGAGGCGAAGAGACAAGACAAATATTTGAGTAAGTCGAATAGTAAGAGAATTGTGATATACGCAGAGAATTATAAACAATAAAAAAGAAAAGAACTGGGTGAAAATAATACAAGGTGACTGATTTTGGTGACAAATACTAAAGTTTTTCTTTATAGTAGCATTAGATTGTATTTCATCAAGTTCATTTTTTCTGCAGAGCAAATACAATTGATCTGCCAACTGGATTAAGTAAATTTTAATTTTTACGTTGCACATCCGAGCAATGAGCTTCTTGTCATATGAGTATGTCCAAGGTTCCCACCAGTCACTCACAAACTTGGTAAAAAATTTTGTGTAAGTGTACATCCAAACAACGTCTTTAAGGTCACCAAAGAACAAGTCCTTCACTTCATCCCTCACTACGGATTTAAAAAAGGCATTTACAAGACACTTTTTGCGTATTTAACTGTGGTAATGACACAGAAAATTTAAAATCCCCATTATGAGGTCACGGGATCAAGTGCAGGGGATCAATTGAGCGAAACCATGGAGTACAGCCAGAATCTCTCAGAGAATTCTAATTTTACAATTATTCAGTGTACAAACTTGGTTGTGAAGGACATTTGTCTTCGAGGGATGGAAAGTAGGATTTTGTTGCATTTGCCAATATTGCGGTGGCAAGGAGAGGAACCTAGTGGAATTGATGTACCCCTACTTGAATCTGACATCATCAAATAATACCTGGTGCCTAGTTAAGACGTGCTAAAATTAACTTCACTTCGAACTCCTGTTGACACACCCTTTGAGGTAGTCAAACAACTGAACGGGTAGCGCAAGAAAGCATGAACGAATGCAGCCGGAACAAAGAAATTGAATTGTTTCGATACCCATGGAAAATTGCTCAACCGACTCGCGAAAATTTCACTTCTCTAAAGTCTTATAACCCACCTGGAGAGATCAGCTTCCCGCTGGCCCGATGTAAAATACATTGTCTGATTTTAAGGCAATCTCATACCCGTGAAAGCAAGCCATGTACAAATTAATTTTCATTAAATGAAAAACAAGGTGAATTAGATACATGGGCATATAGGGTCCTTCTACAAGGCCCTTAAAAATGGTTTATCGTTGATGTAACTAGTGCACATCGTATTTTACCCTGCTGATCTGACAACTAATACTATTTATGAACACCACATCTTTAACTCTCGATGGCAAATACATCTGGGCCTCAAAAAAAATATTCATGTTTTCAGTGCATATAGAGACGAGGAAGAAGTTCACATAGAAAGTAGATATTCATTAATTCCTGCAAAATCTTCAAGATTTAAGGTAAATCAGGGTCGGAGAAGTGTTATCTTTGGTACTAAGTTCCAAGAAGGTCACATTGTACCACATAGAATACAGATGTACTGGTGGCCACGAAAAAATCACTCACCTTCACTCTTTTTCAATAATATTTCAATAATATTTCAGAACAATATATATCTTAAAGATTCAAGGACTTTAGTTGAAATTTCCATAAATATGGTACCTTCATGTTTTCCGCATCAGGAACTAGAGAAAACCCCCGTAATTCCCACGTTAGATTGTCATTAACAATCCACTTTCAGGTGATTAAAAGTCCAAGAAGCCAATTCGGTGCACTGTCCGACTAAGATGCGGTCCGGAAACACGGAAGATCAAAAACACCCAAGCAGTAGTTAACCCGCCGCCATAAAAAGTGAGAAACAAACAATGGCCTTGGGAAAAGAAAGAGAAGCCGGAGAAAGGATACAGTTGTGGAGAGGGAAGGCCCTTCGCACGAAGAGAAAGCAATCAGAAACGCAGATCACGATGTAACGGTTGAGTACTCGAAACGAAAACTAGGACCTACCCGGGTTTTGCGGGTACCGAAAAGACCCGAAGTACTCCAAGGAGTAGTAAATTTGGAGGGAGTTAAATCAAACTACGCCCAAACATCGGTAATTTGTCTAGGGAACTATTTTTCCATTACCAAATGAAAACATCAAAAAAAATAAAATGAAATACAAACCAACGCCCCGTCGTTAGTAATAATAACTTAGCGAGCACAGAGGACAACGCTTGCGTGTTAAAACAACGAAATGAAGTGAAAAACCAAAAGCATGAATTAGTGTAAAAAGATCCTTCAAACGCTGTATTCAATATTAAAATATTCAAGAATGACAAGGTGAGGCCCTGGGTACAACTCACCGCACATTGTGAAGGTGTAGCGCTTCATGGTCTGTCAGGTAGCGAATAGAACTGCGGCTTCTGCAAGTTCCCGACGACGAGAACGAAAACAAAACAGTAAATGGTGTGCCTAAAGTTATTTTCATTTTGCGGTTCAACCGATCGCGTATCCGCATTATGAATATGATACCTGTAAGGACCCCATCGTGATAGCATGCGTAAAACTCAAGAGCAAACGATTATTACTTAAAACCAATTTAAAATATTTGAACCATGAGAAGAGATACGTCTAATACGTTAATAACAGATGAAAATAATAAACAAACACCTGGAGCCCTGAGCCCATGAGAGGTGTTATTTAAGCATCACTCTGGAAATCCTGGGACATCGAATAATTACACGACAAACAATAGTCAGGTGGCCAAAACCGCATCGTTGACATCGAATACCCACACGACTGACAACGACAGTCATCGGTAATTCACCTGCCGCAGACACTGTCAGGCTTTACCGATCAAGCATCAGCGTCACAACCGACCTTTGAAATCCTAAAAAAACTAAAGTCCAATATGATAAGAAAAGATTAGACTAAGTTCGAGCGGAAAGTGTGGAGATTTTGCTGAAGGTCACTTTGAATCGTCTAAAAACGCACGCGAGAACTTTCAATTATGAAGCTGGTCCCGCGTACAGCGTACCGCAACGGCACCTAGTAGTACTTTAACGGTACGTCAAAATTTCTGTTTGCGTGAGTCACATATGTCTCGACGAGTCGAAATTAATTAGGCAAAAATAAATGCAGACTTCGCCACTAGAACTTGTTAGTCGAACTAGAAAATCACTCAAATCGGCCTTGACCATTGATTCAATAGCAAACCACAGCCTGGAGTCTCACGTAAATGTATCATACGGTGGAACCCTACGGTAGAAATAGTATAAAAAAAACCACGGCAATGTTTGACGATAAGGTTGTTAAGCGTAGCAACGGGAAAAAGTTAACATAAATCCAAGTTCAACAATAATAGTTCTGTTATAAAAGACAGTAATGGTGTTTCATCTTGTTACCGGAACGCATGCGTCCTGCACCTAGACTGTTTGGTAGGCACAGAAGAAAAGAAAATAACACGTAAACGAAAGAATCAAACAAACAAGCACGGGACAAACGCCAACTTAAATACAAACGGCTGTACAGAGTAGGTAACACCAGGCGAAACATTAAAAACTAATCAAATGAAGTAAGGTTTAGTCAGAGGAAATTAAACTGTTTCGTAAACCGGTAGGCGGGCGTACTTTTTTGGAATGTAAACAAAATCTCACTTTCAGCAATCAGAAGTCACTAAAATCCGATCCAGAAAATAAAATCATAATTTCCCTCTTGACGAGAAAATTAATTTTAATTTTCCAAACAGTATGACCCTATTTACAGTCATTACTAAATACGATACAGAAATGAAATGGTATTGAAAAGCTATTGTATTGAAAACACTGTGACCACCAAAATAATCAGAACCAAGTTATATAGTAATAATTTGTTTACTGCTTGATCTATTATTAGAATTCTACAAAATAATTACTACAATTAGAGTATAATGCGTGGATGTGATATCAAACTAATGTATTGCACAATATTGCAATTGAGGTCAAAGTAAAGAAGTTTGTTTTCCTCTGTTCACTACATCATTATTACAAGAAATAGGAAACTGCAAAATAATATATAACCTACAAAACAGTTAAACTTTTACAAAAATTCAGTCGCTACATTTGATAAAATCAACCGTAGGCCTCGTACCTGAAGATTTCAAAGACAAACCTAAAATTATTGTGCGGTGGCTCTCACAATTAGAAGTACTAGAAGGAAACTGTAGCATTGTGACAATTACATTAATACTGTTATTGGCAAATGATACCTCATGGTAATTTTGCGATGTCAGGAAAGCTTGCTGTCATGCCAACCATATAAAAAATTACATTTTTACAGTTACGAGGTCACACGACACTAAATGGTGTTGGTGTCTCTTAGACAGATGAAATAATTTCATTGGGTTACCCGGCAACCGGCAAGATTGGTAGCCGTACCCGATACTCCTACTCTCGCGTGACAAAATGACCATAATAAAGTTCGAAGTTAAAAACAACTGAAATAGTAAAACTAAATGAATCACCTTTTAGGGAAGAAATAAACATAAATGGAGGGTTTCTGCACCTACGATACCGGACACGGTCCCAGGTACCCTACTTTGTGTCAAAACCTGCATTTAAACCATTGTCGTCAACTCCACTTTTGGATACCCGATGTGGAATAAAATCCCTGAAGAATTGCCTGAGTATTTATTAAAGACCATGAGTTAAACTTTAGGCTCGGATGTCTGCGTAGTACGCACGCGTTCACAAACACCAACTACAATAAAACAAATTATTTCTCCTGAACTTTAATACCGGTTTGAGTGACCTTTCCCAGCCTGAAGGTTCGTCATGCATGATATGCTTTCCAATCAGTCCTCTTCACCTTCGTCTGGGTGCACCGTTATTGCATCGATGCGTCTGGCTTAGCTAGAGGTGATTCAACTCTCCTTGACTGTGCACCACGCAAATGCAAATCTTACGGCACAGACAGTATGGCGGAACTGCCGCATTAAAAACAGTCAAAATATTAAATCGATAAATTTTTTCTTTTATGATTTTTAACATGCGAGTTTTGAGCACTGCGAGAAAATGATACGAATAACGAAATGTCTGACAAACAAGCGGAAGCATTTCCAGTATATTGGCCCCTCATCAAGAAATACAATGGTAAACTACGTGTCTAAAACCAGACATTTAAAGTACATCACCATCCCTCAATACTAATTACTATCAGAAGTAATATAAATATTCCAAAAATTTTTTTAAAATGTGTTTTTATCGTGGCAGATTGTAAAGTTGTAATTTGATTCAATCATCTAACTAATAATTGCGTATTAGCCAACACCAACACCACCAAAAATTCTCTCAGGGGTAGAAGGCTTTGACAACGGCGCAGAGTAAGGCAGTGAATTCGCAATTAACCGGGTTTCTAAGTAATTAATCGGACGAAAACGTTTGAAATTTATGTAACTTGTTTTCATTTTCATTTTTTTCTTGCGTGATATAATAAAGAATGGATTATTTAATCGGGGCGTAGCGGGTACCAGGTAGCCACAGAGAGAAAGAAAGAGAAGGTAAATTAAATTTGAATAACTGAATAATGAATTTGTCGCCATTTTTAGCCCTTGCAAATATTTCAATTATTCCTGTTAGAAACACTGTAAACATAAGAACATAAATAAAAAAATTCCCCTTTTTACTTACTTTACTTACGATTTACTTAAAGGTACCCGTCCTTGGAAGTGAGAAGTAAAAGGTGTTCTAAAGAAAAGGAGAGACAAAAACACATATCAAAGGGTAAAGTGAACATTCCAAAAATCTGGTTATTACGAAACAAAGGCTAGCATAAATAATAAAACATGTGACGCAAAACCCATAAATAATAAGACTAGTCTAATTACTACAAAGAACCGCATTGGTACGTATTAATGCAACATTATTATGAAAAATATCGAAACGTTACATTTAAAATATTATACCAATATAATTTACAATATTATAAGTTGATATTTAATTAGTTTTTAGTTCGCGATCGTTTCTGTAATATTTACCTTTAAAACACTCTTTAATATTAGTAACAAAATCTTTATTTTTGATAATTTTTGGTACCCAAACACTTAATGATTACCGGCATTTTATTTTAGTCTACTCTTTGTAGTCGACAAATAATCCAAATAATAGAAAGAATAATTCGTTGCACAATTTAGTATAGTTCTTTACTTAAAAATGTACTACCGATTTATTAATAACAATTAAAACCCCAGTATTTTTAAATATAGTAGACTAATAATTTTAATAACTGAATCAGTACAATTCAAAAAAATTAGGAGAAATTCAAAGAAAAAGTCCACAAAAACAACTTATTAACATAAATATGTATTAACCGGAAATTCGCAATGTGTTACGAAAAACTATTAGTAGGTCTACTAAAATATTCGTGGCGACTACTGATTTACAAAGAATATTGTTATTAATTTTCTTTGAAAAAGTATTTCGAATAAAACATTCATAAAAATGGGGCAGACAGCAATTCAATAACTAAAGCAGTGATGGCAATCAAGTAGTGTTATGTATCACTTTGAATAAATAAAAATCTGCATAACTGGGTCGTCCGTGTGCCAATTCGCCAATTATCTTGCTTTATTAGCGACCTCGGAGAGCAAGATTTAATTTAAGTTGAATTGAAATTAAAGTTACCTTCTCACGAGATTCAACACATTGAAACTGTTTTTTTGTCACACGCACTTTTCGGTGCGTCCACATGATTGCACGCATGCGTTTCCACATAAACGTGTGATACTCGTCTTGTTGCTCTAGTGTACGTTTCCCCCTCGTTTTGATTACCGACTTATTTCCTAATAAGCGATGACCCAGAGGTATTGATAGTTAGACCCGGAGATACCAGCTATTTCAAGGGGCCTAAACTAAAAGATAAGTTTTATTGTTTTATAAAGTGATAAAACATGTGTTGTACTACGTAATTCCTTCCTAAAATAAAGGTAATATCCTCAAACAAGATGAGTTCGATTCTATCGATCTGGTCGAGATGGAGAAACATACGGTATCCAAGGGATATGAACCCAAATAAAAGATCCAAGTTAAAATACGTGGTGCAAGTAATTGTCGAATTTTGAATTACTAAATTTGACGGACCCTTTGGTATTTACAAAATGATTAATTCCCAAATGATTTGTACTTGTTTAATGATTTGAAAGGGATCTTAATGGTACTCGAAACGTATTGGTAATAGATATCAATTGTTACCGCTGTTTATCAAAATGCTCAAAGTGTACCCTTGGGAGTTGGGTATTTTTAGGTATCAATGTTTCAATTTCATTTTTGAATTTCTGAAATACGTGCGCTGTTACAGTACATAACTTAGACTTACAACAAAGACTTTTTCGGATGCGCTACAGAACTTAAGCAATGCGGGTCACCCAATACGGGTGGACCCTACTTATACTAACACTTAATCAGGTAATTTAATTAAAGCATGTAAACTTTTATAAAAATTAAAAAATTCTGAGTCGGATACCAAAGACAAACCAATAGAAAAATGCCATGAGAAATCAAGAATCAAAGAAAGGCATGTCTTGCTCACGTGCTTCCCATACATTTCCTTGACTACTGACTAATTAAGCTCTAGTTCATTAAAACTATGATCCTAAGTATCGAACGGCACATTTTCAAAACAGTTTTTATTGATGGGTACCTTTTAGTTTCTCTAACTATCCCATCTTTATTATGTCACATTCTCTTCTCAGCGAATCACAATTACATTTTTACTTTTGACTGTAATATACATGCAACCGAGCTTAAGTGCCTCTTGGTGTAATGTTATGGGTATTTAATATCACTGATAGACTGACACGATAACGTAGCCAAATGCCAGGTTTCCGTTTCTCACGAGTAGTTAAAACCAATAAACCAACTTTGAAATATGAAAAACAAAACTGTGTACACGAATGTCAGTGGCCGAATTCAATCGTTTTAATTACTTTCACTAGAGGACACGCACCAGTGATATTGGGTCATAAAAATACAAAGAAGCGCGGATAATAAACTACATTCATATCGTGTATCTCAAACACCGAGAAAATATTCACAAAATACATAAGAAGGTATTCAGGACCCCATAATGATAATATGTATTTTAACACCAGCGACAAAATTACAAAACTTTACTATTCTACAGTACTAAACTAATGACGGTCAATAACTCGGTTCGTATAGTTCAAAGAACTTCGGTCCAATAACATTTCTTTAACACATGAAATTCTACTAAAAGAAGTTCTACTAGTTGGGGTTCATTGAGTCTCGGCAACACCTCGCCGCTCCGTCATAGAATCGTATCATTCAACTGTACAAAACTTAGTAGGAGAGTAAGAACATATTATTATTAGTAGTATACATAATTTTCGTAGTACAATAAAGTATCTATAAGTATTTAAATAATTTAGTGGTACTGTTAAGAAAAGTTTTTACAAAATCCGCTTTTATAAATCCGGTTACGTCGAACTTTTCCCTATTGATTTAGATATTTCTTTCGCACGATTTCGGCCCAAAAAGTCACCGGAACATAAATTGACATTTCTTGTTTTTCTACTTTTCGATTATTTTCTAACTCTTTGCTCTTGTTTTTTTACTTCCGTTTTTGGCAATTTCCATTTCCTTCGTGACTACATTCCGGATGTGAGTTTTACCGAATATACAAATCTTTCTGTCGGCGCGTCTTCGCACCTTTAATATAGGTCTAAACATACTGTTGCACCTACTCTTTTATGGTGTGGGTGTAATCCTACGGACCCAATAAGCCAAGATAACAATCAAATGTACCATTAATATACATCACGTAGAGAGTAACGGCACACTAAAATTGCTTCAAGGAAGTTATCATGATATTGAATGATTTTTATGGTTGCTTTGCTAACAGAAAACAATAATATTACGCATGCCTCTTCGTAATATTGAACTTCGACAGCTCGACAAACGAAGACTTTATGAATCTGAAGCGCTAAATTTTTTCTTAGTTATCCTAAACTTGTAGGCTCACATTGCATTCACATTCACAGTGTAAAACATTCATTTCCAAAACAATTTGCACGCCATTAACATAGTTTTGAATTTTCGGCTTTGAATGCGAAATTAATTATCGTGCACAATGAATGGGTTAGTAGCGCAACGACTATCTTTTCCAGAAGAGTTTTGGTACATCACCACAGACATGAAATAAGAAACACAGTGTAAGGAAAGACATTTTTGTACTTTCTGTACAGAAGTTACATCAATGTAATATTGTACATAATTTTAAAAGAATTGTCCAAATAAATCCCATCTAGCAATGATGGTTTTGACGTATTTGGCGAGACCACACACGGACACGAGATTATTAAACTCATACGAGGTAGCTTTACATGTGATGAACACGGAGTCTTAAACCTATGTACACTGATGCGACATGAGATCAATAATTGACTCATGACATAAAATTACGCCTTTCAAAAACACTGTCACATTTTGCGTGATAATAATGGAGATACGTAACCCAGAGGACTGTGCCACCAAACCAAAACTTAAATTTAAACCAAAACTCGGACGGCAAGGGTAGCAGTTCATTTTATGACCCGTGCAATGTTCTTCACCCAGTTAATGAACCCTACGAAATGAAAACGAAAAATCAACTTATGCAAAAACTATTTCAGGTTTTGAACTCCCATAAACTTTGGCAACAATTGGTAATCATTTTTTTGTTTCTTATGTACTGGTTTCTCGCTTGAAACTAAAAATATATTCATAATAAACTGTTGCACAAACTCTGATTTGCTTTTAAATCCAGGTAAACCAAACAATGGCGAATTATATATAAGTTTCACAGGTGTTGTGCGAGTCTCCTCCTCGATGGCCTTGTCAGCCACAACTGTGAATTTCTAATTATAAAATGCCCACTCACAGACCGTTTTGCGAGGAACAGTTCTTTGATAAAATTTTGGAAATTATATTTAAAACCTGTGTTGTCACGCTTGCAGTTTTATATGGGGCTTTTGTCGTGTATATATGCAGTCAAGACTTTCCCTGCTTTTTGTTCCAAACAAATAATATAGTAACTTGGGTCCAGTGACTCAGGAGGCGTCTACGTTGTGTCATGGAAGAATTACACAGTTGCAAAACAGGTAGAGGAAATTTAGAGTACTAGAATTTCGCCCAGTTATGGCAGAAAAGTAAATAATTTAGGTCACACCCATGGAAAGTCATTCAGATATTTTACTTTCTCCCAATATCAAAGTCTCCAAATAGAATTGCTTAAAAATTCAAACATTATAATGAAAATTCCAAAGTGTAAGCTTACAATTACCCAAAAGCAGATTGTTTTGCAGCCGACAGAATTTCAAATTTAGTTTCCTCTTTCCTTGCATTTTATGTTCAAACAAATAAAACTAAATCATGGCCAGCAGGGGAAGAAGTTTAAAATGAATGGGTGTCAGTCAAATAAAAGAAGAAAGTGTGCCAGAATTTTTCAATTTCAGAATAAAAATCATAACTCACAGGACAAAGTCACTGTTTCAAGCTGGCAAGAGTTAAAATTCACTTGATGCACATTTTTCATCCTCCCTGTAGAATGACCATAATTTAATACATTTTGGCAAATGGACCCTAAAGAAATTTTTTTAGCAACAGTAATTTTTTTAATAAGTAATAAAAAAAATCTGTGAGCTTCATTTTAATAAACTACCAATGAATTGGTTTATTAATAAGTGAAGAGAATTGTAAAGCTTTTCAGGAAGACAGAAAAAAATTTTGGTTGACAAAGAAAACTGACAATCAGGCACTGATTCTGCTTAAACTTTTACTTTTAATGTCAAGAGAAATAATGTGTAAGCAGAGTAATTGGCAGTCTCCACAAGGGAAAAAAGTCATGGCTCTAATACAATTTTTTCATAATAATGCCACCAATGCCTGCACATAAAAATTTGACATAAGTTGACAAAGAACTCATGCACTTCCTGATTGAATAATTATTTATGTTAATTAAAAATAGATTTCCCTTTAAATTCCACACATCCAATGCTCAAAAATTTAATTAATGTTTCAAATGTTCACAACTGAGGTTGATGCAACTGATTTGATATGTAAAAATAATCAGATTGAACACATTCAGTTTTGTGTGAGAGAGTTACTTTGGTTGTTGTCGTGTGTGTTAGGTGTTAGTGTTGCCTAATTTGAATTTGTAAATGAATACAGAAATGTCTGGCCCAGAAAATTTACTGCAAACTGGGGATTGAGCAAAGTAAAAAAGAGAAAATAAAATAGGTGAATGTGAATAATGTACATGCTAGAGATAGAGAGAGAGAGAGAGAGAGAGACAAGTTGAAGATTTGTTAATCAATTTCCCAGACAATTTGTTGAGGTTAGGCAACATCAAAGTCAAATCAATTGGAATTCTTTGTTGTGTCTGCTTTGTTAGAGAATTACATATTACATGTGGGAATAGTGAACCAGGATGTAACAATGTGAAGATCATGTAGTGCAAGTGTAATAATAACCAATTGAGGGCCGGACATTTACACGTATATACATTTTTTTTCTGATACGTCGACCAGGTGCTGGGAGAGGGGCTCTCCTACTTAGAAATTTGGTCAGAGAAAACTCTCATTCTCTCCTACTGATCTGAACTGAAAAATTTTTGAACGGTTTCCAACACGAATGAAAAACTCAATACGTCCTATCGAATCTGAAATGGTCCTGCTCGCACGGGAGGCCGAGTCGAAAATGAAACAACTCGATTTTTGAACTTATCGATTCGTCCTGTATGAGACATGAGAGAAAAAAATCTCATGAAAAAGTGAAAAAATGGGAGAGTCAAAGGGGAAACAGAGAGACGACAAGGACAAGATGGCCGTGGCAGGAAAACAAAGAACATTTTACCCCGAATGAAGGAGAATGGCACCGATAAAAAAAAAGAATGGTCAGAGAGAGTGCGAAGAAAGAATAAATAACAAATGGCATTCTATCGGGAGAATAGTAAAATAGTAAGAGAGCGTAAATACCTTCAATCGATGTAGTTTTCCATCTCGTGCACAATTGTAAATAACCTTTTTAAAATCCATAATGCATAATTTCAGCGTTGTGTGTCTCGTTTTTCTTTCGTTCTTGTTTTTTTTTAATATTATTTCTCTCGCTTGGTGTTCGCCGGAAAATCGAAAAAGCCAAAACGTTTTGTATTCCTCGTACACGATTTTTGATTAACTCTTCCGTTTCCTTGCGTTTTTTGACTCTATCTTTTGCTCAATAAAATTGTCCTATATAAAAACAATATATAAAACAACACGGCCCTCCATACGACTGAACTGGTAACTTCGCTAGAGAGCAACTGCTCGCAGGGCAGCCATGCAAACAGAGATGAAATCCCTCCTTCGCCTCCTTCGCTTTCCGCACTAGCCGCGGGGCGGCGCAGCAGTGGCGTTGGCGCCCGCAACGACCAAATTTCTTTTGTTTTCGAAAAAAGGCGCGTTTTGCCATTTGTCAGAGGAGGGCTTTTTAAAAAAGCCCTTTTGCTCTCTTTTTAAAAAAATTTACGTCTTATAAATAGGATTCCTCATTTTATTTTTTCACGTTTCGATTACTTGTCACAGGTAAATTCCATTAAATTCAAACTGTATTTGTCTCTAACTGTCTGGCTTACTCTCTGTACACTTCTATGTACATTAATAGTTCACTTATTTTGTCTTCTTATTACTCTCTCGTACTTGTATTAAAAAAATTCATTACATTTTATTACTAGTAATTTTACGTTAATTTCATTACTATCCAGTGCATTGGATGATTTCAATATATTTTATTCTCAATTATGTTCATTGTTTTTATCTGATAATTCAACAATTCCATAAGCTCATTGAATCCCAAATCATCGTGAGAGTGAAAAATGTCTCAATTGAATTTTCAATTTATCTAACGTCTCTTCAGTACTCAGTATTTTGCGTATAGTCATGCTCCTGCTGAAATCATTTCGCCTACTACTTGTTGGACGTTACCGGAATATATCTACTTGTTATCTACTTTAACTAATAATAGTTTCTTATCTTAAGGCTGATTTCACTGTGCCTTGTCTTCTCTCCAATCAAAATGAATATTTACACCCACGGCACCCGAGGGACAATTTATTGCTTTCTTATTTTTCTACCTAAATAAGCTTTCACCGAATGAGAGAACCGTTTAAGTGGGATGAGAAACCGTGTTGTAGAGGAGTTTGTAACAGTTTAATTCATGACCGGTAAGGTACTGACAACTGTAATTGATGGAAGTGATCCCGTGTTTTATTAAATTTGCTTTTTAGGGAATACACTTAACGGTAAGAGTTGATTTCAACGATATATTCTGACTTATTTGGATATTTCTATAAATTTCAATATCATTCACGATCATCATATCATTAACGATGTCCACTATTTGGTGAATCATGATGAAAATTTATTCTCGCTTTAAGTCCATCACTTTTAATGACAATTTAAATCATCGTAACCTCATTCCCACTTCACGAAATACCAATTGAACCACCAAACAAATCACCGAATATTAAATTTTTGTTCGACTCAGTTGTTCCATTTTTACCATAAAAATAATACAAAGTTCTGAAAAGATACTTGTCTGTTGACAGTTTGCAGCATTTTCCCCATGCAAATACCAACGCTACCCGAGTGTACCTTTTGGAGACGTGTAGCCTTCACTGGAAATTTTCAACACTCCAGCTGTGCGACATGAGCTTTTTTCTCCGTTGTTTGGCCTCTACTTCGTGAACACATTAAGATTCACCCCCAAGGCGGTCAAACTCGATTTGTTCTATGCGTCTTTGTGCCAAATAAATATATTATAGTAAAAGTTGTTTAGGGCAAAAACAGAAGCAACAAAAACCCAACTCAACGCCCAGGTTGCCGAGGATTTTCATCTTGGTTATGTTATCCTTTGTTTTGGACAAAATTGTAGTTTTGTCCACGTTAATTATATTCATGAGTTATTACTAATGTTGAAATTGGATGCCTCATAATTAATTAAATAAATTAAGTAGGAAAAAGGTAAAATATGTATTTTGAGAAGTAGTCCGGTGGACTATTAAACCGTAGAAAAGTGGACACTAAGAGTTCAGAAGAAATACCTGAAAACTGTCAAGTACAGAAGTGTTCAGCTGTCGAGGGTAGACCAATGGGAACTACGAAATTGACACTCAATAGAAAGTCACCAGTTTGACTTTTTCAGTCCTTAAAGTGTCCTCAGCCTTTATCACAACACAAGACTACAATCAACTACAATATTACGGATATTATTTTTTTTTTGAGAAACTCATAATTTTTCCATCAGTTGAAACATGCAAGTCACTTCTGTAAGCGTCATTTGTTTGAGATTTTGGCACAGCCCCGAAATGAGAAAAATTACACTTTCACTTTTAATTACACCTTTTTTGTTTCATGCTTTTACTTTTTTTGCAGAATAGTCTTCATTAGTTGCAGGTAAATAGAGAACAATTTTAAGTGTGAGTGTGAGGGAGAAGAAAGCAGTGCCAAGACTGGCAGAAGGATAAACAAGAAAGAAGCACAGTTGAAAAAAATAAATAAATTTGAAACCGCGACCTGAAATGATGTGTTAAGAAGATGTTTCTATGAGCAGTACGAGAGGTAAAGAAAGGTAGGAGACAACATTGTCAGGATTTGGAGATGGGATGAGCACCGTGTTGTGCCTGGTGAACAGAAAGTTTTAGGACAACGGGTTTTTGAGTCAGAGAAAGGCAACATCTCGCTTATTCAACGTGTTTGTTTGCCACGGCAGAAAAAAGTTTCCATGCATTAAACAAAAATTTAAACTTGAAGAGAAACCTTGAAACTGTAAATAAAAGTTGAACGCATAAATAATAATAATAATAATAATAGTCAATGCAAAAAAGGGACGAAATACAAACGACTGGGGAAATCCTGGGAGTCGATGGAAACCGAAAAAAACAAGAAAATTAGAAAGAGAAGAGAAGGAAAAGGAGGAGTAGGAGGAGGAGGAGGAAGCGAAATAATGAAAAATGTGATGTTGGATTAGGTTCAGGTTCAGAAAACTTGAGCTTTTGAACTTTGACACGAGACCAGTTCTGAGTGCCTGTGGTGTCTGCCCAAATTAGGCAAAAAGGAAAAATATTTTCCTGTCCTTGGGTACCTGAACCTGAAAAATTTCCCTTTACTTTACACCTGCTCTCAAAAGTAGGTGTGTCCAACCGTTGGGTACCGGTGAAATCCGGTTAGAGGAAATCAGTGAGTGCCACAAATTGCTAAAGCTAAAGAAAAATCACGTTATTGTAGTATTTTCATTAAATCAAATCGATCGATCACCAATTTCTTTGCCTCTTATTTTTTTTTTCATTTCTACCTGTTTTTCTTTTAATACGAAAGGATATCGTGACAAAAAGAAGGAATCAAAACGAAACAGGAAGAGAGCTGAATGAGTGGAACTACAAACTGCCGAAAGAATTCCCTGAAAGGAATTTAAACGTTTAAGTGTTGTGGAGGGCTCGAGAAAAACATCAATCCCGTGACAAAACATTTTTCTGAATATATTTATTGTCAAATTGTACAATTTATGTACATGGTACATCGAAGGTTCGCAGGTTCGCAGGCGGCACACGGGCAAACACAACGAGTCTGACAGTTGAATTAATTCTGAGTCCTCTTTTTTATTACTCACCTGGTGGTGGCACGTCGTTAAACGTGGGCAGTGAGAGGCTACCATGAAGACAAGAAAGTAAAGTGGCGAGAAGCAAATAAATAATCAGTAGCAACTAAAAGACCAAAGTAAATAAATAAATAAGTACAGGTAGAAAAGAAGTCATTAGAGAAACGAAACGGACTTAAATAAAAAATAATTCTTGCGGACCAAGTCAATGGGCAATGAATCGTGAAGAAAAACTGAAAAGGAATTTTCATGCGGCCAAACGAAAGAAACCTTAAAAGAACGAGTGATGGAGAGGAGATAGAAAATCTGAGGAGACGGACACCATAAAAAATGGAATATGTTTAAAATAGACAGAAAGCAGCAGGAGAGAAAAAAGACAGGCAGAGAATATGAAATTTCTCCTTCTTCTGCAGACGACCACTGAATTTTCAGGTTGAGGTTCTTTGCTCAACTAAAACTACAGTTTTACTACAGAATTATTCAACTCCAACTTTACTTGAAATCCACTGTCTTCTGACACACGGAAACAGGTGGTACCTTTCAGGTATCCAATCAGTCATTTCCTCGGTCCTTCCTTTAGTTTTTTTTTTTTTGAAATTCTTCCAGGAGTTTCCATTACTTGGGTTTCTAACATTCTTCATTTAGGTATTTATCTTCTATGCTTTCTCAGGCAGCTTCTTATTGTTTTCCCATTGTCAGGCATTGATTTTGTACATTTTGCTTTTGGTTTTGCTACCAACACGGGTCCAAGTGCTACGCGGAAGGCGGCATTTAGGTACGATACTCTTTCCTCGGTATTTTCCAGGTACGGGTCACACACTCAGACAGAGAAGTTGAAAAAACTGAATTTGAGCGTTCCCTAGCGGTTGTGACCGCAACACCAGCAGTTTCGCCTTCGTCGGGCAGATGTCGCCTCGCGTGGACAAGGCAAAACGCTCAACGTTGAGTTGACACTCATTTGTCAATAAAGCGCGTAAAACCCGGTGGAAATGTGTTCGAAGCGATAGGGGACTTTAGGCAACGAACGGTGACGTTGGACACATTTCAATGTGAAACCGAACGTTTTAGGAGTTTGGTGTAGGGGAGAAGGAGAGTCGGGGCGACAGCACTACGACGGGCCCGGGAAGAGAGGGGGAGCGACACATTTGGGAGCCTGCGGGACGAGGGGTGCGTCCAAGGAGGCGGGTGGGAACGAGCGCTTCTGTGGCGAGGGGTCGGCGCGGGAGGAGGACCGCGACGACGAGGGGGATTTTTTTGTGATTGGCAAGGGAACAAGGCGAATGTGGTTCTCGAGTGTCAGCCATTACGGTTCTAGTCTGTCCGGCGGTTTACGTTTTTCTTTCCGTCTTTTTAAACTCGTATTTTAGTTTTTCATTTAGTCGGTGGTGCGTGCGTGTTCTTTTGTTAATTTTCATCTGTCAATAGGTTAACCCAACCTGTCTCCGCATCTCCGTGACCAAAAGGAGAAGCAATAGAATCGGGCATAAATCCCCTCGTCCCTCTGGAGTGCGTGCGTTGTGTCAGAAAACATCAGACAAAATAACGAAGAAAATAACAGAAAAGAGGACAAAAGAAAGAAGAGCCGGCGATAGAAACCGGGCGAACGGCCGGGTACGCGTTATTCTTCGGCAAAACGAATTCGCCGACCCGTGTGAAAATGAAAACTTCGACGGAAAGCCTTTGAATCGAATTCTGCGGGAAATTTACGGGATTCCGGGGCCTTTCCCAAGTCGAACGGATTTTTAGAAACGGGTTTTTACAAAGTCTCTGGTGTCTCCGTGAGTGTTACGTCCGAAGTCCGACTTATCACCAGTGACAGTGACCAAATATCCCGAATTTTGTTTTTCCCAACGGAAAAGTTGAGCTCCAAGTGAAAGTGTGAATTTTAGAGTGCATCCTAAAGGGGCCCTCCTGGGGCCTTGCCAAACAAAAGTGGTCTTTAACCCCAAAAAAGTGTTGTCAAACAGCATGTCCAGGTGATTCCGATATTATTTGCTGGTGACGGGAAATGTACCCTGCATCGACTCGTCACCCAGCTACAGCGGTGAGTTTTCTATTTTCTATGATTTTGTCCTTTATCTTTCGCCCATCCATCAAAAATTTACAAACTGAATCCACCTGGTGTCTCGCTAACTGAGGAAATTTACCATTTTTACACCAGGAGAGACGTGTTGTCTGCGTCGAAAATTGGACAAATTTCAAAATGTCTAATGACTTTTGAATCAAAAACAACGGGATTAGTTATAGGTGGTAGTTGTAACGTCCTCAGTGTGAGAACTGAAAACAGCACAAGCGGAGTGGCTGTGGTTCAGGTGCAACAAATTGGTCAGGCCCTGAAGAATTTCATCTGAAAATTTTTCAACATTCCTCTTCACCGCTTGTCTGAGAAAGAATCAGACTTTTTGACCAGTTTGATAACCCAACAAGTTTGAGAAAAAATTTGATGTCAAAGATATTAAAAAAGAGGAGGAAAATGCCAATGCTAATTGCTTCTGATAATAACAATTCTTGTGTTAGACTCACACTTGAAAAATCCCTACTGGTGTTTCAGTTGTTTAATAGAAGTATAGAAAATAATTCAAAATACCTAGAAATTGAATGAGATTTCAGGTCCCAATTTAGAATGTTTGATGTTGTGATGGTTCCTCTAAAGTTTGACAGGTAAAAAACATAAATGACTGATTTACACATTGAGTTTTTGATCTCTTTAAGTTGATATACAAAAAGTACTGATTGGGAAGTGTCACAAACACACACACACTCACACACATATTTGAGAAATTACCTTTTGAGGGAACCTTTAAGTTTTAGGTTTTCAAATGTGAGTAGCACATATAGCAATCTGTTGGGTGTGAGATACAATTAATTAGTGATTAGTTTTCATAAAGTGTGAGCACCACTGAATTTAAAACAATTACTTATTGCCATAAAAATAATTATTCATAAATAAACAATTCTGTTCAAATTGGTTTCCAGATAGCCAACGAATAATGGCCTGGAATTAATAAAATTGAAGCGGTTTAACATTTCATACAGTTAACACTGGGTTTCAAAACTCCTAAAATTTTTACTTGAAGCACTATATTTTGCAATGACAAGGTTTATTAAAAAATGTCAACAAGTGTTTTCAAGGACCATTAAACAGTTTATGTTTTATGTGATATGTTCAGCTGCTGCAGGTTAGTCGCTGCTCAACCTCCTACTCTTTGTCCTTCCATTGCACCTATTACTTTTACTGCACCTCTTCTCTTCCTCTTTATGGCACTTTAAATCTTTTGTTTTCTTTTTACCAGTGGGAGGCAAATGGATTTAGGGTTATCACATGCTCTGAGTTGATTATACAAAAAACATTCAATTATGGGACACTTTTAACCAAAATCTAGGTCTAACATGTAGTGTTTGTTTTTGGCTGGTTCCAGTTTGATTTAAAAATGCCTAATTCTTAATGGCAACCTATGTATTATCAAAATATTGTGCCACAATTAATTTTATTTTTTCTCAGGAGAGGCAGAAAATAAATACCAAATACAAAAAACCTATACTGATTTTTTAAGTAATTTGCTTCATGTAATAATATTATTTAATTTACTTATCATACCTACAGATTTTGCTAAAAATAATATAAATTAATTTTATTGAGGGTGATAAAATTTTGGTTTTACTCATGATATTCTTTTTATGAGGTCTGACTGTTTAGTTTGACAAAAACTGCTGCTGTTGGTTTCAGTATTGTGAGCATAAAATGACTTCTTTATTGTGTAGTATTCCATAATGAAAGTATGGAAGTCTCTAAATAAGTTATAAATAATTAATTAAGATATGAATACATGTAAATATATCAATTCAAAAATTTAAGTCAAAAATGTAGACAGACACCAAATATGTTCATTTATTTGGCCTTTGTAGATATTTGTGATGTCAGGATATCTCTTTTTGAGCCTCATGACAATCATAGGTGTCAAGAACAAAACTCTTTTACGTTTAAGTTGATTTTATTCCATTTCCACTCTCAGGTAACACAGCAGAACACACCGGTATTTTATGTTGGGATGATAATGCAGTCTTGTGCCTAGAGTACCTAGAGTTAGAAATTAGAAATGGAGTTAGTAAATCTAGAGACTGCAGTTAGGGTCTAGCTGTTAAAGAAATTTTCACATCGTTGACGAAGCAGTCTTTGACGTTCCGAACGAGGATGACTTCCCACAATAACGTGACTTATCAGGTTGCTAATGGAAGGTACTAATTATGAAGTTGAAATGCCAGTGCACTTAAAAAAATGTTCAAATAATGAAATATTGAATGGTGAGAATGGGAATGTTCACTCAATATGTTTCTCTATATGATCCAACGGACGAAAACATTTAGGGATTTAATTTAACATTAACATAACAATATCATTTAATTTAGCAGACTAAATTATTTATTAATAATATTTTGTATTTATTCAGTTCTCAAGTATTTCATTCGTACATTGAAGTACGTGAGTGGCCACCGGTACAGGTGATGGTAATTCAGCAACTGAATTTCGAAAGTCTCAAAGCTTTCTTTACATTCTTTACGGTTTATAAGGCTGCTGGTTTGGCAAGCCGCTGAAGGGAATTTTGAAAAACAGTCGTGATTTAGTGAATGTACATAGCAAAATGTATGCATATATCAGGGGGATAATTCAAATGCATTTGTTAGAAAACTAATAGTCGTAGTTTTCGTAATTACACTTTTAGGAATAGAATTATTTAATTTTAATGATCCCGTCTGAATTCGAGGGGCCCCCGGGGATGACCGTAAACCCCCCCCCCCCCCCCAGCAGCGAGTCAATGTGTTTTGTAATATTAACATTTTTTGATTTGTGCAATGTGGTCCCATCACTTTTCCACGCGCCACTCTTGTTGCCAATGGGTGAGGTGATGAACCGCTGTAATTTGGTAGAATTCTACTCAGCTTGAGAGGTGAAGTGACAGAGTCAAGTATAAATCCACATGCAGAGACATCAACAAGTCACAACAGTCTTTTTTTTTATCGCCTGTCGGATTAATTAGATTTTAATCTCGATTGCCATGACTATGCAATATTTAGTTTGGTTCGGTTTTTCTATTTGAGAGAGACTTAACTTCGCCATTGTTTGTACAGTTGAAGCCGTAAAACGGTTTCATTGAGGCATGCGTTGAGTCTGTGCAAACAGACTTGGACCAGGTACCCGGATCGGTAGCTGCCACACACACACCCCCCTCCGCTACCGCCGCCACCGCCGCCGCTTCTCTTCTTCACAACAACACACTCTGTCAAATGATTACCGCTTTACTCTGCTGATTGGGCCTTATAATGCGTTCTTTTGTTGTTATTAGTATTGTCGAATCACTTTTTTAAACAATTGGTTTCCGTCTCTATTGATTAGTCTTCAACTGAGTTTGCTCAAGTCGTACTCCTTGTAGGCTTATGTGTGTCGTTCTCCTTTTTTTGTTTCTTTGTTTGTTTTAGGTTTTCATTAATGACGAACTGATTGTGTTCGTTTCTTTCGAATTTCCCTGGTAGGAGTACCTTGAAGAAGTCGAAGAATGCTGTGCGTTGCAATAAATTAATATGTATGTTAGAAATTGATGAGTATCAATGCTAATTCATGATCTAATGTATTGTCAGCGATGCAGGTGTACAGGTTGTTGTGGTGGACTCTGTTTAGCCACTTCTGATTAATTATTTATGTGGACAATTATTTATTTAATGCAACTGAAAACGGGAACTTTTTCTTTCCATTAGATTAGATGAAATTTAATCTTACGGGGATGTCGTATTTGCTGGGGACTTCGCTGCGAATCACAGGTTGCTTCGCGAATCGTCTGTTTAACTAATTAGATTTTTTTTTATTTATTTCTCAAGCGGGACTACAAAATGCATCTGCTTAAGGTTTAACTGGGCGGATTTATTGAGTTGACAGATTTTGTGAAAATCGATTCTAAGTAATTCGACCTCAAAGTATTTAGTGCGCCTTCTTGTCGACAGTTTCTCTTCTTTCAAAGGTGGTAATGTCCTGTGGGACAGACAGACAACTTCCGTGGAGTTTGAGAGCAATTTGGCAGAAAGTAATTACCATGAATCTTTACCGTGAGAAATAGGAAGTTAACCGTTCTACTGGCATCCGTTGATAAATGTCTGGAAATGATTCAATTGGACTTCTTTGTCTACTTTCGTAGTAGACAAGTGCCCTGTTGAAGAAGCGAATATTTTTGAATTACCACTCGTCGGAAACAGAACTGCAGGATTATGAGAAAGAACTTCGACCGTGGTACATCAATATTAATCTTTGTGCTCGTTGTATCGGAGATCTGGCGATCACTTTCCTTTTTTACACGTCGTTGTTGTTATTACTTACAGGAATCAGCTGGTGTTTGTTGATGAAATCTCGTGAAGTAAAAATGTAGTTGTTTGTACAGTGGCCAGGGCATACAGATGCGTAGACTTTTTTGGATAGAAGCATTTCCGAAATTGATATATTCCACAGTGTGCTACCTCGTTTACCTGTGTACTAAATACTCACCTTATTTCACCTTTCTTAGGTACCCGTGAATGCACTCGTAAAAAAACATACTAGACCATGTATAAAATTTGCTTTTTTGTGTGACCGGAAATTAATTATTAGATTATATTGTCAATTTATTCGTGGTTCATTCATTTTCTCCAGTCAGACTTTTTACTGGGGTTGGTGAACGCAAACGAGAAAACGGGATCTGTGACGTACGTGTGTCCGACACACGTGCAGAAAATGACACTGTCCTTTCTAAGATATTGGCAAACTCCTCCTGTGCGTGCTGCACCAGGATGATGACTCTTGAGGTACCCTCGCAACGCCTGTCATTGTTCCACTATGCCAGAATTGCAAATGGCATTGCCAGGACTCTGCCTCGGTTTCCTCTCCCAAGTAGGGTCCAACGGTGGACACGAGTACATTTGCGGGGGGAGGGAGTTGGGAAAGGTAGTGCCGATTTTGCTTGTTGATGCCGTTATTTGATCGAAGTACCTGTGAATTAAAACTGCAAAGTATGTTATTGTGTTGTTATAGTTTGCAGTGTTGTACAATGTCTTGTGCTAAATTTCTGCTTTTAAGTTTTTTCACCCCGAATCGGCCATTTCCTCGCAATTTCGTTTTGTCTCATCAAACGGAGTTAACGCCGTTTTTGTGAGAATTGAATTTCTTATTTCTATGAACTTGTCCCGTATTTGCTTTGTCTTCTTTGATTTATTTATTTTTTTTGAATCATCGATTGTTTGTAATGTTTGAGTCGCATTCCACCTTGGACATGTAACGAATTCATTCCATTAAAACTTTCCTTAGTTTTAGATATAGTTAACTTAAGGTCAATTAAATGTTTACTTCTTCTATTAATAGTACCTGTTGCTTAAAGGGAATTTTTACTGGGTTTGCACTTGACGGTAACTTGAAATTTCTCTTTTGATCGCTTCGTCTTAAAATTTTGACGTGCTTTAAATAAGAGGCCATTTTCTTTTGTGGTGAAGTATTCCAAAATGTATGGTGTTGGTAATAATCCATGTTAAGCGACTATTTCCCCCTGCTGAAGGTTCAAACTTTCGAAATTCTTCTTTACTTTTATTGAATTATTATTGTTAATATGAATAATGCGGTTCGAATTTCTTCCTCGCGTCGCTGAAAAAAAGAAGTGAAGTAGGAATTGGTTACAGAGAAAATAGTTTTCAATCTGCGAGTTTTTCAACGAGGAGTCAGTCTATTCTTAGATAGCAGTAGTACAAGCTAGAAATCAGGCGGAAGTGCCCGGTCATCGTGGGCTGAATGCGAGGGAAGTAAAATTGAACATAATTTGCTGTGAAAAGGGAAAACGATTTCGTTTTATGGATTTTTATTAAGCAGAGAGTGGAAGCAAAATGGACGAAATCAATTTAGCTCGCATAACCGCGTCCGTTCTGAATTACTGATCGCTATTGGCGATCGAACAATCCTCACTTCTTATAGCCTATTAGAGAAATTATACGAAATTACTGTTGCGGAAGGCGGGTTGTTGATCGAAAAGTCATGTACCTGTGACTCCAGAAAGAACCTGCCGTATATCATCTCATGTAGTACTCGGGAAAGCGGAATTTCGAACGCTGCAGGGGGTACACACCTGACAGAATACGTTGAGAATTATTTTTATGCGTGTCGTAGTGTCTGAACTCATTCTCTCCCCAGCTAACCGTTTTAGCAGCAAGTTCTTAGCAAATGACCCGTGTTATTTAACTCGGTGGTATGTTTAGACTGCAATCTGACATTAACCTTGTGCTAGGGATTGGTAATGTGAGTGTCGCAAAGGTCGTATCGTGCTATAAGTGCTTGTCAAGAATAATAGTTGCGATGGAGATCAGGACTCTTGGCAGATATTAGGAATGATCTCTCAATCTGGGCAGTGCCCTGTAATGTCTGAGAACTGGACAATTATTGAAAGTGCTTCATTTTAGGTACCGGTCCAGAAGCGAAATTGTGGGTACTTCATCATTTTGTATTGTAATCAATCATTACCACGGTGAGGTATTTTAGTATTACCTGTGGAGCGGTTGTAAGAAACCCAGATGAATACCCACGGAGTCTTTTTTTTGACGTTTGAGAATGGTAGTTCACTCTGGTGAGTAATGGGATGGGTCAGGTCATTATCGAATGTAAAAAAAAAACTCACTGGGCCAAATAACGAAGGTATTGTTTTGAACTGAATATTTGGCAGAGACGTCCCATAAGGCGGAAACCGGAATTGTTAGCCTTAGTCCTAGACTATTGTTTTTCTTCGCTCGATGACCTCGACCCCCGACTTAGTCAAAAGCCCCACAATTGGACCTGAAGATGCTGCGAACGTAGCATGCCATATCGATCGGATGGTGCCCGATGCCCTCTTCTTACCGTAGCATATCCTCTGGAGTGTGTTCGTCGATACCGTGAAGTCATTACAAACTTAATTATAATGTCTGTCATACGTCAGGGCGTTCCATTTCTCCGTGGTAGAGTCGGAGGAGGAGAACATAATCGGCGTTTAAAAATGTTATATGGCAGCGTGGCAGACGCTACAAGCCTGCGAGCCTAGAGGTTTGGCCTGTAGGGAGGCACCATGTATGCGCAACTTAAAAAAAATGAGCAATTCATGAAGAGAGAATCGTGCGTTGTACTTGGGTCAAAGAACCTGACATTAATGACTGGCACAATGGTTCGCCTGCGAGACGTTGCGGGTGCTGAGAGGCACGAAACTTCTAGAAGGTTTGAACCAAGTTTTGACAAATTGGGTGTGTTAATTTCACAAACGCGTGTACATGTTCGGTGAGGTATCAGCTGGGAAACATAAAGAAACTAGATGGTGAAAGTGCATTCACTTCAGTTACACCAGACCAGTTGGGTATCTGCGGAAGTGGTGGACATTCCTGGACTTTTGTGGTGTGAGAAGCCTGTCAGGATTGACAGGGTTGCAAGGGATTTGATTAGGGGTTGAATTCGGGTGGCTCGTGAATGTATTTTTTTCTCTCCCTTTCAGTTATCAGGCGATAATTGCTGCGCGTGTCTGCCTCTTGCCACGACGATTTTGTTACTCGCGACATAAAGATGCAAATCTAATGTATTTTTAATAACAGTAATTAAGAGTTTTCGCTTATGGCGGAGAAAGTGTCACGTTTATCGGGGTGTTTAAGTCCTGTAATTTTTTATTCTTCCTTCACAATGCCCCCCCTCTGAAACGGGAAGGAATTTTTCGTCAGGTACCAGACGCTCTCGCCAATCTCGATTCAATGACCAATAGTGACGTAATGTAGACAAGTAGTTGTTACCCTAATTGCATACCTTGCAATACATGAAGTGTCGTACAATTAATCTAGGATGCAGAGTTTCTCAAAGTCATCAATTAGCTTTTACCATGATTTATGAGTTCAAGAGTGCTATACTTGAGGAAATGATGGCTTTTAAAACAGGAACAAACTCATATCTTAAATAAGTGTATCGCTCTTATCTCGAACATACTTGGAGTATTATAAAATGGTAATAAATATTATTATATTATTGTGGGAAACGATAAGTTTGGGACAGCAATCGAATACAAAATTCGGTTTTGTATACGTATATTTAAAATAGAGTGCACTTTCGGTTGTTGGTACTGTCATAAACTGACTTTGAAACTCACTAATCTGGGGAAAAAGTCTAACTTTTCATTTGCAGGGGAGGATGAACGGCAAGTTTGCCATTCCTACGCATTCCCGTTTCGGCTTTGCTTGGGCCTTTTTTATTTGTTTTCCCATACTCTTTTTAAAAAATCGTTTCCGGGGCCTTCAAACAAATTTTAGGTGAATGAGTTGTGTGGCGGAAAATGGCGTATGCCGGGTGGAGGTGAAGGACCGACGTGCTGGGTTTAGCGGTTGGATGTTATTGAAGACGGAATGAGAAAGGTTTGGAATTGTATTTGAATGTTATTCCAGTGCCAGTGATAATCAAAAGGAAATGAAGAGGGTTTTAGCCTTCCCATCCTTCGGCCATGTGCCTCTCTCAGCGGATTTTCCTACAAACAGAACGAGGATTTATTTTAATTCTCCATTTTCTGCTCTTAACGCATCCACGTTTTACCTTGAACATCTTTCTCTCTCTTTTTTTTCCTCCGGACCTGAATGAAAAGGTCTCAAACGAGGAGAATTCCACAGTTTGGCACAGAGTCGAATCAGAAGGTTCGGTTTGATTGATTGTCCACGTAGAAAAGGTTGGATGTTGTTTGCAAGCCAGGGAGGGGATGGTAAGTGAAAAGGTCGATAGGTTGTTTTCGAAATTCTGCCACGTAAGACTTTGACCTGGAAGTCGACGAGCACGGCTCTGTCGGTTTGAAGTAAATTAACGAAAAGGCATGAAAGGCACAATGAAACGGCGGAGTCGTGACGACGTACGGAAACGTTACATACAAAATGTTGCAAATGAATGAAAATATTTTTGTCGTGGAAGTGATATTCGTTTCTGTTTAAACGGTCATAATGAATTTTACCCAAAAAAGTGGTAGATGGACACAACCCTTGTCAGAACTTAATCTGATTTATGGGCTCACTTTTTTGGCATAAAGTAGCACGTCCTTCTATGTCTAGGCTACCAGAGGTTCAGAGAAGGCAAGTAAACTGTATCCGAAGATAAATTTAGAAATACCCACCAAATTACCAGTTGATGTGTTTAATTAAATTTAAATTATTCAAAGCATTGTTTTTTACTTATCGTCAAATTATATTTTTACAATTCAATTCCATTCAAATTTTATTTTTATCCTTCGCTTTTTACGTATTTGAAATATTAATAATTCTTCAATTTAATTTTACTTTATTATATTTTTGTGTCAGTTTATACCCTACTTTTTAGACCTTCTAGCGGTTACTTTTCAACTTTACAAATTTTGAATTCCGCACGTGTATAACGTATTAGTTCACGCCACTGATCGGTTGGTCAACAAGTTATTAAAATGAATTATTACTTATAGCCATTGTTTTTTTTCGTTTTGCGTTTTTTACAAAATAATGGTTCCATAGTTCTGATATACGTTTCTGTTACTTTCAGTCACGTGTAATTTCTCTTGCTCGATTTTATGAATTATATGGCCGTTTGTACCTTTTTGCTATTGCCAATTGTCAAAGCTCTTCTCCTTGATGTTCTTTTCGTCTGTCCTCTTCCATCGGTTATTCATCCTAGTTATAGAAGATACATATTTTTACCTAACATTCATCATTTCTCTTCTGAATTTTTACTCCCTGTATCACTTCCTCTCTCTCTCTCTCTCTCTTGTTATGATTTCTCATTAAAAACTAAATAAGGTTTCAAAACTCCAATGTTTCCCTCCACTTTTTTGCTCACTTCGGTTCATTTCTCCTCATTGCCCCTGACGTTGTAATAGAAACCACCCCTGGTAAGCATTTGTTTAGGCTATTTCAACCAGGAGTAACTCTTTCCCATCAGGCCCACTGTGGTTCTCATTTTTTTGCGTTCAGCATTCTTCCAAAACAATTTTTTCTCTTTTTCATCCTGCCTCCCAGCACACTCCCTCACACCATCGAACGTTATTATTAATGTACTTTTATGTTTTGAGATTCCTTTTTTACTTTTGACTTTGTTGAAAGGTCAACAATTTTCCGTAAAGGATGGGGTGGAAACATTTCTTAACCCATGCGTCTATTACTATGGGTGGATTTGGCAAATTTTTAAGATGCTGCCGTCTTATCACGTGAGTTTTTTAATTGCATTTGTTTTTTTCATGGTTTGCCAGAAATATTGCGCTATACTCAATAATTGTAGATCGAGTAATTTGAGTAAAGCGAGTAAGAGTAATTGTCCCTTGCCTCGCATCTGTTTACTACTGATAATCAGGGTAGCTGAGAAGCCCTACAGGTATAGTCTGCTACCACCGCTGCTTTTTGTCCATTCCACTTTTCATTAATCGTTCGGTTTGTGAGGTTTTCAATTTTAATACAAACGAAAGGTTACTACTAGCAGGTTCATGTGAGTGACGTAATTAAATTGTCAAAGTTTTGGTTGCTTCGGTTGGGAGGAAGGCAATATTCCTGTCTTTTTGTGTCATCTGCCGCAATCGGAAGGGGATCGGAGGAAGAAGACTTCGGGCGGAATGCCTAAGTGGCAGTGTGAAAACACGGCAGGTCTTCCTTCCGTCCTGGGAGGACGGAGAAGACGAAGAAGAAATGAAAAGCCTTTCCCAACCTTCCACTTTACCTTTCTTCTCATCTCTTTTCCTTTCTTGCTTATTCCCTGCACGCCCACCTCCCAAATCCGCGCTCCTTCCCGTTTTTTCAACTAACTTTCGACAGCTCACTAAGTTTTCCACCTCTGAGCTCTCTCTCTCTCTCTCTCTCTCTCGGTCCCTCTCTCCCTCTGTCTATCTCTCTCTATGTTTCTCTCTGGGTTGTTGAAATCTATGACAGCACAGACCTCGTGACGCTGTGTTTACGCAGGCGTCATATTTTTATTCTATCTTCTTATTTTTTCTCATTTATGGAATGAAACTCTCGAATGGATGAAATCCAATGAGAGAAATTTGCCAATCGACGTGAAGGTAGTTCCTTCACCGGGTTTTCCCACGGGTAAGTAAAGCGAGGGCGGCAATCAGATGAGAAGGATAAGGAAATTTAAACCGGATGTGATGTACGTTCAGAGTGTTTGCAAAACAGTAAGGGCGCAGCCAAGGTAGATTTTTCGTGTGGTCTTTCAATGGGGATGTGACATGAGGCCTAACGATTGAAGGAGTGAAGCTGGAGGATGTAGGATGAAGCGCGTAGACCCGAGAACAGATGTAGCTAAAATAAAAATAGGGATAAAAGCACGAAATGAGATGTAAGATATATTATATTTGTATGGAAAATAAGGGTTGGAATGGAAAGGGTGGAAAAAAACGAAGCAAAAAGATAGGTGACGTGAATAGATAAATGATAGTAAATGATGTACATGACGTTACGAATTCGGAAAACGTACTTGTTATAAATATGTCCATCAATCAAGGAAAAAAGCAGAACTGGTTGGCACCACTGTTTTTCGAAATGTGAAGTTTGATGTAAGGATATCAGGACTGAGGAGAATGTCAAGAACTTGCAGGTTCTATTTTCGGGCAAGATGCAGGGGTGCCTTTAAAGGAAGCACCCAATGGACCCGCTCTAGAGCTAAGCAAACCTTCAGATTTCGGGTCTGAAAAGGTTGACGAAAGGTTAGATCGGGTCATTCGACTCGAAAAGCAAATGGGCCTTCCCAATTCCGTTTCGCGGTTTGTGACAGTTAAACCTTCTCTCGGGGAGTCAGAAATTGAAGCGCAGGTTCTGTTCCTTCTCTGCCCTGCCGCTTGCCTTTTCCCTTGCCTTTTCCATTCCCATCCTTTTCTCATCCTTTCCGGGCTTTCCCTTCCGTTCACCCTTTTCCGACCGCCCTCAAACTTTTCCCCACGGCCTTTTCTCTCTTTTCCTTTCCTCTTTTCCACCATTCCCTGTCCCAAACACTTGTGCTGTTGCTGCTTCTCCCCGCTTCCTGCCACCTTTTATCCTCAAATTCTCTATTTCTACCAAACAGATACGGTGATGCTGTTGTTGCTGCTGCTGTTGTCGTCGTAATCATCGTCATGACCGACTTTGGATCGATTCCTTCAAAATGGTTAATAAATTCGAAGGGAAACCGAACTAAGATTTATTTCCTAAAGAAGAAAAGATAGGGATCGGTGGGGAGGGTAAGAAGGTGAGAAAATTCAGGTGAAAATCGGATTTTGAAATGCGCAGGATGATGAAGCAACGGGAGAAAGTTAAGAGCGCGTTGTTGCTAACACTTTTCCGGGTTGTTTTACCTTTCTTATGGAAGTGTCATCTTCCGCGCTGACAGAATAAATTACGAAACTCCGACAAAATACTTGAATTTTTTCGCCTGAGAGTTTTGGGGCCTTTTGAAGAGATACAAGATCACTGTGTCTCCTTTTCTGATTTTTATTTGTGGAGGCAATTTAACACCAGCCGGACAGCGCCTAAAAGCATTCAGAAATTTTACGACAAAAAAGTGTGGAGTGGTTCGAACGCTTCACATTACAAGATCAAGATTTGAGGAAATCGGTTAATCTACGCAACTGAACAGAAACGTCCTTGAGAATATTATTTAGGGTTAATTTTAATTTTGACAATGGAAGAAAAAAATAATTAAGAGGCAAAGGCCAAATGCCAAAATACTCTCACCCATTATTACTCAAGCTAAATAATACATAAAATAATAAAAACGTTAACTATTGGTAAATTAAGTAGCATAAGGCAACATAGAAAGAAGGTGATGAAGGGAAAAGATAGGTTGTTGCCCCTTGGGTATTCTCAAAACGCAACGCATAGAGAACACAGGCAAAAACCGAGATCAAAGTTGAAAATTGGATGAGCGTTGTTGGGTGGAGAAGCAGTTAGGTTAGTAAGGAGCAGATGGGAAACAGGAAAAAAGAGAAATGGTAAGTGAAGAGAGAAAATGGAGGCGTACAAGAAAATATGACATCTTGGACGGCATCTTTTATTCTCTTTTTCATTCTGATGAAAGCTTTCGGGACATATTTTGCGTCAGACGATGCGACGAAATTGACGAACCTTTTTTTTTTCGTTTCAGGGTCCGCCGCCTCAGCCAGGGCAATTGAAATTTACGGTTGCCGAAACCTGTGAGAGGATAAAGGAAGAGTTCAACTTCCTTCAAGCCCAGTACCACACGTGAGTATCTAAAATAAGTAACCGACGAAAAGTGCTAACCTCAGAAGGTTGGGGTTGTAGATAGTTTGAATCACCTCGAAAGTTTTTGTTGTATTGTTTTTTTTTCAAGAATTTAAGGTCTTGAATTGTTTGTTAGGTTGAAATTGGAGTGCGAAAAGCTGGCCACTGAAAAGACTGAAATGCAGCGGCACTACGTAATGGTAAGTCTCTTTACAGATTCTATACATTTCTATCTTTATTGTTCAACAAATCCATTTTTCAATAATTATCATACTTCATTTTTACAACTCAAAACCCAAGGGCTACCCCGCGCCATACACCGCTCAGTACGAACAGTCAGGCGGAAATAGTCGTTACAGATCGGTTGCGAGTGTAACATTGTACAGCAAAAACGTCCACCGATAGGCCCGCCTAATTGAAGCAATTTACTTATGCATCCGGAAAAGTAATTAGAGTCATTCAGACAGTTTCCAGTTTTGCCTTTTAAATTAGACTTTTTTGGTGTGTCACAGGTCTACTACACAGAACGCCAGATAAAATGTGTATTAGGGATGGAAAAGTAAAAATGGAAAGTGAGTTTGTCTAAGTGAAAATGAGTTGACTACCGGAATTGCTTCGAGTATTTAGTAGTAGTAAAACTCGATAAATGTAGAATCGATCGAATTTAGGGCACAGTTTTAAAGAGACTCTTTGGATTTCCGAAGTGACATCGACTGACATGACGTGCCTGCAGACGCGTTCCTCAAACGGTTTTCGGTGCCAGGTGGTTTTCAAATTCGCACGAACAGTGTCGAGAATGAAAATGCACGACGTCGTTTTGCGTGTAGAATAAGACAAGGACCAGGGATGAGTGATTTGGAAATGATTGCAGACGACAAATTATGTTAGTTGGTACGAAATGAAAGAAACAAAAATGTCAAGCGAAGAGAGTAATAAATTAGGGTAGTAGAAAGTTTGGTTCGGGGTTGATTAACAATTATGTCGGCCTCTGTCCTTATGTCTTTGCTCACGTATTCTGTGGTTCTTCAGTGTCGTCGGACAGTAGGAGAAGGGAAAATCACGTAGAAAATTAAACACAACAACAATGCCGATGCTCCCAAATCGGCTGTAAAACGATGAAAGTTGAGTTGCGTGCAGGGGTGAGTATTCTACCACCCACATTTTCGGGGGGTTGCTACCCGCCAATTCTTCCCACGGGTGCATTTATTAACGCAACTCCCGCATTAGATGGACTCTCATTGCTTTTGTGCATTTTTTTGGCCGACCATGGTCGTGGAAAGTATCAAATTTTAAGCTTGAACAAGGCTAAGAAATTTAGTCACAAATTCGTAACTATCGAAAGAGTTGTAATGATTTGAAAGATTCTTCATGCAGTTTAGATGGTAAATATCTTGAAAGGGATAGAGAAGCCGGATAAGAAAATAAATAAAATCTGCAGGAATTAATTCAGAGTAAGTTGTTTAATATTAGAAGGAGAGGAGGTGGTTATGGAATAAACGAAGATGGGAAGTTTGAAAAGCACGAGAAGCATCGAACAGTGCAATGAGATTGATTTAAAGTTAAATACGGCACGTTGGAGAATGGAAAAAGGTGAGAACGAGAAAAAGAATGACGGACAGGGATGAGGAAATGGAAGATAAATCCAAATAATCGTGAACAGATAAGAAGCGACGAAGGAGAGAAGCAGTACAGGGTGCACTAAAAAATGGTTAGAAAATAAAAAATAAAGAGAAGTAGAGTGAGAGTGTGAAATGAAAAATATTGTTTTAGAAGTAACCGAAATAAATCAAAAAAATAATGAAACAGAAATTAAAGTGAGGTAGAAAAATTATACTAGACAAATGGAAACGAAAGTCATCTGCACCAAAGGTCTCACGGATGAAGCACAAAACAACTGGTGGCAATCAATTCGATGAGAATTTGAGAATATAATTGCTAAAGAAAATTTGAAGAAGAGTAATAGTGAGATTTAAGAAAATCGAAGGTAATGCGCGGAAATATTCAGAGAATGTCAACAATAGAGGGAAAAAACGATAACGAAAGTAAAAATGAGGAAAACGAGGAAAACAAACCAGCAACAGGGACATAAGTTGTATGAAATAATATAATCATAACCAAAGAAGAAATAGGAGAATTGCAATAGGCGCACGACTGGATAGTGGAACGCAAGGAAAGCTGTGGAATAACAATGACAATTTGTGCAAGAACAACAAAATGAAGAGAAAAATAAACAGGAAGGAGGGGACATAAGAGTAAAAAAAGAAAAACAAGTAGAAAATGAAGAAAAGTCAAAGGAAGAAGTAAAGGCCCTCAGTCTGCAATCTTCCACGAAAGCCAAAATCTGACTTTCAGCAAATCATTCGGGGAATGGAGTTGCTACGGGAAGCGAAAACTCCACGTTTCTGTTTATTAAATTTCAAACTCCCCGCAAAAACCGATATCCTTGGCAATTACCGTGGACTTTGGTTTGGGTGGTTGGTGTCACCCCATTGGGGTTAGGGTTGGGGTGAATTTATTTGCCATCAGTAAGGCTCCCATACTACACTTGGAGCAAAAAAAAAATGTTGCCACCACCGGGAAACATGCTGTTGACCCTCTCATCAACATTTCACCCCTGCGTGCACACCCCATGAAGCGGATCTGGAAATGGGTACCGTCGTTCTGTGTTTGCTTTGGAGACAGTCACCAGTGAAGGGTCAGGTCACAATTTGCTCTGGAATTTGCTTTCGGCAAGGAGATGAATTTTTTTTCTTGCACGATTGGTTTTTAACGTACAATCGACGTACAATCGGTGAGCAACAAATTTCATCAAATTTTGTATTTGATTCCTTCGTGCCTTTATATTCTTTGTCGATTATGATGTCTGTGTCATTTCTGGTTCCTTACTAATATTTACGCGAACCAGAAGTTATATTGTTAATTATTTCTCTGAATTCTTGGATTTAGCTATGTTAGGATGACAAAAAGAACTGATCATTGCCAGTGACTTATCCTTCGGAGCCGTCGATAATCCATATTCCGATTCTTCGGTTCTTCGGGTCTATATTTGGTTAATTTTCACCACCATATTATCCCACAGAATATATGAAATGTAGAGTTGAGTCTCGTCACAACGTAATAGTTTTCATCTATTTTTTATATATTTGTATTGCACCCTGCTACTACTGACGTACTGACATTGACGTGCTGTTTGTCAATGATTAAAAATCCGGTTTGAAGTATTTCTTTCCTTCTAGTTCTTTGTTTTTATAATAATCCTTTGTTACTGTTGGTGAATATCTCCTTCATTTAAGTTCGTTGTTGTCCTTTTCCTTTTGCGTCTTATCAACGCGTCTGGGTGATTAACCACCTTTGTTATCATCTACCTCCACGAGACCATTCTCTTTTTCATGTTTTCTCTTTTTTCCAAGTTATTTTGCCTTGTACACTCTCCTTTTATTTATTTCTCTTCTCATTTGTAATTGAAATGTAAATATCGTAGTCTTTCTCCGCTTTCTCAAACGGATTTAATTTTTCGTTAACCCTCACTCTTCATCCCTCGGCAAGGTTATTGTTCATATTTTTCCATCTCCACCGTGGCCATACTTTATTTTCCTTATGCTGTTAAGTGTTGCCAGCGGAGTTATATTTTTTACCTATCACTCTTGAATATTAGGAGTTTTTAGTAATAAAAATTGGTTACTTGTGAGTCTTGTTACATTGTTAAAATTTTTTTTGAGTACGGCACTTAATTTTATGAGGTGTAGTTTTGTCGAAATTTTATGCGGAATTATTGAGTATTTTTTTAAAATGATTAGAGTCCTATAATTTGGGTTCAAATTACTTATTTTTTCATTGATTTTGCCAGTAATTTGAACTGTAGGGTTTCTTTTCATTTCTACTGTTTAACAACATTCAAGAACCGCCAGGTTCATTTGCAGGCCTTGTCTTTGTAATGTCAGTATCATTCTAACGACAGAATTCCTTTTACACACCTTCCAAAAATGAGTAAGAGGTACGGCCAGGTTCAGTCGGTAAACAGGTCGTTTTCATTACAATTTTCATTTAACTTTGGTTAATTATGGTATTGCTTGGTGTCATTCCAGTTTACCTCTATTGAAATATAAGTTTATTATTGGATGCGAAAGCATTCACCATCAAGTACAAAAACTTTAAATGTTATTGCCTTATAAATCACATCCGGGGGAATATTAGAAAAAATAAAAACATAAAGATCTTGGAAGAGGGAGAGATGAGGGCCGGATTTGTCTCGTTATAGCCCTATCGTCTAGCGTCGCCTTTCTTCCACGTCAGTAGGGTGTCGTGAGGGAGTGATCGTTCGACCGGCAGAATCGGTCTCGGTGTAAGCACTGCAGATTAAAAGGGTGTGAGGATATCATTAGGGTGGTTAGACGGAATAGTTAGAGCCCAGATAGAATAGCTAATAGAATAATTGGCACCTGGAGACTTTCGGAGGCTGCGAATTTATTTCTGAGATTTTTCCTTGTCCCTTGGTGCCTTTTCCGATTGTAATTTGTGGCCCTCTTCATATACACTTCCCCTGGCCGCGTTACAGACCCGATATTTTCTCTCTCTCTCTGGATGATGTTGCCAACCGCCTCTCAAAAGTAATCCAATATATCCGGATGTCAACATCGGAAACGCACGCAAGCGTAAAAGGAGTCGTTCATCTAAATCCGCAAAGGCAATGCCGGGAGATTTCATTCCCACAGGGCATTCCATTTATTGAATTTTATCCCGCAAAAACTTTGTTGCTTCGGTTTCGAATATGTCCATATTTTTTGGCGTGTTGTACATAAATGCATCATGTCTCGGTAAATTTATAAAAAGAGTAAAAGCTCGAAGATTCTGATTCTTGACCGTTCGGTGGTATTGAACTGAAGGACTACGGATAAAAATAAGAATAGAATAATAAAATAGTACTGATAAAATGAAGAGGAAAGCAAACAGGAACAGAAGGGCGGAAATTGGCCTTAATGAGAATGCAATTATTGGCGAGGGTGTTCGGGCCTCAATCAAAGCACAAATTATCACCCTTTCGGCCTTCACAGCATCATTCTAACGGAGATGCTCTGCTTGAAATAAAACCGAGAATGCAAATAAATTGCTAATCGAAATAAGAATGAAACGGACAAGAAAAATATTACGTCGAAGAAGTTGAGAAAAGACGTAGACGACGAGAGCAAGATTAAGGAATGAATGAAAACACCCAAAGGGAATAGGTAATAAAAAGTGAGAAGCAAAGCGAAGAATTTAAAGTAAAATTGAGAAATTACGAAGAGGGAAACACGCAACAAAAGAAAAGAGATATAAGGAGATGTTAGGATGGGTAAGAGATGAGTAAAATTAAGGGACCGACAAAGGAAAGATGTCAACGTGTTTAGAAGGAGAACACCGGTAAAGGACGAAAGAAGAAAGGCTGCGGTGAAAAACCGTGAATGGGAGTCGCAAGATGAAATAGGAAAGAAGAAAAAGAAATACAATTAGTGGAAAACTTGAGAGATGTACTGCAGTTCCAAGAGACACTCTGTAGATGGTAAGAAGGAAACTGGGAATAAAAGGATACAATTTTTCCTTGGTAAAAAAAAAAACAAAACAAAACAAATTGAGCAATTTAACTAGGCAGTATATACGGTGAAGACTTCCGGTTCCGGAAACCGCAGTTTCCCTCACTTCCGGCGTTGTGCAAAATCCGGTTGTTTTCTATCGATCTCGGTGTTTTCCTACTTGCCCAACGGGTTTTACAACTTTTGTTTTTCCATTTTCTAATTTTTTTTTTCCCTCCAATTTCTAATTTTCCACTTCTAGCATCGATTTCATGTTTATTCATGCTTCCACTTGTAATTCTAGCTCAATTGAAATCTCTCAGTTGCCTTCAAATTTTATTTCTTACGTTTCTTTTTTCAAGTTGCATTGGTTGTTTTATGGCCGAGTTTAATTGTAATTTCTTTTTAATTTTGTATTTGTTCTCGTAACTTTTAATTTTAGTTTCTCTCCTGGTGTGATCTCTGTTTTATTTCTAACTTTAAGGACCGGCTCATCGCTTGTGTTTCAAATGATTAAACCCGTGCAACCTGCGTACAGCCGCTTTCGAAATAAACAAATACGAATTTTATCGAAAATTTGGTTTAATTTATTTCTAAAGATCAACTTTCGGAGTGTAAATCTGACTGCACGCCATTTTAATTTTCAACACTTTTTAGTCGAATAATAAAACAAAGCATGTCTGGTTTAAAATTTATTTATGTGATAATATTAATGTGATGTTTTTCCTCAATTTCAGTACTACGAAATGTCCTACGGCCTTAACGTCGAGATGCACAAGCAAGTGAGTAGAAGAAATTATATTTTTCAGTACAAAAAAATTGCCGATTTTTCCGATGAAAACGTCGAATTCCGCTTTGGGGTCTATGCGTCGGACGGGTGAGGCAGGGAGGATAGAGAACAGCCGGGAGGGGGGTAACCGGAATTGGAAAAAAAATCCTTTTCCGGTTTTGTTAGTCTCTGGCAGAGGAAAATGCGACATTTTTGTCTTGCTAAAGTTTTTAATTTCCCGTCGATAACTCGACACTTAAACTATTTATCTATTTGCTTGTAGTTTACTTTGTCTGAAGACGTCACATCGCGGCTGCCTGTCCCTTTACCTTTCGCCTCGTCCTCGTCCTCGCAGGTTCAACTAATTTTCTCTCTAAATGAAGCATTCAAAGAAAATATCGATCTCCACCTGTCAATTACACATTATCCTGTTCCCGAATTGAACTCAACTCAGGAAAAATTGAAAATCCCTCCGTGTCTTTGCCCGTCTTCTTCTCTTTTATTTGTCTTTTGTTTCCCGTTTGACATTTTTCATATGTTCTGTTTTGATTTCGTATCTTTTTTTGTTTGTTATCCGTTTCATTTTGTTTTTATTACTTGAGTCTCATCGTCCGCCAGTTTTTCCAATCTAGCGACCGTTACTTTTCATTTCGCCCGATCGGTTTCAATATTATTTGTTGATTTCAATATTTCCGGTTAAAGTTTTTTGGTTGTTGGCAGAGAACTTTGAGTTTGCGACTTTGGGAACGACTGCGGTTGACGACGTGCCAAAGTGCCGAGGCTTGTCTTAATTCTTGAAGATTGCACACAGGTGTTGTCCTATGCCATGTCGAGCAAGACCTTAGCAAAAGATTGGTCGTTCGGTCGCAACCGATTCACCTGGGTACTCCCAGGTGTCCTCCCTCATCCCAAGGCTGTTGTATCGGCTCGGTTTTGTCGCCAAGTGTTGAAATCGAATAAAAAGCACTTGGTGACCTCTTTTTGATTTTCTCACACACACACACCACCATCCTTTTTCTTCTCTCCGTCCCGCCTGACCGAGGCCTCTTACTCCCTTCCCCGTCCCCTGTTCGACAACACAAAGGTCGATTTTCGATTTCAGCAGAAGGGCTAAACCGTGAGAGCTTCCACGCTCGAAAAACCACTTTGCCCTCTCGTTCCTCCCTTCCTCCTCCTCCTCCTCGTCCTCCTCATCCGCTCTATGTTTCTATTTTTTTTTCACTCTGTGCTGCTCCTCTTTCCTTTACTGCTTTCATTCCTCGGCGAAAAATGTCGAACAAACGAACGCAGGGAGTTTTCCGTTTTGTAGCAGCGAGTGGAGGAGGTAGAATGAAGGACGACGAGAACCCGTCCGGGGCGGCAGAAGGTTCGGTTAAAAAGAAGCAAAAAAAAAAAAAAAAAAGGAGCGAAGTGGCGGTGATGGCGATGGCGGTGGCGGCGGCGACGACGACGACGGTAGCAGAGGCAGCAGAGTGTGCGGTGAAAGCAGAAAGAGAGAAAGAAAAGCGGGATGGAAACTGGAAAATTAAGTAGGTGGAAAAAAGAGAAGGCAGGAATTTTTTCCTCCATTTTTTTCCTCTCTCTTTTTTTGACATCGATTTTCGAGATGGCTGTAATCTGCTGGGAGGTGGCGTGGAATGGGTGGAGAACAGAAAATAAGGAAAAAACGTAGGTGGAAGACGGGGGAACGGGGAGACGGCGGGGACCGAAGAGGGTGAGACCAAAATGGGGAGGTTAGAAATCCGAGACTTTCGACCCTCTCCCTCCCCCACTCCTGTCCGAGCCCTCAGGGTGTGGGAGTCAGTCAACCGCTTTTTTCACCCCCCCCCCCCCCCCCCACCCCCTCCTCTACCTCGTCCGCTTTGCCTCTCCCTCTCTCTCTCTCTCTCTCTCTCTCATCTGCTGCCACTTTCTCTGCTTTCATCCTGATCTCCCTTACGCCCTTTCACCTCCTTTCCTCCCCCATTTCGTCCCTTCCCATATTCTCGCTCATTTTTTTGCAAAGGAAAAAAGGAATACAATGTAATTCCCATCTAGGGTTTTGTGTTTTGAGTTTTTTTTTCCACTTCTCCCGCCTCTCCCTCCGGTATTCCGCTCCCCCTTTTCCTCCGTACGACTATGTGTGTGTATGTAATTCCCTACAGAATTTTTTCTCACACCCCGGTCCTGACACCTCCACTCATCCTCTCTCCGAAGAGGCAACAAAAAAGGAATGGTGGAGGAATGGACACGAGTGGAGCCGGCGGCAGTTTTAGGGAGAAGGATGTGGATGGGACGGTCAGAAGCCCTGGGAATTATGACCTGCGGATCCGATTGAACGGGTTAAATAGAGAAAAATAAAAAAACAGGAAAAAATAAATGTGAAAAATAGAAAAATGTCTGTTTTTCGGAGGTTAAAGGCCGCTCTCCCGCCCACTGGGCTCGGTTGAGACGGAGCAGTGGTATGCAACCGGAAGGTCACAGGTTCAAATCTGGTTGCCGAATTATTTTTTTGTTGGGGGTTCCGGTTCGGTTGTCCAGTATGATCTCTCCATTTACTCATTGGGTACCTGGTGGTTCATTAACCGAAAACACGTCTTTTGCTTAGCGCCGGTAAGGTGCACTTCATTGAATTTAAATTTTAAATTCTGAATTAGCAATTAAACGGTACCTGGACTGCTGGAGTACCAAGGATTTATTTCAAGTCTCTCTATTTGTAATAGTAATATATGTATATGACAGATGATGTAATTGCGTTTAAATGTCGGGTTCAGGTTTTTTTGTAGGTGGGACCAACTTTCCTGGCTTAGAGTTACTTTCTTCTTCATTTTTCACCATGCTTCATTTTATTTTTCTGGTTACCTTTATCTCCTAGTAAAAATTTGTTACTTTATGTGTATTTAGGAGTGTTGGGTGCTTTGCAGTACTTCTCTTAATGTTGTGCTAAATATCATTTTTTACTTATCTTTTTTCAAATTCTCTTTACGGTCGTTTAACGTCCGTTACTTTTGAAGTTAAATTTTCTCCTTCGCTTTTTAGTTATGATCAGTTTTCTTTACTTTGATTTGGCTTAGGTTTCTCTTATTTCATTTTTATGTATGTATTCATTATTATTTTGTACCTCGGGTTTTCCTCAAAGTTTTCTACACTTTTATATTTAATTTCTTCTTTAAACTCCTTTTCTTCTTTTGGTTAGCTAAATTGTATAATGGACGTTTAACTGCCACGGTTTATAAAATTTTTTGTGATTTACTTCAACTTGTGTCTACCTTCTCAACCACTTCTTGCTCAACTTCTCGATCAAATTTCTTCGTTCTTCCGCAAATCTGACCTTACAAGCATTCCCTTCGTTCCCACTTTAATTTTTCTACTTTTCCATCCTCCATGTTTTCATCGGTATCCCTCTGTTTTTCTTGCCAGGTAAACTACGCTTTCAAGCGAACAACTTTTTACGACGTCATTACCTGCCAGGGGCAGAATTTATGATAGAGCATTTTGGATGATTTTTTTCTCCTCGTTAACTCCCGAACCTTTTCCGAACGCCTTAAAAAGCTAGCCTTTCCGATTATTCTAACTAAAATTTTATAGGAGGCTATTAAGCAGAATAAAAGAAGAGCTTTCGAGCCTATTTGAACGCGTCCACACCTTTTGCCAGGATTTCTTGTTGACTTTGTTACCAGCTTGAACAAAATTGAGATATCGCACAAAAGAATCAAAAAGTGAATATTGCGTAGGAACGGTGGCAATAAAAACTACAAAACTACTTACTGGGTGTGGGTCTACAAGGAACTCCACACTCCACAGAAGTTTTGGCTCTAACCCGATGTGAAAGGTAAATAATGATGGATTAATAGGATCTTTAATAGCGTGGGACGGGAATGGGAGAACGTCAGGAAAGGGAAGAGACTGCAACCGGGGAAAATAATGAAGGCCAGAGCAGCGGCAGCAACAAGTGTATTAAGGAAACTTTGAAAAGTGGCAGGATAAGGAGACGGCGAGAAAAGATGAAAGTGTTAGAAGTCATGTGGAAGCAATGAATATAAAAAAGAAGTTTGTGTATTGCTGCAGAGAAAGAAGACATAAGAGAGGGAGAATATGGAAATCAGTGTGACAAATGTAAGAAGTTAAATTTTCTCTTCGGAAGAGATGGAGCATATATAAGTAGTGGCATGAATGAGGTTTTGGTATTGATGGGTCGATACAATGAGAGGCGTAACAAGATACCAGTGAAAGAAAAGTAATAGAAAGAGAATGGTGCAGAACCGAAAGTGTTAAAATAGATAAATATGAGAGAATTTAAAGTTGGTTGAAAACATTAAAGGTGGTAAACAGAGGCAGATATACAATTATCTGAAGTAACACCTGATCCACGTGGTATTCGTTGTCATCTTTTCGAATCGGGTCAGTGCTGGAGACGTGAAAATTTATTTTTCATCGTTAACATGCCCTCTCTGCTTCATTTCAGACGGAAATTGCCAAAAGGTTGAACGCAATAATCGCTCAGGTGCTGCCGTTTCTTCCTCAAGAGCATCAGCAACAGGTCGCGACTGCAGTCGAGCGGGCCAAGCAAGTAACGATGACCGAACTGAACGCAATTATAGGGGTATATATCTAAGGAGTTGGTTGGTGGATTATTCCTGCTAACAATTTAAAAAATGGTTCATCGTTTATTTTGCAACAGCAACAGCAGCAACAAGGACTGCAACAGCTCCTTCAACAAATTCACGCCCAACAGCTGCCTCATGGGGCCCATGGGCCCCTGCCCCTAGGTGGCCCTCACCCAGGCCTTCCTGTTGGTCACGGCGGAATCCTTTTCGGCGGCGCATTAACGTCTGGTTCGACAGGGGCACCGCTGGCAACACAGCCTCACTCCCTCCTGAAACCCAATGCTGATTTGCACAATAGCAGAGAAAGCGAAGATATAAAAAGGCCTAGTAGTTTACCCGAAGAAAGACTGGTAGGTGTACTATAAGTGTCATGTCCTGCACACCCACACGGCAGTACACTGAAGGTCTCGAATTGTTTTCTTGCAGAGAAGTTCAGTGTCGCCCGGCGAACGCGAAAAATATCGCACCAGATCTCCGGCAGAGTCAGAGCCTCCGGACCTGAAGCGGGCCAAAGAAGAGAAACCGGGGAATGAAAGCGACGCAGAGAAAAGTGACCAAGATTTGGTGGTTGATGTTGCAACGGAAGAAGCTCTTTCTCCAGGTCAACAGAACGGCGATAGAAGTGATGGGGTGCGGGAAAACGGTGATGTGAAAGTCAAGGCGGAAAGGCCGCCCAGCAGGTCAGGGTCCAGTTCTAACAGGTCAACGCCTTCGCTAAAGAGCAAAGAGGTAAGAGGAGAAATGTACCTGAACACTCAGAAGTGGCTCCGGATACTCGGTGATATCATTAAAGAGGACTTTTCTTCCAGAATGAAAAACCTGGAACACCAATTTCAAAAACGACAACTTCATCGGCCGTGTCTGGAAAATCGAGTGCCCTTCCGCTGTTGTCTAGTTACCCACCGTATCCTTTGTCGGTAGGAGCCGGATCTTCAAGGTCAGATTCCAGCCCTTATAATAACGTACCACCGTCACCGTACACGAGGCCCTCACTAGTAAGTGACTTGACCGATTTTGTTCCACATGGTGACGGAAGAGTCGTTTCGTAAACCTCTTTTATTTCAGTTGGGCTACGAAGGCCTCTCTCACGCCAGGACACCAGGGTTAACAGCCAATGGAGTAGGTGCTATACCCGGGGGCAAACCGTAAGTTTAACTTTTTTCAGGTGGTTCTACTTCCGTGGACTTGAACTAAATCCGCCCTCTGTCTTTTAGGGCCTACTCTTTTCACATGAACGGTGAAGGCCAACTACAGCCTGTTCCCTTTCCAACGGATGCTCTTATAGGTCCAGGTATTCCTAGGCACGCGAGGCAGATCAACACTCTGTCTCACGGTGAGGTCGTTTGTGCCGTCACCATATCAAATCCGACCAAGTATGTTTACACCGGTGGACGAGGATGTGTAAAAATCTGGGACATAAGTCAACCGGGTAATAAAAGTCCTGTCTCGCAGTTGGACTGCTTGGTAAGAACATTTATTATTTCCTCCTTAAAGCATTCAAACGGGTATAGGTACTAATTAAAGCGAGTACTTTGCAGCAACGGGACAACTACATCCGTTCTGTGAAACTTCTACCAGATGGAAGAACTTTAATAGTTGGAGGTGAAGCAAGCAACCTTAGCATTTGGGACCTGGCCAGTCCGACGCCGAGGATAAAGGCCGAGCTGACATCGAACGCACCCGCATGCTATGCCCTCGCCATCAGTCCTGATTCAAAGGTTAGTAGTTAGTTTAAGTTAAATGCAGAGTATTTAACTGGAAAGTTTTGATAGGAAGAAAGGAGAAAGAAAGGAAAGGATTGGAAATAAACAAAAGAGAAATAACGATGAACGATTAAATGAAGGCATAAACAATAATAGAGAAGGATAAAAAAACATATTAAATAACGTAGAAACGTACAGACAAGCATTCTCCTATAAACGTTAGAATGTGCCGTTTCAGGTTTGCTTTAGCTGTTGTTCTGATGGGAACATTGCCGTCTGGGACCTCCACAACCAGGCTCTAGTCAGACAGTTTCAGGGACACACTGACGGAGCTTCCTGCATCGACATCTCAGCTGATGGAACGAAGCTTTGGACGGGGGGTTTGGACAACACCGTCAGGTCATGGGACTTAAGGGAGGGAAGACAACTGCAGCAGCACGACTTTTCTTCTCAGGTGCGAACTTAAGTCTTTTCTGAGTTGCACCTTTCCAACGGCAAATACTGAAAGGTTTTGTTATTTTTACTCTTCAGATCTTCTCGCTGGGGTACTGCCCAACTGGAGAGTGGCTCGCTGTGGGTATGGAGAACTCTCATGTGGAAGTTCTTCATGCTGTGAAACCCGACAAGTACCAGCTGCATCTACACGAATCCTGTGTTCTTTCGCTCAGGTTTGCTGTGTGCGGGAAATGGTTCGTCTCCACAGGGAAGGACAATTTGCTCAACGCCTGGAGGACACCATATGGTGCTTCCATATTTCAGGTTGGGTTTTCATCCATGTTTATTTTATTTCATCCCACTGTTATTTTTAATTCATTTGTTGTAACAATTCCCAAATTTTTTATATTATTTTCCAGTCCAAAGAATCATCATCGGTTCTCAGCTGCGACATTTCAGCGGACAACAAATACATTGTGACGGGTTCAGGTGATAAGAAGGCTACCGTGTACGAAGTTATTTACTAAAAAAAAAAAAGAAGAAGAAGAAACAGTCAGGTAGGAAAAGTGACGGGTGGGGGACTTAATTAAAAGAGAAAGAGAGACGAAGGGAATCAAGGCTGGGTGTAAAACCAAGCGACCGAAATCGAAATGTTTGTGCGGGAAATAGAAACTTAAAAACAAACCATAGAGTAAGTGAAAAAAACCCAAAAAACAAAAATTCTTTAACTCGATGGAAATTTAAAATTACAAAAAGAAAAACAAAAAAATTTAAATATACAAAACTTCATTTAAAATTGTACACGTTTCTTATGGAACCTGCCAGCCCTTGGTGCGGTGACGTCGCTTTGGGCAAGGTCAACGGCGTGGGGTCACTTCACCACAGTTTGCACTTCGTCTGCGGGTTCATGTTGGTACCTGAGTTACACCGCCACGTCGAAGCGAAATGCTCAGAGTTTGAAACAGAACCGATGACCCGCAGCCTGTGTGGCGAGTGAGAGTCTCCCAGAACTTCGGCTAGAAGGGAAGCTTCTGTTGGTGACTCGCACCATACCTGAAAGAAGCGAACCGAAACATCACCACAATCAAGGCATGTCTGTTCTTCCTGGTCGGTATGTTAGGAGGGGGCAGGAGCCAAGAGAGAGAGAGAGTGAGAAAGAAACCACGGAAATGGCACTTACCCTGGCGAATCCAATGTAAAAAAGCTGCTCTTGCGTGAAATGTTCCAGGCCCGGAAGAACCAAACGACTTCCACCTGTTCTTTCTTTGTGTGTTTGATAAGCCCTGAGGGCTGCTCTGAGACCCCCGTTGTCAGCTATATTTTCACTGAGGGTCAAAACTCCGTTCATCTGAAGGTATAGGAGAGTCAGGCGTTTGTTTGGCGATGCAGCCCGAGAGAAGTATGAGACCTACCGTCACTTTTGTGTTCAGAACGGCATCCAACTCCGGTATCCTGTAGTTTTCGTACTGATTAACAAAGCAGAGTGCGTTTTCCAGGTAAGTTTTCTTCGTCTCCTTTGACCACCACTCCTTAATGTTTCCTAATTTGTCACTTTGTCTCCCCAGATCGTCAAACCCGTGAGTTATTTCGTGACCAACTACGGCCCCTATGCTTCCGTAATTCAGAGCCCTGTAAGTAACCGTAGCCGTAGGAAGATTTTGCTTGGTGGTGAATAACTTTATGATATAGTTGTGTTCAACTTACTCCGGTTGGTCTTTGTTGAAGAAAGGATCTTGTAGAACACCTGCTGGGAATACTGGCGAAAATAATAGAATTACTCTTTCTGTAACTTACGTTTCTGTAATACTTTATTTTGAAGTAAAAAGAATTCAGCGAAGTAGCACAAAAGAAAAAAAGTTGGGTAATTATTGAACACAAAGAATAAAGGAAAGAGAAGAGGTACGAATATTACGTGATGGAAGTCAGCTAACAATGAGGACAAAAAATGCCAAAAACAATGGTTGGCCAACTTACTTATGGAATTCAACTGGGGGTTGTAGAAGGCATTGGCAATAGCAGGGCTGGCTATCCACTCGTCACGGTTGGTACCCACTTGGAGACTAGCCGACAGCTTCCGAGACAGAAACCCTCTGAGGGCCACTTTATTCTCGAAGTGCTCATCACAGATTTCTACCTGAAGACGAGTACAACCGTTACTTAATTGACGAAAATTAGGAGCACCTGGCTGCACTGGGTGAGTACCTCCTTACCCCTTTATAATACTCTTCCAAAAAGGTAATGTTCTCGTACCAGTTGGGGTACCCAATGAAGTGGTTCATGAAGTCGGCTTTTTCCATAGCTTCTTTCTTGGTCTCCGCGTCCATCCAGGGTACTTCGGCGAGTTCATCCTTGAAAGCGGACCGAATGTCCTCTACCATTTCAATGGCCTGGAGGTAACAAACAAACAGTGGGATCACCGTCTGTCCCTCACCCTCAAATAGAGGAAATCGGTTACTGACCTTAGTTTTCGACTTGTCATCAAAATGTCTTTTAACGTACATGTAGCCCACAGCGAAGGACAGGTACCCGGAGGTCATGACGCAGTCGTACCACCTGGGGTAGTCTTCCGTCACTGAAGAAAGTTCTTTCTTGAATTGAAAGTTGAGGTTCGTCATTTGTTTGTTCAAGTCGCGACTGAATTTGTTGACCACTCGCCAGAGGATGTAGTTGGCTGTGAAGGACCGGAACATTTGTTATTATTAGTTATATTCATATTATTTTCAGGAAATGGAATATTGATGAAAAGTCCAAGAGACATACCCAACACTCTGGGGGACGTTTTGTCGATTAGGTTCATCAAGTTCTCAAGAAAGGCCCAGTGGGTGACAACGACAGGTGTGTCGCCTGTGATGTCGCCCTCTGTCTCTCCTGAAGCCAAACTCAAACCCAACTGTGACGTGATGAGTGATTTCCAATCTATCTTTGATGATGGGTGGTAGAGAATCCTTCGATCTGTCCACTCTTGAAGTTCTTTCACGGTCACCAGATCATACAGATCATTTGCGTTCCTAAGGAGACATGCCATCAATATCCTCTGCAACTAATTCATTTTTCCAGTTTTTTCCTCACCTTTTATCTTCTTCTTTTCGCATTATCTTAGCTAGTTCGATCTCGAATTTGATCAAGTTGAAACTCTGAGTGTACATATTGAATGGATATATGACATCACCCCGTGCTCTCGCCACCAGACGTGCCGACTCTGAGATGAAAGTTATGTAGGGCTCGACATAGCCAGATTCCGAAAAGGTGAGCAGGTATCTGGGAAGTGCCAGTGTTGGCTCATCTACCTGTAGAAGTGTAAGATGTACAAAATTGACGGCGATGATCCATCCGGTCGTGTCGGATCGTAACTTACGATGACTACATTCCGGGATGTGTTCTTTTTGTCTACGTCTACGTAGACCATGAGAATGGTGTTGATGGCCAGTCTTCTGCCGACGTCGCTGATTAGCCTCTGCCAGTTGAACCTTTTTGGGTCCCAGTCGGAGGTAGCAAGCGGCCAATTATCAAATTCTTCTAGGAGTTTGACCAGAGGGTTCAAACCTCTTCTTTCGATTCTCCCTAAAAGATCGGTTAGTTGTTTAGGTTGCTTCGGCAAATGTCTGACTTATCAGGTATGTCTCGATTAAATCGGACCTTTCCCGGTTTCTCACCTGTGTTCATGCAGGCTTTGTACACCTTCCTGACGGTTTTCACAATTTGGGGATCTTCCTCTAGGTTTTCTTCCTCCAGCAGTTCTCTCACTTGAACGTCCAGTCTCTTCTCAAGTATCTCAAACTGGTTCCAGTGATTTTCCGTTGGGGGTACCGGATGATTTCGTATCCAGTTGCCACAGGCGAAAGAGTAGAAGTCCTCGCAAGGATCGACCTCCGAATCCAAACCGTCCAGAACGCTTTGTGCTAACATAAAACGGATACTTGAACTTTCTAGATAAGACTTAAGGATTTTCTTGATTTTTGGCCACGAAATCCATTTTGACCTACCCAGCTTCCGGCAGGCATCCGTCAGGCAGAATTTTGGCATGTCCGACTCTTGACGGTGCCGCTTTGAGTCGAACAGCCAAGACAAGTTTAAATGAGAATAAAAATCATGGTCAAACAAACGTCTGCACGTGGCAGTTTGGCATAGTAATAATCTAGAAGTAACAGTTAGAAAAATTACTGAATGAGTGACTAGTTGTGAAATTTGAAAACAATTAGAACTCGCGGTTGAAATTCTTTAAAAGTATGCTCTAAATTTAAATTTGTATCTCTATAAACGATCACGTACTGCGAACGTATTAATCTATTAATCTTTGATAGCTTCTTTATAGTTCGCCATAGACAGATTAGATGAGTGAGAATAACAATTCACTTAGAATACCCTCGCTTTCCACACTCCTCAAACTTTTACTTCAACACTGCCACACAACAAAAAAAACAATAACCATATTTACGAGTACCTGATAATCAGATGTTTCTTTAAATCTTTATTGAACCAGGTACTACACATATTATAGCTTACCCACTGATGAGAAAAATTCCTAGTCCATTCATCCTTCTGCGAGTGGATGCAGCAGACTTCTGAGGAAGTCAAAACTCCCAGAAAAACCGTCAGCCGGAATTATCTTCCTCAAACCGGAAACGGACGAATTACAAAGATTACAAAGGTGGTCGTTCAACTCTGGTCGGAACGAACTTTCAAAGTCGAACTTTACGTATGCAATCAATGTCAAGGGTGGTTGGAGCATCTCCTTCCTTCAAGGAAAACGTCCTTGTCGGGCGTCGTCATGTGTCATGGCACTGCCATTCTACGACAGTCTCCCACATATCGGTTTATCATTTCCTACCCTCCCGGTGGGAGTGTCAACTTGGTTAGTGACCACCAGAGAACATCCAAGTTGGGTCATATGTTTGATGCGTGAGAGGTAGTACCACGACAGTAATGTTGCAGAGAAACAAGGTAGTTGAAAAAATAAAACATTGTACAAACGTAGATCATTTATTCAGTTTACAGTTTACAGAAAAAATGTATAAAACTATTCTTTATGAAAAAGGGTCGGAGGAGAAACTATCATCATTACTAGTTTAGGGCTGCCCTTAGAAATAATAACAGTAATATTAATTATCATCATATTATCACCATAATAATCGAAATAAGTTTGTTTTGAGATTGTGTAAATGAGATCATTAAGGAAGATTATTCACTTTGAATGATTATATATATATATGTATATGCATGGGTATGTACATGAAGTTCTTAGTGAACGCACAAGGCCTCCTGAAGTTTTCTGCGAGCAATCAGTACTTTCTCCTCCTGCTTCTTGATGTCTTCGTCGGATACATTGACAGCCTGAAGCCAAACACAGAGATCATATTATCAGATCAATTAGCATTTCTCTAATCAGAGGAAGAACATATGAGGTACCCTACCTGAACCAACGGCTGTTCAGGATTTATGAAGACACCTGGATTTTTGTCCATGCTGGTTTTCAGGGTGTTTTGCCCAGTCACAGGCTGACTCGACACGTGCAACGCTGTAGCCACAGACTGCAGGATAGTTTCATCTGCGATGTGAGGTCCTATGGTCTTCAGACTCTTGGGAAGCTCCATTATGTTAAATTCGTGCCCATCAATATCACAAGCTCTAAGACCTGTAATTTAATAAAACAGGGTGACACACAAGTTGAGAAAGATAGTCTGATCATTGTTTATGTGTGTGTGCACGCGCGACTGACATTATTCTTCTTACCTTCCAAACGTTTTTCCCAGAAGAGCTGCTTTGGTTTCTCCTGTGTTCCATGCTTGAAGTCTGACTTGACTTTTCCTTCTGCCTGAGTTCGGTGAACTGTTACTGGTTGTTTAAAAATTGATGCAGTTTGTCTTATGGGTGGAACCAGAGATGCATCACTTCTCATTCCCCTGCTGAATTTAAATGCAAAACAAAATTTAAGGAAAAAAGCTTTTAGTCTTGTTGAGGATATTTTAAATTCAAATGAGGTAAAAATATTTTATTATGATAATGGTATTACTTCAGTACTGCTGAAAACTATTCACTGCTTGGTCTTTGAGACTAATGATCAATATGAAGAAAACTGGCTTACAAAAGTCAGAAAAAATAATTACTATAACTGGAATATCACTGTATAATATCCTACCACAACAAAAAGTTAACTAAATTAAATACCATACCAAAGAAAATAGTAAATCTTTATTGTGCACAAGGCGAAGCAAGGAGAAGTCAACAAACTACTTATTTTCTGCTTATGAAAAGACTAAATACAACATTGTGAGAATTTGTGATGCAATAATCTTTGACTTGTAAGGCATTCAAGTGCTACTAAGCCACACAATAGTATATGAGACTAACAGATATATGTATTGCTAAAGGTGCCAAGTTCAAGCTGGAAATGAGTGGTTTCATTTTGGTGGTACATTAAGAGAAAAAAATAAGACAAATTCTAGTTAACCTTGGCATTTGAAAAACCCCTTTTATTCTTACAAATAAATTATTAAAAATGTTTAATGTTTAATTAAAAACAACTGATTCTGGATGATTAAGGAAGAACTTATGATGTTGCACTAATAACAACTTTTAATGGATATAAACACATATTTGTAGTAAGTCCTCTCAAGCTTACATTGCTTGATCAGTGTTTAATCAGCAAAACTGCAACTCCATTAGTTTGCTACATTAACATTGATGAAGCTCTGTGTGATTTTGTGAACATTTTTGTAAACATTTTAATAAAAATAAAGCTCCTGTTATAATTATAGAAGTAAAATTATAGATTTGTTAAAAAATTAAAATTATGTCAACAACAGTTCTTCAAAACAAAGAAGTATTTGGATATTTTGGCGCTTTCAAAGTTATCAATGCTAATACTATTATGTTGCGGTCTGAAGAAAATTAAACACGATAAATCACATCAAAGGTAAGCAACAAACCTGTAATAATAAATATCAACTTTTCCTGAGGAGAGACTCTGTTTTCTCATAACGTCGTCCCTTCCCCACGACTTTGAGATGCTGGACGATTCGTATCGTCTCTTATCACTCGACATTTCCTTAATTTTTGCCGGTATAAATGACCCTGTGTTGAAATAATCAACGGTATATAATGAGTCCAGTTTCAGGAACGCCCGGTTGAAAAGTAATCGATCATTTTCTTTCCGAACGTAATGTTATTAATTTTACACAAACTCGCTTCCACCGATTTCGCAAACCACAGAAGCTTAACAAACGGGGATGCCGACCACAGAGGTCAATTGGGCGAAGTGGTAGCAGATGGCCGCCATATTTGTTTCCGCCAACTGCAACGGTTGAGCAAATCGCATTCACACGGGACATTGGTTTTTTAAATAACACAGACGTTTTGTGAAGCGGGGTGATTAACGAGTATTTGAAATCGAACCAATGTTATGGCTTTTTTTAATTACACGTCGGTAGAAAACGTCAGCCGCAACGAGTTTTCAATTTCAACTCTCGAAGTTAATGTTGCTAACCCGTTGTTGTATTTCACTGTATCACAGCGACGCTACCTTCACGGGTTTGCTTGCTTTGGCAATTACTGATGGATGTTCATTACGGGTAAATTGTTAGGTTAGAACATCATATAATATTTACAAAAGTAACAAATAGAAAAAGTAACATATAATATACAAATATATAAAATAGTTTTACATAAAAAAACACATTAAAAACTAAATATAAAATATACACATGAATTTGTTTTTCTTTTTTACCATAAATTTCATACACCTTAATTTAATTTTCAGATACATTTAATTTTGTCAGGCTCCGCCATCTGCGTCACCAACATCCTCCCATTCGGTTTCTTCGTCTGTTTCGGCCCTTCTCCTTTCATCCCAAATGCTTTCCAGTCCTTCTATGTCATCTTGTTCTTCCGCTCCTTGATCACCTTCGAAGTCGCCTTCAGTCACGCACACCTTGTGCCTGTGTTTGACGGGCTGGAGAGACTTCGCTTTCTCCAGGTAGTAAGGTGATTCCTGAACAAACTGTTTCTTCGCTGTTCTGAACTTGAATACCTTGCTTTCGACGTCTGCCTTCCAGCCGAACCATTCGTCTGCCGAAAGAAGCAAAAGTTTTCCATCAGGACCAATGAACTCACCCTTCTTCTTGGCTGCCTTCTTTTCTGCCTCAGCGACGGTCTCTGAGATCCATCCGGCCCATTCGTCGCAGGCGTTAGTGACCCTGAGAAGCCAGGCCAGCCAGTCGTCCAAGTTCTTAAGGGAGTCGGGGTCATCAGGGGTTTCTGGTGGTGTTGGTACGGGAGTCGGAGGGTTCGGTCTACTCTGCAGCTCCCAGAGGATCCTGGCTGTGTACTCGTAGAGCATCTGTATGTAGTAAGCCAAACGCATGCAGATCACCCGTATGTACGTAGGCGTTCTATCATTGTAATCTCGGAATTTCTTCCCAAAGAAGTTAAAGAAGTATTGCTCGAGTATTATGGTGCGTTTCTTCATCAGGAGTATGTTCTCCTCGCTCGGGTTCTCGTCCAAGGAGGCCAATTGAACGGCTTCGCAGAACTCCTCAAGTTGTTCAAAGACGTACTCTAATGTCAGATCGGGCACGGAGGACATCATATGTATTATATGTCCCAGGATTTCCAGTTGCTCCTTCATGGTGCAGTCACCCCAGGGGGAGTCTTTCACAGGAGGTTTCTTTTCTGGCACATGCATCTCATCTTCTAGAGTTTCCTCGTCAAATTCTCCTTCAAGTTCTTCTCCTGTTGGATCACGCGATACTGGTGGCAGGGGTTTCAACGGCTTCTTCATAAGGTACCATGGACTAAAGAACCTAAGATCTTTCTTTATCACCTCCCTCGGTATTCCTGACCTTTCTACATTTTCTAACCGGACCGGCCTGAGGGGTCGAAGTGCAGGGTAATATTGAGGTACCGGAGACGGTATGAATGAGTACCCATCGCAGAATCCATATTCTATCTGATTCCAATTCAGAACTCTCAAGTCATTCGGTATATCGTCAGAGTCTGGATCCCAAATTTTGTACATGGAGACCCCTTTCGGAGTCAGCCGAGGTCCCAGGTACATAAACTCAGGTTCCCAAGGGTTGTACCAGTTGATGTATTCCAGGAATTCTCTCTTGACGTCGTCTAACGTCGGTTCGACCCATCTGGGTACTCCGACATAGTCTTCTGTGTCTGTCGCATAACCTACGTCATTGTCTCCAACATCATCTTCTTCATCTTCTTCAACCCGCTTACGCTTAGATATTCTACTCTTTTCAGGTACAAATACTGGGGCTTTCATTTCGTTCCAGTTTCTCTGAACTTCTGTAACAGGCTCAGGAGGAGGTGTAGAAGGTTCGGTTTCTTCAGGTTGGGGAGCCTTTGATTTGGGGGGTGGTTTCTTTGGCTTCGCCGGTGGCTTTGGCTTTTGCCCCCGACATTCCAAGTATTCTTCTACTTTGTCGTCGGGAATTAACTGAGCTGGAGCAGTGACGTATTTAGCAATCCAATCACTTAAGTTGAGTGCCATGATAACGAGGGTCTCACCATATTGGGTGGGTCGTTCGGGATCAGGCAAGGACATGTCCATGTACTGGCAGATCTGCTCGAGAATGGCCATTGCCTGGACATCGAAGTATTCGGAGGCCCTAGAGTTGTAGTCCTCGTCAGGATCCTTTGACAGGTATGCAATGCAATTCAACAAAAATTTCGAGCCCATTTTGTATGGCCAGTCAAGTGGCAGCTTTCCTGCCTTCCTTCTCTTGAACAGGAGCCCACTCTCCGGTTTCTTTTCTTTTTTCTTTTCTTCTTTGTCCCCTTTTTCCTTATTCTTTGATTTCTTTTTCGATTTCGATTTTCGTTGCTTCTTTTTCTTTTCACCCGGTTCCGGCGGTTCTCTCGCTTTTCTCGCCTCCTCTAGAATCTGCTCCAAAAACCTATAAAAACAAAACAACAAATTTTGGATATGAAACGGATTCGCCAGGTAACACACATCTTTTTTTCTTCCTCTCCGCTCAAAATGTTGTACAACATACTCGGCAGTCAGTCCATAGTTCTCAATCAGAAAAGCCATTAAACGAGCACGCATTTCTGGTGGAAATTTGTCACCAAATTCTAGCCACAACGCCAGTAAACGTCTGGAACAAGACACGACAAAACCTTTTGGTCAAAGTCAGGAGATTCATCAGGAGCTCGCACCTGAGTGCTTTGGAGTTACCTCAACAAGGGCAATGCCAGTTGTGCCATTCTGTCACTGAGTGGGAGGATAATCCATCGTATGTGCTTGGGTGTGATGCAGGGTCCCTTGGGATGCAGTTGTCGCCACCGGTGTACACAGGGATGCAATTCATAGTTGACAGGTTCGTGTCCGATGGTCTTCCAGTTGCCTTTTGATTGTTTCTTTTTTGGTTTCTTTGCAACAGGTCGCAGTGCACGCTGTTTGGTACCTCCACCTTCAGGCACAGCCTCACCTACAGCCTCACCCATAGCTTCACCTGCAGTTTTTATATCATTAAAGTTTAAAACAAAAATTAAAGTACCGACAATGAGAGCAGTGAATAACCAAAATAATTTAAATTACAATTAGTTGATTTGGTCACTCGAATCAAATTTCTTATTTATTGACTTATTCAATCATAAAAGTTACCTTTAAGAGTCAACCATTTGATTAATTTATTGATAGTGACATTATGTTAATGTACGTGCAAAATGAAGAATATCCGAAATAGACGACTAATTATGTAATGGATAAAATACAATGGTCTCCGTACCTCACCTATGCCTCAGAAATATCATTAGAGCCAGAATTTTGCAGTAAAAGAGCTCACCTGCGTCTGCCATGTCTTTTTTGTGTAATTTTCTATCTTTTTCAATTCAAATTTCGAAGTTTGTTGTCAATAAAAAAGAAAGGGAAACGAATAAAAAGTCAAACGAAAAAGTAACGAAATCTGATGTTTTGTTTTCAAAACGGAACTAAGACGATTCTCACAGAGCTAAACAAAAAAAAATATAAATGTCGACAGAATACTTTGAGCGGTAAGAAAAGACAAGGGCATTCGAGTCTTTAAATGAAAGAATAGTAAAATTATGGTTTTTTGAGTGTAATTGGCGATTTACTTGTGATGATATTTCGGGTTAAAAGTTAAATTGAATTAAACATTACGAAAAACAGTTGGTTGTACGAAGGCGTCTTGTTGATGGGAGGTTAATTGAACTAGGGCTGGTTCAATTCAAGCTGTCGATTCTAATTAGAACATAGGAAGTACACCTGAGTCTTATGTCTGCTGTTGTCTCTGCTAAGATGAAGGAGTGAAACTTGATATGCTAAAAGCAGGACCGTACGGTACTGGGAGTCGACAGTTTCCCGTCTGTTGAGGCCATTGAGTATAAGAAAATCTGCAAGTGATAACACGCATACTATAAAATAAAGTCTATAAGAAACAAGTCTGGAATAGACCGAAATTGATGAAGTCAAGGCAGAAATCCAACGGTTTTTCTTATACCACGAAATTTCAAATTTTCAATTAAAACGTGACGGCAACGGTCTGCATCCACGTTGCAATATCCACGTTCCTGTCATTTAATTAATATTTTTCCTATCTACATAAAATAGAGTATCATAACAGAATAGAATGGCATTCACACTTTGGAATTTATTCGAAGCATCCATTCTCATACTGAATGCCGTCTGTGTCTTACATGAGGAACGTTTCTTGGCGAAATGTAAGTTTTTGACGACTTTCTAAGGGCTGTTGCCGTTCGCAGAAGTCATCATTGTTTACACTTGCAATGTACGCCAATAGTACGTACAAAAATTGGTGTTTGATTCGAGTCGTCGTTCCTCCTATTCAAGTTCAGCAAAAACTAATAATTCAGATTTCTCATAATAATATTGCCGGAACCGCTTGGTCGACTTAATTAGACTGTTATACTTAATAAAACCAATGAAACTTTCGGTGATTTTACATATCAATTATTTAAAAACCTGCAATTTTTGTAATCAAAACGTTTTTAATGCACGGGAAATTGTGTTGTAAAGACGGCGTTGCAATTGGGGCCGAACTGATTTTTAATTAGCTTTTACATTTATATCAACCTATCTTATTATTTCTTCCAAAGCATACGATTTCTCGTTTTGGTTTGATTTGAAATGATTTTCAAATGTCCTTTTCCTTAATTCAACATAAAAAACAGTTCATTAGCTATTATTTCAGTTTAATGCTGTCATAATTTGCCATTTAATTGTTTAAAACGAATAAGAATTTCTGCAATTAATGGATAGTAAACAAGTTTGCAGAATTTAGAAATGTAGAAATTAGAAATTTATTGTAGCAAGATAGTTGACAAATCTTAATGACACAACTTTCTACAAGGTGTAAATGTTGCCAATAAAAATTATCAGTCTTTTGCCAGATGCACTATCTTGTGATAGTTTAATATGTCACTACGGTATTATTAAATTTTGTTGAAGCACAAATTCACAATTTTAAAAATTTTATGAACTGTTTATATATCACTGTACAATGTATAAGCCAAATGTTTATATTTCAAAAATGTGTTCAAAATGTTTGAAACAGTTGATTTAAATGATATGTAGTCACTGAACTCAATCTCTGTAACACAAAAAAATAATCACTGGGAAAAATTAGGGTATAGATGCCATTTTATGTAACAAATATTTACATATTCTTTCTTTAAAACCTAATCTTTATCTAAGATTATGTAATGTTTTCAACAAAAGAATTGATATCCCCAAAATTAAATTTCAAAAAATTTTTTATTTAATTTAATATATTTAAATTTATTTTTGTTTCAGTTGGTTTGGGTGTCTCCAGACAGAATGTCCAGGGATTTGGTGAGGAGCCTTCATTAAAAATGCAGATATTGAATTTGGTGCGATCAATCAGAACAGTAGCAAGATGTATGTATAGAGACCAAATAGAGATTTATGAAATACAATGTGGTTTAAGAGTCAATTCCCATTGATTGAATGACTAGGCGATAATGAATTATTAAATTGAGTACTTAATGCCAGCCACTGCAATTGCTTGCTTCTGCTAATCAGATATGGCATGCAACATTGCAGTAATGGCAAGTCATAAATATTGTGCTGAAAGATGAAAGGCAATAGCAAATGTTTATGTCATCTTCACCTGAGACATGCACAGTTTCAGGAAAGTGTGAGATGTTTCTCACATTAAGTAGAAATTAGTTTAATAATCAGTCTGTGTTTGCTTGTTTGTGACTCTTTTTTTTTAACTTGATAAACATGAACAAATGTTTTATTACTTGCAGTTCAAAGTCTGTCAGAATTATTTCTTCCTCTATCTATTTTTATGCTATTAAAGTCTTTAGAGTCTTAATTCGATTTTTTGTTAGATCCTTGTCTTTCACTGAGGGAGTTTTTAATTCAACTTTCTTTTGATTTCTGCAGTACACTCTTCATGTTGTTTTTGTTGGTCTTTGGGTTTAAGGTCCTTTTTTACCTTCACGCCTCTGTCGTGGTATTGTGGTTTCAAGTGTAGTAAATATTATGTAGTGTTTCCGTACTTTTGTACGTAGTTTTATTATTTTTCATTTATTTTGTTTACTTCTCTTGCACTGTAGAGTCTTTTCATTTACACAAGATGTTGAGTCTTTTACATATTGTTATAGAACAGAACTTGTTTGATTTGATTGAGATTCCTCCAAAGCTGTTGCACCACTGGCACTTAGTGCATTTTCTTGGAATTCGAGGTGACCCAGCTTTATTGGCATTTCGCAAGTCGGTCATCTTCTCGTTTTAATGATTTCACAACATTAATTTATTTGGTTTTATCAAGTCTGTTGATTAATGTTGTCAACTCGTAACAGACGAAAGGAAATGAAAAAATTAGTTTACCAATAATCTAACATAGTCTTTCGTTTTTTCTGCTTTTTAAGAAAGACTTATCCTTGAGTGTTTTTATATCCATCTTGTGGTGTCTCTGTCTCACCGACCTATGTCACATGAGAATGTTCCCCTCATACTGGTTATTAGTCATGTACCCCCAAACAAAGGCGGTGGTGGCCCATTTCTTGACTTGTCCTCCCAAGGAAACTTACAATAGATTTTTTTAGACCATCTTCCCGGTAATAATATATTAGATGACTATTAACGTCAAGATGCCCTACATATCTTCTTCAAATTGGGCCTTTAACCAGATTTAACAAAACGTCTATTACTTTTCAGTCTAAAACAGGTTTTTCATTGTTACATCTGTAACGTTTGATATTATAACTGTGTTACATAACTTTTACTGCCACTCGCAACTGCCGATGATTACATTTAATAAATTTGAATTGTCGAATTTGTTGAGTTTCTTGTCTTGGGCGTGCATGTCTGCGCGTCGAAGGAACCCTTTGAAATCACTACAATTTACAGAAAGTTGTTTTCTTTAGTTAGGCTTAATAATTATTATAATTGTATCATCGATCATAGATGTAATGTTTTTCATATTTTTAAGTTGATGAAGAACCGAGACACACGACAATGTTCTTTTTTACATGACTTAAATTTAGTTGGATTCTAAAGTATATATTAAAATTGTAGATGTGGTCTTATGAAAATTCTACTTTCATGGAAATAAATTGGAATCAAAGACAAGTGCTTTGATGAAAAATGAAAGGCAAGACCTACACTTTCCTTTAATTTTTGCAGAAATTTTAAGAAAAGAGAGCGTAAATAAGTAAAAATGACAGACAAAATTTAATAACATAATTATTTACACTAACACCATTGTAAATATGAAAATAGTAAAAATTTAATAAAATATTACGTAAGTTACAGTAAAACAATGTTGTGTTTAAAAATTATGTAAATAAAGTCTAGTAGGATTTCATTTGATTAATAGCAGTGGAAGGAAATGGTAAAACTTTCTTGCTCTATAAAAATAGATAAACGTAGCAAATAGATCATTAGATGCTTCAGTCATTCATTCCAATGGGGAAAGTCTCGTAACGTTAAATCACTCCCACTTACTTTACAAAAGTACTATCGGAATTGTCTATTTTCTGAGTTCAAATCAAGTCAAATGTACTGTTTTTTCTATTTTCAGTTCCTCTAATATTCTTAAATATATTTATAATGATAATAAAATTAATATTGGGATGAATTGGAGAAGTGCGTGAGTCACATTATCCATTGGCATTCCCTTGCTGCTGTGACTGCATACATAAGTAAGACTACAAATCCCACTATTACTATTACTATTACCGTTGTTATTTCTATTTTTACTACTGCAATATAGATATTTATTATTTAATTTACAAACATTTTGATTTTTAAATGACTTTTCCCCTTGCGCATTGAAATCGACTGTTTCACGCTACTTTCACCAAATCGTCGGGATTTTCTTTGGCGTTGGTCTCGACACTTTCTTTTGTATTTGTTCCTTTTCTTTTTCTTCTCTTTCCCCTGACAACTGGAGGAATTCTTTGTCTTGGCATGTGTTCCACGCGTATTGTTTCTATTTGTTATTTTCTCTGAATGAAGCCGGGCAATTGTTTTGCACGAATAGAAGGTTGCGTTTAATTTGTAAAAAGGGACTGACAACCTCCGCAAGCAATTCTTGACTGATAAAGAGGGTACCTGAAGGCTGTTTTCTTCTTATACCTTGCTGTACCTACAGAAATCAGTCATTTTCTTCTTTATAATTTTCCTATAAAAATGCGTATTATACCGCTGTATCTCCAGCACGGTGTACGTCGTCACGAAATGAAGCATTGGTAATTCTTTAGCTACTAGCAGCTGTTAGTACTCCAACTTTCACACCTACGCCTGACACCACCTAACCTTCCGTTCATTCATGTCTCATTGTCTATTATGATGGTAGTCTCTGCTACCCTGACTTTTTATCCTAATTTGGTTTGAAACTTTGCTCACTCAACAACAATCGCAAAGTTTGTGTGCCTGTGTGTACGACTCACCTCGACTGTGCGGTCACGGAGTCCTTTGCACTAAGTCACCATCTTAGTCAGTGTTTTCACATTACATCCGGTGAATTGGAAATGTGGCCATGAGGGTTTCTACCAGGAAATGCGAAGGGAAGTTGAAGCAGCCCGGAAGGCAGGTACTCCACACCGGTACTCCTGGGTACTCCTTTCTGAAAGGATGTTTTCTCCGGGACCTTAAGATGGTTTCATTTAAAAAGTTTTAAGTTGTTACCGCGCAACAACTAGAAAATACCATAAAAACACAAAATATTGCAAACAGTCTGAGAAGTTTCCTTTGACTCTCCCCGGGCAATAATTTTTGCGTACATAAATTTATGCGATTAAACTTAATTATAAGTTAATAACTCGTAAATAATGTATTCGATGGTAGAAAACATACAATGTATCATCGCCTTGAGTTGAGGGAACGGGGAGATTCCATCTGTTACATAAATTTATGTAAAGAGCTAAAGTCCCCCTTCCACCAGGTTGATATGTTGTGTTAGGAGGGATGGAGAGGGGGAGGGGGAAAACGCGTTCAAGCACCAAATAAGGACCGGCCACCGAATGACCCAGTTGATGGTGATGATGTGATGTCGGGTCACCAAAAATTTAACGGCCCTCAATGGTTAGTTGTGGTGTGCGGATACCTGAAAAAGAAGTAGCTCGTTCAGAAATTGAGCAAAGTTCTACTTTTCTTCTCTTCTCATCCTCACCACCACCACTCCTCCCCCTCTCATCTCCTCCTCCATCGAATTCTCCAGGTACAATTGATAAGAAGGGGCCGTGATGCAACTGACCGCCTGCGTTTTCTTGTGGGTACCAGTCAGTTCAAATGTCACCTTGGGGCCCATGTGAATGCACGCATTTTAAATGTCAGAGGTGATCCACCCGCGATCACATGGATTTTTTAAGGAGATCACAGATCTTAGGGAAACTGCGATCTACCGGTCGATTCAACTTCCTTTCCGTTCGACCCAACGAACTTCACAAAGAACCAAGAACGTAGCAATGGCCAAATATTTTTAAGTTTCCTATTATCTATTCTTGAGAATACCTGGTTTTGAATGGTCTCCCGGTCTATTCAAACCTTCATTGGCCTCTCTCAGGTCTAAAAATTAGAATCTCGCTAACTAAAAACATAAAACGTGCTTTTTCCTTTTTACGAGGGCTTTGCCTTTCTTTTGTAGTCATCTTTCCTTCGAATTTTCTTTCTTTTTGTTTATCCTTCTCCATTTCTTTCAACTGAGTGCATCACGACTACTCTGACGTTAATTTAAAAACGAAAACTATTACAGGAAATTAGGAATAATTTGTAGTTAGAGACGCATCCGCATCTCGCCTCTTCAACTTTCATTTCTCTCTTGGCTTTTCACATTCGTCCTTCTTTTTCTTTCTTTCTTTCTTTCTTTCTTTCATTCTCTTTACGTAGATTATTTTGGTGAATTAGTAGTAAAAGTGCGTGTTCGGAGGTATCGGTACCATCTGAGACTCACCGTAAGAAGACTAATTATAACTAATCAATTCAATTAGTAAGATGTGCCGATGGTAGTTTTCACCACGCGTGCCCCCTCGTTCACCTGACTTTTGACCATTCGGTTGGTACCCATCGACTATCTTCTGGGTATTATGTAACCAAGAATTTGGATGGTCGATGGCCGTTGCGTAACGTCTGAATGCTACCCGTAGGACCGTGCGTATCCCGGAAGGTTCGTTGGGTTCCCATGTCATCCATCGCGTTGGACTGCAGTCAGGTACAGCAATATCCTGGTTTTGTGTATTTGCTGATACTTTTCTTCTTCACTGCCCGGTCACGCTCAATGTCGAACCTTCCATCCGTGCAGTTTTTTACCGCTTACCCACCCGTTTGTTGTTGTGTTTTGCAATTTGATGGTCTCTCAACGGTGTTCAGCGACCTTCGGCGACCTTTCTCATCATTTTATTTGATCGGAGCGGTCTGTCATTCGACAATTGTACCTGTGTGTTTCCTACCATTGTTGCTTGCGACCGAATTCTTTTCAGGAGGGACGTTACAAAATGCAACTGCACATCGAGAATCGCACCATGAAGGTGTGACGTGCATTGCTTTTTAAAAGTAAAACAAAACACGTTGCTCCCGTAATGTTAATTATGCATCGTAACACTCTCCCATGTGTTACATAATTCACAGGTAGTTTTTTTCTCTTCTCAATTACATAAATATTAAGGCTCACGTAATGATAATAATAATAATAGTGATGATGATGATGATGATGGTTTGAGTTGATGATAGTGCGAGCAGGTGATGCACCCGCCCCCGTTTTTTTCCGGTTGTGCACTTGACGTCTTCCACGACATCTTCACCTTCGGCCGAGTTTCTTCCTCTTCCTTCAGACCCTCTCGACCTGCTCGGTACCTACCCGGTACCATCACTACTAGTTTAATTCAAATTTATGCAAATTCCTGTTGAATTCGTTTAACTTTCTCCACGGTTTCTTCCTTCACAGCACATTTTTATTTTCTCTTATTTTCCTTTTATTTTCTGAAGTTCTCTCTGCTCTTGAAACTCTCTTGACGTCTCTCCCAAGCTGTCACCCGTTAACCTTAATCCTATTTCTTAGTGTTGCTGAGAATATCGGGTGTTACTGTTATACGAATACTGCGCAAGGAATGGAATGAAATGAAATGGAAATGAAAGGTTGATAGTTAAGCAATAAGTTACGAAACGAGTGTCGGAAGACGAACTGAAACCTGATTACATTATACTCGATTGATCCATCATTTGACTACAACTTAACAGTTTTATTTGACGTAAAAAATTGAACGTTACGGGGTAGTTCCCTTTCGCTTTGTAATTTCATTTTCATAAAGTGACAATTATTTTCGAGCGATGATGCATGGCACAAGTAACTTTGTTGTGTATGATGGTGGATGAATGTAATGGATGATGGTGGACGTAAACAAAAAAATTCCTGACGGGGAAGAGAACGAAGCTCCGGGAAGTTGGTGACCAAAGAAGAAAGGAAATGGGACTGTTGCTTTTCAAAAAGCGAACGATCTCTGATCCATCAAATGATCTTCTTCACGTCGTGTCTCCTTAGTGGAAACATTGCATTTGTCCAGGGAAGGCAAACGTGTCACTCGTTTCAGTCATATCAGGTTGAAATAGTTGGAACTGTCTCAGGTTTTGTCTGTGACAGACTGCCAAATTTTCTCTTGCGTAATTTCACCGATTTTGTTTAAGGAGGAAAAAAATACATAGCCGTGTAACGCGACGTGGGAATAGAGGAAGTGTAGATCATTTACTTGGAACGAGAGATACTTGAGAATTCCTAAAACTACCTAAAGGGATGGTATCGTTTTCTCCAAGTCCAAGAACCCGGAGATTATTTCACCAACACCAAGCGTACAACACAGGCACACTGCCCTTACTGGATGTGGCTAGTCTCATTATTTTAGGTAATGAGAAACGTGCCACCCCAACTTGAACTGTGAAAGCTCTTAATGCTTAACATAATTTACATTCAGAGTTTTCACAACAAAGGAGAGAGAAAGGGGGCAGAGGAGAAATCGGCATTTGGCCCCACAAACTAAAGTTTAACATTTAGATGAAACAGCAAAACTGTAAAGTCAAATACAACAGGTATTTGTTCGACTCGGACCTGTACGTGAACTACTTAACGTTTTGTTGTTGAGTACTTTCATGACCGTTAATATCACAACAAATTAGGCGTAATACCTTCTTCTAGCATAATATATTTTGTACATTATTATATTGTTGGTGAGAAACGAAGAGAAACCATCACCAGAAGCGTAGAAAACGGGTTTTGGCGAATCGACTTGCGTAAATCAAATGCTAAATAGGTATCTTTATCATCATCAACATTATTATTATTAAATCGATTGAACAAAACTGTAAGGTCCAACGAAACGTGGAACTAGAAATTTGTGTTGCCCTTGCGAGGACGAGGAGAAAGTTTAATCATAAGAAAAAGATTTTTTTTTGATGGAAGTAATCGTCTTCTTTTTTGTGACTTTCGTGGGTAGTCCAGGCTACTTCGTGGTTCGGTACCTGTATCGGTACTCGAGGTACCTGGACTATTCTCGGGAAGTTCACGTAACCCCAGGGGAACTTGTTTTTGTCGCGTGTTTCTATTGCTTTTCCTCTAAGGTAATTTTCTTGTTCTGCTAGGCCTTCGGGTATTCGGGGAATATTCAGAGGGTACTCTCTTCAGTAAATTTCTGTTTACTTTCTTTTTCGCCGTTTTGACGTTTGTCTTCACAAAAAGAAGGTTCAAATCGTTCGCAAAGAAATTCCCAAGATCGTTCGTCTTCGGTGCCGATTCATTGATTACGTTCGATTAGAAATCGATCTGAGGCCGACGATATTTACGTAAGACTCGTCGATTTCTAAATTTCGATTTTTCCTTCATTGAAAAAGAAAATCAACGAAGGACAAAAAGAAGAAGGCGACGATGAACGCGAACAAGTTTAGTATTGCCGCCATTAAATTAATCATACTATATACGTTTATGTATATATAAATGAGGGAATTTATTTCTTCGCTGACTTCCTCAACTATTGTTACAGACGAATTTTAAGAGTACCCGCGGATTGAGGCTTAGCCTATACCATTTCGAGTACCCGTGTGATGGGGGCAAGCGCCGAAATGAAGGAGATCTGCCTTCTCCAGACAAACAGCTGATCTTTGATCTGCCCTAGATCATATGGGTTTTTCTGATTGTAATTTAAATCCGATGAGTACCAGAACGGGTACATTGAAACTCTCAGGAAGGTACTCAACCGTGAAAAATGATTATATTTTGGTATCTGCCACATTGAATTCGTGTCGCAGTTTCATAAATCGTGTTATTCAGCTTGAGCACCTGATTTTATGCAGGTTCGTTAGAATTATTCTCATGATGTGCCACGCTATAATGTTTGCAGGTAGCACATTCATCCCTTTTGCCACACCATCCACATGGTACGATACTCCAACTTAAAAGGGGTACTCATCATACTCATGTCGGTGTCAGTTATAAATTCAATAACGTTTTTAATTAATATAATAAAATACATAATTGTAAGTTTATTTTACCATTTGTATCACCATAGCCTATACTAAAATTTATAGTTCTCTCAATTTATAGGGCAGACGTTTGTTGTATACCGGGTCTCGGCTACCTGCGACTAGCTAACTACTTAAGAGTTAGATTTACAATTTAACAGAATTCCAGTAGGTTACGATGCATTTATCAAATTATGTTCCAGCAATATCATATTCCATGTATTTCAACTAATATACTAAGTAAGTAATAGCTAGACAATATTAAAAAATTTCAATGTCTTAGATGTTTATGATACAAGAACTCGAATCCTACATGTGTCCGTTCATAAAAAATATAATTTTTTCATATTCATATAAAAACAGTTTCACTCACCCCACCTGCACTCGAACAAACTGAATTATATTACGTGTTTTACGTACAACAAAATAATTACAAAATAAATAGTACAGCTCGATCAGAATAAAAAGAACAGAAGGAAAGAACTTCGTAATGAATTTGAAAAATAGAAAGTACTTTCAGTTTCGCAAAACTTTGCAAAAATTTCCCTGCGTTCGGTTTGAATTTAAATTTTCCTAAAATTCTGCGAAAATTTGAAAAGAACAGGCGCTTTGACTCCGCCCACTGAGTAACAGAAACAAACTCATTTTTAACCTCCTAAATTTTACTTAAACTTTCCTGACAAAATTCCGGAATTTTCCATTCAGATTTTTCTCTGTTGGAGGGGAAGTTTGTGGGACAGCAGCGACATCACTCGAATTCTTTTCTAACCGATTTAACGTGAAATTCTGCTGGTCGACGAACAACCTCTTGGATGTGAACCTGAAACCAAAATTTTTAATTAAATACTGTGATACAACAAAATTTTATTAAGCCAATAACATTTTCATTGAGTGAAACCGAGACCTACAGGTTTCGCCTTCGTCACGGATTTACTTTAGGCAAGGACGATATTCGCAAGGAAGTAGTTTCTTGTCTTTGAAACCTACCGAGCGATAGGAAATGTAACCCCATAACCCGAAGTACTTAATCAACAACTCTGAGAGAACAGAGTTATGTAAATCGATATCCGATATTTATTTTATTTACCTCTCTTTATTTAATTATATTCCTTCAGGGCACAGAGTGCCAGAAGGTACGAACCTTACTTTCCTCTTGATCCGCTCACTGATGGACCTATGGAAGCACACAGATATATTAAATTTTGCCTGATTCAACTCAATTAGGGCTTGAAGTAAGCGGTACCTGTTCTTGGTAACAGCAGTAATTGCAGTTACTCGATTATTCGTACTTGTAAAATGAACTTGCCCAAACTGGAATTTCTAATTTGCTGTGCTCTGAACTGAGTTCTCAATTAACTTGGGTAACTTCACTGGTACTCCTTCGTACTACCTAACTCCATCAAGTTTCATTTTGTTGTACTTTTATGTAATTCTATTTCATTTGCTGTTATTTTATTTTTACTTTGCTTTCCATTTTCAAATGTTTTGTATCCAAACGTGTGTTAGCAGTACCCGAATATTCCACCCTTATACTTTTGAGAGAGGTTGAACCTGTTGTTGTTGTTGTTTTGTTTCCTTCCTTGATATTTTCGTGTTCAGGTAAGTGTCGGAAAGGAAATTTCGAGAAGCACAAGAGGTAAAGAGGAGTCAACAAAAAAATAGACAGTGTTTAGATTTCATACGGTGGCACTCGCATTGTATTTTGTGTTTTTTTGTTGTGTGTTTGTTTTTCCATATACATATACAATCATATACATATACAATTTTTTCATTTTTTTTTGCGTTTTTTTTCTTACGTTTTACAACATTTCTCACTTTCTAATTTTACACGAAAAAATAATTTTTTTCCATTTGAGTTTGTCAAACAAACAAAATTTAAAAAAAAAAACAAAAAGAAGACACAATTTTGTTTATCCTAACCTCATTTCCAGTTGGTCCGTGGATAGCATCCCAGAAAATCCCGGACGGAACCAAACACGAATTCTGCCGGAACCTGGGAAATTTTAAATTTTGGCATGAGACACCCGGCGTGTCCGAGGATGGATCTTCGGGGGATGTTGAGACCCGCCGAAAACGGCCCCTAGAGTCCCCCGGGTGTCCCGCTCCCGTCTCGATTGAATTTGTTACATAAATCGAATTCCCATTTACGAAAGCTAGTTTTCATCGACTCTTTTCTTCTTCTATTTCTACTTGTTCTTCTTCTTCTTGTACGATTGCCATTTCTTTTGTTTTTCTGGCGCCTCCTTCATTGTTTTAGGGCGCGACGTGGAACGAGACGATTTTCCGACTCCCCGACCGGAAATGGTAATTTTCCGTCATCGTCCGTTCCGATCTTCCATTATTTGGCGATGTTAAATTCCTTCAAGATGTGACTTGATGATTAATGGGCAATAAATTAACGATACGGGTAGATGGATGATGTCGGGGAGAAGAGTCGAGTCAGAGGTTGACAAGTCCGAGGAAATATACATAGAAAATTTACAAAGGAGAAGAGACAGAGGAATAGATCAGAGGGGTAGAAGAGATAGATGATTAAGGAATTTAGTAGGGAGCTCCGTAGGAACCAGATGGAGCACGGCTTGGGGCTCCGTATGAGGAAGATGGGTATCCACCGCCCGAAGCAAAGGACTGTTGGCTGAATTGAGCTACTTGGAGGGCTTGTTGGACTCCTTCGAGGTCCAAACCGACAACACGTCCGGAGGATGGGACTCCGTAGCTGGAGGATGGAGCACCGTAGCTGGAGGATGGGGCACCATAGCTGGAGGATGGGGCACCGTGGGATCCACCTGCGAAATCAACAGACATTGCAATCAGTCGACTGGGTACTTTGTGCAGGCCGAACTCTCTACAGGTGCTCTGGGGGGTACTCACCAGAGGAGGCTTCGTCTCTCAAAAGAACTTGTTTGATTTGTTCGAGGAGAGCGTAGTCCAAGTTTTGTCCTTCGTTGGTTTGTGGTCCTGGAGCGACTTGTTGGTAGGAACCACCGCTAGAGTGGCCACCTCCGAAACCACCACTGAAACCACCACCGAATCCTCCAGATGGACGGTTGTAGTTGTAGCCGCTTGGTGGTTCAGCGACGGCGCAGCCGAACAAGGCTACAACAAGACACTGAAAAGAGAGAGAGAAACTTTTATGAAGGGAAAAATACAACCACACCTCAAGGAGGGTGCAATCGTCAACAAGACCGACTACGTCATAGCTCGTACAATTTATTAAGGCAATGCATATGAGCGAAAAAAAACTTGTAAATCCTACAAACTATACTGATTAAGACTGGAGAAGTACTACAGTAACAGCACTCAAAGCACTACTCGAGTGTAAACTAGAGAGTGTCCTAAGTAAAATAGAAAAAATCTCAACCACTTGTAAATGGCCGAAGTGGCTCTTTGAATAAGACACAGTAACACGCACAAAATCATGCCAAAGCAGTAGCACATTCCGCATGTGTGTTGGCCGTTTGTCAAAAAGCACTACCAAAAAATCACTACAAAATATCCATGAGACGTTAATCCGATTTTACATTTTACATAGATTTTGTTTCACTTCACCAGACATTTTACCAATGCGAATAATATAAAAAACGTATATAGCAGACAAAATATATGAGAAGTTAATATAAATAAATACAATTGCGAGTAGCGAGTAGCGAGATGTAGTGGTTTTTTGTTCTGTTCTGAAATTTTTGCGAGATACCTCCCGGAGATTGGGCGAAGTACCCGTGGTGCCCACGAAAAAGTTTTTGTTTCGAAAATTTGATTTGATGTCTTACCAATGCTGCGGTCCTCATGATGGTAAAACGTTTGGTTAGTTAAGACAAACAAACACTGACTGATGATTGAACTGGACGGTGCCTGGGCTTATATACCTGGATACCTGAATGCGGGTTCCCTTTCTTCGGTGGTCAATTTCATCGAGACAAGTCTGCTTGCCTGACTCTTTCACCTGAGCCCCCACTCCCACCGGAGTACATGATAGCACACATGCTAGCGTTCGCTAGGTACCTGAGGTCGACCTGACATTATCTATGTTTAGATTATCGCCTCACCGGTTTATCATCCGACTTTTCTTCTCTGGCTTCTTCCTGGTCGCTGGTTTCTGCTTGGCGGTCGTGTTGTCGTTGTGCTTGTTGTTGTTACGACTCTTCTTTTTTCTTCTTGTTCTTCTACCGTTTCACAATCTTCTTCGTAATCGGCATAGTCAACGTGATTGCTACCGTCGTTGCGTTTGTCGCTTCATGGTAACTTCGTTCCTGCAATCGCGAGAGCACCCTCATCGTACCTTTTGCTAATATTACACATTTAATGTTCGTGTTGGAGCAATGACACGGCTGATGTGTCTCTGCCATCTGATAAATTTGACCTGCAGTAAAAAACATAATTCGAAAATTATACATGAAACAAGGAAAGAAATAGATGCAGGTGACTTAAGTAAAACCTTTTTGATGAAATGGAAACGAACTCTAACTCTCTGGTCTGCTGTAGGTCGAAGAAGACAAATGATTCATAATTTACTTTTGTTCGGATATTCGTAACAAGTTCAACAGATGAAACAGAGTTTCAGGAACCAGGAGGAGGCAGTAATAGAAGAAAAAGCAACAGGAGAAACTTGGGTCTTTACCCGAGAAGAAAATAGGAGACACAAAAAAAAACGGGGGGGGGGGCGGTGGCGGCTTACACTAATAAACTCAGACAGGTGTACAATTGATGAATTAATTTATGCTTACACATATTCTACTGGACGGCACGAACTAGAAAATATTACTTGGACAGATTCATGTAAGACGAAATACAAAACCGTAAGGTACACCCAGGTCTGTTTCTTCAAACAAGTCTGCTTCTGTTGGGAGTGGCTCTCCACTAAAAATATTAAAAATGCAGAGTCCCCGGAGAGAGAACTGCAGTTTCCTATTGAGTTAATAAGATGGCGACTAATAAGAAACAACATATAATTCGCTGAGAATCAGTAAGAGTTCAGATGTGATTAATCCAAACTTAAATGGACAACATATTAAGTTTCAAACACGCTTAATAAAAATTTATTGATTGCGAACAACGAGCAATGAAAGCAAACGCTGCACTCGAATTTAATAAATAAAATATATGTTGTAACTAGCAAAGAATAATTCCACTTGTTACTAATTCCTATATAATTTTTAAGGTCAGTTACTTATGTTTCATCTCATTTACTCGCACCCCGTGAATGAGTGTTCGTTTCCGTCTGACAAATTCTTATTATATTTATTCAGTTAGTAGGTTAATAAGGTTCATGGATTGACTATTAACTCGTTTGTGTTTTAAAATATTTATCTGTGAAGTAATATAAATAAGATGATTAAATTAATATTTTTGTATTAATTACTTGAAAATTAAATGCAGCAGATATAGTGGCACATAGATTTCAGTAGACCAGTACAAAATGGTGTTAAATTTTTGGGTAGAAACAGTAGAAAAGCAGATGATGCTATTTGTCTAGTGTAGTCGAGGAGAGGACAGTTTTATGGTAGACAATTCGTAAACGTGAAACGGAACTAACAAGCACAGCCCCGGATAAGTGCTCATTGTCTACAATATAAGAATTTCGTTATACAATATACTTTCATATTGCAGTTAAGATGTGTAATTTAAATAAATAATAATAGTGAAAAATGGAAGTGCAGATGAGTGACATAATCCGATCGCAGGCCTCTTCATCCGTGGAAAACAAACTTATAATTAAATGTTTCTTATTATACGGTTTTCTTAAAATGTGCAGTTGAAGTTTTACAACTTGTTAATAAGTGTCAAGATTATTTAGAAATATTAACAAATTAATTTTTTTCAGTCAAACGAACTGTCACAATAAGAGCCGAAAATATAGAAACAGGAAATCCGATTCGATTAGGTTTTAATTTATTCACCAATTTTATGTATTTTATGTGCGACGTTTTACTTTAATATTAGTTTATTATTTTCCTAACTTCATTTGACTCTCCGATACTCATCCGACAGGTTTTGCACATTTATGTATTGCAGTGGAAAGAGTGGGGACCAAAAGTATAAAGAAAAAGATGTGAGAGCAGTGACATGGGGGCCAGATGGTTAGGTGAGGGCCCCGACACAACAGACAGGAGAGGCAAGAGCAGTCCTAGTAGTAAAAGGAAGGCCGAGGAAAGTCACAAGTCAAAGAGAAAAGGTCTCATCTGGAAGTACAAAATAAGGGTGCGGGTGGTTTCAGGGGAGACCAGGTGTTTTTTACGGTTTCACTCCTTCCTTGGCGTACCGCAGGAGCACAATGTCAGTTAACCAGGAATACAATTAGAGTAGTTAAAAAATGTATTGATGAAACAATGAAAGAATGTCACGCCAATGATAAAAATCTTAGGCAAAAAAGAGAATGCATTACAAAAATGTTGGAAATCTCAACGAGTGCTGGTGAACAGATAGGAGGGAAGGTGAATGGGTTCACAGGTGAGAGAAGTAGGAACTGGACGATTGTGCAGGTACCCATCAGTAACAAGCGGAGAGTGAGAAGGTAGAAAATTAATAGGGAAAATCTGCTGACGATTAATAATCAATTCAATTGAATAGATAATTCTATCTCTAGGGCAGTTCCCACATCTGCACATCCGGCGGGAAAGAAACTAATTTAAATAAATAGGTTTAATAGTTATAGTTTTGGGGTTACGATTTTGTTTAATGTTCCTTTCGATAGAAATCGATCAATTAAATTTAATTCCGTTTTATTTTCTATTATCTAGGACTCTCTTCTGGGCTCAATTGTCTTTACTTTCTTCTACGGTTTCCTAATTTTTTTTTTCAATTAATTCCTAGTGCAATTTTGTGCAATTCTCCGTGGATTTTAGTTTCGCCTTTAATTTATTTAAACCATATTTAATTGCATCTGAAATCTTTTTTGTTTTTCTTCTGCTTTTCTGCTCTATTTTTACTTTCTCTCTTTTCTCTCGCATCACAACACCCAGAAGATGACTGTCAGAAGAATTACCTTTTGACTGGGGCAGAATATTATTTTTTATTAATCCTACTTATTGCGTCTAATGATTTTCCGTCAGCAGTGCTCCTGCATTAGACTACATTTTATGTAAATTACTTTAGTTACTGCTGTTATTGGACATTACTACTACTTCTGTTTTCATCTCGTTTTCTTTTCTTCTGATGTTTTCCTTTTTATTTTTTTACCTCTTTGCTACTCGGTTCGATTGTTGGTAAACCAATTTGGTTTACCGTCCTCTTGACGCGTCCCACAATTAATTGATTTATATCCTCTATTTTCTTGTAAGGTCTTTTCTCACTTGGCACTCAATTCGGGGAGAAAGCAGCAATTGCCACGGCGGCCATCATTTGACCAATTCAATCCAGACAGTAAACTGTTATCTAACACTTCTAACTCGTTCGTGAACATCTTTAGTATTCTTAAATTAATTATCGGAATATTAATATTTCCCTCTCTGTAATGACACTCAGGTTTTGTCTTGAAGTGAAAGCCGACCATATTGACTTCTTCATAAGAGATAGAAAGAGAGAGAGAGAGAGAGAGAGAGAGAGAGAGAGAGAGAGAGAGAGAGAGAGAATGAAAAAGGTCACATAAAATAACATGATGACCAGATGTGTCCGAACTATCTCGAAACTGATACAAATCCGGCTTGTATGATGAGTTAAATTATTTAATAATTTATTGATTATTAAAAACATATAAGCATTATTAAAAGTCCAAAACGGAAAGCGAAGTCGTGGAAACTGAGCCAAGAGAAAGCCACTGAAAAAGCCGTGAACTCTGACAAAGGCAGAAAACATAAAGAGATGAAAAACTACGAAAAACGGAAGTGACAGTGACCGGAGTAAACCGGAAGTGACCGGCAACACCCGAGACTGTGGATTATTCCAGACTTTCTAAAATTGTTAAAATTAATAAAAATAAAGAAGATCTAGAGCGAAAATAATATCATTTGCTTCGGCCAATAGAAACTTCACAGGTCGATAATCGAAAACCAATAATCGAAATTGCAGATAATTGCATATCGTTACTTATGTACTTTTACTTACTTATTGGTTCGATATTAATTACTATCGATAGTTTCACCAAAAGGACGCAAATCAATTAAAGGAGCCTCAAAAAGAAGAGAAAATTCAGGTACGCAGGGCGTGCAGAATTCAATTCCCAAACAAAATAAAACTATATGAGAAATTACGCAAGCGGACTTTCTTGAGTGACAGGGGTCAGTGCCGTGTCAAAGATGAGCACAAATAAGTTTTTCTTGGCATGAGGAAGTCGGCCGAACCAGGACCGGATTCAGGTTTCGCAAACCTTTCCTTCCTCTCCACTGATCGGTTTCGATGTATCAAAAATTTCGGAAAAAATTTTGTAATGAAAATAAAACATTTAACTTAAGGAAAAGATCAATTCTTTGATTTTGGACATAAATAATAGTAAGCTGTTGTGGGTAACGAGTTGTAAATTCTAGTAGGTACTCATGGATAATGGACAGTAAGGAGCCAGTACGAGACTAAAGACGAGAAAGAGAAGATGTAGGACGTTTGTATGTGGAAAATCTGAAAAAAAGAAAGCTAAAGAGAAACTTAACTGACAAAATTAACCTCAAATTCAAAAGCTTTGTGAACGAACCATTACCAGACACCTATGAATGACTCTGCATTACAAATAGGAGTGTTGCGGCAGATGAGACAGATACCTATAAACTGTGCTACCCGCCGTGTAGTTCCCGGATAAAATAACCCGAGCACTGGGCAGGAATGCAAGGATATTGGGGTTCGTCAGTGTATCCGTGGCCAGGTGGACACTAATACTTTTCCTGGGCTTCAAAAAAGTTATATTCAAAATACGGTAGGGTTCCCTGGTGAGTTCAGGACACATGAAAAGAAATGGAGATGACGCAGGGACACTTCCGCAAAGGATCACTCAGTCAGGCAATCCAAATCTTAAATTAATGAAAATACAAAATTACACAATCAGGTTTTACACCAAAGTAATTAATGTGGGTCAGAGTAACGCGTGGGTCACTGCGTCGATCACCGAACGGCTGCCATCCTGGGAATCGAACCTGGGAACCTGATCCACTTGCAAACTACACGCCGCTACCTGTGAGAACCTCCAGAAGGGGCTGTGGAGAGGGAGTGTGTCAAGGTGAGCCCCTCCCCAGGTATCAGGCAGACCTGTAGCTCCTCTCATGTGCCGGAGGACATTAATTTTCTCACTCATCATGCGTAAGCGTCTGTGTGGAATTGAAATTTGTTCAGGTACACACACACACACACACACACACACACAGACATACGCAATGTAGGACCTCATTCACATTGCTCAAATTCTCTCGGGCCTGATCATAGGTTTCTGCCATTAACATGCTTTGATAATAATTAATTATGCTTGATGTATAAACACAATTGTGTTTTGAGCATTCAAGAATGGACTTTGCAGGACTCTCCTTAATAATCAGTTAAAAAAGCAACTATGGAGTCTGGAAATTGAGAAAAAAAATTGGGTCACAGCGAAAACTAAAAAGCAAAGAATATAACACATAAGCGAGTACTAAAGAAGAAAGTTCAATCAAAGAATATTCGGGTATGTAAATGGTTAAATAAACATTTAAGGGGGCGAATAGAAAAAGATCCAGAGACTCAGGGTGGAGAGTCGAAGGACATTCTGGCTTGCAGACCAGAAGAAAGACAAGTTGGTAAATAGATAATCAGACGAGTTGATGGGTAGGTGGGTAGCACCACAAGTGCCGGTTCTCACGAGAGAGTGACACCACATCATGGCTGACTAGAATGTTTTGACACTAAAATTTTAATTTAATTTCAATTTATTTGAAGAGAACTCCCTCCGCATCCTGAAAAAGAAAGGCAAAGGTCCAGACGGACGAGAAGGACCGGGTAACTCGCAGAGAAACTCGCAAAATGGAAGCTCGAGGGCCGAAGGAGGTCAGGGCTCATTTCGGTTGATGAAGAAATTCCTGTCACAGCCTCTGGTCATGAAATTTCTGAATTTGATTTAATAAATTATTAGAATTACTTATATGACGACAAGCATAAATTTATTAAAAAAATCATCTATTTATCCTACGTTGTTTTGCAAATTCAACTATTTCACCACTCTACTGTTTTTATTATTAATATGATCTATTTGTCAAAGTCTATTTAATAAATTAATATAAGCGCACCCGTACATGTTAGTTGATTTAATTGTTTACTCCGCGCTTTTTTTTATGTATTTCTTCACCATCAAGAGTTTTCCAACTTAAACACAAGTCTTTCTCCAACTCGAAGAGGTGACCAAGGGTGAGTGGTGACATTTTGTTACCCGTCCGCCTCACAGGCTCCGTTAATTATTTTGCCTCCTGAAAAATTAATCTATTTATTATTCCGCGTAAGTATTTCACACAGAATGAATAAATAATTAAATAAACACATCGAAACCTTGACACCGAGGGCGGAAAAACAAGGACATTCGGAGAAAAATGGCGCATCCAATCGATTTTAATATTTTTTTCAGGGTGTCATTAATTTTGTTTTTAATTATGCATGCCGTGCCAAATTCACTTATTTATTTGTTATTATTATTATTATTATTATTATTACCATCTATTACCCGTCGTTTTGTAAGCTCATGAATTAACTACGAAGTTTTTTTGATAATTCCATTATTATTGATGGCAGGAGAGACCCGAGTTTCATTTATCGTAAGAAGAGATGGAAATTTATAAGGTCTGAACGAGTGAGAAAATAAATCAGTGTAATCTTTGTAATAAATTAAAAAGATTGACAAGAAGAATAGATAAATAGTGGAAAAGAAACTGAGAAAGTTGTAGCATTCAATGGAGTAATAATTTAACCGAAATCTACGGTGTGCGGGAGCTCGAGCTGATGTGTGCCGAGCAGTGTGTGACTCGAGGTACCAAAATGATAAATCTGAAGATCCTCGTACATAATTTTGGCAGATCTGGTGAAGGAAACAAAGACAAGAAGGTACCTGTGTGGGAATTCATTCACCCATCGTTCCAAGTAAGGAAGAAATTATACAAGCCGCGAAGCATGAGGAAGGCAGGATTCTAATATGACAGTAGTAATCATGTGAGACGCATGTGGAAATAGAAGAAGTGACACGAGTGAAATCATCCAACCGGAAACCTCGACAAGCGTGAACAACATTATAGTAATAGATAACAACCGTAGCAGAATACAACCAGGCCAAGGGTGAATTCTGAATTTAGTGAAGGGAAATGTGGGAGGAAGCTCAATGACAAATGCACAGAAAGACGAGACCAAACAGGATGATGAATGTCCTTTTGACAAAGCTCAAAGCTCACAGAAAAAGGTCAATTGTTTCCTGGACAAGACCCTGAAATTCTGTTTCCGGTTCTTCGTATGACTTTTAGAGTAGTTGCTACCAAAGCAGTTTGTGCTTTTTCTTTCGCAGTGGATCCATCTCTCATATTTGGTACAAAATAAGTAAGCGGGTGCCCCCCCGAGAAAAGGGCCCTGAACCCACGTTTGGTCAAGTACGGGGTGGTACACCTCGGGTTTAGTGAAGCATCTCGTGACGAACTCGTGACACAATCACGTTTTTTATGTTTTCGTTACTGTCTATGTAAATAATTGGTAATTAAGACTGCCTAATAAATTCCACAAAAATTAAAGAAGGGAATGTCAAGGTTCTACCTGTGTGAAACCCGAAAACGCCTCTTTTTTCGGGACATTTTCAGTAAGTGGCCCCGCACTTTTTGATTGCGTCCGCGGCAACGATGGCAATTTGTTAAGCGTTTTTAATTACAACTATAATTATGGTATCGGAGAGAAAGGAGTTACCCGGCTCAATCAAAAACTTTACCTTCGGACGCTGGTATTAATATTTTGTGATAGTTGCAATATCTGATAATCGCAAATTAAGTTTCTTAATTAATGACGACTGGTGTTGTTTCACCTATTGCATGCTCGCTCGTCATTCGTGAGGTTAACATCTCTCCAAAGAAGAAGCTTTCCACCGCAGTAGTACCGGTTCGTTCAACACGTTCAAAAGAAAAGAAAATTTCTGTAGGACGTTCACAACAAACGCTTCAAATACATAAATAGGTAGACAGGTAGGCGCAGTTACACGCTGGAGTTTAGGACGGGACGCACGACCAATTTATAAGAACAAGTTGACAAAGGCAAATATCAAAATCAATCAAAAGTTTAAAAGTAAGATCAATAACATGAGATGTTGAAAAGGGCGACAGCCTCGGTTTTCGCTTGTCAAAAGTCCCAGTGGGTTGGGTCGAAGGAATCCCGTTACCAAAAATTCAGTGCAAATACAAAATAAATGGAACAAACATCAGAAAAAAAAGGACCGGATTGTTCGACCCATCGAGAGGGTAAACAAAAACCATGTAAACCCATTAAAATCCGTTCAGAACAGTCGAAGAAACGTGCAGCCTCCTGTTTGGTCACTCCTGTTTGTTTGAGAAAACAACGAACGAAGGCGAAGAAGTGCAAATTCCACTTACGAATGTTGTACTTCGAATGAATGTCAATTAAATAATATATTTCATTGTTCAATCAATCAATCACTCATTTAGTCTTCGTCACGAAGTAAGAAATAAAACAGAAGTAATCCATCTACAAGTTCTAATTGACCGTAGGCCTCGTGTCTGAATCTATTAAGTCAGATTATCAGCAAAAAAAGTCATGAGAAAACGTAAAACGCGGTGGTTGAAGGTAAAAGAAAAATTCAAGATGGAGACAAGACAAAGTGACACAACGAAACGAAGGAAAGGAGAGACACCATAAAAAAGGAAGGACTGCCGGCAGGTGCCCGCTGCTTCGGAGACAGCACGTAAGTTATGAAAACTATCATAACTACCCATGAAAGATGAGGACTGCAATTGATTATTCTCCTCTGAGAGTTTCCTCTCAATTGAGGCCGTTCATTGCTTAATAAGATTAATAACTTGGTACCTCCTTCTCTGTCAAAAAATTTTTAGTCTCACGACAATGATGGGGTGCTAATTTAATTTACAAAATTTTACGTAATTAGTATTTGTAATGTGACCACACGACAATTCGTAACTAATTTCGTATGTTTTGTAATTTTGATTGCGTTACGGTGGTGTCACGGGATACGCCAAAACCAACGGTCACTTACGTCAGGTGAAACTCAAAGAAGAAACTTAGACGTCCGTGCACGGACATTAAGTTAACTTTTGTTAACCGTAACTACAACTGCCGACCACTGAACTAATGAATAGTTGAAAGTCCTAACTTTAAACTGAATGACGCACATTGCCAGTAATGTTAGAGAATATAAAAAAGTGTTACAAATAGGTAAAGTAAGCGAGAAAGAGGTAGACAAATCAGTTTGCCGAAGACTAAAATTCAGAAGAAGAAGTAGACTTGTGAATAAATTTACTAAGAGAAATCGCAGCATAAAATTAAAATCCGTGTCAGTGTCAAGAAGAGAACAAGTACCTGATACCCGAGGTACCAAGAAGATGAGTCCTAGACAAAGCGAACAAGAACCCAACTCGAAACAAGAATCAAACTGTTAATTTCCTTTACTTTCCTAGAGAACTACCTTGTTTCGGTGTTTGTTACGCAAGTCAGGTGTACGAAGAGCGCGCGGGTCCGTCCGATCCGCTTATTACGAACGCTACATCGTGAATTTATTGCTATTATATCACAGACACACATCGTATACACAGGGTGCACTCAGGTGCCCGTGTAATACCTGAATTGCTTAAAACTCGCTCTCCTGCCCGCTCCTGTTGTCCTACTCCCTCTCTTTCCCTCCTTTCTTTGGGGTTCTCTTTTGGCCTGCTCTTACTCTGCTTCTCACTTTGCTTCTCTAAACTAATCTCTTTTTTCTTATATGTCACACATTTTCACGTGTGATTGATTCAGGCACGGAGCTGGAACACAGTTTGTTTCACTACGGTTTTTCTAGTCCAAGCGCGTGCAATTGAGCAGAAAGAAATTCCAAGCCGGAAGTTGTAAAAAAAAACAACCGAACCGAGTGACTGATTCTTTCTACAACGATTCTCTGTGAATAACTTGCAAGTGAACGACGTGAGCCAAACCACAAAGAGTACAACTAGCAATGAGAGCAAATAAAAAGAAACGAAAAGGGTTGGAGGTTGACGTGTGTAAGAGCAGAAGACAAGTCTGGTGAGAATGTGCGAAAAAGAGGAGGTAAAACGCCCGGGTAAACGCTCGAGTAGCGTTGTGTCAAATGAAGTTGTGAACGAAGGCAGTTAATCATCCAAAATGGTAACACTTTGTAAATGAATGATGAGTGGCAGGTGAGTGAGCGTGAGGGAGGGCCCCCAGGTGAAGGAGAACCACAAAAAGGGCAACAGAAGACTGAGTGCCTCCTGATGATTGTCAGAGTAATGGAGAGTAACTTGCGGTTTTTGCCATTTTGCTTACAATGCCGAAGGTGGTCATTACAGTTCTGATGAATGAGTCTAGGAAAGTGGTGGAACTCAAGTCAATTATCTATTACCGCACTCAATTATTTAATGAAGGGGTTTTTTTGCGGTGGTTCATGTAAATTATCGGTCCAACTTGCAAGATGAGTTTTTTTTTTCTCTTTCTCCCGAGTGTAGTGCAGGGAAAGGAAACGTAACGTAATGAGGGCAACGCTTAACATCTTGTTCATTTCAGTTAAGTACACAAGATCTTATCTAAGAAGCCTTGGGGTGAGGCCCGGTAGGCAGGCCGTGGAACTCGGAAGAAGACATCACGGGTTCGCGGGAGTGCTTTCAAGTGGATAACCACTTAATTGTACCATCCTTGACTAAAAGTTGTGGTAGAGGAGGAAGCGTGACGACGAACGAGGATTTGTACAAGAATCACGGCAAGATGCTACATCATGGCACGGACAAGGATAAGGAGAAAGAACAGGTAACGACAGGTAAGGACAGGTAAGTATTTTGAGACGGAACAAATTTTCCGTGTTTTCCTCAGCCAAAAGATACTTTTCCAAAGAAACAAAGCCATGCAGTTAGATGCTAGGAAGGAACTATGAGAAACTGTGTGTCAAGTCAATTTCGAGGGCAACCGGTACTTTCGGCTGCCATCACTTTTTTTTCAGGTTTCCAAAGAGCCCAGGTACGCTGGTTCATTCAGTAGGGAGTATCCATGCGTGGAAATACTCGTTCTAACATGATGAATTGCACGTGTCTGACCACGTGAGAAATACGTGACTCCTTCACCATTCAAATCTCATTTTCTATTTCTGTTTCTATTGGCAATTTGCAAAAAATCTGGGTTAAACACACAGAACAGGGCAAATGTGTGTTTGTGTGTGTGTGCCTTTCTTATGAAGAAGGCAAACTTGCCAAAATTGAAAAAGCAAAATGTTGCGTAACGCGGTCAAATCCTGTTTTTCGGAATCTTCTTAAGGCCGAGCAGAACTGAACTATCTTTTTCTTTTACTTCCATCTAAAATTTTGTATTTCTCAAGAATTTCAATCGCTTCGGTGTGACACAAAGGCAGCAGGAAACCAACTGGGACATTGATGGGACAACAGACCGGGAGTTTAATGTTTGAACTTGTGACAGCCGTATTAAATGCATGTGTATGGGTAGCGTCAAGTAGTAGTTTGGTTCAATCATTCTTAAATACATAATAAGAGGACAACGTTAGAAAATGGATGCAGTGGTTACAAGGAAACGGAAGGAGTTAAAAGTGAGAAGACGAGTTTGCGGGTCGGCTGGTTTTTCTTCAAATGAGAGCACAAAGTGGTCGAACAACAATAAGGTCGTACGGGTACTGTAATTTTAGATTGAACTCTTACAGGTATATACAGAGTGGTATTAATACTCGTTCAATTTCATTATGTAACTGTCTTAGTTGTGTTACTCGGTTACTTGAACCATCGGTTTAGTTCTTAGGAGATTTACAATTGGGTTAAAATAAAATTTCGAAAGGTCGTTCCGCCATCATTGTCAACAACCTTATAACCATTATTTGGCTCTTAGCTTTAATTATCCTCTTAAATTAAATTTTGTAGTGTCCCGGCTGTTAGTGTCCGACATTAAAATTACGCCTGTTATCATTTCTGGGAAATGTCAAGGAGTTTCAGGAACCACAAAAAAAACTGAATTGTGTGGAATTAGAAATAAACAACGTAATTTAAAAAGAAAACTGGACGCGTGGCATATTGACAAATTATCGAAGAAGTCTGGAAAAGAAAATCAGGTAGGAAACAGGTAGGCACAAGGCAAGTGGAATTTTTTTTACTAGTTTAAAGTAATAGACGGATGTGAAAGGCCATGTACCCTAAGTTCCCTTAAGTTCCCTTACTAGCCTTACTATCCTTTAAAAAATAAATGCACGGAGAGACCAAACAGTACAAAAAGTTCACCCAAAATAGATAAAATTGTGTATGTAGTAATAAATATGGTGTATATATATATGGCGCCTAAAAGTACTGGATCTGGCAACTTTTGGATGAGCCGATAGGGAAGGATGCGAGGATTTAAGCAAATCTCCTCGGGAAACTGCCACACGTTTATAATAAGTTAATTAAAGGATTGCACACCAAAAAGAAAACAATGATGAATAGTTTTATGTAATTAAAATACAGTTTGTCATTCAGTCTTTATATGGATTATGGGCTAGGCAAGGGTTTATCCATCTCATCAGCTAGAGACTCATTTTGATTCAAAGAGTGAAACAAATGGGACGAGATTAGAGTCGTTGTGGGCCAACTCGAATTGGCCGTGTCACCAGTGTTGCAAAAGTACCTGATGGGTAACTAGTTAGGCAGGTAGATACGTAGGTAGGTAGAGAGATTCTCAGGTGAAAAGTAACAAAATTTACAAAAGCAATCAGTTCTGAAATTGTTGCGAATGTGAGATGGTTGCTCAACAAGTTCAAATTTATTTCTGCCACTTTCCAACCGGCTTCCGTGGTTTTAATTAATTAACGCTTGCATAGAGACAATCAAAATACGGTGTGTCTGTGTCACAGGGCCTGTCACATAGAATGACAACACGGGACGAGGTCAAATGAATTACCAAACATTAATATTTTGGCCTTTTTTTTCTATACAGAAACATACGATGACTTCAAATCGAAACCAGAGTACTTGCATGAGAATTAATGAGAGACAAGCGATCGGTTCAACAACTAAATAATTACAAACATAAATCTGTAATCAAATAGATCGGAAATGACAATTTTCAATAGAAGACACACAAAAACAAAACCAATTAAAAGCAGATTTAAATAAAAAAAAACAAATCAAAAGTGACAGAGTAGACAAGTCTGAAATAAATTACAATTAAAATTTTGAGAAGGTGAAAACTGTAGGAGAATGATTAACTGATACAGAAAACGATTATCTGGATCAGAAAACAACTGGATAGATGAAAAAAATAAAACCTAAAATGGAAGCCGATGTCTGACAGAAGAATTCCAAGTCATTCAAAGGTTAAAAAGTCAATCCCGTGCTCAAAAGATTTCACTAGACTAGACTCAAAATCCAAACTAGACGAATCGAAAATACACAAAGAGTACGTCTCGTTTCAAAACCGCATTTCATACTTAAATTCATTTACATACTGTCATGTGTATATATTAATATTAATATCGATGTCTGCGTATTGGGAAAAGAAGTAAAGCACGAGTTACGTCGCTCGACCCGGTCGTGACATTTCTCCACATCCATATCCATACAAATTATAATATTATAATTGCACAATACAATTTTTAATATATTTTTTCGAAAAAAATGTTAATGATATAAGAAATTCCCTCGCGAATTATTCGATTTCACTGCGTTCGTCTACTTGGGCCGCACCATAAAAACCGTGAAAATTTTTTCTTGAAATTTGAAAAAAATAATTGGGAGGACTAAGAAGTTTTGTAGAGGGGATTTCGTCTGAAGAAGTACACGTTGCCTCAAGCAACTGCCTCTGAACAGGTAGGAACGACCAGCAAAGGTAGTTGCCTGCTCTACCGGCAACTATAACCAGCTGTAGTTCGATGAAAAATGTCTTAGACCCGGAAAGGCAAGATCCGAAATGTTAAGAACTTGAAAACAACAATAGTTTTGGTGGTTACTACTAAAACTCGTGGAAATTAATTTAATAAAATGAAAAACAAATTTCGGATTGCCAACAACTGAACCTGTAACAGGAGTGGGAGTAACGAAAAAGAAAATGTATGGATGTACGTGTACACTTAGTGTACGCAAGTAAGAAAGCGAAGGAATCAGACATTGGTTAGACGAATCTGTTGGTACCTGACAACGGAGATACCCATTTCAACAATACAAATATAAAGTGCTTGACTAAGAAGAAAGAATCATCGGGACACAGACAGAAACACAAAAGACAAAACGAATAAACCAAAATGTTGCTGGAATTCTCCAGCTTCTGCTTCTCTACGTTTGTTTTTCTTATTGTTCTGTTCGACACACAGATACATCCATAGAGTTATGTGAAATTTCAGTTCATCCGGTTTCCATCGGGTAGTTCGGACAAATAAATAAAATATCAGTTTAAAGGAAAAATTCTCTCAATTCAAAGAAATAACCCGTTTTCTACGGGGTCCAATTGCACGAGAGCAAGGCATGCCAGAAATGCCATTGTTACATCACGTTATGTTCCGGAAAACAAAACCCAGACACGATCGTAACATCCGACGCTTTCTTCTTCTGCTATTCTCTCTTTAATCTTGGTAAAACGCCATTCTGGTAAGTAGTTATATAAAAAAGCGAACACTGCCCGTTGAAGTGCGGCGATGGCGCCGTTTGCGGAGCTGAACCAAGTCCTTGTGCTGCAGGAACGCCAAGGACACGAACGCCACCAATACAGAAAGGATTGCGTGGGAAACAAACCTCCGAGAAAGATCTATTAATTATTGAGAGTAGAACCGCACAAAAATACAGATCATGTTAGGTCAGAGATTAAAAGATCAAGCAATAAATCGACCCCACATGTGATGGAGTTGGAAAAATAATGGAGAACACACAGAAAACCACAATAAATTGAATCGGTAGAATCACTTCTCTCTTCAAATGTCTAGAAAGTTAGACAAAGATTTTGCTCTTAACCGGGGAGTGAAACATTTCAAAAACTGTGAGTGGGAAGTATTTTACCGTAAACAAGTGTTAAACACTCAGTGAACATTTCGTACATCAGAAAATTAACACAGAGAGGAACAAAAAAAGGCAAAAACCTCGGAGAGTGTGACGAACCGTCCACTGTCTGTTGGCTGAACATGTGCAGGTACGAAACAGCAAAACAATGCCACTGCTGAAGGTTCACAAGATTTGAAATTGTGTAATTTTTTAACGAGGCAAATTAGTTCAATTTGAGTCAAATTATAATTGTGGAAAGAAACAACAAACAGTATTGTAATAATACAATAGGAAAAACACAAAAAAAGTCCAACCACATTCAAAAGGAAAGTTACCGGAAGACGTAAGACATGCTTAAGCCACACTGAAGATGAAAAACGAAAAAACTGACTATAAATATTGAAGATAAGTAGAAATATATCAGATACGCATAAGTACGCAAGGCACAACCAGTTTCTACGCAAAGTAGTTTAGCTTGCAATGCGTAGGTGTTCCTATAATTAAGGGCAAGTTACTTAATTAGTTAAAAGTATTCGACCAAACGCATTAAGTGAGTTTGAATTTGTTGAAATCATTTCATTATGTACATAATAGCTAGAAAAATAAATTATATTTGTGCGGTTCCACTGGAGAATTTTCAGCGTGCCTGAAATTTGGCTCCACTACAACCTGAGTCAGCCCGTAGCGTCAATAAGGCGGCATTCAATAGGAGGCACTTCAACCGTTTCTACTTTTTGTTTTCGGGTATGCGTTTTTTCAAGACATTGTCAGGATTGTCAGCCTGGATAAGTGAGCTAGGAAGAAAAATTACAAAAGAATTAGAGGCAGAACTTACCGTGCACGCTACAATTTTACTTAATATACAGAAAATAAGAGAAAAACTGCTTAGAAGCCTGAACTAGTTGAATAAGAAAATACCCTAAAACCTCTGGACTTTCGACCCGTACCTATGACTAAGCTTACTCATGGGCGACAGAAAAATGTTAAACTATTTCAATAATATTTTTGTAATTTGTAGTCTCAGGTATCACTAAATCATCCGCAATAAATCAGCAAGGCCACAAAGACACTGACAACAGACGTAGAAAGTCAAAATCCAACAGAGAAGCTTTCTTTTAGGATTATAGGAGGAATACCAACGATGGTATCGGAGGAGGTACCCATTTGGGTACCCGTTCAAACTTGTTTTTCATGGCCAAGAATAATAAAAATTGGTTGTAGAGGTGGACGCGTGTGCCACTCTGCCAGATTTATTAATCAAATTATTCGTTTGGCAATTTTAGACGAGTCCATTTTATAAGAAAGAAAAAACTAAGAAAAAAAATGGGCCATTTTGCAATTGGCCACGTTCGATTGGCCCCAAATCGTCGGAAAGACCAAAATGAAACGATCGTTTTAAACCAAATTTTTGTAGTTCAAATTAAAATTCAACAACTGTAATGACATTACGAAACATGTCGTATGGCTGGTGACGTAAGCGAACTGTGACGGCAACGGTGAAGTCGGTGAAGAGTCGGACAATTTCTGGTGAGCACAGAACAACTGCATAATAAATAACAAAACATAAAATTACAAATAAATAAAAGTCCTTATATCCTGATTTACCGCAACATAAGCTTATTAGAAATGCATTGTAGTAATAGCAAAAACCGACACTTAATTATTATTAACCACGGAATCTTATTAACGTTTGAAAAGTGTAACGGACACATTTAAAAACTTACATGGTCATTACGCTTAAATTATACCTTTAGGAAAGGTTAAATTCTAAGTATTTGATCGAAGTTAATTCAGACTTATACAAAACAATTTATTTATCAGAATTTATTTACGAGAATCAATTTACATTTAAATTATTAACAAATAAATAAATACTGTAACACAAGGAATTATGAGTTGGATTAGACACACATTTTCCAAACATTAACGCGAGCCATGAATTACTGTCGAATTATTTGAAGTGAAAAGTAGTAAATCAGACCATAAACAACAAAAATAATTTTAAAATAACAAATAACTAAAAATAATATTATTCAAAGCTAACAGTGGATAACAGTGAATGAGACAAGTGAGAAAATACAAAAAACTACAACTGCAAAAGCACTGAACTGCGCAGACACAACGGACGCTGGTGTGCATTACAAACGAATAAAGAGGTAAAATGTAGTGACACGGACTGTTAAAGACTAACCGTGGTAGTTACATGAGATGAGTACCAAACCCTGTCGGAACTACATAAATGTCTCGTTTCTCTTTAAAAAGTTTCACCACAATCCTCCGAAAACATTTAATAAAAGAGACAGACATTTCTCCCGAAGTGAGAAAGTAGCCGAAAAAGAACGAATAACACTACAAACAATGCTGACACTCAGTTCCGGGACTACACGGAACAAGGACAAGACAAGTGCTAAAGGTGAAATCAGCAACGTGAACTTTCATCGTGAAATTCTTCTTCTGCTACAATAAAAGCAAAACTCTTTCTTTCACCCTTCGACCTCTCACTGTTTTATTGGGTCCCTTTTATGTTACCTGACCACTACATAAATAATACAGGTGAACGAAATGGTGGTTGAATTTCACTTACAGAAATTAGTTTGATTTTTAGACTATTTTTTAAAATTAATAAATGTGTTTCACACAAGGCAGTAAAACAAAATTAAATATTTTTGCACAAATCCAATTTCGCTGCTTTTGAAGCTTTAATATCATTTATCATCCTCATTAATTGTCAAGGTGATGATGTTTTATTGGATAGCATAATCGATCGTTTACTCTCTAGTATCAATATGGATGTAAAACCGTCGGTAGGGAGACTTACATTGCATAAGACTAATAACACGGAATACATAATAACTTGTAGTAATTACTGTGTTAAAAATATTCAGTTTCTTTTATAGAAAATTAAAAATTCCGTTATAATAATATTAGATAATAGCCTACATCTAATTTTTATGTGAATAATTAGTAGAGTTTTGAAATTACGTTTGAAGAACCTAAGTAAATTGCAATTAATAATATAAAATATATATATAAATAGAAACGAACATGTAACAATAAAATTTTTACTGTCTTTTTAAGTAAAATTTATTTTTTGCCCATTTCCGGGGAGCATGTATACTTTAAGAACATTTTTTTTATTTTATTTATTTAAAAATAGTTATTACAATATGTTTAATAAAGAGTCTAACTGGTCATAGGTCTTGTGACGACAGAAACTTTAAGAACTTATTTTATAATCAACTCTTAAGTAAATTGATACTTTATAGTTAATTGTTGACATTACCCGATAAACTTTATTTATGTTTTATTGAAGTTATTAACCCCCCCCCATTCGGCAGATCACCTCATCACCGACTGATTGAGCAGAGTGGCAGAGGAAATCTCTTTTTCTGCGTTTACTCCTGTGGCACAGTGGTAGAGTTTTGATTAGTGTTCCACAACTATTTCACAAAGCTTAGTGAGAGGAACTTGTAATTGAGTTTAGTCGAAAGCAGGTTACATAAAAGAAGAAGTCTAAAAATATATTTGGCAGGGCTTCCTCTAAAACTGGGTCTTTGAGCGTGCCTGTTTTAGTGACACAATTCCATTACCATTGTGTGCGCATCAATTCCATTTTAATAGTTTCTTATTGAGGTTTCGTTAGACCTAAACCTCATCCTCTTGTATGGATTATTGGTTTCATCGCTTGAGTGATTTTTGTTTGTGGTGAGCCTTCTCACCTGCATCCTTCTCAATCTAACATAATCTCAGACAGCACATTTACAACTGTACCATAAAAAGCAATAATTCAAAGTGTTTTTGTACAGTTGTATCAGGTTTCTATAAAAAAAATAAAATAAAAAAGTCCCTCACAGGGCAAATGTAACTCACATGTAATGTAACGTGTCACGGAATACCTGAAATTATGGTCACCCTTTTAATTTTTATTCCAAAAAAACAATTTTCTCATGTCTCATTGCTTGCATCACCCCACAACTTTATTATTAAGGTTAGGGTAACACACTGCTCCCGACAACGCCAATGTAACAAACACTGTTCTTGTGAATTGGTTTTTGTAGATGAACGCGGGTAGGAGTGCCCCTTTCCCAAGTGAGTACCCAACAAGCAATCGAGAATGAAAGTAAATAACAAGATGGATGGAGATGCGGGTGACCTCGAGAAACGGCCTGATCATTGCACTTATGTTATCGGCTAGGACATGATACAACCCGTCCTCTTGTCCGTCGCTCACCTCTAACGTCGTTCAAGGGTAATTTATTATGAGTAGTCGTTCTTCATTCGAGTGAAAGTAATTTACAAAAAGAATATAAAAAAGACCGAGAGAAGAAGAGCTCGTGGATTATAAAACCGAACGCGTGGTGATGGAAGAAATACCTTTTGGCGGTTCAGGTCTCGTGGAAATTTAATTAAAACGACGGATGCTTCAAGATGGGGTTGGTTGTCGCTGCAGCTACTAAAAATTCTGAAGCAACCGAATTACAATCAACTACTTCACATGTATTGCTTCTTCAATTAAAACCGGATCAAAAAGTTATTGCGTTTGTGTAGGAGAATGTAGCGAAGGCAACAAGTTAACGCTGCGCTTCTTTCGTTTATAAACTGATACCCGTGACTGGTACTCGTAGCTCTTTCTCTCTGCCTGAACACTCCTCTCTCGAAAACTTTTTCATTTATCACGTGCGCCTTGCTCACCACGAATAAATTAACTTTGCGTCCGCCAAAAATCAACTGATAAACACAAATTAAATAAATTAAATTTTCAGTTTGAGTGCAAATTGAATGCGAAAATTGAAGGAAATGATAAACAAAATTTCAATAAAAGTGTTATGAAACCATCAGTCTGATTATTAAAATGTACATAAGAACGACTTATGATGATGCGAAGAGTTTTCAGTAAATCGAATAAAATACTTAAAAAGATTTACAAGCAGCTTTTTGTAGAATTTTAGAAAATAAATTTGACAACTACAAGTAATTTTGGTTAGAATTTAAAACAAATTACAAAAGTTGTTGAGAAACTCAAATTAATTTCAATGAAATTAAATATGAAACCATCGAATAAATTAATATTATTGAATGTGGACGACCTTAAGAGCAGAAATGTGCTAGGACGATCCAAATTTCTATGAAGCTGAATCCCGAACGGTGATGTTAAATTTTTGAGAATTTTTCACAAGGTGATACATCCATGTTTGGCATGAGAATCACCGACATCTTCCTTTCTGGTTCAAAATTCTGGTTGCGCAACGCGTACAGTAACAATAATAATTGAAATCTGTCTACTTTTTTTTGTATCGAGCCGTTGTGATTTGAACAAAATCGAAATGCCCGGAGGAAAGAACAAGACAAACTGTGGGTGGAACGAAGACAGTGTCATTTGATTCGTACAGGAAAATCAAGTGAAACCTGATTTGATCAGAGAAAGGAAGCTGAAGAAGTCCAAAAAGATGAAGAAGTTGGGCAACCGGCACTCGTTGTCAGAGGTCAGAAATGGTCAGTCCGGTTTCTTTCGTGTTATGGAAGGAGATCGCACAAGGCACAACTCAGGTACACCGCCAGGTATTACGCGAACGAAACGGAAGTCTCCGAGAAGAGGGCAAAAGGCAACCGAAAACTGTTCAGGTTTTTTTTTGTTTTTTTTTTATTTTGGTCTTGGCAACGCACAGTCGTACGAATACGAAAATTTAACATCCGGCTGATCGTTATAAGCGGACTGATTCTCGTTTTCATCTCAGACACGAATTCGTGCGGTTGGTTTCGCTCTCGGTAAGCCACCACATCTGAGTTTCAGGTGCGAGAGAAGACGACTTTTATTTTATGATCACATTAAATTTCCAATTAGGAAAGTATCGAAATCGATGAAATGAAGAAGGCCTGCTCAGCGGGCGCCAAAATTCCACCGATTACATAAACAATTTATGTATATATACATGAGACTCACGCATACGGGGCGAGTTTCATCGTACACGCCGGTAGATCGTCAACCTCCTGTTTGAAATTTGTACCTTACCTGGTACCTTACCGGATGTCGTACTGATGCCTGTCCAGTTCATCCCCTCGCTTTCTAGAGGAGGATGAGTACAGGACTGAATGCAATGACAGAGTCGAGGTGTTCAACGGAAATGAGCTGCCAACTGTGTTACCACCAGTCCACCATATATTATTTAATTGAATAGTTTAATAGGTTATTAATAGACGTGCACCGGGTTGTCATTGCCATCTGCCCGCGTCCCCGGGTTACAAGCAAAACAAATATTATTGTTCTACTCTAAATGTCGGGGTTTTCACCGCCATTTTGTTCTTCAATTTGCCTTGAAAGTATGTATTTACTGCCATCGAAATCATTTATATTTTTATATTTTATTTGACTTATATTTTTACGTTATGCTTTTCTGTTTCTTCGAACTCTTTCTTTTATCACTTCTCTCTTTCTGACTCACTTAGATTTTCATTTATTACATTTATTATGCCTAATATTTATTAAGACATTTGCATATGGTTTCTCTGCATTTACATTTAACGGTGGAAGATAATTCGACTTCTCCTCACGTTCCACACAAATTTTATTTATTTATTGCTCCGGTCGGTTTGTTTCTCAAACTCTTAACCTTCCGACCTTTTTCGCCTGTCTCCTTCATTCGCATCCGGAGGGCGTCGCACCTTTTTTTTTATCATATTATCATGTGATGAAAATCCATGAATGTTATTTACGCGACCTGTTACAAAATATTTCCGCAAATCTTTCCTTTTGCTTTCTGTTACGTTAGAGTTACGTTACGAGTCATTTAAATTCAAGGCGATGCAGTTACTCTTCTTCTCACACGCATCCATTTTACGGATTTCAGGAATGGTGAAAATGGATCCAATCCTTAATAATTGAAGCAATTTCTACTAGAGGAAGGATCCGTCATGACTGGTGAAAACTTTGTTCGGGCATTAACGCTACCATTCCAATACCTGCATCTTCGGTGGAGAGTACGAAGTAATGTTTCAACGAAAAACATGAGTTTGTCTGTCAGGAGTTTGTCATGACTGCTCTCCCCAAATCCGGCACAATATATCTACAAATATCGGCAAATAAGAATTATCTCTTCATCCTTTAATACAAAAATACATTAAAACAAATTAAATAAAGACCACGTTGAACAAGAAAAAAAGAAGGAGCGCGACATGATGAATTCGAAATGAGTCCAAGAGTATCGTAATGGACAAGAACTACGCATCTGCCGCACACGGTCACTACCATGCTATTATCCATTTGTATAGCTGTGTAGCTGTAAATTGTTAACTACTATCTGAACCATCACATTAATTCTTAGGAGATTATTAGTATTAACGCAAAGTCAAAGAATTGCATGGGACAGTGCTAAGCTCACGGAACTCAATGGAATATTTATCCATTCAATAAACCTGACTAGTCTTCGGTAACTTTAGAAAGAAGCCACTCTCAGAAAGTCAGGTACAAGGTACCGGGTACTTCGAGTAGGAAAAATAGAAGTACTTTCCTCCCCCCCCCCCTGCCTCACCCAACAAAAAAATACAACGGAAGGACACGGATGAACAAATGCATTATTCTAATCCTCCTGGCCCGGCCGTAAAATTTATTTTTATTATCATTATCATTATTTCTTTCTCTGTTTATTTCTTTCCTTTTTTTGAGGAAACCCAGTCACGATCGATAAATTTGATAGTAATAAAACTTTCACTTGAATAACCTCTTGATCTTCGCGTGGCCGTCTTTACAAATAATAAAAAGTTACGTGACCTCCTTAACAGTGACCTTACCGTTGAGAAAAGGAGTAATACAAGAAGAAGAAGACGACGACGAAGAAGGAGAAGAAGAAGTAGCAGTAGTAGTAGTAGAACCCGATGGAGAGGAAGAAAGGAAAACAAAAACTGTTACATAAACAGTTCTTTTTTTTTATTTCCTCGATGTTACCTACGATAATCGTCAATCCGTTTTCAATTAAGAAGTTAACCTGCCTCGGGAAGTAGCATCTTAGGGCACTCCGACAATTCGGGATTAAACGGTCGAACGCGTCAGGGATAAACTTCCTTTTGTTTAATTTGTGTTTTCTAACGGGTAGTACACGAATCAACGTAAATTAATAATAAAACTTTCAATATCTCTGAAATGTGACAGCAGTAATTCCGTTTGTATAAACATATAATTAACCAGAAGAATAAACACTGATTTATTAATTATTTTTCTACAATTTCAGGTTTACGTATAGGATTCTACGATAGGAGACGCTTGCATGGCTCATCAATATTTCAGCGTTATGAAAAAATATGAAATGATCAACATCAAAACAACGACACTTCCCAAATTTTATTTGATCTTTACTGTTTTATATTTCCCCATTTATTTTGTGTTTACCACCAAGTTTCCAAAAATTATCACGTTAATTTTGTAGAGGAAAGTTTCTCAAGAGGATTTCCTAATTTGTGTTCATGTGTCACTCAAATTTGATTACAAGTTTAACTAATTTCATCCTATTTGATCATTATGTTTAGTGGTTGTTTGTATTTCAGAAGACGGAATGCAAGAAGGATGCGTTTAATTGTCCTCTCGTGATTTCTAAGGAAACAAAAAGTAAAATCTATGAGGAGCTTAAGTAAAAGTGGAACACAAAAAATATAGCAGTGGATCAACTCTCAGAAGTAACTATATGTTATTAATTGATTTTTCTGCAATCCCACAGATTTTATTGACGAAAATGATACCGAGTACCAGGGCTCAGACCGCGCCTCAACAGTTCACTACCCTGCAAATGATTTTTAGCTGAAAAACCAAGAAAATGAGAAAGCCAGCAATTTGTGAAGTGTTTTACTGATGAACGTTTAGAAAATCAGGACATTACTTCCTCCAGAGAGGAGAGGTACTAAAAATACCAGACACCTTCCCGGCCTTTTCATGGTGAAGCCTTGCTCTGCCCACCTGTGCCACAACAGTGTCACATTCAAAAGACACCAAATAAAAATAAAATTTGGGTTTACCCTCCGTGCAGACTGAAGAAGAACAAACTACATTTTTCGAGTCTGCCCAGAGGGTAGTTGGCACCTCAAAAGAAAAACCTTTAGATATTTCCAAGGACTTCGGCTATTCAAATTTAATTTCGGATTGCAATAGATCCAATACAACTAATGGGAACCACATTTACAAATACAAATACAAACTACATCGATGCCGTGACCCTGAACTAAACTAAACAACAAAGAGAAACTTATGGGAGAGCTGAATAAATTCATTTAAAAACTATTAGTCAAATTTCTGCGTAACAGCATAACTCATTTGGTTGGTAATTTTGTTTGATTGATTGAGTATGAACCTGAATAAATAAACCGATGAATTTATTTGAGCGGCAACATCAAAAGTCTGGCGGAAATCAAGTCAAAAGCCGTGCAAATTTTATATGAAAAATTCAACAGTAAAAGGTTCACCTGACACGGAAAAGAAAAGAAAACAATTAACCTGTCTCGTAGTGTCTGACGGTTTTTGGCTGGTAGCAAATAAACCTACTTTTCCATTTTCGCCATCGCTACTTTCCCAACACTCTATTTTATTATTTCAACGGTTATGAACTGTTCCAATAAAACTATTGTAGTGGTAATCTTAGTAATTTTCGTAAATTTAGTAATGTGAAGCGTGACAACTCTGCTCTCTGGCATTTCCTAGACAAGTTATAAATGTCACCCATCGAACTTTTTGGTTTATGCTTACTTCTAGTTAACCTCTAGTAGTAAATGATCTACAAATATGATATTGTATATTGTAGAAGGGTAACAAAATGATTGTCAAAACAGTATTACGCTTAATACATATATATATATAAAGGTATACAAATGGACGCACAGAAGCGTTGTATCCTGTGAATCAATCAGTCGGGTTAAAATGGCTTGTTATATCCGTGTCGTAGGCCCATGAAAATGGGTAGCACAAAAAGGAGGTCCAGTTCAAATGGAAGAAGTCGTAGAAGAAGTATGTTTTCTCCAACATGTGGGCCGACGAATGTTTGCACGGGTGCCTGCTCTTTTTCTCGTGAGCATCCAACTCTGCGGTCGGCATATACTCGACCCAAGTCGGAAACCTGACAAACCGAAACGTATCATAAGGTTCAACGATTCCGTCCAACAGAGAAACGTGTCTCTCGTGAGCAATGTTGTCCGGATGAGGAGTGCTGAACACAACAGGAGCTGCGGAAAACGCATAATACGGTCTACTGTCTATGTCCCAAATCAGAGGTGGAAAGGGCAAAATTTCTCTGATCAAAAGTACTCGTTTTACGCTGGTTTCAGATCCTATGGAAAGGATATTCATTTCGTACGAGTCGTACGACAGATCCGACAGAGATACTTGGGCAAAAATCTCGTCCAATTTGTCAAGTATGAGTACTTGCATGAAGTTGACGATGGAGGCAGTCTCGTCATCATCTTTTTGCTCATCGGAACATTCCTTTTCGGGCTGGTAGGCCCTGTAAAAGAAAGTGTTGGAGGCATCGAAAGCTTGCATGTAGCTCTCTGTTGACCCCCTGGACTTGACCGACGGCTTCACCTCGGGTTTGTAAAAGAATTGAGATCGGGCATTGCAAAGACCCAGGCCTCTGTCGTACAGACTCGTGTATTCGTGGTAAAACTTTGATTCCATCCAGTCGAAGCATTTAACGATGTGCGTCGTGCGGAAGAAGTTCGACATGAGCATGATGAAGGTGTAGTCTCGCTGTGGCTCATATATAATAGGCGAGTACTCGATCACGTTGGGCATAGGAAAGGTTTTAGGCCGAACAACATCGAGAAAATGAAATCGAGGCATGAAACGATTTTCGCACAGATCGGCGACAGAATCCGATTCATTTACCGATTCCCGACTCTTTTCGTCAGAAATTTCCGAGTTTATTGTGGTCCTCTTCCCACGCCATAAATTCGTATCCGAAGGTTCAGTTTTAACGTTTTCCTCTGGTGGTAAAAGAGTTGCCGAGAACTGTCTTTCCGGATTACAAACGATTCTTTGAGTATGAGGAAGCTGAAAAGATGGGTTTGCCTGAAACAGCATGTTGATGTTAAACGCCTCCGGCATGGCCATGGGGGGCTTTCGAATGTACAGGTAAGTGAGACATTTGTCAATGGGAGGTAGCGGAAGAGTCCTGGTCGTCCGGTACCTCACGACAACTTGTTTGCTCGGTAGGATTGATATTTCTTGAAGTTCATCTCCTGAGTCCAGGAGCATTTCAGTGAAATTAGGATTTTTATATTTGGCGCTCCATAATTTTTTATCAGCTTGAAAGTCCAAGTCCATCCAAGGTATGTCTTCCTGGGAGGAACTGGTTTCGGCTGACTGAATGGTCGAATGAGATAATTTTTGATCTTCGTCCTGCCCGTGGCTTGTCGACTCGATGGAGTCGATTATTTCTACCTCGTAGTCACCCTGTCCTTCCTCTTCGCTCTGACGTGGAACCAAAAATGGAACTTTGAAGCGATATGCTTTGCAGTAATAAATCATAAAGTCCAAATACTCCTTTTCCAGAGTCTTTTCCGATTTTCGGTGGTTGTGAACTTTTAAGTAAAGTGCGACAAAAATGCATGCAGTGCAAGTTGGGGACAGATCCGGATATACCGGACGAACGGTGCCTAAGACATGAAGTGCTTTGTGTATCAAGTCAGCGACCGTCTGCTCCAGGAATCCGATCGGTGGTAGCGATGTAATTTTGGGCGGACCCAAATTTTCCACGGCGGTAGACTTAATAAGTGGATCCTTCTCAAATACAGTGTCAGCCTTGTAGTACCGCCACGGCAACGCGAGAAACCTTTCCAACATTTCTGCATTCTTACAAAGAAAAACCTCATTTTTGTAAATGGCAGCAAAGTTCCAAGATCCTTCCCAACTCAAACTTTGCGGAAAGTCGATTCGGGTCACCGGACAACGACCAAACCCGTGAACGGGAATGACGGGTATGATCGTGTTGTACGTGGCTTTGTCTATCTTTCGCGGAAGGTGAACCGGCCATTCTGCTACGTTGGGCGGCATGTATTTCTTGGGATTGTTGAGAAATTTGCTCATGTGCTCCGAACAAACCCAGTAAATGCTGCCTACGTAGTAAACGAGTCCAGCGGTGTTTGAATTTTCGTCCGAACCCAGCAGTCTGTTGGATTCCGCCCAACAGACAGGACAATTGATGTCGAGGGCGGTTTTTCTTGCTTCATATTCCTGTTGAGTGACGCAAAGGTACTGCAACTTTAATGGCTTATCGGTAATGCAATTCTCAACGTAGTCCAATATGCTAAAGTATGGTTCCTTGATGATGTCAAAGGCCTGATAGAAAAGATTTAAAATGCTTGACTTGGCGTTCATTTCATGCAGGTTCTTGTAGGTGACTTTGTTCCACTGTTTGAACTTTTCGTATGTCTCCTTCCATTCCTTGTATCTCGTGTCCAAATTAACTCTTTGTTTATAAGGCAAACGATACTCTGATAAAACGAGATTTTGGCGGTTTTGCTTACCAAAATTAGCATCACCGGTTAAACATAAAATAACAAAGGGCAGTTTTCTTTTTTCGGCGAGACTTTGAGCCATGGCGGCATCGAAAGGAACTCCGTCAAAGATGAACCCCTGGGTTACGCATGACGGGTCATGCAGGCAAGCAATTAGGGCTTCCACTTTGAGGCTGAGAGGAAGGAAACATCCTCTCTTCAGATGGTTGTTTATTGACTTTCTCAGTGCGCTGCCGGTCATCCTTTCCAAAACAAACCTAATGGCACTGCCCATTGTGACGACTTTTAGGTCAAACATGTTACTGAGTCGCTGACAGAGAGTGGACTTTCCAGATTTTGGGGGTCCTATGACGGATATCCTGAGTGGAACATAAGAAAAGTGAGGTTCGTTAAACGTATACTTAATTGGATCGTCTAGGAACTTGGTCTTTTCATTCTCGCCACCGATAAAGTATATATAGTTTCGATAAGCCACGGGGAATACTTTGCCGCGTGCGACGTGAGGTCTGTACATGTGAATCGGATTTTTTCTGCGGTAAGCCTGTACCGGACAGAGTCTTCCAAATTTGCTAAGGAAATAGAAACCCTGTTCCAGGAGGTTCTCCGCCATACTCAATGACATCTCGAAAGCGAATTCACTTTTCTGATTGATTCTTTTTTTAAATGTATTCAACAGTAAAAAGATGTCTGTCGTATCTTCTGGGTCCTTTACATCAACCCATGGAACGTTTATACCCTGCAAGGTAGCTTTCAACTTGGTTATATCCTCCACATCTTTTCGATAGTTTTCCGACATGTCTTCTTTGATTCTTGTTTTCCCTTCTTCGTACGACTCGAATTTTGGATTGAATATCAGTGATGGAAATTCCCTATGTATTAGCTCATCGACTTCGCGATTTTCTGCAGAGCCCAAAAATTTGTGAGTATTAGTCAACGATATGGACGCGTTTGTTCCCAAGCTTGAAAGGTTTCCATTTCCTGTTCTCAGAGAGCTTTTCCTTTCATCTTTACGTAATTTTGTCGCGGACTTATCTAAATGCTCATTTATTTTTCTACCAGAGATGTGCCTTGGTGAAATTTTTTCGAGAGACGTAAAACCTGTGTTGGTTTTATCTAACGTCAACTGAAAACGTCTAACCAGTGCTTTCGTTTCGTAAACCGACCTCACCGAATCCTCCAGGAGCTGCTCTTCAATTATTTGTTGTTTCAGTTTTATATCCCAGCTCTCCATCACACGGTCAATGTTATTCTCAATGGCGTCATCCTCTGTTATGTCAACGTGTATTACTAAATCCGGAATCCAATTGTTTTCCAATATCATTTGACTGTCGCTGGATCTCAGGGGAAAATCTTTAAGAACAAAACCCTTGATCGCGTACGGCATTGAGTTCCACAGTGTTTTTAACGATCTGTCAATGCAATAATCGTTTAAAATGCCGTCGTCGTGAATGTAGTTTTCCAACATTTTTTTAATATCGTTCATTGAGAAATACGGCCTCCCTTCAAATATTTGACTTGCAATTGATTTTGTTGTCTCATTTTCGTCGTCATCCGAAGGCACTTCAATTGTCTGATATACTAACTCTATATCCTCCAGGCGTATGTTAGGGTCATTCAAATTCAAAAGATCCTTAAAAGCGTCGTCTGTCACCCACGATTCCGTGAAAAATGGAGGATTTTCCAGCCAAAACTGCCGCTTTTTGTAGGGGGCTGCCTTGAATTCTGCGAGTGCTCTTTTTGCTTCGGCACTGTGTGTTTCGGATACCAGAAGAGGCACGTTCAAAGCCCTCAGCTTATTCAGTGCGGGACTCACATGAGGAATCAGTTTTTTAGATAAAAATTTAATATAATCAATGGAATGTATTCCAAACTGATTGGAAATCGATTGGGCTAAAATTGCTTTATCACCACCAATTGGACCCACCAAATATATTCTGAGTGGAGGCAAGCAACGTATGGGAGAGTAGTAAGGGGCGTACTTCTCCGGATCTTCCAAAAACTTCAGTTTGCTTTCATTGTCCCAGAAAAAATATAATTTTCCATAATATCTTAATACGATCTTTGGATTTCCACGCAGCAGTATGTTTCGTTCCAAATTGACAATGCAGAAAGGCCCTGATTCGCCGTATATGCGAACATCCTCGTACTCTTCGCTTTCTTCAACCTCACCTTCTTCCTCGTCTGGTATTTTTTTGGTTGGCAAACTATTTTCAAAAGCTCTGTCAATTTCCTCTACCTCGAAGGCTTCCAGTTCTCTCGGTCGCTTTCCGAAGGGTTTATTCAAATCTTTTAGAAGTTCGGTGAAGACATCAGATGTCGATTTACCTTTTATATCAACGTCTATGATTTTTAAGCCTCTGTTGGTGCTGTTCAACCACTCTTTCAACTCCTCTAACCTTTGAGACACGGTGAGTAGAAGGTAGAAAAATTTCGCGCCGTCTTCGTAGTACTTCTGCTTTTGTATAAATTTAGCCTCGGGTTTGGACACATTCTGAAGTATGTTGAACACCTTGCTCGTGAATCTTTGAAGTTGGGCACCCAGGTACATATCCGGGTTGGAGTGGACGGTAGTACGCGCTGAAAACAGTATCCTTGCAGAACTTGACAGACTCGTCGTGGCCAGAGTAAATTCTTCGAGCATTGACTCGTCCGTCAGGTCGCACGACTTCTTGTATTTGCTGCGAAGCACGTTGTGAGAAAATGGATCAATAGAAATCGTTTGAATGTGATCAAGATCTATCGGGATGTCGTCCGATATGAGATTATCAAAAATTACATCCAATTCTTCTTCTCCCTTAGCAATTTCGTTGCAGCTTTCCAACAATAACGTGATTATGTTTACCCTGGGACCTATACCGGAAATCTGATCGTTGGACAATTCGTGGACAGTTTGCTTGAATTCGAACTGTGAGTCGTAGTTCTCTTCCGTAATTTCTTTTTCCGATAAATCCATCGTTATATCCGACTGTAGGGAATCGCTTATCCGTATATTCGGCTTATATTCCTCCTCATAAATGCTGTACCAAGTATTGATAATGCGTCGGAACTCTGGTGTAGAATCAACAAGACAATATATTTGTGTGGGAATAATATTGGCTTTTAACAGCATGCACCAAACCTCTATATCTGGCACCATATTGTCAACTACCCATCCTCCCGGTGACAAAATATCACAGGTAACTCGCATTCTATCCCTTTCTGCTTTCTCAATTGCATTTCTCAATAGAATTCCAATTTCTTCTGTTGTGTGTTGAAGGTTGACTGCTTTCGCCCGTGTCAGAGCCAATCGTCCTGCTTCGGTGACGGCTGGATGATTTGGGTCTACTGCCTCGGGCATGAGGGGCATCTGCTTAATCCAGTCAGGGCAGTACTTGTACAGCAATGTAGGATTGTCGACGAGTATTTCGCAAAGTGGAATATCCATGAAGCAGGGCAAACGCCATTTTGCAAATTCCGTTTTCAGGGCGTCAGAGTTTCGGTGAGCTTTTGAGGCAGCTGCCAAGAGAACTCTAAACGACTTTCGTCTTTCTCTAACCGTGTAACCCTTTTTGTTCAGTAGTAGACTTGAAAGAGATTGAGGAGGTAGCAAATGACACCAGTTGATGGAAGTTACGCTTTGATCGTCTTCTCCGGCCAAAGACCTGTTACTGACATCGTCTTCATCTTTGTTTTCACCAGGTTTTCCCATACTGGGTTTTTGAAATTCAGATTGGCTATCGTTTGGAAAGCTGTTCCAAAGAGCCGAGAAGAACAGGTTGGCTTCCACTTCAAATCCCTTCTTGTCGAAATCGTAATCCTCATGTTTGAACGCTTTTATCAACTTGGCCGATGGTGTAGAGTAGCTGTCATATATGATGTTGTCATTAGATTGGATATCGGAAGTGTCCAGTTCTATTGGTACTCCCTGGACCTGGAGCACTATCCTTCTGGAACAGCCGTCCCGTCGCTTTGTCTCATCATCCTCTCCATGAATACTGGCACAAGATGAATCTGTACCGTGTTTCCCCGAATAAAACTCTTCTATTCTTTGATTTAAAATTGATTGCACGTATTCCATCCAATCTTCGATTAATGCCAACCTTTGTTCTTCTTCGAGTCGCCAGTCCCGCCATGCCTGGGCCGTCAATCGAATGAGTTCTCTGCTTTCAGCTTTCTGGCGGCAGTATTCCAAGTAAGCATTCATCTTGTCTTCAAGATCTTGCGACAGAATCGTGTTCAGGTCGATTACTGGTATTGAAAATTCTTCCGCGAAGGACTCGGCCAATGTCGTTTTCCCGCAATAAGGATATCCTATAATGATGAACCGGGTTGGTGGCCTCGGTCTTATTGGTAGAACAAATGGTCGGGGATTTTTCAAAAACAACTTCATGGACTCTTCATCTTTCATGAAGTAAATGTATTTCATAAAAACGACAGCATAACGAGACTTTCCCTTTGTCACCTCCCCGGCTCTCAAGGCAACAGGACAAATGTAATTGTAATGAGAGAGTTCCCATCGGAACTTTGCTGATGGCGTCTTCTTGGTGAACAGTGTAAGAAAAGCCTTTTCCGGCGGTTCCTCGGCAACGCTTTCTATTTCCTTTGCCTCTTCGTCTACCTCTTCCTCATCATCATTGTCGTTTTCAACATCCTCTTCAACGTTACTTTTCAAATTTTCTTCTTCGTTTTCCTTTTTCGGTGAAATAAATGGAAACGGAACAGGCACCTTCCAGATTTGTAACAAACTCAGTCTCGATTTCACAAGTTCGAATTCGTTTTTCACGCGTGAATCTACAGTTATACAGTACTGCGGATCTACTCTGCTGACCAGTAAATCCATCGCCGGTTTGACGGTTTTGTCGTACAACTCCAGTTCGAGCCATACAAAAGACTCTAAATCTTTAGGAAGTTGAATCCAGGGCCGAGACGGCGAAACATTTATGTCAGGTTCTGGGGAAAACGAGTGATACCCGTCTTCTTCATCATCCTCGTTGTCTGTTGCACATCCACTGTCGTCCTCATCGTCAACTTCAAAATGCTGAATTAACGACGTGCTCTCATTATCCAATGAATGTTCCAACTCGTATCGAGTTCGAAATCTGGCACGCAAGAGATCTTCGTCTTCGTACAAGAGATATATAAAAAAAGTTGGTTTGTTTTCCCAACAGAATAGGTAATCGAGTTGTTTTCCAACTGACACATCGGGAGAAGCGAATGAAGGACATGGAAAACCACACAAAACATAACCGCGATGCCTTGCCTCAGTCGAATGTATCATAAACGACACCAATGACAGTATAACGTTGACAGTCAAGGCAGATCCTGTTCGAAGGACCTTTTTAACAAATTTAGCTGTTTCATTGTCACCCCTAATGACATCGTCGACGACGTGTTCAACACTAATGAGAACACTGCCGTACTCTTCTGCTATTTGCCGACCTAGATTCTCAACACTTGGCCCGGGTTTTCCAAGGATAACAAAACAGGGAGGAGGACTTCTAAGGTAGACCTCCTCGGCAAAGTCCTCCACAAAACAGTTCTGTACTTCCCGATTGAAGTCGCATTCGTACCTGATGGCGGTTTCATCCGATGGATTCGAATAAATTAAATCGGCTTTGGGTCGCCAATTTCTGATCAGATGTCCCGGATAAAAGTATCTATTGATTTCTTCTAATTTTTTTTTAACAAAGAACTTCTCCCGTGAAACGATTCCCTTTTCGGCGTAATGTACGTCAATTTCCGGTTTTGGCTGCAATCTTAGTTCCATCACATTCACGGCTTATTCTATATATTATAACAAACATGTTTCCTCACTTTCCTATTTCTCCCTCCCTTAATAACACATATCCAATGTCAAAAACAATTTTTCGTTCACTATGAGACGGAGATAGCCAACATCAGAGAGTACGATTAAGTACTGCCAATATGTACGCGCCAAGGGCCTTGCACGGTTTTTACATCTCCAAGACAAAAATTGGTAGGAGTACAGTGTGAGCTTACATGAGCATTATGACCATACAATGGTACGAAATGCTAAATTGCAAACTCAGATAATTCCTAATAATTTCAATAATAATTTTGGACTTAGTTATGAATTACCACCCTAATTTCGTAGTACTTGATTTTTGATATCGTACAATAATATGCTTACTAAGCAGTTAGCAGACAGAAATAGAAAAATGAGAAAACAATGAAAAAAAAATTAAAAATACCCATTTGACAGCAGCTACGAATACCATAAAATATGGCTGTCATTTTTAAGTGACGAAAGTTTTTTTTATCGGTATTTGAAATTCAATTCTTTTTGACTGGACTTGAAAAAATTATTTATCAGACCATTGTTACGAATCATTACGACCGTATTAGAATTTGCATAAGGTATCAAATATTCTGTAATTTTCAATGATATCTTGAAAATTTCCTGTACTTTGTGTGTAATTATGTATTTTTAAGTATTACAAAATTTCAAATTTTGAATTCATTTGTAGATGAACTGACTTTCAACGTATCAACTAAAGAGTTTTGATTGTATCATTGGTCATGCACGAATGGCGTAATGCCCGTCAACGCTGCATCACACAAAATACCCGTTAGGCTGTGAAAAACCGAGTGTTTATTTGTCATACACTAACCATTTTTGCAGCCTCGTTGTTGTGAAAAACGTTAATAATTATTCGTTTGTTCTGCAGGCTGGACGAAGACTTAATGTTAACGTTGTTACACTGTTTTGGTGAAGGTGCCGAAGGGAAAGAAATTGAATTGTTCTACTAAAAGAAAACGAAAGGAAGAATGACAAATTTGTCGTATCGCACCGCCCGGAACTGATTAGGCCAATCACGTCATTTTTCACATTCGAAGTGGCGACAGTGTCGACCTTGCAACCCTTTAATGCGGTCCTACCATTTTGTGAATATAATTAACCGTTAAATTTATCATCGTTTAACAACGGTTGTTAACGCCGGCGTAAGAGAAAGGTAATTGTGAATTTATGTCTATGGCCGTGAAACGCATGTGAGGGACAGGGCCGCCATAATCATCCCTGGAAGAGGACTGTTTACGAAAAGTTTCCACTTTTCGAACTTCTGTGAAAGTAATAAATGTATTTTATTTTGACATGTAGTAATATCAGGGGACGTTATGATTTCTTTTATGCATAAAACTAGCTGACCTGTGAGTAAACCAATATTGATGAAAGTTCATTTGAAAAGGAAATTAAATGGGAAATTTATTTGGTCGTTTTGACATGAGAGCAAAAGGAAGGGTAAAGGATTTTTAATTCCCTTGTGGCCTTTTTTAAATGACATGATGACTGTTTTCATTCTTTCAGTTCGAGTTAGTGGTATTTGGCGACCTTGAGTTCAATAATTTTGAGATGCGGACGTGCATTGTGTAATATCTCCCCCAAGATCAATGTCAAGTTTTCATACACAAAAAACATATTTTTGATTGTTTTGGATGCGTGTCAAAGCACGACACTGTCAATCCGATGAAACATCTGATTGGAGCATCTGGTAATTTCTTGCACTAGAAAAAAACTCTTGTTGAACAAGTTGAATGCTGAAAATAAATATTGTTTCAACTTTATTGCACCAGAAATGTCAGATATGGATTAAAAATTAATCTAATGAAAAATAAGATAGCTCAGAATGAATGTGTAAGCAAAAGGCAGTCTGATAAAGTAAGACAATCAGGAACAAAGAATGGATATTTCAGGCATCATTTAAATTGGAAAAAATAATTTTCAATGGGTAAGTACATGATTGCATTCAATTTCAATTGACTTATATATATTAATATGTTACAATTTCTCCAGTTGAGATACGAAAACTTTTATTATTTTTAATTTCAATAAATAAATTTAATTTTAAAAAAAATTAATTTCAAAATTCAGTCTTGTTAACTTGCAGGATAGTTTTATTCATGACTTCCACTTGGGAAAATTTTACAACACTTAGGTTCAAAACAACTAGAAGTGTGTAAATGATCAACCAAATTAAGTTTGGTTTAATTACAAATCTAGTAATATTTACCAAAAAACTTCAGGGCAGTCTGTTCATTTACAAAATTGCTGAAATTGTGCTCTAAGTTGGAAATATATAACATAAACCAAATAAAGAAAGCCAGGGTCACAGAAAAAAAAACTCAAAAATAAGAAATTCATTTCAGGCGAATTAAGGAGGCTTGTTGGAGGAGATGTCAAACTCCAGCCAAATTTTGGTTCAAAGAGATCCACCAAACTTAAGAAGAAAGTAAAAAACTGGGGTCAGTTAATATTGGGAATGATAACTGGCCTGCTGTTGGGTCTCATAACAGAATCAAATATTTTTATGAGTGGCCTGGTGCAGATGCAAAACATGACATGTTTTATGCTTTCAACTAATAGAGTAAGTGTTTGCTACATTACCTGTCAAAACATAAATAAGTAATATATATTTAATGTTTACTGGAGGTTCTGCCAAGAGGAGTAGGATCTGTTTGATTTTTGTCTCTTCAATTCTTACTAATTGCCCTCCTACTAATTGTTCATTTCTCTCAGTTATTTTAGTTTTGTGTCACATTGCATGTTGCTTACCTGCAATTGCTTGTGATTCTTCTTTGAAGGGTAATTAAGGCATATTATATTATATATTAGGCATATTAAGGCAATATGTAGAGTTCAGGCCTAGTTCAGAAAACTGAATTACTCTTCATTTTGTTTAGTAAGCCAGGATACAATATAGTTTTTGCAATATTTTCAGGATGGAGTTTCAACACCACAAAGGCACATTAGTCTGAGATATAATGAAGACCCAATGAAAATCATTCAGCAAAGTAATCCCTACCTGAAAAACCAGGAAGCTGAATCAAACCTTGTATTTGTGGGTGTAATGACAGCCCAGAAATATTTGCCAACAAGAGCCGTGGCCGTTTATGAAACCTGGGGCAGGGAACTACCCGGTAAAATAGCATTTTTCAGTTCTGAAACTTCCACCTTACCAAATCATAGGAAAGATTTACCTTTGGTGCGACTGAGACATGTTGATGACAGTTATCCGCCGCAGAAAAAGAGTTTTATGATGCTGCAGTACATTTGGGAAAACTACGGTATGATGTTCAACAAGTTAAGGATTCATTGTGATTAGATGCGTAGACATTACAAAAGTTTTTGTTGGCTTAGGTGATAGATTTGAGTGGTTCATTAGAGCAGATGACGATGTTTACATGAGACCAGACAAACTGGAAGCCTTTCTACGATCGCTAGACAGTAGAAAACCTCTTTTCATTGGTCAAGCTGGTCGGGGAAATCAAGAAGAATTCGGACTTCTCAGCTTGGAATACGATGAAAACTTTTGCATGGGTGGACCGGGAATAATTATGAGCAGAGAAACACTTAAAAGGTAAACATTGTGGTTTTATGATGTCTAACAAATGTGGTGTCGCTCCAAGGACTCCTCGCCTAAATTTTTTAATGATGTGTTTTGTTATATGTTAGCTTTACATTTGTTTTTTATAGTAGAACATTCGTGATATCTTTAGTATGACCCGAACATCTAGAACCTTAAATACTTCCTCCTTTACCACTGACCTCTCGTTAACTCACTGACCCAACGTGTGATTAATGTATCACAAAATGAATGTCCGAATAAATGTGTAACCGAAAGACCTTCTAGCAAAGAATTACTTCTCCCTCTCTCAATATATATACGAGCCGCGAAAGCAATATTGGCTTCCGAGTCTGTTACTTAAAAGTCAATGAGAGCGGACCAAAAGGTGGAATGAAACCTTTTTGGCGAAAGGTTTAGGTCTATATAGATGGATTTCAGACACTAACCTTTTTCGTTCTTCCCAAAATAAAGTATAAATGAATAGTGCATCTGAAAAGATATTCCTGCTTTTGTGAAGGATATCCTCTTTTGGCTGCTTGGTATCTATTGTTAGTTGTTTTTCTGTTTCCCTGGGTGTAGAATGTATGATCCTCTTGACCAATCAAGGAGCGATGATCCACACAGGGTCAGTGAATGAAATGAGTGATTGAATCTCTAAAAATATTTTAATTTTAAGGAGGCAACAGACCATGCGACTCATTTGCTAACATGTGACGCAAAGATTGATTTGTGACGTAAGATTCTTTGTAGTGTCATGTTTTATATGCGACTTTTCAGAGTAGCACCACATATAAGGTACTGCCTTAAAAATCTCTATACAACGCATGAGGATGTGGAGTTAGGAAGATGTGTCAGAAAGTTCGCCGACGTGTCTTGTACTTGGTCCTACGAGGTTAGAATATACATTAAATTAATTTGTGAAATATTCATTAATTAATTAATGTTATTTCTTAAGGTCTTATCAACCTTTCTTTGTCACAGATGCAAACCATTCTCTATCACAATTCAAGTGGTTACGAGGCGTTCACGGGTAACCTGAAGCAAAAAGAAGTACATCGAGCTATTACACTTCATCCCGTGAAGCAGTACAAGCATATGTACAGGGTTCACAATTACATGAGAGTAAGTTTCCTGTTAACAGTTTTTATACACGTAAACTACTAACGTAACTTAGAAGTATTCCAAGAGTCCATATTACTTACTAACAATTTATTCTTATTATTTGTGCACTCACATTACTCAGGATACCAATGGTAAGGGAAATCTGCCGTCTAATGAGTTTCAAGTACTTGCTTCTTATTTTAAATTTTTTTCTGTTTATTAATTTTTAGCAATTGAAAATACAAGAGTTGCTGCAAGAAATTATTTTGCTTAAAAGAGACCTGAAACGAAGTTTGGAGTTGAACAAAGATTCCCAAGTTGTGGCGAGAAATTTAGATTTGATGACCAAAAAATTCAACAGCGTTCAGGAATACAAGAAAGCATTAGAAGATATCGACCAAATTGGGATGGAGCCAAACCTAAAGAAATTTAAGGCCACGACAGACAATGAAATTCTTCACTGGGATTTCATTCAACGGTCCTTGTATTCGGCGGATAATTTTAATCCCAGAAGAAGAATGGAGAGAGCTTATAGGGAAGGCATCGAGGATGTTATACGTGATGTACTTAATTTCTCAAAGAGTTTCCACTTCCTAAGGGTGTGACGGTCTATAACTGGCACTTGTAAAATTTGTTAGAACTGTATAACTGTTCTTAGAAAATACACTGTTAGGCGACTATAATAACTTATAAGTAGCTCTGAGTAGAGGATTTTAAATAAGAACTCCAATTCTACATGCTGAGTACTTTATGTTTTTGAATGTTTGACATTTTTATCCATAAAAAAATGGTCACCCATACTCTGGGCCGCCCACTCCCGATGGCACGCATAGAACATTAATTTCTCATTGTACTCTTGTTTCAGTTTATGGAAACTATCAACAAATTTTCCCGACAGAGAGGAAGGGTCATCGAGTATCAGGATTTATTGTACGGTTATGCCAGAATGGATCCTCTTCATGGTGCCGATTTTATATTAGATTTGTTATTAAAATATAAGAAATACCGAGGAAGGAAAATGACGGTGCCTGTTAGGAGACATGCCTACCTTCAACGTCAATTTTCAGGTACGCTACAGAGCTGGTATTTAATTATTTACAGTAAATGTTAACACTTGAAAATTATTTAAAGTTCACGGGAAGTATTATGAGATATTATTCAATTGAAGGTATGGACATTCGAGAATTGAGTTCTACAGAAGACATTGACGATGAAAACGGTAAAAAGACATTTTTTGAAGAAGTCGGAAACTCTCTTGCCGGCATAAAAAATCGTATATCTTCATCTTCAACATTCTTAAATTTTGGTAATTGGGGACTGGCTCCTAAGAAAAAAATCATAAATTTCATTCTGCCTTTGTCTGGGCGATTCAGAACATTTCTGCGATTTATTCGGAACTACGAGGAAATTTGTCTTAAGCGGGACGCATGGACCTCACTTTTTATCATTCTGTTTAAAAACGAACGGGAAAACACAGTTGGGGAGACCATAGAATTTATGAAAGAACTTCAGAGTAACTATCCAAATGCCCTGATTAGAGTTGTGCCCGTTAAGGAAGAGTTTGCCCGTGCAACGGCACTCGAAATAGGTGCCAGACAGTGTCCGGAAGATGAGTACAACATACTCTTCTTCATCGATGTAGATATGGTTTTCGACGAGACTACACTAGAGAGAATCAGACTGAACACCATTGAGGGAAAGCAGGTCTACTTTCCGATTGTTTTTAGCGAATTTGACCCGACGGTTGTTTACAACTACGACGAAATTGGAGAGTCTCCCAACCACTACTTGATAAATTCTAATACTGGGTACTGGCGTCAGTTCGGTTTCGGAATAGCGAGTATGCATGGGAAAGATCTCCGAATGATTGGTGGTTACAACACAACCATCAAGGGTTGGGGAAAGGAAGATGTGGACGTCTTTGACAAATTCGTAGCCATCTCGTCGAACATAACAATTTTTAGATCGGTGGATCATGCCTTGGTCCATGTATTTCATCTAGTCGAATGTAGTGACCGTTTGGAGGAGACACAACTGAAGATGTGCCGAGGAACCCGAAAAGACACCTACGGCAGCGTCGACCAACTTGCCAACTTCCTTTACGACAATCCGGCAGAGTTTAAGGCTGCCATTGCGAGGAAGAAAGCTCCAAAGACGGCACGCTAATGCCATTTTGTAATAATAAGTATTACAATCAATAATTTATGCATGAATCAATTTTTTACTTTGGTAGAACAAGACAAGCATTTTTTTAAAACAGGGATTTTCGTTTTCCAAGAATGTGACTTTTCTTTTGCCCATTTACTAAAAATGTGCCCCGCTTACAATTTTGGAGGCATTGGACTATTGCTTTCCGAAGTAGGCAACTTCTGTCACAATACAATTGTACATGCTTGATATGAGTATATATATATATATCCTTTAACAAATATTTGCTGCCGACTAGAACCTTTTCTGATTTGATGCATCATAACAATATACACCTTCACTTTCATGTTTTAAGTTTATTTATTCGGTGGGGGTCTGATACAAAATCCCGCACATGCGAGGTCTTGGACACTCTTAATTAATTTTTGCGAAAATAATGACCGCTTAAGGGTAGAATTGAACAGTAAACTGACAAAGAATCCAAGTCCAAACATGGTTTCGTCACGGAAAGTAGGAAGCGTATCCATTACCTTTTAGGAGAATGAAATCCCAGGGAAAATTAAATTAAAATACCTGTATAAAATATAAATAAATGTTATAATACGCAACAATTATAATCTTCGTGACCCTCGACTGTTACTAACTTCACAATAATGTATTTAGAAATACGTTTAAATTATTGAATTCTTTCGATTATTGAGTGACAGTTGCAGGTTTGTTAGTCAGGTACTTACGAGAACCACGTATTATTATTTCGTGCTACAAGTAGCAAAACTAAATAGAGAGTTTAGAAATTCGTTTCGTCTTACAAAAGGTTTTTTGTACAAATTGCCTATCAGTAAGGCAGGATCATAAAAGAACTCAAATAAAATGAAATAAATTATCATCCGCAAAAGTGGTATTTGTCGTATGAACATATATATATATATATATATTGGTATATATTATATATATAACAAATATCAGAATCGCTAATATGAAGAATTTGGTAAAATCATACGTAGTACAGTCACGACTAATAGCAGGAGAAAGAGAAGCCCATTTCCAAGTCTCTTGGACTTAAATAAAAATGGATCACGTCCCAAATGTCATTCGACAATTATAAATTTATACTGCATTTAAGATATATTTTTTGTTTTCTCTACGCGCCGTTTCCTATTCCAAGTTGTGATATTCTGAAGAGCTCTGATATTAAAGTTTTCAGTGTTGACTTATTTTAAGTGTTTTTCTACCAAGAAAATACCTCTTGTAGAGGTGTATCTCCAGATATAAATTTACAAGTCAGGGTATTCTTTTACTGGTAATTTCCTACTAACTTTCTAACACTCCAAATATTTGTCAATTATTTCTTGTCGGTCCTCCTTGCAAGATGAGATAAGATATAATACTAAAAGGTTGGCGAAGAGGAGTACTGGTTTCACTGTCGCTTAGACCTTATAATAAATTCTGCTCTTGGTAAGTTGTCCATTTCCACAACTCTTTATGTATTGTACAATTTCCTTCAATATTTTCAAAGGAAACTATAATTTGAGTACCTAGAACTTTACTGGCAGATTTTTTGGCCGTGCAAACTGATGCATTTAAGACAATTTATGACCAAAATATCGTAACTTTCTATTTTTGTAAAGCACATACAATCTGATTTTACAAAATTCGATTTAGACTACAATTACAAATTCAGGTAATGAATTTTATAGATAATTCAATATCTTGTTCGGACAGTATGCAATGTCTGAGCTAATAACAACTCATGGAGGGAATTAAAAAAAAAAACAATTTATAAAATTTCTAAATAACAAAAACAACAACCATGTATGTAATGTAAAATGTAACAAAAACCTAATCACATCATGCAATTGATTCCATTTTAACTAATTTTATAATAGCTTGAGCGTGATTTGTAGTTAACTGTTGTTCCTCATCTATAAAATTCATTGGACATGTTTGGAGATAATCATTATGTTGCTCCAAATGAATTTAACTTCCACCAAGCATCCTCAATGTCAGTCCTTTCAGGATTTCAGATGTTTATATAATTTGATACACCTGCAACTTTGTTTCATGATTCTTTGCCTTTTGTGACATTTTAAATGTACATTTAGTTTCAAATTGTGTTTTTGGAATTGGACTTGAAATGATACTTTGAAAAGGTCTGAGCCAAGAGTAGAGGAAAGACAATGGTTGCATCAGCATAAACCTTAACAGGATTTGCAGTTTTTCTGATTTTACCCCAAGATATGGCTTCATCAGGTCTAGCTCCACTGTCGCTTCCATCAAATTCATTGCTTGTATTGATGAACACAGAATAGTCAGCACCATTTCTCATCAGGTTGGCATTACAAATGTGATGCTTTACAACACCACTTCCCAATATTAACATACCAGTATTTTTGGCCTTCAAAGCCATTGAGTTTATTCTTTTTAAATCACTCAAAATATCCACCACTAAACCTGGATTTCTGTAGGAGTGGAAAAACATCATGTCACCAATGCTACCATCAGTTAGGGCAGGACAAAACACTGGTATATTGTTTTTTGCAGCCCAATAATATACAGAGCTTTTGTCATTAATTTCTTGTCCTAGCCTATCTATTATTCTTGATGGTGACCAAATAACATTTTTTGTTTTTTGTTCCTCAACCATTTTGTCAAAAATGGGAAGTATCCAATCTTCAAAAAGGCAATAATTATTGTTGGGTACAAGTAAGTTTCCTATTCTATTTATTCCCTTCTCCCTCAGTGTTTTACCGTCTAAATTAAAATCTCCTAGATAAGTGGGTGCCAGGCATTTGATGAAATCTTCTTCTACACCCCCAGCTGTTGTTACAATACAATCAACCATTTTATGTTCAACTAAGAATCGTATTGACTCTCTGAGACCAGATGAAATCATATTTGATGTGTAGCCTAAGAAAATTGTGCAATTTGTTTTTGGAGAGACAAGTTCATCAATTTCACTCGAACCACTTGACTCTTCACAAACTAGTTTCTCATCTCTGCATTTTAACATGAGGTTAATCTGTTCAATGGCCAGACCAAGATTAGTTGCCTGAAAACCGGTTGTCATATACTTATCCAATAATTCATTGTAATCAACTCCCTTGTTCCAATCGTATCCTTTTACAATAGGTGTGTTACTTGGAAGATTTTCACTCTCTAGTAAAACTGCATTTTTGGCATCATTCAATGAATCTGCCATATTTCCTTAAAAAAAATTTGAAATAGACTAATATACTTCACAATATATGTATGGTACATCTACATATTACCTAAGTCATGATTTTTAAATTTAAATAATAATAAAAGGCTTACATACTGCAATGAAAATATATCTGGCATAAATCACTTTATGTAGTATTTAATACAACAAAAAATCCTTACCTGAAATAATATTTATTATAAGTAAAGTTCAATTGTGGCGCCAGAATATGCAACATGCACGGGCAATTATTTACTATTATCAACTGAAATAAGGAAAAACCATGGCGTTTGACGACGAATCATCAACCATTTTTTAAGAATCGAAAGTTTTATATCTGATAAACTAATTTTATATTATACAATTTACAGAATACAATTTACAGAAAAAATCTGGTTTATTTCAATTGTGAACCGGTGCCCAAGTCAACCATCGAGGCAAACAACGTTGCAGTGAGTCATTCGTAATCCTCTATGGCATGTTTGAATTCAAGAAGGAGAAATTCATTGTTGAATTATAAATTCAAAAATGAAAATTAATGCTTTAAGTAAAAGGAACCTTTCACACCATTAAATTCTCCTGTTCAAGAGGAGCGTCTCAAACTGCCGAACAGAGATTTAGTTGCCAGTTAACTGGGAAACGAAAGTCTCGTGCCGGGTAATTGACGTGACTCTGACCTTTTGAATTCAAGTACAGTCAGGCGTAATTTTAACACGGCAAAGATTTAAGATAAACGAGAAAATAAATAAATAAACGTAGTATAACATGATAGGAGACGGATCCCCAATGGTTTAATAAACAGTTTGGATTTATTTCAAGTTGAGGAACACCAACGTGACATTTCCAATTTTAGATAAAGAGCGAAAAAAATTTTTTGTTGAAAAGTTTCATAAAGTAGCTTTACATATTTCCGCGTTGCATGAAGGAGACTTAACTCAAGTTGTCGGCCATCTTGAAACAACAACCTTTCAGACGGAAAACATTGGTGTCCGACTTTTTCTAGGAAGAAAAAACATATTATGAGAGGAAAAGTCGACATGGACGAAGACGAAAAAGGGTGAGAATGTATTTTTTGTTAGATGCCAAAATATATTGATCGGGTATCGGGCTTATTGACCGAGTTGAGGTCGTTTAAATTGCGGCTTGGGTAAGAACATCGTGGCCAAGAACGCCATCGATTTTTCGGTTTGATTTGCATGGTTACTAATTTTTCCCCTTTGCCCAATTTACTTATTGGAACTCAAATTTTAAACGGCGTTCTTCCCAGAAAACGGAACCCCCAGCCATTTTACCGTAGACCGTTTATTTTGTATCGTCCGAACCCGAAGCGAAGCACGTAAATATTCGCTTCGCGGAATTGTCTTTTACGGTTAGCATGAAAATTATGAGGAATATTGGTACGGAATTGTCAAATATTACCCCTTAGTTTAAAACGCCGATTGCACATTCGTATATTAAAACGAAAATTTCTCTTCGTACAGTCTAAGAGGGAAACATTGTTGGTTTTAACCAAGTTTAAAAAAAACCGAACCATGAAAAATGCAGTGTAATATGAAAAGCATAAACAATGAATTTCAGTTAAAGTCCCCTTTGTAATATACAGAGTTTAGGTATTTTTTTGCATGCCTTTGATTAACATTTGCTGATACAATTTACTTTAATATAATACATGTAGCATTATTTGAGATAAATTTACTGTTGCACTTTAGTAAAAAAAACAACTAAATTGATTTTTTTCTTATTACAGAAAGTTGTTTGTTGGAGGCCTCAGTTGGGAAACAACCCAAGGTATTACTTTATTAAATTAATCTGTGTTGTTTTTACTTTTATAGAAATAATTTCAATGAAAATCAACAGATTGTTAATTTTATAGTTAAATAGATACATGTAAATAATGTAGAATTTTTATATTTGATTAGAAAATAACAATAATATTTAAAACATATTTCAAAAGTTATTCACAAAAAAATTACAAAAGTTTATATCAATTAGCTTCATAAGGCAACATTTGCACATTTAGTACATTATAAAAACATTATAAAACAAAAAATAATTTTGAAAATTGTTAATTGAAGTAGCAAGAGGAAGAGTTAATGAAATGATGTATTTTATAGATATTTGTAAAAACAGAATCATGTTACGAAATTTAAAAAATTTTCATGAAATTTACCAACAAATTGAAGGAAAATTAATTGTCTGTATTCTTTGAATTTAAGTTAATTTTTTTTAATGAATGTATTCTTGAGCACTTAGTAGTTATGAAAGACTCTGATATTGAAATATTATAATAGTGATTATGTGGCTGTTTAATATAACATGCTCAGATGTTGAAGTATTTCATTGCAACATTTATTTTATGAGTTGATATTTATATTCACAGAGGCACTTCAAAGATATTTTTCGCGATACGGCGATGTCGTTGATTGCGTCGTCATGAAAAACACTGAATCCGGTCGATCACGGGGATTCGGCTTCGTGACATTTGCTGACCCAACCAATGTTGGAGTAGTTTTACAAAATGGACCTCATGTTCTGGATGGCAGAACAGTAAGTTAAACAATACATTCAGCCATAGAGCTTCAACCTAGAGAAGTCAAGAAGTACCTGTAGTTGCACACATATAATTGTAATATATACAGCCTGTAACATTTACTTCTAGAAGTATGTGTACACTTATGTACTTTAACTTCCAAAAGTTATCTGTCATATATAATTTAACTTTGAGAGGGACCGCACTCCAATTACCATATCAAATTATAAAGGGGTTCCTCATTCGTTAGCCATGAGAACATTTGAATGTTGAAAATTTACCCCCATTACACATAAATGGCTCAGTCTTTTTTCACAATTTAATATAGAACTTGATTGTATTCTTTTGATTGCTTTTGTTTTGGTCATTTTTGCTTAGTTGAGTCAATTTCATTTTGGTAATTGCAACCTGCTGTCCAGCTGCTTAGTCCTTATTTTGTATTGTGTTCTTGTATAGAATCAGGTACACCATTGTTTATAAACTGCAATTCTCTTATTATTCTATTTATTCTGCTAAGCTTGTCTTTGTCAAGTTTTGTGAAGTGTTGTCAAGTTCTTTTACTTTGGTGTATTCATTAAGTTGACTTTTGCTGATAGCAAATATGTGTGGAGTGGCTGGTTGTTTAAGCATAAATTTAATTACTTTTTTTATATTTGAAATAGTTAGTGTTAAATAAGTCTTTTTATTATCATATGATATTCTGTTGCTCAATGTGAACAAACAAAAGTGTGTAATCAATAAACCGTCCATATAATTACGACCATACTTAGACTAAATCAGAAAGAACTACACTACATATTTATTAAGAATTACACCTACATAAAAAGTTAAATTGTTACATTTAGGATGCAGTATTTTTAGGTATCTGATCCCAAGGGCATTTAAACAATACTGCCATATTTTGTGGAACATATCTTGTGAAACTTTTACTGCTACAGGAAAAGTTTAATTTTTATTTACTCATTTATTTTTCCCTCATTTATGACTTATTTATAAGTCAAACTACATTCAGAGCAGTTTCTTTGTGACAAGTAATTTTTTTTTTCAATTTAGAATACTCAATTTCAATTTACAATTCAATTTATGTATCAACGTAGACAGGGGGCAGAGCCCTGCATCTTCCATGTCACATAATCTATACAATATTAATTATTTAATTATTCCATATTTTTTATGTTTATGACATTAAAAATATTTTTCTTTCAGATCGATCCAAAGCCTTGTAATCCTAGAACATTATCTAAGCCAAAAAGGAATAACGGTTATCCAAAAGTATTCCTCGGTGGATTGCCATCAAATGTGACAGAAACAGATTTAAGGCAGTTTTTTATGAGATACGGAAAAGTCATGGAAGTTGTAATTATGTATGATCAGGAAAAGAAGAAATCTAGAGGTAAAATTGGTTTATTGGGTCGATTAACTGAAAACGAAAATCTAGTACAAATTTAAACTATTTTTTCATTCTTGTGTTTTCCAGGATTCGGATTTTTGTCATTTGAAGACGAAGATGCAGTTGAACGCTGTGTGGCCGACCACTTTGTAAATCTTCATGGGAAACAGGTTTGTTCACGTTTAAGCCCGTGTAACTGGTTTTTTATTTTAGTGATTGGTTTATTCACCTAATGTCAATATTGATATTCGGTGGATGTATTTTAAATATGTGCAAATCTTAATTTTATTCGCAGGAATGCAATGTTAATTAATTTTTTCAGGTTGAAATTAAAAAAGCGGAACCGCGAGATGCTTCGGGGAAAATGAATGATAATTCAAATACCTGGGGAGCCCCTCAGGGGGGACCCCAAATGGGAGGGGTGAGTGTAAATTTTTGGACCTGTATACATTTGTTTTAAGTTAGTTTTTGTAACTAACTATGGCCCAGATATTTGAATTCTTCAGTAATAATATTAAGTGTAAATGCAGTGTATAAATAATTTTTGTGTCTCTCTTAAGATCTCTCAAGTATAAAGGCAGTATTTATTTTATTTTAATTGTGTTGCAGGGAATGGGAATAGGTGGTCCTAATGGACAAATGTCTGGTCCAATTGGTGGCATGAGTCACCTCCCACCTGGTAATATGATGCAAGGTTACCAGGCTTGGGGTACCCCACCTGCTTCAACAGGTTATTCAGGTAAGTAGATTTTATCCTACATCTTGCAATGTCTTGAAATTAAATGAACTACTGCATTTAGCTTACTGAAATTCTTCATCGTAAAACAGCTCGAAAGGATAAACCGAACAATTTGTGGGTGCAATTGTTTTGTATTGAATTACATAGAGTATACATTTCATTTTGAATGGATTATAGTTACTGTTTATTACTTGTTGTTTGCATGTGCAAGAATATTCCCATGGATTTTTGTCCAATTGCAAAAAAATTTTCTGATTAAATTGCTTTTGTTATTTTGCAGGTCAATGGGGTCCCAGTCCACCCAATGGACCACCTGTCAATGGTATATTTCATTTTTAATAATTCCATTTGTCGATAATTTATTGTGTATGAGCATCACTACTGTACCATTATTGTTACAATGGGGGAAATATTTAAGCTTCCTTTGTTTATTGTGCTCCTTAATACTACATTTGAGTTAGAAATTTGTGTGTGGTAGTACTCTTGTATAGAGATTTTTTATTACTTTTTAATTATTGTAACATTAACTTTAACTATATTGAAAGAGTGGTGAATCATCAGCCCTATTATTATCACTCATTAAGTAGTTCTAAGATAACGGGTGTAAGCACAAAATGAAAATTTAATTTTCTTAGCAGGTTATGGCACCCCTTCGGCAGGATATCAACAGTGGGGAGTTCCGCCAGGACCTCAAAGTCAGCAAATGCCTCCACCACAATGGGGATCAAATTACGCTTCACAGCAAAATTATGGTTCCTATGGACCGCCTCAAGGTCCTCAGAGCGGCTACTCAAATAATTGGAATTGGAATATGCCTCAGAGTTCTGGAGGACCCGGTCAAGGAGGGCCAGGACCAAACCAGGGTGGTCCGCAGGGGGACATTTACTCGAGAGCAGCGTCTAATGCGGGTCCTGGAAGTGGGGGTCCAGCACCTCCTGGCTCGGGGCCCACCCAAAAAACACCAGACTACAACTATGGAAATTATGGCGCATATTCTCAGGTAATAATAGTGAAGCCAATCTTTCTCGCTTTGTAATTTAGAACATTACGTATTGAGGTTCTTTTGTCGCAGTGGGTACCAACTACTCGGGTGTTTAAGTACTGTTCTTGTGTTTGACAGGATTCTTCAAGTTATGGAGGACCAACCAGGAGTTACGGAGCTGACACAACAACTGCTAGCGGAAATGGCACTCCCGGGTACCCGTCTCATGCGCCGGTTCCAGGTCAGAAACCATTCGATTATAAAGAGTGGCCCACTTCGTGATTTATTCAGTTATAAATTGTATAAATATTTTTTAATTGCATGAAAGTTTTTTGTGTAAAAACAATCTTTTTTCACCGGGAACGACACGATTATTTGAGTTATTATTTTCTTTTGTTCTGTTTAATAACTCATAAAATACAATTGAAGTGCTTAAAACAGAACGAAAAAAGAAAACATGAGAAAATATGTGAACAGGGAGAATTCGAAATAGGTATCAGTTCAAAGATGTCGCGGCCGTTTTGCTTTGCACTCTAACCATAATCACTTAGCATTTTAATTACCTAAAATATGGTACTTCACTCGCGACCCAATGATTTAGACAACCTGGGGCAGATGAAGTTCATTTTGTATGAACTCATATTTTAGATAGTGGCCCACTTCTCCAGGTGTTGGTCTTTGCTGCCCTTACTTTATTTTAATTCAGAATTTTTTAAATGGTTTATCTGTTTTTCTTTAGTTTTGGTGTCTCTTCGCACCCTGTATTTTTTATTTATTTAAATGTTTATACTTGGCTTTAGTACATTTTTTATGGAGATACGTGCACGGAGTGAAAGCAGCAGTCCATTGCAATTTATACAGTACTTGACAAATAATTAGCTCAATTCGCATAACTAGTTTGTCACTTTCGAATGCATGTTATTATGTTTATGAATAGTATATTTCGTACTGCGTACCGTCGCGTCACATTTAAACATTTTTTGAGGATATATACGAAGTACATTGTCAACGAATTCAAAAGTAGGTGTGAATCCTTGAGGTTTGAAATTTCGCTTTTACTTTGATGGCAAATATTTTAATTCTTGTGTCAATTCAAAAAAAAAACTGCAGTATCAGTGTACAGGGACTTACTATGTACAAATATTTATTCGTTGAGTGTATACGTAAAATGGAAGTTCCTTTTGAAAAAGTTAAGTAAAATAGAAGTAGTCATGTTTAAGAAAACCTAATGTTATAGTCGCGAACATCGATAAAGACAATTTTGAATAGTGACGAGAATTTAATTTCGAAGAGAATTTCAGAACTTTTTCTTGGCAAATCACGACGGGCAATAAGATAGGGGCTGGAAGATTCGAGTCATCTTAGAACTGCATGGAATTTTTCAATGCATTAGTCAATTCGTACATTATTTTATAGAGTATATGCAAAAGTCAGACAATTATACTAAGCGAAATAAAATGTCCACCTACGAAACGTTAAGCAATAACTAGTTCAGGAAGGATAAGTCACTCAAACATGAAAACTATTGAAATGTGTAACTTATGTACCTGGAGGGGGGAAAAGGAGCGGCAAGAGGAAAGAGAGGATTGAGTCGATGGTACAAAACCACGTCTATTTGTAGTTTCAATTATTCTCAACTCTACCGAAACACTCGGTTAAGTTGTAAGCAATGTGTTTGCGCATTAAGAAATATGTACAGATATTTTGACCGAATGCTTAAGTAACACGTATTTAACGTTGTAATGTAAGTGCATTGGACGTAGGGAAAGGACAGAATATTTAGTGACGTGAAATTCGGCAAACGAAGGCCCGCTTGGTCGTCAGGTGCCAGTCCTCCTGAAAAACAACAATAAAAACAATTTTTATATTTGTAATTTTATTTTGCCAAAGCTAAAGTACACAAAAACAAATAAGTCTTCAAGCAAGCTCAAGACATCTTTGAATTTTGATATGTTGCACTTCTGGGGCGCATTTTACATTTTGTCATTGTCTTATAATTATTCTTTTTTACATTTTAAACTTTTTAATTTTGCTAACTTTGTGTCTGTTGTTTTGTACATTAGTCCGCGGCGAAAACATAACAGACAAGAAAGTGGGTCATTCTTGAATTTGTCAATTTTGTATCTTGTATAAACCGATTTCAGGTCCGGGAAGAGGAGAAAGTCGAGCGGGGATGATGTTGGAAAAAGTTAAAAAAAATTAAGTAATGTTTTTGACGAATTATAGTTTTTTTATATATACATATATTACTAGTAATATAAGTTTGTCATACCTGTACATATGAAAACAAGGAGAAGCAACACAAAGGTTGAGTAAAACGAAGAAAAATATGGAAGGTCGAAATAAAAATGTGTTCCCGAGCGAACAAATTTTGGGTAATAAAAAGACGAAGATGATGAGTTAAAAATGATGAGGTGGTGAGAGTATTAAAGTTTTGCAATCTTTCGAACGTATAAAAGACCGATCAAAGTGCAAAGTGCAAATATGCGAGACGTGTCAGTCACTATCTACATGGGAAGCAAATTTAATAGTAAACTATACCGTGAGCGGAAACTAGTAATACGTGTACATGACTTCGTACACAGAAAACAAACAAATTAATTGAGCCGAATGTAAATTTTTATTTCAGAATGTTTAGCGTGACCTATTATTTGGTTTTTAAAAATTAAAAACTATTTTGATTCTCTTTAATTATTTAAAATATTAATAGGTGAGGGTTTTTTGATTATTATTATTTTTTTCTCTTTAAATTGATCAACGCAAATGGCCCAATTTTTATTTACAATTTCTCGATTGCTTCGGTCAATTTGTAAAAGAATGACACCTTTCGAGGGGAAGAAAATGACACATAAATCGCAGTTATGTCACGGTCTGACTTGAGTTATAAGAAATTTGAATTTGTTATTCTCATTTGTTGAACTCACAGTTAATTCAAGAGACTCTAGCAAGTTGCTTGGTTTTCAATAATGGAGGATAACCGTAAATTTGGTTTAGACACACATGAGTACCTTTTTCAAATTGGCACAATATTCACTTCACCCTTTTCTAATATGACCGTTCCAATCAAATGCATTCTCTATTTTATTCTGATGTATGCAAAAGAGGTACGTTAAAGGGTTAGGGTTGTTCATATTCAGGCGAATTTTTAAACACTGGCGATCCTGTTTTGTGCGCCGTGAATTTTGCACTACTTTGTGATCAGAAGAAAGGGAAGTCCAGTGGGAAAAAAGGAAGAATTGACACGTAGAATGAACCAAATCGTTCAGTAGACATGTAGCGTTGAAGTAAATTATTTATTCTTTTGCATTCAGAGGTGGGGGTGAGATAATAGGTTTAATGGGGAAGGGCTTTCCGATTTACGCATTATCGTAATGTGTTTGATACTTCTTTCATTAGTAACAGGTTTTATTGATATTTAGTCGACTGCCTTTCCGTAAAGTGAGAGAGAAAAACGATTTTTTGTAGAAATATTTTAATGTCTGTAAACGTCCCGCAGTGTGTTAAATGTAATACAAAACAAAATTCTGGTGATTGCACCGTGGCAATTTGTCTAAAACAACAATTTAGGATACTTAAAGAAACTGTTATTACTCATCAACTATTATAATTATTACCATGTACATATGTGCCGCGTAATATACAAAATATCAGATATTAAATAATGCAGGGAATCAAGTTAAATAATTTAAAGTGAAAAAGAGTCCGTTTTAAAAATTAATTTAGCTGAGAAATTTCTACGGTTGTAAACGGTGTGACCAACTACCATGAAAGTCAAACCGAAAACCGAAAGTTAAATAAAAAAAGTAAAAAGTAAATAGACCAGGTGAACCAAAAGGAGTTAAGAAAAGCCAAAAAAGTAATAAAAGCACTGGCAAAAATGGAAAAGGTGGCAAAATCGACAGCGGCCGACTTGCTATCGAGTTTTGCAGAGGAGTTCTTTTAACGTTGTCATTCACGAACATCCAGTCTATTGAACATAATATATTATAGATTAATAACGTTTATTGATAATTGCCTAGGAATACCTATTCTGAACCTGAACTTAAAAATAATTACTATTTTTTAATCAGAAACATTGCTGTCGTGCTGCTCTCGAAACTGTTGTCTTTTTCTTTTAAATTTTGCTACCATTTATTTAATTTGACGCTCAATTGGTAAGCGATTTTGTGAGAAATCGATTGGAAGAACAAAATGTGGTTGGTGTCTGTTAGCTGCTTTTTTCCGACGAGACCCCGGTTACGTTACAAAGACTAAAAAAAAAGTCAACGCGCTGTTTAGCAAAGAGTAGTCCATCGAGAAAGCGCTCCTTTTTCCAGAATGGGGAAGTAATTCGTTGACTAATTGTCAGTTCTAGTTTTATATTAACGAGGGAGAGAATAGATGAACTACATATATATATATATATATATGTGTGGAAAGAAAGCTAGGGGGAAAGAAGAAAAGGTTACAATTCTGCGCATCACACTGTCTAGGTTATAACTTAAGAGTTATACATTTTTTTGAGTCAATCTTTACTGTCCAAACACACAAACCGTATATTTATACATAAATTCGTTAAGTGAAGACCATCTCTCCATTTTATGTTTTATATTGTACAATTTTATCGTTCAGGAGATGCTATATATAAAAGTAATTGAAATTTATTACTTAAGTAGTCGATTAAAATTTAATGGGTATACATTATTAAAATAAAAATAAAACACTTCACCATGGACTGATTTTATTAGGTAATTATTAATTTTATTTTTCAATTTCTTGTTTTTGTTTCTATTTCTATGAATCTGTTTTTTTTTTTTAAATTTTGTTTGCCTTAATGTCTCCTTCAGCGGTGAGGGAAGACATATTAATACTTGTTTTTAAATTAACAAATGGAGAAACATGTTGTTTCCGAATCCATAAGCTGCGGTTGTGTGTACAAATCAATAATAAGTAAATAAACAAATTATTAATTTTAACTAAAATTACGTAGACGAGTGAACGGAAGACCCGAAATTATAATACTCTACTCATTAATTTTATATATATAATTCGTTGTGAATTATTTTTCGACTAACGAAACTATGTGTAAATTATATTCCTTTTAGTAAAATAATTAATTACGGTAATAAATAACAACTATTTGGGCGACGACTGAATTGAAACCAACGATAATCACTTGGTCGGGGTCTGTGTGTCCTTCAGTTATGCGAAAACTGTTGTATTCTTAGGGTAATAACGTTAAAACGGAGGAATTCAATTTTTTTTTCCACCCCTCTGACAGTGGCTTTACATTAAAATAATACACCGAAATTTATATAGAAATTAGTGTAACATCGAGCAGTACGTAGTTTAATAGGTGAAAATTAATATGTTATGTAAATTTTTTGAAACTGCACAATTGTGACCGCATTCACGTACAGTTAGGTAGCTAGGCAAAGAGAAAAAGAAATTATATTTAATGGTATACATGTTTGTTCATTTTTGCAGTATTAATACGGCGATTCGTAATAGTTTTAAATAATAATAGTAGTAATCTTAAACTATGATTTTAATTGAATGTAAAATATAAATAGTTTGATACGATCTCCTAGGAGAGGAAAGCGCTTCGTTGGTAGTCATTTTATACAATGGTAACTTTAACTTCTTTCATTTTTGTTTCCCTTGTACAGAATATAAACCCTATAACTCGCGGTGTGGCGAACGTGTATAATATAAGTGAAATCTTTTAAAATTAAACTTAAACTGAAGCTAAATTATTAATAAGTTGAAAATATACGGGAACCGCCAAGTTGATTAATTTTTAAGTTACAAAACGTAAATAAGTATAAACGAACTGATTCGGTTAGGAATGAATTCGAATTTACTGTTAACTACTACTACTACTACTACTACTACTAATACAACTACCATTTTTATTATTTTTAGGTGAGTAATACTTATTACTAATCGACTAATCTTACTGCTATTATTATCTTACCACTGTATGGAAGTAATAATTTGAAAAGGAACGTACAAAGTTGACCTGGCCAAATCGTACATAGGTTTCTCTAACTTTAATAAATATAAAATATATTGTTTTAAATGTAGCTCGTGTGTGTCAGCTCAAGATTTTGTATTTTTTTTTGTCAGTGACCATTGGAATTTTACCACGTTTGCTACTCGTTGATGAACACGCATACTTACGGGCGTACCGGTTTCTGTACGCCCTGGAATTTGTTAACATCTGTCTGGGATTGGATATTTATGTAAAGTTTTTGGTTTGTGTGTGTCTCGTTTTCGTTTTCCCCACAATTTTGAACAATACAAAACAGTCTTATTTACCTCGTGTAACTTATTATGTATTCTGTCTTGTCATTTATTATGTCCCTGTCGCTGCAATAATCCTACAAGAGACAAGTGTGCTATTGCACGTCTCAATCATTCCAGAATGGAAAACGTAAATTGGATCTTCTTCGATTGGAGAGTGACTGAATCAGGCGCGCAAATTAAATTCAATATATATGTAATTTACTTTTTGTTTAGCCTTAAATCGTACGGAAAACTATAGAATTTTATAGAAGCATACCGGGGGTTAATTATTAGGTGTACAAAATGATAGTGTATTAATTTTTTAAAAATCGATTAGACCAAAATTATTTGGTGACGAAGTGATAAAATTCGGGCCTTCATAAGTATTATATACAGATATAACTAAATATAATAAAATATAATAGTTTTATTGATATTTTGAATGATTAAAAAGTCGACCGCCCTGTACAGAGAAACCATAGGAAAATAAGAAATGCTTTTTTTCTTTATTTAGGAAAGTCATACTGTTAGAGTTAAAATAAAATAATAATTATAAACAAGAATTTAATATACAAAAGGGTCAACTAGATATACCTTAAACGTAACTTATACACACACAAACACACACACACACACACACACACGAACTGAATAATATGATAATTGCTAATTATAAATATAAGAAAGAAAAACTAAAGAATTTACAAAGAAATAAGAGGAGCCAATCACGTAATTGTATTGTAAGTTTTTCCGCTGTACACGTCTCGTACTTAAATAGTAAAGGGTAAAATTTTCTTTTTTTAACTTAAAAAAAAAATATATAATTGGGGATGGGGGTGTGGGTGCAATTACTTTCGGTGGGTAGCAAGCGTTTACTTCGTCCATTAAGACCAAAAGAACAAAATTGGGTGGGGGTTCGCGTTCGAAAGGTTTAGAATAGTATCACATTTCGGTTGTAACTATAATTACGGTAATAACTAAGTAATAGTATAATTTAATACAAGGAACGGGAGAGAAAAAGAACCGGCCAGAAGAGTGTTTATGGGCGTTAAATGGCTACGGCCGCCGCATTTTGTTTTTCCACGTATTTTATTTCTATTTCTACTTCTAATTTTAAATGATTTATGTTTTCATCGTTTTTTTCTTTTTTTTTCAATAAGGAGTGTAATGGTGTCTCGCGTGTGTAAAAAGAAAAATTAACGACAACGTAAGAAACAATTAATGTGTACTTCATTGTTTTCCACGATGCACAATAGTATAAATATTCTGTTTATTTTATTTCAATTTTTTGAAAAAGTATATATATATATATATTTAGACGTTTTCACATTGTACGTCCGCGTTAGAATGCTGTTCAGATAGAAGAGTTGAATACTTGTAAAGAAAGAGATGTAGAGATAGAGCAACAGGGGAGAAATTTTTTAAAAATATTGAACACAAAAATTTATTAGTTTATCGACGACGACGATGATGATGATGATGATAGTTACGATTATTACGGTTATTATTATTATTATTATTACCACTACTACTGATACTACTACTACAACTACTACTGCTACTACTACTACTACTTCTACCACTTCTACTATTACTACTATTACAAATATTGAGATGACTAAAAACGTAGAAACGACCAAATTTAAAGCAGTTCTTATATTGCTATTATTATTTTTTAATTTTTTGCCAAATTTCTGTGATAACAATAATGATTAATGTTAATTTAAGGAAGCGTCTCTCATAAGTAAGAAATAAAAGGAACCGTGTTAAATTTTCTTTTTTATATATAAATTTAGGAGGAAGTCCCCAAACCTGTATTTTCTTACCCGTAAAACGTCGTTCACTTATTGACTAAGGTATATATACATATATAAATATATCTAAATACATAAAATTATATGATGTAGAGAGGGAAAGAGGAAAAATTAATTGTGTCTACATTTTGTCCTATACATACATACATACATACATATTTATATATATATTACATGGCGTATTGTCATATGTAGGAGAAACATTTTTGTCTAGTTTAAGGGTTTTGCAAGACGTTCTCTTTATTATTATAGAAATTACTACTGATAGTAAAAGCTACCGACACGACCTCAGTTGAAAATGGCCACTGTAGTACTACCACTGTTAAAACTACTAATTCTACAACAATCATCAGCATCTACGTCTCTTTTTATTTTTAATTAAAACAATTTGTATAAAAAATTTATATCACCAAATAAAATAAGGACGATTCGGTTTTTTTGCTACCGCTTCTAACATACTACTACTACTACTACTACTACTACTACTACTAAATATATATATATATAAATATATAAATATTTAAAAATAGGTTTTAATGTTTAGAACGAGTTAAGGATTTAAAAGTGTAAAACAAAACAAAAGGCTGTCGCTAAGAATACCATAATAAGTATCTGTATTCATTAACTAAGGAGGCAAAATATTAAAATGCAAAAAATTATTAAGAATTTATTGAATAGTGACATTGCAATTGTTAAATAAAAATTTATTAATGATGATAACGATGATGAGTATGAATTATTATTACAATTATTATTATTATTATTATTATGGAGAATAAATATTAAAAAATTTATTAACGGGATCATTTTATTGTATTTCAACGGCATTTATTATTATTTTTGTAATAAATCGGTGTACCGTAACTGAAACCTTAATAGAAACGATAATATGTATAAATAAAACTGTACGTTACGCTGTTGTGGTAGTTTTGATGAGCGAGTGGAAGCTAGAGAGAAGGCGTTTATGTAAAACAGGCGGACTTAAAGAGATGTATACATATGTAAATGTCTACATGCGCATGCCGTGTACATGTACATAGGTTTTTATTTTAATTATTTTTGCGTTTCTTGTCCCTGATTTAAATAAAAGTGGATTTAAAAAAAAAGTTTTACTAGTTTGGTGGTTGGTTTTGCTATTTTTTTCTTTCAACTCTGCCGCGGGTAAGTTCGGTGAACGTCAGACGATGTCTGTGACAAGTGTAGTTGTCTACAAGACGACCTTAAGTCTCGTTGGAAGCCTTCGTACTAGTCAGGTGTCGTAGGATCTCGCAGATTGATGATACCTGATCGTCATCGATGGTTCGACAAACACCACAAAAACAACGAGAGCTCGTGTTCGCGGGTGGTAGCCCGGGACTGACAGATAATGTTGGCTTTTCAGTTTTCTACCAGATTTCTAGCGTTCCTCTGAGATTTTTTAGGAAAGCAGTGGGTGCTGGTTTCATCACAAAGGAAGGAAGTTCAATTTTTATTTATTCATTTTATTCTCTGTTGCCGTCGTAAACGCAGGACGTGACTACTTGGGTAACTTTGTTGTCTACCTTATTATTTCTTACACAGGTATTTTTTCTTGCAGCATTCAATCATCGATCAATTAAAATTGATCATTCATTCTCTTCCATAGTATATATTTATAATTTTTCTCCGTTTACCCTTAATACCCGTGCACCTAAGTACCTTATCCATTTCGTATTAACATTCCACATCGTAGAGTTCATTTCAGGTAAAACGAGCACATGGGATGAAGGTGTGTGGAGTGATTTTTTAATAATTAAAATCGTAACTCATTTGGAAACGTATGACGGCCACATCTTATTAACTGTTTTCCTTTGGAGAAGTAACTGCGAAGTAAGGAAAGGCTTCGAAGTTACCATCGAACAGACTGACAGTAGAAACAATTAGTTGTATTTTAGTGGAATGAGGGAGGCAAACGTCAGTTTTTGCTGTGGGAAATCATGGTAAAGTGGAGTTTTTAATGAGCGAATATTTTTAACTAGTTTTATTGTTCGGTGGTCCATCATTTAATTTTTCCTTTTAATAACCTCGATGGAAATTGATTTCAGTTGACTTCTGTTGCTGCCGTCGTGGAATGTTGGAAATGGGAAAACTCAATTGTTTCCACGGTTCAGTTTCCGTGGGGTAAATCTCGACAAATCCTGCCGGTTTCTTTGCCGGCTCATTTCGATTTTTCGCAAAACTCGATTTATTTACATCGGAAACTGCAGAAAACAAGTAAATATTTACCAAACTCGAGCAAAATAGAAACCAAACCCTGGGCCGGGAGGACTCGCGTGCTCTCGCCTGGTGGTCTTTGAATTTTTCGAAGAAATTTGCATGGGATCGTTTCGATCTACTGGAAATTTGCTGCCATTTATTGATTCTGTGGTGGACTCAGTTTTTGAGGAGACAGGAGAAAAACCATATAAAATAAACAGGGATGGTATCGAATGGGGTTCTGAGTGTTCTGAAATGTCCACTGTTTTCATGTAAACTTCAATAAATGGAATTTAATGAATGTTGACTTAAATTCATCAGAGAAGTTGACAAGGAGCGTCAGGGTCAATGATGAGATTGTAAAGATTTGGGTGATGTTGGTGATGAAACACGGAATATACTTCATTGTTACCTAAAGGGGTGCCACAATGGTTCCTTCACAGACTAAACACAGAGAGGAAGGCAACAGCAACATAAATTTTAACCTCGTGAGCTCTGGGAGTGAGTAGCACGGCGAACGAAATAGAAGCAGCCGAAATACCCACCCTCTGTGTTAACTACCTCAACCTCCAGAGCCCATCAAAGTTCACATATTCTGTTTCCGCTCAACCAATAAGGAAATTTTTAATTACACAAATTCGAAACTAAGTGTTTGTGTGATGAAACCCAGGCGAATAATGGTTTGATCGATTGTTAACTCGAGGTACAAATTGATTGAAACGCTTAAGTTAAAGGTTAATTCTGATTAAATTAATAAGTGGAAGGGCATTGAACCCGTTCGGTTAGGGGTCGGTGTCGAATTCAAACCCGAAGCCCGTGAGTTAATTAGAAATTGGGTCCCGGGGGCATTGCTGCAAAGATTTCGGGCGCATTTTAAGAAAAAAGGCAAAGAAACGTGAAGCAGGCGCACTCCTTGGCAAGCGAAGGGTACATAGGAGTGTCGTAAACCTTGGAATTGGGCAAAACTCGTCGTCCCAGGCCGCAATAAAAGAGATTTCCGTTTTGCCTGTGAGCGCAAGGAGCAATAAACTTGAGAGAAACTCGACTAAAAGAGCCAAGGTCGACCAAAAATAGATTTTCCATCAAAGTTTAGTGCTTCGGAAGGCCGAAGGACCCCCCCGTGGGCCTCCCCTCTCGTCTTCTGCCACGACGTTTCAACGGCGTGTCACCCCCATCGCACGGGGTGCACGTTTTCGCGGGAAAACTCGCCGGTTTTCACAAGTTTCCCGGAAAATTTTCTACTTTTGCTAAGTTTTCTGGTTGAGTCCCCACCCAAGAGGACTCCCCTTTTTTTTTTCCTTTCCCCGGCGTGTTTGTTTGCATGTAGTTTCACTTCTTTTAAAAAATTTGATCGAATTCGATAAATATTTCTTTGAAGCGGGAGAATGGGAATGAAAGGGAAAAGCAGACAGGCAGACAGGGTTGAATGGGAAAAACAATTTTTTCTTCATCTTTGAAACTGTGAAAACTTGTCTGCCTGCTTTACGTGCCAAAACGTGTTTTTTTCTTCTTGCGCCTCCACTCACAGCCTTCGTGTGCCTTTGCTGGAAGCGAAATCCTTTCCTGGAGATTTTTTTTTTTTTTTAATATCTGTAAATCTGGATTCTACGGATTCGATGGTTTCGCGATTTCAGATTTATTATTTTATTTCTGTTTCATTCTCTCCGCATACACCCCTTGTACTCTTTCTCTCTCTCTCTCTCTCTCCTTCTCTCTTACATTCTCACTCCCGAACGTTCACATTGTCACTGCTTGTTTTTTCGTAGTTTGTGATTCCCGGCAATTGAAAATCGTCGACGCATTCAGAAAACGGAAGTTAACGTTGAAATTTTTTTGTATGGTGCTATCGAAAGGGAGAGGAATGAGAAAGGGAAGATCACATTTGCCAAATAAACTCTTTTGCACCGTAAAATTTTAGGACAAAAGCAGTAACCAGGTACCGTACCTCGTACAACGTCGCATTAAGACACTTCCACAGACACAGTTCATTAGGTTTGTGAGAACTCCAGAGGTCCGGAGTTCTTGAGGTCACTGGTGCTGATGCCGAAACCGAATCCTTCGGATAGTTACTTTTAAGGGTTGCAGATTTTTTTCTTTTTCCACCAACGGACGGAGAGAGGCCTGCCATTATCACAAAAAACCCTGTCAGATGCCTGCTGCGAAATTTAAGATATTTTGTCTATTCGTTGCCTTCTATGATCAATGAGTTTTCCTTTTTGTCAAAGTTTGCTTCTTTATTTTCAAATTTTTATTTTTCGGTTCCTTGCGGTCACCAGGGACTGAAACTTATTGTCCTCCTTCCTCCCGATGTCGTTTCTCAATCATTCATCCATTTATTTTCTATCTCTCTCAGTGCTGTTATTTTCTATTTTCGATACTTTTATGTTAGTGAGGTTTTCGTCATCTACATCCTCGTCTAACGATCGGTAATTTAACGTGAATTTTTTCACCATTTCGTGTAAAAATCTCCGGTTTGCAACTGCATTTTTACACGTACGTGAAAAATTATTTTTCTACGCGTTTGTATTTTACTTTTTATTTCCTAAGCATACAAACACTTCTTGTTATTATTTGCTTATTATTTGTTTATTACATTATTATTTATAAAGTAACAATTCACCAATCACAAATTTTTCTGCTCTAGACAATTGTTTGGTTCTACTCAAGTAATCTTTTCCGGTTTTGTAGTGGAATAAGTTTGAATATGATTGGGTTTTTTGTGAATAAATTTTTTGTTCATTCTGTATTTAAAATTTTTATTTGTTTTTCTACTCCCGTTAAAGGGTAGATTACTATCGTTTCAAAGGTTTACTTACCACGGGTAGGTGCAGATGTTCGAAAACTTGAATTTCTCTATCGAACGTGGGGATGTTTCCTTCTCGCAGGTTTTCCTCGAATTCACTCCAATGTGAGGGTAATTAACTATATTCGTATACAGCGGTTTAAATTCTTTTTGCCTGTTATCCAGTACAATAGAGAGGGTGGAATTGTACACACGTGGAAATAGTCTTGTATTTACTTTGCTGCTTCTGCCACCACTAGAATCGTGTAAGGCAAAGTGAAAGAGGTAGAGAAGTAGGATCTTTTAGAAAAATTGCTCAATTTTGACTTTGAAACTAATCCTTTAGATGAAGTTTTTCACGTTTTGATTTCCACCAACCACGGAGTGCCGCAGGAAGCATTCGAGGTGTTGGGGCTGATGACTTTTTCGGTCGATTTTGTTTTATTTTCAGGTACGACAGCAATTCTTATTTGGTGGTGATCCATTTGTTACTACCGTACCTTTGTTCGCTTGGTTCATTTTACTGATGAATTGAGTGCTTAGTCTTGCCATGTTTTATTTGATGTCATCGTAAATTCACAATTTCATCACATGAAAGAGAAAATTCGTAACGAACTTTGGTTCTGCTGAAAATTTTGCTGTTGGCATAAGTAAGAAATGTAAGCAACGTACTGATTCGTACGCGGTGACGATTTGTTTTGCATTGAGTTTAAATTCGTCAAATTGATGACTGTCTAGTAGTCGACCGAACAGCAGACAACAAATAAAAGAATGTTTCCATAGAATTGCCGTGTTGCTCTCGTAGACCACCAAAAATCTGATTTTCATTCTGCTTGTTGTTCTGGTTCACGAAACCCGTTCTGAAGCAAAAATTAATTTCTATAGAAGTCTGGATGTGAACTGTAGCGAATAAACCTTAAAGACGTTGCTGACTGGGACACTCTTTTTTTCTGGTTTTGTCAGATCTGTCCTTTTCCTTACCCGCCCATCCTCCTCTCTCTAATTCGCTATTTTTCTTCGACCGCACAACAAAAAAAACTGCAAATGTTTGCTTTATTCGGCCATAAATCTATCTAAAAAAGCCACAATAATCGGCATGAAAATTTTTGTTCATCGGTACATCCGTCGCATCCGTCGACAGCCCGGTGTCGTGTGCCTGTGTGTCTCGCCAAACAATCAAGATTTCATTTGACTAAATATTATTCATTTTGATTTATCAACGAATTTATTTATTGAAATCCACGGACAAGCAGAACACCGGCACAGAGTGCGTACCTGAGCCATTTTTACATTCAGGTTCATTGCAACTGAGCAAAACTTGTGATTTTTCAATTGAATTTTACATTTAGTGACGTGTCACACAACTCGCCATCAGCGTCCTGTTTTATTCTGTTCTTTTCTTCGTCAAGGAAGTTCTGTTTTTACACACCATCTAACGACTAAATTCTGCGCACAGAAACCTGTGAATCACCTCAATGAATTCACTTCACCCATCACACACATCAGCGGTCGTACATTCGATATTCACCCTACCGTATCACTCTGTCTTTTCCTTCCCAAACATACGTGCAACAATCAAATTAGATTATTAAATATTATACGCAAAAAAAAGAAATCACTCATTTTGCTTCATCTACAATGTAGTATCGTGCTTTGAGTGTGTCTTTAACGTCTGCCGGATACTCAAAGAGTACAGATATAATTGAATTGTAGATAGAAATAAGTTTAACTTACAATCAGAAAAATAAACAATTTAGAATAAGGGCAAGGACAGGGCGTTATGAAAGAAATGAAGAGGAAAGGAGTTGCAAGTTCGACTTGAAATAGGCAAAAACTTTACATCGAAAACCACTTGATTTCATAAAAATCAGCAAAAAAAACTTTAATAATAATTAAATAAATTAACTCCACTTTTCTTCCAACATAACCTTTCGTAACCTTACAAAAAAAAATAAAAAAGTTTGAAAATAGTACTGGGGGTGTAGGGTAGAATTATTTTATGAAAAACAAGTTCGATTCCTGGGAATCTCTCGGTGGAAATTAATTGAACATCATAAAGTCGAGCTGCAAGAAAAAAAATTGTCTTTCAATCAATTACGTTCGAGCAGACTCGATAATTGAATATTATCAGACTCTACGTCGTAAAAATCTCACCTATTCGTACGGTTTCCCTACGAAGCTTTTCCAGGGTGACACAAAATACGAAGCTCTGCTTTAAATTTGAACGAGGGGATTTACAAACTAATTACGTTTATCCAGCCTTCAAACCACGACAAACCGGTGTGACTGCGACAGGGTGCAAGACGTTGCTTGAGCACATTCGAAAAGATGGCTAACCAGGTTGACACGAACAACCGGAAAATGCAATTACTTCCGGTGAGGTTCTTCAGAGAGAGAGAGAGAGAGAGGCCAAAGAACGCTGGTAAAGTGTTATTTAACAGTTGAACTGGTAGAGAAATATCAAACCTGTGAGAAGAATTTGCTATTTTTTTATTCTTTAGGGTAGCTGCTGCAGGTATCCTTGCGACATCCTGTTTTTATTCCTTCCACTCGATGGAATTGGGTTACTAGTTAACTCTTGTCAAACAGGGTCAGGTTTGTAGCTCTCGATGTATCCTCCTCATTACCAAAATTGATTGGGTTCGCTGAGTTGGGGTTGTGGGTGTTTGGCGGTGCACTCGGGGGTGCGCTTGGGGAGGTTCAGTCTAATCGTTAGGTGGAGCAGAAAAGCTCGGATTGAGATCGAAGATTCGAGTGTGGAAGACTTCCAAGAGGTTTTTCATTTCCTTTTCTTTCATTTCTACTTTACTACCGGGAGCCGCGAATTCGACTGTCAGGGTGGAGTGCGAGGGTGGCTGCGTAGGTTTGGGTGGCAAGGCAACACTCAGCGAAGGATCAACCCGGCAAATCCGAGTTCAGTTTTAGAAACAAAGGGATGAATATTTTATTTAAAGCTCTTCCAAAACAAAAAATTCTTATTACATTCTCTCTATACATCTGAGTTAAATTCGTTTTCTTTTTTTTTTTTTGGTAGCCATCTTCGTCTTCCACTTCTTTTTCTTCTTCTCCTTTTTGCCCGTATCATTTGTTTTGTGTTTAGTTGCGGTGAGCCTGGGCTCTCGTCGAATTCTTTGCCACCCTTTCAATCTAAACTTCTTTTCTTTTTAATAAGCTGGGCCAACCAAACGTGGGGGGCGTTGGATTTTGCAACAAAAGATCGATTATACTTTTCAGTAGCTCATCTCAAATAGATTCTTCTTTGATTATTTACTTTATGTTTACACTGCTCTTGGGGTTATGAAACTCACTTGAGGAGATATTTTTTTCGATTGCACGATTTTATCCCACACGCACACTGTACGCATAGGTGTGCGGATTATGTTCAATAAATTCAATCGGTAGCGTTCACACTCAATGTTAATCGAAATGTGACAAGGAATATCAGATAAATATGTTGTTAAATCATAATTTAAGATTCTTACCTAACGTGACGTTCGCAAGATGAACGTGTGTTTTCGTAACTTTTTGTTTGCTCACTTTTAGTCCGACGTTCCTCGACGAGTCCAACATTTATTGTTGTTCGGGCTGTATCGTACCTTACCTTTTCTTTGCTTCTGGCAGAAATTTAAAATCTCTGGTAGCGAATAAGTTCCTTCAGCTTTTATATATATAAACCGATCCGTATGATTTTGAAGCGTAAGAGAAATGAAACCCTGTTAGTAGAACTTGAAAGAATAGTTTTTGTTTTGCAAAGGTAATTAACTTACTCAAAGTTAAATAATACCATTTCTTAGGTCTACATATAGATATGTGTACATTATTTTTAGGGGAATGGAAGTTAAGCTAAACCTCCGGTGGCAACTTATTTTCGTTTAATTGCACGTTCTCAATCCGCAATTAACTTGTCTTCCTTTGTGTGTTTAACTTTGTTAGCAGGAGTTCTTCCAATAGTCAATGATCCGATGTTCCCTACACACACACACACACACACAGTCACATCCGTACATAAGCGATTATGTGTAATACATGTTGGCCTGGTAAGCATCCAGGAGGCGGCGTCGGCAAACGTAGGCAACTTCGTAAATTAAACCCGAGGAAAAAGCGTGTGAGTTGCATTGAAACTGCTTCTAAACTCTTAATGCTATTAAGGGCTTCGTCTTGTGCTTCTTTGTCCTCCTCCTCCTGCAACTTCTTCATCTTCTTCTTCTTACTCTTCCTCGTATTCTGCTTCTTCTTGGAGAAAGTATAAAGGAACGTGAGAACTGTTTCCTATTGCTTAGGATGTTAATAAATTTAGAAACTTTTTCTTCTTCTTCTTCCATTCCCTCTCTCTCTCTCTCTCTCTCTTTATTTTTCAAGAAAAGGAAAGCGGAGAGAGTGATATATGGGTTTGTGTGTGTATGTGTGTAGAAAAAGACACAAATAAATAGATAAATAAATAAACAACGGATGAGAAGGAGACCAGGAGATGTCGGGGAAACGATAAATAATATCTTACATATTTTCTTGTATTATTTTTTGGCTACGAAGCGAAAATAGCAAAAAGAAAAGATTGGCTGAATAGTTTGAATAATGATGATGTATGAACGTTTACGATATTTATTGCAGTATTAAAGAAAGATGGAATAAAATAGTACACCACAGAGTTTTAATTGAAAATAACAACGAATAATTTACATAGAAATGATTGATCTATTCATTGATACGACATTCCACCTGACGTCACAATAAATCAGAGGGTGGATGACAATCCACGGAGGTTTTCTAGCTTCTTCATACCCAGCTGCATCGTTCAAAGAAGGGTAGTTTTTTTTTAAAGGGGCTGAAAGTAACCTCGAGTCTTGTGATGTTTGTCTGTGCGGACTTGAAAAGTTTGAAAAGAAACACCTTAAAGGTTTTCTTGTACTTGGCCTATTTTATAATTAGTAGTGGTCGGTAGGGACCAACTCCTGGGGGTGTAAGACACAACCCTGCTGTGAAAGAAATTTGGATTTTACGTTTTGGAAAAAAAAGAGGAAAGACGAAAGTTTTTTGTTCTCTGCCAAAAGTTCAAAGCTCACCGATTTTCATCTCTCTTTGTCAGATCTCTCTCTCCCTCTCTCTCTCTCTCTCTCTCTCTTCCTGTAAATTGATGGATTTCGAACGTTTTCCGATCGATTGCAAGTGCACAACCGATGATTGAAAAAATTGCAGTCCGGCAAATTTTTTTTTTTACTGAAAAATTTATTCATTTTTTGTAGGTTCCTGCCACTCGGATGACAGCAAATTCAAGTTTAGTAGGTGAAAGCGCCTTTCTTTTTCTTTCTCTACCTCATACGACCTTTTACATTGCAACCAGGTGTAATTCACTCGAATGGGAATGCTAATTAATAAGTTTACCCATTGTGACATTGAGTTTGTGTTTCATTGATTTTCCATTAGGAACTAATTGACTTTTTTGACTAATTAACTCCTTTTGTGTAAAAAAAATGTCATTTCGAACGGCTGCTGAGTCGGATGCTGCTCCTTACTGTCTTTGACGAGTGTCGCACAAGTATTTGTGTAAGAGCAGGGATTGTATCTACCTTTATCCAGAATCAAACCCTGTTTTTTCCTTTTCCGTACTCTTCTTGTGGTTAGAAAATATTAATAAAAAGAAAAAAAGATACTGGAAGAAAAGAAAAGTCTGATGCTGTCGGTAGGTGAGTTTGAACGGGTAAAATAAGAAAATAGAAAACTCTTTTAAGAAAAGAAGTGTCTGACAATGAGGGAAGTCATTGCCGGGATGGATAGGCGACAAGACATCGTAAATAACGCGGAGTGATGGACTGATAGATAGATAGATAGATAAATAAATAAATCCACTTATTCGCCATCTCTTCCTTCTCCCTAGTGAATTCTTCACACAGTTTCACAAAATCCCTCGTCTCTTTACCGCAATGTAAAATATGAAAGGAAAGGACACGACTGAGTAAGTCTCCTTCATGTAAGGGCTCTTAGCCTGGGCATTAGATAACAGTCGCTTAAGGTACGGAACAGGTACAGAACAGGTAGGCAATAAAGCACAAAGGTTGAAAATTGAAAGGAAAGTCTCCCTGATTTTATTTTCTTTCTATGTTTTGTTACATATAATGATGAAAGTATACATATATAACGCTTATATTAAGTTGTGTTCTTCCCCACGTTTTAGTATTCTCACATAAATATCTTTTTCATTTCCTCTTCTTCTGCTTCTTCTAGCTGTCTCTTCCTATTTGTTTTCTAGTTTTTTTCATCAGGTATTCGCCGTAACATGTTTGTAATTTTTTCAACACTCCTCTTTCATTTTTCACCCGCCTTTCCCGTGTTCAACTTCTTCTCCATCTGTCGTTTTCTACTCTTATCTATAGTTTTTCTGTACCTGGGTCTCGCTAACGTCACCACCAGTCGACGTCGCCGAGTACCCCTTTTTGTCAACCCGTTTTGTCCTGTGGCGTTCCTGTAAGTTTTCTCTTCCTCGTCCGCGGCTTTATTTTTACTCGTTTTCGGGCGGTTAAATTTCTATGAATCTGCTTCTTTTTTTTCTTCTATTTCTTTCTTCGACATCCTTTCTAAAGGTTCTGCTAACTTAACAGAATCTGAGAATTCTACAAAAATTCTTCTCTTCTCTTCTTCTCTGAATCCTATTATATTTTTTCTTTTTTCATTGTTTTCTTCACTTTTCACAACACCAACTGTTTATTAATTTGAGAATCATGTGCTTTACGTGGTGTAACTACTTAAAAGCAAGTTTATTAAAAATAGTAATAATAAAATCTTATCTACTAATTTAATAGTAGCTCACGTAACGGATTTATTACATTAGATTACTTTTTAAATTGAGTTTCTTATTTAGTTTTCTTTTGATACGCAAAACAGCAATTAATTGTTTTAAAATCCTTGAAAGTACAAAATTGGAAAGTTTCAATTGTAAACCCCTGACGGCATTTTTTTATATTTTCAAAATTGATTGATCGGAATCGAATAATTTAGAATTACAATTTTTAATTTGACGTAAACATCATCCATTTAGATTTGAAGTTCTTTTCCTGCTTAGTGGAAATTTCGAACTTTGTGGAACAAACGTAATCTCTTACCGTGTAGGGAACAAATCGTGGAGAATGTGCATGGCGAAACTGTTTTCACCTGGGACTCTCGTCCCACCTCACTCATTCAAATTAATCTTAATTAATTTTTGGTTGTTGACGTGTTTTCCCTATCTGTTCTTCATCTTCAGTCCTTTTATTTGCTACCACCTGCAGAACTAATATCGTTATTGTTTTTCGTTTCATAATTTTAACATAACAAGGCTTATGGCCCACGGCCGGTTGAAATCTCAGTACTCAATTTGTCCTAAAAATCATTGCAAAAATATATTCCCGAAAAAATTGTTTTTTTTTTCTGTAACACACGTAACGAGTCAGCCGAGGTACAAAGAAAACACATTTGGTTTTTATTTACCTTGTGCTCTTCATCACGACCGATTGCATTCTTCCACTTGCGTCGACTTCTTCGACTCACATGTTAACGAGATTTTCTCCGGTTCTGATATACCGATGTTAATGGGGTTTTTGGTTATGAAAAGCCATTTTCGAAAACGGAAATCCGGCGGGCGTGCACATCGTGGAAGAAGCATTAACTTTCAGTTAATAATCCATGGGACCCAGTGACTTTCCTTTTCTCTCTCTCTCTCTCTCTCTCTCTGTTTCGCACTCGTACACGCACGCATGCACGCACGCACGCACGCACGCGGACACTTCACCTGGACGACCCATACCTGTAATTCAATTTTCATTTTAGCGGTTTACCGTAGCGTAGACCTCTGGGGACCAAAACTTCCGGTTGTCCGGTTGCCCTTGCGCAAAGTTTTGAAACCAAATTGAATCCGCCAGGCAACAACAACCTGTAGTTTTATAGTTTCGAATAGTTTTGAAAATCAAGTGAGAATTTGTGCACTTTCGGCTTTCCAGACGGAAGTTGAATTCGGTCATTCAGTGCGGTTACATTGGGATGCTGGAAACTAAATCTCCCTTCCTCTGGCACCTCTCTGGTTGCGGTTAATTTGGTTGCAGTTAACTTTTTCTTTGAATATTATAGTTGTCTCTTGCTTTACTATCTCTTGGTCTGTTTTTTGCCTTTTCTTCATTTGTTAGTCCTACCTATTTTTTCAATCAATGACCTACTAGTTAGTAGTGCCGTCTGCATTGTTTTATTCTCCTCTTTAGATGACACTTTATTTTTTTGGGGTCTAAGGGAAGAGGACCAGGAACCACCGGACCGGAGGAACCAGGGGTAACTCCATTTTACGTTCCTTCCTTTTTTAAGAAGGGTTTCCTAAGTTCTCAACCAAAACATGGTGTTCTACATGGGTTTGGTTACGAGTATCGGAAACGGGACAGTCAGTACTTAACTCACCGATTAAATTAGAAGCTTAGAAGAGCTTTCAGCTGTTGGGATCTCTGCTTTCGGCCTGGTTTTTGCACGTCTACTAGAGGTCTACTGCTTTTCAAATTTTGTTATTACAACTTCCTCTTCTCACTTCAATGTGGCTGATGGTGTTTTAAAATTTAAAAGTTTGAAATTAATTTCTAAGTGAATTTAAAATTTTTTAATTTGATTTTTTTGAATTTAGTTTCTCCGTTTCATTGGACTCTTCTTTTCTCCGGTGTCTTTCGTTTTTCTTTAAACCTGGAAAAGGAACATGGCGACACGAACAAATTATTGCTTTAAACCTTTTATTTACGCCTGCTTTTATGTACTTGTAAAACATGTTATTACAACATAAATGTCAAACTGTAAAAGTTCAATTAAAATACACTAAAACACTCATCTTTCCTTTTGTGCAGACGTAAATTTCCATTTCCGGTGGGATCTTTTTCCGGTCGCCGTGATTTTTTCACGGCACGCGAAGTTGTTGTTAAAACAGAATATATTATTATAAATGAGTGTGAACGAAGGAGAGGATGACCGGCTATCACAGAAGTCTACTCTAAAGCTGGACTCTAAAGTTTTCTACAAAACATGAGAGTTGTAAACCTGATAAACCAAAAAGTAGTTTCTGTTGGGGAAATATATTAGAAGTGGCAGGATTTAGATTAAGTCGCGTGAAAAAAAGCAGTGGGATAAAATAAATACGTGGAAACGGTCAAAATGGAGTGCAAATTTAACATCTCTTAATTATTTATTTATTAAAAAACTGAAATAAAATTAATAACCAGATCACTATTGTAAAAAAATGATTTATTTTTTATTTAATTATTTAATTAATTATTATGACGTTATGACTAACGTTTGTGGCAATATGGAAACTATTTTTAATAAATATAACTGTCCTAATAAATTACTAATAAATTCATTTACTTGTTTTTTTTAATAAATGCATTTGCACCACGTAACTTTGGTAACTTAAAGTAATTTAGACAAAATGTATATTTTAACAGAAGTCTCCTCCTAACTTATTGTAAAACAAAGGTGTTTTTATGTCTAATTTTTTAATTTGTTCCATTTACTGCAGCTACCGTTGATAAATTATTTAGGATTGGCAATGTTTATTTCTAAAACAATTTTTTTAGCAATTTCTGAGAAGTGAAGAACTCAACTAAACTCTTTCTTGGTAATATTTACGAAAAAAAAATTGGTAGCTAACTTTGTCAAAGAACAAAGTTTCAGAGTCCATTTACAACGTTAATAATTGTACTATTTATTTTTAATATATAATATAAATAATTATAAAATTGTAGGAGATGGATATTCTGTGTGATTTTGGGCCGATGAAAAACTTATTCCTAGGAAATGTAATTTTGATCTTATTTAATTATTTATAAATTAATAGGAGTTATTAGATAGTAAACAGAAACAAGGTTTTGCTGCTTTTTAATTTATTTTTCAAATAGTACGAAGATGTTTGCTTAATATTGAGGATCATCAAAGGATAAATCATTACTTTCATGTGCGTAACAAGTTCTTGTGTATTCTATACATTCCACACGAAGGAAAGTAACCGCCTTACGTATTGATTCATTAAAAAAAATGTATGTATTGCATTTCCCAATTCTGCTCTCTCAAAGACTGGGACTTTATGTACTTATTGTAGAATGGTACAATGCCTTGTGCTGCGTGTTCCAGTGAATTTGCAAATAAATTAAATTTAAATCGAACTGAGTGACAGGAAAAAGAAAGGCGTGAGATAAAATTTTTAAGTTTGGAGACAGTCGCTTGAGGAGGGACAAGGTGAAACCAGCCGGTAGAAGTCAAAGTTTTGTTCTGATAGGTTCAAATCGACAAAAAACAGATTGATGCCAGCATGCAATTAAAAACGAGGTAGTAAGGAAGAGGAAGACGTGAGAAGTGAATTTAAATCTCCTTCCCCGGCATTCGGGGGAAGAGAGACACAGTCAAATGAACTAAAGGAATGCAAATTAGGAACTGTAGGAAGGAAATTTGGGTTGCCGAAGACAGAAAAAAAATTGGCGAAACAAAGAAAGTTGAATTTGCATAGGGGAATGGAATCGAAAATAAGTCAGCAGTGGAGGAATCTGAAGGCGGTGCCTGGAAGAAATAGAAAGCACAAAAAAGAAGTGTTGAGAGAGGGGTCGAGAAGGGAAAGAAGAAAGAAACGGAAAAGCAGAGCAGATCAAGTGCAATTGGAGGGAAATTTCAAGCCAAAGGTTCAGGTAGAAGAATGAGACAAAGGAAGGATGACAAAGGCGAGAGAACAAAGGATGAAGAAAGGCAAAAGCCGTTGGGACGAAGAGAAAGCTTTCAACTTAAATTTGAAGATCGCCAAATTTTGATAATCCTATATTATTTTTAGAATTTCCATTAAATCTGTTACTTTTCTTCCTATCATTACCCTACTCATCTTCCCTCCGTTTGCTCTAAATTTGAAAAATAAATGGGACTTTTCTAGGGGTTGGTGGAGAAGACGAAGAAGGTTAAGGAATGGTTTAATCGAAAATGGCGAGGGCACGTCGGTCTAATGGTTTCAGAGGGTTCAAAATGTTGCGGAAGGACCTGGCCAGGGGTAGAAATATTTATTTTCCAGTGGTAGACGGTAGTAAACCGGGGATGATTTTTTTTCACGGGGTGCAAAGCAAATAAGACAAAGCACTTGATTGGTGGTGTTTGCTACCTACGGAAGGTTTAAAGTTTCCGATTTGTTCTAAAAATACTTGTTTATTTATTTATTTTTTTTTGAATTGTTAGACAATTTTTAAAATTCCTGCCGTTCATATTTTACTTTTTGTTTTTGTAAATTTAAGGGTTGATCACTCAAACCCCAACTGCCTCAGGTTATTGTGCTCTCCCTTTATTGAAAATCTTTCGGCTGTGAGTTTTTGCCTGCTGCTGCTGCTGCTGTTGGTTTTTTGAGTGGAGTGCTGCAGCAATCCTGTCAGCTCTGGTGGCGGTGGCTGAAGGGGTTTGAATTTTTAAATGGATTGAACACCCTCTTTAGGTAATTCCTGGCGCAAATCTGAGGTTTTCAGTGCAAATGAACCACCGCGTTAAATAAAAACGAAACAGAAACGCTTTCGTAAGTTATTGTACCGAGAAACCTTTTTATTTGACGGCCACATAACCTCTGATCGTTTTCTTGTGTTTTTTCATCAATTCCACATTCAGATTTTTAGTAGGGAACTGTTTGTTTATAAAAATTCGAACGGAGTTGCCATACAAACAAAATCAATTCTTTTAACCAACATTGTAATTGATACAGGGAAGGTGCAAAACAACCATAAACAAGTTTCCTCTTCTCGGAACATGACCTTGATCTGTGCCACAAACTTGGGGGGATGAAAAAGACAAAGGCAAAAGAAGTTTTCTGTGGGGTTGAGAATTTTTGAAGTGCCCTTGGGACGGCCTTAGAAGTAGAAAAGGAATGCGGGGCACATGCATTGGTTCATTATTTTCTATTTAAGCATAATCGATTCGGGAAGCATGTTATAATCATTTACCCGGGACGCCCGCTTGCCAAAGGATTAATAATGTAAAACTCGTAAAGCAGAAATTAATTTCCGCGCATCGCTTTTGCGGGGAATGAAAGGGGGATGAAAATTCGAGAGGCAAAAGGTTGTGTTTGGAAGGGGTGGTCGTTGGGACGAGCAAAGACAGGCAAAACGGAAGGCTCGGATGGGTTGCATGCTAATGTGCCATGTGCGTCTGTCACACTCCTCTTCATACCGGAGGAGAGAGAGAGAGATTCTCACGTTTATCGTCATTTTCTTCTTCTTTAACATCCTTTTTCCCCCGGGGGGTTGTTTTTAGGCGTAGGGTACATACCCTCTGGTAAGCTTTGCTTTCTTCTTCTAGGGGCACGACAATCCACGACTAAAAAGCCACTTAATGCGTAGATTCGCGGGGGTGACAACCGTTTTCGGGAACGCTTCTCTGATTTGCCGGTCGAATTCGTCGACATGTTTCTCTCAAATGAAGCACCCCAAAAGGGGTTGAAGGGGTTGAAAAATTTCCCGCGTTTTCTTACAACCGGAAATGTTTAACATCCACGAAACGTCTCTGAAACCTTTTCGATGATTCCTTTGTGAGTTTCTGACTTGACCTACGATTAATCAGATTGAATGGAACCTTTCTCCTGGTAAACCGGAAGTTAAAAGGTAAATACAAGATGAATGGCCTTAGAGAAAGAGAGAAACAGGGGCGGAATCAGGACTTTTGAGGAGAGAAGAATCTGTTTCAAGACTTGTTTAATTGCAAAACTAAATTTCTCTGAATTGTTTGCCGAAGGTTGACCTCCACGGAATTTTCAATGTTTTTCTTTCGTCCTTTTCGACTTGGACAGTTCGTTTACTTCCAACGCGCGTCTTATGAAATAAAATTTTTCCTTTTCTTCCCTGACGAATTTCTCTTTGTGAGTTTCCTCACCCAGGAGCTCTCCTTCTCCTTTTGCGACAACAATCTTTAGATTTTAATTTAATTTTCCTATTAACTAATCTATTGTGGTTTAATTATATATGGGAACAGGTGAATACTTGCTCTTCCCTCTTCTGCGGTAATATTTTCTCTTCTCTTCTATCTTTTTACCTCTTTGTTTTTTAACCCTGAAGTTCCTTAGCGTGTTTCGTTACCCCTTGCACTCGGAGCAACCCTTAAATAATTTGAAATTTACGATTTGTACGTTACAGTTTACCATTCCTTCGCTTTTAACCACTGGTACAGCACTGGTAATTTAAATTAAATAATTAAACATTATTTATTTAATTAATTTTATTTGTATTTGACAAGTGGGACATTTAAGTCGGAAAGGTTTAATTGCAAATTATTAAATTTTTCTGTGGTTCTTAAATTATGATGTGTTGTTGTTGTAGAAATTGGCTCTTTAGCTTTATTTCATACCATGTAAGCATTAATTATAGCCAACATAAAGTGGTATTGTACGTTGCATATTTTATTATTAGCATTAGCACCTTTGTTTGGCGTTTTTGATTAATGGGACGTTACCTTTTTCTTCGTATATAAAATTCTTTTTTTCTTTACGGCTAATAGTTTTCTGTTCTCCTTCGCTACATATAATCAACTATTTTTATTTATGTATTCTTCTGTTGATCATGTATGCTGAGGTGAACTTACGAACTATTTACTCTCGTGCCTGTTTTTGTGTTTTAATTTTGCTTCTCTTTCTTTTAATTTTTCTGGTTTCTTATTCCATTTGTACTCTTAATTAATTAGTTTTTGTTTTAAAATTTGTCTTTCTCTTCCTTAACCTCTTAATTTTCTTTTTCTTCCCAGTCTTCCACTTCCCCCTGTTGCTGTTGTTTAGTTCCTCCTTTGGTTTCCACGTGTTCTGACTTTTTACCAGTATTATTTTCCTAACTCCTTGTCTTCTGTGATTTACCTCTGCCTCAATTTTTTTTTCATTTCTTTTTCAAGCCTTATATTTATTTTTCACATTTTCATGGATTTTTTTTTCACTTTTCTGCGTTTGATTTCACTTCATTTCCACCTCGTCTGATTAATATTTATTTTCTCTAACCTTGTGCCTTTCTTCTTTATGGTTCTGACCTGACCCTCCACTCTGCTTGTTTTCTTTTTTCTTCTGCAATTCAGCTTCAATTTCTGCTTTTAATTTTTTTTCGCTATTCCCGCGCCTTCCTATTAAAAACTAATTATTTTAATTTATTTTTATTTTACTGAAGTTTCTCTTTCCTCTCTTCCAATGGATTAACCTGATGATTTCGTATTTATTTATTTGAAATTTTTAAAGCCTTTTTTCTTTGCGATTTTTACGGCTCCAACTGCTGCAGCAGTTTAATTTTACCTTAATAATTCTTACTTAAGTTTCTAACACTGACTATTTGTGTTACGTTCCTGTGCAACTACTTAATGCTAGCATCCATTCCTGGCTTTCATTTTCTATTTTTATTATAAATAATCAATTACTTATTTCGGTAAGGCGGTGGATGAAGGGCAGAGTGTGAGTGAGGGCAGCCGGCAAACCAGCTGACGCCTAGGGTTGCTAAGAAACGACTCTACATAAAGTTTAATAACATTTTTTTACATATTTTTAAAACTGTAATTTTTACTGCCGGAGTTCTCTACTTTCCTTATGTTACAAAGCTCTAGAAAAATTTTTCCACAATTAGGCCTGGACCTTGGAATTTCGGTTCTCTCTTAACCTGGGACAATCAAAAGCGTCATTTAATTGATCCTCCCGGTATACACACGGGGTGTAAAAAAACACTATTATAAAAAAGGTAATAAAAACCAGTGAAAATAAAATTTTACTAATAAAAAGACAAAATTGACAACAGATACTGTAATATTTCATCAATCCTAAAAAACGCGCAATGAAATTGGTTAAAAAATGATACAAACTTTGAGAAACAATATTTGTCAATGCAAAGTATAAAACGATAAAATAAAAAACACCGTAGACCTGAGTTTTATTTTAGGATGACCAGCAAAAATCAATGGAATCGAAGGATGGAAAAAAAAAACAATAAAAATATAAAACATTGCAAACTGACCCAAAATTTGTTGTGGCCAGTCTCTTGATGACAAACATTGATGGAAATGAACTGGGTAGGTAAAAATTGTAGTAGCAGTAATAGATGTCAATTTTCGAGACACGTCGACAGATTTGGAATACAAAAAACCAATAATAGTGAAGTTCTGTATTATTATATATATAAAACGTATAGGAGAGGTGCGGGAGTGGGGGAAGATCTCATTTGTGTTTACAGTTAGACCTGTACATACAACGGGAAAACCGTCCTGGTCAAACCCAGAGTGTCGACAGATAAATATCCATGTTACTGTAACCCTCAGTGTAGTATTACTCTTCTCTAAGCCTACTGCAGTTAATTATATATATATTTATATACATACGACATGTTCTAACTGGTTATAAGGCTCGCGTCTGGCAACATGAAATGAAAATAGCACGAAACATACGATAGAACAAGTCGAAGTTCCAATTTTTAATTTACCTTCTGTTAGAATATCACAGAAAGTACTTGGATGTATAAAATAATAAAAAAAGGAAATCATGCACCAGATCTTTATTGTCGTCACGTTCTTCATCTTTGTGTTGCAGTTGTTCCATTGTTTTCCGTAATGGAGTTCACTTGAACATAAAATTTTATGTATTTTATTGTATATATTTAAACTGTCACAAAATTTAGTGCTTTAGTGAAGTGAAGCTGCCAGTACGTCGGTTCTCGCTCGAAATTGTTTTATTCATTTTAAAAATTTCAAATCACACACATCCTCTTCATCTTAACCTTGTTTTTTTTTTATTTTCTTCCTTTCTCGTATCAAACATTATAAATTCATTTCGTAAATACGTCATTCTATTGCAATTTTCATTCGCGAAGTTGTGCACGTTGCGTGCGAGCAACATAACTTTCTGTCAAAGAAAAAGTTATAAATAAGACACTCTCGACATGAACAATACTTTCAGTAATCGTTTTTAATAATTCAGAAACTTATCGTTGGATAATTCGATAAAGATTCGTTTGGGTTTATCTAGTCGAGTTAATTTAAATAGAAATCGAACTAGTCCTATCTTCCAATTTGACAAAATTTGCTTTGTATTTTTCCCCGGGCGATGAATTTCAACTGTTGGGCAATAAAACAGCGATTCCACGGACATTACCGGTAATCTCTTTGTCACATTACGAATTTCTCCCCTCGGATGACATTGACACTGAAAAAAGGTAGATTATTAAAATGGAAGTGCAACTCCGACGTTAAACATAATTGTTCATATCCGACGAAATAATATTTTACCGTAAAATGTAAGCATAACAGTGAATAAATTGATTAGAAAAATTATTGTGTAGAATTTCTGGCGGAAATCTTAATAGAAGGAACCAGGTTAAGAGAATCATAACTCGATTAGTCGACTTGTGATAGTTTTTGATTGAAATTAAGTGCGGTGTTAAACTGAGCGCGATCGTAAAATAAAAAAAAAACACTTTAAGAAGCTCACACGCCTGCGATCTTCTCATGGCGTCCCACTTGTACTTGCACGAAGCAGTCCTTTCACGATTTACTGTGGTTGTGATGAGAAAGAGGCGTCGGCTCTTGTCCCCAAGAAGAACACCCCGTCAGGATCCAAATGAATGAGAACTTCTGATATTAGTTGTTTCCTCCTGCACAACCTTTTTCCTCACCTTTATTATCCCTATTCAGTGTCAATTGACGTTGCATTGAACTTTGAATGACTTGGGACCGTCACCAGACAATAGTTGTAACAAATTTTCTTTCATTATAATGGCGTTCATCCCATTCATCGTGAGGAATCTTTTCAATTTTCCAATTATCCATCACTAGTTGGGGAAAACTATTTGGGTTTAACGCCCCGTTAAGAGTTGGAAATTTCGTCGGAAACGTTCGTCTCGCCTCCGGGCAGGTACACCAGAAGAAATAAGCAGTTTGGGAAGTGAAACCGTTTGTGTACATTTATTTTCGAGAAAAAAGGGCCTGGCCTTTTATTCGACCAAACACCACCGCCGCAACTACCATCATCATCATCATTATTGCCATCACCATCAACTGAAACATCAACATCAGCGCTCCACCTCACTGCGTTTCCACTTGACGGGTCCCAAAGCATTTACCACTCGTTAAATGCTTTCGAAATTGCTCCGAGAAACCCGGATGAAATTTCTTGGCTGAGTTTCTCTCTCTCTCTCTCTGCTTGGGTCTTGCCGCAAAAATTTCAATTTCTCAGATGTTTCAAAATGACCTTTTCACACAAACCCCTCCGCCCGTGCTCACCATGCTACACGTCACACTGGAAAACACTTATTATCTAATAACTACAACTCTCTACAATTCAGAGTTCGACTTTGGTCGGTTCGTTTCAAAGTTTTTTTCTCCTTGGGGGACCCAGGTACCAGGTTCCTGCACTGGACAAAGCCAAACCATCTATCCTTTAATAGTGTACTAGAATATGACCTATTTCATTAACAGAATGAGAATCTAAAAATTTAGGAAATGACGACTGTAAGTGGGCTTTTTCTGATTTAACCTTTACCGAACGCAAGGAAGTATTTATTTTCGGGTGCGAAAGAGGTTACTTTACCTTAACACGTGAAATATTATGAGGCAGTCTACCCTTGAGAAGGCAAAAAGGTTCAAAAAAGAAAGCGAAATCGCAAAATGAGAGAAATTGTCAGAAGTCCCAAAGGGCCCAAAACAAGGCCCTGCTTTGAGGTCGGAAAACTCATGTTGATTTTCCGGAAACGGAAATCATCCAACGTTGCCATCCCCGGACGTCCGTTTTGATTGTTCTGCCTGGAATTTTCAAATTTGATCTTTTTGGTACCTGCGTTTACGTGAGTCAGGACACGGTTGCTTTAATCTCCGGGTAGAATTTAAGTGGGAAAAAATTTGAAATTTACCACCCGTTTGGGAGTTACAAGGGGCCTTAAGTACCTTTTTCCACTTTTTTTTCACAACTCTTGCTCTTCCCTAAAAGTTGGATTACTTAAATTGTAGTTTGGGTAGTTTTTTTTTGTTGCTACTCGGATAAAGTATGTTGTTAATTTGTGACCTGGGACTTACTTTAGTAAAAATTTCTTTACTCTTGTGAAAACTCTGCCTGTCACAACAGCAAGTACCATGTGGACATAATGGTAGTTTTGTATTATTTAAACGACTAATGACCAAAATGTTTTACGTTAAGGCACGTCTTACAACAGAAAACTCATGTCGTGCCATGACTCGAAGCTCTTCCAGCAGTTTCCCATGCAAACATCACACAGCTTATTCTGTAATTTTATATAATAATGTAACTTGTCATCTCGACGAGAAGAATATTAAGAGATTAATCGAAGTCTCCAGACGCAATCCCGTTTTTTCAAGGTTCTACCTTTTCGATGGCGTTCGGAGTGTGAAAAAAATACCAGAGTAAATTATTTCCGGTTCCGGTAATCTCTGCAAAAAGAAATTGGAAATTTTTACCGGGTAACGAGACTCTCATTGATTTTAGTTCAAAAATAAGTATCTTAGTGGTTTTTTTTTCAAACTTTTTTGTAGTTAACTATACGGGAAACCGACAAGATGAAATCGCTGGGTTTCAAACTTTAATAAATTTGCTAAATTAATTGATTGGGCATTGAATTACGTCACCTATTAAATCGCGTAAGCTTAATTAATCAATTAAATGAAAATTACTCTTTGAGAAGTTTCGAAACGGTCAAGGGTGTCAAGTGGTGACAGGTCAAATGTCATGAGAAAAATGTGGCATGCGACGTGAGGAGGAGTGATGTTTGTAGTAAATCAAAATCAAATTGCACAAATTCAATGTTTTTATAGAGATGTGTGGGCGAAAAATTTTGACGGTGAAAAAGGGGGAATTAGGAGAAAAAGAGTAGCACGACAATTTTGGATTTTTTTGGGTAGATTTGGGGTAGGTTTCAGGTTCAGTCCAGCCGGGGAGGTTTTCCATATTTCCCTGCGTCTGTGGGCTTGACTAGAACTCCTGCAGCATTCTACAACGTTTCTTGACAATTAATCTTTCAAAATTTTGTAATTTCATTTTTATTACTTTGCAACATACTTGAAGGAAGACATTCCCAGAAAAAGTTTTCTTTTGAGAGTCAAAAAGTAATTTTTGTCATTCTCTCCTGTTCTCCAACAATTCCACCGTAAATTTTCCAGTGAGAATTTCACGACAGATAGATAAATAAGGTAAAGGATTCCTTTTGGTTATTAATGCCTTCCAAAAGTAACGGGCAAACTTTAAGGACGTTAAACAATAATTAACCAATGATTAATCAGTTAAGAGTTTTAAGTGTACATAAAAGGGAGAGAGAAAAGAGATGAAGTGCGAGGCGAGCTTTCTTTGCAAGAGGCGTTTATCTTCGGACGGGTTGCCAGCGAAGGAACAAATGAGGGGCCCCGAAAGAGCCGGAAAGGCCTCCAGGAATTCCAAAATTTTGAATTAAACAGAAAGGAAATGATTAATTAAAAGTAGTCACTTGCGACAAGGTGCAACCGAAGTACCAGAAAGCCACAGAGGTGTGTCATGGTGCAGAGTTGACATTTCGACTCTTTTAAACATTCTTCTTCTGTTGGGATGTACAAGAAATGAAAAGTAGAAATAAGGGAAAGCTAGGAATGGAAAAATTCGACGACCCAACGGGAAGTTGGGAAGTCCGGAGAAATAAAGCGTGGAAAAAACCTTTCGAGAAATTCTAAATTGCATCGTATTACATATGCAGAGAAGGTAAAATTTTATAAATTTTATAAATTGCCCCACCCAAACAGATTTTTCAGGCATTTATATTATATATACCAAGTATGTAAATTTTTGTGTGCTTCCCTGAGGCCCGGGCTTAGCGACAGTTTAAACATTTCCCCAGGGCCCACTTAGGGGTTGTCCTCCATGGGGTTGAAATCACTGTCCTGAGCTCACCCCTGGGGGTGTGTGTGTTTTATTGCGTGAAATGTAATACTCGTCTTGCTCATACCTACCTGCATACATAAGAGTGCATACTACTCGTCTATTTTAGATCTCTACACGCCCTTTCATTTTGGAACTGGATGTACAAGTTGCAATAAAGGTAGTTTTTTATGAATAAATAAAATAAGTAGGATTAGATAAACGCAACGAGAAATTGCAGACCTTCTTTTCTAGGTGGACCCCAAACACATGTGGTTTAATGAAATTTTCATTGACATTCCAGAACATCGTGTTCTACCTAGGTGGTATTCTTTTTACTCCCGTTATTCAGACGTGTGTATCGGGTTCAGAATATCTCGGTAAAAACTATTAAAAGCATTTTAAGAGAGTTAAAAAGGCAGGGAAAAATAGGAAAAAAATAATTTGACTCAAGTTTTGACTCGACAAAGACAAAAAGCAATAAATTTGAACTCGAATTCAAATCTAACTCTCTCGTGAATTTAAATTAGTCAAACTGAATTGAAGTTGTGCGGGGGCGGCCACGTTCGTCCGGGTCGACTTGCCGGATGCCAAAGGAAGTGGCAAAATTGAAATTTAAAAAATGGAACCGAAACAGAATAACAAATTGTTACATACAAAGTTAGACTTGCGATAATAGAAAGTAACATCGTGAGAACTGGGGTAATCAACCGCTACGTAGCGCTGCGCGGTTTCTACTTGTCTTATTTTGAAGGTGTAAAACTTTTAGTTTGGTAATTGCCCTCGAAGCTTTTAAAGCTCTTTCGAAGTACAACCGTAACCCGATGACGGTTTCAGACCGATATGGAAGAATACAATTCAGCTTAATACTTTTACTTAAATCTAGAAGGAATGTAAAAAAACACGACTGTTGCTGTAAAGAAGCAAAATCCACAGTGGACGTTCAACATAATTTAAGGAATAAGAAAGATCCCCTGGATGAAAAATTGCTGTTGGTTTACTCATAGCAAAACCGTCGTTGGTGTAAATAAGTAATTAATTAATAATAAAAATAAATTCATTAGAGTTGAAATGGGTTACGGGGGCAGGTAGTTGAGTGTAAAACGCGTGCGCAGAAAACGCGAATTCTTCCGATTCGACAGGATGTTTCGGTCAAATCGTTAAATTCAGTCACGGACTAGTGCAAGACGAGGCAGCAGAGGTCAAAATGGGAAAAGGTTTGGGAAGGTTTCACAAAATGGTGTGGGCACATGAGTGATGAGAGGCACCCGTGGCAGGCTGTGGCCACCAACCCTTGCACGTGCACCCCCAGGCCTTCCATTCGTCATCATCACAAAAATTTTATTTCCTTTGAGTCCGGCAATGGCGTCGAATTCTGTTGGAAATACCTGGACGTGTGCTGTCGGTGACGTTGATTGTTCCCTCCTGTTCTACCTGTCTCATCCGCTTTGGGAATTCTTCTCGTTTGACTGGTCAGAGCCTCTTTTTTGGGGGGTGGGACAGAAGCCAATGGGGTCATTTTCACTGTTGAAACCGTTGGGTGTTTTTTTCGCAGACAAATCAATTACTTTAAATTGATCTAATTGAAATGTTATTGTTTGGATAATTTCATTTTGATTCATTCGTTTAACGCGGCCTCTGAATTTATTCTCTCATCCTTCTCACTCTCAACCCTTTCCCTTCTCATCCCTTAACAATTGGTTATCAGTACACCCAGCAATGAGTACTAGTTGGAAAAAGGACAATGAGTACCAAAGACTCCAGTTTCTTTAATAGAATTTAAATTTGAGAAGGAAATGCGGGTATCAAATTTTAATTATTTTTATTTTATCTTTTCATTTTGTTCCATTTCATTCTTCTTTATTCTGTTTCTACTTTACTTCTATTAATTTTCACACGATTGTTAGAGATCGATCGGACGTCAAACTCGCATTGTCTTTGTCCTTCGTTTGCGACAACAGGAGAAATAAAATTTTAAATTCAAAGACCTCACTACAGCCCGTTTTTGGGGGGTGGTTTTTTCCAACTACCAAAAATCCCTTTATGCTCCCGTTTGCTCCCAAATGAAAATTTAATTTCCACTCTCAAATGCAGCACTAAAACCTTTGGTTGCTTGAAACACGTTGGAAGGACGGGATTCTTTTTGCTGTCTCCCAGCGTCCCACAGAGTAGCTTTTTTTAATTTTTCCTATTTGAGCTTCCTGTGTGACTCGATGACACTGTCGGACACAAAGCTCCAACTGGAAAATGACTTCTATCAAAGGCATTCATTTCATTTACGGGCACAAGTCGACTTTGTGTGTTTGTCTGGCGAAGTGATGGATTTTAGGAAATCTGATTTTCTACAAGGTGTCGTACACATATTTATGTATCTTTTTCTTTGCTCTCCTTTTCTACCACACTGCATTCCACAAATTTTCTTCAAGCTGGAAAAATTGTTGTCCGCCTTGACCTTCTTTTTCAGGATTTTATGTTCTTCATTCTAGTACTTCTTTTCTTTTATTTTTTACTGACGAGTAGATTATTTGAGAGAGGTAGCGAACACAAATTATTAAAACGTCAGCCTTTACGTGTAGATCGATGTGCACTACCGTGTTCCCACATATATTTTTTGCATCATCCTTCCCTTTGCACACATTCGTGTACTCGTGCAGGTAAAGTTCGTCTCTTCTCTTATTTTTCGTCAATTCAAATGTGGGCTGAGCACTTGTTTTATTAAAGGAGTATTCCCTGCAATAAAAGAATCGGCGGGTTGGGAGAAATATAAATGCAGGGTTTCCATTTTTGTCGCTTTCTTCCACTCGAGAATCTCGCATTACGCAGAAACGCAAGCGTTTATAAATTTATTTACACACTCAACCGTGTAATAAAGTAAAATTCCAAAGGAGCGTTAAGCTTTTACGTTCCCAGCTTCTTCCCACAGGATGAAACCATTAGAGGAAGTTGCACTTGTAATGGGTAAAATTATTACGTCTTTTCATTGAGCCGGTTTTAATCTTCTGCTGCAGAAGACTTTGGTGAGAGTGTCTGAATGGAGTGCAACAGGAAAGGTTCGCTGCGATAGAGAGAGAGAGAGAGAGAGAGAGAGAGAAAGCAGTTGAGAAGAAAAAAATGATGTCGGTAAACGAGGAGGTTTGAACTTTTTTCCTTTTATTAAAAAAGAATGGGAAGAAAACGTGCTTTCAGAGATTTAAATAAATTTAAATAATTTATTTGATCAAACTCTGTGGAAATGTTTCTTTCCCTGAGTTCTTTGGCCGCATAAATGACTTATATTAAAGTTCGGTCTGCGTATGAACTTGAAGAGAACTCCGGCAATAAGTCAGGACTTTAAAGTTTTCAAGTTTTTTCTTTGGCACTTCTCATTAGGAAACAACATGGCTTTTCATGCTTGTCGTTAATTTTATTTGTGTGAACGAATTTTAATGCTGAACGTACAATACAACGAATAATAATTTTGTACCTATTTATTTTCGAATCTGGTTAAATTTGAATAAATCCCGAGAAAAAATAATTTGACTTTTTTAAAAAAATTTATATGTAATATCCTTAATAAATCGTAAAAATTACGAACTTATTTATATTTAAGGGTGAGCCGCTCTATTAATTATTTTTATATTTCCATTTATTTTTTTATTAATTCATACAGAAGGATAGTTCAACTGACCGCAAGCCTCTTGGAAGAATAACGGTTTTTTAAGTATAATAAATGGTGTTAATTTTATTTAATAAAATTTTAGAAATGTATATATTTTTTGTGGTTCCATCTTATTCATTCTTCCTACTTATAGGTTCGTAAATGGTTTAAACTATATTTTTCCTGGTGTGTCATTTTATATTGTGCTCCTCAGAAAGCTTGCAATGTCCCAGAACGATGAGAAAGGGAGAAGAAAAATTGCGACCGGCCGAAAAATCCAAACCAAATTGTCTCTCCGGCAGAGGTTTTTCTACAGTGAAAGACAAATTCGACAGCAAACAACACTCGAAAAAAAAACCCGAAAAAATAGAGAAAGGCTCCGAATTATTTAGAACTTTCGATGAAACCCAACAGCTCGACTCTCAGGTTTTGTGTGTCCCACACGAACCGAAAAGTTTGGGCCCACGTCAACCGTGTAGGGCCCTGAAAAAAAATTCCCCTTGGCCGAGAGTTTTATTTTAATCCTCCTGGTCATTTCATTTGAAACGCCCAACTTGCAACTACTTCCTTTCTGCGACTCCCTCACTTCCGGCGTACGTCAATCTGTCACTTTTGGCTAATTTTTGCACACCTGCACACCTTTTTTGACTGAATAATTTGCCCAATTTCCGACGAAGGGAGAAAACAGACTTTATGTAAATTGCCTGATGGAAGAAACCTGCCGAGAAATTAGACGGATCTCGTTTTATTACCCGGCAATTTAATTTTTGACGTTTCTGTTTGGCACCGATTTGCTGTCCTGCCATTGTTTTTTTGCTCTCATTCACTGAAACCACGGCTTCCCGACTTAAATTCAATAGTTGTTATTACTCACCTTTTCACCTTTTTAATTTCGTGTGTCTTTTTCACTTTGTTTTCTATTTACATTTTAATTAATACATTGATCGCAATATAATATCTAAGATAAAAATTGCTCCTCGTAACACGGGAAGACACCCGGTTGGGTTCATTTGGTTCGACCAGTGGCACCCGTGAGCAAGAATGACACGAGCGTACTTATCTTCGGGGGGTGAACCACCCCAAAAAAAAAACATGAAGAAATTCAAATTATGAGGGAGTGGATTCAGTTGTATTCAAATATAAATAAATAAATAAATAAATATATGATTCCGTGAGTCAATTCCGATCGCGGCCATAAACTTTTTTTATTATTATTGCTTACCTTTTCCGGTCCTCAAACCTCAAGTGCTTTTTTCATATTCGGAGTTCATTGACCTTATTTAAGTTAACACACAACTAAAAAATTTACATAATTTTTTTCTCCGGTACGAAATCCACCCGAGCTTTCTCCCGAGGGACTTTTTCCATTGGGAAAGAAACGCAACAACATGAGCCACCGAAAGTTCAACGCGTATAATAATATAATAAACCGGGCAGAATTAATAACCCGACGCTTACGAGTTAATAGTGTAATAATATATAATAGATTGAACGGAATTGTAAATTACGGCGATTTTCTCCCGGGAGCGAAGTTCAATGTTTTGTTTCTGCTTTATTTATGTATTCATTTTTTGTTCCGGCCGAAAAAGCTCAATAATTCCTAATAGTAAAAATAATAAATTGGTTTAATTATTAATAATTACCGGTTGATTATAGTAACTTATTTTTATTTATAGGTTTTATTGCTCTGCCAGATCGCAATATTAATATTATTGAAATTTTATGAAAGTATTTTGGTGGGCTTGTGTTAGTTTGATCTGTCTACTCCTTTCACATTCTATTTTGTTGCTGAGCCATTTTAGAGTCCAGCTATTTTTGTTTTATCTATGTCACATTAAGAGGTTTTCGTTCTTGTCGTTCTTTCTCTTACATTTGTTCTGTTTTGTATTGCTCCGGTTGTGGGCATTCCAGGAGGATTTCCAGATGCTTCACATCTGACTTCCGCGGACAATTTGGTTGAGTGTTTGAAATTTTTGTTGGTTCTTTTGTTTATTTGTGTTCGTCGTTTCATTGACTGCCTTCTCAGTCGTTCGGATTTTGCTTTATTTTATTTTTTTTCATTTGGTTTAAACTTAATATCTTTCTGTTGTATCTAAATCAGTGCAACTGGACATCAGAAAAAGGTGAATTTTTTTTTTTAAATTTAAATGCTTCAGCTCTTTGTTGGAGTAGGTTTTAGGTTGGCGCTTAGAAAGGTAGACGGCCTTTCCTCGGGTCTTTTCCGCAGCGGTCCTTCCCTTCTTTATCACCCGAACACCCAAGAACCCATTGCAATTCTTCTATTGTATTGTCGTACACGAGAACAATAATGCCGCACTTTTGCTCTTGTAAACGGAAGTGGTGACTCGACACACGAGAAAGAATTTGCTGTTGTTAACCCCCTATTTTTTTCTCTGTTGGTCTGCCCCATCCCTTCCATGCATTACATGCGTATATAAATATGCCTGCGATAATGGAAAAGATATGCGAAATTTATTACGTGTAATAAATCGTTAAGCATACATACGTAATTAGTCGGAAAACAATAAAAGGCCGAAGAAAAGGAAAAGAGAAAGCGAATGAGAGAGAAAGTCACCGAAAGAAAAATGATTTTTTACCAAATAGCCAGTTGTTGTAACTTAAACCGAGCATGCGTCGCTTGTAATATTTTCACTGTTTACTTATCATTAAGTGGGGGTTTTCACTTAACTCCTACCCCTGATAAAGAGATTCGTATTCAAAAGTAACGCTGGTGTACCATGACACTGTCCTACTACAATATTGTATATCTGAACCAGCTTTCTCTAAGTATAGTTTCATATTTCGTTCGCAGTAGTTTGTGTGTAAGTAAGAAGCGAAAAGATTAATGACAATATTAACACTTGAATATGTTAATGAACTACACCAAAATTTATGTGCGTTTAGTTGTGTTTTTCTTTTGGGCGTTTTAATTGCCCCCTCTCAGTTTCACAACTTCAATTATTTTCAAATTTTCTTAGAGGATTTTTTAATAAAATGGAATGAGACACGACGTTTGCCTTTTTGAAAATCAAAACAGCCTTGACCTCAAGTCTTCGGTTTTCATTTTACATTACACATTTATAGATACGTACGTGCTTTATTTTTGAGGGAGTGAGTTTGGGGGTTGTTGTTTTCTCAAAACTCTTCAACCTCACGCACACAAACACAAACATACGTGCACATGGTCACACAAGCACGCACGCACGCACAAGCAAAAGGCCCAAGTTGGTTTTGACCGAATTAGGAAGTTTTAAAACAAACCGTTTAACGCACATTTATTAATTAATTAATTGATTAATTAATTAAATGTTAATCCGCCAACAGTGACAAGGTTTGGGTTTCACTGCGTGATGTTCTGCCCGTGTAATTAGTCTAGTTTTTCGGTGCACAAATACACGAATGAAGGTTTTAAATTTCCGACAAGGTTGGCAATTACAGAAGAAGTTGTGGAGATATTTAAAATTGTATCAGGTACTCTTCTTTCAGGTACTCCGCGTAATTTTTTTTTTCAAATTATTTCAGTATCTTCAACATGAATCTTCTAGTTAGCACTTTTTTTTTGTAGGGGAGTTGTAAAAAAATCCCACCGGTAAAGAAAGTGCAAAAATCCTTATCAACGCCTACGGCGAATGGGTTTTTGCTAATGTACATAAATATATGTTACACAGATACTCCTGGCATTTCGATTAAGTTGGATAGAAGTAGATTTATTTCAAGTCTTTGTGCTGATTTCTATTTTCTAGTTCATGTGAGTGCGTTTAATGTATTGTAGTTTTGGGTTCGAGTCGGTTGGGAATACCCGAGAGATTGAACGCATCCCTACCTGTGAGTTTTCCAAACTTTTCCAAAGTTGGCGTTGGGCTCCACGTGAAGTTTTCCACGGGCTACAGCAACGGGCAACAGTACTTCTTGTGGTTTAAATTTGTCACTGTCGCTCAGGTCCAATTCTTTACCTCGGATTACCGGTTATTTATTAAATTATTTATTTTTCTCGCAATGAATTGTTTCCTGTTCTGCTTTTACGTTAGGAAAATTCTTTCTTTCTGATGATGATTGCCTTCGTCGTGTTCGCATTCGTATCGACCCTGAATTGAAAAACATATATTATCATTCTGTTTTTGTCTTTAAAAACTCCCATCGTTACATCAAGCTGTTACCTTAAGTTATTTATTTTCTTTTAATTGCATTGTAATTAAATATAATATTGTTGTACAGCCTGCTGATGTTTTATAATGGCAAGCTTTCTACTTCCTTTTCGACGTTTTGTTTCTGAGTTTTTTTCTGACATTGCTACAATTTTCTTCAATTCTAATAATCTATTTGTTTAATTGCTTTTATTTAAATATTTGAACATTGGTGGTGGCGTAAAAATGGCTCACAGAACTACGAATAAAAGAAACGGGCATGTGTTAGAGAAGAAAGGAAAACAGATTTGACCAACATTTTGAGTCATTGATTCTTATTCCGTTAAATTCTCTTTTTACACGGACGATTTGGCAAATGGCTGCCGTTCGCAAGACAAATGGAAGGCCCAAATCAAAAGGTCCTGGTATTTATGGTCGTCCTTTCACTTGGTGAATTTTGTTTCCGACAAAAACCATAAACTAAAATGAAATACATGGACGCTTTGAACTGACACGTACGCACGCGTACTAGTGCGTACGGCCGTGGTGGTGCGTGCCACCACGCCATGGTGACGATGGCGACCTCTCACTCTTTCACGGTGTTTTTCTTCTTTCTGATACAATGCCATTTTACTATTTTTGGACAGAAGTTTCCGATTAATTAATAAAATTGTGTAACATTGCCTTTGCATTTCATGCTAATTATATTTGTTTGCTTCTATTATTTGCTTCTGTTATTCTTTTCTGCTTTCTTTTGTACAACAGACACGGCCGTTCGTCCTTCTGTTTGCCTTGTTGAACAACCGAGTCCACTTGTACTTTTACGCGTTGTTTGCTTTCTATTTTATTTCCTCCTTTTCACCGTTTTTCGTATAATAATTTTTCGTACCTGTTTTATCTTTCTTCTGCGTTTTCCCCAATCTTGTTGCCCTTTTTTGGTTCTCCTTCTTCGCACGACAGAATTACAGACGGATCTCACGTTTTCGTGGGGAGTGTCAAACGTTCCATTTCACTTGATGCTTCATACGCTGCACATGTTTATGTTCTATTCAAAGATTATTCTACTTGCTTTGGTGAGAGATTGCAGACTTTCTGACTAAAAGACACTCGGAATTACCGAGGTTTTTTATTTGGCCTCGTTTTTTTTGGCTGTCGCCTTCCCACATGCGACCCTCCGCTCATGTCTTTTCCTTTTTTTCTTTCTTCGAATCCGTAAAACATCACGGGTGGACATCGATCACTCCTGAATTATCGGAAATCTCCCCCGGATTGTTAACGTTGATTGAAAGCGCCTTGAAGCCGACATTTTTAAACAATTCTTTTAAAAGACGAATTTGACTTTGGGGTCGAACGAAATAAGAAAAATCCCGAAATTCTCTAGGGTGGAAATTGGAAGCCATGCAAGAGAACCTCCGGGTGCGAGAAAACTAAAACTAGTTGTAGTTATTTTCCTTGATCTTTCTCCTCGGCTGAAACCTCGTAAGAGTACATTAGATAATGAGTTCAGGTACTCTCTCCTGCCTCTCTCTCTCTCTCTCTCTCTTTTCTCCCATTTCGCTTTCACTCTCTCGTCCTCTCCGTCTGAGAGATTACACAGGAGATGAAACAAATTCGAAATTGCGACTTTGAAAACTCAACTTTCGATTTCAGGAAAAAAGTTGAGTTTGGAAAAGCGAAAATTTTAACGAGTTGAAATGCCAATCTTTTTTTTTTGTGGAGAGAGTCAGAGGTCGCGTCACCCATTTTTTTTTTGTTTCGGGCACGTAAAAATCACTGCCGCTCTACGACCTAAACCTCAAACTCCGAACCTTCAGCCCTCAAACGCTTTCCCGTGTCTATTTCTCTTTCTCTGAGCGGTAATCAGTAAATCATTTTCAGATATCAATAAATTAGAAAAGAAAGCGAGAGAAAATCAAAGAATATTGGATGTTAAAAAGAGAGTGAGACGAAAGCACTAAAGAGAAGTCCGAAGGAAAAAATGCAGAGTTAGAGAACTGGAACGGAGAGGTAGAGACACATTAAGTGGCATTTAACAAAAGAAGGTGGCAGAAAAGGAAAAAAAAATTAACGAAACAAAATGGGTTAGAGGTTAATCAGGGAAGGAAAGCTATAAAAAGAAAGGGAAAAGAAAGGTGGATTCGAACGTATTTATAATAATTTTTTAAACTTTCTTGTTTTATGCCAGAAGAAAAGTTACATTATATCTACGCATATATTATTATACATAAGTTATGTACCGAGGGAGAAATGGGATGGTTAGAAGTGGAAGACAAAGAAATGACACGGAAGCATGAGGTGAGGATGAAAAACGGGAGGAACATGGAGAGAAAGTAGAGAAAGTCGGAAAGGCAGAGTCAGGCAATAGAAAGCGAAGTTAAAATAATCCTATTTAGCGGAATTTATATGAAAAGTTTTCCAGGAGATTTATTATGTAATTTCTATGTCTAGTTATTACTCTGATTTTTAACCGCATTTGTCAACTTTGTTACAACTCACTTGTCTCTACTTATACTCATTAGAGCTTTGTAATGTAATCGTTATGTCGGAGTTGAAAACACAAAATTAACTTGCTTCCCTGTCAAACCGTGCGCTCTCCTTCTCCCAAGTTCTGGAATTTTTTTAAAAGAAGAGAAGACTTGAAGACAGTTCTCAACCTTATCAATTCACGCCGATTAGAGAGCCGTGCTCTTTTTCAAACAAATTAAATGAGTTGTAAAATCTAAGAGGAAGGCAGTAGAATCCACAGGTATTGTAATGTTACGATCCTTAAAGAGATCCACGACAACACAATGCGGCAATCCAAACACAAAAGAAGCAGTAAACACGAACAATAATTTTTTATGTATTATTCAACAGTTATGATAATTTTCTAACCAAATTGTTAGCTGATTTTTTTGTTAATTACTCTCGCTTAATTGAATTATTTTCTGCGCTTATTTCTGGGGGTTTTTGTTTTATTTAATGCATCTGATTTATTACTTTTGTCACATTATATAGAGTTGCGTTATATATCTTTGTTTCAAACGTAAGGTGTTCCCCTAAGTACACCAATTAAGTCAAATTCTACTCTTATAACATTGCGGTTACGGTTTTATTAAAGCAATATAATAATTCGACATGTAAGTAATGTGCGTGTGCTGCGTCGAGTTTGTACATAACATCGTAAACCTGTAGTAATTTCACTTATTTGTATTGGTCTGTGCTAAACACACAAATCACATTTATAAAAGTTCTCTTTATGTGATTCAACCGTAAGGCAATTGGTTGTCACCCTGCTCTACTAACTTAACCATGCAATTTGTATATTAAATGTTAAATATAACTGATTAATTTTCAATTCTTATTTATTTTTATAAATTTATGTATATTTTGGGTTCATAAAATTACGAAAAATTTTCTTATTTTTTAATTCAGCTCGACTAAGATTTAACTCAACATTCTTCTTACTGTTCTCCCACGTTTTCTTCATAAGACACCTCTCTCACTCTCTCTGTTTTTTCTTCCTCTCTTCACTCTGAAACAAATTCTTCTACAAAATCTCAGGATAGACAGTGTCAATGTAACATTAATAGTCAAATATTAATAAAAACGTTAGATGAAAGGATTATTATGTTAATGAGACGGTATTATTAATTGTTATTGAAAACACTTTGGTTATTACAATTTAGACGATTAGTCGAATCTTAGATTTCATAAACCAAAATAATTAATGATAAATAAAAAATAGTTGCTCTCTGCTCGAAACTTTTTATTACACTTACATAGATGTGTTTGAAGCTTACACTGCTGCTCCCGTTAAGAAGTTCGTTTTTTATGTGTGTTGTTTTATTTCTCACTTATTTGTTTTCACATATACGTAAGATGACTTGCATGTTTTTCTTGTCTCGGTAAATACAACTTTTTTATCTGAGGGATGTTTTTCGTAGCTTATTAAAGCGCAGACGTACTGAAGCGCACGACATAAAATAAATTATTTAATAAAAAGAAAGTTTAAGTTGACGTATGTCTAAGTGCCTGTTATAAACGTTATAAAAAAAATTAATCGACTTGAGGAGTACTCCACTCCCGTACTGGTACTTTGGTGTAGAATCCAATGTGCGATAGGAGGTTTAAGTTACGACCAGCCTTTTGAGCTCTGTTGGAAAAAGGTTTCATTTGAACGTTCGAAAGGGAACGCCCCTGGACCAAACAACAGCCTGAAAATGCAAATGCACATTTCCAAATGTGACTTTTCCGGATGAATGAGGAGATTTGCATTCGGTGAATTTTGAATGAAAGCCCCTTATTGAAAGAGAAAATGATAGCCACGGGGATGCACTGAGCCTTTTGTGTGTTGCATTATGACTGTTGGGAAGATTAAAGAAGGGTTTTGCTCCCGGAAAAGCACTCGGTCTATTTGCCTCGGTTAAAATTCTTTGCAGATGTAACTACCTTCGAGTCTTTGGGGCTTTTTCTGACACCTGCTGCACCTGAATTTCTTGTTACCTGTGAACCGTATGCCTTGCTTTTCATCGATTGAGAACTTCCTCCGGCTTCCAGTACCTCGTCTTGACTGTAACGTTTTAACTTTTCCCAGTACATTGTTTTATACACGAAGACTGACTAGACCCAACCCTGTACACACTTATTTCAGTGTTCTTTTACATTGTCTGTTACTTCATTTTGTACACCTCTGAAATCCCTCCAGGTATTGTATTCTTCCTTTTTGTACTTTCGTGGAGCTTTTGCAACTTTTAATTTTACTTTAGTGCCTGAGTTTGACGTCAAGAGGCTACCATTTTTCCTGATTAGGGAGTGACCCCTAAGGTACTCTTCTCAACTTGCCGGGTTTCTTCAACTGATTATAAGTTACTGTAGTACACTTATCACACGACATGTAGGCATTTTAAAAATTAGTTAGTTTATTTTGTGGCATAACATTTTCTACCCCGCGGATGAGGAAGTTGGCTTGGTTAACACACCACCTCGTGAAGTTCTTTTGTAGAAGACGACCTTTGGATTAGTCAGCAGAACCTATTTTTTCTCATTTTGTTCTCATTTCGAACATTTTTTTGTCTGATTTGTTTGATTTCGAACTTCTCCAGGTGATACTTGAGCAGTTCACACTACAATTCACTGATACTTCGAACGCTTTATTGTTTTTCGAGCATCACCACTTAAATAATAATGAAATTTTTAAATATGCGACACTGAAAATAAGAAAACTTTAGTTTCTCCCTCAAAGGAGAGAGAGAGAGAGAGAGAGAGAGAGAGAGAGAGAGAGAAGAAGCACGGGATGCTGTGATGGAAAGCTTACAGGGGCAAAGATGAACTTTGGAAAATTTTGAAATTTCATAAGCATCTTTGTCATTAAACAATTTTCTAGGGGTGGGGACCTAAACAGGGCCCTGGAGAAAATGCGGCGCCGAGTGAAACCGCCACATTAAAATTTTATGGAAGTTACAATATAATTTTTTTTCTTAGTCTGTTTCAATACATAAAAACATCTTTTGGAGTTAGCGAGACGTTGAGGAAGGTCTGGCAAAAGTTTTCTTCTTTTCTCTCTCGTCTAGTGAAATTCACCTTAGTAAACATGTCTTTCCTTTTTACCCCGCTAAATTTTATTGTCGCCAATTTGAGAAAGTTTGTCGACACATTTGAAAATTTTGTAAATTAATAAAGCCCACGTTAGAGTTGATGACTTCTGCCATAAATACTTCATAAATAATGTGCTATGTACTAAAATATATATTCTATTGAAAAAAAGTGCACACTTGAAGTTTAACTTGTCTAAAATAAATGGCTTTATCAATTAAAATTGTCTTTCAATAATAGTACATTCATTATTTCATTCAGTACATAGACCTGATCAATGAGTACTGTACTGATTAATAGATTAATATGTGGATCTCATCATGTGAACATCTCTCACATGAAACTCTCACAGAGTCAATTTTGTTAATTAATTTACAATGGTTGCTGTGTGGTAGCACTACATTTATATATTTTACATTGTAATTAATAACTAATAAACATAATAATGCGGTGCAATTAATAATGGAGCATAATTCTTAATACATAATATATATTTTTTACAATAACCAACAATTTGTCAATAAAATATTTGTATACCAGGAATCTCAATTTTTGCAAAATTTATTAAATGTGATGGTTCTAATAAAATGCATAAAAATTATTTAACATCAAAATAAATTAGCTGTACATTATTATTATGTGTTACACCATAAGTTCTGTTCCTTTGTCCCGGTCCGGTTCCGGAAGTTCCGGACAGGTTCCTGACATTTTTCTTTCCATTCTAAGCATAAATACACACGTGCACGTATGTACACGTGTCACACCACGCAGAACTCTACGTTGTAGGTGTGTCTGTGCTCGCTTTATCGATTTCGACAACTTTCTGGCATAGGAGAAGCTTTTGCAGGAAGACAGACGTCACCATATGCTTCATTCGAAAGTCCTGAAAAAGAGAGCTTTCGGCATGAAGGAGGAGACGTCGAAAGATTCGCGGAATTCATTCGAATTTATTGAATTCCGTTTTTGTTCTTCTCCTTCTCCTTTCCATTTACTTCCCTTTCCTTTGTGTAGTTGGCAAAATACAAAAAAATCATGCTTCTTGTCGTTCCTTTGCCTTTTCATGGGAGCCTTCGATGGAAAAGATTCTACATAATTAAATTTGGGCGATGAAAAAGTTTCACGTGGAACCTTTTGCGAGGAATTTGTTGCGCGCACACGCAGTGAGTGGTACTCTGGTGATTATTTACATGGCGTGAAATTAAATTTATAGTGATTCATACGATACGTTTAAAATAGACACACAAATTTGGAATGGATGTACCTCCTTCTAGCTTTTTATTGCCTCACAAATTCGGTATTATTTTTTTTGACTTACCAATTTTAAAAAGAAAGTACACACGTTGTTATTGTAACAATATTGACAAAATATAAAGTCTCTCAGCAGCCTTTTTCGCATTCCTCTCTCTCTCTCTCTTTGTCATACCTCCAAGGCATAGGAAAACAACAGCACTCAAGCTGCATCTCTCAAAATAAATAAATAAATCGTTCTACCGTCGGATATTCAAGATTTTGTAAACTCCTGTTAAGGGCTGTTGTAGCTACACCTGCTTTGGTTCCGGCTTACTGACACATACCCGTAGCTCTTTTTAGAGGATTTCTCGCGTTACTTTCTCCGGTCGAGGCCCACATCTTTTACATATTCTATTTCTGACAGGGTCTTTGACGTTTGCTCTCTTCTTCCCTCATAAATAATTTCTATTATTTGTTCTGCTGTCACGGGTGTTCTTTGCTTTCTGGATTGGTTCGACAACAACGGAAATTCCGTGAGATTCTTTTTCTCAGCTTTCACTTTCATCCGTCGTCGTACGGTCCAGTTAAGTTTACCAAGTGATATAAATATAATTACTATATTTAATATAATTTTAATTCAAGGTAAATTTACTTTATTTTTAATTACCTGACACTCTTCATTTCATCTTCAACTGTCATACGAAGTGCTTTTGTTCCTATTTTTTTTTTGAAAGCTTCGGATGTAATTACATATTGTCAGGCAAACATTAAAGGGATGCTGTCGCAGTATCTGAGGATTTTGTCTTATTTTTAAAATTGCTTTTGTTTTTGGCTGCTATCGTTAAAACTAACGTTCAATACTCCTGTGACAGTCGTAGGGAAAGCTAATTTTAAAAGATTTTATGTGACGCCACTGAACTGTTTCAATTTCAAGCTCTTTTATTAGAAGAAACTATAAGCAGTAGCTTTCGTCTCTCTGTTAGAACAAGAAACAACCAAAATGTTTTTGCGTTTTGCGCCCTTACGGTAAGGCTCAATTGAGGAATTGAATTCCGATAAGCCACAGATTTTCACTGAGACCACGGCATTCAAATGAGAAAAGTCTGCCAGAATTTCGAGAAGAAGTTCCGACAGCCCGCGAGATTTGCTCTGATCTTTTCGTGGAAATTAAAAGAGACAAAATCCCGCACTAAAAAAATCACAAAATAAACATAAATAAATCGTTTTCTTATCCGATTGATCGCGTTCACGCGTGCAACAGAAAATTCGGTCCGAATTGGTCCGACATATTTTATGAAAATTTGTAGTAAAACCATTAAAATCTCATTGCAAATGACTTATCTGACTACGATATTAACCACGATTGTTATTAACATCAACTGAACTTTCCGTTGAAAATCCCAGCCAAATACACGTGTACCCGGTGTAATTTTGCTGTCGTTCGGATTTTCAGTTAAAAGACCTGAGTAAAATCTCCTACGTATGTCTGCCTCTCCCATTTAAATCATTTCAAGTGCTCATATTGTAGAAAGGATAATATAAATTCGCACAAACAACAGAAATGACGCTTTTTATCTGAGAATGTACTCAACGACTCAATAACAAAAGTATTTTTTATGTACATAATAATTTTCACATTCCCTTTTTGTTCAACTATTTATTTAGTTATACAGAAAAAGTAGTCGCAGCGGGAAGAAAATTTTTAGTCGCATTTATGGAACTTATTACTGAATTAGGAGGTTGTTGATTTGAATTTGTGAAACTACAACACTCACGCGTTGAAGTTTTCTAATTTTTTGTTTAATAAACTTATTTTCTTTCAAACGAGGCTTAGAGGGAACACTCTATTTATATTTAATTAATGCGAACGCAGTGATGTAAAAAAGTTAATTTTTCACCACCCTGACGTGGTGTGTAACTTTTTATTTATCCAATTCATTGAAACTTTGAAAAAGTTTCTCACTGTGTCATTTTATAATATAATAATTATACAGTTCAGTTATAAATCAGTTACAATATTAGTGTCTAATATTATTGCTAAAAATTTCTTTTACTTTGACTTATTGTAAGACGACTCATTTATTAAATGTATTAATAATAAAAAGTATAAATCTTTATGTGACGAATAAAATTCCTTTTATTGCGGGTAGTGAGGTGTACAACCAGGTAGGGAACCGAGAGGACAAAGAATTGTAGTTGTGCATTGAAAATAAATAAATAAATAAAATAAAAGATTTTCCTTGGACGGCTTTCCTTCCAGGCAAAATCTGCCAATTTAGACTTGTCTTCTACTCAGATTTCTCGCCGTTTTTCTTCAGCCCGATTTTCGAGGCTCCCGAAAGTTTTGCTCCTAGAAACTTTTTCCTTCTGTGACATTATAGAAAATATCAAAATATAGGGTTTTATCGCATTTTATGGTTTTTTCACTGGAAACGGCAGACCCCCTCATTTGCGACTGACTCCTACTACATTTCTTTATGTGAATTTGTCACGACGGATTTGACTTGCCTGGTCGCGGGGGTGGTGCATTTGCTGTGGTGCAATTACGAGACGAGAGTTGTAACGCCCAGACTGCACGCTCCAAATGAACTTATTGACAAATTGAATGCTGCAGTTCAAACAAGTTTACACGGGGTCACGTAATCTTTTCCTTTTAAACGCGAACTGTCGCACATCTGCAGTTGACTCTTTGAAAAACTCACTTTCGGTGCGATCCGTCCTTTACGATTGAAACCTTCGACCTCTTCTGTTTGGAACTTAAAAACCAAAAATAGATCACCAGAATTGTGACGGGGAGATGCTGATGTTGTGGCACTTCGACGGGAAGTTTTTCTTTTTGATTCTCTTTCGGTGATCTGTCGACACCTTTCAGAAATTGCCGGAAAATCGATTTTGCATAGCCCACTAATGGAAAAAAGAGGAAAGGAATCTCACAGGGTGTGTGCGTGTGCGTGAGAGAGAGAGAGAGAGAAAGCGAATATAAAGATTTCTGTTCGTGGCGGGAGAACTAAACTTTTCAATTCATTTTTTCCGCTGGCAGAAGAGCAGGTAAGAAAGGCAGGTGGAAAAAAATCACGTTCGCTCTGAGCCAGTGCATCGATAATTGTGAGAATCCCAAAGCAAAAGAAAAGAAAATAAAAAAATAGAGATGAAGATTTTAAATTTCGTTTTCCATTGAGAAACAAAGGTTGAGTCTGCTTTTTCAAAGGTTTTTTCGACCTTCTCCTACTACTGATGCTAAGTATATATTACAGACATGTCAGTGGTTTGTCTGTTTGCCGCTTCCCCCCTTCCCTTTCGGGGTGTTAAATTGCCACCTTCACCCCCTCCCAGGCCCAGGGCACCGCAGTTTCGTTCGTGTCCGCAGCCAGAACAGCACGGCCTTACCGCAGACCGGAAAGTCAAAATGATTTTTAAACGTTGCCAACCTCCATGCGTTGGGAAATTTGCCAGTTTTAAGGAGATTTTTGGGGCGAAGAAAAGTAGAAAACCATTCCTCTCCACCATTTTCTCCCAGAGGGAAAATCTGAGCAGGGGAACCCTGGAAGAGGTGGAACGAAACGGCGGTGACGGTGGGTTTCCATTCCTGAGTTATGCTTGAAAAATTCTACTTACTTTTTCGTTTCCTTTGTGTTTGCTCTCTCGCATTGAATTTAATGCAGTTCGCAAAGGAAAGTTCATCTTTGGAGTTTGCGCGAGTGAACTTTTTTGAAAAAAATGTCCGCGGGGGGTTGTCAGGAAAGAACAGACACACATAAGGACAGACACAAATTTTAAGTTTCCTTTGATGCCAACACGTTCGGTACCTTTGTTTTTTTTTTCCTTTGGCCCCGGCCCTGCTGGGACCTTTAGGTGGGACGTGACCGAAATTCCCGGACACTTCCCGTAAACTCCCCATAAACAAAGTCATAGATTTGTTCAATGCAATGAATTCCTTTTTATTTGTCTGATTCAGTAGGAAGGACATTTTTACTTTCTTGCACTTTCAACTTTTCATAAACATTTTCTTACCCTTTCTCTTTCAGCTAGCAAATTAGAGCCTGGCGTTGCCTCTTGTAATTTAGCACGTAATTCATTTGCTATCGTTTGAGTCGCCCACCTCATAAAAATTGATTTATTTCCTTTTATTTCTTCAACCGGTGTCTCATTGTGAATTTTTTTCATTACATTTTTCTATGAGTTGAGTAAAGTTTTTCAGCCACTTATTACTTGCCCTTAGCGTGATGAATAAAGAAATAAAAGAAACAATCACATCAGGGGAGGAATTAAAGTAGCTTATCGTAAGCTGGAGAAGCCTCTTAGGGGAAGAAGTCTTTGAGGGAAATTTGACACCTTTGATCTGATGGCTTCGACGAGTACTTTTTTTTTTTTACCACTTCCACGGTACTTAATCCTCCTCTCGTGTTTCTTTTCTTTCGATGCAATCTGTAGGAAATTGCATAAATCTGGAAAAATTTGCATAAGCCGTTCGATGAGGAGACAGATTTTCATTACCTTCCTTGAGGTTCGGCTTATTTGAGTGCTTGTTTTGGTGCCTTTCCCAGCTACGATTTTGCCTTTTTCTGAGTATTCATAAAAAATTTCAATCATTCCATTCGAGTTGAAGGTTGCACTTTGAGTAATTCCTCACGGGTCAGCATCTCTCCATTTCCCGGCTCGTTATATTTGCACTTCGTCGACACAGGTAGAATTCATATTTAATTGGGTTAACAACGGCAACAGCAATCGTCAACTACAACAGCAGGAAGAACATCAAGTATAAAAAAGAATAACAATTTTAATAGTAAACTCCTCATCTGAAGTTTCTTCTAAATAAACCGGCTAAATGAAAGTAATGCGATAAGAAAAAAAAACTGTTGTCTAACATTTTCAATTAGACAGAGAAAATGAAAAGGAGAACGTCCATTATTTCTCGTTATCCTAACTCTTCTTATTATTATTAATTAATTAAATTATCATGAGGAATTATTATTACTAGTATTGTCGTTGGAGAGAACTCGGCGGGAAGAGAAGAGTTAGAATTATAACTTTTTACTCCGGAGGACGGGGAAACTTTGCCGGTGCCGTGGGAAAAGTCAAGAGCAATAGGCAGAGAGAGAAAAAGAGGAATAGAAAGAAGAAAGGAAGAAAGATAGATAAAGAGATACCTAGATAGATAGATAGATAGATAGATGGAATAATTTCACGAGTGAAGGTTGAATTTCTCGGTTTTGGTAACATTCGCTCCGCTCTTGAGCCATTTTTAATTGTTTTAAAAATTTTATTTCGTTTAATTATTTTTCTCTTCTAACGGAATCGTTTCGGCTTTTGCTGAGCAAAATTTTTCCCGTGAAAACTCATTAAACAAGAGCAAAAGAGTCTAAGGTGACCGTTGCGGCAGTCGAAAGTTGCATTTGAGAAAAATTAGACAACTTTAACTGCGCTTTAAGTTCTCGTGTCGTTTTAATTGTTTTAAATTAAAGTAGTCGAGGGTACTCACTGCACCGGCAAGGAGGTACCTGCCAGGTGGTGGTAGTTGGCCCGATGAGCCGAATTTAAGGGCGTGCTAAGCACGGAGATTACAATGCAGTGTATTTACAATTCATGAATTTTTAATTTCGTCTCGTCTAATCTGCGAGAAAAAAGTTCTTTCTTGTTTTTCGTCTTCTGCTTCTTCTTCTACCGTCTCACATTTCCTCTCTTCTATCTTTTCCTATTTAATAATTGAACACTCACTTTCGGGTGTGTGATGCGTGGGGTTGACACCTTGACAAGTAAAAGTGTTCACTGTGTTGTTTCTCATTGTCCATTGTGAGTTTCATTAGCTTCACTATCATTCGCTTTTTGACCTCTCTTGTGTATTTTCGCCAATAACCTTGGTTGTGATGTTCAATACTAAATGCTTTCAGCTGCAGAAAAATGAAAGGTTGCCAATCCAACAGCACACCTCAAACATTAACACATTCAATTAATGTTTAAATCTTTTGTTGATTTTTTTTTTGAGTACTCATCCGTAGTTTTCGTCGAAATACCCCAAACCCATGCCGGGGTGTTGAAGGGAATCCCAACATAATGAAATAACGGGGTTCTCACTGAGTCTCTGCCTGCCTGCGGTTTAATTGCCGGCGGAATCTGACGGTGTTTTTAATTTGGCAATTATTAAAAATGTAAACGACAGAAGATGATGTAGGGGCATAACTCGTGTGAATTTTAAATATTAATAACAAGGCAAATAATTTGGTAATCGGTTTGCGAATCTGGTGAGACAGAGAGAGAGAGAGAGAAGGAAAATTCACAGGGCAGATATGAGTGGTGTAGAACAATCAAGTGTTCATTCCAATGTTCAAGTGGATACCTCAGGGAAGCACAGATTAGGAATAGAACAAAAGCTGAACGTCAAAAGTTGCGAATAACTGTTAATAATTAACAAAATTGAAAAATATAAGTTAATTACAAATAGTAAGTTCTCATAAAACAAAATTATTTCGAGATTTTACAGTGAGTTTTAGTTGTGCGAGTGTGAACGACAAGGAGTGATTTTGATTTTGTGCTTTGATTTGCATTAATTTAAAACTATTTAAATTGCGTGTTGGCATGATTTTTGGTATAATTTAGTTCAAAATCTATTGTTGAGAAAGAATGGGGCGTAACTCAGGGAATATCAGTAAATTTTCCAGGTAAATTCCTTTCATTCTGAACATAAATAGAAATTTAATAAAGTGAAGTAAAATAATTGGAGTGACATGGCCGATGAGAGCAGAGCAACTTTAGGGGAATCGATGGAGGCTCCTCAAGGTATCTCTCAAGGTGTGCATGATGTGAAATGTAAGTACGAGGTGTACACAAGAAATGAAATGCAACCTCATTCTCATCTTAAAACGCGGCATTTGCCTGCCGAGTGCCTGCCCCTCCTTAGGCGCCATTGAATCTTCCATGGTTGTTCCTTAATTTGTTTCTCTTCTACGATATCCGTGTTGAAAAGTGTGCATTTGTATTATAAATGAATGCAATTAATGATTTTAATTCCTCCTCGTCTGACTGCTACGCCATTTCCTAACTTACGACTTGGTGCAGACCAGACCAGACCAAAATGTTTCAAAGAAATCATTTAATGTACCACGTTTGTACGGTTTCGTAATTTGAACATTGGAAAACGGTCATTGGAAAGGATGTTTTCTGGTAATTGGTAATTTTAACCGTAAAGGGGTTAAAAACAAATTAAATAAAAAGGGAAGAAGAGAGAAAGTTATACAAAAAAGTCAGGGATAGGAATGGTTGCATCACTTCCATTAATTTGTAATACGAATTTGTTGGAGGGTGTTGGGGAAAATCAGATGCGATCAATCAAATTCCGATAGAAATAAAATTTCAGTTTGACGTCCAAACAAACTAGAAAAGTGCGGTGTGAGCCAAAAGAGTAAAAAGAAAAAAAAAAGGAAATCTAAATAGAAAAGGCGAGGGCCGGAATGAAGTCGTTGGGATCAGTCAAGCGGCATGTAGCCCATCGGAAAATAGAAAATTCTCCAGGTGAACAGGTAATTGGCGTTCAGAAAAGGTCGGCAAAGGATGTCTGAACTCTTTCTTAAATGTAAAAAGCTGGAAAAAAAAATCCTTTTCTGTTACCTGGCAGACTTGTAAAGCTCCTTGTCGGAGAACCGCTTTTCTCGGCTTTCTTTCACAACATTTGGATTTATTCGTTGGCAGAAGCCCAGAGAAAGTTTCTTCTACCTACGCCACATCGCACCCTAAACCAGCAAAAATTCTCCTGTCCGGTGAATATGTGGTGTGATGAAAGTGGAGTGAGAGAGAGAGAGAGAGAGGGAGCGAGAGAAGTTATGAATAAATTATAAGAAAGTGAGGCAAACAGCAGAGTGAATAATAATAATAATAATAGTAACGAAATTAGAAAAACAGAAATAAAATTTAGTAAAAAAACAAATGAGAAAGCCAAATTAATAGAACAACAGAGCAAGAATCTAATGAAACGAAAGAAAAAGGGAAGAATAAATTTAGAAAATAATTAACAAGTAGGTGTAATAAGACATAAAAAGGCAATAGTAATAAAGAATTATTCTTTATGCATGAGTGTGTGTGTGTGTGTGTGAGACGTTGGATAATAGATCATATGATACAATATAGAAATACTAAAAGTAGAAAAAACAGATTAGTATAGAAAATGAATATAAAAAAGGAGAAATAATAGATAAAATTTAAAATAGAGAGAAAGATGAAAAAGGAGAATAGAAAGGAAGATACGGTGTGTCTGTGTGTGTGTGTGTGAAAGAGAGAGAGAGAGAGAGAGAGAGTGAGTGAGTGAGGGAGGGGACGAAGATGTAGATGTAACAAAAGGCCCAAAATTAAAAAGATCAGATCAAATTTGTCAGGAAGATCAGTGAATGCGTTTCGATTTTTCACTTGCGGGTTTCAACCCCCAGGGAAATTCATCTTGTTGTTCTCCATCTGACGATTGTCTTCTTTTCTTTTCTTTCTCATCCAGCAGCCCTGTCGCAAACGACAAGAACTCCGGAATACCAAAATTCAAGAACGAAACAAAATCGAACCATTAGTTTTAAAGAGTACATAGAAGCCGAACTGAACAGTAAACCAGTTTTTTCAACGAATCAGGGAAAATCTAAAGATCCAGGATTTGAAAATGGTAGCAAAGAAGTTAAATCAACGGCTGCTTCGACGGAGGGGGCCAGAACAAACTCATCACCGAGATATTCATTTACGAGTGAGTTATTTACTTATTTATTTATTTAATATTAAATACGCTCATTGATGGATAGAACCTCAGCACAGAGGTTGACGAGTAAAAGAAGAACGAGTCATCATGGGTAACCAAATGGGTTATTGCTTACATTTTACAGGGAAACTATTTAATAAATAAAAGAATGAAGACAACTACACTTTATGGTGGCTCGGCTTAGACTGAGACTTGATTGCGACTAGGTGATTGATTGACTGAATGAATGAGTACAACGTACTGAGGTTTTACCAAAAGAATAGTTTTAGTATTAACAACTTAAAGTTATCTCGAGTGGTTATCGAGTCTAATATTAATAATTTAATAGTAATGGTACGAAGCAATTGTTTCCATATTAGTTTACGTGTAAAGAGTGACACGTGGTGCTGGTTCCACAACCAGAAAAAAACAGGTGTTTGAAAGTTGAACTCGTGTTAAGATCCGGTTTTTAAGCTGAAAGAAGGTGTATTATGTCTGGTAGCTTATTTCCTGGTGTCTTCGGGCCAGAAAAAGCCGAATGAGATAAGAATGAGAGTAGTTAGAGTGGAAAGCAATAAGGTAAGTTTTAAAAACTTTGTTTCCAGGAACAATAAATGTCAGACATGTCGAGTGCGCATCAAATTTTGCACAATTTCATCCCCAAAATTATATACAGTAATTTCCGGGGAGGTGAGAGACGGATATTGCGGCGGGTAGGCGAAACGGGTAGGCGAAGCGGGTAGCTGGAAAGCTGGAAAGCCCTTAAATGGTTTACCATTTTTGCTCTCACACTCCTTCCGCCATTAAGTTAACCTTAAGTTCTAAGCAAAGTTAAATTTATGTTTACAGGGTCTCACCTTTTTACTTTCATCATCTACGGCGTGGCAGCAGCCATTTCCGCTTCTTTCATTTCCACGAATTTTCTTCACCTGTAGGAAGTAGAACTTTAGCTTTCTAGTAGACGTCTGATGAGTGAGCAAAATTCCCGTTTGCGTTGACTACTGCGCTCTAGTCGTTTTTACTATTTCTAAATACTTTCTTTTCCTTCTCTCTCTCTCTCTCTCTCTCGTTAAATTTTATTTCTCACACTTTTTCTAGTCGTAGTCCTCCTTCATCTCGTGCTTTCACAATCCGCGTTTCCCTTCCAGTCTCTCTTTAATATTTCAACCGTGGAAACGTAAATTTATGTAAATGATAGAACGGCCTGTATTTATAATTTATGGTAATACCGGGCATACAAATTGTCTAATAAAATTATCAGCCAAGTTAATTGCTTAATGAAATTAATAAACGGTGCAATTCGGGCCGTTTAGCGGTAACCGAGAGGAAATGAAAAAAGATGAGAGGAAACCCAATGGGAAACTCGGAAAAATGTACGGAGATACTTTTGTATACTGAAAATTGTATTTTTTGTTGCGAATAGCTGAGGTTTCTCTTGCAAGGTTAGTTACGGACTTCAGGCGATCTTCTCTCCACCAGTAGACGTACTGGTATGTAACACATAAGAATACTTCACACGCTTTATCTTAGTGTACAAAGCCTTTTGTAAAACAAAATCTGCAGGAAACTTAATAAAGTTGTTAAGTACCCAGCTGTAAAGTTCCTCTCATTGTCTTTACTTGTTCTCATCTGACATCTTCCTTTGTCTATCTCTCTCCTTTTGCCCAGTTATCCCCTAGTTGAATTTAACACATCCAACGTTGTCTTCTTGTTCAATTTGTTGCTTGTAATTTTTGTATAAAACAGGAAAACTCTCACCTGAATTCTTACCTTTAAATTTTATAGCAGTCAATGCAATAGGAAAATTCCGCACACTAAGTGTTTATTATCTACAATTGTAAGAAATTATAAATTATAATTCCATTCCGAATTGAAAGTGTAAGTTGTCAACATAAAGATAACAATGATAGCAAGTTGCCAACAAATTTAAAAAAATCTGAATAATATTTAATTAAATATTTAAACCATGGTAAACGTGTACTCGGTCTCGTGTTAGAATAAGATGTAGATTGCATACGCGTATTGTATATAATTTCAGTATAATTATTTATTTTACTAAAATATAATGCGCAATAAAATAAAATATAAGTAAGTACGATTGCAGCGTTTGTAAATCCAGGGTGTACTGAACGTCACATTGACGCAAACAAGCCATAGGTAAAGTACAAAACCCAGGCACGCAGGTATGTCGGGGATTTCCCTCAGACGACGTACGAGGCCTGTGAAATGGCAAAAGAATTTTCTAGAAATTTTAAAGAAAAGCCAGAAGAATTTGAAACGTGGGCCTTGGAAAATGTCTGGAACGTAAGTCGGAAACTTTAACTGACTTTGGTAGAGCCCAATGATGGGGAAGGCGATGGGTTTACGGGGGTAGGTTGAGAGGGAGGGTTGAAAACAACCTTTCACATCTCTCTCTCTCTCTCTCTCTCTCTCTCTCTCTCTCTCCGGAGCGTCACGTTCCACATCCGAATGATTTTTTTCTCTTCGTGAGACCTCGGGGTAGCCCAAGGCCCAAGTTGTGTGCTTTCCCCCCCAAACATCCGACAGCTCTATATAAATACAAAACCATTTGCGGGATGTTCAATCACTAGAGGACATTCATCAAGAGGATCGAAGAACTGCCTGCAGCATCCCTCAGGAGCATTCCCGTTCCAACCGCTGATTTTCAAACCTTCGAGCGTTCCCAACAGATGTAAAACAACAAACAAACCTGTAAGTGTAATGTTGGCCTCATTCAATCAGTCTCTTGAATTTCAATTTAACTTTAAGTCATAAAAATAATTCATTATAATTTCCGACATGTTTCATTATAAAATATATATATAATAACTAAGTTGCTAACCTACGCATATAATCTTTTAATAAAATAACAAAAGAGTACATATAACAACGGTTTTTATTTATTTTGTCATTCGTAGAAGTTAACAGTTGACGTTTCGAATATTTCAGACTGGGCAGGAAAGAATTACTGTTGTTCGGTTCTACTTACACTCTGGTTGGCCTTTACCTTCCGTCGTTTTACTACCCGTGTTTTATACAGCCGTTCAAAACTGACGGATGTTGTGAATGAAGGTCGTTGCCTGGGGTACCTGAGAAAGAACCCAAAACTACAGCGACAACGCCACTGCTGGCAACCTCCAGGTGTTCCAGCCACATCCACGCAGCAACTGTTAACAAAATGACTTTTTTCTGTTTTCTAGGCCCTGCTTACGATGAGTTTTACCAAGTGTACTCTCATGAAGCTCCCGGACCACAGCGAATGGGTCAGCCCTACACTGCAGCCCCACCAACCCCGATATACCACCCATACAGGCGTTGAAGTGTCATTTTTAACTTCACTCCTCTTCTTCTACCACGTCTCTCTCACTCTCTTTCTCTTTTATATTAAGAAGTTCGTTTTTTCTATATATATATATATAGATATATAATAATACTAATAAAGCCCGAAGAGAAAATAGCAAACATTTGTACAACTATTCAATTAAAAAAAAATCGAAAATAACTTTTCACTTGGTTTTTCATTCAGAATCTTTTATTTTTATTCTTCTTTGGTTTATTTATTTACTTATTTTATTTATTTATTTTAACTTTTTGATTTTCACGAATAAAATCAATGTGTTAACGTTAGATGTGTGTGTGCGTGCGTGCGTGCGTGCGTGCGTGCGTGCGTGTCTCCGAGACGCCAACGTAGCTCGACGACTTGCCTGTGACGGTGAGAGGAACCAGAACCAACGGTCTGGTTGGTGTCGATGTCTTTGAATTTGAACTTTCTTGGTCACCTGGGCTCTTGTCACTAACTGTCGCCGACTCACCTGTCGCCATCTTATTAACTCTTCTTTCAAATTACTTCCATTCATGTTGGGATTCTTGTCTAACCTTTGTTCCGCGTCCTCTCCTCTTACTGTGTATATTTCTTGTTTTACTTCTGTTTTCTGTCAACCCCTGACCGGTGCCATTCGCCATATTGCCAATACTCATGTGGTTGTGCCTATGCTTCTGTTTGTTTGCTTATTCTACTGTTTCACATTGCTACAGTTAATTTGCTTCGTTGTTTTATTTTTTCTTGACTCTCTTAGCCTTTCCTGTCGTATTCTAATTCTGCAACTATTTACTTTCTCCAGTGGTTCTCATTTTACTTCCTTACTCTTCCTTCATTCCCTGTTAAATTTCATTCCTTCACTAATTGTGCAAGTATACTCCTCATAAATTATGGCACCTAATCTTGATACTCCTCTAATGCCTTTTTTCACAGGAAGACTTAACTTATTACACGCTTAAGGGAAAGTCCAATTTAGACGGGTACCTTGTATGCAAATTACTGACGGGGCCGGGCACGGAGAAGGTCATCTACAACTTTCCTTTATAAGAAATTTTTTAATACAAAATATCGTAAATTTTTTATAACTAAAACTGCGGTTATTCTTTCTTTGAAAAATAAAACTGTCAGTCGTAAAGTTAAGTTGTTTGGAAATTGCCAAATAAGTTTAATTTGAAGTAAAAAAAACATACATAACAGTATTGTATATGAAACAGTTTTTGTTTTACCTTTAACAGACCCTCACTCCTTTTTACCTAGGGATGATGCGATTGCATGGGAAATTCTACCTGCCAGACCACCGCTGATGGGCAATTTTACATTTTCAGGTTAGAATTCCTCTAATAGACAAGTCCAATTGGCAGACAGACCAAGTGTTTCATCCATTTCTGACACAAGTTTGGATTTTTATAGGTTGTAGTGTCTTTATTTCTATGGTTAATCGTAGTTTTGGTCCACTGAATTTTGCAAAACCTTCCCAATTTTTAGTTTTAATTGTCTTTCAAAATTGTTTCAAAGCAAAAATTAAACTTTTTATATAAATTTTTACTATTTTTTTCAGTGAAGGATGTTTAAAATAATGTAATACTCGATAACCGAAAGGTATTAATTGTTGACACCATTCATATATACATTATAAGTTTTATAAACACTACACACGACTTTTTCATTTATTTCTATTTGGAGAAACAAGCCAAGATGAACCACAACCAGATTTTATTTTACAGATCTTAATAAAATTCAAAACATAAAAATACAAGAAACGTTGTAATTGTTTATTTCACAAATTTAACACATACCGATACATTATGTAGTAGGAAATAAAATAAACTGAGAATAATATTATTCTGTCATCCGTACTGTTCTTTCCACCACGTGTTTGTTACTGTTTGACCTGTTTTCCTGTGTGACAAAACATTCACTGTCAGTACAATTCAACATAAACTTTATAGGTCACCGACTACGCACACAACTTATGTGAAAATGTACAATTAATAGAAGTTGGGTAAGTTAAACTCCGTGATTCCATCAAAAGTTTCAATCTGGTTACTGTGTCAAACTAATGTGTGCCATTAATCCGATTTCATCAATCTACATTCACCACACTTTGAAAAGTTAACTTAATTTCATGTGCTTTCATAATTCGCCATTTGTTAATTTTTCTCATTTTACAGTTACTCTCTCAACATTGTGTTACTCCATTGTTATTCGCTAACAACTTTGACCTCAATTCATCTTCTGCCTCATTATTCTTTCTTAATTATTCTTCTTCCCCTTCGGATGTGTTCCACCCGGTCCGCTCCTTAATTCCACGACTTCTGTTGTTTTCTGGTAAAAGTCGTTCCTGTTACGAGTACTAATTTGGGTTGTTCCTCTTTCGGCGAGATGCTCGGATGGAGGGATACCAGTGAAGTGTTGTGTTCTGCAATCATTTGATGCGCAAAGTTTTTTATTTACTTTTAGTTGTAAAAAATTGATTGGCCATCACCACTGTGGTGATCAGATATCATTTGAATATTTTGTCGAGTTGTACCTTTTATGGTGAGTACTCATTGTTTAGGTAATTGTTGGACATTTTAATATATACATATTTACATAAGGGAATACGTACATGTTCCAAATGGCCGAAAGATTCGTGTCGGGTTCCATTAATTATTTCTTTGCGTGAATCGAAACCGAAGTGTCACTAGAATAATTTCACACCTTTTTTTTTTAGGAGAGCACAAGAAGGTGTGTCTCTATTGAACGGTTAACATGACACGATTAAAAATAAAATAAGAGCAAAATAAAGAAACAATACTCCTGTTCGACTGCCAACTATTGTTTCACAAAAAAAAAATTATTTTTTCCTCCCCTTTCTTTGGTGGAAAAAAAGAACAATAAATGAAATATGGTTGCATGTAAATTTTATGTATCACGAGAGTAAAATTAATTCTTTCCCCGCTGGGATTAAAAATGACTGAGCTTGGGGGTTGAAACTCTTTTTATTTATAATTCTTCAAATTTGTTTGTACAATTTTATAAATATATATTGGTATCCTCTCGAGGACCGAGGAACCTACGGGAGTATCTTTTCACTGAATGTCCCAATTTCCGTGTATTATTTTTATAATATTATATAATATGAGTTTAAAATTTTGCAGTCTAGTGATGTTTATTGTATGCAGCGTATGTTTAAAATTGTAGTTGCACTGAACTTCTTTTTTAGTACAAAACGACTAATAAGTATTAATTGTAAAGGGCTGTGCACATTATTGAGTATAATAGTTATTAATGTTATTTATTTTGTGAACAAAGAGTGGCCTTAATTAAATTGACTTGCGCATAAGATTTGTGTTTACATAAACATATATAAATATTTCAGTGATATTATTTTAAGTATATTATAGTGGCTCTAGTGGTTTTCGGAGAGATATGTGTACAAGTTATAGTCTTCTACTTTTAGCATAAAACTTGTAATTGTTAGGATGTCATTAACTATTTTTCTCTTTACATGTAAAATAAATAAATAAATAAAATTCTTTTTTATTTTATTTTATTTGAACTTTATCTCGGCATCCCGGAACCTTCAACTATTCGTCGTAGTCGAGTACTTTTTTTAGGTTGAAACCACCGCCGCAGACGTCGTTAAAATTTTCTATTTGAATTTTAGGGTGAAATTTGCCCTAAAACCCGGTCTTCGCGTATTTCAAACCCTTAGAATGCGGGATGTTCAAAAAGTTTCGAGTGTTACACTCCGTTTGTGATCGATTGCTGTGACTCGCAGGGAACTCTGCCTGTTTCCCTGCCATCTTTACGTTCTACTGTCAAGGAGCAGTTCTTTCTTCTTTCCAGTTCTGGTTCCTCGGATTCTCCTCAGTCTTTTCTCATCCAGTGGACTGACCTGATTTTCTTCATCGGTCGTTTAAGTAGGAAGTTTTTTTTATGTGGAAACCAATTCCCGTTTTATTTCGATTGAATGACCGCGAAGTGCCATGAATTTCAGCAGTGACCGTTTTAAATTTTACGAGAGCCGTCACAAAGACGAGGGAATACTCCTAACGCCTGTCCCTCGGGAGTTTTTACTTTCCTCCGAGTAGACCTGGCGAAGGCACCCCCTCTCTCCCACCCAACTGGGTTACTTCCTTCTTACCGAGACACCAAAAAACAGATTTACTGGTGGTAATTGTGATGGACTTCCCACAGAAGACGCATGAAGTTCAGTTTGTTGACGTGAGGCTACAGCAAAAAATGTTGCCAGCAAATTTCTCGCTCATCGCTACACCTGACCCGGTCGTTACGTTGATCTTGAAAAGTAACATTGAACAGGAGAAAAAATCCAATCCAAGTAAGTAAGTAAAAATAAGAAGGAAATAGATCGATGAGGCCAACATAAAATTAAACCACCGCAAATAATTTCGGTGAGGTCGAAGTCATCAAAGTCGTGGAAAAATCAATTTCGGTTGGATAATCAACCGGGGGTTTCTACCGACCTTTTTCCTACCCCCAAAATCATCTGACTTTTCCTTCCGGCGAATTCTTTCTTTATTTATTTCTCGCCAGCAATATCTTAACTTTGGTAAAAATCCGCGGTTTAATGGCGGACCAGTTCCGTTGGCGAAGCCTCCCTCGTCTTAGCGAGAACTCCTCTCCTCATCCGTTCCGCGGCCTCCTTAATAACTTAAGTGAACGCCAGCAGTTGCTAAAACTTGATAAAAACGTTTTTCCTAGTAAGTTTCGACGCTTTAATAAAACGACGGGATGAATTCTCATAAATCATTTCGAGGGATGAGGCAGGATGGGCTGGATTTGCCGGCAAATGGAGAAAATCGGCCGATTGAGAAGTTCAATTCCGGTTAATTGGAACACTCAAAACCCGTGACGGTTTCATTTTAACTGTGTCAGGGTAGAGGAGGTTGAAAGTTTCACATGGTCCGAGTACCTTCTAATCATCACTTTTTTTTTCATAAATTTATAGAAAAAATTATTTGAGCTGGTACTTAACATCAGCATTAGCTGGAGTATCTCAAGTCACCACAAAATGCAGTGACTTCACCGGGGGTTGTTCAATAGTTGAACAGTTTCAATTTTGTCTACGCATGTTATGTGGTGTCTAGTAAAAATACAACGTTGTTATACGTCGTATAACAACTTTTGACATTTTGAAATATATTAAATATGTTATTTATCAAAATTCCCAACGTTTTGACATTTTTCATTTATCGCACGAGTATCTGAGTGCTTGCTACTTAATTTCTATGAGGTGGTTTCATTCCCTTTGAAAACTATCAACTTCTTTTTTTCGCCATCTTTCGCTGTTTCTTTTTTATTATTCGACACATCTCCTGCAGTCGTAGTGCGATGATGCACTCGGTGCCTGTAAAAAATTTGGTGCGTGCTGTTGTACCCATGTTTTTTTTTAGCAACGGCAACTAAACAGAAAACACACCGTTGGTGGACAATTAAATCCCTCTAGTATTCACCGTTGATTCTGTTGTGTCTGCTTCCACGGCAGGAAAAAGTTTTTACGGAGTCGGGTCGTCGTTTGTGATTTTGATTTTGCTCATGTGACTGCTTATGACGTCTTTGCTGCTTGAGCAACTGTCAGAGTTTGAAACATACTTATGTAAATAAGAATTTGCTTTAACGCTTAAGTTACATTCTCTTGCTCGACTTGTGCCAATGAGAACGTTCCTCCACATTGTTATTTCCCGTCAAACCGTTTCACTCCAAAAATTTTACTTCCAACCATTTTGACTTTATCTTCCGTTTTGCTGTTGGAAAAGTCGACTTCTTCAATTTCGGTCTTTTGGCTTCCGACGTACGAGATAGTTCCAAGTGTCTTACTTTTCTCTGATTTTAACTTTGTTTTTCGGGGATCTTCTTGTTACTTCCCACACATTTTATTTGACAACTTCTTCCACTCTTCGTCTGATCCATCTTTTACCTATTAAATAAATCTTTTTTTCTTAACTTAAACTTTAAGTCACTTTGACCGTTCCGAACACATTAAATGGCTGAGGGTGACATTCCAATGACTTTTTTTGTGTAGCATTTAGTGTGTGTTACGTTTCATGTTTTTGTAGAGTTTTTTATTCAGAGTCTCCGGAGTCTTACTACTTCTGATAGAGCAACTTATACTCAACTTAAAATTCGTAGTGTTGTACTAGTCATGAATACTATTTTTGAAAAATGACTCTGAGTCTTTCCAATCTCGAATCTTTATTCCCAAACTGAGATTACCCTCTTAAATATAAAATTATTTATGTTTTAGATCATCCTATGTATTAAACTGAGTTGTGGGGCTCAATGAAACTTCATAAGTAATTAAATAAAATGCGGAAATGTAGTCAGAAAGAGCAAACTATTAGTTTGCTGTTGAAAAAAAAACACTTGGCCGTAGTTGAAAGTGTTCAACAAGACATTTAAAACACAGACAAGTTGGTCTAGTAATAAAGTTTCGTTTTCATTAACTACTGTCCTACCGGAAGTTGAACTAAAGTTTTTTCTAGGCCGAACTTTTTTTAATTTTGGAGAGAGTTAATATCATAATAAAAGGAGTTACGGTTATAACCGTTGGGAAACTGTTTTTATCACCGGACAACTTTATACTTGGAATCGCCAGGTGAAATCTGCAAGGATCCAGGGGCCAGACTGGTCGGTTGAATTTTAGTGTCGCCTACTTAGGCGAATTCATCTGGTGACACACACACACACACACACACATTCACAATTCTAACGAATAAAATCTGGCAAAGTTTGATTACAAAATCCGGTTATAACAATCGGAAATGCTTGATTGTTAATTAAATATTGACGTTTGCTCTTCCCGGAATTTATGAACACAAACACGCACTCCCATTATTTCGGTTGGAATTATTATTAGTTGATGGGATTATCCTCTACGATTAATTTGTTGATTATTGGTTTTACAGCGAAGCTCTCTTTACTGAAATCATTTTGGATTTTCATATTTTACTCGTGTTTACATTTCTCTTATTAAACTGAAATATATATAAATAAATATTTTAATGTCGAGTTAATAACGCAAGAAGCAGATGTAATATTTAGGTCTGTATATAATAAATTTTTCATAGAATGTAACACCCCATTAAAGTACATAATAATAATTAAAATTATCTAAATAGTTGGCAGTTTCAAGGGAAACTATATTTATGGAGTGGAACAAATCAACAAGAAGAGTTCAGTGTGTGAGACATTAAGTACCGTGAGTATCATAATTCATAAAAGATCAACTGAATGGAAGCAGAAGTGGGCAGCTCTATAGGGTTCCCTATACAATATATTTACTACATAGAAACACTGGTTAATAACTTTAGGAGCTCACCATTAGTTACAGTAAAACAACACTTTTAACTGTTACATATAAAACCTGTTTTAATTACGTTGGTTTTGTTCTCTGTCGAGAGCGTAACATTAGTTTCGTAAACCGGAAGGCACATACAATAACTTCCGGTCAGGATTCGCACCTTGGGAATAGATTTTACCTATTTTCGTACTTCTCAATTTCATTTCCGGGGAGCTTTTTAACGGTGGCCCTGCCGCCTTTCATTTCAACATTTCCAATTCTCCTTTAAATAAGTATTTTTTATATTTCTGGATATAATACATCTAGACGAAAGGTAAATAAAAATATAATTTTTTTTTATTAATAAAAAGTAGTTTTTATGCTGCAATAAAAACGAAGATGATGGCGACGATAAAATAGTTTTGCCAGGGAAACGCGAATACAATTGAGAGAGGGAGACGTCTAGGAATCTCCGACAAACTTCCGAAATCCAACTGTACTAAAGTACATACGAGTACATAGCTAAATACTAATGTAACAACTTGGTTCGTCGGGAAGGAACTTTTTCTTTTGGAAATTGACAAAGTATATTGAAATTAACAATAGGAAACGACCAGAATTGAGCGACGTAAGTGTGTTTATGCGATCGAACACTTCTACATAGATCTTTTTTTAATTAATTTTTTAATTTTATTAATTAAATAATGTCTGGTAAAACAACATCTCGATGATAATTCAAGTACAAGAGAAATTTGTAACTTATTTTTGATATAACTAGCTATGGATTTTTTGTTATTGTGTATCCTGCAGAAATAAAAATCAATAAGTCGATACTGCGGTTTTCAAAATGTCGGTCTCATCGTTAACCTGTGAATTTAATTTAATTTAATTCAACGTAAAACGGCAGCTCTGAGTATCGAGTTCTCAAGATTCCAATTTTTGCTGCTTACGACTTCTCGTTTTAATAATTACATTTAAGCAATTTTCACGGCACACAGTATTATTAGTATTTATTAAATATTTATGAAATGTTATAAAAATAAATAACAAGAGCAATATTGAAATTATCAAGTCTGACTTGTGGCGACAAAGAGAATTAAAAACATTGCTAATTACATGAAAGAACTGTAACGTGTTTTTGGGTGTCAATTGCAAGAGAAAAGTTTCCATCGTTAAAATTCAATGTTTGAAACGTGAAATTTATGTTGGACACGTTTCTTGAATGTTTTAATGATTTCCGATCATGGCGCTTTTTCTATTTTTTCATTTAGCTAACTAAAGGCAGGGAGTTACCTGGGACGTGGGTTTAACCAACGATGAAATGAGTACTTGTTTCCGGTTGAAATCTCCGTCTGACTAGCACCGGAAATAGCATTTGGGTTTGTTTAATTCTTTTTTCTTACAGACACGTCTGCCCACACGTCCGTTTCCGTTTTGTACCTATTCAACTATTTTTATCATATTTCTGTAAAATATAATACTTTTTTCCGACTAATTCTATGAAGGTGTAGCGACCACAGCTACATAATATTGTAAAGAACCTTTTCCCTTGGACTGTCGAAAAACATAAAACAAGTCGACCCTTCACATTCTTCGCGTTGGCCCCAACAATAAGTCTTATGGGCTTTCCTATTCATTCGTCATTCATAGAACAAGTACCCAAATCCGGGTTTAGTGTCCGCATCTATTTGACAATGGACTTTAGGCCAAGGGTTTATAGCCGGGTACGGACAAAGGAACCTTTCCCTTTTCTCTTTCCCTTGTCCTTGACGGCCCAGGTACAGCAGAGCTCCGTGGCGGATGAATAATGAATGAATAGCCAGAGGTATATATACACGTTACTCAGTAGCAAACCAGATTACTTCGTTTCGATCAGTTTGTCCGTAACAATCTGCCAGTGAAAATGTACAACAGTGAGTTTTGACCATGTGCAGTGCAGTTCAGTTCAGTTCAGTTGTGTTTAGTTTTGGTGACTTGCTCCAGTGAGTAGCTCAGCATAACCATTTTAAATCACTCCTTCCAACCGCACTCCTAGTTGTAGGAAATAATAATTGTCCCGACGTGATAGATATGATGGATGAGGTTAATTCGGCACAGTCCTCCGCCGCGGAGGTAGTAAGTCTAAACTTCGTTTGTAGTGCCCCATAGTTCCGTAGTGAGGATCCGGAAATGTGGTTTCGGAAGTTTGACGTCTTCTGGGCTGCTGCCGATATTAATTCTAGTACGCGGAAGTACTTTGTTGCTTTATACATGATTAGTGCGGTAAACGAAGATGTTTGTGATATTCACATTCACGCCTCACCGGATTCAAAGGCAGACTATGACAAAATGAAGAAGTTGGTGATCGTTCGTCTAGCAATTCCGAAAGAGCAACGTCTCCGAAAATTTTTAAAAGGAGTGGAGCTACCCGAGCGGAGGTGGTGCAGCATCAGGTTTGTACGAAGAATTAATAAAAAGCCTGGAGAAGATTGAGATCGAAATGCGGTGCGGTCGTCCTGGATTGCGTCCCCGTCTCGTGGGCGATCTCGGACACGGTCACGACATGGTTCCCGGTTGGAGAACAGTTTTTGTTATTACCACGACAGATTTGGTAAAAAGGCGAAGAAGTGCAGAACCCCGTGCACGTTTCCGAGAAACGGACCATCCCAACACACCTGCACGGGATCTTAGAACAGCCGTCTACGGCGCAGTTTTATTTGCCAATTCGTCGTCGCCGACATCCAGAAACCCACCATCTTCAACACTACGGATTGTTGGTAGATCTGACTCAGAAACGCTTGGTGGACCAAACTATGAACCTATCAACAAGGGGACTGCCACAGCCGAGTGACCTGCCTTCCGTACGGGCTTTTCGGTGGCGGATCCTACTATCGGCTGTTGCAGCAATTTAAGGAGGTTACCACAGCAGGAAAAAATGCCCGTTAATATTAAACATAATACCGCACAATGCGCAGTTCAGTTCGGTTGTGTTTAGTTTTGGTGACTTGCTGCCGGATCTTTCGCCAGTGTCAAACACAGTTTCAGTGACAGTGGTGTACACCAGCGAACAATACAGTGAGTAGCTCAGCAAAATCATTCCATATTGTCACAACATAATATTGTCCTACAAAGGTATCTATTACTATGTATGAAAACTTTAAGTTTCCTGTTGTTTTCTTCCCCTTCAGTCTACCAGAGACTTCCTGCGTCTCCAGAAAAAAAAACAAAAATTCATGTATCGGACACGATGTGAATTTGTTAAAAGCAAAGCGGGAGAGGGTAACCCTCAGGGGCAGGCGCTTGAACGGATTTCCTGTTAACTCTGTTATTTTTCCCGTTGAATAAAACAAGTCCTAAAAATATTTTAATGTTTTCATAACTGTGAGCAATTAATTCTTCCAAATGGGGCAGAAAATATTCAACTCGTTAGCCAGGCGTCCTCCCAGCGATTATTCGGTGAACGACTCCAACGGCCATTACTACATATAATAATTAATCTATCGGAAATTACGGTTTCGATTAGAAACTTTGAGAAAAGTCATTAGCATATTCGTTAGTTTTAAAATTTTATTATTATTTGGTGCATTTCGGGGTGGGTGGCACAGGTTGGCCAGGAATAGCTTAGGTAAGAAGGTCGGACGAAGGGACGGAATTGCATCCGGAAAATCGCATCAGACTTTTGTTGGATGATGCGGTTGCCTTGGTGAAACATCGAAATCCTAAGTAATTGACGGATAATAAATTCCAAATATTTTCTACCCTATGATATTTAATATAACAGAGAGGAACGCACCCTCACGTGTACGTGTAATGTCTGTACACATAAAAACATGTTATAATTTTCTTCCAAGAAATTCCTCGACGAAATTCGCTCTTTTCCCAGGTAAATTCACTTCAGACCTGTCGCTCACCGACAGCACGACAACCGTACACAATACTTATTCTAAATCTGTTGAATTTTATTTTTCTATTTCTAACTGTTACTAATGAAGGAAAATTATTGAACATTAATTTTGGTCACTTGAAGGTTTTGAATAAATAAAAACTGACAAAAGCTGATTTTTTACAGATGCGAAAAACCGACAGAATTCACAGAAAAGAACGTCCTTATATTTACCTTAAATTTTTGTTGAGAAGGTGGAGGACAGGTCATGGGATTAACAGATTTTAATGTTCCGAACCTTCTTATTTAGGTCCAAACACGACATTAACAAGTTATAGTTATATAATACTGTTATAGTTATGAAATAGTAACTTCAGTTATCAGTTGTGTTTGATAACTTTAACAAGCAGTGTGCCTTACCCAAGAAACTTATTGATGGTTAAGCATTAAGGGTGTCATTTCAAGTTTTCTAAAAATAATTTTCTTAAACATAACTGCATATAACAATGTATACATAATTTTTGTTTATACAACACCGATACAATTCCTTAATTCGGTGCTGAAAATTTGTTCACATGGCTAAGTAACTTTGGGAGCAATCCGAACTTTGTGCGTCCACTTCGGCCTTTTTCTTTAGAATAAAAAAAGAATTTCGGTTTCTGTACGTGCAACTTTCTCCTGCTCTCTTCCTTTAAGACCCTCTGGAATCCATAAATTAAGAAGGCAGTGAAAAAGCAGTTTTTCACGCGGGAAATTATAATGACAGCCTGTGGGAGCCAACGGGAAAGCTCTCGTTTGGACCCCCACGGAAAAGCCTTGAGTGTTTGACACTTAATTTTACGTCGTTGACCGTTTACCCTCAACACTTAAGTTTTGCTTGTACGCCGTGAAAGCTGGTGAGATTTTCAAATGGGTCAAAACTGTGAGTGGTGGCTGACGATAAATAAATGTGAAGAAGAAAGATGAAAAGTGGAGCCCGGGGGAGTCGGAAGAAAGTAAAAGAGAAGAGAAGAACAAATCCGTGCGGAAAGAAAACAAATACGGAGAAGAAGTTCAAGCAGCTGTCTCCAGTCGACCAGACCTAAGAAAAATAACTTATTTACACTTGTGACTGACGTACGCTAACGCTAATAATTAGGATTATTTACAATATTATTACTTATTTATTTTTTGTCAGTTTGACAAAACACAAACCCAACAATATTATTGATATTTGAGAAATAAATGACTTAATACACAAGCAGATAACTATACAAACCAGACAAATAATAGAATAACTAGAAAGGTAGACAGAGCAACAGCCAAGTTCAACATTTCCATGTTTTCTTTCTGTTCGCAGCACACATTGCATGGCCGGTCTATTGAAAATGGCCACGACATTAAAAAACTTTTCAAGGAAAGAATAATAACCGAACAATAAGTTTTGAGTTATAGTAAGGATATAAAAATAATACATAAAAGTGAGTATGGTGTATTTAGTTAAATATAAAAGAATGAAAACGCAGGATTTCTGTAGCTGAATGAGAAATTCTCAATGGAAGGTTTTTAATCATAAAAAATGAAGTATCATTATTACATTATTAATTTAGTCAGTTATCTTGGTTTATTTTAAATGTCTGTACCAAGTGAGCACTTTCTACTATCTCTCAGTTAGAAATGTAAAAATGCCTCAAAAGTTAATTACTACAACTACTTAGTGGTAAATAATAAATTACATCCTTCGGTGTATAACCACGAGACGTACAGCCAGTGGTGTGCCAACGTTACCTTTTGTCAGAGGAAATGAGAAAAACTTTTTCGTCTTCCTGTTGGCTCTAAAAAAAAGAGAGAAAGAGAGAGAGAGAGAGAGAGAGAATGGTATCAAAACGAAAACCCAACTTTTTCAAGAGTTAAAATGAGCAACAACAAGATTTTCCTGAGAGAAATGAAAATGGCGGAAGAAGCGGTGCACTTGAGAGACCAGAAAGTGAAAGCCACAGAAGTTTGTCACCGAGGTTTATTACCTGAAACTGTGGAAAATCCGAACTGTAACATTTCGGATTTTTTCTAATGAAACAGCCGGTTTAGGGTCTTATCCCGGTTTTAAGGGCGTTTGAAATCTTTGGGGGTGAATGGCAAATGAAGTTCGACATGTTGGTTTCCTCTGGCCAGACAAAAGTCTCAATACTTTTTCTGTTGATGTATTCACCACGCAGTCAATCCCCATTTTACTTCACCAGAATAATACAAACTACACATAATTATTTTTTTTTGTTTTACCAGATTTTCAATAGCTTGATTCAATTTCAGTTGTAGAAATCAAAAAGATTAAACACCAGAAGAATTCTGCATTGTTCAAATTGGGTACCCCCCGAAGCGTACTACTTTCTGGGGGCCTGAAAGAGAGAGAGAAACAGAATTTACCTCGGTGATAAAAAAGCCTAAATAATTTCACAAAAGTATTGAAAGTAACTTGCTCGCACGCCAATTTTTTCTCAAAGGTTCGGAAATGGAAAAGCCGCGGAGCAATTTGAAGTTTTGAGGAAGGGCAGAAGGAAGGCTCCCCCGACTTGAGGAGCCAAAAATCAAATTTGAAAAAGCAAAGAATATGAAAAACAAGGAGAAAGGTTTACGGTTTGCGGTACAAAATGGTAGACTAACAAACAAATAAAGTAGAATTTCCTTTGATAACAAAAGGAAAACTGAAAACACTTTGATAATCTGTTGCTTCGGTTCAAAGGAGCCTGGAAAAAAGACATTTCCCCGCGACAAACGCGAGCAAATATTTTGCTGAGATCAATGTTTGCGGAGGAATAACCGACAGCCATCTGCCTCTCTTCGCCGACATCGCGACCGTCTCCCTGATTCCTTGAAATTTTTTCTAGAAATTTGCCGAACATTCATTAATTATTGAGCTTATTGTTTATTGATACGCGTTAATAACATTTAAACGCCCTGTGTAATCCTGAGCGCCTCTGCATTCCAGAGCAATTTAATTTACATAATCTATTTAATCTACATAACGTTGTCGAATCCGTTCTTCGTTCATAATTTTTGGAAAGTTTGACTTTTTCGGGCGTTGACGGCAGCCAAGGCGAAAGCCTTCCTGAAAGCTCAACTTTGTAAATTGTGAACCTTTTTTTTTGTGTTTCGTATTTAGCCGTCATTTTCTTTATCGCGCTCTTCCTCTTTCTTACACTTGCAGACTTTTAATCTCTTTCTCTTTAATCTTCTTCAACTACTTTGTTTTATTCTTCATTTTTCCATTGTCTTACTTCTTCTCTCACTTTTAATCCTCATTTCTTCGCCCTGCCTCTTCCCTACACTTTCCTTTTAGTTCCCCCCCCCCTTTTTTTTATCTTCCGGACTCTGGAGATTCTGAATTTCACCTTTTGCCCACGCCGTGTCGCATCTTCTTCTTTTCCCCGTGTGCCTGACCCTGGAACTTGTTCGTGTTCTTCTACACGAACTGATATAAATATGTTCTTAAAAAGACGTAATTGACTCTTGAAATTATTGAAAAGTTTCAGCGTTTTTTCACTTCACTTCAAATTGAAAATATTTTTCCAAGAAAATTGCTAAAGTTTTAATAAGCGACGTAATTAAGAGAATAAGTTTAAAATCAACATACACCCTGACAAAACGTTAATATGACCGAACATGTAAAATAATAATTCGAATGTAACATATTTATGAAATCGTATAAAACAGAGATTTGTAATATTAATGAGCCTTATAAAGCGATTTAATTAAAATTTGTTTGACGGTATGGATGATGATATTCCTATTAACGTTTAATCCGTTCAATTACTGCTAATCTCGTGTGATTGAAAACATCGGTGGGATATAATATTGGGATAAACAAATAGTCAATAGAACAAGGTTATTAGCATTTACGTCTCGTGCATTTTCCCCAACAGCGAGCCAAGATGCCCGTAAATGTTATTTCGAGTTATGAAAAGCAAAGAAAGTCGGAACAAGGCAAGAGCCAACGTTTAATGTTAATATCATTTCTCATGGAAATTGACAATTCAATCCGAGAAAGATCTTCGCCGGTAAAATAAAATGCTCTCAATAGATCGGGTGAACTTACCTTTCCTTCACTGACCAGTTGGAATCAAAATTAAGTAAGATGTTTTCAATAATAAAGAAGTGAAAAAAGTAAATGGTACGAGGACGAAGACATCGGTGGGCAACTACATAAAATGATATTTGGGTGTATTTGTGATATATCGTGAAAATTCCTGGCTTATATTAAAGATTGTATCACAAGGGTGTCAGTACTAAGTCAATCAACAGCAAATGCACGATTCTTAATATTTATGATGGAGGAACTAGGTGACATTCGTCTCACTCAACTTCATCTGCCCCATCCAAGGGTTACCCTCCGGTAAACCACCGCTTTCCCTGGTCCACAGACCTGGGCCTGCATTTGAACTTGACTACTTTGAACCGACTGCATTTGAACTGACAGAGAAAGTTGTCTTCTTCCTAGTTCTTTCCCACAACCACATCTCCTATCCTAGAAAACATGTTATGAAAAATTAATAATAGGCAATAATAGTGAGGTAGGAGGATGAAGGAGATCTTCTTAGACGAAGAAGATGGTTAAGATAAAGTACATAAGAAGAAAAGACGAATTGTTATGAAAGAAAGTGATGAAATTTAAATTTCTATACTTTCCCAGCAATTAATGAAAACCATTTTTACTTATTTTTATCCTGTTTCTCTCTCACTTTCTCTAGTTTTCTTGCATTTTATTTTACTTGAACGATTCAAAGGAACTGAATTTTGAATGAGATAGAAAAGAGTCAGTTAAACGTTTGGCCTTCGTAATTTTGACAGCGAAACTTTTATTAAATTAAATTTATTCAACCATTACTTACAGGGACAACAGTAGAAATTGTATGTTGGCGGTAGGAGATTTCAAAATGCATAAAAAAAGTTATTAGAATAAAATAATATAATAATAAAAATAATGTAAAGAATAAAGATAATACAGAATGCAGAGCAATATAATTAATTTCAACGACAACTTAGTTATTTATTTGACTTATGGAAACATGCAATTTGTTATCCTCCCGTTCTCTCCTTCTGCTCTCTGTCCGTTTTGTTCTTTTTATTTATTTATTTTTTTCACGGTCCAAGTCAAAAAGGCGTCGGCCTTCCCGTGAGCTTTTCAATCTGAGGCAGTCAACCCGAACGATAAGCTCGGCACAATGCTGTCGATTGCTTAAAATAAAACTCGAAGCTTTCCAATGTAAGTTCAGAGGAAGGATTTATCAGCTAAACATCATTTACCGAATACAATGCGGAAGAGATTTAAGCGTTATTTTTCTACGGAGTCCACTGTCACATCTATCTAACTTTCATTTAATTCTGAACAGGCACAAAGAATTTCCATGTTGGTTCTCTTCTTCTGTTCTCTCTTCTTTGCTGCTGCTGCTGTTGCTGTTTCCATATATATTTTGAGTGAGAAAGCTTTTTCCCTTTAGGTCGCCATGATTTCCCTTAAAAATCTCCTAATTTAAAATTACACTCAGTTGTGTTCCTTTCTTGTCTTTTTTTGTTTTCTTCTTTCTCCTTGCCTTGAAGGACAAAAAGTTGTCTGTTATGTCATCTATTACCTTTTTTATTTTACGTATTATTTAAGTGCTGTCGATTTTCTGTTTCTGAGAATCCATCCGAGAAGAAAACATTTTCTCAGCAAACATCACATTAGCGTGGTCACTTAAATCAACTTGAATATTTAAAAAAATGAAAAACTTCGTTAACCTATTGATAGGCAACCTCAGAGGAAGCTCGACTTGTAATTTCGCTAAATCAAGTCAAAATAATGAGGGAAACCAGCTTTGCTTTGTAATGAAAAGCTCGGTCCCCCAGCTCGTGAGCTTTAAAGCAACCCATCGACAAATGGCATTCTACAAAAACGCAGTTTAATCCAATTTTTTTGTTTTTTACCGAGGAGGTTTAATTTAGAGAGATTTGAGTAAATCCCCGCCGCAAAAAGTTTAATTCGAATTAGTCGAGTGTACCTGAACCTGTTTCCTTTTTGTACGCGTCCTACGACACGTAGGTCAATGGACTCTCAGAGGTACAGTGAAAACCCGACAGGTTAAGGAGAGGTAACTCAAGAGCTCGATTCTGACCGTGAGAAACGGTCGAATGGAAAAGACAAAAAAAAGGAAACAAAAAGTCTGGTCAAAAAGGTTGTAACAAATGGTTGGAAGGCTAAAAGGTTCGGAAAATCGGAAGGTGACGATGCACTAAATGAAGAAAGCACATACATCGACACGCATTCGTGTTTTCTTGCCTTTTTTACATCTTAATAAAGCTCGAGGTTTCAAATGGAGCTTTTTTGAATTATTTAAAAAGCTTTTAGATGTTAGTGAATGATAAATTGATATAACAGTCGAAAGGAATTGTTTATTGCATTTGGTGTGCAGCAAGTGGAAGGAAAAGGTGCAGGAAAGGGAGGGCAGACCGGGAGAAGACAAAAATGGAGGGAAAGGTCGAGTTTAAAATAAGGCGAAAAGGGCAGATTTTAAAACTTCGTGCGCGGGCGACAGGGTAACACACGGCTAACCCGGGAAGTTACCTTGAGTAAGCGAAAAAAAGTATAGGAAAAGTAGCTAAGAAACCCCTGACGACTTTAAGTAGAAAGTTTTCGAGTCGGCAAAAGAGTAAATGGCGTGCTGAAAACTATGAAATAATTATTAACCAAAAATTAAAACGAGCGATTCTCAGAAGTTTGGTTGAGTTGTGCCTACTTAGTTGAAAAGAAGAACTAAAAGCTACACATAAACTAACTTACTTTTCAAATGTGTCCTACCGCACTAAGAAAATTAATTCACACAGGAAGCCCCGTATTTTTGTGGAAGGCAAAAGAAACGAAAAAATATTCAATAAAAAAAAATGAAAGTCTCACACATGTATGTGGTGGCAGACCGGGGAAATGCTGCGGCATGTACGGGGACAAACTGTCGTCCTCCTCTGAAAAAGGTACGATATTTGTGTCAACCAAAAGACACTCGAAAACTGAGGTCGTAAACAAGAAAGTTGATCTCAGTTAACAGTCAACTCGTAATAGACCGGATGAGAAGTAGAAAAGAATTTAAGAGAGTAGAGTTCGATAAAATTAAGGGAGTATTGATTTGATCGAAGCAGAAGAGGGGAGGCTATGCAGTGGAAAGTAAAAATGAAATCGGTGAAAGAAAAGGAAGAAAAGAAAAAAAGGATTATTCATTCGACTAAAATCGACGAAGAAAAAGTTAAAAAGGTACGAATGAGTGGAACCTGTGGAAGAAAACAATTCGATGAGGAAAGGTGACTCAAAAGATGGAAGCGGAAGAAAGTGGAGAAAAATAAAAACGCAGACGGAGGAAAATGAAAACTGAAAAGCAAAAATAAAAATTAAGTATAAGTTAAGAATATATTACTATATATATATACATAAACACTTACTCATGGAGTTGGATTGAGAGAGATAGAGAAAGAGAGAGAGAGAGAGAGAAATAGCAGGAATGAGAGGAAATGAGAGAGAAAGAATGAGGCCTCTACGCCCTATGGTTTGAAAATGCGCGCGCGTTTCTCGGCGCCGGCGGCACAACTTCTGCGTCAAATCCGCAGTTCTGCTTGAGCCTTTCGAAAGCTCGAAGCTTTTCATCGCCCCGGGAAAACCCTAAACGCTCCTAAAAACAAGTGGACACATCCCTGATCTTTGAAAAACGCACGGTTTTTTTGCGTTTATTCCGCGCGCGTACCCGCTCTTAACAAACGGAATATCGGAAAATTCGCGTTGGAAAGTTGGAAAATTTCACTCGGGCCTTTCCCCTTTTCTAACGACTGCGTTTTGAACGGGCCTGATTTGTGCCTTAGGTGTCTGCCAGTGCGTACCTTGTACGTATGCGTGTGCGTGAGATTTGTGATTGCGTTCCACGTGGGTGTACGCGCCTGTCTCTGTCTGTTGAAGGAGTAGCACCTGCGGATTATCTGGCTTTGGGAGACAACAAACACGCCGTGTAACCGTGGAAATGAAAGCTTAAGAATCGGTGCGGAGCTTGTCCTACAAAAAATATTATATATTATAATATATAAATAATTATATAGAGGTGAAGTCTCAAAAGTGGCCTGGCTGAAGTGCGTCATTGTGCTCGAAAGTTGGAGTGGTTAATAATAAGTATTATTACACTATTTTGTGGAGAAAATTAAACCTGATTTGGATATTAAAATGCTTCTGATTTATAATGCTTGAAGACGACTCTCTTCAATCGACAGCTTTCCTCTTTTCATCAGGTAAATATCTGCATACTTCTGCCTGCACGTAGAAACAAATTCCACGGAACAACATAAGCCAGGGACTGGGAGAGGGTGGCGGTGGAAAACAAAAGAAATTGAATTTTTCAGACTTCGTTAGGAGGAAAATTTTCCAGAGTGATTGCATATTTTCTGTCCACTCTCAGAACCACCAGCTGTTGATGTGGCTGAAGTAGCAACTCAGGGAATATGTCCACCTGCAGTTTTTTGGATATGTCAGGTAGTAGTTGGAGTTGTAGGTCTGGAAGTAGCTGAGGAAATGAGTAGCTAAAGCCTTAAGTGAAGGAGTGTGCTTAGACGGAGAGAGAGGGAGAGAGAGAGACAGAGAGACAGAGACAGAGACAGAGGGAGAGAGAGAGAGAGAGAGAGAGAGAGACAGAGACAGAGACAGAGAGAGAGAGAGAGAGAGAGAGAGAGAGACAGAGACAGAGACAGAGACAGAGACAGAGACAGAGGGAGAGAGAAACAGAGAGAGAGAGAGAGAGAGAGGTACCTTTCATAACACCACAGCAGTTTGTCGTACTTATTTTTATCTTGCCGATTGATTTTAGGAAGCGACCACCGTGATAGTTATAGTTATAGTTTCTGGTTTCGGTCGAATAGGAGACACATCAGACAACATTAGCGTAACATTAGCATTCATTACACGGTGGAACGAAACGAAATTCCGGTCCATTAAGTTTTCCCCCCGAAAATAAGAAAGGAGGTGTCTTTTCTGTGGTAGAAAGACAAAGAAAGACAGGAAGACCTCGGTGGGTCTCCACAGGAAAATTCAGTTGGTTTACGAGTTTTTCGGGGAGTGGGCCATCTTATTTTTAACGTTATCACTCTCTGTGGGCTCGTTGAATTTTTAGGATCGCTTATCACCAGAATAAATTTTTTCGTTCCACCCACTAGACTTGCGCTACTCACCTTTTCTTTCACCTTTGCCTCTGTTAATTTACTTTTTCCGAGGGACACTTTCACGTCCTTTCCTTTTTTTCTTAACTTTCAAATTGGCCCTAACTTTGTTCATTTGAGTTTAATCAATGCAAACAAGTCGGCACGTGAAAGAAGTAAAAGATACTTTCGTTAAAACTTAAATACATTTATAACATAGGTTTTTGCCGTTAAATATAATTTATTTATGGGAAAAATTAACAGTCAAACCCTTCTCTGAAAGGTCGTGCGATGGCAACTCGAGCAAAGGAACTCACCGAGAAAAAGAAAAGGTCAAAAGGAAAAAAGTTGGGGCAATGGCTTGACCAAACTTTCTCAATAATTAAATTAAAACTCTTGTTTTTATATCATTAATTAATACTTGGTAAACCATAAACAATATCTTCATTTTAAAAGTACCGTAGGAACTGGAACTCAAACAAGTTCCGACACACCTGTCAGATAACTCGATAATGATCTAATTAACCTCTGACGATTAATAAAAATAAACAAAAATAAACTTTAACGTTAACGCCAGTGGCAGTCATTTTCGATTTATTTATTGAAACTGCAAGTCATGTCAAGTTAAAAATATTGCTTTGTTTATTTAGTTCATTCTCTCATATTGTGAGAACCTGATTCGAAGACTTGCATCTGGTACATAAAGGTACATAAATAAACAAAGGAGTGTAAAGAAGAGAAAACTTCATAATTGTAAGAACCAACATGTCTCGGAATAAATTTAACCAAAAGCAACATCTGAGTTTCTCGGCCACAATTGTCCTTTGGACCTTGTCCTGGAGCACCCGGTGCATTCAGGTGCTTGTGAAATTTTCCCCTGCAAGTTACCTTTAAGGTTCTTCCTTCAGGTCTTGTTCGACTCGACTTCGAATTCGAATAACTTCCCAAGCATAAATCTCATCAGCATCTGATTCATAGAATCAATATTTATATATATAAATATATATAAATGTTTGTATTATTCATTTTCAACACTTTGTAATATTTATACGATTTAACTCATCCGATACGTCATACATTTATTGCCCCCGTAAATTACAATTTTGAAGTTATAGAAAATAGAAAGAGAAACCAGTGAAAAATATATATATATAATTTGCATTCGATGGGAAAGAAGAAAAGGCCCAAATCCTGCCCGTAACTCGTTTGCTAAGCCGGGGGTGAGATGTTGGACGGGGAGGAGGTTCGCAGAGGCCTCCGCGCGCGTAAAAATTCGTCATTTGTCCCGGCCGATTATTTGGAAACCGTTTATAATATTATTGATTTTATAATATTTCAAAATGGTCCTTTTTTCCAATTTATCTACCGTTTGAATCCCACCGTGTCTCCCGTAAATAACCCAATTTCGCTTGTCACCTTAGTCGTTACATAAAATTATTATCGCTGGGAAAGGCCAAAAAGAAATAGATATTATTACAATTTCCGGAAAATAAATTTTCTTCCTTTTCGTCCGTGTGTTTGTTTGTTTGTTCATAAAACGTGATAGAAATTGTGTTAAATGGACTGAAAAAATCTGTAACCTCAAACGTACGCATGCACAGACACCTTAATATACTTACTTTTGTATATATGTGTATAAAACTATAAGTAACGTTACGGGATGTTTATAATTTTTTATTGTCTTGTAAGAAAAACAAAGCGTTTGGTTGACGACTAATATTGGTTAAAAAAGATAGTGTTTAAATAAATTAATTTCACTTTAAATGTGTATATATTGTTTTTACAACGATTTATACAATTATTTTATAAATAATCGTTGTAATGTGTCATTCAACACCACAGCTTGAGAGAATTTTACGGTTGAATAATTCGAGAAATTTAAATATAATGATGATTATTATTATGAATGAATCACTGACGCTTGCCGTAGAAATATTATAATAGAGCTCCTGTTTTTGTATTACTATATTTGTTGTTATTATTTATTGATTTATTTTTCTTAGTTAAACAAGAGCCGTTTAGTTTAGCCTAGTTAAACAGGGTGACTTGTTTGACACGCTGACTGAGGAAGGCTGGTTCTGACTCAACCGAAGGTTCAGCCAGAAAATGCACGATAATTTAAATTGTGTTAAGGATAACTGTCATTTGTGGGAAAAACAGAAGTGTACTAGATACTTAAAAGAAAAAGAACAAAAGTTGTTGTTTTCTTCCAGGGCGATCATTTTGAACGAAAAAGAGCAGTTAGTGGAACAAGTTGTGTAGGGAAACTCATTCTCGTAGATGAAGATGACGTGGCTTGCCCTTAAGTAGCACGAAAGCCGAGGTGAAAGAGAAAAAAGTACGTTCGTAATGAACATCCGTAGAGTGTTACAAAGGTGAGCATGTTGAGATCGGATTACAGAACCTGTTAATAAAGAAAAGTAATTCTGATGTAGACAGATGAAAGCAATAGTCTCGATGGTTAGGTTAATGTTGGAAGAAACAAAAAACGCCAGACGAGGTGGCAAAACGTAGCAAAATGAACAAAAAGTAGCAAGGGGGATGAAGAAGAAGAAGAAGACGAAGAAGTTGTGAGATTACCATTTTTAGCAGAAGCAAAATGAGAGGATTTTAAGGATGATGGAGAAAAGCTGGCGGTAGACTGGGAGAAGAAAAATGTCGACGGATAGACGAAAAACAAGAAAATAAGAAAACTACCTCCAGCTCTTGGTAAAAATTCTCTACAAACTGACGCATACGTTAGCGATAGTTGTAGTGGTGGGTTTTAGTTCACGAGAATTGAAAATCGATTTTTATTATATACGTTTATTCCGGTTATAAATTAGTCTGACGTGTCTTATTGCGCGTTACAATTTATATTATATTATTGCCGCCTTTGCTGGTGTTGTTTTTGCTACTGCTGCCGCTGTCGCTGCTCCAGCTTCTGTTGTTCTACCTATGAATCTTTATAATCCCTCTTCTGACACCAATTTGTCAAGAGATGTTGCGGTAAGGGATGGCAGGAGTTTAAACAACAAAGCGACTCTTGAGTGACACGAGAAGAGCCGGAGGTCCAACAGAAGGAGTTGGCCCGTCCAAAATAGCAACCTTCTCCCAAATTTTAATCTTCGGAATTTGGATTAGCTTTTCACCCTAAATGTCTATCATGTCCCTTACCTTTGCAAGTTTCTTTATCCTGTAGTATTATATATACATACAATACATGCACATAATAATAATAATTATTATTATTATGAGAATATGTTTACGAGTTTCACAAGTTGACAACTGAATTAAAATGTTTGAGTTCTATGAAGTAAACTGTCGCAGCCATCACACCGAATTTTTAGAATAAAATCCAGAATGAAAGTCAACAAAGCAGAGAGTAACAGAAAAGGGACGCGTCTCAGCCAGAAGCAGACAAAAAATTGAAAACTGATTGAACAAAAAAAAACATAAAATGTTTTCTAAACAAAAGTTTAGAAAAAATATTTAGAAAAAGAAATCATTTGTTTCGTCGAACTATTTTCGTGAAAAATAGTTAAGAAAAGAAACGTACATGCGATAGCGGAAAGGTAAATCCTACTGATGGAAATACGAAAAACTTTAACTTCATGTAGAAAATATAAACCGTCCGACACGCGGCAAGTTATGATTAACAACAAGAAACAAACAGACGGACATGTACCGTCGTAAAACAGAAGACCTTGAGGAACCTGCAGAGTGGAATGCAGCATTTATTTTTACATACTCAACAGCTTATGTATATATAATGAAAAATAAAAAATATATCAGTACAGTGTATTGTAGTACACAACATTACAACTACAATGAAATACTTTTGGCTGTGACTTTACGCTGTCGAAAGGTTCGACCTGTGCGGAAGGAGAAGTTGAAGGTTGGTGAGTTTGGCCTGCCAATGTGACGCCAATGTCGATGTCTCTACCTGCACCGTTTTTTGAAAACAATCGGTCATGTACGTAGCAGGGGGTTTTTCCAGACAAAAAGGACAAAAGGACAACTGATTTGCATGTTAACGTGCACGGAGGATGGATGTCTTGCTGATGGAACGGGTAAAGACGTGCCATTTTGTCTTGCCTGATTCTATGCAACTCTATTAGGACGTTGTTGTGGCACACGCAAAACCCTTAAAACTACACCCCCAATTTGTTAGAAATAAAACGTGTCAAACTGTAATGTTAATAATAGTCGTTATAATTTCTGGTTTAATTTGAGGGACCGTTACGCTCGAGTGTCTTCCTGCGGTTAAATAAGAAACTGCTCGACGTTTTAATATATATTATATACCTTACATTTTTATTTTGCGTAATTATTATTTATAAGAACTTATACTTTTAATACTATTCATTTATCTCTTATTATGCATTCATAGTGATAAATAAATTTTGTGTACCGTGTTGAGTCACAGTAATGTATTTCTACATCGATAAATCGCTGTAATATGTTCTGAGAGATTAATTACATCGTTAATAATTCAATATATTCTTATACATTTTACAATATCCATAAATCTCATTCTGTCCTTGTCGTTCTCTAACTGCCTTTCTCTCTCTCTCTCTCTCTCTCCTGCTTCGTTTCTTCTTCTTGACAGTTTTATTTATTATCTATTTATCTATGCACTTATTTTTCCTTTATTCTTTCTTACATTTACGCCAATACTTTCTGTTTATTATTTCAGGTCAATTCTTTTTGTTTCGTCTGCTTTTGACAATTTTCTACGATTTCATTCAAACACGTCAAAGAACCATTAGAATGGTCTCTGCTACACTTGCACTTCCTATTCATGTTCCTACTATTTTCTATTCTTTTTATTTTCTGTTACGTCAGTCATTTTTTAAGTTTGCTTCTTCTCCCTGCTTATTTTACCATTTTCAAGTGTCCTGTCGGTTGCGTTTGTGGTTGTGGTTGTGGCTGCAGTCTCTCCTTGTGCTGCCTTTGTCACTGAAGCAGAGAAATTCTCATGTATCAGTTGAGGTCTTGGTGTTTTCCTTTGCACTTTAGTTTTCGGTCGCGTTCCTCCTACTTGTAACGAGATTTATTGCTTCTGCATGAGCATATTCATTTATTATCCATTTTCCATTTCCTATCTGTTACATTCAGATTTCCCTAATTTCAGTTTCTCTTTTCTCTCTTTGAGCAACTTCCTCGTTTACCCGTGAAGTTCACTTTGTCATCCTCATTATCCTCTTTCCGGGTTTTCGTTCGGCTTGAATCAAATTCCTGTTGTGCATACAACGTTTATTGAACTAATTAACGACGCCTTGCGAGCCAGTTAATGAAATTTATGCATCGGATTTGAATATTTAATATTCTCTTTTACTGAAACAGAACTAATTTTTACGTGTTTGAAATTAACAGACCGAAAGAGAAGGTAGCTGACGGTTATGGTGAATTTCTCTAATGAATTCTACTTATTATTAAATTCTAGAAACGAATTTACAAAAATTAATATAAATATATAATTTAAAGTTTTCGTTCACGTTCTAACATCTTCTCGGGTTTAAAATTTCCCAAAATAAAATAGAATTTGTACAGGAAAAATGTCGGAATTTGAGAAATATATAATCCGTTAACCGTTAGACTACAATCAATAACTAAGTAAATGACGTGGAAATGATTTGAAAATGTAAAGTAAGTGGTTCACGGCGATGTAAACCACCTTACATTCTCTCTCTTCTCTCTTGCCTGTGAATTTTCCATTCGAACGAAAGGAACTATTAAGGACCAGACACAGACAAAACAGAGAGAAGGAGGTTAATGTTGATTGTACTACAATGAGGCGGATGGTTCTTGTCAGTCTCAAGTGATGTATACAAATTATGAAGAGGCAGACACGTCCGTTGGGTCTTCAATTTCACGGCAAAACGCTACACGTGAACACAACTCCGTTTATTTATTAATAATTTATGTAATGACTCGTTTGGTGGGTAGTGCCGCTGAGAATCAAACTTGTTGTATTTGTCGTTTTTATAGTATTCAGGCTCTTTTTCCTCGGAGATGAAACAGTCGTGTTCATCGAGTGTTTCTGTCTACTACAAATGTCAAGCTCTTGCTGACATAGAAACATTTTATAATTCAACTTGTAGTAATGTTCAACTGCTAAACACCAACCTAGAAATTAAGAATGAAAAGGTGACTTTCTCGAATGCCACGCAATCGTCTGACAAAATCGGATGAGTGGGAAGGGTGAAATAGTTATGGAAACCGCAGAACCGATAGTTGAAAAATATCTCACGAAATTGAACGTAGTCGTGAGATGTCTAACAAGTTCTAATTGCATCACATTAATTGTGAATATTGAGGTGAAGAGAGGAAGCAACAATGGCGGTTGCAGCTTAAGGAACGAGGTAATGATGCAGAGTCAGAAAGAGTGGAAGGGAAATCCGTGAGAATATCAACTTGATTAGTACATCTACCTGTGTCGCAGATCGAGTGATCAGTAACCAGTTGAAGAGTAAAATGGATGCCTTCTGTCAGGCCGACTATTTCACGGTCCTCTAACTTTGTTATTAGCGAGGGTAGCTGACAAAGTGCCAAGAAAGACAGATAGTTTTAATGAACTACTTCCTTTTGTAACTTCCCTCAAGTTCTTCATCTTTCCCTACCGCCCTTAGAATCTTCCCTTATTATTCTTCTACTTCTTCTTCATTCGTTCGGTTTTGCCTTTCTTCTGATAAATTTTACCTCATCCGTCATCTTTTCTTAATTTTATTTCTTTCCTAGCCGTCTTTCTTAATTACACCATCTTAATTCATATTTTCTTGGCTTTGGGGTACTTTGTTCGATCCAAACATTGTCTTCAGGGCGGTTACTCTCCTGTTAAGTTTTACCGGAGATATTTTCTCTTTACTTTCTTCTCATTCTCCGTTTCTCCGATACGACAAATATTCCTTCTGGAAAATGAGATGCCGAATTTCCTTCGCTGCCTCAAATTTTTGTTGTTATTAATATTATTATTATTATTATGTCACTTGAAGACATTTTGTTTTTTTTATTAAAAACTTCATCTGGCAATAGTTAAACTCATGTCGCGTAATTAATAATGCAGGTAGACTTTTTATTTATTGAAATACATGTTGTGTAATTTTGTGTGATGAATTCTAAAATTTAAAACGCTGATTTTTACTGTTTTTGCAAAAAAAAATGGCCGGCAGACGAATTAGATTGAGCGTTGAGAACCCATAAAATTTTCATTTTACATAGAAATGCGTAGTAAGAGAGAACAAAGAACCCAGCTGTACATTTTTTTTATCCTTTCTACCTCTCGATAGTTACCACTTTAGTTTTCAATTTTGACGGTAGCAAAATTCTCCTCGTCTACCTAAAGTTGGCCCGTTTCCACCATTCAAAGTTTAACAGAATGGCTTCGAGGCAATCGTTAATACTCAACCAGTCGAGGCAGACAGTAATCTGCACCTGGCGCAAATTTTGTAAATATTTATGTTCAATTTCCCGTACCCTTGGAGTGGTTGATTAAAAAAAAAGTAGCTACCTCGCCTAGGAGCTCTAAAAACTACGACTCCCACCCCGGAGAAGATTGCACAGGTTCAATTTTCCTTTTCGAAACTGGCAGTTGCTTCTTCTCGGATTTGCTTTTATTTCATAACTTTATGAAATTTGTTTATTAGTCTTCTTACGACTGTTTAAACTTGTTTTTACTACTTCTCCATTCTCATTCTGTTACAGTCGGTCGGAACCTGTAGAAATTCCACTACACCAATCACTACATACATGAATGCGTGTAATAATTAATTGTTAAATAATTAATACTACGATACATAAAACCAAACTCGGAGTTATATTTTTATTAAGTTTTAGAACTTTTTATTATCGCAATGTTTTGGTTTACAGTTTTCATTTATGGAGTATTTTTGGTCGATTTGACAAATGTGACACGAGAAGTGAGCATTTCAAATTCTTGTTGGTGACACAAAAAAAATATTACCATGTGAAGTTTTTTTATTGTTATTATTATGTAATGTATTATTTTTGGCAGTAAAGTAAAATATTTCTCTACATTTGATGCTAATCATACGCCTCAAAATTTTGGAAATAAAACTAAAATAAAAGAAATGTGAATATTAGAAATATTTTCTCATTCCGGTTTATTTATTTGTCTGGCATCAATCAGGCTGTCTGGACGGTGCCACGTGCGAGGGCACGTTCCTCCGCGGCAGATGGCCGACCTTTTCCCGAAGGTTCCAACCGGAAACGGAAGTTCATGGGAGGCCGATAAGCCGCCGAGAACAAAACGTGGCACAACCGGAAGAATAAAAATAAATATTTTTGCATTTTCGTCCGAATGTAAATTTTTTCGTGGCGAAACGAGGGATGAGCAATTACAATGGCGTAAACGCGAGACTTTATTGTAATGCTATTCATCGTGCAAATAAAAAGAAATTAATAGTAGGAGTGAGCGTTTTTTTCATGTTTTGTCGGGGGTTGAAAAAGAAAACACCCCGGTACGGAACGGGATTTTTCAGGGGTGGTTTTTGGAAAAGCTTCTTATCCGTTGCTAACCTCCCATCCCTCAAACTAAGGGTTTATCATTGTTAAACACACGCGACAAGGATTTTTATGGGCCCCCCCCAAAAAAAAAAGTTCTTCTTTTCCTTCTTCTTGTTTATTTTCTCCGCCATTTTTCTTTGGCTGTTGAATTGGAAGAGCAAAATTTTGCCCTGCAGCTTCCTGAAATAAAATTTTTTCTCCTGTGTAGTTTGTTACCAGACATGTGTGGTTTGAGGTGTCAAAGTTGTAGTGCTTCCTGCGAAAGTGGATGGAAATTCAGTTTTTTTTAACTGCAGTTAGAGTCTTGTCATAACGCAGGGATGTGATTTTGAACAACTCATTGCATCACTCAATATTTTTTCCTTACCTTGCCTTACTACTACGATTGTAGGGAGAAAAAAATTTCCATCTGCTGTCGGTCATAAGTGATTGTTACATTTGTAATGTATTTCTGTCAGGTTCATTTCAGTGTGTCATAATCAGGAAGTGTTAAGTAAAAGTGTAATGTGTGTTACATGTAAAAAAATATTAACTTTATTAAAATAAAATCCAAAGGAATTTTCTGTTGGAATAAAAGCTTTATTCTCATTGTTTGCAATTAATTAAATACGTAAAATATTTTGAATAATAAAGTTACGGTTAGCAAGTGAGTTTTTCTGTTTTAGTTGAGGTAAATTTTGCAGTTGGAAGCAGTTATTGAGAAAGGTCGCGGAGTAACAATTTTAATGCAGTTAACATAAAATAATTAAACAAAACCTCACACGCTCAACAAAACAACTTGTTACTCACTGCACAATGTGACATTCGCATTAAATGACAGGTAACTCATCAGAGAGCATCCTTTTTTTTCATTTTTTTAATTCTGACACGGTCTGCGTATTGTGTACTCGTCGGCTACAGCATTCACATGTACATGAATGCACACGCGCACTTCGAAAGACAAGTTCGTTAAATTTGTGTGTGCACTGCAATACAAAATGCCCTACATCAACTGCACGCACTTCGTTTGAAGTCGTTTGATTTTCCACGGGCAAAAGTCAGACATCCAACAACTCGAATTTCCTTCATCTTTAGCCTAAATTTTTAAATTTATAAAAGTTGGCGACCTTTCACAAATTTTTATTGCCATGGTTACGGTTACACCCTTGCCGGTTTGACGACGACAAATTTCAGAGAAGTTCACCCTGGGGCCAATTTGAAATTTTCAAATTTCTACCTCGTCAACGGGAGGGTTACCTGTGAGTAGGTGGCGCGTGTACGCGGAAATCTCACATTCATTGAGCATCTTCATCTCACGTTTAATTAGTTTCAATATCTCGGCTTAAAATCTGACTAAACCGAGACAAAGACAAGTAATAATGGGGGTAACGTAATTATTAATTTATGAAAAGTTTACGAGTGGTGTTTTCCTCGTTTCGTCTTCTTTCCTAGTCGGATTCCACACAACACATTTTTTTTTCGTGTAATATTCTGTCTCAGTTAACTTTTTTAATAAATTGTTGGATTTTCGTCGTCCTCTCTCTCTCTCTCTCTCTCTCTCTCTCTCTCTCTCTCCAGAGAGAGAGTAGTGAAGATCAATTCATCCCGATCAAATTTATTGAAAATATTTCACTGGTAGGAAGGGTGGAGAATGAAGGGAGAGTGGTGGAATGGCTGGGAAGATACCCGGCCAAATTATCGAACGTGAAATTATTATATAAATATTTTATTACTTTAATAAATTGAAGTCGGATGGTGGCGACCCAACCTCCCAATCCTCTTAAGGCTTTTATTCCTGCTGGAATATTCTGGAACATCCGGTCTCTCCTCTAAGCATATTTAGGATCTTTTTCAAAGATGGCGGAGGAACAAAGCGTACGGACGGTGTGCAGCTTAAAGGTCATCCGAAACATGTTGAGAAACCTGTTCGAATTTCGATGGAATGTTTTGTTCTGCACCACACGACTTTACGTTGTAAAACCTGCCTTACAATTGTTTATGCCTATGATACTATTATTAATTACTAATTACAATACGTTGAGTTTGTCAGAGGAACCCACGCGTACGGTTGAACGATACCTTTTGAATATTTGAGTATTTTGTTCATTCATAAAGTAAGAATTCTATTGAAGTAAGCTGAAATACACTGAGGTAAGAGATGTTTACAATTTTGGGAATGAATTTTTAGGAAGGGAGCACGGTCAGTTTACATGGTTCGATGATATTTTCCTCAATAAAAAGTTAACATTGATCTAAAGACAAATAGAAAGGTTCAAGAAAACTTAGCAAACAAATACTCGAGTGAAAGTTATTATTTCAAAGAAAAAATAATAAGTAAACGTATTAAAATTCTGGGGACCGATGAGGAAAAAGAAAGGTTTGATGGCAAGAGGCAACCATTTTGATTTTTGTTTGATGAGGAGACGTCCGCACGGGCAACCGCCTCTGCCTCTTCTTCTTCTTCCTCACCAGAAGTAAATATTAAAAAATTTCTCCTCACTCGAACTGATGAGTTACCTGAGAACGGAACAAAAGTTTTTAATACGTCTCTACAGGTGGAGGGAAAAATCTTTGCGGGGGAGAAAAAGAAGAAGAAAATCATTTCTGGAGAATTTCGATGCTTCCGTTTCCGTATAAATCAATTTAACAGAAGCAGCTGCCAGTTGCAAAGGTCCCAGAAGACAAAAACGTATTGTAATTCCTGGGAAATCATTTTTTCTCTCTTCCTCCGTGGAGCAGACGTTCAAAAAATGTCAGAGGGCCGTTTTATTGAACGGTCTTAGGGCCCAGGACGTCACCCTGTCCGGGGACGTGAATTTTTAAACCCCCCCCCCCCAGAAAGCCACCCTCAAGCATTAAGGGTTTATGAATTTTCCTTTTTTTTTTCTCAAAATATAAAAATTTTCAGCAAAAAATTCTGCGAAAGTGAGAGCTTTCAACTTTCTACTTGTCTGATTTTTTTTTTGGGTGACCGTCACGGCTAATTCTTTTCCGCTGACGTCCTGTCGTCTAGCTGTGCGCTGCTGTTGCTGCCGCTGCTGCTGCTGCTGTTCCTTAGGTCCTCAGGGAAACCTCCGAAAATCCCAAAAATCTACGAATTAATTCTGACGGAGTTTTGATAAATGTTTGGGTCATTTTAATCCGATGTTGTCGTACCCGCAAACCCCGAGAATCTCTTGTCACCGGAAGCGATTGCTCGAGCGAATTTCTTAAATTGCTGACTTGTCGTGGATGGCAAGAGGAAATCTAGGAAAACTACCACCATTCGGAAAATGACGGGTAAAGCAGAGGTAAAGGAAGACAACAACATTGAGACTGTAAGAATTATACCGAATATCAGTGGGGGTACTGAATATGAGGATTGCAATGTCAAATTGGTCCCTTGGGAGCGTACAGGAACATTCAACATTGTTCAACATCAATGTAACTTAACTTACGACCAAAATGTTCAACAGATGACTAACTTCCCCCAAAAAACTATTGCATACTGCAGGTCTCGGCTATTCAGCAACTATTATTTAATCGATGCAACCAACAGAAGTAAAATAAACGTCTCCAACTCTACTTACGATCGTATTATTTATTTTACTATTGCGGTTTCAAATTTATTTTTTATTACTACCTACTCTCTATGTAGTATGTATATGCAGGTACAAAAATTGTACGCACATTGCACGTCATCCAGTCTACAACTTGAGATTTTTCTCGTACACTTTGTGCCTCTAACAATTTTCATAATTCATTAAATTTAAACGTTGTGTTCACTCGCAGGTTTCTTTAGGTTTGATCTGAGTCCCCTGCGGTACTTCTTTTCTCCTAAATTTCAAAGAAGGTAGTTTCTTTTTAAATTCCTCTTGAATGCCTCTCCCTCTCCCTCTCGGTTCTGTTCAAAGAGAAGACATCCGCCCAAAGAATTTAATTCGAAGAATTTTATTAATCTTAGAGTACCTGTTCATCTCCTCTTAAAATAATTTCACTTCATTATTTTTATATATCAGGCAAGTGTACGTGTTGTACTTCAGGAGTTTTTTATTGATTTTTTATAACTTTTATAAATACTCTCCCGGAGAAAAGTCCATTAAAATTTTAAATATTAAAATTGTTCACTTTTTCTGGTAAAAAGTTGAAATTATTAATTGATAAGTACGCTTTATTAAGGCGCGTTTATTGGAACCTTTTAAACTTTTGCCGAGTAAGTTTTTAAATACTCGCAACTAATATTTAATCCATTATGGATTATCCATATCCAAATAATCAATTTATGGATTAAGCAATTTAAATTGTTTACGTGTTTGTTAGAAAGACCTGTGAATTTCAGCGAATTATCAAAACGTTTTGTTTTCTTCTTTGCAAATCGAAGCGGTCGGTTTGTACCTGGCACCCTCCATTTAGGAAGCACCTGGTCGAGTCGGAGGTTGACGTTGAGCTACGTGGCACCAGACAAAGTTGTCGGTTCTCGAGTTGACGTGTGAAAATCTTTCATTCTTTCTTAAGTCGTTCGAGTACAAATTGTCTACTTATGCTAACGATTTATCAGCAAGGGAAATATATAGATGAGAATAAAAATCTTTCTTCTGATAGAAAATCACTTTCTCTCCCCCGATCTTCGGCCATTCGAGTTTTATGATGCCATTTAACCGTGTTGAGACTTCGTTTCTGACAGAAATTCATTGTCGCTCCCACCTAAGACGAATTCTACAGATTTCTCATCATTTGGGAGGATGGGAGTATTTCTTCAGGTGATGTCTATACACAGGTGATATACTTATGGGCATCTGTGGGAAGAAATGTAGTAATAAATAATGTGTAGTTAAGTTGTGTGGAAAGTCTCTGAATTGTTTAACGTAGTTTGCGGGTATTAATTGTGATTTTCTTTGTTTCTCGTTGCCTGGTCGGATTCTTTGATTGTCTGATTAGTAACTGAGGTAAAATTAATAAAATAGTACGTGGTTTGCAACAGGTTTCATTTTATTTCATGCATGTAATGATTTATTCTGCTTGAAAAACGTTCTGTCAAATTGTGATAAGTAATTTTCGAGCAGCGTGCAAAAGTATAATTTGCTCAATTTAACTTGTTCAGTTGTCTGTTTTCTTTTGGTCAAATAACCCTATTGTAATGCTGAAGAGTTAAGTTGCCCGCAGGCACAACCACCACAACAGCATCATGGAAATTTGTGTCAATTCTCTTACACCCCCAAACTCTCTTGTGAATTATTAAACATTTTTGTTATCACGATCCCGCTACGCTTTAAACTTAACTTTAAACTTAATATCTGAAATAATTTGCGTTTTTTTCTTGTTTCCAGATTCATCGCGTGATTCAACTAAATTTAGGATTTTCTCGGCCTATGTGAATGCTTTGATTGGTTCCTATTAGCACCGAGATTTTATTCTACTCCTACTTGAGACGGTGAGTGGTAATTGTTTCCGTCTTCCATCACTTGCATGCAACAGAAATATTTAAACCTGCCTGACCAGATCAGATGGATAGTGTGACGGCAACTTGATAGAAAAGAGATATCGGCAAAATGACTAAATAAGTAAGTGTAAACAAAACTCCAATGGTTTTGTATTCTCCCCTGCATAAATATACATAAATATCAGTAAATAAATGCTTTTACTCATCGCCAGTTTAAGCGAAATATTATGTACATAAAAGCGTTTGTTACTTAGGTAGGACAATCCTTCCATCCTCATCGATATTTTTTCTCTTCTCCTTTTATGTCTGTGGTATTACGAGGAGATTTGGTGAAAGTTCGTGGCTTTTCGAAATAACAAGAGGTAATTTATAAGATAGAAGTTCCTTTTTTTTTTGAAATTCTGGCGTGGTTGCAGTGGAAAAGAAAAGGAGGCGGAAACGTGGAAGGAAGTCGGGGGAGAAAAAAAGGATATCTGGGGAAAAAGGAGGTTTTCTCCTGGATTGACAAATTCTGCACATCAATTACTTACTTCTCTGATAGGTTTTTGGGAGAAGCAAATGGAAACAAAGAACGGAAATGGAGAAGGAAACGAAAAAGAAAATTGCACCGGACTGGGAAAGCCTTAAGAAGATCCTCCGAATCAATACAAACCGGGTGAAACGAATCAAATTTGCAAATACAAATACAAATACAGTTCCACGGTTGAACTTATGTATACAAAGCAGGTTCCCGGGGGGCGGTCCGACTGCAATCGAATTTCATTACTGAAACTGCACAAAACCCTAAATTCCTATACAACAAATGATGAATCGCCACGAGCACTCGCTGTGTACATTTTTGTATAAAAATTAGAATGTTCCCAGTCAAGAGGCATTGAATCTTTCCGAGAGCTGTGTCCTTTGTTCTCTACAGGAAACCCGTACGCCTGTACTTGGTGAAAGTGCTAAACAGCAGTGACATGTGGACCGCTCTACACGAGTTGTAGTTTTTATGTATACAAAACGACAAACTACAGGTTACCAAGAGAGGCAACAAGTGGTAAGTAGACTGAAGCCTTCGAGAAAAGGTTCAGTCTGCTTGGAAATCATGTACCGCATCCACGAACACGTCATCTTGTTAGTTTTGAAATGAAATGGAATAAATCTGAACCAAAGACTCGGTGGCTTTAAAGTAAACCTCTCGTGTTCGGTTCCGTCGAATTCTTTGCTTCTGTGGTACAGACAGACAGAGAGACACATAGCCTTGTGGTTGTTATTTGAGATTGTATTAATCGAATAATTTCATACTTTCTATACTGAAGATATTTATTATATTTACATGACGGTGAATATATATATCAATTCTGTTAGCAAGTCTAAAAGCTACCCCTTTGTTTAGGGGGTGGCAGTAGTAATGGAAAACATGGGTCTCAAAAATATTCAAATTTTGTTTTGCGAGTTCGAAAACAAGAAGTAAATGCTGGGGAGACCGATTTCTGGCAAAAGCAAAACGCTTCCCAGCAAAATTTCTTGTTTTATTCTTTAATTATTTATTTCACGGGCATCATCTGGTGCCTGCTTGGGTTCTGGGGTGCCTGCTTCCTCCCCTTCAGGAGAATTTATACACCCCTTTCCCAGGCTTGTGTTTACAAAAAAGAGTAATAAATTTTTCGTGGAAAAGGATAAAATAGAACTGATTAAACTATCGCAGTAATTTAATAGGAAAACGTGTTAGCGAAATTTTGTGGAGGGTTGAAAGGTTGAGTTCGGTTACCCAAAACACAGTGCCGAACCTGTACCTGATGTGCACACCTGGGTGTGTGTGTGTGTGTGTGTGTGGACGCATAGTTTCTACCTCAAGGAGAGACTTGCCTTTTGTCATTCTTCCTCAACTTCCAACTTAAAAAGGTTCTTCTCAGGCAATTTCCTACTTCCTTTGACTAAAAGTTTTTCTCACTTACCTTTGGATGATCATCGAAAGGATCAGAGAAAAGACATGCGACCGACTGAAAAGGAACGTTTAAAATTTTAACTCTACAAATCCGGCTTATTTAGAGACTTTCTCTTTCTTTGTGCCTTTTTGCTCCGGTTAAAGTAGCCTTAACGACTTGTTTCTACAAGTTTACCAGTCTTTTCCGTCAAATTGACAAATAACTGCTTCCTACTCTTCTCTACTCGCGCTGACATTTCACTCTTTGCGAACTTTAAGATTACACAGTTTTCCTACGGAAAATTCCTATTTACTTTATTTTTATGTCGGCAACACTTTTTCCTCTGCGATTTAGTTAAGTCGGATCAATCAGAAAAACTAGTGTTCGACGTATGTTTATATTTCTGTTCTACGACAGCCGTCTCATTTCAATTTCGTCACACGTCCAAAACAATAGGGTGCCTTAAAGTTGAGTGTGTCAGTCTTAGTTTACCAGCAGGCCTATGTAAAACATGTACCGACATATATTTCTGCTTATTAAACACAATTTATAAAAAAAGTTTTGTTTTCTTGTATAAGTTATATTTTTACCTCTATCTAGAATAGGAGAATGGATTTTTAAAGTGCCTGAGTTAATCAATAAGCAATTTGAAAGAAATGTTTCTGAGAGTGTAGGGCTAATTTAAACGAACCTCGTAATTTTCCTCAATTGCAGAAATAGTTCAGACGTGAAAAACCGTAGCAGAAATGATGTTGACTGGCATTTTTCCTCTCGTTCAAGGAGATGGCCGGCAATTTTCACGAATTAAAAATTTCCCTTTTTTGCCGGTTGACTCCTTCCATTTCCTTTTAAATTCTCTGGTACTTTTAGCTGGGAGAACGAGAGCGTAGAAAACGCTTGCGTTTTCCTACCTCTCCCCGAGCAAAAAGTCCCCGGGCAAACAGTTTTTGCTTGTTGCAAAATTCATAAGTTGACTCTGTGAAACTCGGCATTTCCGTTTCCGATATTACCATATAAGGAATTGTTCCTGTCGTGAAACAAGCAGAGGGACATCACAAGCACCAGGGTGTGGGAAAAGAAAAAGTTTTTATTTCGTCAGAGGAGTTTCCGGTAGGAAAACCTGAGTATTTGCAATACGGCGGCCATTCTTCAAACCTAATGAGGCTCTCACACGACGTCAGAAATTTTAAACTCTTTCCTGCGGTTTTCAAACTCTGTTGCCTCTGCTGTTGCTCCTTTGTTTTCCTTTTCCATTCCTCTCTGCATCTCTCTTTTTCGACGGTGACTAACGTAAATTTAAAAGAAAAATAAAGTAAAATATAAAGCATTTTGGGTTCAGAGTCACTCCCACGAGGATGCCAACGGAAAAAATCCGCGTTTTTTCAAATTTGCTAAAAGAAAATTAAATTGCCTTTCCTGTCAATGCGAAGGAGAGTGATAAATTGAAGTTCGAATTTGCAAAAAAAGGCGGCACTGGACGGCTGCGTTGTGGGATTGTCGCCAGTTGTCGCACTTCCCTACGGTTTGGTGGTGCGACACACCTTTGAATTTATACAATAAAAGTCATACTGTCAAACAGAACACGTGCTGGATGGTGTCCTAAAAAATTTTCACAGTTCTGTCAACTTTATTCATTTGGTACTCGACAAAAAATGTGAACGTGTTTATACTAAAATAATCAATAGCTGTGTATACATTTATTATTATAATAGAGTTAACTTTTGTAGTACAAAACATTCTTCAGACGACAACGGTTGTTACGTCTCTACAAAAGCAAAGTAATCATCAATAGATAAAACAGAAACTGCTGTAGTAAGCGTGAGCAACCCCTTATTAATCGGATGTAATGGAAAAATAATTAAATCATAGTTGTCGATTTTTCATTCTTTAATTTCTAGTTTTTTTAATTGAAAATAGACGAAATCCATTGACACGTCATATTGATGAGAAATGACATTATTGTAGTTATGAAAAGTGGTGATTTTTGGTTTGAAATGAAAGTCATCCTTATTGCTGACACAACCTCCGACACCTGACACGATCAATCGATGCCACAGCGTTGATTTTCAAACTCGTTCGTCATAAAAATTGAGTCGAATCCTCGGAAATCCTCTGATGTACAACACAGTCACTTGACTTTGTGCCAAAAAACCCATTTGGACTTTGGAAAAAATTCAATATGGCCGTCGAAGTCAACCTTTAGGAAAAAACTACCCACCCCCTGGTAAACAACCTTTCCAGTGTCGTACCACGGACAGAAGCAAATTGATGCTGCCACGCAGTTGCCACGACAGAAAAAAAATTTTTTTTTGAACGTCATCAAAGTTGTCACTGATAACGATGAAAACAATGATAATGAAGACCATGTTACGGTCAACGGTTGCTAAATACTAGTTTGGTAATATTAATAAAAATAGAGTAATAAATTATTAAGAAAAATATAATGAATTGATGAAGTTGTGAGCCATCAAAGTGTCACCGGTCACGAAATTTTTCGCGGCGACAGCACCTTCTGTCGTCAGTTATTTTTTTGTAGTTTTCCAGTCGTCTGCCTCCTGCAGAATTTTTCTCCTTTCTTCTCCTTCGAAGTAAAAAAAGGCTCGGGTAGACACTTCCTGTCGGCCATTTTCCCGCAGGAAAGCGGGCACTTCGTTCCCATCCTCATCCGCTGGTGCTGCTGCTTTTTTAATATTTTTTCTTCTGACCCGACGTTTTTCCCGCCATCTTTTTTTAAATTAAAACGAAGCCATTCATGACTTGCGACAATTAATCAACTGGGGTGTATACAACCCTCACTGAAAAGTTTTGTCGTTTTTTTTTTTTTTGCCTCTGCGGTGACTTCTTCCTCATTGTGTCCGTCTATTTCTTCGGCTTCTCCTCAACACTTTCTCTCAAGGTAATTGATCATTCTCTTTCCCTTTCGCTTTTTAAAGCGAAAATATCCCTCGTAACACAATACGATTCATCATGTGGACGGGGATGCGTTGCAAAACTTTGTCAGTCGATTAAGTAACGCAACGCAAACTTTATATAAGTTTTTTTATAAAAAAATAATAAAGCACTTAACTTAAAAATAAATTATATCAAAAGAGCGCAGGAAGTTAAAGTTCTTTAGAGCATTAGAAATGACTGCAACTTAAGTTGAAAACAAGCAGTGTAAGAAAATACAAAAGTTGTATATAATAAACGAGACTCATCACTGAAATTTAAAGTGGGTTTTATTTATTATTTGTAGAATAAAATGTCTCACTTCATTAAATTTACTTGTCCTTGGTAACTCTGGATTAAAGATGTCCGACTTCCTTCAGACATCCTCCATATTGAAGTTAGTAAAGTTCTTTCCCGGTAAGGCAGCCGGAAGGATTTCTTGCTTGAGTGTTTCTTTATCTGAAAACGCGAACCGACTGCACAAATGCACAAACAAAACTTACCAGTCCGATAGGATCTGCGATGGCTCTCGTTTAAGGAGAACGTCCCAGTGAAGGGTCGCAGAGGCGACTTGCAGGTTCGCTCACGCAGAATATCGCAACGGCAAAGAAGTCCGATAACGTCGGAGGAAACTTTCCGTGATATCCGTGGAGTTCTTCCGGGGCTTTTTCCAACTCCTGCCACTCGAGGCGATCATCCGCAAAAGGATGAAACATAGTTAGAAAAGTCTGCTCGAAGGCAAGTGTTGTGCACGGCAACTCTGAGAAAGTCTGGCGAGTGCAGAAAAGTGAATTAAGGAAGTCTAAAAACTCATGTTGCGTAGGCCCTGGGCGAGACCCCCGGCGGGTTCCTGAGCGTGCCAGAAACGGGTAGCAAACCCACCACGTGTCAAACTCCTTTAGCTAATTTAATGAGCTTCTTCATGACCCGGAATTGAAGCCTTGGGGGTGCCGCCATGAAAGCAAAAGACGTTGTTCGTTAACCTGTGAAGTACAAGCACAGGAGTGTGAGGTGCTCTTCTGTGCGAATGGGGATTCCTACCCTTCACAAAAAAACCCATCTCCAATAATTAGCCTGTCGAAGTTGGGCTTTTCCGGTATTTTTCATTCTTACCTTCACATCATCTTTTTTTTGTTGTACTTTTTTCTCTGCCCTCATTTTCACTTTTCACCTTTCACCGAAGGTCTGCAAAGTTACCATTTCTTTCAACACCTACGCCTAACACTAAATATACACGTTGGCCAATGGAAAGGGTTGTTTACTCTCGTCTCCATTTTAGAAAATCAGAAGAGGAGCCTAGAGCCCTGGAAAAGTAAGATAGCATTTTCTAAAGTTTTCAGAAACCAAAAGAAAAAAGGACGAAGGACAAAAGCTGACTCAGAGAATTAGTCGAATAAAAAAGAAAGAGAAACTCGTCGGCTGTAAGAAAAATGTTGTCCATCTCCAGCCACAAGGGTCCTCTTAATTATGAAACTCATAATTATAGATAATAGATAACTTTCATCTATAAACAATTTTTTCAGTTTTTCCTATGTCGAAGAAAGGGAAAGTTCTGGCAGTTTCACGACAAAGAACAATCTCAGAGCAGAGCCAAACAATGAAGTGCATTTCCGGTGAAAATCTTTCAACCGGAAGTTGCGTCTCTCAGGGCTATAAATTTCACATGCCTCGAACTTAAACTTTGAATTTTCGGTCAAATTTAAATCGATTTGTTTTGCCAACTTAAGCCAAACAACTCAATTTTTCTTCCTCTTGTTGTTTAAAGCATTTGGGTTCTTTTTCCGCTACTTAATAATTTTTTTATTACTCAAACTCTTCGCGCTTTTCCTGTAGTTTAAACATTTTTTCTCTGAAGTTCTTTTCTTTTTCACGCTGTCGTAAGTTTTTCTTTGTTATTCGTTTCCTCGTTTGTCTTTCCTTCATACTTAATGTCCCTTCTTTCAACTCTTGTCTTTTTTTTTCTCTGAGTATTTCAATGCTTCCTTTGCAGTCTCTCGCCATTGGGGAGATTTTTAGCTTTCTAAACGTGTTCCTCTCCTAGTCGTCGGTCCCTTCCTCTCCTTTTCTCATTAACTTTTGTTACTTTCCCGTTCTTCTCTTTCATCTATTTCTCTCTCTCTCTCTCACTTTCTGCTTTCATTTTTTCTTGTGCTGTTTCCTTTTTCCTTGCCTGCCTAGTGATTTCTGACGGATTTCACCATGCTTATGTCTTTTAAATTTCGAAGTATTCAATTTTGTTCTGATGAAAATTGTGACTAACGTCTTTCGTCGTGGTATTAGAACGAGAGGTAGAAAAACGGAAGTAAAAAGAAACAGAAGGAAACGAAAGCATTTTCCGCTTGATTTCCGTTATTGTTGCCTCGTCGTTTTCCTTCCCGTTTTCACTGCATTGTGTCCAAGTCAATCACGGCTTTAGCTCTGCATGTGCAGGAAAATGTTTCGTTTCATGTGAAAGTCCTCCATTTTCCCTGATTTCTGCCTCTCTCTCTCACCGGCACACCTTTCTTATTCTTTTTACAGATTTTCTTCTCGATATTGTCCAACGAACATGTCTTTCACAGTTCTGCCCCTGCGGATGCCTCATAAATTTATTATTTTACTTTCTTTCTGCGACAAAACATAAAACTTTTCTCCTGGTCTTACTAAAAAATTCGATTTCCTGTGCAGTTTGCTTTTGCTCTGCAATTCTCCTCCTCCAGTTGCCCTTGTCTCCCTCTCAGACTTTTGTCTCTTTCTTTCTCTTTTTAGTCCCTTTCCACAATTTCCTAAGAGGTGACATTTTTTATTGCCTGCAAAGTCTTTTAAAAAAAATTGCTTTTTCTTGAATTAATGCGTTTCTATGTGTGTGTGTGTGTGTGTATTGAATTCGGCACCTATTCACGTGTCCTTCATTAAATTAAGTAAATTCCGAAATTGTTAAATTATTCATTGAAAATAAATAATGACGTAATTTGTTGCCCCATCAACAGATTCTCTGTGATCTTCTGATTCAAAATGATGAAAGTCCTCAAATGTTTTGAGAGCATCGCCAAATAAAAAGAATTTTCTAAACGACGGATACCTGCAGTCTCGTGACATAAACTGCTGTTCCTCTAATAGTTTTACTATTTACCTCTTGAGGCTTTTACTTAGAGAGAGTATTGTTTTGCTTCAACCAATCGTCAAACAACTTAGGTAAACAACAGAGTGTTTACAAATTGCAATTCTTGTTCTGGTTACTTCTTCGTGAGCATTCTTTCTGCTGAAGAAAATTATCTTTCAGAGCTGTTTACCAGGCAGGAAAATTCTTCAAACAAAAATTAAAAAACGCAATTAAATTGGTATTAGAACCTATGCAGAGTGCATTTCTTTAGATCGTCGACTATACAAAGTAATAATGAAATTACTTAATAAATTAAAAACCTATGAAATAAGGAAACAATTTAATTGCTGTAAAGTGACTGCATGGCAAGTTGTCTTTTACATCCGTTTACATGTTGCACAAATAACAATTTTGTACTTTCGTTTATTTATTGAAAAATTTACATTTAAAATAAATTCAGAGGTTTGGTCGGAGCGTGTGAGCCATTTAGTAAGAGACTATCAATTCGATCGAAAGTTGGAAAAAGAAAGTAGAAAGTGCAAACGAGACGGGTAAATTCATACTGAGACATAAAATTTAAAGGTGGAAGTTGGAGGAACGAAAGAAAGCCATTCATGGTAAACTGCCATTCAATTTCTACAGAAATCTAATTACTCTTTACTTGTAGTCAATTTAAGATTTCTGTCTGGCTGATTAGATGTGATTAGACTTCAGAAATTGTAAAATAGATAGAGAGGGAAAGGAAATTAATTAGTTTTGGTGGAGTGGCCTTAGTGCCCGACATGGACGTGTCTTCAGATAACTCAAATAATTTCTTTTGGTTTCCTCCATCTTGGAGCTCTCGCGGTTCCTCTTCATCCCCGTGTTTCTTCTCCAATTTTCCAGCTTCCAGCCTCTCCTGGAAAACTTTTACAATTTTCCCTAAATAGTGTGCTTCAGCTTCTGCTTCTCCATCTTTCTCCCAACCCAAAGACGAAATTTCTGCCAAAAAAGTTCCAGGGACAATATCTGCCGGGGCCGTTGGGAGGAAAAATATGGGGGTTTACACGAGGAGCGGGGTAAGGGCGCAAATCGCATTGCCTCCGATATTTCTTTTTAGTGAAATTGCTTTACCTTTAGCGCCTCCCCAAACGCGGCCCCAAATTGAATTTAACGCCCTTTTTCTAAGCGGACTTTTCTAGAAAAATTTTCCGGCTTTGGCTTTGTGTCTGAACCAAGCAGAACCCGAAGCGAATTTTCAATTGAAATACTTTCACATGGCAGCCTTTCAGCTCCCACTTAAGCCTTTAAGTATAAATGTGTATTACGGGAAAGGTGAAATGAAGTGAACGTGACGAAGTATGGAAAAGTACTCGTGAAGGATCCGTGAAATTCTCGCCACATCGCGTCAACTTTCTATTCCAGTGTAAACAAATCGTATAAGTTCGCACAAAACTATAAATAATTATAGTTCAGACAAGGTGAGCCGCAATGGCTGCTTAAACTACAAGCTCCTTCTGGTCTGATTCAATTCGTATTTAGTCCACACAACCGAAAAGCGAACATGCACACTCGTGTGGAGGTGTTTAGGAGACTCAGCCAACGCCGCAGACGTTTTCAGATTTCTGTCGGACGGTTTATAGCGACATAAATTGATTGCCACCCTGCGGATTCAATAAAAGGTAACAAGCAAGCAAAGTGAGGGAAGTGTAATAAAAATGATAATAACCATCCAACCGACATAGTTCGCTTGACGAGACGTTTTTTAGTGTCTCAGATTTAGCAACTTTTGAAATTTTAAATTAAAATAGTTGGTCTAACAAATTTCGGGACAGCTAAACAGAACGTAAAGAGGATGTCTAAACGTTTATGATGGAGTGGCAAGAAATAGTAATAAAATATTTATTTCGGGGTAGTCGCAGGTGTCATTTTTGTGTGTCCACCTGATGATGAAAACGAGATAGGACAATTTTTATAGATAATTTAGTTACGAATGGTAAAAAGCCGAGGCTAGAGAAAGTGCCCAGGAGGCCTGGAATATTTTTAAAGCGCTTGGTTGCGGAGTAATAAATAAAATGGTAGATACACATGAAGAGAAGGGCACATATACGTGGAATATATATCGTTGTGTTGATTCGTAAGATGGAATATGTAACTACTAACTTTTATTCGGTTACAAGTCACCAGGAGGAATAGAAGCAGTTGAGAAAGTACTACCCACGCCTAATTTAAATTTTATACTTGTAGTCAAGGACAAGTGTAGTATCAAGTAAAAATAAAATTAACTACGCAACAATTTCGCATGGAAAGTAACATTTTTATGTGTGAATTGCACACAGAATGTGACTTAATAAGAAGTTGGCGCTCCTCGCAAGTTGTAACGGAGACCTGATATTTTAATATATATAATTTCTAGGTATTTCTAAGCAATGAAAGTTTTCCTTTTTAGAATTTACGATACTTTCAAAATGTCTCAATTTTTTCCTGCAAAATATCAAAGTGAATAGTCACAACAGTTCAATACATAAAAATTATTAATTATAATTAATAAGGGTGGCATTTTAGAAATTTAATTTAATAGACACAAGTGAGAATTGGAGTAATGTTGATCGGCCATATTTTGTTTTTCCTTTTGGGCTTGGGTCTCTGGTACCTGCAGCTGGGCCTACGGGTACTTCCCTTCAGGAGAATTCGCTGTGCTGAACCCTCTCACCCTCGCAACGGGGCGAAATCAAAGGGTTTTGCTTTTTAATTTCATTCTTTTCTCCTGTCACCTGCCAGTTGGCTGCTTTCAGTTGAACGGAAGTGACGTGCCATTTGTTTGACTTTTTTTTCATTGTTTTCGGTGAAGGTTTCTGATTCTTTCTAAAGCCATAAGTCATTTACACGTGTGACATTGTTTTATTTGTATCTCGTGCAGAGCTTTTCCCTCGGAATCTTCACAGAGTGACACCTGAAATGGGTTTTTATTCACCTGTGTCGACCTGAACGCAACACGACTTCTTTCTCAACAATCTCATTGTTCTCATTGATGTTCTACTGCCTGTAATTTTTCTTTCCATGTATCGAGATTGTAATCATTGTTACAACAGTGAGCGGAACTTATGACGCATTTTTTGTTTATAAACATTATATTTTGTACGATTTTTTACTTTCTGACCGTGTAGGTTGTTTTTTTTTTACAAGCGAAGTAAAGTAAGTTCAAGCAGAACAACAATGTGTACACTTCAACTTTTCAATCTGTCACTTTTATTTTTATTATTTTCAATTATTATTTATTTCTTTTTTATTTGTCGCAACTGTTCTACAATACACGTCAAATTCCATCCGGATTGTTCTTTACGTAGCGAACAGTAGCCTACTCATGTTCTTTTTAAGTTTTTCCCTGATTTTATTGTTTCCCTTTACCACAGGTTCCTACGGTTTCAATTGTTTTGGTTTTACGTCGCCTACCCGTAAAAAAAACCACACAGAAGTGGATATTCTTCGTGATCACTTAAACAAAAAAAAAAAAACGAAACACAAAAATGAACAGGTGAAGGAAAACGTGAAAGATGATTTCTCTCATTTCGGTTTGCTTTCACGCGGAAGCCATTTAAATTCCACCGAGACAGTTCAATTCAATTCAATTAGTTAAATTTAATTATGTCGTTGTTAATGAAATTAACATAATCAGTCAATTCAGGCAGACGTTGGGTGTCAATTCTTTTTCTGTTTCTGCAGGCTGTTCCCTCGAAAATTCGAAACTTCGGTCTTCGTCGCATTTTCTCTGAACCAAAATTTTCAACCTTTCGACTTGTCGCCTGCTGAGGAACTACAACAATTAAATTTTGAGTTTTTGTCTTTGGCATCTTCATGAAACGCTTTTACTTTTCAAGTCAAAAACAATCCGATCTGAAAAATCTGGACGTTGCAGACTTGACGATGATACAATGGGTACTTCAATGTAATCCAATTTAATGATGTCATCTAGGAATAATCTTTTTTTCTTGTAATATTCGGTTCGCATGTTACAAGTCAACTGATTCTTTTAAATTCGAACTGAGTTACACACACGATATTCGAGTTAAGTTAGAAGTTAGAACAACAAATGCCCGTGACTTTTTCAGTTCTGGTTTTTATATTTTTGTAATGTTTCCGGCGATTAACAAAAAATGCAAGAGTGCAATTACCTTACGGGAGTTACGAACGAACTTCCGGACATGCCACGTGTGGATTTGACGTAAATTTTTCTCAACACCTTGAAAAATTCGTCATTCAAATCACACGCCACATGTCAGCTGTTTGATTTGAACGCCCACAACAGAAAAACTACTCTAAAGAAGGTCGAAAGCAAACGGAGAGTTGAGAATGGTTAAAAAGAATAATGTTGGAGTGTCACCTTTGGTTTACCTGTGGTTTTCCCACCAAGTTGCAACCTTTTGAACAGAATCAGAATTACTACCTTGTAGTGATCAGTTGTCCCGGGTGTTACGAAAAGATCACTAAATGGATCACGGACACGCGGTATGTGAATGAGACACTCGCCTCAGTGGTACCTACATTTACTTGTAACTTTTTCAATGTGGCAAGCAAGAAAATGATTAATTTTATTCAGTCGGTTCGGACGATTTTTCTGTTGACTTCCTTTGTTGAAATGTTAAAAAACACTACTCCATAATTGTCTTCCAATTGAAAATCTCTCTCTCTCTCTCTCTCTTCCCGTTTGCTCCCGTCAAACCGTCTGTTTTTTACGCTGTAAACCGCAGCGGAAATTAATTAAGGCAAAAAGGAGCCTTTCCCATGTTTCTCTTCTCTCTGTGTGCTGACCATCGCTTAGATGTTAACTTTGTGCTTTCTCTTTCTAATGATCACACTGAGGAAAATGTAAGAATTCTAATGACGTCAGAAGCGAATATTAAAAAGGAGCAAAAAGTCCGTTTTAATATAATTTCTGCTGTGGCTTACTCCTACAGCAATTCTGTCAGTTTTTAATTCCTTTGTTCAGTTTTGTTAAAAAAATCTGACTTGACATGATTTTTTGCTTCTCATTGTTTGCTCTCCTTTTATTGATTTTATGGCCGATGTCACATGTGTGAAATTTTGCTTCAACACGTAGAACATTCTCCTTCTCACGTTGTTTCGGATTTCGGACGGCGGAGGACATAAACGAAATCATCTCACCAGAATTGGTTTTTGTAATACGGGCAATTATCTGACCGTGTTGTGGCACCTGAGTTACACCTCTGTTTTGTGTTGTGAGGTCGAGTTTCTTTGCAAAAGGAGCTAAACGTCAGAAAAATCAGGATGCTGAGGTCTCAGAACAATAAAAAAATGTTGCCGCAGTTGGAGTAGTTGGAGGCACAACGTCGAAACCTGGAAATTCTCAACATGTCCTGAATCTCAGGGAAAATATTTTCGTTTCCCATCGTACAAACGTCGCGGCAGTCCAATTTTTAATGGAGTGGAGTCAAAAACACAAAAAAAAACAATTGAATATGTTTCAGTTGAAGCAGCGCAAACCGCTGCATTTGGGAAATAGGCACGTTGCCGGAAGCCAAACGTTTGGCAAAATGTCTGAGAGCAAAAAATGAAAAATCTCAAATTTCCATTCTCGGGTTTTTCCCGCACTTTTTGACTTCCTCCTTTGTAGTTTTGCATTTCTTGTTTCCTTGAAGTTTTTCACTTCGACATCGTTATCTGTCCTATTGGAGAATCCGAGCTTTCTAACAATTTTCAGGGCCCTTTTTTCTTTACTTTTGACTAGGAAAAAATAGGAAAAAAAAAAGTTTCTCACAAGTCTTGTTCAGTTTATTTTTCTTTCGGTCCCTTGTTAGCCATTTTTGGTCGACCTGTCGAATCGCCCACCAGCCCATTTTGAATCCTCTTAAATATTTCATTTTTAGAACATCCCGGAGTGCTGCTGCCACCGGGTTGCCCCCCTCTTGTCCACGGTATCCCGTGGGTCTTCCTCCTCGGTCTTCTTCTTCTTCTTCCGATTCTTTTCTCCAGAGCTTTTCCATACCCGTTACAAGGGATAATCATTTTCGGCCTCTTAGAAAATCCAATTATCTGAGAGATTTAATATTTAATTACGTTAGAAAGCTTATTTTCACGTCTCGCCGCCCCTTTTTCTGATTGATGGTGGATTTTCAACCCTTTTGAACAACTTCTTCCTTCCTTGTATCCCACGGTGGTGAGTATGAGACACTAGTATGAATTTTTTATTGCGCTCCTACGAGAAGTTGTTTTCCAAAAATACGCAGAAAGTTTATGCTTGAAATTAAATGCATTTGATTGTAACGAAGGCAAACCACTTGCTACTGAACAAAAAGTATCGCCCAAGTATGCTGGAAAACTTCGATTTATGGAAAACTCCATTGCACTCGACATTTAGAAATGAAAGCAGATTGATGTTGCCCAGAACAACCAGACAAGATTTAATTTTGAGTAGGAAAAACTCAGTTGAAGAGGAGTGAAGAAGGAATGGGACGCCGTCCATGTTGAAACCGACTCGGAAAAAGGTAAAACAAATAGAGAAATAAAAATTTTTTTACACAAAAAAAAAATTGAAAATGTAACTCGTGGTTATCCGAACGTAAGGCCCCGGGCGGATTTTCTTTTTTTGACGTGCTCGATGTGGCCGAAGTACAAAGAAAAACAACCAGAACTGAAAAGCCGGGAAAATCAGAGGAAGCAAGTCAGGGGAAAAGTTTGGAAGTAATAAATTTGAAGAGGAACTCTTGAAGTAAAAAGTAAAATAAAATAAACAGAGAGAGAAAGAAAGAAAGAAAGAAAGAAAGGCGGAGGGAGAGAAACGAAAGACGTGGCAGAAGAAGAAGAAGACAAAAATGAATTTGACTAATGAATTTCTCATTCTTATCAGGACGTCGTCTCGTTTCTTAAAATTCGTGACTTCAATTTGCTATCAGACTGATTCGAATTCGGAATGACTTTAAAAAAATTATTCTTCAGTACTTGGGTACCGCACCGTCAACCCACCGTCACCAGGTGGTGTGAAGTCAGAAGAAAAGCGAGGACTCGGCGAGTCCTCGTGTCGCGTCGTGGCAGGAGAGACCGACAAAAAGTACCATTTTCCAGTGGAGTACTCTGTCACTGAACAAACGAAATGAGTACCGGAGGTTGAATTTCCTTTTGTTTTCCCTAAGACCCCCCAAAATTTAATTAATTATTTATTGAAAGGGCGTGTTCCTTGGGTTTTCTGCTGGTCTGACCCCGTACATCTTCGTCTCAACCGCCAAGTACAATGGCCACGGACTTACCCTGGGGCCTTTCAATTTTGGACTCCTGCCGTTCTCTTGTCGGGGCCTTCAGTTCTTTTCACGTGACACAACAGTTCCTCTCCTAATTTACGTTTTTACAACCGCCATTTTGTCTGCTTTGTGTCTTACACGGTGAAATTCTTCTCTCCCACACCCCCGTCGTGTCCAACTTCTTTTGAACTTCGAACAATGGCTCTTGTTTTTTTTTGCTCTCTGCAAAAGTTTATTTATTTTGCCTTTGCCGTTGTAAAGGCATTTTTCAACGGGTGGTTTCCCCAGGTACTCGGAAATAATGGAAAATATTTTCGGTTTTACTAGGAATCACTCCGTATAAATTTCCTCGATGAATGCGATTATTAAATTACTGTGGTTCTTTGCTTAATTTATTGAATCGAATTTTTAAATGAAATTATGAAATATTTTTGAGTGGAAGGAAACGAAGGAAACGGAAATGAAGCCACGTTAAACGATGTGAACCCCCACGAAAAATAACAAAGGAAGTATTCAAGGCGGTTTCTGACTGTTTAGGAATTTATATTAAGATTATATATATATATAAATATATATATATACAAGTGTGTGTGTATAAATATAATGTTGAAGAAATTTTCTGCGTAATTCAATATGAGGCATTAAAATAAAAGATCCAATATCTTGGGGGTTACAAATTATGTATTTTGGTTATTGCTTAACTTTCGTTTAGATTTTCTGGAAGAGACGGGTCTGAAAGAAAAGCGAAAGTTACACACTTCATCAATTTTTACACTTTGAGAGAAATTTTGATTTCGAATATTGTTAAAATGTATGTATAAAGGGTAGGAAATTGATATTTGTGTGCTTTCTAAGACTGTTGGAAATATTTGAATCGACAGTAATTTAATCTACGAATTCATTCCAGTAACAATGAGAAAGTTACCGTGAATCGTTGCTTTCTTAAGGATATGAATTCGATACAGAATGTTTTACAGTAACATGGTGTTACTGTAAAAGGCAGTGAGTGGCTTTCCTAGACAAAAAATCAATTAGAAAATCGTTAGAAATAAAAAAAGGAGATGTGAGTGTGTCCAAAGGCAAATTCTACTTTTGTTTGCTGTCACTCGGCGACCGAAATTGTTTTACTTGATGATTTGAAAATACAATTTGTCATTTCTCTCCTTTTAAGGTCATTTTCTTGTCCCTTCGGACATTTTCTTCTCATTTGTTTTCTTCTTTTTGGATGGTCAGTGTCCTTTGGATGTTGATGTTTCCTTTGAATTGATCGTTTGCTCACATTTTGAACATTTTCCTTTGCTGACATTTCCTTTTTGCGTTTTTCTTTCTTTCTCTTTTTCTCATTCCCGTCTGATTGTCCTTTGACACGCCCTTCTAAATTCTCAACCATTACTTTTTCTTCTTTTGCTTAAATTCAATGTGTTTTGTTGGTTTTTGTTTGATGTTTAATTTTTTTGTTTTTTCTTTAGTTACTTCCCTCCAAATAATAGGAGAACTTTAATGGTTTTCACAATTTGACACGATTTTATTTTCTTCACGGGTTCTATTTTATATCTCTTTTTATTTTTCACGGGTCTTTTCCTTTGCAATTAAACCGCAGAAGCATTCGGGCATGCTTTACCAGAATCTATTACAACAGATGGGAGAATAATAGACGGAATGGAAGTGGAGGTTTTGGGTTAGTTGGTTTAACCCAAACAATAGGCAATCAGACGGACGAGAGTTTGTGAGTACTTGAAAAAATATTGGTAAATGTGTGGGTCCAAGTCTAATTGAATTATTTCAAAATGGAGTTTTAGACCAAGGATATGAGAGACTAAATTGATAATTCAATAGAAAGGTTCCCGGTGCCTTCACCTGAGACCTTGACAAACAGACATTTTGTGTACATTTGAGAACAAACCCCGAGGATATTTCCCTTTGACAGTGCAAGTGAAAGCTTCCGGTTAGGAGTGTTTACACGCCCTGGGCAGATCAGAGGGTCCGTGTCGCATGTGACAAGGACAGTCCTTGGGTCTTTTCACCGATCTCTGTCGGGTAACGGGTACGAAACGGAATCGTCTGTAGGTACTCTAGAAGATACAACTAGTTTTCTTGCTGGCACACAAAAGTCATGTTTTTTATGTGGCGTGTACCACCCACACACATGCAAGTCTTGGATTTCTTTAAGAATCTTCTGAAAGTGGAATGTTTCTTTTATTTATTTTGTTTACCTGTTGGTGAACGCTGACCACCAGCATTGTATTTCATGTACTGCTTAGGTTCTCGTTGAAAGTAATACAATTCTCGATCTGTGCGATTCAGCGATGAGAAAGGATGTACACACTTTATCCAGCATTATTGCAAAATTTTATTACAAATATTTACGAATACATGTGATGATTTTTAATTCAAATCAAAACCGATCCCCTTCTGTTTTAGCCAAAGGAAGATAGAGAAGGTAGCGAGGAGAAAAATAAAATAAATAACAACATTAATTACCTCACATCATGCACACCGTTATGTTTTTGAATTTTTCGCAACCTGACGTCTCAATATTTGGCAATGCCATAAGAAATTATTTTCACGTCGCGTGAACGGAAGTAGACAAATTGATTGAATTGGTGAACTTGCCATTGCTGTTGGTGTTTCCTCACGCAGACACATTTCCCAGCCACATTACTTTTTAAGTATGTATGTACCTGCAGTATGTGTACAAGGTGTGTGTGCTTATGTGTACATGACTATCTGCCATTCAAATTTTATTACTTTCCTGAAAATGTTTCCCGAAGGTGACTCCTTGTGCTGTGAAATATTTGTAATAATCCAGGTGTAAACAGGTCGTTTGTAAGTTTCCCTTTCGAGATAATATGATACTATGAATTATTTATACTTTCTTATTATTTATTGCCATGTCAAGTGGCGTTCTCATTCCTCACCGACCCTGCAGACTGGAAATTCAACCTTTTTCATTCCTTTTTTTTGGCTTTCAAATTAATCGTGTCAGTTCTGTGTTGTTGTAGTTGTTGTTCTTTCACCATTCAAGTCTCAAAGTATTCGTACAACATAAAGTTATGATAAATAAAATTGAACATGATGGTTGAACAAAGGCGTCCAGTATTAAATACTTTATTTTTATTTTATCCCTTGTAAAAGTTAACTTTAGCAAAGTGTTCTTAAATATATCGGAATTTGCAATATTTTGTTATATTATTTTAAAATATATAAGAATAATAAGTTATGTTGGTAGTATTATAAAGTATTCAACTGGTCTGATTTATTTTGGCACTTGATTGCCGTTCTTCTCTACTTATGAGTTACAATGAGTTTTATAGGTTTTATGTTTACTTTTCATGTTCTTCATCTTCCGGGGGACGAATTGAGTTTTGCTGTTCGATTCTCTAGACCCACAAAGCAAAATGATCGAATTATTTTGCTTTGGCAGCAAACACTCGATTCTGCCGGTGCTCAATCATCCTTTTCGTTTGACCTTTCAAGGTGGAAGTGACGTGCCTTTTGTTCAGAATGACCAGGGTAATTGACGTCGAACCGAAAAGGAGGACGACTTCCGTTTTGAAATGAAACGAATTTCCTTTTAGGATCGGTCTTCCCGGTCCGACGTGATCGGTATCTCGGAGGCAATGTTTTGTCCACCTCAAAAACCTGTACAAGGACGGAATGCGAGAAACGTTGAGAACATACAAAACATGTCTGCCTGGTGACGGATCCCACGAACACAGTCGATGATTTCTATCTAGTCAAATTCATCAGAAAAGTTTCTGCCTCTGAATCGGGACTAGAGACCCTTCTCGTCAAAACTAAAAAATAGTTTCAGACAAAAATAGTTCAGCTGAACTCGGGTCGTGAAAGTGAATTTTTACGTGTCTCCTCAGAAATACATAAAACAGCAGTTGTGAACGTCCACTTTATGTGCCGTACACTACACTCTCGAATAAATTGAACTCTACAGATTTTTTAGTGTGCACTAAGAATTTCAACTCAAGGCAAACTCGAACTAGTAAAAGTAAAAGAAAACAACTAAACTAAGAAAAGAAAAAGTAAAAAAAAAAAAACGGAATAACTGGATTATAAATGGACTTCAATAGAAGAAGAAAATATATAATTTATGTTTTTCATTAGCCTGTAATTTACGCGGTTGATTAAATAGACATTAAAGGCGATTAATAACATGAATGATATTTTCGTAAGAAAGATGGAAACGCCTACTACTAATAGTAATAATATTATTTGATGTTCTTCCGCGTTGAGTCCCTCCAACAACCAAGTTTACTTATAAATGAGCAATGACTTGATTAAATATTAACCTGACAATGTAATAGAGGAATTAAGTGAATATTCATTTTTCTATTACTTAATTATCATTTTCTACTGCTCTAAATTTTTGTACGGAGCAAAAGTTTTTTGTTTATTTTAACTTATTACAGTTATAAAACTTAAATAATTGAATTTAATAGAGATTTTAAAATGAGAAAATAGACTATTTTAATATTTAATGTGTTTTAATAGAGAGAATAGATTTTAAAATAGAGAAAAAATGGTAGTTCAAGATGGCTGACATATGATTGTGTTATTTCTACCTGTCAACTTTTTTCTTCTTTTTCGAACAGTGTTCATTGAATTTTACCTCTCATAATTTTATTTATCTAACTATTAGTTATTCCACGTCTCCACTCATTTGTGTTAGAAGGTAAACCTGAATAATTTAAAATAAAAATAGTCGTTTGACACTGGGAAACGTTTTAAAAGTTATATTAAGCATTTTCACGACACTTCTAAAGATTACTAGATTACATAGATATAGATTACATATAGATTACAAAACGTGATTGACTTTTTACCTTCTTTGCACCTTGACTCTAGTTTAAGTTGAGAAATGAGAATACCAACTTATTGTTTTACTTTCACGCGGTCCGTTTAACTAACAATAATAATTATTGGTTGCACTCATGCAGATTGAAGTTTCTCGACCAAAAGGTAAATTTTTGTGATTATTTTCCGTTGTTTAACGCCATCTTTCTGATCTTCAGCTGGCAGCGGCCCTGTTTTTGTTTCTTTTATAAATCCGTTTTGTCTCCTCCTCAGAGCAGAAACTCTTCGTGGTCGTCCTACTGACCTTTAAATCTGAATAATTTATTCAATTACAATTGCACAATTTCTGTAAAGTTTTATGCGGGTTTATTGGACACGGGTGTGGTTGGACACGACACAGCAGGATTACACACGTTTCTAGCTGTGTTTGTGCATACATAGGAACACACACACACACACACATACAGAGAAGGGAGTAGGAGGGTACAAATGAAACGATTATAAAACATTAAACACGCAATGCGGCTGCTTTACGGCGACATGAACCCGCGACCGAATAATAACATTCATTAAACTGATAGAGAAAGAGCTTGTGTTGCACGACTCTTTCAGTTGTTATTGGCAGAGCTGTCGCTGTTGTTTTAACTGACCGGACTTGTATTGTGTTTGAGCACAGTTCGGTGGAACATTAAAGAGTGTGGGACAAGGTAATTGCCTATGTTATTGGTTAACAATGGCATTGTACCACTCACAGGTGACGAATCCCGTTGCCAACGTTTATGTGTAATTTACATGTGGTGTAAACACGTGACTTGGTTCTGTATAAGAAAATATTCATCCATGTTTCTGTACGAAGTACGAATAGTTAAATATTACACGTGCCGTCGATTGCATCTGATACGATCAGATCACTGAATGTAATTCAAACGTTTTCCTCCTCCAATTACAAATTCCATCTGAAAATGTGATCTTTCGATCTTTCCAAGTTTGTCTGTTCGAAGTAATTCAACTCAACCGTTGCTTTTATTCATAACTTTTGGTTGGTTTATTCCACCAGGTACTCACTGAGGGAAGTAAAACAAGAGGGTAGGGAGAACGCGCACCTGATTAAATTACTTAAAATTTTAAGAAGTAAAATACGTTCAGCCCGCGGGGTAGGAAAATGAGATTGCAGGATATATTTTGGTGTGCGTTTCTGCTCTTCTTCTTCCTTCATCTCCATCGGGAAAATTTCACGTGAGGAAAGCACGAGGAGGATAAAGAAGAAGTTCCCACCGGAGGAGAAAAATCTTTAGATAAATTAAATGGTTTAAAATTCCCCCCCAAAAAAATCAAAAGATTTTCACAGGCAGAATATTCACAGGCCAAACTCAAAGTTGATACATAATTTTTATTTGGGAAATTGCCACTACCAAAAATAATCAATCAACATTTGAAGGGATGAATCTGTCGAAGAAAAAAAAAATTATAAAAACACTTTGAAACGTGTAATTTTGGGGATTTTAGATGGTTTCATATCATACAGTAAAGTTTACCCCAACTACATTACTCTTAAATTTTATTTTTATTTTTTTGATTTTGTATGTACATAAGTAATAAGTATTACAAGTAACATAAGCATTACATTAATTAAATTCTCCTAAAACTGAGTGCGAAAGTGTTCGCGGGTTGAATAATTTTTGTGTTGACATAAGTTTAATTTGCGCTTAAGAATAATAATATGAGTATAATATATAATAAGAAACTTTGGGATTGAAGTTTAGCGTCAAAATTAAGGTTTGGTTATGTATAGTTTAGTTAAAGAGTATTATAGTATATATATATAGTAATTAAATATTATAGTGTAGTAATTTATTCTTGTTACAGACTTGTTACTCTACTTGAAATATTTAACGTAAAAGAACTTGTTAGATATTTTTTCCCTTTTTTGAGAAAAAATTGTTTTTGTTTATTCGTACAACCGTCTAAGTGAAATTTGGCACACAACATAAATTTATTAAACAACTCTCACCGCTGTTTTTTTTTATTTATTTCAGATGTATTTTTAAGGGAAAGCTGAGACCGTTATGGGATTAATAGACGTCTGGAAAATTTCTTGGTCGCTGATTTTGGTCGTCTCATTGATCCACAGTTCAGGTGTGTATATATTAATTATTTGTAAAAGACGGAGTTCTTGGTTGATTGGACATGGTCGATCGATTAACCCATAAAATAAGTACACAAAAAAGGTTTTATTTGTTAGTATGTGGGAAGGGGGGTAGACAGGAGAAAACAAGATGCACCTTTTCCGTATGAAAAACTACTTGACACACTTGTCAACGGACGAGCACAAGAGCTTTGGAGGAGGACAATATTTCTGTCTGAACATCACAGGCGGGATTTACAAAGCCAAAATATATACAAATGTCACTTGAAAGTGAACAACTCGCAGTCATGAATAACATTCATTATTATTATTATTATTCCTCCCTTTTTTATTATATATTAGTGAACATAACTTATATTGTTAAGTGGAAAAAAGTGGTTGTAAGCACTTAACTCAATTTTTCTATTTATCAATGGAAGTTAAAATTGTGTAAATGTCCAGCAAAGTGAAACGGAACAGCTCAATGTTGAGTTTACCAGTTACAAAAATCACTCTATTTATTCTATACAGAATTGCAGTTATCGTTAAAATTAAAAAAAAAAATAAGAAAAATATTAACTAATATTTAAAAACATTAAAACATGATTTCCTTAAGATTACGGGTTAAGTTATTAGTAACAAGTCAAATTTTAATAAAGTCTCGAAGAACTAGAAGTTGCTTCTTAAAAAGGCAAAATGACAGACGCGTTTAAAGGAAGCCATTCCACTACATTACAACCCGGGAAAACAGAATTCTTGTGACAATTATTGTTCTTTTTGTTATGAAAAAGTGTTTATGGCTCAAGGTACAAACTAACTAAATTAAAGAGGAAGAAATTATGAAATGTTAAAGGCCTGTACGAGATGCAGGACGAAGAACATAAAGTCTGGTTGCAGAGAAATTAGTTGGAAAATTTTAAGAATTGAAGAAAATATGCAGACACATAAAATGTACTAATAAATAAATAATTTCAAGAAAAACAACACAATGTTTTTTGAGGCAAGGTTTTAAAGGTTCAAAGCGTAGCAGGAAGTACCTTAGTAGTGACCTTTGCAGTAAGTACACCTTTGTATTCCTCCTACCTGGGTTACTCAGTGAGTGTTGATAAGTTAGCATTACGAATATTAATCAAGTCAGTTTTCGATCGATAACATTTATTTATTGATCACTTCACCACGTAACGTAATATTAAAAATGGTACTTCTTTCATCGGATAGTTCCTACTTTCCCATTCATTTCCACCTCTACGTTTGCGATGTTTCCTTTTGCCCCGTTTTGTTTATTTCAACTTCACTGTCCTTCTACTCGCAACTTCCTGACATCAATTTTAGCTCCTGTTCCCGTGGAAAAACATTTTCGGGCTAAAACCAAGTCCATTGTTTATTAAGCGACGTGACGAATGAATGAAACAAGCTCAAATTATTATTAATACAAGAAGTGAGAAGTGGAAAAAATCGTCGAGTCCGTACGTGTCTTGTTCTCAAGTAATTTATTCGCCAATCTAAAAAAAAAGAATACTTTCCGGTTGCAAATGGTCGACATTCATGCAAGAGAAAATGAATTTGCCACCGGCCACCTACAATACGTGCAATAAATAACAAATAAATAAATAAATAATATTGTCGTCCCTTTGTTTTCACCTATTTGTTCCAATCAGAAGGCGATGGCGTTCGATCAACCGGATAAAATTCTTTTTTAATTTGGTCGTAAATTTAAATTTCTTTCTCTTTTTTGTCTGCTTCCTTTCGGTCTTCGGTCGCACGGACGGGTTCATTTCCGGTTTATCGCCATTTTTCATTTTAGCCAACACCCCGTGGGACGGGAACTGTTTCCGGTTCGGCGTTTTCTTCAGTCCCAGGACGTTTGACTGTTTTGTCCTCTTTTTAATTGCGTTTTGCTGCTCACCTGCGTTTTGCAGGGACGAAGAATGACACCGGAGGAGTGCACGCAGGTATGAAGGGGTCCTTGGGGTTGTAGCCAACAGGCCGGGTCAGACAGCTCCATCAATTCTCGTTCGAATTCTTCTTTTAACTCCTGCCACGTTTCCGTCTGGAACGACACCTCAACCAGAGCAATGAATCTTTCTCTTACTTGAAAATTACTACTATAAATTTATTTTCCCGGGAACTTTAACTGTAATTTAAGGACAGAAGAGCAAAGAAGAGGATGAGAGGAGGAGGTGAGACGTCGAAAGTCACCCAAAACTGGATTTTCCTTTTCTTCTACTTCTTCGTCTTCTTTTTTTTTTTTTTTTGCTAAAGAAAGCGGGGTTATTTAGCAAGTTTGTCATAATTTCTGGAGTTTGCTCACGTACGTGGCAGTTGTACGGAAAACTCGTAAAAAATTAATTTTTTCGCTTATTTTCTCGTCCTGAGCTTTCCTCTGCTGTGGCAAACTTTTTTTCAGTGCCTCTGTTCCGGGGAAAGGCGGAATTTCTCCCTTTTTTTCAAAATGGCGAAAGTTTTTTGCATTCATGCAACTTCTCTGAATGCGATTGAATTATTGATTAACTTCCTTGCTTCATTCTGACGATCCGTAATGTTCTGCTGTTGGTGCTGCTGCTGTTTCAGAGTCGGTACCCCAGTTACGTGCTTGTTTCTTAGCCTGGAAAACTCGTCTGTCACACGAGTGACCTGGATCACTCAGATGTAAGAAGCTTCTTATTAAGCGAATCAAAAACTTGTAAAAGGGAGAAACACAAGCACATTGAAAATTCATAGATACATAGGTTCCAATAATGTATTTCGGTACAAAGAATACACAGGTACAAAGATTATGTAAATAATTGTCTATACAATCAATAAAGCTTAAATCCTCACTTCAAAGATTTTTTTAATTTATTCACAAGACTGAAAACTTTAAAGTTGTATTTAAAACATGTTGTCAAAAAATTCTTTGAAGAACATTAAGTCAGGAATCTAACTGTAATTCTCTGGAGGTTAATACCAACCGTATTCCGACAGTACTTGATGAATTGATGTAATAATTACAATAAAGAGGTCAGTAAGAGGTCGAAGTACTGCCACTCGAGTAACTTAAGTAACTCGGTGTTCAAACCGCAGATGGGAATGTAAACAAGAAAAAATAAAATTATAAATGGTAAAACACTTAGTAGAAGTAAACACAAAGTAAAGTAGATGCAAAGTAGGCAAAAAAATTATATTTCTTGTTGAAGGATCAAGAACAATCATGTTCCTTACTAATTTTCCATTTTCTCTAATGAAATTACACTCTATTACTATTTCCCTATTTAAAAAAAATTACCCGTGCAAATACTGTAATAAAGTCACGTTCCTCAATGACTAAAAATAATAATAAAGTTGAAAGTTTTCAGCACTAGAAACTTTGGAGAAACTACGAGAACACTCACTTTAGAAATTGGTTTTGCATTCCGCAATCTAATCAACTGCTATTTTCCTAGAAACGCAATTAACTTTACAATCTGCTAGAAAACTCTGTACATCGGTTAATAGATAAATTAACTTTTAATTTCTCAGCTAATGTGTGAATTGGAAAAAAAAAGAATTATTTGAGACAAATTTTACACCAACACCGTAGAAGACTACGAAACAAAACGTTTACCAGTTCTCAGTTGAAACGGGAAAAAACAGTCACTTATGGATGTCCTCAAATGTTGCGTATTATTTTTGTTTTTATTTTTGCCTTTTTCCGTTTGAAATTGTCGTCGGTTTTGTTCGTGACACGAGCCCTGGAAAAACAAGTACTCAGTTCCCGTGTACTTCTAAGCTCGGTTGCGTTTCACCAAGAATCATTTGTCTTCTTCTCAAGAGGATCATAGCTATTGGTTTTTTGAAAGTCTTAACTTCTTTTCATCAGATTTAGAGAAGCTTTCTTTTTCAATTCCGGTTCCCTTTAATCCCGTTTCTTTTTTGTCTTGAATGGTTGTGATGTATCCTAAACGGTGTTCTGTGTCTGTACCGTCTGATTGGAACTCGATATCAAGCAATTTCAAGCACTTACAAATATTTAAAAAAAAAACAAAAATAAGGAATGTGTGACTGTTATGATACTGGTACAACTAAAATTTTATTAATTTATAATCATAAATGGAAAAGTAAAATAAAAATATTCTCCATTGATAAATAGACCGATGGACTTACTTTTTATGAGTTCAGAAATTTTTTATGACGATCTCCGTGGCGTACGGGACATGATTAACACAGTTGTTCATCCTACACAATTCAACACAAGTCAGTACATTACAATTTTCAAAAACTGTAAGTTTGGGTACTCATTTTAGTAAAAAATAAATAGTTAGATAACATGTTTAATGGATGTTACAACGATAGTCACGGAAGTGTTACATAAGTATAACGTATAATGTGAGTGCACAATAAGTATTAATTAAATTAATGGATCAACACCTGTAAAATATACAGCAACTAAAACTTATACGTTACATGTGATGCACTTATAAATTGAGTACAAGTCTCATCAAACTGGAAGACCGTTGCTAATGTTGATAGTAATAATTTCTTTTTAAGCTTTTCTATAAATATTTCATTTTTCTCATGGACATGAACAGTCGCGGAGCACAACCATTTCACAGGTCTACCAGCCCTTGTTTTTTTAACATAATAACATATAATATTTCACCTCTTTAAAAAATTATTTAATAATCCATAATGCAAGTGACGAATTTTTAATGGAAGGGGCTTACATTTCACTTGAGTACGTCGTGTCCCGACTATCTGATTTCCCGGGAACTCAGGCACACGGGACAGAACAAAGTTCCAATAAAGTGAAAATGAATGGTCAGGATCTATAATTCACGTCAATTCGAAGACATTATTTTCTTCTCTGAGTTGGGTAGTCATTTTTTACAAAAGGAAAACATAAAAAAAAAATAAAAATTAAATTAAAGCTTTAGAAAAATGACACCCCGTTCAGTCACGGGCAGAAGAGAGAAGAAAGACAAAATGAAATAAAAAGGCACAGAAATGTGTCTGAAGCCCAGAGGAAAAATTTGTTTCTCGCTGTGGTTCCCCGTGGATGGCACAAACAACCGAGTTTTCGACTTTTCACATCGACCGGAAATACCAGAAAAAAAAAACAGGAATTCACAAATTTGGTGAGAATATAAAACCAATAAAAAGAAATAAAAGCTTTTACCTGTCGATGCTACTTAATCGAAATAAAACTATTCCATTAAGTAAATGAACGGGACGAGGGAGAAAAGGGGCAGGGGAGAGAGAGAGAGAGAGAGAGAGAGAGAGGGGCGAGAGAAAAGGCAAAGTAAACAAACATGGCGGGAGGAAACCTTTTCGCACCTTTTCATACCTTTTTTCCGTTCGCCTCAAAACAGATGTTACACACGAAGAAAACGTAAAATCAGAGTCACCCAAAATGAGAGGAACAAAAAACGAGTTCGTCGAATGTCGAAATTCCCCTTGATTCGCCACTGCTTAAATTTAAATTATCCGTTTCGCTTCCGGAAAAGCGCAGCCTCCGCTCAATTTCAGCACAAGTCACGTTCCCATAGGTCGGAGGCAGCGAAATCACCGCCAAGTCCGTCAGATTTCGCATAGAATTTTAGAAATTTTGAAAAACCAAGTTGGCTTTGTCTAGTTTTGAGGTAAACTAGAAAATAGGAAAAATTCGAACGGAGTGAAAAGATCGAGTCCGACTCATTCGGAGGATTTTTTAAGTTCAAAAATCTCAAAAACTGGGAATGTTTTTCTTTTCGTGGGGAACCTTTTCATTTTCCAACAGGAAAGGTGTGTTTTAATTTGTAAGTTTTTTTTTAATTTAAATTTTTCACTGGGTAAAAATGGTACTCTGTGGTACCCGCAGGTGTCGCTCACTCGACTAAGTAAAATTGAAAAGAATGTTGACTTTGTTTGACGCGTTAATTATCATTTCTCGAGAAACTGAATTATTGCTAAAAAAAAAGAAATTTTCTATTACGAAATTATTTACCTTTGTAGGGAAAGCGCTAAAGAATTTAAAAAATACTGAAAAAACACGATATTGATAATAGTTCAGAATCGGTAAGCAACGATTGCTGAAACTAAAACGGGAAACCATGTGGAAGTTAGAAAACTCACTAATGACTAAATTCTATCGGTAATGGCGGATGTTATATAGGAAAAATAATGTACGAGTGAAAAGGTCAGGTGTAGGCGTTTGCTACCCTCCCGGCCACTTTCTTCCTCTCTTCCTGTGCCCCCTCTGTTCCTGATCCATCGTTATATCCGGAGTGACTGATTTTACCTCCTTAGTTTTTGTCTCTTTCACAACTTGTTAAACAGTGTTGCTAACTCAAACGTTTCCATTTGCCCCCCTGTGGGCCTTGAGATTTTTCGCAATTCGCTTCCTTCAGCGTACGCCCAACCCCCGGGAGAAATCGTGTGAGGTGAAAGGGGAAATTCTTACTTGAAAGAACTGGCTAGCTTTCTCTTCTGCTTTCTCCCATCGTGCGTTACACGCTGGCGTAGTGGGAAAAGGGAAAAACTAAATGTAAAATTATGGTGATCCCGCCGTGCTTCTAACTTTCTCTTCTCTTCTTTTGCCCGCAAGGAGGAGGAGTAATAAAAAAGATTTATGGTGAAAAGTTTTTTTGCTCTGTAATTTTGCGTCGCCGCTTTTTATTTTTATTTCTAGTTTTTATTTGTCTGTTTCTCTCCCGTTTGGTCTAGGATGAGGGAAGAAGTTGACGACAGGTGGAACGAGCGAGAAACTTGGAAGCAAAATATGGAACGAGTTGCGCTTACTCCACGTTGTTGATTGCATATTTTCATGTATACGATCGCTAAGAACACCAGAACTCTCGTTCCGAATTAAACATCAACCCCACGTCACGCGTCCAACAAATTTCCCTGAAAAAGCCAACCAAAAGCATCTTGCTCTTGTTTGGCTCGGACCACAACTTCTGTTCAAGAAACGTTCACTGCACATGACGTCCACGTAGTCGGATGACAGGAGCATGTCCCTAAACCAGTCACACAGTTTTCTATGACACCCTGTGCCTGACGTGGTCTTACCCTAACTCAAGACCAAACTTAACCTACCCAAAATGAAACAAATCTTCATCGAGTACAACTGTACAAATTTTTTAATATTTAGAAATGTGTCGTAATTCGGATGGTCTCGGATTCAATGCCGTAGACTGAATGTTTCAAACAGAGTATTTCTGATCCAGGGAAACACAGTTGTTTGGCATACTTTAGTACAATTTAATTATATAGATACAAGAGGAGGAAAACTACAAACGGAAGAAATAAAAAAAAATACAACCAGTTACACTTATTAATCTTTGACAAGTTGGTCACAGGTTTTTGTGTTCATTCGTCACAAGTCAGTCATTCAAAATGTAAGTAGAAATAATTCAAAATGTAATCTCGCGAGAATTCAAATCGATTGCAGTTTCAAATGCAAAATGAACAATTCTGGTAATGGCTTGTAATCGTTAATGATTAATAACGGATTAATTAATGACTAATTGTCGGTTATTCCGTACGGTCAGAAATTGCTGTCAAACCCACAGTGATAGCTGACACAAAAGCAAATGCCGAGAAACCCAAATCTACCGGACAAGATGAATGAATGCGACAGAGAGGAAATTTACTTCCTGCAGAAGCGGACACCAGCAATAAAACCAGTGCACGTCACACATGGCCAGAGAATTATTAGGGTCAAAAGAAAAATAGTAGACCTTGGAAAAAAAAACTCTTTTTGGGTCGATTCGGAAGTTTCTTGTTAGTCGGAGAGAGGAAGGACGCGTTTCAGGTACCCGTCAAGGCACACGCAAGAAGAAAAACTCACCAAAACTTCTGTGACATTTCTAATGAAGGAAGGAACCACCCAAAAGTTGAAAAAAAAAAAACAAAAAAGGTTCGAAATTCAATTAAGTGTAATGGCGTTGTTGGTTTTTTTGGTTTAAATAGGATTCCGCGAACTCGGATTGAATACGAAAATACACGGAAATACAAAAACTCAGGGGGAAAGTGGATTATTTTGAACGTCCGCCGATTGCAAATTGAATAAAATTTTGCCATAATCGAATGAATGTAACGAGCATATATTATTGTAGAGCTCAGAATAAAATTACTATATTAACTATTTCAAACTGCATACTTACTATGTACATTATTTATTAATAATACCTTTTAACGAGTGAAAAGAATTTCTTACGTGCGCCCGAACTTGTTTGCTGGGATGTTTTGCTTCCACTGTTTTATTAATATTATTATTAAAATTCGTTTTAACTTATTAATACGATTGCATTGGCAGTGACGAATTCTTTTACCATTTTCCAAAGGATGTCCCAATGAAATCTGTCAAATCGTTTGACTTCATCTTTCCTTCTCGTGACAGTCGAAATTAAACTCGTGTTGCTCGAAGAGAAACAGCGGTGGGGCCGTGTAAAAGCCACCACGACGTCTTTCAAAAACCTTTCCGTAACCTTTCAACCAATTTTTCACAACTCTTTCACAACTTCCGTTTCATATTTTCTCTTGGTGCACGTGTGCGGTCACACGTTCCACGTCCTGAGGCCCTCGACCTCGGAACCACTGAAATTCTTCTTCTTCTTCCTCCTCGTCCTGCTTACACATGTTCGTGTTTTATTCCTCTACTTCATCTCGTTTTGCACATAAATTTTTTATTTACAGCTCAAATTTGAATTTCTAAACTTGTTATCATCATCATCATCGTCACCGTCGTCGTCATCACTATTACTAGTCTGCTACCTCTTCTCGGTTCGCGGCCTCTTTCCCTTCTTTCTAGACCATCGCTCCGACTCTTCTATTTCTTTTCTCTCAGAAGCAAACTCGCGTCACTCGCACGAATGATTCCCTAGAGTTAATAGAAAAAAAAGAGGAACCTGCGAATCATAAATTTCCAGTCAGATTGAATTGCCCCTCCTCCCCTACTACTCACCGCAAAAAGCACTCGAATTCAAATCGAATCTCGAGTCCGAGAATCGAATCGACAGACTGACAAAACCACTCACCGAAATCTCGAATTTGATTCTTCTGCAGAGTGAAAGAAAAGTGATGAGAGAGAGAGAGAGAGAGAGAGAGAAAGGAAGGGAGAAATAGGGAGGACGTTGAGTAGTATTCAACCACCGTAAAAAAAATCAAAAAGGAAACATGTGTAGACCGTGACTTGCAGTCTCTAGGAGTGTGGAGAAGTAATGGATCCAGAGAAGCAACCGAAAAAAAGGTACCAACCGGTAGACATCAGGGGTGAGGCCGCCTGAGCAAAGTGCGTGGAACAATGGAAAATTCAAAAAAAATGTAGAAAATAAATAAGAAATCGATCGCAATTGTTTATCGGCAGTTGATCTCACCGATTGATCTCAACAATCAATTAATTAAAACTCCCAAGATGGAAGGAAGATGAAGTCGGGTCTCTTGATGGGCTTTGTGCGTGCACCTGAGCCTGACGGTGCCATCCAGCCTAAAGAAGGTCAAAACCTTTGAACTTCACGGTGGCTTTTTGACCGACTTTTGGTCAGAGGAAAACTGTCAAATTAAAAGCTTTTATTTATCATGTTATTAAAATAAAACGCAACTCGGTTTGTTTATTAAATCCCGTTAAAATAAATCGATTTATCATCAAATTTAAAAATTCTCTCTTACAATTTTTTGTATAATTTTTATGGTCTTACTAATTGTAGTAGATTTGATTTTGGTATGAAATGAAATCTCTTTTATTATAGTTCAGAACAGAATAAACAGAACTAAATAATGTAAAATAAAATTATTTGTTTTTAAGTTGTACCAAAGTCAAACCAATCGAATTGCACTTGCAGAGAACTTGACAAAACCCTGACGGTACCCAAACCCAGTGTTTACTCTAATATATATATATTTTTCCCCACTGCTCCTCGTAGATGACACAGTTTTGAAAGAAGCAGCCGTTTCAATGTGAGACAGAACAAAAAAGAGACGATTGAGAAATCCAGAAAATCAATTCAGTCTGTGCCACATCCTTTCACTGAAATTATATCATAACTTGTACGTTTTACATCTTTTTCCGATGTTTGAATAAATTTCATGCGTTGAATTTTCCACTAGACTGACAAGGGCCCTGTCAAAGCGTATCACTAAACCCAGTTACAAATTAATAGATTCGAGACAGGCCTCTTTTCGTGTCGGGAAGGAGAAGTTGAAGGAAAGAATAACTGGTAACAAATTACGAGTCTGTGCAAGTGATGAAAGCTCAAAATGGACCATCCCTCGTAGAACCCGAGCAAACAATTGAAACCGTGAGTGTGAGAAGAAAGTGACGGTGACGAATTGCGCCGAGGTACGACGCAATCCAACGTCTAAAAACCAACCCTTCAACCTTTCGGCCTGGGCAAGGTGGAATGTTTTGTTTCGCCGAGTGCAAAGGAGCAGAGGCTCGTCTTGTTAGAACAAAAGGACGAGAAGCGAAATTAAAAGAAAGAAATTAGGATTTGTGAGGTTCTTTTATTTCACTTAAGTCACTGTAAGGGATCACAAGAAAGTTAAGTAGAAATGGTTTTCCAGAGTGAGAGGAAAAGGATTGCATTACGTCGAACAGATATTCGGTGAATAAGCTGAAAAGTGGATGAAATGGGAGAAACGGACGGTAGAGAGAGAGAGAGAGAGAGAGAGAGAGAGAGAGAGAGAGCAACTTGCCAAGCGGAAAGGTTCCGTACCGAAGGAATGAAAAAGGAGGATGAAATACAAGACGGTGATAAATGAAGAAATTGCTACTGCAGGTAATCGTCAGGGAAAAAGGCAAGTTGAGTGACGCTGACGTTTTCTCGAACCTTCTACTCAATATCTATGCATAAATAGGCCGTCACTCAAATAGAGCTTTTTTTAACAAACAAAAAGCTCCCGTGAAAAAAAGGGGCGAAAGCAGAAATAACTCAAGATGAAAGGAAAAGGAGAATTTCAAGTAAGCGTCGAAAGAATGGAAGGAACAAGTGAAAAAAAAATTGTGAAAATGTACAAGTACAACTGCAAAAAAAAAAAATGAGAGCGGACGCGAAGAAAAGTAAGGAAAAATTTCTAAATTTCTAATAATAATAAAAATAAAAAGTGAAAATGTGGAAAAAATCACGTCAAGTACTCGTGAAAATACTTCATGAAAAAAAAAAAAACAAAAAGGCACAGAACGCAAAAAGGAGCCGTTTAGGGAAGCATAATTAGCAATCCGAGGAGAAGAGAGAAAAAAGACGAGACGAGAGAAGAACCAAAATACACGGCAAGGAGTGCTAAAAACTCAGCGATACCAAAAAAAAGTAAGTCTAGCCCTTAATGACCGAAACAACCCTAAAATGCCCCAATCTAACTGGTTGCCCATCTAAAAATGGATAATAAAATAAAAAATAAACATTCTAATTAGAATACAAAGAAGACAATTACTCCGCAATCACCTTCCGGAAGTATTACCGTAATAAAGGGTAATAAAAACTTCACATCACAAAAATTGTAATGTTTTTTCCTGCTTCCAGGTAATTATTCCACTCCCACCACAACCCCGTAACCTTTTAGGGTTGTTTCCCACGGACAATAAAACGACAACTTCTGCTAATCTTCTAATAATTTATTCCACTGTTGATTTTAATTATAGTATTTGTAATAAAACAGGTAAAAGATGCTTCGTCCACCTTGTTAATGAGACGACCATTGGTAGCGTCGTTAGCACTTTTTGGAAGTTTTTTTTTGTTTTGGAATTGGTCAGTGAAACAGGGTGAATTTGAGGAAAGACAAGGAGGGAGAGCTATGGTCTCCAGGAGTACAGACTACCTGTCAAGTTGTTTATGTTGTACAAAAGTAGGTGTTCTTTTATGCGACGACTCTCTTCCCTTGGGGTGTACTGCATACGACCCGGTCTTATTTGGTTTTAGTTTAACTTACCACCCTTCCAACGCGGAATAATAAAACATGGACCCCGAAGTAATTAGCTTCTTTACAAGAACACTGGAGGTTTTATTGACCAACTCTCATGGTGCGAACAATGCCAAACCAAACTAAAAAATAAAAAAATAAAAATATTCAGTCAGTATTACTAATATATAATAATAACTACAAAAGTATTACTAAAACACAGGTTTTATTTGACTTTGAAATGTTCAAAAATTTGAATACGAACAACTCAACCACTACGTGATGTCTTCGTAATATATGTTGAGTAGCAAAGAACAAGTTTGTATGGCTTTTGTTGATTTCCGGAGGACCGAAATTATGTTACAGAATAGAACAACATTGACCGTTGATGACTGTTTCCTTCTAGTAATGTGACTCGTGTCTTTCTCAATTTGTAACTAAATTTAAAGGATTACACAGATGTTGTCGCTGAATGTTATTGAACGAACAATTTACGTTCTCTGGTTGTGTAGACTGTGAAAGTTCAGATGTTACTTGTTGGGCGGGGGTTATAGAAAGAGGCACTTCCACGTTGTTACAACTCGAACTGTTGACAGGAGATCCGGTCGGATCACATTTTCGAAAAGGCAGAAAAGTACGGAAAGCAGACGAAATTCGGATGGTTGTGCGGTCACCGAAAAGGTTAACGCTGAAAAAGACGAAGAATCGGACAGAAACCGCATTTTACCAAAGGAAAGAATGGGAGAAAGCGGACGCCCGCATCGATCAATTCGGTCCACGGGCTCATCGCATTAAATCGGCTCCTCTTTCCTGTCGTACGTCTTGCACGTCCGGTCCGCTCCGGTTGCCCCGTCGAGGATCAACTTAAATAGCAAAACTTTTAACAGGATGATGTATACCTGCTAGCTCCAGGTCCCGAATTACAATGCAAACATATAAAATATGTTTAATGACGTGAGTCGGCCATTTTAAAGTTGCACTCATTATTTTGCCCGTTTAACCTCAATTAAACGTTTCGGTTGCAGGTTTCACCTCAGACCGTCCTCCTTTCTTCTTTGTACATGCCAGCGTTGGACGGAACCATCAATTTCGGCTTGTTAGACTCCCATTGCCTCCCGTCTAATTTAAATCTGTCAAAATCCTTTTCCTCGACTAACTTCTCTGACTTAAAACAAACTAATTTTCCTGCTGCAATTTTACCTTAATTACTTACATTCGTAACTTAACTTTCTCCTGGAAGTGTTTTAGTTACACAAGACAAGAAGAAGCCTACGAATTATCTCTTGTAAATGTCTTCTCCTTGTGTTTATCACCTCCGATTTGACTCCTCTACCTTCGACCCACAACGACAGAAAAACGAGTACCTCGACGAAAAAGTAGCCGGACTTTGACCGAACAGAGAAAGACATGAGGAGCACTACAACCCCCAACGTGTCTGCAACAACAAGGATGTAACTAGTGTTATAACTTTAAAGTGGGGTGCCTAGGGAAGGAACACGGTGAAAAGAACTTTATTTAACACTAAACAGGACCGGACCCGACTATAAACATAAACATAAGTGTGGTTTAGCAAATTCTAAAGCTTAGAGTAACGTGGTAATTACATTGGATGTTAACAAGTGTCTGAATGAATTTAATTAATGAAAAATAAACAAATTGTGTAACGTCTCGACCCAAATAAATTTACTCAAATGTTCTTCGTCTACGAACTACAGAAAACTAAATTCAAAATTTAGTAGTTTAATTCGTACAAGTTGAAATTGTGAGTGTGTCGCCTCCCAGTGGTGTCACTTGCAACGCTGCCCGATCGACCTTAAACTTTTATTCTGATCCTCTTTGGCCAATTAGATCATTACTGATCGTTTTGTTCTTTCAGATCAAACCGTTTTATTCCAATTCTCTTCCAACTGTATGACAGTAAAAGTCAGACTGAGTGGAAGTCTGTGTATCTCGCATTTACAGTGCTATTAAAGTTTTTTAATTACCCATTAATACTTAATATTGCAATGACATAATGTGACAATGATATGAATGTTTTATATTTTCATTATGATTTTATTATCGTCAAGTTATGTTATGTTAATGGTGGAGTTATGTTCTTAATTTAGTGTTATTAAAAAGACTAAGACAATTTTATTAGTAAGACAGAAAAGAGTAAGTGTTAAGATGTAAATTATGACTGAAAATAAATTCTCTACTACGTGGTACTTCTCCTCGACCGTCGACTGTCAACTCAACCGGGTACTTTCAGACGAGATGCTCAACTGGTCAACATGTACAGCAATTTGTAGTCTTTGCTGTTCCTGAAATGTCCCTTCTGGAACTGTACTTGTACACTACTTTCAACTTAGGACTTTATCCGTTTCGACTCCTGTACATTTGTATAATTCCTCACAAACATTAAGTACTAACACTCATTGTCTGATTAGATTTTGTCAAAACATTCTTTCTGAGATTGAATCCTTCCATGACAAAATTTGACATTTTAACTTAGTTAGACTTTTCATTGTCCTCCCCCTGTTGAGACGTTCAAGTCCTCGCCTTTGGCACTTCATTTCATATTTCTGGCTGTCACTTCTCCCTCCAGCCTATTTGTCACATTAAGCGTGCTCAATCACAGCCCATCGACTTCCAACTTCAGAGTTCCACTTCTTTAAACTTTTTCTGTCTTTCTTCTCTCTCTCTCTCTCGCCTTTCACATCGCAATCTTTTATTATCACATTTTTATTTCCTCTTCTCAATTTTTCCATTCTTCCTCTCTTGTCGTCTTCGTTTCATTTGTCAAGCGAGTTCATTTTGACGAGAAACGAAACTTTGAAATTATTTATTTTGTTTATTTATTTTTCAACGAGTAGAGAAATTAATTTTTTTATAAAGAAATTTTTTTTTTCGAATACCAGCAGCACACAGTACAGGCGGTGCAGGGGAGAGTACATTCAAAGAAATTAATAGAAAACGTGGAGAAGTCCGGTGACCAACTAAAACTTTTACGAGAATTTGCCAGAGTGTCAGACTTGGCGTCGTTGCTTCTGCTGCTGTTTTTTCGCGGGTTTGTTTTTCCATTGAGTTAATCCTTTGCTTAAATTTTAAATGCCGGGCACCACCTCCTTCACCCGAAGGAATGCGAGACGGTCGTTTTGCGTCCATTTGAAATTTGGACCATTAGACTAATCCCTCGGATTGTAGCCATTGAATAAACACTAAAATCATTGAATTACATGTGTAAATTTGTTTCATTAACTTAATGAAAAGATCGTTTCTTCCTGTCTGGAAGGGTCAGTTAGGTCACTCGGAAAACACACAAAAAGGACACGTAGAAAAGTTTTGAGAGTTCAGGGAAGGAGGTGTGCGATATCTTTGTCTATTGTTTAACGAAAACCACCTGTCTGCCGAAGTAATACAAACGCCATGTTAGATGTTTACTGAAGAATCGTTTACCAAGTTTACCAAAATTCAACACCTGTAGGATTTTAGGGTTTGCCATTTAATTAAATGTCTGCAGTGTAGGTAGAAAAATGTGTGCTAGCCGAGAACATCACACCTTTTCTTTCCCTTGATTTCATTCTTTACCCATCATCTATTTCATCTCGTGCTCTTCATTATGGTCAATTAGGAACCAAACAGTTTCTTAAATCTCATCTTGAACTTCTCCAGACTCACTAAACGTCTACTTTATTTCGATCCTTTTTAGTCTTTTATATTTATTATAACATTTATTTCTGTCCTTTTATTCGTTTGGTGTTCGTTTTATTTTCATGTTCGCGTTATCTAATTATAAATAGTAGATGCTTTCAGTATAGTTTTCTCTGGCGGTTATTAGAGTCTAGTCTCTTCTCCTTTAAATTGAGGATTCGGTCGGAGATACAACCCATAATGGTTAGCTAAGTTCTCCTTGGAACTTTTCTTACATTACATTTAATTTTATCATTAACTCACATAAATAAGTATAAAGTTTTCAAATAAATTCCAAGATGGGAGTATAAATTAAAGAAAACTAGCAAATTTATATTTAGGCAATTGACTCTGAGATCGGAAGAAGATCGTTCACTTCAGTATCAACAATTTAATGTTTTGTTATTTGTACGTCGTCGGATTGTTTAGTTTGTTAGTTTTCATGTACCAGTCTTTAGTCGTGAGTGTTTCATTGTCATTAATTCATTTTCACATAAAATAATATTGAATTCGGACGGAGGAATTAGGAAATTGGGAGGAGGGAAAATTCGTAAAAAATTTTTGTTCGGTTAGACCGCAGAGAACGATCGATCTTGTGACGATCTCTGCAACTGCAACCGGAAGATCAACGGTGTTAACAAGTTGACATTAATAATACGTACGCCAGACGATTAATTCTGGCAGATTATTCTGGAAACCGAGAGTCGTCCTCCAGATGAAGGGGAGCGACACTGGCAGGGGTCGTTGGGCAGGTAGACAGGTAGGTCAACCTGTCCGAACGTCAAAAGATAAAACACGGGGAAAATCCGTGGGATTTATGATTTCCCAGGAAAAAATTGATGGCGCCGGTGCCGTGCCGTCCAAGAGGAGAATTTTCACCCCTCTACAGGTACCCGTGTACTCACCCCTTTTACTCACCCCGCTCAAATTACAAAAGAGCTTTCATTCGCGGCTCTTTTCGTCTTTCTCGAATCGACAAAAAAATTGATATTTCCAATATTATCGATAATCCCGAACGATTTGCCTACTTGCTCAACCCATTCCATCTACCTCTTCTCCTTCTCCCTCGTTTCAGCTTTTTTTTTTCCAGAGAAATCACAACGATTTATGAAAATGTGCCTGTCGGAATATCCTGAAAGCTCGTTTGCTCTGACCCTGTTAAATATTATTTGATGTTTGAAGTTATTTAACGGCTTTTTGGGTGAGACATTTTATTGCGGTGGAAAGCACTTCTCTCTCTCTCTATGGATGTATGTATGCATAACCTTTACCTATTTATTTTTATCCCTGGAGTAGTGGTGTTACTATTTTGGCCCGTTTGTTAACGGAAGCTTTCGGAAAAAGTGAAAAAGGAAATTAGTACTCAAGACAAAATTGAATTTTTTTTTCTACGAATAGAGAACATTCAACTATGCCCTCAAATTATTTTATTTATAAAAATTCTTATGTAAAATTAAAATGTTAATAAATATTTATTTTAAATGAAAGTAATAATTTATGAAAATTATTGTGGTGCACTTGGAGATTTTTCTACCAATGTGTTTTATTTGAATCCATTCGATGGAAAAAGGAACAATAAAAATAAATCATTCAAGAGTTTCATAGGAACAATAAATACATAAATTACTACAAAAAATACAAGAAGCATCTCTTCTTCTTCTTCTTCTTCTTCTTCTTCTTCGGTAGTGTCTCGTTTCACTCTTTTTCCAACCTTCTTTTCCATTTATGCAAGACTGTCACGAACTTAAACGAAGTCTTTTCCTCATGGTTTTTTCCTTGTTATTGTCAATGAGAATGAAATTGCCGTGACTCGACCACATCTTCTGTCACATGCACACCACGTGAAAATTACCCAAACCGACGTTTACCCCGTGAATTTGGTGCTGGCAGCCCGGGTTGGAAATTATTTTTTTTATTTATTTCCTTCCTGTTGCTTCACCTCATTGTCTCCTTCCGATTCGTTTCAATTTTTACACGATTTGTGTATCTTTCCTCAAAAGTTGTTAGCCGACCGTCTTACCGACTTTCCAAATCCTTTCATTCTTTCAGTGTTCATTTGATTTCATTTAACTTACCAGGAAAAGGATCCTCAACACTACTTTACAACTATTTGCTGGTTTACTTGTGGGTCATTCGTTCTGTCTATTGTTTAAATTATGACTCGCACATTAAACATATTAACTACTGTGATAATAAAATTTTGTTCTCCCAACGGTAAATATTTTGCAAGTCCACCCAAATTCTAGGTAAATAATTTTTGAACTGGAAAACAAAGGATCAACATTTAAGCAAGATATTAGATAAGTTATTATGATTTATTTTTCTGTTGGTGTACCGATAAATAACTCTACATAATTGCATCACAAGCTGTGTTTATGTAGCTTCTCGCACGAGGCTTCTAGCCGGTTGAAACTTATTCTATTAAATGAATCAGTATAAATACATATACATTAAAAAGCTATTGTAGTACTTCACACACTGTGAGCAATAGATACAATGCTTGAGAACCAAAAAAGGCACTTACCGGTATTGTGTGTTGATATTGTGTTTCATGAGTCGTGGAGGACTGACCGACCCAACATCCCAACAAAAAAAGAAAGTTCATTTACATAAATGTCACATCGTCAAAGTTTTTACTTTAAAAAGTAAATGATATTTGATATTTATTTAAAATTTTCCGATGTAATGAGTTATACAGGCCCCGTATATAGATGGGCACGTACACACAGTAAACTTTTAATTCAAAAAAGTATTCTACAGCAATTTCAGTGGATTTCAAATGATTGTTTGAGATATTGTATTAATGTTTTAGATAATTTTCTATTCTTAGACATCGGTAGAGCTCGAAAAGCAGATTCCGTGTTCACCTGTTGAAAATTTTTCCAGAAAGAAAAAAGTGTTTCTTACTCAACACCAGAGAAGGTTAAATCAGTTTGATCGAAGGAAATTGAAAAAGATGTGAGGAGGATAGAAGAACATAATTGTAGTAAACATCATTTTAACATTTCATTTTTGTCAGAGGAGTGTAGTTTAAATAAATACTGGCCAGGTAGGAAAGGTCAAAGAAGAAAGTAAAGACAAAGGTCAGGGAAGATTCTGCGCTGTAGCAACTTGCCCACGCAGACGGACAATAAGCCCAAATAATTGTCTTAAAATCACAAAATAATTCTAAATTAAGTGTAATTAGTAGTGTAATTAGTAAATTAGTAACTAATAAAGCATCTACATAAACTCACGACTGTAACAAAAAATTAATAAGGTGAACTTAATAAGGTGTGAGACAAGGGTTCATCTCCTGATTTGAGAGTTTAAAAGAAACAGACAAGTTAGATGGGATGGATGAAAAGTTAGAAAGAATAGCCAGATTTTCCAAAAAATTAAACTTTTTGGTGGAACTCCGAAGACCGGACGTAATTGGCAAGATTGTTACTTTGGGGTCATTTAGTCAGGGTGAAACACGGGACAGAGAGAAAAAGATTAACGAGTGAAATAACTATGTTCCTCTGGGAAAGTTAGGAAAGTTTACTTTTAGGTGAAGACTAGAGACAATAATCCAAGATAAGAGGGGAAAAAGAGAGAGAGAGAGTTAGCGAAAAGTCGTAGAACAAGCAGAAATTGAAAACTAAAATTTTTTTTTTGCGAGGAAAACTAGAAAAGGTGAAAAGTGACTGAAATAGGTGAAGCTGAAAATGGATTGAAAGGAACCTTTGCGTAATAATAGAAATAGGCAAGAAGAGGCATGTGGGTCTATGAAGTGCTGTTAAATAAAACAAGAATTTGAAATTTGAACACTCAAGTTGAAGAAATTCTCTTCTTTGTTTGGAACAGCTGAATGGAACTCTTGAAGGGAACCCGAACATTGTTGTTTTGTTCACTTGGGAGGCAGATCTACATTAAAGTCGTACATTTAGTAGAAACAAAGAGATTTTCTCATGTTTCTCAGGTGTCAGGTAAGGTGGGCATGTGAAAAATCAAGGCCAAGCATCGAACAATATCGTCAAAGACGCAACGAAAGTGTAACTTCTCAAGGTTTAGTTAATTGTAGTCGGTTTTGTAATTACAAATAGCATCACCGTAGTTGTTTACCTAAACGAGCACGGTAAATGAAGATTTGTACTGTGAAATGTACAGAAAAGTTAATCGATTTGTGCGAGATAAGGCGCGCAGACAGGAATAGAAAGGTCAGCGAAGAATGTTGTTCCAAGCGAGATAAACAGAGAGAGAGAGACAAGTTAAAAAATGGAGACAAAAGAAAGGATGTAACTTTACTTCGGGACAGAATGAGAAATTTTTTCGGGTTGAGTGAAAAAAGTGAGAAGTTCAGGGAACGGTAAAGTGCGATTAAATGGGTATTTCACCTGTGTACAATCCTATTCCCGCAAGAATACAACTCTATTACTATTGAATTATTAGATAAATTCCTAGTGAAAAGGTCACTAATGAACTCCACCTAATATTTTGAGAAAGACAATAAACTTTTGTGACAATTAAACTACAAAAAGAAGTTTGTTCACTTCCATAAATTAAAGTTTGACAGGAAGAGAACTTAATATGGAACAAAGTAGAACTTCCGCTTTCGAGGAACGAAATCAGGTGTAACTTGAATTATATTTTTGTGTCTCACGTGGACAACTCAACTTGTCAATTCGGCTGAAGTTACGGCAATGTAATGAATTTCTGTCGTGAAAAAAATAACTGTTTTATTTTCTATTTCTGTTTGCTTGATCTCGCAACGTGGCAGAAGAATTCACAAATGGTAGGACGGAGAGAATATTTGTACTCCTTTCTCAGAGGAAACAACAGTGAGCCGAACTTAGAGAAAGAGAAAATAAAATTTGTGTGTATAGGAGGAATGCGATTTGAATATTTGAAAAATGTTCCGTCAGCAATTATCGTTACCTTTCTTCATTTTCCACTGTTAAATTTAAAAACGGGTACCCAAACTCGATTTTTAAGACCCCCCAAAGTTCTTATCAAATGTGTATCTGCTCCTAAGGCATAAATTATGGTACTCACCGTGGGATGTTAATTACCTTTATCAGCACCCATAGAATAATAATAAATTACAATCGAAATTAAAACTACACAGAAAACGTAAGCTGAATTTTATTTACCAAATGACATTTGGTTTTTGACACTTCCAACCAGTTGTGAACGGATGGGGGGGGGGGGGCGTCCAGCCTCCCAAGAAAATCCAAGAGAATTGAGATTGTCAGCCCCTGGGATGTTTACCCTCTGAGGATGCTGTTCATCGGAAGCGTTGTATGTTTCACATGAACGTCTACTAAAACGACAGCAGAAAATGAGGAAGTTCAGACCGCGGGACCCAAGGACCCGGAGACGAGGGACCAGGGTCGTTCCATACCTCTGATGCACAGGCATTTGCATAACGAAGTACCCAGCAACGCTTAATAAAATTTTATTTTGTTTTCAATTGAGTTTTGGATGGTGGACATCGTCTGCAATTTAACACGACCCAACGTGACGACGTGGACTTGGAGGAAGTTGCTTAAGTTTTGAAACCCCTTGAAAAACTAAACATTTTTAATGAGAAGTGCACTGAAAGTACTACAATTACAGTAACCAGAGAGCATTAAGGCATTGCATTACATTAAATTATATTAGAGAAACTACTCTGGACGGGGAACAGATAGAAAAATTGTATTGTGTGAACATGCCAAGTGTTGTGCACCTGTTCGCCGTTGTTCCTGGCAGTCAGTTACATTATGTATTATTAATTTCATTATCAAGGTCTCTCTTGCCTTTCTACTCTGTCACACGACTCTTTCTGTAAGTCTGTTCTTTTTTCTCTTCTGAATCATTTTGGTCTCAACGCTGCGGTGGTCTGCAAAACCATAAACGGAATAAGAAGAAGAACTTAATTACTTTTGGGGAGATTTCCGCAAAACGTTATGCCGGTAGGCTAATGATTCAGTCATTTGAACGACCGCAAATGACTGGTTCAATTTGTACGGCCGCAAAAACGCTTTTTGCCTATTTTGGAGAAAATGGCTGCAGGATTTTCGCTGGAATTTTCCGATGGTTTTAAGGCACGAGAAATGAACTTTCTTTATTTGCGGCACACGAACCATTTCAAAAATTAGCAGAATAAGTGTGAGGTTGGATTAATTATGTTGCTGTCGTTCAATTTGCTGATTGTTTTGTAGACTAAGTACCTGAACCGGTTACGGAAAAACTCCATTCCTGTGACAGTTTTTCACTACCCAGCAAAAAACTGTTTTTCAGATGAAAGAACTTATTGTGAAAATGGGAAGTTCGATACTTAAATAAAAATAAAAACTCCCAAAGTGGCAAAAGTGGCAGTAGCAAAATGCAACAATTTTGGCCTTTCCCCGTCCGCCATTTTAAATCCTCTAGGGGCTTTTCCAAGTATCGATTTTCAATTTTTATGCCCACTTTTTTTACGACGGACGATTTATTTAAATTATCCCTTCATTCTGTCCGCCCATTACATTTTAAATGTTTATCCAACATGAAGAATGAGCAGAAGCTCTGCGAAAAATAGAAAAATGGAAGCATCTAGGATTGGCAACGGAGAGACCAAGTTCTGTTTAGTCTTTGCCGGTGGTACCTGACAAGGTTCGATGCCTTTCGGAATTTCCACAGGGTTGCTGCACCACCATCCCCCCCCCTGCATCACCTCTACCAATTAGAAACCTCTGCCAAAATTTTAATTACTCCCCCGGTTTCTATTTGAAATCCGTTCGAAGGCCATGAGGGAAGCATAAATGCAGGTGCATAGCAATGGTAATAAATATTAGGATTTTAGGTTCTGCATTTTACATTTCCAGGTATGCATTCTCTCTCTCTCTGTCTCCCAATTTTTGAACACCCGCATCTACATTTTATGTTATCCTGCCAGGTTTTCTTCCTTTTGTTGGCAATAGAAACCCGGGAATTTTCCCTCATCCACCCCTGCCTAATTAATTTTCAGAGAATTTGTTTTTTAATCCAGTTCGGGAGACTTCCTACCGTTGGTTTCCTGTACTGTTGCACTGATTTGTACATTGCTGTTGTGTATTGTTTCTTTTCAACTTGGCATCTGCGTTCTCGGACTTTGCCAGGTCCACCCCCCCCAGGTATTCAACGACTTCACCAGGACAGTTTAATTCCGGCACAGATCGTTTACTGTGACATAGTCGAATGAATAGATTTTGCTTGGCTTCCTTGTCTTGAGGGAGTTTGCCATTTTTTCCATTTTGTCCCACTCCCAACTTCACTTTTTACGACTATTCGTGTTCCTTCGTCCGTTACTTCTATTAGCTTTCAACCTTCTTACTTCGTTCGCTCTAATATCTTTTAAACTTCTCCTTTCACTGGGTCTCTTTTGTGCCCGAGTCGTGTACATTTGGACTTGAATTGAGAAGAAATTGAATGAGCCATTAAATAAAATATGAAAGAAATGACTGAACTTGATTGAGATGAGCGAGATAGAGAGAAAAGGAAAACAGAAGAAGGGTAAGAAAGCTCTGAGACGGTACGTAGAGATCACGAACCACTTGTAGATAAAACCTAGAAAGATCACAACTCACTAATAAGTCTCACTCTAAGTAACTGATTATAAGTTTAAGTACATCAACCGAACGAAACTTAAATTATTAAAGCCTCAACCATAAACTGTCAATGAGAACAGAAAATAAAAGAGCAGTGGGGAAAAATTAATAAGACAAAATCAAAATTTTTGGGAAAGAATGAAAATCCCCAAACAACACAACAAACGAAAAACAACAACCAAAGTAAATATTTACAAATAATCGAGCTTTTATTAAATCTATAATTAATTTATGTATTGGTTAAACTGCATCAACACCACCCAATGGAATAAATTTTGGGTTTAGAGGGAAAACTCTGCTTTTTATCCAAACTTTAAATTTAAAGTTTCGCATTAGCCTCAAATTAAATTCCGCTCCTGTCTATCGATAAGAAACTGTGAACGTAAACAAATTGATAGTGTCACTTATCATTATCAGGGCAGGACTGAGAACGTTGAACCTGAAAAAAAAACCAAGATAATGTGAATAACGAATATTTTTATGGAATATTTTTATTCTGTGGACTTCTGTCATCATGGAAATTTGTAAAAATACAACACACACCTAAAGTTTAAACCAAATTTTCACCATTTGCCGGGGGCAATGAGAGAGCGACATGAGCTTAAAATTCCAGAAAATTAACATCTCTCTCTCTCTCTCTCTCTCTGAAACAATGTATGTGTGTGTATAGTCGTGTAAATACATAAATACAAAAGCCAAGTTCTTTTTTGGTATGAGAGAGAGAGAGAGAGAGAGAGAGAGAGAGAGAGAGAATTGAAAAAAGCAGTGGTGGGCAAGTGGAACTCTCTGGGCGAGAGACCCTGCTGGGAATACCCGTAAAGGCCATTCTCCTACGTACAGTTATTTTTTTCACTGGAGCCCTTCAAAAGGACTGTAAAATATTAAAATTACACAAAGTCGCATAGAGAAATAATAGACGTCATTTTATCGTGTATGAAAATAAGTGTGCGTTCCAATGTTGCTCCCAACGGCGGAGAATAAATTTTATGTATTGAAGCTGCTTTCAAATCACAGACGAGTGATTCCTAACAAGGGCTCATTGAGTACTTCTGGGCACGAACACCCAAGTACCCTTCTAAGTACTCAGTTTTTATGAATGTCGACTGTACGACGGATTTTATCAGGAAACTCCGTATTCTCTTTAGGGTTAATCACCCTTTGATACTACAAACTGAATTAATACAACTAAATAATCAAATTATAACTTATTATACATAATTTAACTTTTTTTATAACTTAATAAAGTAGTTAACACGAATTATGTATGCCTTGCCCTTCTGCTTATTTTTTGTTTCGTGGTAACTCAAAAAAAGCAAGACTCACAACGACAGAACAGTTTAGTTGTCATATTTTTTATTGTTTCAGAATCACTATTAATATAATTTTCGTTTTATGTTTAGTATAATGATTAATGAATATAATAAAAATAATAATAATAACGTGTGATAAGAAACTAAATGTATTAGTAGAGTATGTGAGATGGCGTGTCCAAAGAGATACAACGCAAACGTTTGACTTATACCTGCACCATTCACTAGAGTTTGATTTCTTCTGTCCTTCTAGACTTTTTTTTGGTTTGTGAACTTTTGCTTCCCTACAGGGAGGGTCCAAGTCACATTTGTCCGTCTTTCGTATCAAACTCTTCGTTCAATATAAGGCGATGAGCAGACGATGTGACAAATATTATAGTTCCAGTTAAACAGGTTAAGTTCCATCACTACCCAAGATTTTTTTTAGTGGAACGTCAAATTCGATGAGAAAGGCCTTCGGCTTGCGCCCCAAACCTTTTTGTTAGTTTGAAATTGTCCCATTGCAAAAATAATTTAGCCAAAGGCTCCTAAACGTTCACCCGAACGGATTAGTCAGCTACACGGGTAATGGTTTGCTATAAAATGAAAATAGCGCGTTTTTTCCACGTAAAAGCCCATTTTGAAACGTAGCAGGAGAGTCCGAAAAGAGAAAGAGAGAGTGAGAGGACTATTAAAAGGTGTTCTGCTGCGTAATGGCTGACAGTGATCTGCTGCATGTGGTGTTTTCAAAAGACTTTATTGAGACTAACGACTCTCCCATACAAATCACTATTTCTTCTGCTGCAACAGAACCGGAAACAATAGGTGCTCCCGGATATACGGCAATTAAGTGAGTCCCGGAAATCCGCCATCTGCTTCGAATTAATTTTCACAAAGACTGCCATGATCTCTGTCTGTCTCTTCCTGTTTCTCGTTCCCTCTTTCTTTCTCTTCCGTTGGGTCCTATACCGGAGAAACAAAGGATTTAATAGTTCACAGAAATAGAAAAGAACGTGACCGAAATCGAAATCAGTCAACAAGACCTGTTGAAAGGTGAACATTCGTGGCGGGAACGATCTTCGGAACGAGGCCGGCATTGAAAAGGTTGACGGGGAAGAAGAAGTGACAGGAAAAAAGTCCGTGTGAAGTGAGCGAGAGGTCCAAGTACAAATAACAGAAAATTGCAAATGGCTGCCGTGTAACAAAAAAAAGCCTCTACGTAAATTGAACGTGTAAATAGATGCAACGCAACACAGCGGGTTCCAACAGGAAGGCCACAGATATTTTGGAACAGTCGAACTGAACGATTTGGGTGTCGTGCTGTTTATGTCGCAATGAAATGTGCTAAATAAAAAAGTTTTAATTGTTATCGAAACGGAAAAAAGTACCAGGGGATCAATACCTACAAATGAAAGTCGTTTTGTGTACCACTGTAAGCCTAGATAGGACCGGGACGTTTACTACAGCAAATAAATAAAAATTCATAAACTTTGTTCCACACTCATCATATTTTTCCTATGACTTCATACAATAATTTTTTACTTTGCAGGTAAGAAAGAACACTGAGTCAATAGTGGAGGGAAAGTTGTAGTAAGTACGGCTGTTATCACGTGATAGATTACAACACTCACACGATGTAGGTTGTAAGAATCGATTCAGGTGAGAGTCTGAGGGAAAGTCACTCTGTGGACTGGCTCCGGACAGGAGTCAGTTTTAATCTTTTCTGATGTCCCTGCCACTTCATATGTTTTAATGTTTTTCCATGATGTCTTCTGCTTGTCTCATATTTGATTGTTCGTTCTTCTGCCACGCCTCATTTTCCATTGATCTGTTGATTCTTTTGATGGGAAGACTTTCCGCAATCGATGTCAAGGATGGGTCTTGTAGTCGGCCACAGCAAGCTTAAAAGTTTTTAGCGACTGGCACCCGAAAAAGGACTTTTGGGAAAGAGAGAAAGAGAGAGGGAGAATGACGAAGGACAGTAGGAATCCCTGAAATGAAAAATGGAAAAAGGTTGAAGAGGAGTCGTTAAAAAGTTTTTTAATATCAGTTTAACTAATTGCATTTATTTAAATTAGGTCTTGGCAACTCGGGATGTTGGTTGACGCCTTCTACTTTTAACAACCTTCCCGTAGCTTTGACAAATTTCCCGAGGACCCATCTTGATCCTTTCAGACGAGAAAAAAAAATTGAAACTGTCTTCCTTTAGAAAAAACCTTTTCATTTTGAAAATAACAGGGAGCATAGTACTCTCCCGTAGGCAATAACCCTGACAAGTGACACTGCCAGCTGGAGCTGGAGAAGTTAGCGGGAACTCCACCTGTGTTCAAATGATCTGCTGCCACGACCGTTTCCGTCTCCAACCGGATGAACAACAAGCGGAGTCATTTAGAGTGAACCTTTCAAATGAGATTTACGTTGCCGTGCAATTACTTGAGCAATCATTTTGGAATTGAGTGACAAAGAGCGACAAATAATTACAGGGGTAATATTTAATGAGGGGATGAAATGACATCTTTGCTTTCTTCACTCGTCAAAGACTATTAACGGACTAAAGTGACGATTGTCGACTTATTTTGTTGCATCATCCCTGAGGGATGTGTTGTACCTCTTGCAACGTAAACTGAGATGGACCGTGTGGATTTATGAAACTAATGTGACATGTTCACTTCTTCTGCTTCCACTTCTTTATTTACTAAATTTATTTTCTCTTTTTAATGTTTGTCTTCTTTATTATTGAACGGAAAGTCTTTTCTTTTTCTGTTTTTCCTGTTCTGTCGTTCTATTGCTTCCATCAATCTTTTTTTCTCTCTCACCTTCGTATTTGAACTTCCCGTCCGTTCATCATCAGCACTCGACATTTCATCAGGCTCTTCTTTTCAATGAAGTCTGTTCGTGCACTTTCTTTTTCTTTGGTAACTCATAATTGAGACCTTTTCAGCACTTCCCCTTCTACTTCTTTATTTATTCTGGCTGCAGTCATACTTTTACTTTGACGTCGTCTCAGCCGAGTTGTCGACCTCCGGGCGGGGGGCTTTCCTATCGAACGTCTAACTGTTTCAGTCTAAGTCTCACCTGTCTTGACCAGAAACTGACCGTGCAGACGGTAAATCAATGGCAGACGTCTTTGGCTTGGTTTCTTCCCGGCCTTTTGAAAGGTTCACTCAACTCTAAAAGGGGCGAAACCTGATATTTGTACAGGTGATGTTGTGTTACACAACAAGGGACATGAGTTTCCTGTCAACAGCTCAGACAAAATTTCCCAGGTTCTTGTTACTTTGAAGCGTCACCCGCCGTTCATTCTGCCCTCGTGAGCATCTTCAATGTGAATCAGACCGAAACAACAATCAAATTAAAATGTATGGTAAAAGAGTCAAATTTACATTTTATTATAATTACAATGTAATAACATTTACATAAATAAAAAATGGACAATTATAAATTTTATACACCGGAGGACAGACGTGTAGAATAAGGAGGAAACTAGTTTTACTGGTAGAAGTTCACTTGTGGACTTTCTGGGTGCGGCCTTGTGGTTTCTTTAAAAAAATTTCATCCTGCGAAGGGGCAGTTTCTCCTGCCACGAAGTCTTCAGCTCGTCATTCATCCTGACGAATCGCAACCAACCAAAATCGATTTTCATCAGGAAGAACCACAGAGTTTGTGTATATAAATTTAATATGGCGGGGGTGTGGGAGACAACACTATCATTTATTGGAGTTATATTTTCTCTTGCAGGCGGTAGGCTAATAAACCTTCCTTCTTTTCTAGTTACATCTCCTGTCTGGTTTATCTATTTCTTCTATCTCTCAGTCTCTTCTTACTTCCACACGGCTGGCATTTTTCTTTTTTTTCCTGGAGTTACGGACCGACATAATTCTTCTTTCTTGATTGTTCTTTTTCTCCTCTTCTCTTCTTAGGGCTTAAACGTCTTCATCTATCTTCTCGGTCGCATTCTTCTTCTTCTTCTTCTTCTTCTCCTGCTTCATCTTTTGCTGCTGCCTCTGCTTACGCTCCGTCTTTCATCTCCTTCCCCACTTGGCTTCCATCTTTTAATAATTCCGTTCCAATTTTGCATAATTTGTTTTCGGCGTTCCTTTTCTTTTATCTTAAAGCCTCCACCGTTGATGGACTCGGAGCTTCTTCTTCTTTTTCTTCTTCATACTCCTTACATCTCACCCTAACAACCTATTTTTTTCATCCCTGTCGGAGAACATTTTTCTATACTTTTATCTCCTGGAAGATAAAGTTCCAGGATGAACGGTCCACGGCGAGTTTTCCTTTTTTTTTCCTTTTATTTTCCGGTGTCTCGTATATTTTGCCGGTTGCGTTTGCCCGTCTGAAATTATCACTTGTAAATTCTTGATTATGGCTTTGTGTACGTAGAGAATAAAAAGAAGGAGAGGGAGGATGGCGAGATGAAGGAAGAAAAATAGAAAATAAAAAACGAGTTGACTGTTTCTGGACCTTTTTTATTTGGAGATGAAACGGAAATGCAAAAGGCAATGCGAAAAACATTATCATAAAAAAATTTATGATTTCTTCAGTTTCATTTGTTGCAGAATAGTTACGGAGCAACTTAATTATAATTCATAGGACAGTTAACTGACTACGACTATATACTCGAACCCATTTTGAATATCTGACTCTCTGAATGCTTTCCTGTTTTAGAGTTGCGAAAAAAACAGGTTACCGTTGTTTGTTAACCTACTAAAATAACAATTCTGTAACATAAATGTTTAATGTTTTCATCTATATTTTCACTGTGTCCGAATAAAATTTTAAATTGACATGAGAACTAATCCGGCGATTGTGACACAAATTACACTGCTATTGTTGGGCTATAAATAAAAAAAAAAAATATCTGACGTTTTCTTTGGTACTTGCTGTCCTTCGTTACGACGGGTGCAATGAGTGACGTCACAAACACTGCACTACACACTGGTCTTTGAAAACTTCAACAGCAACATTATTAAAAACAAAATTAATAAATATTACAAAATCTTGTGATGTCTTTAATCTCTGCCTTTGTCACCAGATTATTTTGCTATTTCTTCTTCTTCTTCTTCCGACCCTCGGTCAACTTGGAAACATCAAGCTTCACCAAGTTCCTTTCTGTGTTGTTTAATAAATCTTCATTTTCCTGTTGTGTTTTCTCCTTGTCCCTCGTTTCGCTCCATATTTTACACTTTCTTTTTTCCTGTTGATGTTCCTTTCTCAAAAGGAATGAATGCTTTCTTGCAGTGAATGGATTTAACGTTCCGTAGTACGAGAAAGAGAACTCCTGTGAGTTTTATTTTAAATTGCTCTACCTTTGGGGGCCCAATTCATATGTTGCGATGCGATGGAACTAAAATTGAGGAGAAATAAAATGCGTTCCAAGTGAGAAAACTCGCTGGAAACAACTGATAGATTGATGTATTTAACTAAAGATTAACAAATTGTTATTTATGGCTGTGCCTCTCATTTGATCGTCAAGAAAATCCTTTGATCCTTCGAACCTAAGCGCCCTCGGAGGGCGTTCAGAGACAGTTCAACATAAATGAACATGACAAAAATTTATATTCATTTACACAAACAAACCTGCTTAAGGTTTTAAAGGAAAAATCAATTTCGACCCCCAGCAGCACCCGATCCCCGAACGGAAGAAAGGAGAGGGGGAAGAGGCAAAAATTAATTGCTTTCTTGGCCCTGGAAAGTGAACATCAGTCAGCCATGTCAGGCGAAATAATCTGAAAGAAAGAAGCCTTAAGAAGACAGCAGGAATGGGAAAAAATTGTTCTCAACAGAACGGAGAAGGAAAATTAGTTTTGAAACATCACCCCGAATCCATTTTGTCTGTACTTTGATGCTGGGGGAATAGGAAAGTAAAAAAAAAAAAGAAAGCCAGGAAAGAAAGTCTAATATTTGCTATAACCGATCGGTCATTAAATATTTTTGGAAAATAAAGATTTTTCACTTCTTGTACCCGACCCGAGTGGAAGAATGAGAAACCGCCCTTAGCCCGCATGGTAACGACCCTCAGACGCATTTCCACACTAAGACACGACAAACAGAACATGAAAGGATTAAGCAAATAACAGTAAATGAGACGCTCCAAAATATTGTATTTATGTAATGAAATTCACTGTGTGTTTGTGTATATTGTTTCATGTAGTAGATTATCTTCAAGTTAAAAATGGCTAGAAGCCTCCAATCGGAATATTACAAACATGAGTTCCTCACGAGTTCAAATAAATCAGAAACTGGAAAATGTGGAAAAAAATTCTGCAATTGTAGGCAAATTAAATGTTTCTTCTTCCTCCTCTAAGGAAGTTAAAAATTAAGAGACATACGAAGGATCCACTTCTTTAGGTCATGTTGGCGTCTAACTTTTTACCCTGCTGCGTTCTCCCTGTTTTAATCCAACGGCTAACAAGTTTTTTTTTTTCAACTGCTGGGAAACTTTGAATCTTCTCTGAAGATGTTAATTCCCTTCCTACAAGTTGTTTAATCCTTTTGAAAATTATGTACTCGGCATTTGTGTACATTCAAGGGACGCCGTGCAGAAGTTGACGAAGTAGACGTGTCGGTAATGCCGAAAGAAAAAAAAAATATTTAACTGTGGCTTAGAATGGAGAGTGAAAAAATATAGAAGAATTTGAGAGAAAATGAAAAGGAGACTGCTTTCAGACATAATGCGAGTAATCCTTTAGCCAGGAGCCTTAACCGAGGACGGAATGACATGGAAAACGTCAAGAAAAAGGCGAAGAAGAAAAGCGATCGAAAGAAAGAGAAATATTGTAATGAGACCGAGACGGACGGATCAAGGGAATGCATAAAGAAAACGTGATGAATGAGAGGAGAAACCCGAGTGAATGAGGTTAAGAAAAATACGAAAGATTAGAATCAAATTGAAAGTAATTAGAAGGTGATGAAAAGGATGCACCTGAAAGGATAAATCGTGCGAAAATACGGCAAAGAAAAACGTTTTCAAAGGAAGGAAGGATGAAGGCTGCAGACGTGGAAGGAGACAAAGAAAAAAAAAACACTGGTAAAAAGAAAGGCGTAACGACCGAACTGACTAGAAACAGGAGAAAACTCTCAAATCATTTACCAGTCTACTTCTAGAGGAGTTCTGAAACTACTAGTTACAACTACTAGGTAATCTCACACACAATAAAATAGTTGATTATTTTAGTTAGGAGAATTCACTGGAGTTGTAGTCAGACATTTTGTCTCCCTTTCGATCATCCCCCAACAGGAGTTGTCAGACGTTTCCGAAAGGTTTCTGACAAAATAAAAGATGCAAGAAGTGTACTCCGGGGAGCGACACAAGGAATAACAATCCTTGCTTCTGTTCTCTTTCTTTTGGGGGGGCTAACAAACCTCCCCAGCCCCATATTGTCTCCCCCACATCGACGTTAATTCGACGCTTTTCTAACTTCAATAAGTCTTTATTTATATTAGGATTTTCATTATATACGTTTTTATATTTAATTATTGAATTGAAGGGAGGCAAACAGGAATTTTTGTCGCCATTTCGTAGCTTTGCCTTTCTCCTTTCTTTTTTCTATTTTTAACGATTTTTGGTTCATTCGTCTTCAGGCGTTCCTATTCATCTTTTGATTCTTTCGCGACTTCTTGGTCCTACGACACTTCACGAAGTTCTTTTTCTGCACGGAAAGTTGTCGTTTCCCCCGAGCGCCTTCGCCTGGAGGGAAACGACGGAGCCTTCCAAGTTGAATTAAATTTTGTTTTTGTCTTGGTTAATTTAAGTAAAAGTAAAAACAAAATACCAAATGAGTTGAATTCCTCTTTTAGTTTAATCTGACTGTCGGTTGTTGCCTCAGTTTGACTTTCTTCATCTCCTCATTTCCTCTTGCTCGACAAGACAACTAATTTTTTTTCGTTTAATTCCTCGAACCCTCGACACTTTTGCTGACCTTTTTTTAACTACCCGACAATTAAAGATGTAGTCCTGCTCGACTTCCTGGCTGTCAGAGAAAGTAGTTAAGTTGTGTGTTACAGTTGTACAAAGACGTGTAAAGTTCTACCCATGTTTCTTAAATGTATGATACGAATACGTAACAAAAAAATCATCAACTTGGTTAAAATAATAATGGGGAATTTCTGTTTACTTTACATGAGAATCCTTCCAGAGAAAAATTACAAGTTTTGGGAAGTTCACAGAGAAGTTGTCCCTTGTCAGCTACCAAGACTTCCTCATCGGTACGGTGGTGACACTTCCTGTAGAAACTTTAGTACACTAAATTTATTTAACAGAGAGGAGGATTTTCTTTTACAGAAAATGAAACGGTCAAATTTCTGAAAAAAAAAATTCGTATGTTTCGATCAATATCGTAAAGTTTTTTTTTAATATAATTTATTTATTTATTATAATACATTTATAACAGACTTTAACTGGCCATAAGCCTTGCGTCAGACATCCTAAAGTATTGAGCACTTTAATTTCCATGAAAGGAAAGTAATAAGTTAATGAACGTTGCACGGAATGTGATTTTAGCCTTAAAGATTCTCTACATCGTGTTTTAGTCGAATGTAATTGATTGAATGAAATAGTAAAGGAAAAATAAATAAATCGTTTTGACCTCACAGGCATTTGTCTTACATTTCCTTTCTTTTTGAATAAATAAATAAATAAAACTCATGCTTTCCACGCATTATTTTCTCTCTGTCATTGAATATTTCAATTGTAATTCGTTGTAGTTAACAACGTAGTAAAACCATTTACCACGAGTTAGAAGTACTTTAGCAGTATTTTTCAGTCCTACAGACTTTCTCTCGACTTTTTTACTATTTGTGAGTTTTATTTTTATTTATTTCTTAATGTTTTGTTACTGTTTTTTACTGTTAATGTTTGTTTTTCTTTCTTTCTTTTAAGTGCCTTTTAGGCCTCTTCGCTCTCGAATTTCTTTTCGTTCCCTTTCTCCTTCTCTGTATCTTATATTTCTTTCTCTCCTGCTTTATGCTTGTTATTAATTCTTGTCTCCTTGTCTCTTCAATTATTCTTTCTGTGTATTTCCACCTCATTTCTTTCCCTGACAATTTTCTTCCATTCTACAGCTTCGTGTAACCCAATTTCCACCTGGGAACTTTGTGTGCTTGACCCTGGCGCACAAAAAAAAGGAAATATATTAACTTCCGGCATGTGCGAATTTTACATCATTCGTTTCACATAAGTTAATTTACGTCATGAGCCACACACTTGAGTTGGAGTTTATGCCCTGCACCATTTCTGAGCATAACAGTTTTCCTTTTTTTTTTCTTGAAAACGTTATAAAACCCAGCTATCGATCATGATTTATTATTTATCAGCAGAGTTGCACAAACTCTGCTTTCTCGTCTGGGAGCACGTTCGTCCGCCATAATATAAATATATGTTACATATATGTATGTATATGTTTCTGTGCTATTTTGCACGTCTGACAACTCGTCGAGAAAAATTTTATTCCAACTTGTATCGTATTCCTGTACTGTACACCGTGTATCTGTGTGGCGGGAGGATTTTATTAGTTTTTTTTTTCATTTTCAGTTTCGATTTTAAAAATTTTTGTCGTGTTTCAACTAGATTTCAACAGAGTTAAAACTTTTGTATTTGCTTGCGTATATTTCTTTACATAACATGTCATACATATATTAAACGTGTAATTTTGTATTTCGGATGGAATGAGAAGTCTTTGACCTCGAGGGTCGCAGGGTTTCCACGGAAGGAAACTTCAACTCGGGTTTGGGGTTTTTCTCCGAATGCTTTTCTATTAAATTCACCACTAGCTAAACCTGGTTAGATGTATCCCGTCGTTGTGAGTCAATACTGACCGTACTGAGCCAACTGAAAAGTGAAAAAAAAACAGAAACCGATTTATTGTTATGTCTTTTTCTTAAATTCGATGTTTGCCAACCGTTTCCTTAACTTCATGTTCAACTAATTCTTTAATTAGAACACTAACCACGTTTTCTGCTCGCTCTCTTGCATTCATTCTTATCCTCCTCGGCAATTCTAAAATATTTGGTTTTGTTTAGACTTTGTATTTATGTCTGCTCTGTACTCGTGTTAATAAATTTCTCTGCTTTATTGTTATTTTCTTTTCTTTTCATTTCACTTCACTTCACTTCACTTCACTTCACTTCACCGTGTTTCAGACTTGTAATTTATAATTTTCTCCGGTAACCTGTAGTTTCTTTGTAACGCTTCGTTTCTTATCATCCCAGAAATTTTCCTTTTGTTCTCTGCCTAGCCAATTTGTCCGGAACAAATCGTTACCTTTCCATGAATTTCAACCCGAATTTGCTTCCAGAAACAATGGAACATACATCGGACGTAAAATATTCAACTTTCGTCGTCTAGTGGTTTTTCAACTAATAAAAAGTTTTGTTTTTAACGTTGTTAAAACGCAGTGGTCCGCTAGCAACTTGTCTAATAATCTCTAATGTTTCCCTTCAATTAACACAACTGACAAATAGAATTTGACTTGGCCTGAAATTCTGTGTGTCTGTGTGTGTGTGTGTGTGTGTGTGTGTGTGTGTGTGTGTGTATAATAAATACATAACCGAAAAGAAAAGAATTTCTGTCTGCTGGGAATGGTCTCTTTCCATCAGAATTAAACTTCGTTCTGCTATATTATATTTATCGTGTTCGATATCATTAATTTCAACCATTTTCTTACCCTAATTTATCAAAACGAGTTTCTTATACAGAAATAGGTCAACACAACATGGCACAATTCGGAACACTACGACATGTTCTTATTGATTATATTCGTCTCTAGATATTTATGAATTCTATTTATGGTGAGTTTTTTTTCCTCTCGACGTACCAACCCTCTTCTTGTGTTTACGCACTGACGTTGTTCAATTTTCTCATGTCTAGTTCTTTTTTGTTTCACCAACTGAGGACCATAGGACGTCAACTGTAGTAATCTTGTTGCACACCGAGATGATATAAGACATTAATGGTGATGGTTATGTGCTTGTGTCAGATAACCGAAAGTTGGTACTTGACGGAGTAACAGGTTTAGTCTCACTTATGTATTTTATTTATGAGCTAAATTATTCTGAATGAGTTCGTATAACGGCCCATTACCATATTATTTTATGTAAAATAAGTTGTTTTTCGTCTTTCGATTGTTCCCGCACGAGTGCCCGAAGCTTTTCTGCAGGCTCAAGAAATTGTGTTTGCTGTCGTCCATTCGTCTTTCGCACTAAGAGAAAAGTAATTGACGCTTTATTTATTTATTGTATATGTATTTCAGGAACAATGCGATTTTATGGGTCGTGCGTCCCCGATTGTTTACGATTACTCTCATGCGTCAAATAGAACTCGAACGGGTTTTCCTATTCAAACTGTCTATTATTTAGCTCCGACGCTGCAACTGACGCCGGTCCTTATATTTCTCTATTTTTATTTACTCTTAATATTTTCCTATCGCCGGAGTGCCCTTCGCTTGAGAAAACGTAAAATTCCTTTTGCAACGAACTTTTGCAGTTTTGAACGACGGCCCGTCAGGAAACCCAACATCTGCAAAGGAAACTGGCAGTAAATAAAAGTCATGCAAATGTAAGACAATTCCGGAAAGGTTAACTTAATGAATTAAGGAAAAGTTTAAAGAAGTTGCGATAGAAGAAAAAAAAGTTAATGAAAGGATGAAAAACCGGAGCCGTGGATTAAACGGTAGCAAAACAGGAGAAGTTAAACGGTTAATCGAATAAGCAATTTGCTGTTGTGATGTCCTTTCCTTGATGGATTTGAAGAAGAAAGCGAGAACCTCTTGTGATGTTGCCTTCATCCCAACAACATCAAACTCCACTCCTTTCATTCCTATTGAATTAATTGAAGTAATCGAATTAATTTTTTTTTATTTTCCGCTCATCTATCAGAGAGATTGCATTGAATTCCCTATATACAACGAATTAATTCAAGGACTTGTTACTGTCGTCTCATGCCTTATTTATTGCCCAACCGTGGAGGGGAGATGCTTTTCTCTTCTCTTTTATTGCCCATTTCTCTTTTCCAGGTCACCAATGTGAAAACCCTCTCTCTCTCTCTCGATGCTCTTTTATAACAATATTAATATTATTATCATCTATAAACAGGGAAAATTCCCTTGGAGAAATCGCTGAAGCGTTTTATTATTGAGTTGAACCTCAAAGGAACTCCCGAATGCCCCGGTTTTTCCATCAGCGCCATCATGGAAATTGACTTGTTACAAATTCAAATTTTCCGAATGATTTACACTGAGCCGGGCATCTCATCCTTTTCCTATTCTCTTCTCCTGAATTCCTCTAGAAGTCACCGAGGAGAACAACTCGGTAACCCAAAGTTCCTAAAAAACACCAACCTAAGAGTTGGAAGACTGTATTTAATTAAAATATATGTACATAATTAAAGAAAATTCCGACTAAAGACAATTAGATTTCTAATTTGCAAACGTAAATTAAAGACACCTGATACTCTTCTCTCTACATGTTCAAGTGTTACATTTATTATTTAATTATGTACTAATGCTGATTAAGTAATCCAAGTGTATTATTAATAAAAAAAATATATGTAAAATACACTCCATCAAGTACCAAGTGTAATATAATTTCCCTTTACAAACTTCTCTATTGTGAAATTTTCTCTTTCGTAAATGTAAACTCACAAAAATAAACCGTCTAATTTTTATTAAAATATTTTACTTCATTATGTACTTTTAATATTTTACATTATCTCTTTCTAATTTGTCTTTACTTTGTTTAATTTCAGGTAAGGCCAGTCTCTCTGCCGTTGCTTTTCCTCATGAGCACACGAACTCGTCAACCGAATGTAACGCAGGTATAAGTTATTGATTGATTAGGACCATTTCAGTTATTCATTCGTTACGACCAATAAAGTTTAATTTAGCATAATTACATGGTATGCAAATGAGGGATTGAGAAAAAGGCCAAGTAGGGAAAAAGTTATCAGGGTCGGAAAAAGAAAGTAATGATAGCAGAAATGACCAAGTTTTACCGTTCGAGAGTGTCTTTACACATAATATAAACTATATATATAAACTTACTCTTATGTATATTTCCAACGGACAGGTAACTTAGGTAACTTAAAGAGATGTAATTACACGTGAAAAACCAAGTTAAGTACCAGATTTTGGAAATTCAGTTTCCAAACAAAGAGAACATGAGAACTTTATGTTCTGAGTACATAAAAATCAGTATCATAAAGTCAGTTGCGTTTCTTTGTACATCACTAGACGGTCTGGCTATGAGTAAACTTAAGTTACTTTCAAAGTGTGTTCTTTTGTTGTATTTCAAATTTTCATATTTTGTTTTTTTTTCCCAAAAAATAAAGGACAGTCCTGTAAGAGCCCAATAAACTAGTCTCCAGTTTTTCAGTTTCAATTAATTTTCAGTGTATTTTACATTACAAAAAAATAAAAAATTATTCCTTGGAGCCGGATGACTTAACATCTTGTACTTGCCGTTTCGGGCTCTGCCTCGGTCTCGATGGCAGTTGGATCCACCAGATCAACTAGAATTGCCCTGGTCTTAGCCGCTTCGGAAGATGTCGGATAACAATTATCACTGGATCCAACAGTTTTATCGGAAGGCATAATACCATCAGGTTTAATTCCCTGCTCCAGTTAATTTAATTCCTGACAGGAATTTCCAGGAATTTTTGTGCACCATCTTGTCTAATGTGAACTGAATAACATTCTCTTGTTAGAATGGCCAACAAAGTTTGTTGAACTTCGAGAGTTCGAACGTTCGAAGGTCGAAATACGAATGGCCTCCCACTTTACCTTTCAGTTCAGTAAGTAAAATTTTACTTTAAATAAATAGAAAATTAATAATAAGGCAGTGTAATGTACGTGGAACGTGAGGTACCATACGTGTAGGCAACAAATAGTTTTTAATAGGATGGAATTCTCAAAGGATAACGAAATACATGTACTTAACGAATACTTAATTTAAGTAAAAAACATTGCAGTACAATGTATATAATGTAATTCACAGTAGTGTGTGAAATGTCACATATTTGTGTACAACAGAAATAGGTCGGATTACATTGAAAATGTCACAAGCATCCGGACAAGAAAAACAGGGAAAAGTTAAATTTTGTGTGACGAGTTAAATTGTACAGTTTCGATTTGCTTAAACTTAAGTTTGAGTCCGATTGGAGGTGAATTTGACCGGGGAACTTAAAAGGTCAAATGTATTCAACTAATCGTTTAATGCGGTAAAAGTTCCATTTCGCTCGGTTAACTTTTTATGCATTCATCAATTTTAACAAGTTGATAGTTTCCATTTGTAGTTGGTTGTAGTTGCTTCATTCTTCTTTTGCCTCGAGTTACGGTGCCAGTGTCGTCGTTAAGAGAACCCTCGGATTTTATGGCCTCCTTAAGACGCGCACCAACATCTGAGAATTATTTTCTTGTAACTTCTTCTTCTTCTTCTTCTTGAAATTGTTCCAACTCTGACTTGGACGTCGTCTGGAATCTCGTGCATATCTTACTTTTCTCCCCTCTGAGAGATGAGTAAATTTGGTCCAAAGATTCAGGTTCCCATGGGAAAACTGGGTCAGTTACTTTTGAGTACTGAAACTCTGCCTTGTTGTTTTCCGAATTCGCTTAAATTCTTATTCCCAATGAAATTCATTCATTTTATTTGCTTTTCCACTTTCTGTCACAGCGTCCGGCAATTCTGTGAAGTCCGACGTTTCTTCTCTGAACTTCTCAGCCCACCTCCTAACTACCAACCACAAGTTGTTGGAGAACAAAGAAAAAAAAACACAATATTAAAGGAAAATGAGATGAAACAGGGTGAACTAAATTTCTTGTAATTAATATTTGTATTCAGTGGAAAAAAGAGAAAGAACGTAACCGAAAGAGTAAAAATGCGGCTTTAACTTATTTATTTAACGTTGCTAATAACTTTCGTTTGACATTGAACGGTCGGCACTGTGAAGTACCGAAAAGAAGAATTTACGATATAGGGAAAACAATGAATAAATAGATAGAACAAGACACACGACACTTGTCTTCCAAAAGGTTTATTTAGTCGGTGAACACTTCTGAGAAGCTTTTGGCACTCAGGTTTTAGTGTTACGGGACAAACACTCTACAGTAAGTTGGCCGGGGGGAGGAGGAGAAGGAGGAGGAGGGAATTTTAATACTAATACTAATACTAATACAGGCAATACTAATACAAGACGCGTTTGATATTTCAGTTTAATATCAAGTTTTAAAGAAACTCACAGCCAATTTGATATTTTTTCTGGCTTCATCGAAAGCTCAAAACTTAAAATACTTACTTTAAGAGTATACGGGAACAGCTGTAAACAAAATAAAACTTTAAAAACTATAAAAGTAAAACTACAAAAAGCCTCAGAAGGAAAGAGACGTCCGATTTTTCACGGAAACCTCTCGGTTGTTTGGAAACTCTAAAAACCGGGAAACCCTCCTTGACGTTTAAGTGTCTATAAATCTATTAGAATCCCGCCAAATAGTCCGCTACCTAATAGACCCGGGTCTAGTTGTGGAGCCAATACATCAGACACCAAGAGATTTCCGCCACATCGAGTTTCCTGTCAATTTAATTTCATGTTGGTGAGTGGAGGGGCGATAAAAGAGTAATTAAAGGAGAACGCAAAATATTGAAGACGGGGAGAAAAGAAATGGAGAGATCTACAAAGGAAAGATGGAGAGAATCGAACCAGGGAAAACAAAACTATGTACTGGTTTGAACAAACTGGGAGAAAGGTCTAGTTGATGAACCTTACCGAGGTACCAGTCAACATACCACCCCAACCTTTAACAGTTTCATCCCTCCCTCGCATTAAACATTCATGGAAAAATACTCGCACTTGTAACCTTTCAGGTGACTCGATTTCTCTGTGGTTGACTCCCTTTGTCCGCGGTACACCCGGACGGTCACCTACGCAGAACGGTTAAATATTAATTTCTTATTTGGCGATACCAAAATTGAAGTCACCAAAGACCTATTATTATTTTTGCAAACGTTAATTACATACGAGAGCCATACATAATTCATCCGTATAATGCTCTTTAGGGAACCTAAAATGTTCGGCTAGGGAAAGAGGAGTTTGAATAAATTAAAGCCATCCGAGAAAAAGCGTTCAATTTTGTGGTTGAACATGAAGAAGAACAACAGGTGGTGAGGAAAATTGACAGAAAGGATGCGATGAGTGACGACTTAGAAAAGGTTCCTGGATTCTCGGGTACTTCACTGATTTATGTGTTGCACTAATTAGTAAAAATTAAAAACATAGATAAATAATATATTTTCTACTATCCCGTAGGTGTACTAGTAAGATAGTAAGAAGAATTCGATCAACTGACATACCGTGCGAACCAGTTGCGTTCTAGAAATGCTCCTCGGGTTTGACAACTACAACTGCAACAGCAGAAATAAATTAAATATGTCCTCATCTGGAGCGCTGAGGCGTGACGGCCATGTTCTGCTTCTTCTCAAACAATTCCAATAAATAACCGTATTTGTTTGGGGGGAACATACCAACAACAGTATATAAATATATTAATATTGCAGAAAGTCCCAGTAATCGTGGTAAAATGATTTACCACCTTTAAACACGGCCGATGATGTTTACATCCAAGAACAATGTAACGGTGAAATAGTGAAGACTTCGATCAATACACTTGAGAAGAATTCGTGAAAGAACTAAAAAACGAATATGTAGAATTTTATTTTCATATAAATAAAACATTTATCAGTTATCTATAAAAAGGCAACCGAATACAATATATTACTAAATTATATACATAAATGTAGTTTTATAGTTTCTCGTGTACTTGAAATAATCTGCTCGCAATCGTTGAAAAGGCAAGAGGATTTAATTTGCAGTTATCTTCTAAGCTTCTTAAGAAGTTTATTGAATTTGTCTAACTAGAAAAGAAAACTAGGTGAAACAGTTTCAGTTGAAAATAAGACAAAAGAAAATGAAGAGTTCGAAAAACTGAGGTGCCGAGACATTTTTTACCGCCGAAGGGAACGTAAAAATAGTTTCTCTACAGAACAGTCCACCGTTCTATCGCCCCCTTTTTTCTAAAAATTTCTCCCCGGCTAACTATTTTGGAGTTTAATAAATAGAAGAAAAAAAATAGAGGCCAATTTGGAAGTTGCCTCTTCGGAACTCCAGAAAAATCTTTCTTCTCATTCTGCGTCCCCTTTTTTCTTCTGTCTTCTTCCTGTTCCCCAGTTTGTCGTCTTGCCTTTTATTGTGTCGTCACCTTTAATAAATAAGTAGAGAAAGTTATTTCCATAGCTTTGGCTCGCCGCTTTTTATCATTTTTATCATGGCTGCTTCCGTCACGGAGGTTTTATTTTTACATTGATGGCCTTTTAAAAATACTTTATTATTATTACCGTAACCTTATTTATTTACAATGTAGTTTTACACTACACGCTGTTTTCTGTTTCCATTTTCTCTTCCTTCTTCACTAAGAACGCGGTTCTCCTACTTCCTCGGACTGGCCATCAGGCCATTCACTTCGTTGCCGTGTGCATCGCCACGTTGACTTTGAGAAAATCTTGTTGTCCTGTCTCGAGTTAAGAAACTTGGCCTATCCTGGAACGGTTCAACACCTGACGGAGGAAGAAGTCTAATTTTATTCTGTCAGACTCTTTGCATCGAGAAAAGTTCAATTTGTGTTTGGAAAACTCGTAACTTCGTTTTATGCAGTCGACTGATTTAATGTAAATTTAGAGTGACTTTTATGGACTGAAAAAGCTCACCGACATGTTTGTCATGTTGCAAACATCCGCAACATTTCTGTTCTTCTTTTTTTTTCTCAATTTGGCGTCTTCGTCCTCCTCCTCTTACTCGTGGTAGAAAACGTTTATTCTAATTTAAATTTCAATTGATTTGTTGAGCACCTCCGTGTCTGTCCCTCCGTCCGTCCGTCCGTCTGTCTGTCTGTCTGTCTGTGTCAGGCTTGAGGATTACCGTTCCATGGCCAAGGCTGCCAAATAAAAATTAATTGACGCTAATCTCTATTTCACTAACGTTCGGTCTTTCATTCGAATTTGATCGAAATTTATTTTCTATTCTGCCATTTTCTTTCACCCAACAGACTTTAACAAGCAAAAATAAATTGAATTAAAGTTTTGTTCGGTGAGGAGACGAGACGAATCTTAAGAGGCACTCGGATGACTTCCGAGTAGTTTTTCATGGAGTAAAAACCCGCTTTCTTGTTAAAAGAAGCTTTTAAAGCTACTCGCATTTGAGTTCAAATTGTGCTTTTATGGCACCTGAATTCTAAAGTACCGTCACTCGCATCGAGACAATACTTTACAGCCTGAATTTTACAAGTGGCAAGTAGTTTTAAACTTGTTCAGGAGGTATTTGTATGACGCGAACCTGAAGTTAAAGTTGTCTGCGTTCAACCTGAGACACCTGTAAGTAAAAACAAAAAACAAGAAACCTGAAACTCACAAGTTTTCCTTTTTCATACTTCCGTTTCGTACTTTTCCGAAAGTTCATCTTGGGGAGGCCTTGCGCCCGGGATGCCGGGAGAATCCACTGCCAGACAACATTTGTGCTGCCATTAAAAGAATTCTTGAAAAATGTAACAACCGTGGAGATGTCTATCCACCTTCGTTAAGTTATTTCTTCCTACCTCCTGAGTTATTTTCATTCTCCTTCTATTCCCCCGACTTCTTTTCTTACTCTCTTAGTTACTTTCTTAATCACAACTAGCACAAGATTTTTTTTTACTAAAATTGAAAATTTTCAAAATTCCTCCTCGAGGTTTTTCCTCTCAGGTTTTCAATTAATTTCTTTTTCTTTCTTTTAAAACTGTCGCTGACTCCCGAGAGATTTTCCGTTCTTAGACGAAGTAGCTGAGAACCTAGAAACTTTTCACAGAACTACTTCCTTCCTCTTCTCGTTTCATGCTAGTAACCATACCTCGCCATGCCAGTACAATAATTTCTACCTTCTTCTGTATGTGTGCGTGTGCGTGTGCGTGTGCGTGTATGCGTGCGTGCATGTGCATGTACACCTTTAGACGGGAACTTCCTCTCAGTCTCTGAATGAATACATAATTTTGAAAACTTTCCACCAACTTCCTAGGATATTATCATTATTTTCGTTATTATTTATAGTTTCCAAACGGGAAATAACTTTGCAAAACGTTTTATGAGAGTGCGTACGTGATAAATAGGCACACGACTCTGACTTATTTACATTATTAACATTCTAATGTGGAATAAATTAAAAAGTAAAACCGGTTTGAAATTTAAAGATAATTCCGCTGGGTTTATATTCTTATTGTTATTCTCATCTGAAATCTGCAAACGACGTCTACTCTTCTGCCGTTGCTGCTGCTGTCGTCGTTGGAAAAGTTTTCAGGATTACCAGGAGAAAATTGTAGCAACTCAGTTATTAAGCTGTTTACAGGCGACTTCCATGTTCCTGTGCAATAACATAATCTAATCTGTTCTTTGGTTTTGTTCTCCTTCAAACGCAATGTTCTTTTCCTATACAATAACTATGAAGTCTGTCTCTTTACGACTCTGTAGGTTCAATGGTCAGATTCAATTTAGAAATGTGAGGTCTTGTGGTCCTCCTTTCCAAAAGACAGATCTTTTCTCTTACATTTTCTGCCAGATCTCTTTTTGTTGTTCAAATAACTTATTTATACAGTTTTTCTTATAATTTTTAAAGCTCAGTAAATTAACAGTATCGTGTACATGCGTAGACTATATTTACATCGACTTGAAAAGTAATCTTGTACTAAAAACAAAATAATTTGTAAATACTGAACAGGAACGCTTTTAAAGTTAATGCTTTTATTAAAAAAAAGTATTTAACTTTCATTTTTTAAGTATAAAAAATTTAGTTGAATACTCATAGTGTGTTCCCTATAATCCATTGTACTTTAAATATTAATATACGTGACAAAATGGGTCCCCTGGAAGTACAATAAATTATTATAAATTATGAGACGCTTGAGAACCACAGAAAAAAAATAAAAATAAATTATATCCTCTAAATATGCAATTGTACTCTGCACGGTTCATAAATATATTATAATTAAATGCACGTACTGTTGCAAAGACTAAGTACCAGAATGGGTAATTACTTGCAACTGTTTCGGAAATGTGCAATCAACCGAAATTAATAGACGCTCACTATTTCAATAGTGAAATTCATATATAATAGAATCGTGTCGGGTTTAATGGGAACAGAGGCGATCGCAGTGTATGTTATTTATGTAGTAGCAGAGCGCCGCTGTGGTCGCTCTACTGTTAAGACTTCGTTTATTTCGGTGAATAGAAAATATCACCGAAATCGCAGTAATCGCAGCTTTTGCCTTTTCTGCCCTTTGAAATTTTGGGTGGCATCCCCGGGAGGAATGAAACGGGGCGGCAAGGCAAGAAGGAGAGAATTTGGCTGCCGGAAAATCCAATTTGGGTCACTGCATTTTCAACTTGTTCTTTTCGAAGAATCCGAGAACGGCAAATGAATCTGCCTGATCGAAAGTTAAATATATAAATGAAACCCCATGTGTGCATTCCGGTAATTGATATAATTCCAAAGTTTAGGAATAAATATATATTACGTAATAGAAACTCGTATGTTTCCAGTAGAAGTATAAATTTGTATATTTTATCTCTCGCAGGATGTGACTCCTCAGTGAAGGACTTGCCTACCTCCATCCCATAGAACCTTGCACCTGTTATTCTGAAATAGAAATGTGTATCATACAGAAATCAGTATAAATAGGCTAGTCCTATTTCCGAACATGATTACGAACTAAAGTTTACCCTAAATTTTGAACCCCCCCATCTGTTGTCGTAAGTGAGAATATTTGTTTTACGTTTGATCCTACCAACTAACATGAATTTTATGATTGTTGTGTATTGAGGAAAAAGTTAGAAAATGGTTAAACAAGTAATTTGATTATACATCTATTAAATTACTATATATTCTTTCTTAGGGTTCAAAATAAATTAATTTCACAGTTTAAGTTCCTTTCATTTGTTTTAAAAGCGGACAAAAATAAGGTAGGAGGGTACTACAAGAGTCCCAGAATTAGGCAGAAATAATATTATTTCTAAATGTAATTGTTGAAATTGTGAGGACTGGAGTGGATATATTATTATACTTAATTAATGTGGCAAGGTATGTTTTGATGCTGACAACCTCAATTTATTTACACTCATTCACTTGTCATCTGTACCCATAATACCGCAGACTTTGCTGCCAGGCATCCCTCCCAGACCGACCTAAACACTCTTTGGGGTATCAACTTCTATTAATTTAACAGTAATAAAAATAGAAATACATTACAAAAGTATTAAACAATAAGAATCGACAAGTTCACTTTCTAAAAACCAGAAAAGAGACAGAAAAATATTTTATGTTACCACGAGACAAAATTTTGTCTCTTACGACCTATGTATAACAAATCAATAAATGTGCATTATTATCATGTGTAATTTTATTGTACTGCAAGATAATTTTTACATTAAATTATCTTTGTTTTAATGCGAATCATTTTTTCTAAATATTTTTTCTTTACATTACTACTATTATATATTTAATTTTAACAAAACAAAATTACTCTCGAACTGAACTAAAAACAGATACTGGTATACATATATATTTTCTTTTTATATTAAATAAATAAATATATTGTAATTCTGGCGCAAGGCTTACGGCCAGTTAGAATCTGTAATAAATGTATTATAATAATAATTATAAATGAATAAATTAAAAAAAACTACTATACATTAAATGTATGTAGTAGATAGTAAACATTTAAGGTAGATAATTTTTATTATACTCAAAATAAACTCGTACGGTGTGCGCACAGTGAAAGGCTCCCTTCTACTAAGATTTTCCTGCCTTAAACGACAGCAACCTACCCTAACCAACAGTGAAAGAAGAAATTTGGCTCCCAACTGAGCCTAAAACAATATTAATTTTTACCATGAAAATATGTAGATAAGAGTTCCGAAAATTACAATATTTATACTCAATTAATATAACATTTTTAATTTTTAAATAACAAAGGCTAATTCAATTTGCCCGGGAACAATCTGCTTTCTGTCTGAAAGAAAAAAAACTCTTTTGGTTTTGTAATTAACGTTGAAATTTCGCCTTTGTCATCGGTGTGGTAATTGCCAAGAATGCTTTATTTAATTTCAATTTTGCTAACAACAACTTAATTTTGCTGCAACAAGAAAAAATTATTATAATGAAAATTATTAATCAAGTTTTGTAACACAACCGAAAACCCATACAGTCTCCGCTGTTACTCTCCAATGTTATTTTTCTTGAGATTTATTATGCCAGAAATTAATTTGAAGAAGAACGTCAGTGCCCGAGTGGAAGGAGGTTAAATGAAGATGATGAAGAGTTTGATAAACAATACTAATGTTATTAGACGTTAATAAGAGCGTGGAGTAATTTTAGCAATAAGAGGTACAACGTAAAGAATTACCAAGCAAGTAATAAATAATAAGAAAATATTAAGTTAAATTACCTGAGAGAGAGAGAGAAGTTGCGAATTACTCCAAGGTGTCTACAAATAAAAGCTGGTTTCTCAGTTCACTTGTTAATTTTATTTATATATTGTGGTCATGTTGTTAATTTTTAAATATTTTGTTATACATATACCTCTGGGACGTATGTACGCCATGTAAGCTTTGCCATTGTTCCATGATTCAGAAAATTCATAAAACTAATTTTTTTTTTGTTTTTCATACCGGGTGATAGTTTTGCATTCGTATATTTGATAAGTTCTACCCCGTGGAGTTTTTTATTTTACTGTTTGATTTTATTTACGGCGTTAATTCTTTGTGAAAAAATTATTTAGTATAAGAATTTTAAATCATATCACGCAAGAAAGGAAATGAAAAGTGAAAAATACACACCGACCGAAAACGTAGACAAGACAAAAGTTGAATTTGAAAGAGTAGAATAATAAAGAAGTGATGGGTTTTATGTGTTGTTATGCGTACAGGAAAATTGAAACAATGGAGTTAATTAAACGCAAAATAAGGATAAAAACATATATAATAAAATCAGATTCAGCCACGTTCCTGCCGACGAGTTCAACAAAAAGTTCAATTTCTATTTTGGCGTTATTGAATTTTCCCACACAAAACTGTTTACTTTTTTTCTCTTTAAGTCAGCGGAGTTCCTAATCTTAGTGAAGACATGTTCTAATCCCAGCAAATTATCGAAAAGGAAACGAATGAAGCACCTCAGACATGAAACCTTCCCATTTCACCGCAACTTCTTTCCCAGGAAATTGATTTCTCCCATAAAAAGCAATTATTATTCCTTCACCGGGAAGAAGAATTGTTTTAGACGCAGTTGGGTAAAGACAAAGCCGAGAAAAAGTCGGGGGCGCCCCCGCGGACCCTAACAAACCAAAAGGAAAAGGATCAGCGATCTCAGATCAGATCAAAATTCTCTTACCTGTCCCAAGCTTTTTCGTCTTCTGACGTGATCTCCCGAAGAAGATTGCTGGAGCTTTCGTAGACCGAACGTTTCTCTCACCTTGACAGGAAAGTCGATTCGACTCAAGGAATGAAAGCTCAAAACGGAATTGAAGTGCCTTCAAATGCAGAGCCCCAAAAAGCTCGATGAAAACGAAAAGATTTTGAAAGAGTCGGATTGATTGACTGAATGATTGTCTTCCTCCGTGGAAATCCAATTCGTCACCCGCCGCCACGTAATTCATTACCTAATAAACTGATCAATTAATAATTAATTGCAGTTATATCGGATCGAGGGAAGGAGAAAGGGAAGCGATAGGTGGAGAAACTAGTTTCAAATAGGAAACTGCACTATTCATTCTCATAGATTATTATTTGGCAGACGACTTGAGCAAAGAGAGAGAGAAGGAAAGTTTGTCTACCTGTGCTGTTGCCCCTGTCCTGGGCGGGAGAGTAACTAAAGTCAATAAATAATGATGATGATGATGGCAAAATAAAATGATAGCAAGCACGGGGTGAGATTTTTATTTTCGGCGAGAGAGAGAGAGAGAGAGGGATAAATGGAAAAAGAAAATAGAAAAAGGAGAGAACAAAGTATTTTGCTACTGCGCAATGGTGAAGCCAATCAACCCAGATAACCAGGCACTTCGGAGTTGCTCGGCTCTGTACGAATCCTTTCGTGAACTTCCACCGACAGGGTGGTGGTTGCCTCGAAATCGATTATTATGAATGTAGAGGAAAGCTCGAGCTTTTTACCCAGCTTTTGCTGTCTTTCTCTACTACTCATTCTGCCTGTCTATCTTTCCTCATCTGCCAGCCTCTGTACCTCTCTCTCTCTCTCCTGCTCCACTTAAAACTCCATCTCATCACTTGGTTTCGTCTCCAACTATTTCACTTTGTTTCGACTCCTTTAAAACCCTCATGTTTTGTCAGGTACAGAAGAATAGGAATCGAACTCGTGTTGCACATACCGAAACCCCAGGAACTACCTTTAGTAGTACGATGGTTGTAGTGCCAACATCGGGACTTCTCATCATTGAATTCTCACGTGTTGGGCCCCACCCAGATTTTTCCACAAGAGCAAATTTCTTCTGCCTCCTTGTGATTGATCTGCAAACTTATAACTGTTAATGTAAGACCTCCTCGTTTGAGATTTGTTTTGTTTCCTTTATTACTCCGTGACAATTTAAAGGGTTCACAAAACTACACCACCGTCCCGACTACCCGAAACAGTTTTTGAAAGTTTGAAAATGAGGTCTTGCATGTGTCAGAATACCACTGAAAACCTTCGTTTTCATAACTTCTGATTTTATTATTATGATCGACGTCATTTTCTGCCAGACAGGTCAATTAGTTGACTGCATTATGATTGTAGTCATGTAATTGTCGAGCGGTTCATCGGGGTGTACGAAATAGAAGAGACGCGTACAGTGAAACTTCATGCAAAACATACTGTACTCTTCGTTTGGTCACGTGGTACCTGCGTTTGAAAATGAAATGAGTTGCTCAAAGTAACGTAAATCAAATGTATTGCTATTTTATATATTACATTAATTGTCGCAACAAAGGAATGTTGAATTCTGTTTAATTAGCATTGAACGGAAGGCTTTTGGAAGGCTTCGCTCCAGAAGCCTGCCTTATTCTGTCTTGCCTAATTTTAGCATGGCAGATGTCTCATCTTTTTAAAGTTTCTTAACTATAACTTCATTATCGCCTTCTGTACTTTAACCGTCCACTTCAAGTTATCGTCTTCTCTAGTAAGTACATACGCTACAGATGTATACATTCTTTATATTTACGTTAAGATATTATGCGTGTGGCACAAACAGTAATTTATTTTTCAAATAACGGTGTTACAACACCAACGCTGTTTTAGTAGGATTTTATATTTCGATACAAATCAACATTTTTTTTTAATAAAACTGGTTTGCCTGTACGATTACTACTTCTCCGGAACTTTTAATTATAGTTTAAAATAATTTGTAAAAGAAAATGAGAGGCAGAAAGAACTGGGGCAGCTGCTGTTCCGTCCAAAGTCCCATTAGCATAATACAAAATCCGAATCGTTTAAGTAATAAGAAGATTATATACAGTAACTCTGAAGCAGGCGAGAGGAACTTGAGATTCTTACAGTTCAAATATTATTTAATTAAATACAAATTTTCAACGATTTTTTACGTTCCTCTTTGATCGCAACAGAAATTGCTGTTGTCACTGACCCAAGAAGAGAGCAAAAATTCCGGTTTACCTGACAAAACTACTCGATTTACTATTAGTTTACTGATATGAACTCAATTCACGAGTTTTATTGCTTTTCACGATGGAAAAGTTAATACACTTTATAGTTTTACATTTTCAAGGATTTATTGGTTTTGTATTTTATAAAAAGATTTATTTCACAATTTAGAGAAAAACCATCCAATCATTCTACCATTCCTTTGGCGAAGTCGAATATTAGAGTAGTTTTTGGGGTCGTCGTAGTTTACATTTTCAGTCGAGACAGTTCTCCTTGCTCACCGAGGGCGACATTCTAACAGAAAAATACCGGCTGTAGCCGTTTGTGTCATCAGTCGGCGAGGTAAAATAGTTATTCAGAATAGTCGTAGATGGAATTGTAAAATAAATTTATAAATAATTACAAAATAAGAGACTGGATGCTTTACTTAATCGTACAGTTATGTTACATAAGTATTAATATTCCTAATATATACTTCTGTTGTAACTCTACTGCAAGGTAATTGCTCGGTCGAATCAGGAAACATTTTTAATAAAAAATTATGGACAATCAGGTGCAGCAGTTGGACGCCAATAACTCTAGGTATTATTTTCGAAATAATGTTGTAGTGTATGTTGTGTTCTCTACTTTTATATCAATACAATCATACATAATGTCAGAACGTCTTACTATGAAAGAAAAATCCCAAGATATTCAGTGTACACGTACAGAGGTAGAGAGAGTGACGGTTCTATTAAGGCAGAAGCTTATGAAACCGCTGTATAAACTTAAACAGTCACATACAGTATTAAGTATAAGTCTGGTTTACCGTTTCACTTTCTCTTCGGATTTAATATTTCAGGTTTTAATGAAACACGGAATTAGAAGAAGGAGTTTGATTAATGGTATTTATTGGTCGCATCCGCCGTGAGATATTAATAACCGTCCATTAATAATATTACAGGGAGCGCGGGAGTATAAATCTCATCAATTTTTTAGGAATTAATCATTTCGATTTGGTTCATTAGACCGCCATGATGATGACGACGACGATGATAATGATGATGAAAAGCAATGAAAAATCTAACGAGATTTAAAGAGATTGACGTCAAGTTGCCGCAAATAAACTCAAAGTTAGTCGGAATTTGATGAATTAAATGCGGCTAATAAAATTTTTGTGATTAATCGGTCATTTAAAATGATATTTTCCAATCAATCGATCCCTCCACACACACACAAACACACATACATCACCCCCACACGAGATTTCATACCTACTGGATGGGATAAATGGTAAATGGTGGGCGAAGTGGAGATTGTGGCACCACCTGACCACTCCCGTCGAGTACCACAGGTACGAACAGGTACCTGTGTTTTATGTAAGAAAACAACCCTCCACCGTAAAATGAAAGAAAAAAATTCGAAAATCAATGGACATATTGTCCTACAATTAATCCTTCCACTTCTGGTTCACCACATGTGTTATTTAGACGAATTTTTGTCGTCCTCCTCTGCTGTAATCGAAGTTTAATCAGAAATGTCCATCATTAAAATTTCAACACAAAGGACAACTCATCAATACATGAGTTTGTACAAAATATTATGTAAATCAGATATGATATATTCTTTTTGAACATAGTTATTATGGAGCAAATACGAGGAGCAAACGTGGAGTTTTATATTTCAAAAATTATGTAATAGTATATGTATAAGTTTTAAACCTCGTGTTGGTTTCTGTACATAGGAGAAATGTTGAGGTATTGTTGGTAACATTGTTAACAGTTGAAGTTAATTCTTTGTGCATTTCTAAATGAGAGTTTAAAAGAACAAAAGTAAAGTTGGGTTCCCTAGTAACCCCCCCTCTAAACTAACCTCTGATTTAATTCACTAATAGTTGAGGGTTTTGGAAAATATCACATTAATTTGCTGATGGCTTTGCTTTACCTGCACACTGGGAGTTACTCTAAATAAAGTTTAATTATTTGCTTTCCATGAGTAGCACGTCTCTCTCTCTCTCTCTCTCTCTCTCTCTCTCTCTCTCTCTCTCTCTCTCTCTCTCTCTCTCTCAACTTAGACTATACATATGTACAATGTCAAATCGATTTAATCGAATAACCCGTTACCGAGTGACGTCGTTCGTTTTAACCGGATTTGTCTTGACATTTTCACTGCTGACGGGTCGGAAAAATTCAACGGCACCTTCTGCTGCTGCGCTTTTCTTCCTTTTCCTTCTGCTTTCTGTACCTCCACGTTCTCTTCATCTTTGTCTGTTATCTCTTTGACTGCAGTTTACTACTTTCATTCCACGTACAACAGTCACCCCTTTGTCTTGAGTGTTTTTTGTTACTTCTGGTTTGTCTTTCTTCTTTGGATTTGTCCTTATCCTTCTCTTTCCCTTTTTGAATACGTCCAAGCCTCTTCTTGTTAGTGACGTCTTCTTGCTAATTTCTTCCCTTATCTTTCTCCTCCACAAGTGTTACTGCGTTATTTCTGTATTCGGTTCTCAAAGTGTGTCTTTCACAGTGTTGTGCTGTTCTCTCTCCGAAAACTTCTTCATATTGGTGATGTTTTAATATCTTTTTTTGAACTTTACCTTTTTAATTTTAGTTACGTGTCTTGCATCTTTTCCTGGCTCATGAATGTTCAATGTATTCCCTTGTTCTATTGTTTAATAGAACTTTAACTTTGACCTTCGACAATTCAGTTCCCTTTGCAATTTTCCTTTATTATTTTAGTGGTGAACTTTTTTGTATAATTTCTTATTTACTTCTCTTTCTGTGGTTCATGTGTTACTTTTGATGAGATTCTCGAAAGATGTCTGTTCTTTGTATATTCCAATGTTCGAAAGCATCACAAACGCAATTCAGCCACAGCCAGTTTTCTTTTGCTTCAGAGAAATTTATTTAACACATTAATCCTGGGCATCATATGCTTTTCTCGCTTGGCTGATTCCAAATCTTTTTTACGTGTAATTTTTCTCAGGTAGGTCCTCATACCTTTGGTAACATGTCTTTCTTTCTCCCGACGACGAAGGATCACGCAAAACGCAAACAACTTTTCATGGATAAATTATTCTCCTACCTGAGCCGTGCCATCATCTCCAATAATTTTCTTCCTTCACACCCGACATGTCTCTTTTTACCAAATGCACCTGGTGCAGAATGTGTTGCCTTAGTTTCTCACTCGAATACGCTACTAATGCACGGTGATGATAAGGAAGTGAACCTGTGAAGTGAAAGGCCTTTCAATTCCTCATCGTTTTATGCTGACAATAACAGAACTTTACTGCTGCTGTTGTCCAGCTATAATTAGTCAGGCCGTAGAATATCACGTACCATCTATTACCTATAATCACTAAGTTCCTTTGTCTTGGTCTATTCAAGTAGTTCCCGTTTCGCAATCGATTGTTTCCAATCTGTCTCTTACATTTTTTCTCGTTGGCACTTCGGATGTGTACGAAACGTTGATGGGTTGAAGAATTGCTGAAATTAAGGGGTGAAGAAAGAGATTCATTCCCGAACTGATGAAAAACCAGAGGAACGAGTCAAATAAATAAGTAAATAAATAAATAGGGAAGCACAAACGTCGAACATTTATCAATTGAAGTAGAAATGGAGGGTGAGAAAGAGAGAAAGAGAGAGAGACACATGAGTGGGATTAAGAATAGCTAGAAAAAGTGAAAAAAAAAGTCTGACGAGAGGGCAACGAGAGAATTAATTGAAAATCCCAATGGATATTGAGTTGGTGGAATGACGAAAGAGAGACAGAGAGAAGAAAAGAGAGAATGGTGAAATTACGTGAGTGAGAGAGAGGAAACAAAGCAATAGAAAATAGGAATGTCTGAAAGGCTTTTAACTTAAGAGAAGTCCAAGAGCAAAGAAAGAAAGAATAAGAAACTCTGGGTTGAGGTGCAGAAATCCACTGGAGACGTTTCTTCGGCAAAAGGTAAAAGAGTGGTAACCGGAAGACCCAAGCAGAAGAAGAATGAGTAGGACCTAGAACGATTAAGACGACCGAATGAATTTGACTCGGTTGCAGTCCGTGGTACTAATAATAATAATAATAATAATAATAATAATAATAATAATAATAATAATAATAATAATAATAATAATAATGTAGAATCATCTATGAATAGAAACTAGTCTAATGAGAGATAATTCGGGTCGGTCGAAAGAACAAAAGCTGGAGGGGCGAAAAACCTGAAACGCGGCCAAATTTTGTTCCACTTTCTCCTGTTGGAGTCATTAATTCAGCAAATTAATCATCAGACAATTCTATCTTTCTCTCCTGCTGCTGTTTCATCTAAGGATCCTTTTGGAATAAACGACGACGCCACCTTATTAATTACAACAACAATAAATAATTTATTATAAAAGTATAAATCGGGATGTTGTGTGTGTGCGTCTCTTCGCTGGGTTACTCAGCCGAGAGAATCACAAATGGCAAATTACCAAAACGTTCAATACATAAATAAAGTACATAATAAATAATAGAACTCTTCCCGGAATACAATACTGTAAATCTACTTTAATTTGGGTCAATTTCAAATAGAATTTTCCTGGTTATTTGTGACTACGCCTCTACCCTTACCCTCCTCCTCCCAATAGAAATTCCTAGAAGTAAGTTGATTGACAATTTTGTAATGAAATTTGTACGTATGAGAAAAACACAAATTGCAGGCGTCTTGTTATTTTCCAATTTTGCTGTCGAATGCCATTTTTTTTTTAAACACGAAGGAGACATCCAATTTCCAAAGTACTTGCATGCTGTGGGAGAAAGTGGATAAGTACTCATGTGGTTGTTCTCAGGAGAAAATGAAAAAGATTATTTTTCTTTCCATTTGAAACTTCCACGGTTGTCTTGTGTTTGGCACACAACAGTCAACCGTCCGTGGCTTCCGAGTATTCTGTCCTTTTTCGGTCGTGCAGCATTCAACATCATCTGTTTTCACAAGGACGCATGTCCTTTAGCTGCCACATCGTAAAGCACCACAGTCAGTTGGAACTTGCCACATTCTCGCAGCACTGCAATTTATTTTCGCGCTTTTTTTCAAATTGTAAAACCCAAGTGGCCATCAAAATGAACTTAAAGTCAACAGAACACACATTCTCTCGTCGTTATATTATTTTACAATTTCGAACTCCACTTTGGGCAATTTAAATGCAAAAATGCAATTAACATTTAAGCCAAATGTTCTCTTCTTCCCCGTGTTCTGACCATCTGCGTTGGGCCACTCATCTTTGCGCAAAGGTGTAGAACCGGAAACGACGCTTTTGAAAATGTCATGACGCGTTTTATTTATTAGGTTGAAGAAGAGTAACGCGACGAAGAAAAACAACAAAACAGCAACTCAAACTGTCGGTCGTACATTTAGTTTTCATTTCAAATCGCTTAAGGTTCCTGCTGCCTAAACATTATGTTGCAAGAGCCCTCCAACCAATGAACAACAATCGTGTTGTGTGTGTACGTTTTTCTCTCTTTTTCTCTGTCTCCCTTTGCGTGTATGGGTGTGTGTGTATGTCATACAAACAAAAATGACAGTGAAATTTCAAACTACAAAATCATGCTCACGTAAAGGAGGACAAATTGAAGTAGATAATTGAATTAATTACGGTAGAAGAATTCGGCTACATCCGAAAAGGTGGGAAAAGTCCAATTGAAAAGCTCAGGGTAGAAAGTGTGGAGGTGCAAGGGTCCCACATGGCATATGAGTGCGTTGCTGTTACGTTGCGATGAGAAACAGTCAAGAAAAAACAGTCAGACACATTTGACAGACCTTAAGGGAACAATCGGAGATGTGAAGGGTTTTCCTTTCTTTCTGCTTCTCTCATCTCTATCTCAACTATCATTTAAATCTATTTCTATCTTTCCTATTATTCACTCCGAAAAATGGTGTTCAATACCGGTCTCCGGTTGAGCGACTGCTTCTTTTGTTGTTCGCTCCTGTCATTGTTTTACATTACGCGAAGCACAGAACTAGTCGACACCTAGTTCAATTACACAAGTTTGCTGCTCGAAGGGCGACGGGTCTCTCCGACTAATCGTCTGCTGGCGTGTCCGACAGTGAAACATTAAAGTTGAACCTCACCGTAACTGGTGAGGTTAGTTCAGGTCAGCGCAAACGGCCTTGGCTCTACGTGCCACATTTATTTTAATTATTTTTTAAATAATTTTTTTTTATATTTTCTTAATTACGTCCTCTTTACGTTCGAAAAAAATTCTTCTAACTTCTAACTTCTTCATTAATAACTTCACTTCGCTACTTTCCATTCAAAACGTCTCATTTATTTAAATTAGTTGTTGAATGTGAATTCACCTACTAAATGATATTTCAATGGTGATTAAAAATCTAAAAATAAATTTAAATAAATTAGTTTTAATGTTCTAATTATATGAAATATCGGACACTGTACGTGTGAGTCTGTTATTGTGAACAATTGCATATAACCATTTACCTCGAGTCGGCCTTGGGCAGAGTTAATTATTTTCTCTTTGGTGAAATTGCTTCGCAGTCAGTCACTTTTTAGTTTATTTTACTAATAAAAACTATAGATCTTCCTTCGTCGTTTTCAATTTTCCAGACCTAATCCCGAGAATGAGATTTATCTTGGGAGACAACTTAACTTGTCTTACCATCACCAGGTGGGCACTTTGAGCTGGAATTCCATCTGGGAATACCGGGTTGCCATTACAATTTTTCTTTTTTTCTATTCATTCATTCAACCGTTTTCAACGAATAAACAACTAAAAGCCTTTCCTAGTTCTATTAACTCAAGGTACAGGGATTACATACAATTAAGTGAGTACTCGAGATGTATGTACTAATGAAACTTGGAGTTGTTAATTGTTAGTGTAATGCTAAAAGAGCTTACGTTTTCCTGTGTTGGGCGGTACTTTTTTGATTTATAAAAAAGGCCGATATTACAATCAAGGGCAATGAAGACGGAGGAAAATCAAATGGAAAACGTGACAATGCGACTAACAAGAAGGTGAAAAAAGGTTAGAACGGTAGACGACGGTAGAGACAAAAAAGAATGAAAATGAGGGCAACCATAATAGTAAAAATTGAATGCAATAGGGAAAAGAACAATAAACGCCCGAGTCGTGCGACCCCCTGTAATTAATAGTGTAATAGTAATCCTAGACGGTAATGGCGGCGTAAAAAACATAATAAAACATTCGAATGCGAAATAAACGGGAAATGCACTTTTACATCTGAGTGCAATTAACTGCGACTGTGCCAAAGCCATCACTTCTCACGAAAAGAAACCTGAAGGTGTCAGGTTCAGGTGTGTGTGTGTGTGTGTGTGTGGAAGAAGGCTAGAAAGGCGGAGCAGAAAACCTTTCTACGAATGCAACAAAATCTTCCAAAAAGGTTCTAGAGGTTGTCGCGTTAATTTCATTTTCGTTTTTAACCGCACGAAACCTTTTTCGAAATACATTAAATACATCCTCACACACAGTTTTAAATTATTTAACCAGTTATACGCGAAAAAAAACTTTTTCCAGGAACTTTCCTATAAAGAAATGTTGTACCTTAAGACTGAATCTGAAGAACGTTTTCTTTGAATTATAACTCATGTTATGATGTTAGAAATATACAAAAAAAATAGAATGAAAGGTCGTCTGAAGTCTTTTGACGTTTTAACGTACTCACATGTTGGGAAGGAGTAACTAAAAATCATAATGCTTGGTATTGGGAGGAAAGGATTTTCTTGTCTGGTGGAGTGTCCACGAAGTAAGAAATAAGACGGTGAAGATAACATGGTTTGCCAGCCCTGTTGGTGTGTAGTGTTAGTCGTAGTTCTATACGTGGATAGTTTTCCTACCTCGTATAGATTTTTTTTTTTACAATCTCCAGGTCTAGTTAGTATTAATCTATGATTTTAATTATATCTTTATGTTAAAAATTAGTTAGAGAAAAATTTAATAAAGTAAAAATGTGTGTGTAAAACGTACGCCTTCTTTTCTTGTTAGACACGTCAGTAATTTCATTTCATTTTAAAGCAATTGATACTTTCATAAATAAAACTATTGTATAGAATCGTTAAGGCATACGAAACTTTTGTTTCATTCTAAGAAAGAAGTAGAACAAAATAATAATTGTTTTAAGTTTCGGAAAAAAAAAGAAATCCCCGAAATATGAGGAGTAATAAATTGAGAAATTTGAAGAATTAAATTACTTGAGGGAATTTTCCGGGAACTGACCCAAATGGGAAACACGAAAATATTAACCACTTCGGAAATTAAATTGGAAAAGTAGGAGAGCCTAGGACTAGTAGGATCCTCACGGAATAAAAAAAGAAAGAAACTTTCATGACAGGAGAAACATGCCGGGGAGACTTAAAAGAAGTGGAAAGAACCCAAGCAGAAAATTTTAGCGTTGGCGCAATTGCTTGAGGTCCAAGGGAACAGGTAGATAAGTAATTAACACCGATTTAGAAGAACTTTTGACACATGCCGAACCTTCTTGTGTATGGAACTTAACATAAATTCCTGGTAGGCTACTAATTGATGTCTAACATTCGATTCTACCCATCATATTCTAAAGCTGCTTTAAAAATAGAATAGTCTCCCTAAAACAAAATGGCAGAACATCAGAACATTTAAGATCCAACGCACTAATAGTGTACTATAAAAAATATTAAAATAAAAGATAGAGCATCGGTTGCGTTTGTTTATTTATGTATTAAATGTATCAATGAAATAAATAAAAAACAACCTTTCGTGTACGTCTCACGGATGTGTAAGTAAGAAAAATTAATGAGATTGAGCCAGTAGACCTGTGTTCTGTTGACGATATATTTCAGTCTTAAGAAATCTAGTCAATTTATTTAGAAGAAAATTTTTAAATCTGATTTAAAATTAAAAAAAATAATAATAATAACTGAACAAATTAGAAAACGGGATAGGAAAGGACATCAAAGACGTGGAAGCAGTCAGGGGAGACCGGAGTTTCAGAGAGAGAATTTGAAAAGTTCCAATTTAAAAGTGAAGGAGAAAAAAAGAGAAGGTGAAAACAAAAGGAAGTGAAGTTTGAACGTGGCAGAAGAATAATTCAAATAGTTTTCAAAGGAAAAATAAGATATTTGGACAAGATGGAACAGGGTAAAAATGGGAGATGACAGAGAGAAAGAAATCAAATCGCATACTAAAAAAAATAAAAGTTATTAACCAAGAGTTGCAAGAATCAACCAAGGAATCATTCAATATTACAAAGAACTAGTTATTCCGCACTAAGTGTCATTTGTTTTAGGCGAAAAGGGAAAGTATCTCAAAACAATAATTTATTAATAATGTCAGAATGGCACCACATGGTCTGATGTAACATGAGAACTGAGGAATCATGTTAACCTTTAAGTAAAAATTTACATAAATTCAAAGAAAAATGAAATATTTATCATTCGTCAAAAGAGTCTTATTTAGATTCTTCAAGTTTTTGGTTTTTATTTAAAAAAAAATATACAATGTCACAATATTTCAAGTGAAATTCTGAAAAGCAACATTTGAATGTATCAGGAACACCGAAGATCCGTTTCGACGTGTCAAAAATAATTAACTTTCTTAATTCTACTTCTTGAAACGTAAATTATATTTCCGCGTAAGACGATTCGGTATTTACACTGATACTAAAAAGTTATTCAATTTAATTTGATAAAATTACATTACGATGCAATTGTACTTGACCTTTTATCGAAAATGTATGTACGTACGTATGTGTTAAGCAGCTCAGAAAAGTGAAAGAAGAAGTTCGAGCTACTTGGAATGCGACAGAGACAACGACAGGAGCAATCACGCGGTTTGAACGTAGACAACATCACAGTCATCCGCGTAATGGCTACAATAAAAAAAAAATAGGTAGAAAAAAAAAGAGGAAATCTCTAAATCTGTATAAACCCAATTTAAGCGAGACGATAAAAAACCCAATAGTAGACGCCATCTACAAGAACTTAGATAAGTAGATTTAAAAGAAAACACAGAAAACTAAAACTATTGAGTGACGTAAATGGTCGGAGGACAAAAGGAAACTTTCAAAACCGCTCACTGCAGGCATTAAAAAGGTCAATGCCGTCCTTCTTAAAGAAAAGATGCAACACGAGACACGACCTCGAGGAACACGGACACAATGGACACTGGAAATGTGTGGCATGGAAGTCTTTTGGCGGTTGCTCTCCTAATAGTTTTTTTGTTGCCACAAAAAGAGTACAACTTTAACCGGAAACAGAAAGGGCTTAATAAGTCCGATGAGTAGGACTCCTCCATGAGAAGTCACAGACACAGCAAGAGGAAAAGACAGAAAACACTGTCTGTTCACTCAGGAGGACTGAATACTCGGTTCTAAATACTTACAAGTATAATCTTATTTTTACTTCTTGGAAAACATGGAAAACCTTTTTTGCGGGGGGAGGAGAAGGAGTAGAGGAAATTAACACGTCATTGTGTGCTGCCTACTTCTAACTAATTCTCTCCTGACTAACCTCTCTCTCTCTCTCTCTCTCTCTCTCTCTGTCTCGCCCTCCAGCTCTGCTTCTGTTTCTCTAATTATATAAAAGCAGTTGGTGTTTTAAGAGCGATCACACAGGGACTACACTTTCCTTCATCCCTTTTCTGCATTTAATTCCTGATTACCGTTACATAAAATTAATGGTTTCAACCCTTGGAACAGTTGCAAATGATGGGGGCGGAACACTCAGAAGTTGTCTTCCCGGGTACCAACTCCACCGAAGGTTTTACTTCCATAATTCACCACGCCGGTGAAGAATATCTGTCTTTTTCTTAAGGACGTTCTGGAACTCTGTTCTGTCTCATTTTTCATTCTCGCGAAAGTTTTCCAACTATTTCACGGTATGAATACTTTGAAAGAAACTCGAAAGAAACTCCGCTGCACGTACTCAACGCCGCATCGTTCAGATTAAATGTAACACTACATATGTATGTAGTTGTCGTGAAAATACTTTAATAATATTCGAAAATATTTCCGTCTGTTGCGTGTCTTGGTTTCCATATTGTTTGACCGGTGTACGCCGCTCAGTCCAGCTGTACACCTCGTAGATATTTTTTTCAATTTTCTAGGCGTAATCCTGAGAATGAGATTTATCTTTTAAGACAAGCCTAACTTGTTTTACTGCCCGCCAGGTGGGCATTTTGACACGGAATTACATCTGGGAATAGAAAAGGAATGTTACTCTAAGATTTTTCCAAGTGTCATTTCGTCTATTCATCACTGGTTTACGCGTAGAACTTGTTTCAAAGAACGCCAAAATTCATACTTCTTTTTATTTTCTCTAAAATCCTGCGACATTTTCAGTTCTCCCGGTTCCGATGACTCGGGTCTCGGGGTTTCTTTTTCAAATTATCACGGGGGGAAGGGATTTTTCTTGGCGTGATCTTTCAAGATCTCGGTTCGCAGAAAAGAAAATGTGAAAGGCCAAGTTCTGCCGTCGGTTCCCTGCTGTATTTTTACTTAGAACAGTAAATAAAATAAAGTGAATGAGGAGAAGAAACTCCGGGAGGAATGAAGTGACCTGGGAGTTGTCTTTTAAGTGACACGTGAGCTCACCTGAATGTAAACACCGTTTTTTATTTATTATTCAATGTCACAATTACAGTAAACGCAATACACAAAATTTATTTCACACAGCTTTCATGAGTCGTGTTTTTTTATTAAAATAAACATTTATTTGGATCCTCATGCCCACAATTAATAACTAACCGTTAATTTAATTTTTTTTTTTCTTACAGGTAAGATTCGATCTTTCAATTTGAGGGCATCTTAATTTCAAACGTCAAAGGTTGAAATATATCAATTATGAGGGACAGGTAAGCTTGTTAGCTACGTAGAGAAAGTACGTGGATAAAATAAAAGTTCAAAATCGCAATGACATGAGCTTCAACGTAAAATTAATTCAGGGCAATTTATGGGTAGTCTTTGCGGAGTTCGCATTTGCTAACCGTTGCAGAAGAAAAGGCATAAAATTAGTAAGAGAAAAGATTTACCAAAAACTACGAGTCGCACGTTGAAATTTTGCAAAAGCCGTGGCAGCAGAACACATCGCAAGGCTCACGTAGTCCCCTCAAATCTCCCCAATCTGTGCCCGAGTGAAAAAAACTCTTGGAAGAATTCAAATTTCAATGTGCGAATTTGACTTTGGCCATTTTCCTTTTGGATTTCACAACAATTTGAGAAATGGAGAAAGGCAAGAAAAGATCGCACACTCGAAGGAGAGAAGAGAACTTCGGTAAAAGTGCCCCGATGTGAAATTTCAAACTTTTGCCTCCTTTTTAAAAAGGAAAAAAAGCATTTGACTTGTGAGGAATGAAGCAATCCAAAAGTTTTATTTTTCTTCAAAATTTTAAAAAGGTTAGAATCGAATATTGAAACTGACTAACATAAACATTCATGAGCTTCTTCTTTGAAATGGAAAATCTTTTTTCCGTGACCTTAACTCTACCGTATTAATAACACAAGAGGAGGTTAACAGTAGCCATGGAAACTCCGAGACGAGGACCTTAAGCACTTAATTATTTCTGTTTTAACATTTTCTGGTTACTTAATCGTAACCAAACAACAAGTAGTTAACCTGACAACACCTGAGTGATCGCCTTTCACCCTGCTCTGAGGCCCGTGGGTAGGCGAACTTGTGCACCTTTCCATAAAAATGACACTCGCAGAGAATCTTTTCATTTATGAATTGACCACGGAGTATCAGACGATGAAGGAATGTTGGTGGCATTGGACGAGTCCGATGAAAAGGGGAATAAATCGCGGAGGCATCGAAGAGTCCATACGTTTTAATTAATAATGGAGGGTTGGGTGGTGAGCTAAGCCTACAAGGATTTTCCCTCGTGAAAATTTATTTAAAAACACAGAAAAACTCTTTCCTGGTTTTCCACGCTCGAAGTTAATAATTATTTCCATTTTGTATCGAACCTCCGTGATTCACTCTCTGTCCATTTAAATAAAAGGCGTTCACAGGGAGTGCTTTGACCTGAAATTTAGTTCTTCATTGTCTTTGTCCACAGATTTATAAATTTCCTACACCTACATGATCAACAATATAGGGTAAAATGTAATTCGAATGAGCGAGTATATTTTTATAAGTCTACTTTGTTATTGAACCTCGTTAAATAATATGCCTATGGTAAAGCACCACGTACATATATGTGTTGATATATACGCTACATATATGTATGTATCAGTTGACGTTTTTACTGGCTTAATGTCAGCTACAAAAAATTCAATATGAACAAACGAACGTCCTCCAAATGGTCCCGTGCCAGTGAAACCTTTTTGGCGAAGGACACTGGATAGGGTAAACTTTTTCTTTGTTCCCAAAAGAACATTGGGCCTGGAAGAATATTCCCGCTTCTGTGACGGGTATTTTCTTAACTTGGTACGTAAGTCTTAGATGTTTTTCTATGTTGTCCAGGGGTTGAATCTAAGATCTACCGGATAATGATGATCGATACGGAATTAAAGAACGCAAGAATGTCTGACTCGGTACATTCAGGTGATTAATTTATTTTTTATTTAGAAATGTTTAAGAGAAAGCTCAGAACGGCGTTTCAGAAGAAATGAAAATTTTGTAAAGATACCTTTCACCATCGCTGTCTTTATAGCTACTTTTTACTACCTTTACAACCTTTCCGATTACTCCTCTATTTTATTACACCTTTTTCTATCTTTGTTGTTCGCGAAAGTGAAGGACATTTACGGTGATGCAATGCATCAGGAGGTGAGCAAAGAATGGAAAATTACATTTTTAGGTCACATGGATTCTGATGGGCCCTTTCTCTGTTCTTACAATCACTTGGTGACAATTACAGAACGGCATTACAAAGGGGGCGGGGGAGAGAAAGGTTTTTGCTCAAATTTTATTAACCAAAGAGTACTAATTTGTAGGTATAGTAGAAGAGTTTTAATACAACTTGGAATATTTTTTTAATATAGAAAATTCAAAACTTGTCAGGTCAGCTGTTCGAATTTTGGCGGACGTAACAGGTAGCGACTGATTAGAACATAGTTCGTCTATTATTTATTCTATTATAGTCTATTATTATTTACTAGTTGACATCTTTGTCGTTACAACAGACTTGTCCATGTTATTTCTCATCAGGTCTCGTCTCTGGTGGCTGCTGTTTGTTGCCTGACGACCTTTAGTCGAATTCAATTACACCATTTTCAGCAGAAGAATAAGATAAAGAGGTAGAAATGAAGGAAGAAAAGGAAAAGCAAACATTATTATTTTTGTTTATTGTTTGGGTTTGGAGGGTGGCTTTGAGTGGGTCGCGGACAGAACGGAAGAAAAAAATGAGAATTTTGCTTTCTTCTAACTCTCCTTTTCAAAGTTAACTAACTTTACTTCACCCTCTAGCCGTCTCATTTTATTCTTTTTACTCCTTCTGTCCATTCATCTGCATAGTGTTGTACGCGTGCGTTTTTTTTTCTCCCGGTAATTCCGTTTTAATTTCATTCCGCCCTTTTTGCCGTTCTGCACCCGCAGGTATTTCACTTAGGGGTTGTTTGAAGGTAATAAAAAGCATTTGCATAAGTCGATATTCGCAACCTGGTCAATTTTCGTAGGACGTGTTCGACAGTTTTGATTGTCGAATTATTACTTTCCTTTATTGTCACCTGACCGTGCGGACGTTTCAACCCCTCTGAAGGACACACCTGCAAATGCATTTCAGCTTACGTGCGTCAAATGAGTTTCACGGGGTTGAGAAAAAATTACGGTTATAAGCAACCGTTTTACGATTTACGAGTTTTTTCCTACACACAATACACTCTTTGATTTACTTCTTTCGTACACGACGTATCCATATTGGAGTAGGTAGTAAGACATCTTCATGGGAACACACTTAAGAAGTTTAAGACCCTTTTAGTTCCCACTGATCCGAGATTTATCGAATCCAAATTTTCCAGATAAATTACTCAGCCCATCAACCGGTTACAGTTTTACTTATTGAACGCTTTTTATGGCAAATTAAAATTGTTAATATAGAAGCTGGTAAAATATGTATTAGTCCTCTGTTTTGACTAGACACAGACGAGCTGTGAAAATAAGGTGAGCCGAGACAAAAAAAATGACACAAAAGTAAATAAGTGTAAAATCTGAGTGAAAGTAAAAGGAATGGAAGGGAAGTGAGGTCAATAAAGAAAATGAAAATGAGTGAACAAAGTAGATAAAGCGAGGTTAATCTTTCTCAATAAAAACTAAAAAACTATTGCTGTGTACAAACCCGCAGAAAACAAAATTCAAGATGGCACAATGAAAATCTTAAAAGTCAAACTTTGCATAACGGGAACGGCAGCCGAGAGAGAAGACAAAATAAAAGGAATTTGATAAGATTCCCGAACGCGATTAAAATCAGACAACTCGAAGTTGAACGAAACTAGACGATACTTGAACTATCCTAGACAAGTATAGAGAACGAGGTAAAATTTAAAGTTGAAAATTTCAAAACAAAACAATTTTGCCGAACACATTCCAGACCGATTTTCCACGTCTGCGACGTTGTTTTTCTAGGCCGTTCATGTTCTTAGCTTCTTCTCAAGTTTTGTGTCGAGTTCCGTTTGAGTTAACATGATATTAATAACAGAATTATATATAGTAGGTCGCGCAAAGTTGTAAGTATCGATTGATTAGAATTGATCAGTGCAGTGCAACTCGGGGGAAGTTTGGGGGCGAACGTCGTCGTGCACGCAAATCCGAAACGATGGTGAATTTAATTACATTTTGGGCAAAATCAATGTAGTCGTACATATATACATATATGTATTTATATATAAACATTTTTGGGGTCAAACTCCCCGTGGAGGATGCATGCAAGGAGGAAATCCCGCACAGGCAGACAGGAAAAGAGAAAGAAACAAACGGACGGACGGAGACAAGTCGAAACTCAATTTGAACAAATTTGTTTTATTGAAATGCTACAATTTCAGTTTTTGATGAATTTCCAATAAGAGGAAACGTTCGATTGCGGGGTGAAACGAAAACAAACATGCTAATGAACGTTTGAATGATCGAACGAGTGACTAAGTGACGGTTTGAGTGAGACATTTCGTGTAATTCAGTTTTGGAATGGAACAATCTGTCGCTGATTTTTTACCTTTTTTTTATCGCTTGCCGTTGGCGTTCACGTGGATTTCACGTGTCTGCCGAGGTGACAATCACGCGCTGAGGGTGTGACTCTCGGGCACAGGAAAAGAACAGAATTCTTGTTCGGCGTTTAAACGTTAAGACGTGAGAAGATTTCTGCGTGTGGTAAAAATAGATTTCATTCGTTTTATCTATTTCACAATTGTATTAATAATAAATAAGAATATTAATAAAAGTAAGGAATTTATAAAGTTTTATAATTTCTTCAGCAAAGTCATTTCCTGATATGAACCTTGAACAATACTAAAAAAACAATGGATAAGGTAAGAGAAAGGCAGAAGAAGAAGAAGAAGAAGAACCCCACACAACATAACCATCAATTACATTATTAAAATAATAATATGAAAATCTTTATTTTCCAACTGGGCATTCGCCGAGAACGTGGACAACAGTAGAAAGAAATTCAAGCTCACCGAAAGAAATATAACAACGAAAAATAAAGTAAAAGAGCAGTTAAAGAGAACGAGAAAGAAAATCAAAAAGAAAAGAAAATTGAAACGCGTCCTTGAGATACAAAAGCCTAGTAAAAATTGAGTTACGTTACGTAGGACAGCAAAAAAAACTAAAAATTTAAATAAAAGAGTGAATAAATAATAAACAAAAATGTCAAAATTACAGAGGAAAGTAAAAGGAAAAATGAAGGTTGCCAAAAGGCAGTGTCCGATAAGAATAGTTCGAGATAAAACTACAAATAAATTTATTTAAATTTTATTATAATTATGTACTTAGCCGTACTGTATATTAGATATGTTTTATATTAATGTTGTTGACACGTGCGCGTAACTTGAATGTTATGTATATTAGTAAAGATGGCGGATAAATTCTGTTTTTCTTGGTCCTTTTTCCCCTGTAGAAAGTGTTAAAATTCTCAAATTACTCGGGCCGGAGAAATTTTCTCTCAAAAATTGTACAACTCGGGTGAATCTGAACGCGGTCAAGTAAGAAATGGAGGGTGGCGGTTTCAATCAACCGGATGTCCGACGCAAAACATGAAAAACCGGAAATATCAATCTTGTGCCACGTCAAGACGTGCCAAAAACTGACAACAGCAAAAGGGTCACTCTTTTCGGGGGCCTTTTGAAGATTTCGGGGCCCCACGATGGGCCACCAAAGAGAATTTCACTTGATTTGTTCCCTTGCAGCTGACTCATTATTTTACTCATTTCCGGTACTCCATTCACGAAAACTTCCGGTCAAATTCGACGGATGGAAAATTCTCTCTTCTTCCTCGTCTTCCTTCTCTTTCTTTTTTCCGTTTGATTGCCATCTTCTCTCTAATTTTCTATTTTCTACGGGTCGCAGCCATTTTCTCCATTTCTTTTGTCGCCTTAAATGGTCGACTCCGACGCTATTTTACTTTTCTATTTATTTCTATTCCTCTCTTTTTCCGTTTCTCTTTCTTTCACTGTTAATTTTTTCTAATTGTAGGAAATTTCATTTGCCGACTCATCTTCCATTTTAGAGTCTTCCATCTCCGCCGTCTACACCTCTTTACCCTGTTACTTCTAATTTCTTCTCCTTTTCTGACTATCAGTTTTATTAAATCTTTCATTTATTTTCCTGCTACTTCTTTTTTTCTCTTTCTTTGCACATTTTGCCCTCTTCCTACCTTCACCGCCACTCTCTTTCCTTCACTCTTACCTTTGCATCTGCACATTTTACTACAATTTTATGTCTACTTGTTTTGATTTCCGTATTTCCTAGAATTGTCTTTGTTCCTTTCCTACCTTCTTTCATTTACTTTTCTTCATTTTTCTATTTCTATTTTTTTAAATCCTAAACAATTTTTCATCTTGACCCTTGTGGATTTTTCTCAAGCGTAAAATTTATGTAGTCGCTTCTATTTTACGTCCAATTCATTTGTTTAAGTTTTGTGTTGCTGTTGCATTTGTTTTCTAGTTCTTCAGAGCATTTAATTTTCCTATTCAATTTCTTGTTCATTTTCAGGGTATCTTCCTCGAACCTTTCCTGGCTCACCTCCTTGTATAATTTGTCCTACATAACGCCACTTTCATCTATACTATTTTGTTAATTGTTTTACTTTTGCGCCTTTTTCCAAATTCTCAATTCTTAGCGTGACTGTCAACTCACATCTCCTTTTTATGTTTTTGGCGTTTTTCATTGCCTTCACGTTCACTACGGCCTTCTATTTCTCATTTCCCTCAATCCTTCTCTCCTTAACTTTCGTTTTTTCGCATTCAATTTCAGTCTTTTTTTTTCTAGTAGAGTCTTGTAGTTACGTCTTTCACCTTTCAATTTCCTGCAAGCAACAACACAAAAGTTTTGCTTTTGTGTTTTCCTTGCTCTCACTTGCACTTATTTCTCTCTCTCTCTCTCTCTCTCTCTCTCTCTCCTTCTCTGTCTCTACCTTTTGTACTTTCTCTTTGTCAGATCAAAGAGTCCAAGCGAAGGTTTAGAGAAAAGGCGGTTGAAGTTTTTCCCCAGTCCATTCTTTAATTAGAGCCACTCTTTTAACTGGTAAAAGGTTTCAGTGACGGGTCCAGAAAATTTTAATTCAGCCGAGGTGCATTCGTCTGTGGGAGAGCCGAAGTCACCCGTTTCCATTTTGTCCTTTTGTACTCCAGAGTTTGTGCTCAGGACGTGGTTTGAGGTGGTCCCGAGGTAAAAGACATTGCAGATGGGACAACTTCAATTTACGACAAAACCAAAATGTGTACGAATATTAAATTATACAGCGGGACACACAAAAGGACGCAGGTTCGCTTGCACTTGGGCCTCACTTCCCGTGGGCCTCGACTGTTTCCGGTCTGACTCGAACCCAAATCGTTATCTCTCCATTGTTCCGTTGGCATCTTGAAAAGAGTGTTCATTACAATTCAAAGTCATGGGTTCAAGAGGGAAGCGAGAGTCAGAGCTGTCATCCGAGGCCCAACTTCCAATTAAAGTCAAACAATTTGAATTTGGGTCAAGTCGGGAGGAGTCCCATTGCCTGGGTCGTGGGCCCATCGACTCTGAACCCGCCCCCCCCCTACTCCCTACCCCATTGTCGCCCCTCCGTTTGAGTCCAGGCAAAATCTGCCCGGATTTCACCCAAATAAATTCTACTCCATTCTGTAATGAATCACTAATTAGAACGGTATTCACTGTAATTATTTAATCTACGGAATCGTTGAAACAGAAAGAAAGTGAAAGGGTCGTTAACTCAACTGCGGAGGCAAGGTGTTTGCCTTTTTTATTTGCGCATCTGCGTGCGTACCTGCGTGAGTTGAAATCATCGGCATGACAACCTCGGCTCCGTTGTTGTCCCGAAATTAACTTGCTGTTGTGTTACGTGACCTTTGCGCCTATCCTCGGGCCACGACAAAAAAGAATTGTGTCGCTTAATGAAAAATTAAGTTTTCCTTCTCTGAAAGTAAATTGATTTTCCCTAATTGAAGATCTTTTTAGGGCGAGTAATTGAGATTTTTCAATTTCCAGCACTGTTTCTGCCCCTCAGGAAACTACAAATTGGAGTTTTTTTTTCCATTTATGAGCTTTGTCTCAGGCAATACAAGTAAATAGGTCCCAAACCGTCAAAAATTAGGAGAAGCAGGAAAAGCTTTATTATCTACTTAACTATCTATTTAACTTAACTAGGAGTATCGGAGAGACGAAAACGCCTTAAGGCGAGTATATTTCTTTTTATACATCCTTTTTTTTGTCATCTGAAGTATTCGGAAGTATTCTCTGCACAGTATTATTGTTTCATTTACCAAAACGCTCATCGTTTGATGTACTTCAAGTGTTCACAAAAACAATTTGTTCTGCCTCACAGAGTCACAGTTCTTTTCTTATTCTGCCCAACTACTTCATTCTTTGGTCTTCAATGTTCTTATTCACAATTCATTTAACCGAGTTTAATTCTTCCGTAGTCCGTTTTTTCTTCAAGTGTCCTCCAGATCTTCTTGAGATATTCCAAGTTGAATATTTTTATCCACAAAGTAGACTTGTGGCAATTTCTTCTTTTTAATTCTTTCTTTCTTAGACAACTGGCCCGTGTAAAATATTGTCGCAATATTTCTTCCATGTGGTACCTTCTGTACGAACAAGTTTTGTCTTCTCCCCGTTAAACTACCTCAAATTGATTTATGACGAGATCTTGCGTTTGACACAGAGACCTAGCACTTGTGGTCAACTGTTTAAAATTTACAAAATGTGCTCTGCTTGTTATATATTTTATCTAACAATTGTAAATTCATGTTCAGTTTTCATAGTTTGTCTGGATGTATAATTTTTTTTAAACTGCTATTTACAGCAATATTTGTGCTTCATTAAAAACATATATTGTTTTTATACATCGTCATTATTCTGTTGATGTAAAATAAAATACCCAAGGGAGTTCCACATTACCCGAGTTGTCTGGTGCTCCTGCATTGGCACAAAATAATATTCACACATTTTGTCTTACTTGCTGTAGAGACAAGAAACTATTATTGACGTCTGGATGTTTATTTTACCAATCCACTCGGCCTTCATGAATGTATTTGCCTTGCCATTTACATAATCACCTATGTAACACTATTGGAGGACACACTGAATAAGAATAAAAATCTAATACTGCAATCCTTGTGATGTTTTCCACGAAGAAAACTGTAAATAAATTTCTCGTATTATATAAAGAAATTACGAAGAAAATTAAAATGAAACGATGAGAATACTCCTATGAGTCTTTCGTCTGGTGTTCGCCTCCTGATGATAATATAGTCTGCCAAAAGTTGGTAGAAAAACAATTCGGAGGATCCCCTTGAAAGAAAAAAATGTCAGGAGGCTCGTTGATATTTCTCTACATGTTATATACATACATTACGAGAAGAAGACTTGTTATTTATATTCTCAGGCTACGCATCGGCGACTGTACCCAAGCTAATGCGAAACTGTCTTTTTTGTCTTTCACATAAAACATTTTGTATTATCAGCCATCCATTCTCGATGAAGAGGACTAAAAAGAGAGAGCCAGAAGAGAAAGCCGACGCCGGAAAATCGATCACAAGACATGTTGACTGTGAACTTCACGTTGTTAGGGCCGTTTAATTGAAGTTATGAAAATGTTTTCTTAACGGCAGAGATCCGAAAGCACCCAAAGGGAAAGAACACCGTTCGAGACGGAAGAAGTCAAAACATAAAACATTTGACTTTTTCCTGAGTGCTAAAAATCTGAATGGAAAGCTTTCGGTGGAATGAACTAGAATTAGATTAGATTAGACAAAGTCTAAAAGGCCCAGAAAAGAATCCTTGAAAGGATTGGTGGCCCGAAGAAATCGACCTTTTGGACGACATTAGGAGGGAAATTTACAACTGGTCTGCCGTCAGGAAGAAACCGCCACGAGAAAATTTAATTAAACCTCCCAAGAACTGTAAAATAGTTTCAAGTCTGTGAAGAAGCCGAAGAGACAAAAAGAAAAGCAGAGAAAAGACGAATGTAAAAGTAGAAGAAAGAGAGACGGAATATGTGTGTAGGAATTGCTGAAGGATGGAGAATAAAGAAGTTCTGACAGAAATAGTAGAGATAAACTCGAAGGACTTAACTAGACACTAGTCAAGGTGTCTATCCGACAACAAGATTGCACAACACTTGTACATTGGGCTTTTACATTTACATCTGACACCCTGCATTCTAGTTGGTCAGAACTTGTATAGAATTGTAAGGTACTTTCAATATATTGTAAGGAGTAGGTACTCAGAGTACCTGACCATGTTTTATGAAATAAATGCCATTTATTGAATAGAAAGAATCAGAGTAGACTACTACGGATGGCTGATGTTTATGGCCTCAACGTGTCATTCAGTGCAGTGAGTCACAAGTTTTTGCTTAGATAGTTTGTGAAGTAGCCAGGCAGCCTGTACATCCTCGAAAGGAACAACATTTTTTTACCTGGGTAGGTAGTCAGGTGCCAATCGACACAGTTCGTATCGATGGAATGATCTAACTAAGAAGTCGAAGGTCTTTTTACCTGTCAAAGGTCAAATAAATCTTCCTTAACTTTTAATTACATAGAAAACTTTGGTGACAAACCAAATAAAAAAGTAGTCTGCAAAATTTTACAAAATAATTACAATCTATTTTTGTCTATTCACCGTTTTTCTCGCGTTAATTGCTTATTTTTAGAGCCACAAAGAAGAGTCTTTTCTTTTCCTCTTCGTCAGTCTTCTTCTTTAGTTCATCTTTGTCGTAGGATTTCGGTTATTAATTAAAATAAACTGTTGTTGGGCCAACATTCCATAAATATTTATGTGATGGGTTGAACCTTTTATACATAATACCTTATTAATCAATACAAAATTACACGATGATCAGGGGGGACATTTTTTTTTCAATTTTTCTATGAGTTAAAGGAAAAATATGTGCCCCTCATGATGATGCCCCCGTCAGTCCATAGAAAAGCGTTCAATCATTCATTATTTAATCATCATTTTCCAGAAGTGTTGTGAGAAAAAGGGAGAGAGAGAGAGAGAGACAGAGAGAAACCCCTTGGGGCCGTGGGAAGTTGCCGCAGGTTCGGGTTAAATACCTTTAAATAACTACGTATCGAACACCGATGGAAGAGGGGGCTTTTACCCAAGTGAAGGAGTGGGAAGGACAGAGCAAACCGGTCCATTTGATTTATTCCAAGTTGTGCAAAATGGAACTTCTGTCTCAAATCTCACACTCCAGTTGTCCTCCAGCTGTCCATCGGCTACTGTCCCTCTCCACCAATCGCAATTACGAGGAAATTAATTACGAAATTGGCTGCTGCCGCTGCTGCTGCTGCTGCTGCTGCTTCGACCAAATTGAGTTCATTCCCAGGGCTTTTTTGTCTGCCCCAATTCTTCAAATTTTTTTAATCAATATTTTTTATTCTCCTAAATCTCCCTACGGACTCTGTACATAATCGATTGTCAATATATATGTATATATATGAAAATGAGTCTGCATGGATTCATCCCTACACGAAGGAAACATAAAGAATGTCGCATGCAGTAACTTAATTGTTTCGGTTTGACGGATTTTCCAGATGAAATTTGTCACCCAAGGGAAAGTCTCCTGGAGGCATAAATTTAGAAACGTTAAAATTGTTTGATAGTGTGAGACTCGATTTTAGTCTCTGAGTTTCTATTCAAATTTAATGGTAGAATTTTACATGGTTAAAAGATTTCTAGGAGGTAGAATCTGGTTGTTTGATTTTTGACCGACTTTGTCGATGTTTTCTTCAACCGCACCGGATTCTCACGTCAACTAGTCGAAGGCTACCCAATAAAAATATTGCTTCACTGAACGTTTGCTGTGGTAATGTTACCCTTCCTCTTCTCACAAAGGTTTGGTAAAAAAAAAACGTTGAGATTTTAAGAAAACCAAATGAAAGAGCCGGAGACGAATGACCGACCAAGTCCACAAACTCCCATCCCTAGAATAAAATTGGTAAAATTTATTGATTTGGCAGAAAAAAGGGGTGAAAGTCTTCGAGACGGCTGCAGGTGGCCACACAAAATGGTTTCCTTCACATTGAACTTTGTGTAATAAAATTAGATCGAACATGTTGCTGTCTGACTCGTTCAAAAGTCAAGCCGTTGAGTTTGGTCAAGGGTTAAACAATTCACAAGAGAGGGAGGTGGTGATTGATTGACGTGAAATTATATATGCGCTGAAGAGAAGAGATGAATTTGAAAGGAAAAAAGACAAAGGCAACGTCTCACAAGGAAGAAAAGCTCTTTTTGCTACAGTTTAAGGAAACTTCTGCGTTCCTTGCAAAATAAGGACTTTTGAATGATGCCACAAGTTAAAAATGCCGGGAAAACCCTTAAAAGTAAGGAGCTCAGGTGGGTGTACATCAGACGATGCTTCTATTTTGACCCTAACAAAAACTTTACCTGATGAAATCAACTTCTCTGCCGGAAGTTTCCTTTTTGCAGGGTTCTCTGCAGCAAAAATGACAATTTAAGGAAGTCCCAAGGAAGTGTAAGACGAACAACACTCAAGCAGCGTTGCATTTTTGTCCGAGAAAGCAAAACAGAATCCGTTCAAGTTCCTTCTAAGTTTCTTCTAATTAAATTTCACTTCCATTAAATTCGACGTTTTGGCCTTTTACCATCGAGTCAATCGTTAAAAACTTTTTCAGAATCGATAGCCGGTCTCCCGTTGGGTCAGTCTGATCTCTTAGATCTGCAGAAATAGGCGGCAGTTTAGGAAAGGTGAAAAGGATGTGTGACGGCCTCAAACCAAATCGATCTGTCGAATGCATTTGGACAGCTGAGGGTTGTCATTGGCCAGAGGGTTGTTTCCCTCGGCAGTAACCTGAAAAGAAAACAATAAAGATGAACCTTGAGAAAATATTGTTTTGCCCTGTTTATGTCCTCCTTTGCCCCCGTCATTTGCTCCCCTCCCATCCCATTCACCGTAGGACGGAGTGAATGCAATTTCCATTCAACATAAAAATGTTTTTCAGCGGACGAGAAACTTGACGTTTAAGGACCAAAGTTTAAATTTGCCTTCGCCTAAAAACCTTAAAACGAGGAGGTGCATTCGCCTCTTCCACCCTTAAAATTTATTGCTCTGACATAGAATTTTATTAAATGGACACGACAGATTGTGTCGTTTGCTGTGGTCAACCAGACTTTCTCAACTTCTTCCGCAGATTAATCCTCTTTATAGTTGCGTTTACCGAGATTTAAATTTCTCGGAAAAAGTAAATTTGAAATCAATTTGTCATATTTTGTGTGTTTCGCTCACCGAATGACACTGGGATTACAAGAAAGATTTGTTCTGTCGCACTAGAAATTTTAGAAGGTGTGAAAGAACGTTTTTTTTATGTACTGGAAGTTTTCAAATAGACGAATGTAATGTCACAGGGGAGTTACAACAAGGAGAATGGAAAACTGAAGTGACCCAGAGAATTCAGAGATTTAGCAGAAGAGACCTAACAACAATACTACAGGGGGTACAATACTACAAAAACAAGTAGTAAAGACTATAGATAACATTTTAAAGATCAAAAATGAGACAAATAAAGTAGGAGGATCTCGCAGCAGATCCACCGGAAGGATGAAAAGACGAGAAGGAAACCTTCCTACAAAAGTTTGGTGTCCTTCCGTGAGAAAAGTCGATCTCGTCTGTGATCTTCAGGTGATCTCGTGGACTTAAGAAATCGTCCTACTAATCACAAATTATTTCACATTTTCCGCGTTGGAACAATGTGCAACTTTGTAAAACTAGTTTTGCTCAAATCTCATGCTTCCATCTTGAAGTTCCCCCAGGAAAAGTTTTCCAGATTGAACAAGATGACCCAAACACAAGCAAATTTTCAAAGACTTTGCGTCAGGTGATTTAAATTTTGCTGCTGTTAAATCACATTTTATGAAGCGTCGAAGTAGATGGTGATGACAAAATTCTAAGAAAAATGGAGTGATTTTACATGAAGAAATAAACGAGGAATTACAAAGAATGGTATTTTGACTCCTAGGAAGTACACAAAATACAAAAAGCCTAATATTTTGCTGTTGTTCTGTGTGATGGATCGCTCCTGTCGTCTCGTCAACATCCCTGGAATTCCTAGCTTTTCGATCTTTTCAGGGCAGATGTCTTTCTTTAACATTCACGGTGGTGCGTATTTCAATGCTGACGACCACTCTTTTCGGAAGGAATGCAAACAGACCAGTCAGCAAGAAATCTTGAATGAATTGAGCAATAAAATCTTTTGATCAAGGAGACTTGATGACTTGATCGCAGTGTGATTGTAGAAGACTTCAGTGATAATCTAACAACTCCTATGATTATACTATATCATTTTATGTAATTAATTAACTATCCAATGGAATTGTTAACATGCCTTGTTAATATCTGATTATTTTAAAAGCTTGAAGCATACAAATTGACAATAAATAATTCTGTATAATGATTATTTTGTATTATTTCTGTATAACTTAAAATGAATTCTTATTAGACATAAATTGGTAGCGGATGACTGAATGAAATTGTACCACATGACGAACTAAGGTCTGTGTAATTACAATTATCAAATATTTGACTTGAAATGGACGTGGACAATCTGTCAGTGGTGCAACGTTATTTAATGCGATCCTACATTACAATTTTTTAAGGGTTAACACCCGATTACTTCTATTTAGTTACTTTTCAGAGGTTTTACAGGATGCGTAGAAGACCCACACATTTAGACTTATTCGTGTCTTACTTTACCTCATGTGCACGAAACGATCCAAATTTTCACTTACATTCTATGGACACCCCCATTGAAAAACAAAACATCAAAGAGTTACACTTAATTAGACAAAAAATTAGCTCTAAAATGGAAGTTTTTCATCCCAAAATCGCACACGTCACCGTTTAATTTACATTATTAAATCTGCCACGTGATGAAAGTAATTTAAGAAAATTATATAGGAACGACAATAATGAAAATTGAATTTGATGTTGGTGCCGGTGGTTGTCTTTGGTTGTGTCGACTGTCCTCTTGTGGCTGACAGGACACACACACACACACACACGGCCAAAGACACACATGAGACCTGTCCCATGTGCTCCAGGGTGTGGTTGAACGGGAAACCTCACGTCTGTCGTGTCAGCGGACAACCACAATTTAATTATTTTGAAATTAGACAAAAAATGTATAGTTTTCTGTATGTAAATACTTCGTTTATATCTGGGGAAAAGTTGAGTTTCTTCGTATTGCGCCTACCTTTTTTCAGTCTCCCATTCAAAAATTTTTATCCATTTAGATAAAGCATAGCTTCAAACAACGTAGACGTCTCAAATAAAAGGGTTGCCGTTGTGTAAATGCCGTCTGACAAAGAGAATAAAATGAAAATTGTATTACGCGGTTAAATTGGAAAGAAAAACTCAAAGAGAATTACATGAAGAAAGCTCATAAATTTTATATTTTGCAAAGCTTTCGGAAGCGGCTCTCGATTTGTCTTGATCAATAGAGACATTTGTGAATTGGGTGAGTCAAGGACTGCGTCAGAAAGAGAAACGTAAAACCAAAGAAAAGACACGTACCGGAGGACAAAGGCGGGGAGTTACCTTTGGCCGGACCTAATTAGCAAGTTGAGGGACACCCCCTTAAAAAAAGGACAACTGCAGAAGAGAAAAGGTTTCGAAATGGGAACCCGAAAAGGGTCGTTGGGGTCGTTCCGCCCGTCCTTCCACACGAAAAAAAATTGAAAATTTATGCACGAGGAGGACAATTCTAGTGGGACCTGACCGAACAGTGTCTTATCGAAACTTCCAGCTTGAAACTTCTGCTAAAAGATGAATATAAGATTAGGAAAACGTCACGCGATCCTCGAAGGTGAAAGCAACCTACGACATATTGAATTGGTCGATCGAGTTAAATTTCATTTAATTGACTCATCCGTGACACCTGATCTCGAAGAAGATGATTTTAGGAAAACATGCCAAAAAAAAACAGACTGTTGTAGAAAAAAGGAAGACAACCACCACGGTGTGAAGGAGCTCGAGGGCGAAAATGAAAAAGGAAAGACTGGGTAGCGGAACGGTAAGCCAACAGTAAGGGTAGTAAACATTAATAAGCAAAAAGAAGAAGACTTTTGAACACTCGTCGGTGAGGTAATTCCAACTAACTGGTTAAAATGTAGTGTCTTTCCCCACATGAACTCATCTAGTCTCACAGAAGTAATACACACGTAAGGCTTTAAATAAATAAATAAATAAATAAAGAGAAACAAGTGTAAGCCGGCTAATATAATGTAATGCGTGGGCTTTGGATGCGAAGACGTGGCACGAGAGGCTTTTCCATTTCATTCTCCGTCAGGAAATAGGGAAAATTTTTCTAGGACAACGACAGAAGGTTAGCCGTGGAATTCTTCGAGGGATCAATCAACACAAGAAGTACAAAAAGTCATACCACGGGGGACTGCTGCTTCTACCTAATACATAATAACTTTGTTCCACCAGGAAGTTGGTTCTTCAAAAGAGTTCTGTAGAATTCCTAAATTGTATATAGCAAATTTTAAGGTTGTGGTTTCCCTTTTTATTATTTTAATAGAACCGTGATTGCCAACTCTCCACCATTGACCTTTGAACCTACCCATTGCTGTCTCTGTCCTTTCCTTTAATTTCATTTCGTTGAGTATTTTCTATTTGTCACACCAAGTTGTACTTTCTGATTGATGTGTACACTGGTGCACTCAATTCGAAACCATCTAATTCTCTACCTCTCAGCATCTCTCACGTTTTACATTTTAGGGGAAGTTGGGTAGCAACTGTACCTGTTCCTCAAATTGTAAATTTGGTAGCATCCAACCCTTTTTTCTCACAGTTTGCTGCTACAAGTATTAATTTACAAAATGTCACGACCTGTCTACTTCCTCCTAAATCAGTAACCGTTAAATTTCCCTTTGCAGAAATACCAAACTAATCGCTGGGACGGCCGCTTCTTTTAACTCGAAAGATATTTGCAATTATTCCCAGCAATAGTTGTAAATCCAGAACATAATTACCAGAAAAACACAAGTAGACGTGAATTTTTTTCTTCCATTGAGCGGAAGGAAAAAACTTTTTCCTTTGCACAAGAATTTGGCCAACTGGAAAAATTATTTAAGAAAGCTGAAACGGAAATGCGGGCTTCTTTCTTGTCATCTTCTTCCTCTGGTTGTCTTTTGCCCTCCTCCTACCCAATCTCTCTCTCTCTCTCTCTTTCTTTCTCTCCGGTTATTACGTAATTTATTACTCCTCGTCCTACTTGTGCTTTCCCATAATTGAACGAACAAATAAATAACTAAGAAGTGAAACGGAATTTCTTTCTCACAGCTGCTGAGCTGCGGAGATTCGTCCCCAGGCTCCGACCACAGCCTCGCAAAATTTTGGACCAAATTGAGTCGACCGAAAAGCAATTTAATTCAATTTAATTGATCGATTGCACCTGTTTGCAATTGTTCAGGTGCTGTGTATTATGTACATGTTATGGCACACATTTAATGGTGCCTTATGTGGCCTCAACCCCTTCATTCTTGTACTTCTCCTACTTCTGTTCAATTTCTTCCCAGTGTTCTCCTATTTATGTTTATCGCACTTTACGTCTAAAAATTTCAATTTTATGTAAATATGTTGTCTGAAGGTATTATTAAATTTTTTTCTGCCTGTTATCATTCTTTTCAATGTTCTTTATCGTCTGATTTTTGAGTTGCTGGATTTGCTTTCATTTTACCATCCTCAAACCTTTCGGTATCGGTTTTCCCATCGCTTTCTCTTCTTATTCTTCTATTCTTCCGGATTTCACCCTGACGTTCATCCCGAATTGAATGGCAAAATCATCCTTGGTATCTCTTGTTATCTCCTGTTGTTGAGACTTCTTTTCCGTTCGTGTCGTACCTTTCCTGGTGTTCAACCAGTGCGCAACCTTCTCATCAGCTTCACGTGTTTCTCTTACCCGCCACGACGGAACCGTCATCAGTAGAGTTATCTTTTTCATGTTCAAAAGGATCGATCGACTCGTTTCGGTTTCCAAAATCCACTTGCAGCCTCCTCCCACTGGTCCATCGAGTGCTGATTTTTCATTTATTTTTATTCATTCATTCGGCCTCTCCTCCTGCTGCTCCTGCTTTTGTTGTGTTTTTTTTTTCATTCGGCGAAGGACTCCATAAATCTCACACGACTTACCCTCGATGGTGAATTAATTAATTTTTTCGAGCCTTCAGGAAAGGTTTCAGGCCGACAGTTTTTTTTTTTTAGTTGGGGCCTTTCTGCCTGTCTCCCCGTTTAGGCTGTAGATAAATTGCTGTTATTGAACTGTTAATCATCGAAAAGGTTTTCCCCTTTCTCAGGATTGAATTTTCCGCAGATTACACCAATTTGCTTTATTCACTTTCAGTCGAGTTTAAGGTCTAATTTGTGCAGAGTTTGAGAAAGGCACGCGATCGGTTTTTGCTCATCCTCCTAAGAATGTTTCCATCACTTTATGTGGGAGCCTTAAGGCTTCTCTAGCCTTCTGTGCAAATATGTTTCACTACTCGCTGAACCTCAACTTATTTCTGTTTAAGGTTGAGTGTGGAAAGTGAACATCCGTGAATGAGTTGTCTTCTAGCGGATGACGGGGATTGAAAGTAAAAAAAGATACATAACTCGGTTAATTGCTACCTTTTTATTCTTCTACCTTTGTGATTTAGTTTTGGTCTTACTTTTTCTACTTATTCTTAACCTTTAGCGTTTTGTTGTTGACCTTCTAATTATGTTTACCGCAGTCGGTTCTGTCTGACGAGCAGAAACCAAAATCTTTTCCTTCCTCCAGGGTGTAATTCACCTCAGAAATTGTTATTCTTCTTCTCATTTAAATCAACCTTAAATCTTCGATTGTTGATTTTTTCTGACCTTATTGTTTCTCGTTCATTTTTATCTATTTACTTATTTAATTTATTACAGTTACTTTTGTAATCTGGTTGTAATCCACTATTCTTCCCATCCTTTAACATTCTGCTCCTTTTCTGCTGTTGTACATCGTTAAAAAATTTTGCTTCTTGTTCTATTTGGTTCACTGTAATCTTTTAATTAATTTGTAATTTTTTATCTTTACAAGCTTCTTGCTTCCATCATTTTTCCCTCTTATATTTTGGGCATTCTCCAAGTGAAATATCCACACTAAGCCTTGTTCGTTGTGACATACTAAAACCATATTGACAGAAATTTAGAGTAAAACATGTTTAGATAATGTCTTTTATGGTTTTTACCTGATTAATTGATTAATACATTTAATAAAATAAATCTATTCATTCTAAAGACAAATAAATATAATAAATAGTATAATAAGTAATAATCGCAAATACAAGATGAACGTTCCAGGGACGAAAAAGATACCTCCGTTCTAATAATTTTCAGTTTTCATGAGTCAAAAACCCAAAATACATTACGTGTGTATTAGACGAAGACGTTTTGCTCTGTTCTAAGAGTCTTATAATTTGAAAAATTTCACATTTCTCTCTCGCTGTCAAGCAAAAAACTGAATCGAAGCGTCAAACCCTGAAAGTACTTCGAGTAACATAAAACACGTTCTTGTTTCTCCCGTGAATTGATTTCATAGAGTGGCAATTAAAAATTATATAGAAAAGAGCAATGAACAATGTTTAAAGGAAGGAGGAAGGGTAACCATAGATGAGCACTCAGTGTACCTTACATGACTTCACGTTACAGTCCTCAATCCCTGTGTGGGTGTTCACGCGATGATGTTACCAACAAGTGCTACACCACCGCCTCATGCCCCACAGTGAGTTTGTCCCCGCCAGAGGACCGAAAGGATATTCTCCTTTGCTGTCTAGCAAACCAAATTAACGTGTGTTATTATATATATAATTCATTCATTCTCCCTGTGGTGAAGACGCACTAACGCAGAATTGGTTAACAGTACAAATACAGAAATCACAATAATTTCACTGGTTCAAGAGTCAGGTATAGAGGAAACAATGAAAAATGGCAGTCCCATCAAAGGGTCGAAAGAAGTTGAAGCTTTTGGCGTGGGTCTGGGTCTAACAATGACAACAAAAAACGATGATGATGGTGATGCTTTTCTCTAAAAGAAAATAAAAGGTTTAAATATCGGCTCTGAAAAAAAGGCTTTGTGTCAGAAGGTAACCTGCGGATCGTCTCGTCCCTGTTGTAGGTGTTTGGATTTTGTTAAGCACAGTATTAATGAGACAGAGCAGTCAGGTAACGGCTACACCTGAGTTATAGAGGAACCTCGTAGACATAAGTTTTCCACTTGTTATATTTGAGAACAAATATTTTTCAGAATATCAGGTTGCTATCATACAACTTCCTGACCTTTGGTTAATCGTTCCACTGATTATTTAACTCGTTTCAAACAGAAATTAACGCATAAAATGGAAAAGGCTAATTTTGTAGGAGTAAAACAAAGTTTTACGGGTTGTGCGGAGCCGTGAATTTGACCGCGACGCCACGGACATATTTTTGTATTTCGGTATTTTAATTGGTAAAAGAGGCCCCCAACCACCGTGGAGTAGCTAAATAAAAAAATCTATTAGAACGCTGACACGAGGTTACAAATTACAAAATAATTGATGGGTAGAATTATTCATTGGTGTGCTAATAAGGACGTTTAGCGGGATATGTACTTATGTTTAAATATCTATATATCGTTTCAGAACTAATGCTGTCATTAACTTTATCGGTCAATCTGTCCTGCAACAGCAATTGATTGGTACACATAATTTGTTTTATTAGTTGACAAATTGGGTTGAATAATTTAATTGGAATTCTTATTGGAAATGAATACAAAAATTCAGTAAGAGAAGACACGTGGTGCGAACTTGGCCACTTGAGGGTTTTTACGACAAAAAAATGAATGGTTTATTAATTATTTGAAAATTGAATAAGTAACTTGTGTTGCTAGTAGACAAGTCAAAAGCAGTTTTACTCGTTAAAATAATATTTACCTCGTTAGCTGCTTGTGATGTTCTTTTTTTGTAGTGGCCAACTCGTCTAGCTGGTGATGAATTTTCTAAATTAAATTTGAAGCGAACTTATGACCTTGTTTCCACTTAGTTATATCAATTATTCTTAAATAGAAAAAAGAAGAAAGAGTGACGTGGGATAGATCAATAGGTACAAAACTTTGTGACAAAGAAATGTCGAATTCTATAACGAATACTTGTACATAATATTTAAATACCAATCAGTAACATAGTGAGCTCATTCGTATCCTTTGTACGTTTGTATATATCGTAACTTCTTTGTTGTTACTGTTATTGTACTCCTGTTATATTCAGCTAGTCTAAGCACATGCTCTGCCGACTTCTTTAACTAACTTCTCTTAAGAAACCTGCAGATGGAGAATTGCATAGGAATGAAAGGCTAGAAGGTTCTTCTCAGCGAATGACTCGTCTTCTCGTCAAAATGGCAGAAAAGAAAACTTTAACATAATAGACTGTAAAAACGTCGAGTGCCACATCATCTACCTGTTCATTACAAGAAAAATACAATTACTATCGAACATTTCTGTACACAAAAAAATGCGTTAGTGTCAGAAATGCGTTTTAGACGATATGTTCCTACGTGTCTCTATTTCCATATGGATAATAAATCGAACGTTTTGTTTCAAGTTGTCCGACTGACCCAAATTTGTCTCGGGCAGAAGAAGAAGAAGAAGAAGTGTAAAAATCGGCGTGACAGAGTCTAATCCTAGAAGGATTTACCACTCTTCCAACTGTGTGACGACCTGTGTGCTCACAGTTCTGCCGAATTAGCTGCAATAAAAGCAAAGTTCTTTTCTCCAAAGACCGTTCAAGAGCAAAAATTGCGAGTATTCAAGTGCTCCAAATTAAAATGTTGAGATTGTCGCTGTAAATTCACCTCAACACGATCCTTCTGATGGCCTTCCAGGCAGGAAGGTTTCCTGAAATTTCTTTCTTTATAACTGTATTTCTACTTCTTCTTCTTTTTCTTCTTCTTCTTTTTCTGACACTCTTGGAGTCTAAAACTGACTGACATTTATTGATTTACGGCATTCTAGAGAAAGTACAACTCCTCTTTTGAAATTAAAATTAAAATTTCTCGCGTTTAAATGAGACAAGAAATTGACTCTTTCATCTGTTCTTGAATTATTTTAACTTTAACTGCAATAACTATTAATCATTTAAATTTAAATTTTCAACTCTGGTTAATTTTTATCTCTAGCACTGATTAAATAAAATTATTTCTTGGGGGAATGGAAGCATTGGGGTTTTGAAAGAGAAAAAAAAAGAAAATGAGGGTAACCATTAGCTTACAAGGAGGGGCACCAAAGGAAGAGGACATTGTTCTTGGTCACTGGGCTAGTGAAAAGAAAATCTCCGAAAGGAAAAACAGATCACATTAGACGCTCAGATGAATCCAAGTAAGAGGATGTTTTAAAATAAAAGCCTAAAAAGTGAATAATATTCAGTCAGCAGGTGCAGTACAGCAAAGGCCAAACCAACTCGTCTGGCAAAAGTTTTTTTTGGCTCCGCTGTCGGAGTGTCGCACAACCGCAACAGGAAATGGCACACGCTGCTATTTTTCTTTATTCCGCCTTTCCGGCAGATAAAAAATTTATAAGAAAACCGTAGCAATGAGGAGAATGAGAAGTAAATGTAAAACGAGGTTGTAGGAAATGAGTTTGACAAGGCAAACATCCTGATGTGAAAAGAAGCAGAAGAAGAGCGAAAGAAAACAGGAGAGAAAGTGAGAGAAAGTAAAAGGAGGTTGTACGTGTAACGCAACATGACAGTGTAAATCGGTGTAGAGTCGAGCTTCGACACAAAAAAGAAGGAAGCACAATGGACTTTTAATAAATTTTGTCACGTTTCAGCTTTTCGGTCGTCTACTTACATAACTCCATTCATAACAGTTGGATTATACATAATACACATGTCCACGGGGGCACAGACATGGGAGGTTGACTCTGCACCGCCATCTTGGACCGTCCATCTAAATTTTGACTTTTAAATTTCCTGAATAAAACTCTGTGCCTGTAATAACTCACAACTTAATGTCGTTTTATGTCTTTATTCGACCATTACGGAACGTAACGAAATGAGGTCAATGGAAATAGGATCCTTTTTTTTAAATTCCTAGAAAATCTAGGGTTGCGGTCGGCAGGACGAAAACTCGTCCAGGAAGAGAGAAACCTGATTTTTTTAATAAAATGAATATTATTGACTTCGGGGTTTGGGCATTTACCGCACCCATGTTCCCTCTTATGTTATGTCAATCTTCAATACACAAAAAAAATAATAAAGTGGTAAATCAACCGATTCAATAAGTCGAACACAAAATATTAGGTTATTGACATGTACCGCATACTTTTGTATTAGCTCTCTTGAAATGCAATACAATTTCCCTTTCAAAACAATTTTATCTGACTTGCCACAATGCGCAATGCAACAATTTTTTCTTCTTCTTTTTTTTATTAAATCCGACTACGCCACTTATTCAATTAATTTGTTCGTAGCAGAGACTCTTATTGCTCAAAGCTCAAGTTTCTCTGTCAAAAATGGAAATATAAAAAGTAAATAAAAGCTTTTTTATTCTCGTACAATAAGTAAGCAAACATATTTAATGAATATGTAAATACATAAGCGGGGTGGAACTCGGAACAAACCGTTTGAATTGTACGTCTCTTGTTTACGTTACAATTCCTATATAATTCCGACATGAGAAAAGGCCGGGTTAAATCGAACTTTTCCTTCTTCTGTTGTGTTGAACTTTGAATTGACACAACCTTCCGGGAGCATGTCGAGACTTCAATTTCTGTTGAACAAACAATAATTTAGGGTCTCATTTATTTACTCTTTGGGAAGCGCGATTGTGGAGGTGAAATAAATGAATGATGAACGAGCAGACTTACCGATGTACGTAGAATTATATTGTACACTATATTAACACTGGTATCACAATCACTGTTGAACACTTCGATTACACTAGTACTGATTCAGACTAACACTCTGACTGACTCTGATTAACTAACTGCTTAACTTTAACTAACCAACTGCCTTTAACTAACCAACTGCCTCTTACTAACCAACTGCCCCTTACTAACCAACTGCCCTGGTGAGAGGTTGAGGTTCGGTATATATAGCCATCCGCGCTTCATTCATTCGGGAATGGAAGACGCGGAGGTTATGGTATGAGTCGGGTTGTCAAGGACAAGGAAAGGTTGGGTCTAGCCTATTGTCTGGAAAGGTGTCGGACTCAGGTCGAAGGATACAGGCACAATAGGACCGGCTACCCGGCAATAAACCTTCGGATTAAGTCTTTTGAAGAGTAGCCGTGGTCGCTATAAACCTGATTGGGGTATTGGCGATATAATGGTCAGGGACAGACAGAAAAGGCGAAATGACAATAGGCAGTTATTGAGGTCGACCTATTTTTAGGCGAAGAAAGGAAATTCGGATAAAGGGTAGCGATGGTCGCTACAGGACTCCCTCACCAGTGACAACGATAAGCGTCGAACGAATTTAAACTATAACTAGGACTTATAAACTAAAGTGTACATGTTTGCCGGAACGCAAAACTCGGCAATTGTCGTTGGTAGTAGTGTGTCGTAGGAAGCGCTAGCTGTTGTTTCGGCTTCCTGATGCTTCGTGGGTACGGGTTCGGGCCATCTGGAGAACCTATTTACCATCGTTAGGCAATAGCGGTATCCCTCAGATGGTGGCATGATGACAATGTCCAGATGGACATGCTCGAATCGCTCGAATCGATGGCGATTGGAAGGTACCCAAAGGTGTTGATACGTGTCGAGTTATTTTTTGATCGTTGGCATTGTAGGCAATGCTTGACCCAGGAACGACAATCGCGTCGCATCGCTGGCCAGACGTAGCTCTGTGCTACCAATCTGCCCGTAGCTTTAGCTCCTGGGTGAGACAATCCGTGGATTTTGTCGAAAATGGCCCGACGGTGAGTCGCGGGAACGAAAGGTCGGATTGTTGAGTTCGAGATGTCGCAATAGATCTTGTCGTTGGATCCTGGTAAAGTGCGCAATTGCAACTGCAGACCGATTGAATTGTTGCGGAGATACTGTTGCAATTCGGGATCCTGGCGTTGAGCTGCGGCGAAACTATCTGAGTCGAGTTTTTCGATGTGTGGTCTGGATAAGGCATCTGCGATGATGTTATCTGCGCCCGATATATGACGAATATCGGTGAATTGACCAATGTAATCGAGATATCGGAACTGTCTTGGAGTACATTGATCGGTCTTCTTGAAGGCAAACGTTATGGGCAAACGTTTTGGTCGGTGAAGACAATAAAAGTACGAGCCTCTACCATATGTCGAAAGTATTTGATGGTGCTGTAGATGGCTAGGAGTTCTCTATCGTAGGTCGAATATTTCTGCTCGGCGTTGGATAGTTTCCTGGAGAAAAATCCAAGAGGTCGCCATTCGTCTGCTTCGCGTTGATGCAGAGCGGCTCCAACCGAGGTGTTCGATGCGTCGATGTACGTAAAAAAAAACAATGATGCGTGTGGCGTTGGATGGCTTAGGCAGATTGCCGATGCTATGGCCTCCTTCACACGATCGAATGCTGCTGTGGCTTGCTCGGACCATGCCAACATGGTGCTCGCTTTCGGGTTCCCCTTTAGTATGTCGTTGAGTGGGGCGTGATTCTTGGCGGCTTCTGGGCAAAACCGCCTGTAGTCCTCCACAATTCCCAAAAATCGGAGACTTTTAACCGTCTCTGGCCTCGCGAAATCGCGATTTCCTCCATTGTACATCGGATAACGTTGCGAATTTCGTTAATTAATTGCGTGTTCACATCACGTCGGGGTCACCACTTTGGGAAGCGCGATTGTGGAGGTGAAATAAATGAATGATGAACGAGTAGACTTACCGATGTACGTAGAATTATATTGTACACTATATTAACACTGGTATCACAATCACTGTTGAACACTTCGATTACACTAGTACTGATTCAGACTAACACTCTGACTGACTCTGATTAACTAACTGCTTAACTTTAACTAACCAACTGCCTTTAACTAACCAACTGCCTCTTACTAACCAACTGCCCCTTACTAACCAACTGCCCTGGTGAGAGGTTGAGGTTCGGTATATATAGCCATCCGCGCTTCATTCATTCGGGAATGGAAGACGCGGAGGTTATGGTATGAGTCGGGTTGTCAAGGACAAGGAAAGGTTGGGTCTAGCCTATTGTCTGGAAAGGTGTCGGACTCAGGTCGAAGGATACAGGCACAATAGGACCGGCTACCCGGCAATAAACCTTCGGATTAAGTCTTTTGAAGAGTAGCCGTGGTCGCTATAAACCTGATTGGGGTATTGGCGATATAATGGTCAGGGACAGACAGAAAAGGCGAAATGACAATAGGCAGTTATTGAGGTCGACCTATTTTTAGGCGAAGAAAGGAAATTCGGATAAAGGGTAGCGATGGTCGCTACAACTCTATCGCAGAAACATCACGTATTCGGTTCTCCTAGAGAGAGAGAGAGAGAGAGAGAGAGAGAGGTGAATGCCGCGGTTGAAGAGAGCAAGTCTTGTTACCAGGGCCCTCAGGATGTTTGCACCATTCAACCGGATGGTGAGAGTTCAGGATTATTGTTATTAACGTGGCAGACGATGATTGAATGCTTACAGGTGTCTTTGATGCTTTCTAGTGCCACTTGTGCAAATCAATTGATTGTCTCACACCGATTTGAAGTTTCCCAACGAAAATGTAATTGGCACCGGAAGTATCGAAACCCTGACTTCCGCTCCTCAAAAAAGAACTTTTCTGCCCCCAGTTGGCTGTTGTAGTTGGGAGAGAAGCAAATACTTCGACTATTTCTCTTGCGGCTGCTAACACTCGTGAAAACCAGTCACTGGACGACGACCATTCCTTCTTAACATTCCCCTTTCGATTGCATTAGAAATCACAAGAAAATATTATTTTTTTTTTACTTTATTAAATTTTATAAGTTATTAACTCCACAACTAATAATATTCCATAAAAGTGTCACGTGTTCTGCGTCTGTTGATTTTTTTTAAACTGTGCTTTATTTATCAAATTTATTAATAATAAATAAAAAGATAATGGTGAAATATTTCGGTGGTCTAAATTTAGTTAATAGTGAGTTATAAATGTTATAAAATATGTTGAAATTAATTAAAATTTAGAAATGAAAGTTAGATATGTTGTGGGATTACAATTATTGGATTATTGAAGATTTATTATTGAGTTAAAATACAGGTGAAATTATTAAAATATTACAAAATATAATGTACGCGAAGCACGGGGGCAAAAGTATTGTAAATTGGATTAATAAAATTTGATTTCGAAATGAATAAATAATTATGTGAGTGAAACTATTCATTCATTTGAACTATTTCCTGACAGAATTTAGAGAAGTCAACAAAGAGAAAAAGAATCTCATTTTTCTTTATTGCGAGGCTTGCGAGACCCTCGACATTTCCATTACAAAACCAGGTCGAGATGTCTCTGGTCGATCTATCGATAGCGCAGTAGTCGAGTGATAGCATCAGGTTGATGTTGAGGTTGACGTTGATGGTTACATCAAATCACAAATTGACGGTTACTAACATGAGGAGGATTTGAGTTCCAAGTGGAGGCATGAAAGTTCCATTGAACTTAAAGTTTTTCAAATTCAATTTTAAAACCAGTGACTAACATTCGGTCGTTGTGCTCCGTTGCACTACTCTCTGTTGTAGTTTTATCAAGTCACCTTGTCAAATAGTTTTTCGCAAGCGTGTGCGTAACTGCGTACGCTATACTCTAAAGTTCTCGCCTTCTTAGCGCTTTCTCTATCTCTCTCTCACGGTGTGCCTGTTCGCATCATCAACTAATTTATTACTAATTTCTATAATCAAACTGTCCGGAAGTGGCCAACATCGATTTGACATCAATTTCCGGTAGATTTTCGTAAACGCCGGCTAGGAAAAACCGCGTTTCGTTTTTGAAGGTTTAAATTTTAAAATATCAGAGGTGAGCCTGTTGTTTCCTGCTGGGTTAATTTAAACCGCCTAGACCTTTTCTATCCTGTTGTTTTGCACACCTTCCTCTCCATTCCCAACGCTGGTTTCTTTTTTCTAGGGTTCACTGCCCTCTGTTAGGCTGCCTCCGAGATTCGCTGTTTCCTCCAGCAAAATTTATAGTACTGTTTTGCGCTCATATTTTATAATGTTGAGACTTCATTTTTACTGTCTGATTTTCCTTTTGTTCGGAATTCTTGTTCTTCTTCACTGCTGCAGTTGAGTTCCTGCCTTATTCCTACTTTATCTTCTTTCCTTTATTCCACGTCATTTTTTTTTTGGTATTTTGTTTTCACCTGCTTAATGCTCCAATCTCGTGTCACTATTGCTTGTCCATCTTTCTCGGTTGTGCTCTATCACACCGTCTCTTCTTTCTTCCCTTGCTTTTCGTCTCTTTTTTGTAATTCCTCTTATTGTTATTCGGTAGGTAACATTACGTCTATTTGTTTATCTTTTCAGTGCGGCTACTTTCATTGCATTTTTATTGATCCAGGTATGTCTTTCCACAGAACATCCTTCAGAATAAAGTCTCCTTTTATTTCTCTGTCTCATTTACCTTTATTTATTTATTTAATGTCTGCATTTGTTTCGCGTCTTCCCACATTTTCCACATTTATTTTTGGTCTGCTGCACTTTGTTTCTTTCTCTCCAACGTAATCCCGGACCTTTCTTATTTCTTTTTCTTCGTGTCGGCCATTGCACGACGTCGTTTGTAGGAACCACAACATTAGTTTTCTTTTTCGTGTTCGTCCTCAACCGGACTGCACAGTTGTAATTTTTGACCGTTCTGAAAATCTGCCTCAATTTGCCTAACTTTGTTATATATTTATTTGAACCCTCGAGTCTTGTTTTCGACCCGCAAAAATGGTTCGTCTGCTCGAGCCGCTTTCCAAAAATTACAAATTACTAATGAGAAGCCATTTTGACAATAAATCAACGGTAGATTGTAGTTAGAAACTCGTGAGAATAATGACTTCCTCCAACTTTTCCTTTTGTCTATTTTTAACTCGCCATTTCTGTTTCTATTTGCCTCTCTTTTTCTATAGCGTTGTACTGGAACGGCCGCAAATACTCAGACTTTTATTTTGTTTGTAAATTGATATTATTGTTGTTGTTGTTAATTACAACTGTATTTACAGAGTTGTTTGAATTTCACATATTTATTTTTATATACGAGCCATAGCCTTGCAATAGAAAACGCTTCGTTCCTCCTTTCAAACCTTTCTGCTGAACACGCGTTCTTTTAAATTTGGATACAAACGTGGTACATTACACACCGAGTTATTTTTGGGGAATGAAAGTTTATTTTTCTAATGTTCAATAACACGTGGCTAAATGATGAGATAAACATATAAATCAAAAGACGAAAAATCTATTTGATTCTATGAGGATTAATTCGGAAATGAATACTGTATTGTATTTTTCTGACACAAGGCCTATGACCAGTTAGAATCTGTATTAAACGTATTGTAATAATTATTTTAAATACTTAAATTAAAAAAACTGTGTTGCATTTGTATAACGGAAGCAACAGCAACTGCACTTGGAAAGATTTTAATTTTTGTTTTCTTCTCATTTTACAGTTCACGGTTTTGATGGAACAACATCACTTCAGAGCACTCTTCACCATCAAATGGAAAGGTTTTCTGGGCTCTACACCGGCCCATATTTTGATGCTTCTACACCGAATAATATAACCACTCAGCTGGGAACTCACGCATATCTTCCATGCAAAGTAAAACAGTTAGGAAATAAATCGGTGAGTCTCACACTTCCACCTGTCAAACGTTAATTATGTTTTATATGCGAGTAGATACATGGATAGACAGATAAATAGATAGATAGATACAATAGGTAGATGTAACTCATTGCCAACCATGTTGTTTTGATCACTGAAGTTTTCCCTGTGTTCCCTTTTGCTGACTAATTTTTGCAGATTGCCTTGAAATAATTTCAACCGAGAAATACCCAAACCCAACCCAGGCAGTGTTTTTTCAATATGTCAGACCTGTCATTTTCTTACTACATGAAGGCTTTGATTTATATTATTATTTAGTATTAAATATATTCCGTTTTTGTGTGGGAAGTCATTCAGACACGCCCACGCTGGCAAAGTTTTTTTGTCTTTTGTTTCCTGTTGAGCTTTCTCCTTCGGAAATTGTAATAAATATGTAATAAAAATTACAATAAAATAATCATTGTCGTGTCCTTTCGCAACATTCTGCACGTCAATGTTTTGAACTGGGCCTTTTCTATGTGTTTCTATGAGGCAAGGTTTTTGACTCAATTGCTTTTCTGCATTACTTTACACTATTCCCGTTATGTCTATTGAATTTTTAATTATTATTATTTTACCTTTATTCACCAAAATTTGTAAAATTTATTTTGTTTTTGTACATAAGTCACAATTTTATTTTCTCGCTTCTAACTTTCTCATCGGAGTTATTGTTTGTGTTGCTTTCGTATATCATAGGAGGTTAGAAAAAAGAAAAGGAGTAAGAAGAGAAGTTCAATAGGTTCACAATCGTTTCCCCTGCACCATAAATCTTGTCCTCCCCTGGTTTATTTGTCTTATTTCCACACAGTCACCTCTCCTATGCATTAATCTTCGATTTTGCTGACATCCGGCACGAGTCAATTTAATTCTTCCGCCTGATCGCTACCAACAGGAAACGACTGCACTAATACTTCCGATTTTGTATTTTGTTTCCGTTCAGGTGTCCTGGATAAGGAGGAGAGATGCACACATTTTGACGGTGGATCGGTACACCTTCATAGCAGACGAAAGGTTTCAGGCCTTTCTCGTAGAAGCGACAGACACGTGGACACTTCAGGTCAAATATGTGCAAGCCAGGGATGCTGGCAGGTACGAATGTCAGGTGTCGACAGAGCCAAAGATGAGCCATTTCATCACCCTTAACGTAGTTGGTGAGTACTCATAGAAGATGATTAAACTATTTTTTGGTTCTCCTTGTTTGTCTGTCTACTACTTCTGTCATAATTTTTCAAGTGGAATGTAATGAGAGATTTTGAAACGAACGAATGGAATTTCATGAATGAGAGCAGAGAAATATTTTTTTCAGCTGCATTCCTTCCTGCCATAACAATTTGTTTTGTCTTTTTATTGTAAGTTGTATTGCCCACTTGTGTCCGAGGCAATGATTTCACGTAATGTGTTCCCAATGACCATATACCCTTCTAGAAGTAAACTAATGAACATCTTAAACACCACCAGAAAAACAATATGTGACACAGCGTCTCACGTCTAATTGAACTCAAAATGGCGGCGGAATATTAAAACAATTTATTTTGGTCAACTTCGTTTTTCATTTACCTGTCAGTATAAATCTGTTCGATAGGTAAATATGAAACAGAAATATCCAATTAAACACGTTTTGCCACTTAGTTAAAATGTGCAGTGTAAATAAGAGGTTAAAATATTTATTTAAATAAACCAAAATCGAAACGTCGGATGAAACGCTTGCTGCTCTTTGAGACTCCTAAATGAGAACGATGACCAACGTATTTGCTACCCAAATTGTTACTTGCCTTCCATTACTTACCTTCCGTTACGTAGAAGACTGAACGTTTAACAGATTAATAAAAACGCATGGGAGTAAAACTGGAGAAGAATTGCATGTTACGAAAAAGTTTAAAGCTTTAATGATAAAACTTCAATAAAAAACAAATTTCTGTTTAAAAAGCCACTGTACAAAGAGAAACATAAAGGAGCTGAACAGAGTAAACATTTGCCCAGAACTGTGTAAAACAATAACTGTACAAAATCTTCCAAAAAATAATACAGAAACTAAATGAAAAAAACCGCGAAAAAGAAAGGAAAAAGAGTTTGAATATGAAGAGAAAGGAAGAAGGCTCATCCTCTTCCACAGCTTTTTTTATTGTTCCGCCATTTTTAAATAATCAAATTATTTTTTAAAGGAATTCATCCAATTACACGAAAAATATTTGATTGCACAAGAATGCAATTATGAGTGCAATGCATTCTTGAGAGCGCTTACTGGAAAGTTAGGGAGGATCAAACTCTGGCGGATGTCAGCCCACGCGATGTAAACTTTGAATTTTGAAATTCAACGGGTTGAATAGAAACCAACCCCTGGGGGTGTCATTTGCCGTTTCAAACCCATAAGAAATTGTTTTTGAGGTCAACAGAGAAACCCTAAAATAAGAAATATGTGAAAGCGCCATTTGTTGAAAACAGACAAAACAGCGTTGGATCCTCCTGAAGGGAATTTACGTGGAAAGTAAAGTTCATTAGGCCAAGGGGTTGCAGTTACATAAAATACTTAACGGTAGCCATTTTCTAAAAATGCAGGTCCACAATAAAAAGTCAAATAATAAATAATTGTTTGAATATTATTAATAATGCAGATTTTATAAATTACAACTGGAGAATATATCATCAAATATGTCAATATTTTTACAAGAAAACATTTTTACAAATGGCGTCGTCTGTTTCATATCTCCGTCTGAGATTTACAAATTGGAAAGTTAAGAAGAACTCAAAAGTAAAAAGTTGATTCAAAGTCCAATTTAGGTTTTGATCAACGATCGATCACGACGTAATCTCAAGCTTTTTGAAACTTTCTGTGCTGTTCCAGTGCGACTCTACAATGATTACCACCCTGAAGTTTAGTGTTCTAACTTAAATTGTAATTTTCGAGGAGTCGGTTGATCGCTACAAATGATTACTACATAGAACTTTATAAGTTGGGAAAGGTAAAGGAGAAAGTCATGTTAAGTTGTGACCTCGAACTTTACTCTTGAACTTTGAAAGTCTGCAAATTTGGCAACGCAACTTCAGATGAATTTCATCAAATTGTATGATTTCCGTAAGGGAAACATACTAACTTGACTTAAATTAATGTGAATCTGTAAATGTAATTTGAAATCCTTCAGAATTTTGTAACGATTGGCCGTCTCACACAGGAGAGAAATATAGTTGTCTGAATGGACCGGAATACTCGACTAGTCTGTGTGAAGTGAAAAGAACAAAGACGGAACTTGATGGAACTTTTCCATTTAAAGAAAAGCTTTGTTTACCACAAACTTATATATAATTAACTTATTATCACGTCTGTGTGTTGGTAATCGGAGGCACCTCAGAAACAAAGCAACTTTGTCTTCGGTCAGCTACACTTGAAAGTCAAACCAAACCCTTCTTCTTACTTTTACTCCCTGTATTTTTTACTAATCTTTGTTTACTTCTTTCACAAAATTTACATTTTGGTGTTCACTCAAACCAAAATCAACACAATGCAGAACATTGCAGTTTTTACGTAACTCGACTTCTTGTTATTCTTTTGTAACGGTCTTCTTTGAGGGAATTTCTCCATCCGGAAATGATTCCGTACAAATAAGTCAAGTTCTGGTTTTCACCTGTCAGATATATCAGTTACCTGACATCTTCCACCTGTATCTTTGACTTGCGTCGCATCTGCACCTCACAGCCGCGACACATAATGTTGTTTTACGTTTTTCCCACTCGACTTCCATTTTGAGTCCACTTTGACGTCATTCTGCGGTTTTACGACGACCCAGAATTTTCATTTTCAAATTTATTTTACCCGTAGCCAAACCATCAAATTTTTCAACGATCGGTAAAAGTATTCTGAGAAAAAAAATTAAATATCCGTTAAAATATTAAAGCAACATGTTGAAAAATGAAACAATAATTGAACAACAAGAGTAGGAACGAGTTACTACGGGTTATGAATGTCAGTACCAATTTATTACTGAAATATTCTTTGAAAATAAATGTTAATGTGAAAAATATTTTGATATGTTTAGTTAATAAATCATTGACAATATCAAAATATCTGTATGTTCCAAGTCGAGTCCAAAAAGATCAGAGTAGCTCGCCGTAGGACGTGACCTACCTTAAAAAAAACAACCCTGAAGGCTTTTAACATTGATTCTCGTCGTTTTGCCATTTTAACAACTTCTTTTGTTACCTTTAGAGAGAAGGAAAAAGGTTTAGCCGGCCCCCGCCTCCTTGGCATGTACGTATATTATTCCAATTTTCAACATTTCTATACAAAATTTGGAGAAGAACTTTTGATTCTTTTCTCTTCGGAAATGCTTCTTCTTAGAAGATGTCTTCTCTCTTAAACATCGTTCGTTTAAAACGGGTCTTTCAGGATTGTTGCCAACCTTTTCGCTTCGTCAACATTCCTGTCTATTTAGTTATTTAAAATTGATTGATCTTCTTACATGATTCCATTATTTTTGATGTTGCAATTTGAAAACAGTCTGTCCGAACCGAATGTAAAATAGCTTTGTGTAAGTCCTACGTATTGTGCCTTTTTCCTCGGTCTTAGCCTTATTATAATATTCAAGAAAAGCCAGAAGCGAAACTTTTAAATAAGCTTGAATATTTCAACTATCAAAGAAACTAAAATAAGGTTAATTATTTCAGAAACGAAAACTCTGCTTCGTTAACCGACATTATGTAACAAATTTAGATTTCATCATCATCATCATCATGATTATTATTATTAATATCTGCAACCTGTGTCTTATCCGTGTTATTTATTGATTTCTTGAGTAGACAGATCCCGTCTCTCACTCCGGCATGCCTTCTCACCGAAGAACCTGAAGCCAACGCCCACCAACAGAACCTTTTGTTAAAAGAAAAATAAAATCGAGAAGGCATGCTGAGATGAGGAAAAGATAAAGTCTGTCACGTCCGCATACCTGCAGAGCTCATTAAGTGTTTTATGTACTCGTCTGGAGCAGGAGATCATTAGATGGAATATTAAACGGATTTAAACGGTTTCAAGCGTTCGTAGAAGTACGTGGAAAAGATGTAGACGAAGACGTAGAGGCAAAAGTAGAAGTAGAAATAGAAGCTGTATGAAGTGGAATCTCAAGTGGAAGACTTTTGACGGGAAAAAAAAGTCAAAGAATTTAAAGAGGAAAAGGAAAATGGAAAGTTTGCTTTCATTAGACTTAGTTTGTCCTAGTAATTTTTTGCTGCTCTTCGGCCCGAAAACTTTGCAGTGGTGCACGCCCGCAACCACCTCCATCACCCATGTCTCTACCGCCACCATCATTAAAAGGTAATTTCATTTTATTTGAATGTATTCAGGCACTTCTGGGGGTTTTCTAAAGCTGCCTAACTATAATTTTTCTACAAGTAAAAGTATTTAAAGTGAATTAGGCGTTTGGATTTGAGGAATTGCCGGTACTGAGTACTGAGGAAACCGATGGCGGTTTAACGGAACTTATTAACTTACTTTTATTATTTTATTTTATTTATTTAAAAATAATTATTACAATACGTTTAATATAGATTCTAACTGGCCGTACGCCTTATATCAGAACTACTATACATTTGTTTATTACTTAAAAGTAAATGTACATATACATACACATATATATTTAGTTCAATTCGAGAGCAACGTAGTTTAGTTAAAATTCTTTATTTTTTAAGAGGTAAACTTCCTCAGAGAAGTTTCTAAAATGTTTCGAATTTCTGTATGTATCACTATAGATATCCTTGTTTTTGTGGTATTTTTGTCTGACTTGAACCAAGCGAGGAACAAGAAATGAGGATGTGGTGAACATCATCCAATTCCTCGCTCCGGCACAAGGAGCAGACATCAGAATTTAAAATTTTGAAACGGGTCAGGTACTGCTTGAATGTCCCGTGACCCGTTAGGTTTTGAACTGCGTAATAATCTAATTCTAAATGTTTATGCATTTGTTTGATTTTGATATCTGGGAAGAAATCGTATGTAATTCGGCCTCTTTCAGATTCCGACCATCTTATTTGCCATTCTGCAATTAGACTTTCATTAATTTTTTTAACAATTATTAACTTACTTATGTTTTTCTCGAATTTTTAAATGTTTGTAACTTAGTTGAAATAATTTCAGACGAACGAACGTGACCTCTTAACTATAACTAACTTAAATCACGAGAAATTCACGGTACAGCTGCTCCTTCATTTGCTCCGAGGAAACTATTTCTTGGAAAAAAAGAGCAAAAATGTCTGCAATTTATTAATACATTTTACTCCATGTATTTACGTAATTATAATATCTCTGTATGTGGTCGGGCCATTGCATTTCTTCAAGGTCTTTTTAAGGAACCATTTCTTATTTTATCCGTCTTTTTAACTTTCTTAGTATTATTCCTTAAATATTGTCACAAGTGCTCTACATCCCACATAATTATTAAAATCCACGTTATTAGTTAACGAAAAGAGTATTAATAATACGCTTTGAGACCCTCACAAAGTCATTCAACTGGGTCTTTGAAAGTCTTGTAATTTTGATCAAATCGTCCTTATTTATTTCTACTCTGCCGAGTGCGATGCGATTTCCTGCATAGATTTAGCAAAACTTTTCTAGCGGCGACTAGTTTCCTTTATCTTATTTACTATTTAACTACTTCAGAATTATTATCTCTCAGTATTGGTGAAATAAGCGATTTGAGAGAAAACTTTCGGCTGTTCCTACCACCAGCATGGGAACAAACAAATTTTTCGGGACTAGTAGAATTTAGCAAATAAATAAATTAACAGCATTAATTGTATTAATAGAAACAGAGCCGGTTCTAAAAAAATTTTTCATACTAGTAAAACAAGAAAAAAGGAAATTCTAGAAATTTTGTTAAGGAAACAGAGAAATTCCAGTTCATTAACCTGCATGTAATAAGGGATTATCTGTCACACGTTCCTCATATCTATTTTTGCTTTTGACAAGAATTTTGCTCTTCGGATTACGCGAGGTTAAGGTAAATAAAAAGGGCCCCGTCTGTATCATCTCTTAAGGCGGTTTTTACTTTCTGGGTTTAATTTTTTCCAACCCTCTCCCCACCCCTGGGCCTCGCCATCTACCCCATTGAGAACGTGATTCTTTTCAACCGCAAAAGACTGAAAAATTACTTACGCAAACTCGAATTACAGCAACTTGAAGAAAGTTTCCATTTTCTCTCTCTGTGTTCGTCTTCCAGAGCCACCCACAGGCAGACTCGTGTTAGACTTTGAATTTCTGCTGCCAACAGGGAAATTTGAGTTTCTGCACAGTCCGAGAGTACAATTTTTAGCTCTCAGGAAGGTCCACCAGTCGAGCGACGGCTGAACGCACAATGAATCCAAAATGGAAATCCATCTTTTCCATAGCAAAACTGCTCAACCCCATTATTCCACTATTACTTTCCTTATTGTTATTTTAATTACTTTTTAGCGAAGAACCGGGTTCAGGGTTTGTCTCTCACTCTCTCTCTCTCTCTTTGCTCTCTGTTACTCTCCCGTTCTCTGTACAATCGAAGCCTTGAGAGTTAACGAAAGCCAAAGTTTATTTAATGCAGAAGACTGTAAAATCTGCTTAGGCTATTTTGAGGGAGGTTGAACCTTCCCCTTAGGGGATGGCCACGAATAAATGCAGGAAACTTATGTTTCTACAGAGTCAGCCTCAATTTCAAAAGTTATATAGACATTTCCGGGGGTTTAATCTTGTTTTTACATGGCCTGGTTTGCCCTGAGAGTACTAAAATGGCAACTGGTGATAATGTTTACTTCGTACTACTTACAGATATCATCGCGACATTACGTGGGTTTTGCATTTTCAATAAATTTTTATAGAGAAAAAAAATAGTTTACCCTCGGCATCGTCTGAGCTGATGAAGAGAAAGATTTAAAATAAATTTATTTAGTTTCATAAACGCAATCACAGTGTATCTATGTTAAGTATTATTTATAATATATATTACTACACCTGAGCACCTTGCGTCATGTACAACAAATTCATTTTAAAGCTTTGTCATTCAACACCTCTTTATAGGCGTTTATTTATTCAGGTTTAACTATTTTTTTTAAGTATTTTAAAAAGAATTAACCACATCAGAAAACTAATATTAGTTTATAAATCTGCTTAAAATTAAAGTTTTCTTAATCAAAATTTTTATTTTCTGATTTGATTGAACGCCTGTAGTTCGGAATTAGGAAGTTTCACCGTTGTCCTGTGATCTTTCTCTGCTGTTAAATGATTCGTTATTTATTAATTTCACATATATTTTATTTATACTATATTTTCTATTGATTTAATTACTCTGCGTTGATGTAAGTCTTTGTCTGAGTCGATTTACTAATTTATATTAAATTTGTATATTCTGTGTGCAACAGGTAACGGTTTTCAATTTGGTGTTGTTTTTAGCAAAAATGATTAGGAGCAAATACACAAAACGTAAAGAGATTTATGTAATTTGTTACGCAACTTGTTTTTTTGCGTAACTTTCAATTTCTCTTCTTTTGTCTCGTCGATCTCGGTCGACGGCACACTTACATACTAATGAAATATAAAATACATTAACGAAATTCTTAATCAATTAATGTAATTTGGGCTTGAGACGCCGCAAAACCTGTTTTAATTAGACGTTCCAAGTGAAGATTTTAATTTTCTTGTATTTTGGTTTTTTGCCGTAAACAAACGAATTAGTCGCATTTATGGTAGGCTAATTAAATTACAAATTTAACGGTTAATTAAGGTATATACAAAAGGCCTTGGCGAGAATGAAAAGAAGAGTCGATGCCACCCGGTGTGAGAGAATTTTGCCCAGCTTACCGTTGGAAATCCATGCGCTCAGGTGAACTAACCTTTTACTGCAGTTTAAATTCAATACTAATTGTTTGCGCATTAGGCTTCCATTTAAAACAAAGGTTTTCGTTAAACAAAGGACGTGAAAGGATTTAATTGACGATTTCGCTCAAAAATTTTCAAGCCCATCCAACTTGAACCGTATTAGTAGTTTCATTTTCCTTTTTGCCGGTTTTCCACTCGCGAAATCTAACACTAGCGCCTACTTATTAAATTCTAAATTTTAAAATAATAAAAAATTATTATTATTCATGATGAGAGAGAAAAATTTCATGGAATGCGCCGCCTTATTTACGTAATTATTAAACAGTGAAGCTTAGGAAGAAATATTTATTTATCAATTATAATAGAATAATAATAATAAGTGTACATAATTGTCTAACAACAAAAATTCCGTATAAGTGGTCAAATATTTATATATAGAAATTCAAATTTTGCTGGAGACTAAGTAGAAATACAAAATTGACGGTAGCAAAAAGAAAACTGATTGTAGTGGTCTGGCAATTAACAGAAATTTAGCTAAAAGAGAAACATTTTTGAAATGAACACAGTGGAATCGATGTATTTATTAAATTTTCAAATTTTTGCCGGCAAAAAAAGATTATTTTCCAAGCATGGAGAGAGAGAGAGAGAGAGAGAGAGAGAGAAAGAGAGAGAGAGAGAGAGAGAGAGAGAGCCAATTAGCAATTAAATTCTGTCAGATGAAAAAGATAAATTCTGATTGTGCTTTTGTGTGTGCCTGTGTGTCCATGGCAGCCGTTAAACTACAATTACTGCTTTGGATGCCGATAGCAGAGCTTCTGATAATAAAATCGAAATTTATTTGGTAGCAATAAAGCAAATGGCAAACGATTTGGCCGGCAAAAAAGTCGAGTGCTTTTGCATGAGCCCTAAATACCACAGGATGAGTTCAACTTATGGCCGAGTGCCCTCTCTTATTTATTGGCTGTCGAGTTATAGTGTGATAAAACTGCTATAAATTAATTTGTAGCTATACAACTACCACTGCCTTTTCTACCTTGTTTTTGCCCTTTTGAATTTTCACCAAAAGTGCCTCTTCATCATCATCATCTTCTTCTTCTTGCGCTGCACGAGTCTTCTTGTAATTATTAATTAATTATGTAGACTTTAATCTTGGATAGTTTAGCTGAGTCAAAAAAATAAAAAATATGTCGCGGAGTAGGTGCACTTGCCCGATCGCTTTGAACTCACTGACTCCACACAAACTACCGACTATTTTCTCTACATCTCCACGAGAAATCTCTCAATTTCACTCAGCCATTTTTGCCACAGCCGATGGTAGTTCATTTCATATCTTGTTACACTTTATATTTCTACCAGGATGAAATTCAACACGGTAATACAATATAAGATTTGAATGAATAATTCTTTCGCGTGGGTCTTCTTCTGCGACCTTTTCATCAAATACCACAAGTTGGAATGGTCTCCCTCCGGTTCTTCCGTTGGTGCCAGAATTTGTTCCGCTCTGATTCTCCGCTTCTTCCTCGTCTTCCTTCATCCTGCCACCGTAAACTACAAACGCTAAAGCTTAATTAAGCCAAGTTCCGCGAGATTTGTTGCCTGCCACGAGACGCTCGAAGAAAACTAAAATTCCTAAACTGACGCCCCTGATTAAAAGCCTTTTCTTACACCTGTCTAATGGCGGAGTGTAAACAATTTCGGATTAGCCAGGAGATGTTTAGAGGTGAGAGAAAAGCTCAGAAAAAAAGCTCCTCGCCATTTAATTATTAATAAGGATTTTAATTTTACATAAGATTAAAGAGCATCAAAGTTTCATTCTTGGAGAAAAAATAGTGGAATGGAATCGGGAATGAGTGAATGAATGAATGAATGAATGGGAGAAGGTCGCAACTTGCAAAGTCTCTCTTTTTTCACTCGTTTGGCCCCACACACCCCTTAACCTCAACCCCCAGGGCTGTAGGTTTCAGTTAGCCCTCTGTAGGGTCAGACAATCGCTAATAGAAACTATAAATTCACGGTGAGAAACTACCTGGACGAATTCGGTCGGAAGTTTTGTAAAATGTTGGAGGCAATGAGTGCAAGAAGATGAGAATTTTACATGCAGGTCAGTTACAACTTGCTATATATAGATTTAACTTGTAACTTCTCCGGCGTTTCCGGCCAGGTGATTATTTTAATTTGCCAGAGGTGTCGGTTTAACAAGTTGCACTGCCTCCGCTATTTATAAATTTAGACAGCTCCTAACGGAAATCTACACAAACCTGTCAAGGATTATCTTGTGGAAATTTTACTGTTCTACGACTGGCACCACTTACATTTTGGTGGCAACTTAAACTAGAGCATCGTACGTTGTGCGATTATTACTTGTATGTCCCGTGACCCATCCGAAAGAATATTTTGTTTCAAATTACAAAATTATGGTTACTTATTTGTATCGTTTCCCTTTTCCCACAGCTTCTACTGTTTCTCTTTGTAAGTGTTCTCTTTTTTATTTCTTTCTTACATAAATTTTTTTCTTTCAAACGGTATATTTATAGTTTTTGACGTTCTGCCCAATTCCTGTATTTTTCAATGTACCAAGTACTCGTATTTCTTAATTACAACCGAGCTATGAGTTGTAGACGTTGTTTATTTATTTTTTGCAGTTTAGCGCTTTGTGTAAATAGTTTTTCTATTCCTGCAGAGCTTTCTTCAAGGACTAAAAAGTTATATTTCTTAGTTGAAACCTCAAATACGACATTTTCTCTCTCCCTGGTACGTAGACTACCTGGAAAATACAAGTACAAATACAAATGCATTCTTCAAAATGAACTAGAGCGGTGGCTGACCTTTTGCTTACTCGTTTCTTACAAAAAATCCAAATACCTAAATTTCACTCTACTTATTTAAAATCATTCAATTAAAGGGATACATAAATAACTCTACATAAAATGCTTTACATAAATAATCAATCATTTACGTACAATTGAAAACGGATGCTGTCTGAAATGTACATTTCACCTCTGGGTCGATCCTTCCGAGAAGGTTAAAGAATTGGTCCTTCCCAGAACTCAGTGCCATGCCAGCTACTCCTAACAATGACATCTTATTGATACCAACAATGATTACCTGCTCTATTCAATGCGAAGAATTTCAACTCGGTGTGAACTTTTGAATTCTCTAACTTTTCCATTGCCTGAGAGTCAACGTCCTCCGCTGTGCAACGTACGCGTAGTTCGTTTAACATTAATAACTTAATTAGTTTTTAAAAATGTGGAATTCATAACGAGTCGTTCGTGGAGTTTTCCCGGAAGCCCAACATGACTCTCGTTTATGTACGACAGAGACTGTCTGACGTTTGGTGTGCTGGTGGGAGGTGGCCCTGACCACTTCTTCATGTGTCCAACATCCTTTTAATTAAAGCTAAATTTCACGTCCGGCCTTGTTCGTGTTTAAGGAGAGCAACACAACAGCGTTCAGGTTATACCTGCATGTATAATCAGTTGTAAATGTCATGTGTCGTCCTTGTGTTTCTTTTTTCGTTTTTGTTCGGAGTATTGAATTTCTAACTGTAAAAGTTGTTTCCATCCGTGGAACCTCGTCTTTAATTAAACCTCACATTTTGTCAGCTCATTTATCAAAAATAAATTGAAGTTAAGCTGCGTAATTTTCCATTTCGCTTTCTATTGTGCTCCTCTAACACGCGACTCCAAGTGAAAAAAAAAATCTAATTATTTTTCCCACACGAAATTATTCGATCCAACATAATTAAAAAAAAAAAGTAGAAAGAAAATGTCTAAAAAACTAGGAAAAGTCGGAAAAGTGAAATGGACTTTTGCTGCAGGGCCTACGTCAACAAGAAACCCACAGCCTGGTTGGCCCCCCCTCTTGGTTTTGCTCTCCCAAAATTCCGATCCTTCAGATGCCTCTGCAGGCACCTCTGCTTGGCGCTTGAGTACGCTGTGAGTACTGCTGGAAGTACCAATTCCACACTCATTTCTACTTCTCCCTCGACCTTTTTGCCTTTCAACCCTGAGGTTTCAAGTAAGTATTCACTTAATAAATTTTTATTAGTTGCTAGGCTACCCATTTCAATTCTTTTGATGGCGAAAACTTTTCATAGTGTAAAATAAACAAATCAAACTCTCAAGTACTTTTTTTGTATCAAACGCAACTCCTCCGGCCACCGAAGGACGAAAAAGGTTCGGGTTAACCAATTGTTTGATGAGAGCAAAATGGAAAGATTAATTTATTTAATTGTGAACATTGCGGTCGAGGCCAAAATCGTTCAACTTTGTTTTTCTATCAAATAAAAAATGATTTCTGTCCTCATTCTTGTTACATATTTTGAGAACTTTAAGGAGTGCGCACTTTGGCCCCAGTTGAGTCCGATTTCTTTCCTTCTTTTCCTTTTTGCCCCACATTTGAATTTTTTTCGAACAAAAGGATAAACAAAATGAGCTCGTGATTTTCAAAGTTGCTCACACCAGGCAAAAGAGTCGTAACTCTTGTGTGTGTGTGTGTGTGTGTGTGTGTGTGCACTGTCGGAAGCGAGGTGACCGGGTGCTGTTGGAGAGTGTGGGCAAAATAACCCGGAGAACAAAGAGTAACGACCACAGCAAAAACATCAAAAGACGAGTGAAATATTAGCATCCCGTGCTTATTTGGCTTTTCCTGGAGGTGGTCGATGGGTCCATTAGAATGCTCCGACAGGCAGGTCACGCTGCTGTTGCGCTTTAGCCCGTTCACCTGTGCACAGCACGTCATTGGAAGTCCACCTGAAAACCAATTTAGTCATTTTAGTTAATTTCAATGGGTGGGTGTGTTTTGAAGAAGAAAAACATTTAATCATTAAATGCCTTTGCTGCGAAGAAAATAATTATAGAAAGTATTGCTTAATCATTTCTGTCGTACAAATTTTACTACCACACACACTACCCTCAATCAGCACTGCGTAGTCAACATTCGACATTCTCGAGAACTATTATACTAACATCCAAAACGTGGATCACCGTGTACTTAATTTTAGTCCTCTGTCCAAAATAATACCTGTAAAGTATTGTTTGTCATTTTTTTCACCCCTTCTGCAGAGGAGTTTTTTAAAATGAATAATACTATCTTAACGGCAACGAGCTATTTTGAACAATTAGTTAAGGTAATGAAGATGAATACCAAAAAAAGTAACCTTAGTGGAGGGTGACGATATCCTGACTTGGTAGATTGGGTAGAATGATGAAAGACTGCCGAGTTCACAAGAAGAGAATTAGGAGTACCGTCGTGGCTGTGGAACGAGAGAGCAAAACATGTGTGACGGCACAGTACTGAGCAACTACAAATGTGTAGTTGGTCTTCTGCTCTCCTCATCAATCATTTTCCACTGATTTTTCCTCTGTGATTTTTTTTTCTTCTTCTTAAGAGCCAATAGATACAGGACAATTGAATTAACCGGGGACCACATTTCAGTGCCGGCTATTAAGTCATCTAAGGGAGCGTGTCGGAATTTAATTGCGAACAAATGGCCCAGGGAAACCGTCTGGAAATGTGCGTGGTAAATCACAATCAAACGAGCCAATGACCGAGTTTAACTGTATGAGATAAACGGTATCGTAAAATTTTATGGTCAAAAAGGTGTGCGTTATATAGGCCTTAAAATGGAGGCTAAATGCCTGTGCTGTGGGAAGCTGTGCACACCAGACCAGTGCCCAGGACAGGAGAACACAGACACACGAGACGTCCATCATTTAATGAGGGACTTGAGGACGGACGACAAGTGAAACTCCTCTCAAGATGATGAAAAAGGCTGGAAATTCAGTGTAGACTTCTAGTTTTGAGCTTTACAAAGAGCTTTTGCGGGATTAAAGGCAAGTTGCTAGGCAAGTCACCTGAAAACCAACTCATAATTAATGTAAGTTCTCTCGGATGCTCGCAGACAGTTGAAAAGTTTCAGTTTCATCTTGCGCACCGAAGGTACTCGTTTGATGTGACTCACATTATTTTTGCTTAGACTATTTTAGTTTTCCACTTTTGCTGGCAAACACCGGCCAATTAAGCGAGAGATGTCGAAGTGACGTGCTTTACATTCGACAGAAAAAGAAGTCAAATTCCTTAAAAGGAAAGATTCAACGGCGCTAATTCTCCTCTCCGAGAAAGTTCTTACTGACAAGCTGTGACCCATTAAAAGGAAACTATCAAAGGAATAATTGAAGCGGACTTCAGAAACAGATTAAAATTTCAAATGATAATTAAATGGATTTCTTCTTTGACTTTTTGACGCCCTCAATTTTTAATGTGGCTTTTCAAGTTGAGTGAGTTGACTGCAAGAAAAGTAACCACGACTTCTCTAGACTATCACTACAAATGGATTATAACTGATAGAATATCTGAACGTCTCGTTACTCGCACAGGTGTGCGCGTCGAACCGACACGTTTGATTTTTACTTTAAGATTTCCACCCTCAACCCTGCTTCTGCCTGCTCGTCAACGCTGAAGAAAACGACAGGCACACCAGACTCGAATTTCTCAACTTAATTAAGAAAGGTGAAGTTGCTCTATAAAGAACAAAAATTTGCTTGCACGAAATTGCAACCTGTCAGAACTGAGTACATGAAAACATCTCGCTACTTTCCGTGGGAATTCATTAATCAGTACGTATAGAATATTCAGTAGAGAGAGAGAGAGAGAGAGAGGATAACTTGCCTGAGATTTTCTGTCGCATGTCACACGGATATCGGATGTTTTGATGTGACAAACGGCACCTGATGTAGTCCAGATATTGCAGATACCCCTTGGTGACAAGGTTTGACATGTACGACAGTGAGAATAACGATTTTTCAGGGTCTATAAAAATTTTTAACAAGCCATGAAAGGGTTTACGTTCAATTTCAAACACATTTTAAAACTCTGAATTGGATCGGTCGGAGTTATGAAAAAGAGTCAACGTAGCAGCACGTATTCACGTAACGGCACATGAATACTTTAATAATGTAAATTAAGTGAATATATTCTCTCCCATAAAAATAAAAACTCCTTAAGTTGGGAGAAATTTATTTAGGTCTTAAGGAGACAGATTTAAACAGGTGAATTCAGATGGGGAGCCCCTGTAAGCTGACTGTACTGTAGGCTATTTCGCCAGTCCAATATTATTTATAATTTAGAATGGAAATAAAACAGTATAGAAAATGAAGAAATATGGCAGTGCATAAAATAAAAATAATCAGCCGTGCAATCTAAAACAAATAAACTACGTGCAAATTTAATGAAATGAAATGGTCGCACTGTATACACAACTGTATGCAATAAGACGATAATACAAAGATTTAGGACACTCAGTAGTTGCAACAACTGAAGATGTATGTGCACTATCCAACATCAAGTTCTTCTTGTTCTTAATCTTCGGTAAGGTTTCTTTTTCGACTTCTGATGGAACTGCAATAATTAGTTACAGAAAGTTCCATCAACAGAAAAGATTAGACAGAACGAACTGAAACGTTGAAAAGCACAGAGAATTGAGCAGTTTCAAGAAGGCTAACATCTGTGAAAGTTATGAAAAATATTGAACGTTGATGACTGGAATTTTCTTTATGAAAGTTGTGCATTTGCCGTCGCAGCAGGTTTTATAGGGATGATGCGCCATGAAACCGCTTGACCCCACCTAAAAGTAAAACATAAAAAGCAATTTTTATTGGGTCTAGAAAAGTTGGTAAGTTGACTCGCTGAGACGACCATCTTTGTCCACTTTCTTCTTCCTCTTGTTCTTCTTCGGTGATTCTTCAACTTCTTCACGAACCTTTTGGGAAGTTCTTTCAACTCTCCCCTCAATTACGTCTTCTTCCCTTTGCAGAAATTAAGTAATTCTCGTCTATTTCACAATTTTTCTTTCGCTTTTATTTAATTACAAAGTAGTTACTCATCGGGTTTACCTTTCAAGGCGTTCCTCGACTTTTACCTTTTCCTTTACAACTTCTCGTCTTAGTCATTACATTTCAACCATAAAAAATTTTCCCCTTCACTCTCCACCTCCTGTGTTAAAACCAAACTTGTCGACTTTTGGCCCGACTTACCTGTCTTTTATAGCACATCAGGTGAGCTTATGCTCCTGAATCGTCGGTACTCGGCACTGGCCATCTAAGGTACCCGCTAGGGTTGATTAGTTTCTCTATTTGACGTCCCGTGAATGTTTGGTGGTCAAAATATTGTGGTGGGCTGCGTCAAAACCCTTTTTCACACCATCCAAGTGAATTTTTGCATTTCGTGAGGTTCACCTTCGATAAAGATCTGTGCTGTAGAAAGAGCAACTAGTTTTTTTTCTACCACGTAGAACAGAAATAGAAACAGAAAAAGAGTTGCGTTTTGCACGACCGCAAACCCCTTTGTATATATATTAAAAATCCCTGGGTTAATAATTTTGTAAAATGTATATGTAGACAAAATGGCCGAACGTGTACATAAAAATTAATGTGTATTCTAAGTTAATTGTCAAAATAGGAGATAGCGCGATGGAATTGTAAGTAATAGACGTCTGATATTAACATATCAAAGGTAACAATTTGAAAGTTGGAGAGGGAAACCATTTTTTGTAATGTCGCCGTATGTCTTTCAAGTACTGAAAGGTTTCGGTTGGTGCCACTTGGCCAAAAGTTGAAATTAGAAATAAAAAAAAAGTCCAACCTGAAATTTACTGTAACGAATGGATTTATTGTTTTCATAAAAAGTTGAATTTTTTTCTTCTTCACTTCGCCATTTCTACCAATTTCCGCCGGTTCCTTCAAATCTAATTATTCGGAGAGTAAGAAAGCGTAACAAATTATAAACAATGAATGTTTCAGACTAAATAAATCACTCTTTTTCTTTCGGGGTCACCCCCGACGGCCTAGTTCAGTCGAGAACCACCTCTACTTGAAGCCCTGCATTATAAAAGTCCCTAGGAGAAACAGAACACCCACAAATCCCCAGCCACCCTCTGCCACCCCCATCGCCGCCGCCAGGAGTTCACGGGGTAACTCTTTTGATTGAAGTATAAAAATTAATTGAAAGACGTAATTAACTTAATTTTTTAAGTCGAAATAAAATTATTGTACGTGGGAGAGTACTCAGAGACAGAGAGTGACGGGAGTTGGGGGTTAGGAAAGCACAGCGAAGAAAGCAATACGACAACGTGGTGGAAGTGGAAGTTGAAGTGAAAGAAAAATAAATGGCAAGTAGAAGGGAACGAGGAGGAAACCACCACACGGGTAAAAATGATCATCCAAGGAGAATGAAATGAAAGGCAGAGAGAATAATGAGGCGGTGGATGTACGTGAAACGAGAGGAAAAGTTAAGTTAGGCAAAGGACAAAAAGAAGAAGACGAAACGGTGAGCAATGAAGCGAATTAAAAAGAAAGACGGGCAAAGACGCAAATTGTAAGGAGGAAAGGAAAATGACAAAAAAGACTCAGACGAGAATAAGAAAGTGAACGATGTGATGCTGGCAACTATCTAAGACTTTCTAAAAATAACAATTTTCGTCGTAGAACTTAGTTATGAAAAAAAAGTCACTTGCAAATAGTTAAGAAACGTGGCGCTCTCAAGGTGCCCTCCTAGACGCTGCCTCCTACACGTTTTTTCGACTGATTTCGTTTGGGCCGATTGAAACCTTTTTACCTAGTTCCTACAGTACATTCATTTTTAACTGTATATACAGAACCTATATAAAAAATTTTATTAATCTATTTTACACCTGCTGACCGTTTTCGATTCAGAGATTTTTACCACTTTTCTCAATTTTTGTTGTTCCTCCTTTTCACCTGGTCTTCGGATCACTTGGTCACCTGTTACAGACACAACGTGAATGACTTGTGTCTTTTTTTATACTTCTATTCTTTGTTCTTTATATTTTCTCTATTCTTTTTTTTCTATTCACACCTTTGACGAAGTTGCAGAAGCATTTTCTGAGATGAAAACCACATTAATAGAAATAAGTAAAGGAGTTCCTGTGCTTAAATGAAAAATTAAAGGCACACTACAATTTTTCGTTGTGCAACTTTCTCGAGCAGGCACTGCTTAATAATAAATTATGTTTTGCCACAGGTGTACTAAGGTGGAAGCAAATTATTTTGAGGTCAAAGGATCCTAACCTTTTCACCTGGGATCTTCGGTCTGTCACACATCCCGTGTTTACCCACTTTTACCCGGTACTTCTCATTTAACTGTACACAGATTTTTCATACCATCTGGTTGCAGTTGTGGGCCAAGTTCCTGTACTCATAAGCTTGGATCTCTTGTTCTTCAAGTTTTACCCAAATAGCTCAGGCGACCTTCAGACAAATCTTGTCAAATTGACTTGTGTACCTGTATGTGTGTGCCTGTGTCTGCTTGTGGGTTTATGTTCATTCCTACAGAATGAAGTATACAGAAGAATAAAAATATAATAATATAAACTGTCAGTTATCTGTCTCAGCCATTTTCTAATTTGGTGTTTTTGCATAAACTTTTTATAGAAAATTCAATTCACTTTGTTCAGAAAGTTTGGATTCTTTTTCCTGTTTTTCCATTCTTTTCTTTTTCTTTTTGTCGTCATCACCTGCGGCATCCGGTCTGTTGCTCTTCCACTTTCTCTTCCTGCCTTTCTTTTACTTATTCACTTTGTTCTTTCCCTCCGGTGTGACCATCACGACCGCTACAATTTTCTCAGATTCATCTGCATTACCTCGGCTTTACTACCTTTCTCCTCTGTCTCTCCTGTTGCTGTTTTTTCACGTTTAATCACCGAGATTTCCGTCCTTTTCAGGGTCCGAGAATAATCGTTTGTTTTTACGAAGCATAAGCACCGTCATTAGCGTATTTCCCGTTTGTTTGGTTTTTTCATTCTTTCGTATTATTATATTATTATTTTTTATTTGTGAAATGCAGCTGTGAAGGAGGGGGGAGAGAGAGAAAGAGGGAGAGAGGAGAGAGAGCAGAGAGATAATATCATTTTATGGATGTAATCTTTGCCGGGTTTTGTACAATTTTATTATTATGGGAGAGGTGAATGATGCTTTTGGTGTTTTCTTAAATCTCAAAAAGCTTTTAACGTTAGTGTTAGCGGTCGCGTTGAATTATTATTTATTTGTAATGCAGATGTCGATTATATTTATAATCATTATGACTGGCTGTTTTACCTACTTCGTTAAATTTCATCCTTTCACTCTCTCTCTCAATCTCCTGTTTTACATTCACACGGTAATGTTGATGAAAGCTGCTTATTAGTGGGGTAGTCTACCACCACGAGAAAAAAATCTGGTCTTTCACAAAAGTCAAATGTATGTTTGAATGAGTCATATTTTCCCAAAAATTTGAAACAAGAATGAAACTCTCACTCAGGCAGACCAAGAGTAACTTGAAATTTTTGACAAAAAGGTCAGTGCCCAACGTGATTGTATCAGATTTATGAAGACAAGCAATTCAAGAAGGATTTATGGGGGAATTCAAGAGGCTATCTCACGCAGGATGGAACAAAAAGAAGAATAAGATGGTGGTTTCACGCCAACAGAAAGTTTTGTGTGAAGATCTGGGAAGATCAAAAAATCACCAGAAGTTGGGAAGTTGAAGCGAATTTCTTTTCCATCCATCGATCTACTTCAATTCAAATGGATTTTATCTAAAGATCGCAATTAAAACTAAACACTTGGCTATGGGAATCATAAAAATGAATGTCCGAAGAAAATAAAAAACGATTAAACTGACACTAAAAACCAACTGAATGTCTCTCTTTTACTGTTTCAGTACCAAAAATTGAGATTCTTGGTGAGTCTGACATGTACGTCAAGTCAGGGAGCACCGTCTCGTTAAAGTGTGTGATAACCCAATCGCTCGAAGAACCCGCTTACATATTCTGGTACCACGACAACGAAAGAGTCCTGGACTACGACAGGAGATACAAAGACATTCGGGTGGAAAGAGTTGGCTCGGACACAACAGTCGGCTCACTCATCCTTCACCAAGCCACCAAAGAAGACTCTGGAAATTACACGTGCAGTCCATCGAATTTAGATTCTTCCAGTATTCTGCTTCATGTTCTCAATGGTAAGTTGCGGCGCCAGACACGGGTTGTGGTGCTGGTACCTCTGCAGCAGTCCTGTGCTAATAATCCTGTTTTACCGCTGCTGTTGTACCCAACCATTCTCAACAACTCCCACCATACCACTTTCTATACATATTTTATTGCACAGTTTCTTTTACATCCTTGGCTTTTATACTCTGTGTTTTTCTCTTGTACACTTTTCTGTTGCATTCTTCAGATTTCTGCCGATGTTCCTTTTTTGAACCGTAACCCTTGTCCCAGTTATTCTTGGCAGGTCTTTCTCATCTTCCTCCCTGTCTCCGGGATTCTTTGACATTCTCCGGCACTACTTGTACTCGCAATTTACCCATTCTCCAGTTCTGGAGGTATGAATTTGCTTAGTTTTACATTTTCAACTCATGTTATTCTCCTCCTCTTTATTTCTTTCCACATGGAGAAATTCTATTTGCTTGAATTTTTTTGTTTTTTTTTTGCCTTTCCTCGGTAATTTTGTCTTCTCTTCAAATTTGAACCACAAAATTCTTCCTCTTTCCCCATTTTTGCTTTTTATATTCATTTTTATTGATGCTGTAGATGCTGCAGCCTGTTGTGTTTCTGCCTTCTTTCTCTCTCGAATGCGGACGATGGTTTCCCCGTTATTGCTGCCACGTATTGTTTTCTTTTCCAATTCAAAAGCTCCAATCCTCGTGCGTAATGCCAGTGAAACGTGGAAATCTCTTTTTCTTGTCCTCTGCAGGTCTTACAACAGTAAAATTGGGTCAAGTCTTTTTTTACATGCCCTTCGGTAAGGTTTTCTTACCGTTCCCAGTGCTCCGCGATGCCTTCTTACAACATTTCTTACCCAATTTTTCCCGGTTTGAACAATGTAAAAATTTAGATTTTTCTCCCGCGCAGAATTCCGAGAATCTCCCAAGAAACCCTTTCAGTAATTTAAAAAGAGCGCCTGAATAAAAATATAGAAGTAAAGTAAAAAAGTTCAGTTTGATGAATTATTACTTATTATCGCGGTGTTAAATCGGTTAAACTGGCCGTTAATTGGATTTTTCTCAAATCTATCTGGACCCAACATCAGCTTCATTTTTATTTTTTACTTCTCTGTCGGGCCAGTCTCGGACTCGAGTTAAACGGTGGACGCACACTTGCCAGCAGGACAGCCCAGACTTTCATTAAAGCGCAAAACCTCACTCCTTTCCCTACATTTATATTTAATGGGGTTACGGTCTTCTTCCAGTTTTATTTATGGTTCTTTACAGTCCTCGCAGTAAAGTAGCATTCAATAAAACTGGTCGGTAATCCTTTCGCTTTTGCTTGCTCAAAGATAATAAATATGTGTTTAATACCTCCTTGCTTGACTTCCCTGAAAATTTGACACCAATCGAAAATTAAAACTTTTCTCGTTTTCCATAGCCAGGTCAGTACATGAATTACGTAAAAGTAACTTAATTAAAGTTAGTCTTGGCGGTACGGCATGAAAAAGTAACAGCTTCTGCCGTTTGATCATCTATCAGGTTTAGTGCACCCAAGAGAGTGATAATAACATTAAACGAATTGTTTCCATCACGGTAATTACATTTTGTCTTGTGCTACCTCGCAGGTAGGTAAAATCAGAAATTCATCTGAGAAAGGAAAGTTTTGATATTGGTATCTCACGTTTGGAGAATCAATAAAACGGACAAGAAAAGTAATTGTTGAAAATAGAAAAATATCAGCAGGTAAAAGTACAAGAACGCAAGTGGTTGTAAACTGCAAAAACTCACTTTTTGAAATTCACAAACATGTTACACCCATGTGTACAATATTTCTATATCGATGCTGTCGAGCATATCAGTTTATCAATTATTGAATTGCAACGCGAAATTTTCTAAAAGTTGCTTGACACATAAAGATCTTTTTTCTATTGCACCACTTATAGTTGTTAGTCGTCTGAATTATACCTACATTTTTTTCTCAAAAAACTGATTCCTTGAATCAGTAACCTTAAAACCACAGATAATGTTATGTATTGGTATATTACCTGTTTTATCAGGTATATCAATAACTAATTTAAATTTGCGTTGACCATAAACTGTCAATGAAAATCCCCAACCTGTTCTACAAAAAAGATAACAAATATAAATAATAATAATTATATATAAATATAAATATATATAAATAAGATAACAAATATAAATAATAATGATAAGTACTAACGTACAAATGTAGTAATGTAGAAGCAGAATAAAGCACAACAGAAATTCCTCTTTTATTTATTGCTGAAATTTATTAATAGTCGTCTAAGTTATTTACTGAAGTCTGCATCAATACATTATTGTCGGTGATCCAAATTTGTAATTACGTTTGTGACATTAATCAAGTCTTTCGTTTTTCGTTTAAAATGAACGATACTACCCTACCTATCCTACTCACGCCCTTCATTCCACAAGACCAATGCTATTTGTATGAAAACATTTCAAACTACTCTTTGGAAATTTTCTTTCAATTTTGAGTTCGAGTTCAATTTATTTAGAGTTGCAGATTTGGGAGAAGGAGTTCTGGAAATTTTATGGAATGTCTGTACCGGAAAAAAAGAAAAATAGTTTATAACTATTTTAACTATTTGCAACTAAATGAGAGTTTCGCTTTTTGCTTCATTTACTCTACTAAAAGTTTTCTTTAAATGAAATTCCACTTTTGTGTTTTTTAAAATAATAAAAATCGACTCTATTTCAAGCTAACATAACCGGTATCGATATCGATTTTAATAGTTTACAATAAATTTACGTTATTCTAGGAAACAGTTCAGAACATGGAAAAGACAAAGATCATTTTCAACATTTTCTGAGTTATTTTTAATATTACTAATTTACTCGAGTGTGAATTGTCAATTTTTAATTTAAATCATACAAATCTAAGCAATTCTAGTGTTACACTTACCCACTCTTCGGAACGTATTACACTCTACACCACACATAACTTCTAAACTTCAATTCAAGGGTAAATAACCAGCTATGCTTGTACCTCACCTCATGTTGCCCAAGAGCAACCAACAATTGCTGAATCAAATAAGGAATACCTTGATGAATAGTCGTCGAATAACACTTCGATACAACAACAGTAACCTAAAACCTTCTTCACTAAAAAATATGAAATTTATTTATTTATTCACTACCTCTCGCCAATAACAATAAAAATAATTACCTACATATGTACACTCTCATAACGACACTGCTCATACTGAATGCCTGAACATGAGTCAGTCTTATATAATTTCGTTTTTTTTTTTGCACAGGAGAACATCCCGCAGCTATGCAGCGGGGAAAGAACTCTGCATCGTCCAGAGTGTGCAAGTGGTGGTGTCTAAACAACAGGACCTGCTCGTGGCCTCGCAATACTTTAGAAGCAATACTACTCGTGGGTATCGTAATACGCTATTGCTTTCGGATATCATCTTAGGTAAAAACGGAGCGTGATAGAAGAAGAGACACTGAAACCGGCGTGGAACGCCGACAAGTGCACCAATTCACTATCGATAATATTCATAGGAAATTCAGAGAGGCGTTGTAGCAAATTTTGTGTATGCCAAAGCGCGGGAGGGCAAACTACCGGCCCCCTGAACCAGTGACCTCGTACTCGGGGGTTTCTCCTCTGGCACACATCCCACTGAAGGAAAAAACTATTCAAACTAAAAACTAGTACGAATTCATCTGAGGAAGGAACAAGATTCTGTTGGGAAGCTACCCCTAGAAGTCAAATTGCACATTTTATAAACTCTCTTTCCCGGTCTGTTTTAAAAGCTTTTAATCATCAATCACGCTTCAAAGTCGAAAAGTCGGCACTTAAGAAAGTTTCTGGAAAACCGACAACAATACGAAGTTAAATAACGAGCCGAGTTAGTTTGTATCTTTTTAACATTGGGTAATTCCGAGGAAACGATAATAACTTCGGTGATAATAACTTTAATTTCTTCGATAATTCTGGAAAACGTTGCAGAAAGCTTTTGGGACTCATCTAAAAAGGTGAACTTTGCTACAGTCAAGTGATTGTCTGTCACGAATGCCATGAAAACTGAAAACTCTCAATTTGTTTTAATTCAGAAGGGGCTACTTGTCACAACCAACATGTGCTCGTCTGTATACATTTTACGAACTCTCAGGACTTATCTGAACTGGAAAAGCTACTTTGCTGGAAAATTCGACTAGTGTCTAGTTGCGGACCCAAACAAACAAGAAAAGGCAGCGTTACATTTGTTATCATTCAACGTGAGAGAGTCGGCCACTAATCAAGCCAAAGCTACAGGAAATCTGTCAGTCTCACTTTACAATATTTATTTATTTGTTTGACCATGGTTCAGCTTCAACCAGGACGCAGACACAGGGTATGGTGTAGAACAAGAAAGCACAAAGTATAAAATCTGATTACGGTTTCCCGGATGCAGTTGGATCAGAAGAACCGGAAACAGTTGCTTCATGGGAAGGAAAACTTTGAGGAGTCTCCACGGTGTTAAGGAATGTGTCATTTTACATTGGTGCTTGTTAAATTTAAAATATTATATTTTTAAAGGAGATGCATATAAAGTGAGAATAAATTATTTATCCAGACACACACACACATGTATATATGCAGTATTACGTGATACAAAGAAAGACGGATGGGACAGGGGCGTTAACTCGCCTTATTAGGAGCATCGAACATTAGCAAACTCCTCTGAGAAATTACGAATTTTCCGTTTTTAAATTGGCTTGTTGACACGGTTTTTAGCAATTTTTATCAAGATGAATCGCGTTTTGATACGAAATATTTGTTAGTCTTTTGAATTGAAGTGAGTCTGCGTGTTCGGCTCTCTAAAAACTGGTGTCTGTCCACTTGTGATGGTGTGATGTGTTGCTTTTCGACATTTCCACCAACGTCGAAGTGACTAATTCGTTAAATAATAAATAAATTGTTTTCTTTTTGTCCTCGCGAAATGGACTAGAGGAATTGCTCTCAAGGCGATATATAAAACGATACATACATTTGTCCTCGTTGTATGTAAATATGTAAATAAAATTAAATAAAGTTCAAATTAATACAAGTGTATGAATTGTATTTGAGTAAATTTTCCATTTGATATCCTTCCCATCTTCTATCAATCCTTAAACATTAATACTACCATTCAAAGGGGTTAATTCGAAGTTAAATTAATCATTTTTAATGCAATATCTTGAAGGATATTTAAACTTCATATATAATAACCAAATAGTGTCAAAAGGACCAAAGGTGACGAGAGCGTAATTGCTGATGGAAAATATATTACAGTAAAATTGAATCAGCTAAACTACCTAGATAGTTATTCCAAATAAAACTAACAAGAAATGCTTGTAGGTAGTGTAGGAAGGATTCACGAGGAATTTTAAATGATAAAGATTTATTTATACAACCTTATACTTATCCTTATCATTTAAGAATAAATGATAAGAATTTTAAAGACCAACAAACTACGGTAAAAGGCTCTAAGAAACCAAGGTAGGACAGCACTTAGAACAGATGGGTTTGATGTGTTTTGTAATCAAAATTTATACTTTTAATAAACGTTGTACTTTACCTAGGTGCTTAAAGCAGTTAATACTTTTCATAGTATTGTTAGACGATTAGATTTTATTTTCCCTGTCAAGACGTGCAAGGAGTATGACTAAGTTGAAAGTCACAAAGCATGGATTAAAGAACAGCATTACAAGATTCCAAAAATGGATTATCTTCATTCATTGAGTACAAAAAAAAATAGAATGACGCTTAAGAAACGATTAAATGTTAAGTTTTTTTTAAATTTAAATTGATTGGGTGCCACCGAAGCTAGGCGGCAGGAAAATCCAATATGGTTGAAGGATACGAAAACGTTAGAGGGCAGTGGTTCAAGGGTAACGTTCATAAAGATTTAATCTTTTCACAGATTTTTACCAATAAAACCAGTTGTTTTAAAAAAATTTTAGCAATGCCAGGCAACATATCAATCAGTTGTTTCATGACGACTGTTTTTGTTACTATTTTTCGCCGTTACATTCTTTAATTAATCTTTGCGCACTATGAGATTAAACGGTAAATCACGTTATTCTGAAATCAGTTGAAAATTTCGGCCTTTTCTAAAAAAGGTAAAAATTTGAAAGGTACGAGATATGACGCTGACAATTAGTAACAGGCTTTTATACTTCGTTTTTTGAATATCATATAGAATAAAACGTCTCATCTAGCCTGCTTTACTGTACGAATACTATCAGAAAGTAATAAAAAATATAATTCAATGTTATAAATGTAGTTCTTGAAATTCTACAAGTTTATTAATTATAACTTAAAATTTTAAACATATTTTAAAAAATTGATTAGTCCATTTTATAAAACATAATGGTTACAGTTTATCTGATTTTTCAGGTATTCACTTGTCATAATGCACACACATCTTCTCAAATCGAAGAGGCTTTCTGCCTCTATCAGAAAAACTGCCAGCAATATTTTAAAGAACAGTAAATTTTGTGCTCAAAGACACACACACAGCAATTGCCTGCCTGCAAAGGCTCAGGTTGTTATATGTGGAGGAGGTGTATTAGGATCATCAGTTGCATATCATCTCTGTGATTTAGGATGGGGTGAACAAACTATTGTTTTAGAAAAGAGAAGGTAAACTAAACACTTTTGCAGTTTACATTTCAAAGATATATTTAATGAAAAATGTGTGTAAATTTGCTTCAGTGGAAATGAAGAAACGAGGATATCTTCTGGCCTGATTGGAACATTTAAACCTAAATTATCTCAAGTTAGACTTACACAGGAGACAATTAGACTTTACAAAGATATGGAAGCCAAAGGACTGAAAACAGGGTGGAAACAATGTGGCAGTTTGTGCTTAGCAAGGACTGAAGATAGAATGATTGTTTTTCGACGAATGAAAGCAAAATCAGTGTGAGCTATGTAGTTTGAAACTACCTAATAATATTCCATTAATTCTTATGGTGATTGTTGTTATTGCAGGTCTTGGGACATTGACTGTGAGTTACTTACCCCAGATGAAATCAAACAGAAATGTCCATTGTTAAAAACAGATGATCTGTGTGGAGGTTTGTTTATACCTGGTGATGGTGTTGCAGATGCATCACAGATCTGTGCATCTTTTATAGAAAGTGCAAAACAAAGAGGTAAGCAATGAATGATTTATCTTAATTATAATAGATACTATTAGATACTAATATATATATATATAATAGATACTAATAGATACTATTATAATTACTATTATACTATTACTATAATAATATACTACAAAATTATTCCATCTAAAAATAAACTTTGAGTATTTTGTACATTGCAATTTCAATACCTGAAAATATTCACTGGTGCCCATGTGAATTCATGAAAATGAAATTTTTTTCAAAATCTTTCCTCACAGGTTCTTAGGTTCACCCCATAATTTCTGATTGATTTCTTTTATAATCAGCTATATCCTGTATGTTGGTATCATTCCTGCCTAGTCATGTTTTACAAAGAAAAAAGGCTGTAACTGAGTTCTATTCTGATATTTTACTAATTCACTTTGCATTTTAATTAATCTTACCATTCATCCACTTGTAATTGAATTTGAATGTAATTTCTTTGGTAGCCTTTGGTATTATTATAAAGCTTTCGACGACTTTTGCAACACCCAAACTAGGACAGTTCCTCCTTCATTGTCCAGTTTTGTTCAGGCTACTAAAATTGAATGCTCCTCCGAGATATGATAGGTTATAATAAAATGCAGACTTGAACAGTAAGAAGGCAACTGGAAGGCAGTTTTTCTTTGAATAACAATTTTTTTTTTTTTAAATCAGTTCATTTGTTTTTCTTTAGAACTCCTAACCGTCACGGAACTTCTTAATTCCTGTCTTACTTTTATTCTATATTAAATGCAACTAACAATACAAAAGAACTCTTTAAATGCTGTTTGTCGTTTCAGGTGCCAAATTTTTCGAAGAAACATCAGTTACAAAAGTTATTTGCGAAGGCGAAAGAGTCGTTGCAGTCGAAACCAACAGGGGAACCATAGAATGCAGTTATTTTGTCAACTGCGGTGGATTTTGGGCTAGAGCCATTGGAAAAATGAGTGATCCCGTTGTTAAAGTGCCCCTACACGCCTGTGAGCACTACTACCTGAACACCAAAAGGATTGAAGGTCTGAACCCAATGACCCCGGCCGTCCGAGACCTGGACGGCCACATATACTTCAGGGAATACGATGGAAGACTGCTGTGCGGCGGGTTCGAACCAGAAGCAAAACCAGCTTTTGAAAATGGTTTCCTACCGGGTACGAGTGCAAGCTAGTTTCTTGAATTTCAATAGAAGTAAATAGAAGTAAAGGAATATCTTTAACAGAATATCCGGATCCCAGAGTACTACCTGAGGATTGGGACCAGTTTCACTCTTTACTCCAGCAAATGCTCTACAGAATTCCCACCTTGAAGAATGCAATGCTAGAAAAATTAACCAACGTACCTGAATGCTTTTCGCCCGACTGTGAATGGATCCTTGGAGAAGCTCCAGAGGTGTGTTACATACTTTTTTTAAACAATCACGTTTGACACATCAGATGTAATTGAAGCATTGGGTTTTAGGTACGGAATTACTTTGTAGCTTCTGGTATGAAAGCAGTTGGGGTTGCAGCCGCAGGTGGCATAGGGCGAGTCACAGCCGATTGGATAGTCAATGGATATACCTCTCATGATATGTATGAAATGGACATCTCCAGGTTTTTAGGGCTTCATAACAACAGTCGATTTCTAAGAGAAAGAGTCAAGGAAATTCCTGGTATGTTTTGAAAAATGTTTTACCCGGTCACAGTTTTCAAATTCAGTCTTTTGATTCCTGTTTTACACCACTCTTTTGCCTCCTTCATCCTTTATTGAAAAATGTTAAATTCAATTGTTTGAATTCTGAGATTCATTTGACACTTGTTGTTTCAGGGCTGCACCATGGACTGATGTATCCATTTCATGAGTATAAAACTGGACGTAATTTAAGGATGTCACCGATTTATCCGAAACTAAGAGAAGCTGGAGCTGTTTTTGGTCAGGTGATGGGCTACGAGCGTCCAACCCACTTTGACCGTGACTCCTGGGAGGAACGTCTCCCGGATGGTTCCAGACCTTACAAGATAGCAGAAACAAATACTTTTGGTAAACCTGCTTGGTTTGACCTTGTGGCCAGCGAGTACAGCGCCTGCAGAGAAGCAATCGGATTTAGTGATTATTCGTCTTTCACAAAATTAGAACTTTGGGTATGAATGTGGTTTAATAACCGAGTCGAGTTTTACTTGGTAAGAGAGATACAACAGGAGTCGAAAATTAACACTTATTTTTCACCTTAGTCGAAGGGTAGGGAAGTGGTTGATCTCCTACAGTTCCTGTGTTCGAATGATGTGGACGTTCCTATTGGCAGTATCATCCACACTGGCATGCAAAACGTAAACGGCGGATACGAGAACGACTGTAGTTTGATTAGGATGGCTGAAAATCAGTAAGAAGTGTCTTAAAAGCAACCCAAAATAAATTGGATTGTCCACCAATTCAATTATTTCATTGCAGTTTCTTCATGATTGCACCCACTATTCAACAGACCCGGTGCAAAGTTTGGGTAAATCGGTTCCTCCCGAAGGACGGCTCAGTCCACATGTCAGACGTTACTTCAATGTACACGGCCATTTGCATCATGGGTCCCTTCACTCGGTCCTTGTTGAGCGAATTAACCGACACGGATTTGTCTCCAAAATCATTTCCTTTTTTCACCTATAAGGTCAGTTGTGAGTCTTAATTTTTTATTGCAACTAAACTTATGCTAAGTGAATTATACGTGTGACTGGTAGGAAATCGACGTAGGCTCTGCAAGTGGCATTCGAGCCTTCAACATAACTCACACCGGAGAATTGGGTTTCGTCTTGTACATTCCGAATGAGTTCGCCTTGCACGTCTACCAACATCTGGTAGATGCGGGTCAGAAGTATGGAATTCAACACGCCGGTTACTACGCCATGAGATCCCTCCGAATAGAAAAGTTTTTCGCTTTCTGGGGTCAGGATTTGGATACGTCGACGACACCCCTGGAATGTGGAAGAACATGGCGTGTCAAATTTGATGTAAGTGAACGTTTAAGTTTTCTCGTTTCTGTTCCCGAGGAAGGTTTTCTGGGGTTGTAGAGGAAAAAAAATTAATGTATAATTGCTGCACATTCACAGAAAGGAGTTGACTTCATTGGAAGAGATGCACTTCTTCGGCAGCGCGAAAGTGGTGTCAAAAGGGTCTACGTCCAACTTATTTTAACCGACCACGACTGCGACAGAGATCTTTGGTCGTGGGGCGGAGAACCAATTTACAGAAATGGGAAATATGTTGGAGCGACGACAACCACGGGTTATGGGTACACGTTCAAGAAGCAGGTACTGCCCTTATTGTTGTATTTTCTGAGTAGAAGAGTAGCTGAGGCTAATGTTCATTCTCGTAATTTCCTTTCAGATTTGCCTCGGTTTTGTAAAAAATCTCAACGAATTCAATGAAGCACAAAAAGTGACCAGCGAATGGGTTTTGTCAGGAAACTATGAAGTCGACATAGCTGGCGTTCGGTACGGTGCCAAAGTAAACCTTCACTCGCCCAATCTGCCCACGAAGTTTCCAGACAAAGAGCGAGAGGCCTACAGAGCTACAAGAGACAAACTAGTCGCGGAACCTCTCCTGTCGCCTGTTGTCGAGTATGTCCAAAGCTAGGTGGTGCCAGGGCGTTGCTCATTTACGCTTCTAAGTCAAGTAAATACTATATTGGACAATAAGAGTCACAATAATTTTTTTTTTTGATTCAATTAACTCTAACTCAATTTAATAATGATAATCCTGTTGGTTTTTAGCGTTGTTTAAAACTTTAATAGAAATTTATCAGGAATTTTATGTTTGTCAACGCAGACGGATTTTAGTGGTATGTTCTTCGACAAATCAATCTTCCGACGGTTTTCAAATAAATTACCTTTGTTTTTTCGGTATTTGCATTGAGGAAATGACTGACGGTTTGGAAGTTATCAAATCAATAAAAAGCAGTGCACAATTTGAAATATCGAAAATGAAAGCAAAATTTTCAAAGCCACACTTTTAAAATTCCTATTGAGTCGATATATTTCAAGTCTTTATTATTGTTGTTCGGTTCCATACCGAATGAAGAAATATTTAGTCCCAGGTTCTCAGAAATCATGCTGGTATAGGAAGGTAAAGTTAGTTTTGGGACCTACACAATCCTGTGTTTTTTGTTTTATATTGGAAAGCTACATTTAAGAATTGACTGATAGCCTGACATAAAACTCCACAAAGTCGGGCGACAAATTTATCGACAATGCTGGCTTCTTAAGTGAAATCAAAAGAAAGAGTTTGCCTAGAAAATTCATCAATAATTTAAATGGGAAAAATTTATTATAAATTTATTTTAAATTAAATGTTTACAGCGGACGAAACGTCACAAAATGGCGGTTGCGCAATGCGTTAATAAATTTTATTTACATTCGAATTTAAATAATATTAATTTGATAGGCCGCCCCCGGTCAATATTTGGCCAAATTTGGTCCTTCCTCGTCTTTTTTCTCTTCCTGACAAGTATCTTGACCTGTCGTCTGCTTAAACCTATCCGAAGTCAACGTTTTCGCGTCCGATATGAAAGTTATGAAGTCGAGGTTCATGGCGGGCAGACTCTTTTTAGATTTAAGGGAAATGGGAGAGTTCCAAATGGAGCCGGAATCGGATGCTGTGTCCGAGATGAGCCGGGTAGCCGAACATGGCGTTATTCTTCGACTATGACCCGGTGGCGTCACGCGAATGACCAAGTGCCTCTGAAGACCGTTTTCTGATGGCACACCACCGTTTATTGTCGCCACCTGCTTACCGGCGGCCTTGCTATCCGAGTCCTGGGGGTGAAAAAGTGAGAAACTCATGAAACAACTAAAAGTGCTGCCGAAGGAGATGTGGCAGGCATCTTATGTCGGAATGGCAACTGCCACTGACCATAGGTACCTACCCGTTTGGTTATTTCCCTGTAGGTTAGGTACCGGGGGGCGTAAACGGCCAGTTCGTCCGTCAGAACTGGCTGAATTGGAGCGTTTGGCATTCTGAATGTGATTCCCCTTACCGTGCTGTTCATTCTTGGGATCTGGCGAAAGTAGTAGCGGTTTACATTGCGATCTCCTTTGACGCACTTTATACTGTAGGGACCGGCTGTGAAGAGAACGTAAACAATATCAATTGGGAGGTCATACTTCCACTCCTGATGCCCGTGTGCTTGATTGTACTTTTAAACTCACGTAAATTAGAATATTTCGATTGAATGTTCAAAGGCAACGCAGTTTTGAAAGGCGAATCCTCCTCCACGGAAGAATCCAAAAAGCTTTTAAAAGTCTTCTCCAAAGGCACGGAACCAATTTTTAAAGGCATCCGAACAACCTGCGATTCCTTCACTCCTGTTATATCTAAAACAAACTATAAGACAGATACCATAAGTTTTAAAATCTTCTGATAATTATACCTTAGTCGCATCCGATAGGACTTACATCAAGGCGATAATCGATAGTGATTAATTTGCAGTCGATCATTGTACTTGTAGGAGGCACCGGCGGAACTCTTGGACCCTCGCCCTCCCAGGTTGATGATTCACCTGGGGGTACCGATCCCCTGACTTTTTCGCTGACTATTGACTCGTCTGCATGGTTCCTAAAAGCTTTGCTCGAGTAGTAGGTGGCTATCTGAAAAGAGGCAGAAACATTTGGACGTTGAAGAGTCTGCTAACGTCCTACCTTGCGTACCTGCTTAAGAACGCTTCGTTATACCTGAATTACTTTGGCAGATACTCGGGAAATCATCTTATTACTGACGTTGAGTATGTGAGCTTGGATTGGAATTGTCTCGCCGGGAACGAAACCTCTTCGTTTTACTTTGGTCGAGACGATGACCGTACCTGAGGCACAGCAGAAACACCAAGAATTGGTTTTCTTTCCTTTGCTGACTCCACTCTGAAAGAAGAAAGCACTACATTTGAGTCGATGCTGTTGGTTAGGTCGACTCTCGCGGTTTCAAGTTCAATTTACATCAGCCTTGGAGTCTGTGTTGAGGTCCGTGATGGTGTTGACGCTGAAGAAGGTGCTTCTCTGAATGGTTGGAAGATTGAGACGTTCCAGGGAGGCTTCGCAGAAGTATCGGACGTAGCCGAATCGTCCGTGGAAGGATGCCGGCAGCTTACTAGGAAGGGTGTAGGAAAATGGAAAACTGTGCTTTCCCGTCCACATCATTTCCCTACTACCTGAAAAAGTAGAAAGAAGTGAGAAAAGTTTTACATGTTTTTAACACAAGAATTGTACCTTACATTGGTTTTCCTTTTCTCCAATACCCTGGTAAAGTTAATGATTATTTACTACTGTGGTTACGATTTTTCACGTCGAATCACTAGTTTTGTCTACTGGTTATTTAACCTCCGTCAAACGGCTAAATTCCGTCATTTGCCTAAATTGACTTCTCATCAATCATTCAATTAAATTCATTGCCCTTTCTGCTGCTAAATTGATTTCAGCCCTTTTTCTGACATTTTGATTCTTATCGAAGTGACGATTTCGATCAGAAAGAGCCAAAGAGCAAAAAAAAGGAATGAGTTGGAGAGGGTTGGTAATCAAAAAAGGCCAACATTTTTCTAAGGTGGATGATTTGGGCCAATTTTAACGGCTCATCACTCACGTCAAATGTTAGTAAGTTCGATGAAGTTGGGGTTGCTCATCATCAATCGTAGTAGGGTGAATTGATTAATTTCCTTCTTTAAGCTTTTTCTATTCGTCAAGTTCGCGCAGGGGAAAATTTGACCTCTTTGTTTATCAAAGTACAACATCCTTACTAATTTATTAGGATATCATTGTCTCTCTGTCACATCTGGACTGCTCCACTGTGTACAGTAGATGTTTGTTGCATTCTGACAGCCAACTGTGTATGTAATCGCTACACAAACTTAATTTTTTACAACTGTGGGTAGCTAATTTCACCAAACTGGTTCAAGACAGCCACAGAAATATCTATTATAAACAACTGATGTTTCGTCTAGGAACTGATAATTTTCGAAATCCTTCTGATTTTGTAATTATCCAATCAGAGAAAATGGTAGGCACACCCATTTATTACAAAAATAGGTGAAAACATTAGAAAAAAGTGACCACCGTTAAAGGTCTTTGAAGAGTCAGGGGTACAGAAACATAGAACACTAAGCACCCATTTCACATCTCAAAATCTACTGCACCCTCTCAAGTCCTCCCTTCACAATTGACGTTTGTATCGAAGGCGAAAAAATACATAAGTAAAACCACTGTATTGGAAAACTACGAGGCCTGGATGTTGACCTGAGCACTCCACGTAATTTTGATACGTCAAAGAACGGTAATCTGAGAAGTTTTTGATAACAGCAGGTAGCTTTTCATACTTACTGCTGTACCTGTGCCCGAACAGGTACGCTTTGTGCTCGAAGTACTTCTCGTGCGATTTGAACCTTCTGTTGGCTTCTTCTTGCCGTCTTAGTGACGACTTCTTTATGACGACTCCTGGTCCCTGGTGGTCCCTCTGCAGTGTCGACCTCTGCGAACGCGGACAGGTGACGGTCGTCGTCGTGGACGTTTCCCATTTGGCCGACGGGTCCGACCCAAAGTAGAAAGGAACGGAAAAATCGCCAAATTTGCCGGCCAAATCGATCCGTTCGGAAATGGAGGACGAACTACTGAAAGCAGATTTTTTCCCACTGAACGAATTGGCGGTGATTTAGATTTTTTGATAATTCAATCATTCATTCACTGACTGACTGAGTGTTTCTTCATTACCTACATTTTTGCGCTTTTAAGCGTCGATTTGATTTTGCTCATTTTTCTACCGCTCCAAGGCCGTGGTTCATCTGATACGTTGACGTAGGCTTCACCAACTATACGAATTATAATACCTGAAACCAAACGATAATTTGTTGGAACCTTTAAAATAAATAATAAAACTCCACTGAAACTATTTTTATTTTGTATTTGTGGACATTGATATATCAGTACTCCGACTTAAACATCTAACCGCTCACGTTCAAAAGTATATCATTTTTTTTTTGAGGCACTACAAAGCACTTGCCATTTGCAAGTCACTTCAACGTTTGGGGGTTCTCTAACTTCATGGATATTCAACTCCGTTTTGAAATAGCAAAATTACCATTGTCAAAATATCTTCAGTTGGAGTTAAGGTTTCACGTTATAAGTTAGGGCCTTCCAAAGGGCCCTCAGGATCCATGTTTATTTGCCGCTGAACTTATCAAAGGTCCAATTTCGGTGGATTCCTTTTTTTTAACTCAATTCATTCTCCATCTTTATTGGATCGTTACGCGGTCGGACAGGGAAGTTGAAAAATTAATGACATAAAGGTATCCCACTCCGGCCACGTTATGTCTTTTCGTTTTTATGAATAATCGATACTTGGTCATTGGGGTACCGAACAACTCGGCCACGAGGGAGTGAAACATTAAAATTAATGAATGTTAGAGAGAAGGAAAGAAGGAGGCAGCGGCACAAGGCTGAAACGTGGCCCTGCGGCTTATCGCAGGGCGCATTTCGGGCGCCAAGGCTAAGGTTTTGCATGTGGCCGAGCGATTCATTTTGCTGACCGAAAGAAATGGAAATGATTTGTAGAGAAAAATTCTGACCATTGCAGGGAAGAAGCACGGAGGCAGTGATTTTACGTGGATTGTGTTAGGGCTTTCTCCAAACATTCGCGGGGCAAAAGGGGAGACAAGAAACCATTTTGGTCGTTTAGTTTTGATGTGTGTTTATCGATGTAGTGCACCTTGCATGAAAATACTTTTCTTTTTAAATGTCTTGCTTGTGAGCAGCAGTCGACAGGTTTTGTTAAATAGCAGAAGAACAGCACGTGGTGAAGGAAGAATAGAGTTTTTTAACTTTTCCTTTTAAGAAGGATTTTATTGTTCACAGTTATATGTTTTACTTGCTACCTATAACATAGTGTTGACAATGCAAACAATGGAAAAAATTTTTAATTTTTCAAAATTTCCAAACATTTGGGTTCGCTTTGGTTTGCGTTCTGTTTTTTTTTATTACGACTTTACGATATGTAGTAAATGCATACAAATCAAAATACACCGACGAACTTAATGGTTAAAGTTCTGAATCTTCGTTCGAAAGCACTCAAATAAATGATTATCAAACACAATTGAACTTAAATAAGTTTTTTACAACGAAATTAGCATTGAATGATAAATGATGAAAATCGGGAAATCCTTATTTGTCTTTTGTTTTCGAGTACCGATGAGTGTGTGTGTGGGTGTCTGCAATACAATAAAGGCGAACCAAATCGATAACCGTTGAAATTATTCATATCATTCTTATCAAATGACCGTTGGAAGGAACAGGGACCTTCTGAGGGAGGACCTGCTTGATGTTTCGTATTACAAGGAAAATGAATTGATGAATTTTTTACGAACGGATTTTTCCTTATTAAATCTGGATCAGTCGGATTGTTTTGCGACGCGGAAGTCGGTACTATGGGTACCTAGCCCTATTTTGATTTTCCTTAAAAAAAAAAAGAAATCTTGTACCACCACTATACTACTTCACGAAAATAAAATCAACTTTATTAACCTCTTGAGATCGAATACTTATTTTAATAGTCCTGAAGTGATTGTTTCTCTTAGTCTTCTTGCTATATACTGCACTTTCCCTAACCTTAATTCGGGAATGTACAAAGCCCTGAAACAGTTTAGTGTTACCCAGTAGTAAAGAATCTGCAGAATGAGGGACTATTGTGACGAGCTATATAGTTATTGACAGCAAAATTTGACTTTTGATTCCGATCCGACCAGTCGATTTTCTAATGCCTCTACAATCAATTCTTTTTCGTCGAAGTATTGAAGTTATAGTAAGTATCTAACCTTATTCGTGAGCCAGCGTCTTTAAGGTTGAAGTAGATCCTGCCTAAAATTATGGCATTTGTAGGTCGTGAGGTTTTGGATGACTCGTCGCTCTCTCTGTGAACGAATTAATGTAGTTACATGGTGTAAAAGGTCTACTTTTTGTATAGAGAACAGGAAAGGCATAACGGTAAGAAGAATGGTTGAATAAGAGAGATCGCTGTTGAATGAGGTTGTAAAGAACACAACAAGGTACAACAGTATGCTACAAAGTCTGCAATTACAAAAGTAAACACTCTCAGATACGGGAAAACAAAAGATGTGCCCCAACTTGCCAGATTTTGATGTGAAAAAGTCAGTACACTTCCCATTAGACATTTTCTTTCCGCTTAAATCAGGAAAATCACTAAGAGTCTGACTAACTTGGTGGGGGCTCCAAGGCGCCGTTTCCTGTCGTTCGGTTAAAACGATGCATCGTCGTCAGGGAATGATTCCCTGCTTGGTTTGACACTTTCTTTGTATTTTCTTCCTCGTGTTTCACAGTGGTTGGTGAATTCAACGGCAAGGACCGACCGATAAATGTCAACCATCCGAAACATCAATCTGCCATTCATAGTAAAACCCTGATATGTATGAATTTTCGAGTTCAAAGGACTTCCGAGACATTCCAATTTTAGACATATTCCTTTGAGAAATGGGAAAATTGAATTTTGTTGATAGAATTCAAATTTGACTTTTAAATTAGAAGGACCAAAACTGCAGAAGAAGTAGCACGAAACTCTGTGGAGGTTTAGAAAAATGACGAGAATTGACCACCAGAACAAGACCACCACCAACAGGTAACCGACTGTTCCAACCGTTCCTCTCGTTCGCTACTCAAATAGAGTTCGTTGAAGGTGCTTAACACACAATTAAGAAATACTTTAACTTGTAGGTACTAGTAGAAAGTACTCATACCTGAACACTCCTCTGGCATTTTGTTTTTTGGAAAGGTTTAAACTTTCCCATACGACAGTTTCGGTCATATGAGTAGACGATATAGTCAGGGCGGGCGCCACAGGGCCCAGAAAAAGACGTTGGCGGTAAAGCGGCAGGGGTGACCGCCCCTACCGCCTAACTCCAACAGTCCATAAAGGATTTATAGAGACGTAGAGAACAGTAAAATCGGGCTCACCCTGAATGGGAAGATTTTCAGACAGATCGATCTCGACATTTCCTTTTAGCTCGTCGCCGGCGAAGAAAATTCTGTTGGGATTATCTAAGGTCACTTGAAAACGTGTCAGTTGTGGTGGAAGTTCCTTGAGAGCCTTCCTAAGCACCGACGATGCCTGAAACGATAAGAAGACAACAGTTTTTACAATCAGGTTGGTGTGGTGCTTAACTTGATATCGAACAGCAAATATTTTCCCAAGTAAAAGGTGCCAACCTTTTTCTATATACCTTGTGCCAATGCCATCTTGTACCTCAACCATTTCCTCCTCGTCGTCCGGCCTTCATCAAAAATTTTCTTCTATTCAAACCCAAGTGTAATTTCTAGCCAAAGCATATCGATTGTGCGGTTTTTCTATTTCTGAGAAAGAACGTCACACGACAAAATAGTAGAAAAAGCTCGCAAGACTTGCTGGGAGTAGAAAAACGCAGTCGTTCTCAAATGCAGCCAGGGCGTATCGAACGAGCGCAGGACCTCAGCTGGGCAAAGGGGGGGTCATTGGGATGTCGGCGAAAAGACTTTCTGGCGCCCGAAATGAGCAAAACAGTTGTGTATAAGCAATTTATGTATGTACAGTATACACACGATGTTTTATATATAATATCAACTGGATTTTCACCTTTCTTGTTCTATATTCTTCTGCCTCGCTCTCATTGCCCTCATCTGTTTCCATTTACAGGTAATTACCCTTTAATTAATATAATTTGGCCGGCTTCCGCTACCCGCCCCCACGCCATTTACTTTATCCTAACCTTGCAGGAACAAACAGGCCGACGCGGCCTCCCGGATCATAAGGAATGAATCTTGATATTTTCCGAAAATACCAATTCAGTGATTGTAATTTGGCGCCTCATTTATGTGGCGCCCGGGAGGATGTGGCCTGCCCCCGTTTTGCCTTACATCCCCACGCATCCTCCTCGGGGAGACGGCCAAACGGGAGAAAAGTAGCTGTGGAGTTGTTCTTTGTTTTCCACTATGAAAAATTGTCTTTTTTGTCGGTTTGTGGCACTGATGTTGATAGAAAAAGAGTTGCACCCCCGGCGTAGATTTGCGTTTGTTCGCCTGCGTATCTCCGCCGACACCCCCGAGAGGCCGTGGAACAATAAAAGCAATCCAAACTGGTAAAGAATTTTGTTTTTCTGCAGGGATTTTTCTGTGGGGCATAATAAAATGCCACGATATAAGGTTACTAATTAATCAGAAGTCGAATTAGCTGTGGAAAGTCACGAAACGTGGGTTTTTGAGTAAATAGAATACAATGGGGATGGGCCATGTCAAGGTCGACCTGCAATACTCCAAATTTAAGGGTGAGGTGTGCGCCATTTTTGTTTATTTTGGGGGCAAAACGGCCGTAACGGCTCTTGAACGACATGGAAACAAAGGAAAATAACAATTTAAAAGCTTCGAAATAAAATAATTTCAACAGGAATGTTACGTTTGACCTAAATAATGACACTCGTTGTGTAGGAAGATTTCTGACGGCCTGCTATCAGAGATACCTGTACCTGCCCTTCGTCAGACGTGACCGTTGACAACTCGTTGAGGAGAACATATAACTCAAATCATCTGTGAGATTTCGACTACATCAAACTGAAAGACCTGTAGGTATCTGCAAGGTACTGTCAAATGGTTGTAAACACTCGTACGGATCATTGCTCTCATGTCGTTTTATTTTGATTTATCTACTTTGATTTTTACATTTTACTTTCATCCGACATTTTATCTGTGTTACACCACAAACTGCGAGTTGGAAACATTAAAAAATCGAAGTTTTGCCTTCCTCACGCACAGGCACCTCTTCTGCCCAACTAAAACTCTGCCTGCCTGACGCTGTCGTTGACTGTGGCCTTTCGCCAACGCTTTTTACGTCTGACTCTCACGGAAAGTTCAAACCCAACAGGGATGTTATTAGACCCCTGAAAATTTACTGCTTCACTATGCTTTACTGCTGTATTATTAAAAGTAGTACGTGTCAAATAAAAAATAATGTTCCCGCTCCTTTCATTTCCCCTTTTTCCTACCTCGCCCGATGACCTTTTATTTTATTTTTTTAATAAAATCGATTCAAAATACTTTTTGGAACTATTATTTCTAAGCACAGGAATCTACAATGTTAACTCACCAAATTTGATTTTTTCGTAGTTCCGCTGGGTTTGGAGATATTTGCGGCGCCATGGGTACCAGCCGTCGCTTCATCCCTTAGCTCGGGTACTACCATTCTCCTGTAAGGTAGAACGAATATATAAGTAAATGTAATGATACTTTAAGGGTGGGGGTTGACTTAAGAGGTTGAGAATTAATTAACCTTAACGAACACTCCCTTAGCATGCCTGTTTTTATTTAATTAATTTTATTTTACGCTTTAATAAATTACTATTTAATATTTATTAAATTACATTTCTCTTATTCTGTTATACTAATGCAGACTTTATTACTCTTTTATTTATATGTGTCATAAAATTATGAAGTATATTATTGTAATATTTTTCTCCATCTTTGTTTGTTTTTTATAGTTATCATATTATATTACTTACAATAAAAATATAAATAAATTGGGTATTCCGTTTATTTTTATTTTTTATAATTTTACTTTGCCATCTGCTTACCGAATAGGTATTTATACTTTATGGGCACTTTGACGTGTATCGTTGAATCTTTGTTGTGTATTTCGTTTGTTTAACGAAGCAAACCCGTGGTCCTCATCTGATTAAATCCAATGGAGAAGATCAAAGAAATCAGGAGAAACAAAAGGTGACAAATACAAAAAGGGTGAACAACTTTTCAATGGAGTAAAACCGTACAAGTAAAAAAGTAAGAGTTTGCACGCACAAAGAAACTTTTACCGGCGTTTAATTTTAGAAATGCAAAACTGACAGTGTCGTGCCATCGGCGTTGGAAAAGCAGAGCAAGAAACATAAATAATTATTTATTTAGCCTAAAACTTTTCTTCAAAACCATTAAAAAAATATATATACATATACAATAGAATACTGCGGGAAGTGTTCTCTACGGAAACAAAGGCATTTTTCATACCGGGTGATACGTTCAATTTGAATGGAATTTCAATGAGATTTTTCGTGGGATTTCGTAGAAGTTCGAAATGGGTCATTCTCACAAGAAGTACATTCCCTTTCGTCCTTCTTCGCCTTATTTATGGACAAATTTAAACGAAACTTGTGAGGAATCCACGTGCTTGCGTGTCCGATGGAAAACCCACAGAAATGACCGGAATATATGCCGGAGAGCGTTAGGGAGTAAAAAGTTAGAAATATTAATATATGAGTCTCATTCTGATGACGAGATTCAGGTGTAATTTTTTGTCCAAGCAGTCGGCAGCAGACCTTCAGAAATGTCTAATCTGCTTCTTATTAATTCGGATTTTCCGTCGTTCAAGGGTAACCGTTAGATATTTATTATTTACTAATGAAAAGGGTTTCGCCATTCAGAATTAAAATGAGCCCCATTAAAATGAAACACAAGTATTTGTTCGTTAGAGGTTTGTTTTCTTTCCTTTGAGGTGGAGGAGCAACAACAAAGGTCAACGCGGGAAATTTGTCCCGGTCGCATTCAAAATGTTCTCGGGGGATAAAAAAGTAATTAAAATGAAGTTTCCAAGAAAGGAGTGCGCGTATTAAAGTAAAGTCCAGGGGGTTGAAACGGGCCCCAAATGGTAGTTCTATGTGAATGAAATGGCGGTCAGGGCAACGCGGGAAATCGATTAAGTTCGTACTAGCGAGCATAGAAAAATAGAAAGATGGAGGGCACTTGTTGAACTCGTTCTTTTCTACCGTCAATTCTATTTTCGTTTTACTTTTTACTAATTTGATAGAACGGAGAGGAAATGAAAGGACTTCAAAGGAGAGAAATGGAAGAAGGGCCCCGAAAGAGAAAGAAAGAAGAAGTTCGTCGTCATTTACTGCATAATTATGCACTCAAGAGGGGTCGGAGAGGGCTAGTCTGCTCTCAGGGACAGCATGCTACAATCATCTAAAAGGGCAGTATTGCGTGCGTGTTTCTGTGTTTCTGTGTATCTGTGCAAGGGGACGGAAATACATTTACACGGATAGAAAATGAAAATGATACATTTGAGGTACGTGCATTGTAATATCCATTAGACGATGCATTTTCCTACCACTACCACCATTCCAGGGAAAGGACTCTTCTGCTTTTAGGAAACGGTTTCTAGTAGGTAACGTATTGTTTAGCTGAAACCTGCAGGAACTAAAAAATTCCAGTTCCAGTTTCCAGGTACTGATATTAGGTGATGACGAATCTGTTGACCGGTACATAAAATTGAGTGAGCTTTCATGCTCCGCGAGTTGATTAAACAAATTTGTAACATGACGACTCCAGCATGTTACCAAGATAATGCGCCATTTGGTTCAACGACTTCCAGAAAATCATTATAACAGGAAGTGATTTCCACTATGTCCCACATTTTGAGTAATTAACACTAAGTCTTGCTCCTCCGCAAATATTGGCCTGTGATCTGCACTAGGACCTGTTGCATAACTCATTATTAGGGTTATTCATTACATTCATTAGGTTTACTGCTGTAGCAAAGATTCCTCTACAGTTTCCAATTGTAGAGTGCTCGGAAAATCTTTTCATTTGATCTATCATGTTGTGAGACACTTCTCTGTTGCCGCCCCCATTCAGTGTTTTAGAAGATACTTCAATGCTTTCCCTTCATCGAATTTTTTTAGAGCTTTTTGGCATATTATAGAATCATATTAATAAAAATAACATTGAATATTTAGCTGCACACTTGCTTCATTTTACATGTTATTGTATGTTACACACTTGCTTTTCACTTTATTATTTATTTATTTAAGAAAGGAGTTAGAAAATGAAAACATTTTCTTTTACTGGGACATGGAATTTTCACTTTTTTATTTTCTTTCATTTGACAAGTCAACAAAATTTCCATCATCCGATTTGCAAGAAAGTTATTTTTGGCAATATCGTGAGGCGCTGAGCAACCACCTTGAGGGAAGCAATAGCACAAAGTCGACAAAAGGCCCATCACGAAGCGTTCGCCAAAGGAAAAAAGCAGAGGGCTGGATGTTCATCACCATTATGGCGTGTTTACGACTATATATTATTAATGTCGTGTCTTTTAAAAGTGAACACACACTGAGGCAAACAAAGACAAAGCAAACGAATTTATGCAGTCTATTTGGAATACGAGGAAGTTCTGGAAACCCTAGTTATATAGAGCGTAGTTCTCAAGTACCATATTGTTATCAAGCAGAGCATTGGAGGACGTTGATCAATTTACTGACTAGTCATTCAAATTTTTGGCTTCCCTAGGAGTACATAAAGGTAGTTTTATATTCTTTCTTCCAACACTGATTCAATACTTCACAAGAGCTGAGATGATTGAAAAGCTAAATAAATGGTCAGTTCTCGGCTGCTGTTTTCCAGGAACCGTACTAAATGTCAGAGTTTTTAACTCCTGTCAAGTACCTCTAATTAAAGAAGCATAGAAACCTATAGTTAGTATTAGTATTTATCTCTCGTACTGACCTTTCTGCGGCTACTACCACATACGAATTGAATACTTTTCAAGTGAATTGAAGTTTTGGTAAGGACTGCTTCCTTTTGAACCAACCACCTGTGAGCATGTCGATGTTAACTCACTCGCGCTGCAGTTTAAATAGCAACTACTCTGAAATGATCTGCAGCACGGGAACTACTTTACTCAAATCCAATAAATCAACCCTCGTGGCTCCAACCCTTTCAAACTTCTTGATCGAGTTCTTGAAGATGGAAAGACGGAAATAAAAGAATTGCGACTGGTTCCGGTCAGTCTGTCTCTTTGCCTTTACATCCCATGCATTTACATTTGCCACAGATGACAAATAAAATCAAATAAAAATGTGAAAATTTTATGTTTCTTCCATGAAATGTAAAATACACTGTTGAGTCGAGGGTGTGTTCGATGGAAAGAAAAATTTAAATTCATCCTAAAAGTATAAAAAGTTTTTCTTTGCAAGATGAAGTAAATTGTAACGTACATCATATTTCTTAAGTTTCTTTAATCGTATTGTTACCCTGATTAGAATGGATCACAATATTACTACTAGCATCTAAAATAGAATTGTATTTTCTGCTTCTTACACTTGATTACACTCTACACAAAATTGTATTTCTGTTATCAAAAATAATGTAGAGAATTATATATAAAAGTATACATACAAAAAGTACGGATGTATTATTAACAATGAAAAGAATCATATCAATAAATTAGGCACTACTACTACAAATTAAAAATACCATGTATTTTTTATTGTATTTTAATGTGACTTAATATCGATTGTTGAAAAACTAAAAAAAATAATTGTGTAGCGTTTCACTCATCGTCGGTGAAAATGTACGATATTTGTATTTGTTTATAAATAAAATTCTTATGCTGTGTATTTTTCTTGGAAAATGTTTTCTTTATTTCAATACAAACCCCTTAACAACTATAAAATTTGTAGATTCATCGTATTAAAATATTCCTCCTTTCATGCCAAATGTTATCCATTTGACTATTTTTTGCTTTTGTACACTCTTTTATGTTTATTACTCTATTCTAATCTTGTTGTTCATTTTTCCGGAGAGTCTTTCATTCTTCTTACATGTAATTTGATTTTATACCTCTTTAAACATTGTTATATATTGTATATATTATGTATTGTTATAAGCAGAAAATAATTTCTTCCGCAGAATGAAAATTTCTAATTATTGAAAAATTTCCTAGAACTTGCTCAATAGTTTATTTGAATGTTCACCAGATGTCTGTTTAATTTTTCACACTTTCGAACTCTACCCGAGCGAATCGTAAACAAGAAAGCAATACTCAGTATGTTGGTGAAACAGAAAAAGACTCAATTAATAGAAAAATGACAATTTCTGAATCAGAAGCTACGCAGTCTTCACATTCACATATTAATAAATTAATAAATTGAAAATTATTAAGTAATGTTAAGAAATTTTCATCTGTATTAATCCATGTATTATTAACTTTTATTAAAACAGGAAGACTTTTACCTGCAGGAAGACAAGCTGACAGCCAAAGCTCCGACCGGCCTATCCTGACGATCTTCATCTGCCGTCGGATTATTTTGGTTTCTGTCGGCTGTGCAAAAGAAATCAACGGCCGAAGACGCGCTGGAGACCGATTGGAAATGTCATTGAGACATCAGTGAAATTCATTAGAAAACGTGTGCGTTCGTGCGTGTGTGCCTGCGTACGTGTGATATGCAGAAAGAAAAACTAAAGATCGCGTACTGACAAGGAGGGAAACGCAAAAACCAAACTATCCGAAATCGATTTCCGCTTAGGCCGATTTCAACCGGAAGTTGAACGCGAGTTGTCCGTTACGTCAAACGCGCGCGTTCGACGGTGCCTCTCATCACCACTCGCATCTCTCGTTCCAACTGTCGTCTGGAGAAGTTTTTTCCACCAAACTTTTCTGGCGCTGCCTCCTTGTTTTCCAACTATAAGAAGAAAGCGACGAATGGGAGAGGGAAAGAGAGAAAGTGACCGCGACTTCTGCATAAATATGGGCGTCGCCTGGAAAACGCGCGCGCCGGGTTGAGAGCGACAACCGTGCAACGCACGCGGCTTTTTCTAACTCCTTCTTCTTTGTTCCTTCAGTGGCAACAACCAAAAACAAACCAGCAACCGTTTTGAGCCACACAACAAACAATACTCCGTTTCCTTTACTTCACTAAGTCCGTCATAAGCGAAAAGGTCAAGGTTGCCCTGTGTATGAGTTGTTTGTGTGTGGGCACTGTACTGTTTGCTGACGGAATACAAAAGAAGAAAGAACATCTGAAAGTGTGAACGTCAGAAGAGGGACCTTCTCAAAACATATGACATGGTACTTTGACAGAATTCCACTTTTGTACTTTAGAGTACATTTGTTATTTTACATTCTGTCTGTTACCTACTGTCCATAATGTGTAACAATAAATCCTAGAAACGCAAGCTGTGGACTACATACGGATGTCACGAACCGTATATACTTTCTACTCGCAACAGTGACAACTTGACTTCTCAAAATGCCAGCGCAGATTAAAAGTAATAAATTCCTGGTTAAAAGGAAAGGCAAATGTATGCGTAAAGGCTTCAGCTATTTGCTTGATGACACGGCAATGATTGAACGGTGTGTTTTTTCTTTGACGATATCATTAATAATCGTGAAATCGCGTATTCCGGTGGTTTCCGCCTGATTATTACATTGAATCTAACAGTTTAATAATTGACTTCCTATTGTTCATAAGAGTTTATTAGTTTTCTCTTTGTCTTCCTAGAACAGGACGAATACTCGTGTCGGCTGTGTCTACACCAAACTGATAAGGATTGATTCTGTCGATTATATTAATGCTATTAATAGAATATTTTCTTCGAATATGGTTCGTGTTTTGGTTCTACACTGTGTACAGCTACTCGAGAATCTGTTGGATTGGATAAAACGCAGCTGACACGATGCGTTTGAAGTCCAGAAAATAAAGAACTTACATTTGATTTCATGACATTCAAAAGAGTCACAGCCTTGAAAATAAAACTGGAATGTAATTGACCTATATAACACTGAAGTATTCAAGCAACGGCAAACCCTTCTAAGTATTGAAAGCCTTGATGAAAACAGAAGAACAGAAGACTAAGCAAATAATTCGTAAGTCAATAGTAGTGACATTCCCACGTGCCGACATGAGTGACAAGACAAATTTCCAAGAGTCCGAACAAATGGAGGACGGAAAAAGGAAAAGTGTAAAAAGTAAAAATGCAAGAAAAAAAAAAGGCTCTTCGCGTCGAACAATTACAACCTGCCGGTTGCTATTTTTGCCCGTGTTGTTCCATTACCGGTGGATCGGACATGCACTTCTGGTCGCCCATTTGCATTCCAACGGCCCATGAAACGAATTGAACCTCGCAAAGTCCGTCTTGTCTATCGTTCTGACAACATCCAGAAATTTCCATCTTGCCACGTTCTGCCACTAGGGCCCTGGCACCCTTGTGCGTGTCCTACAGGTCACGTGACATGACCACGTGATTCCGTTCTCATCCCACGGGAGAACACAAAAAAACAGCGATTCATTTTCCCGGTTCGAAAAATAAAAAAGAAGAGAAACATAAAACAATACAAGTATAATAAGAAAACGTAGTGTTCGATGGACCCATTAGTGGGGGCCGTCGCCGCCATTTGTCAGGATTAAGGGGCCCATTGTCATTTTCGGTGGTCCCCATATCCGACACTACTATTTATAATCTTCTGATGTTCGACTGTGCATCTGCAATCCTTAACTCTTGATGAAATTTTTCAAGTGACGCACGAAATTAAGATGGAATTTCACTTTCTTTATGAGTCGGCCATAATAAAATTGGTGTGCTGGCATTTCAGCGTACGTTTGAAGGAAGGCCATGGAAACGTTCAAACTGTTGCGTGCCTAAGGACATTCGAATTGGCTTTGTTGCGGCCCCAAGGGAGAAATGTGAGTTTTATCTTTCCCTACTTTCTCTTGCTGGGATTGGGAAAACTTGTTCTGACGCCGTCTTTCGTTCCTTTTTTAAATTAACGTCAACACCTAAAAAGTATCGCCCTTTTGGTTGAGTGCCGCTGAAACGAAATACCGCATTAAAAAAAACTTTGTAGGGCTATGAAATGCACTACACTCATTGAGAAAGCATATACAGTTTTCCTTTTAGGATAAAGTTAGTTATAAAAATTAACGAACCAAGTGAATAGACGTTATGTAAAAATTTACGTCGTTAAGTAGAACCTTGAACGGGAAAGGGGAAGACTGGATACTATGCAGACAGCAAAAACAATTGGACCTCTAATGTTAATTTACTCTTATAAAAAAATTATTTCAGTATTTCCAACAGGACGAATTAATGATGAGCTTGACACTTGCAGACTATCAAAACCTGCAAAAAATCTTTATGATCATCTGTATCATCCAGTTGTATCGGATGGTACAACACAAACAGATTAGGTGCACACCCTATGTAACCATTAAACAATGGCCCCTCGTCATGAAAGAGGTTCACGAGTCGTGTTGGGAAGACTTAGACAGAGTAGACCACCACCTAGAAAAGAAAGACAATCAATAGGAAACCATAACGTGGGAGATGTTAAATACATATATATATATAACAATTACACAAAATGGTAGCTGGTGTCGTGGACATTGTTTTACTTTGCAAAACAAAAATGTGGAGAAATGTGATAAGAGCAGAATCATCCGACATCATATTTGAATTAAAGCAAAAGTCTACCAATGTACAAAAATTGGAAAGAGGTAAAGAAATAAGAAACAAGCAAAGCAATATATAAATATAAATATTTATATAATCAGAGTATTCGAACGAATACTATGGCACAACTTGTGTCTCACCTAACCTAATCTAACTTGTCTAAGAAGATTATTTTACCTATAAGAAGAGCCGCAACGATGAACGTAGGAGCAGGACAGTACCAGTCCAAAAGTGTCGCAATGACAATGTTGCCGATTATGCCGCCCAATCTGGCGGCCACCATAGAAATGGCGACGCCCGTTGCCCTATTAAAAAGTAAAACTGTGATTAAACTAATGGATGGTTTCACAACTATTCAAGGTTGAAACTTTTCCGCTGACGAAACTTTTCAAAACATAAAGGCAATGATTCTAACCCAAGGGACAAGGAACAAGACGTCAATGACTAAAAGTCAAATTATAAAATTTTTGGAAACATCAAGCAGAATTTGACTTACAGTATTAATAACAATTAATAAAAACTGACTATTTCAGTTGTGATAAATTTTATGTAAACGCAATATGAATATCTACAATGTTACAAAAAAAACTCTGCTTCACTACTAATAACTGGATAAACCCACTAGTTTTATTTGGTCTTAATAGGTTTAGTAGGTGGTACTAAGGTAGTGCGTACATCTAACAAAGACAACGCAGGCAACGGATTTGAGTAGAGAGCAAATAAAACATTTTGTAGGAATGCAACGAAATATAATTTCAGAAATTTCAAACATTTCCAGTTCCTGTCTTTTGTGACTTGGTACCACATAGCCTCTTCATTATATTTTCATTTGTACGACTGCAAAGGTACATACCTCAAATTTGTTGGGAAAATTTCGGTTATGAGACAATCCAGAGCCGCATTACCGCAGCTGATGACACCCGAGAAGACGGCCGAAACGACCAAATTGTGATGAGTGTTATGGACGAAATACATTCCAATGGCGCACAGGCCAGCGGAAAATGTACTGAAAACTATAAAAAATGTTCTTCGTCTGATACAGTGGAATATATAATTATAGACATCAAAAAGTTACATGAGTTCGCAGGTTTGCTACGTTAAAATTAAAAGGAAACAAAAGTCCTACCCAGAAAAAACTTCCTTCCAACGTGGTCCATGCCAATGACGGCCAAAATATTGCTGGGTATAGCAGCAGCAACGGTTATGAAAGAATCCATGAAGACGGCACTCTCAATGGAGTCGTCACACAAGTCTTCATGGCTGTGGGAACCCGAAGTTATGACGAACTTTGTTACCTCGCAGACGGACGCTTCTTTTCCCGGATGAACCCGGTCGAATTCGTCGAATCGATTGAAAAGTTCCGGAAACCACATCATCAGTCCGTAGTACCTGAAAAAACAAAGAGGAATGCTGCTATTGGAACCGGAAGTACCAAGCCCAAAGATATAAGTATTCGCTCACCCAATGTGAAATGTGAAATTAATTGTAATTGAAATAATTGTGAATCTGAGTATTGGACTGCGGAAAAGTTGTTTACTGTTTTCCATTATATCCGACAGCATGTCTTTTACGTAGGATGCCTCCCCAGTTTCCTTGAGGTTTTTCTGCGACTCGACCTGCGTCAAAAGCAGGTCTGACACCTGTGACGAATCAAGTTATTACTTCTGCAAAATCTAAGAGTTCTGTGATTTTACAATAGAATTACACTCACCGGATATAACTCTGGACGATTCCCGGTGTTTGAGGAGTAAATATGCCTGAACACTGCCAAAGCCTTCTTGTTGTTGTGTCTCATAAGCAGAAATTTGGGGCTTTCAGGAAAGAAAATGAGGAAAATGCCGACCAAGAGACTGGGTGCTGCGCAGATGAGGAGAAATATCCGCCAGGAGTTGTACAAAAATTCGGACGAGTAATAGCCAATCCGACTGGGTATCACGAGCCAAGCTAAACCTGCAGCAGAAAGTGGCAAGGTTTTCATTGTCGGACAGTTACCGGACAATGGATTTGATCCTGAAGAATTTTTGACGACTTACACGCCACAAAAAGGTTTCCAAGTGTCCAGAAGGCCGCCATGAAACTGAGCATGGAACCTCGCTTTTGCTTAGGCTGAAATTCAGCGAAGTAGGACCAGATGACCGGACCGCTGCCTCCGAGACTGATAATACAATAATAAATATAATTATGGGTAGTCTAACGAGTACCTTTCCAAGTAGTGATACAATGTTGTTACTCACGCAGCACCGTTGAGAAACCTAAACAGCATGAAGAACTCATAGTTCTGACTAAAACTGGAGGCGACAATGCAAAGTGCATTCATGAAGGAAATGACAATGAGAACCTTCTTCCTTCCGATGGCATCTGCCATGGACCCCCAAAAATAGGCACCCACCATCATACCTGACAATATCACTCACAATTACAATTTGTCGTTAACTTTTCAAATGTACCTGTTAAACCGTTTACCTATAAAAATGATGCTGTTGAGCCATCCCTTGGTTTGTGTGTTAAGTTTCAGGTCGCACTGAGCCGAGGGCAGTATGAAAGACATGGAAATAACGTCCATTTCCTCTGATGTGCTGACAAACCCGCAAACCGCGAGTAAATAATAATGAAATTTTCCATATCCTGGAAAAGAAATTGTTGCACAAATGAGAAGGATAACATAAATTATCAAAAGTTAAGATGGAAATGACTTTTGATCTAACAAAGTGAAAAATAAGAATTGAATTGAATTAAAGTTAAAGAAAACTTGTGAAATAAAACAAAGGAAACTTTTTACCGTACTCCATGAACAAATCGTGAGCATGCAAATAATAGAGATAATAGAAATAATAGATATGTTCTGACACAAGGCTTATGGCCAGTTACAATCTGTATTAAACATATTGTAATAATTATTTTAAATAAATAAAAAAAAGAATAGGTACAGTCAGAAGTATGTTGTCAGTAGGATGCAGACAGTCAAGTAAAATAACAATTATCAGTCAATCAATCCTAACCTGCTAGTTCAATGGCCTGTTCGAAGTCAGCTTTATCCAAAATGTCTTTGTTGCATGTCTTCTCTTCGTCCTTAACATTGCTTCCAGGTGCTTTCAAATTACCGTTAACATTAATGGCAACACCTGTGGAAGTAATAAATAAATCGAACTTATCCAAAAACGGATGCAGGTGCAAGTACCCACCGACAGGAATTGTACTTACCATCGCCCGATGGGGAATTATTTGTCGTTTCTACCATTCTATGTTGCCTGCTTCCACCTACTAGCACTTCTCACCTCTTTCAACTCTGAAATAATCTATTTTATTATTCATTCAAATAAATTGCTTCGCGGCGAATTTAAAATAAAACTCCTATAATTAACAAAATGTAAGATTGAACTTTGTGGAGCAAATCATGCTGTAAAACTGTGCGAACGCGCTACGTAAAATACAGAAAACACGAGAAGGTGCGTAGGAAAAATTTATGCTACAAATAGGTATTCTACAGGCAGCCTTAGAGGTAATAAATCTAATCTCAAAACCAATTACACTTGTCAAATTGCACGGTTTACTGCCACATTCTAATGTCACAAAATAAGTAGAAGCAGTGATAGAAATGAAACGTGAAATCTACTTAATCAGAAATAACGGGAACGACAAAAAAATGCCGGAATGAGGAAACTTATAAATGGGATGGTTGAGAAGCAGAAGAAGTAAAAGACAATTTCTTCGTATTAGTAAAAAAGACGGAGACCACCGGAAAGTGCAACTGGAACCGATGATTTAAAAGTCGTAAAGATAATATTAGATGCTGAGGAGCAGGACAGCAAACAAATAAAACAATGAAAAGGAAAAGCATCACCTGCTGGTGTAATCACCACACCGAATGAGAAGGCACCAAAGGACAACCTTACTGACAACTACCGCTTGGTAGTTACCAAGTTGAATAGTTTTATTCCTAATTATCTCAGGAGAAGGAATGCTATAAATAATGATTATAAATAACTTCACCATAGTGAAAGTGTAGAAAATAGGGACAGGAAAGCAAGACAAGTCGCTTGTTTTGGTTTGTGCTTTTTGCGTCACTAAATGTAAAATTTTTGGTTTTGTTAAAAGCAGTGGCTTTTACGGCGACGCATTTACGATACAATCTAATTATCGTACTATTAGAGCAGGGAGAAGCGACAAAATGAAAACTCACAAATCGATCAATTAAACGCATTGGATTTGCAAGCAGAAAAGGGTGCTACCCTCAACACGAAGAGAAAGACTACAATGAAGTAAGCACGCAATTTGGGTGTAAACCGGCAGAATCGTACACGGGTACTCGAGTACCTTCTTCGTCAGATACCTCAAGAAAGTCTCTAACTGCTCTCGGTGCTCTCGTGAGTCGGACACAAAGGCTTTGTCAATAAGAAATGTGTGACGTTGAATTAAACTAAGTTAATTCGGTTGATTGAATTATTGCTGAGAGGGTTTTTAGTGAAGAAGAGGCTTCGGACAAAGTCAAACGTGATCTTTTTTCTTCGACCCGAATCCAAGGATGATTTAATGGTCCAGAAAACCGGGTCGATGCGAGGCAGACATTTTGGACGACTAAGTCCAATGTAGCACTACGACCCTACTAACAGTATACCAAAATATATGGAAATACAATTTAACTCCAAAAAATCACAGTTTCGTGCGCTTAATGAACCATTTTTCGCAAAATAACTACTTTGAAATTACTTGTAGTTTTACTGTCTTATTTTACGGCCAGAAAATTCGGCCTCATTTTCCTAATTTTCAGAATTTTTTCCCCTACCTCTAACATTGAATTTCGTTTTCTTAACTTTTGGTTCCTATTTTTTATTTCACCAGTTTTAAACTGCAATATTGAATGAGAACAAAGAATTGGTAAGGATGTTTTGATGATCAAAGTACCATTCCATATGAAACACCTTACTTAATTACAAGCTATTACGTATACAGACAACAATTAATGATTTGTTAATTTTGTAGACCAAGTAATGCAGTTGTGAAGTTGTCAGAGTGAAGTCAAATATCAAGGTATCAGAGCTTTGTCAGAACTTTCAAAACTTAAAATAATTTTTAATTAGATTTTTCAAATTAAAGACCACTTATTTCTATTACACACGTAAAATTCGTGGAATATCTTACGAATTTTTTTCGGCCTAAGGAAGAGTGTGTGTGTCCATTTTGCTTCCAAGTACCCAATGTACACCTGACTTGGCCTAGCTCTATGCTGTTTTGAAATTCTGTGGTTCTTATTTTTTGATTTTTGATGTGGTAGCATTTGTTGAGAAAGTTTAAGTTCCTTAAAGTGTTGCACCATCAGATTTTAATGAACTATGAAAACTATGAAATGCATCGTTTCAGGATGAACGACGAGGACACGGTTTACAACAATTAGATTTCATAGTGTGTACATTCTGGTAGGTCTGATGATATACATCTCAGTAGTTATTTTCTTGCACTACCTGACAAGTTCTTTTATCAACCCTTTAATAGTACTTTTCAATAAAAATTATCAAACGCGTTTGACGTTATCAAAATCCGATGGTAATTCTTGTGTAAAAGGTACATTTAAGAGATATCTTTTGTGAAAGGTATTACTTAAATGTTACACGTGTAGTATAAAGCAAGTTATGTTAGTATAAAACGTGTCCTTTCATATTCTTTGAACTCATTAATTTGGAGGTTACCAATTTCATGCAAAGTAATTTATAAATATAAATACCTGGAATAATAATTAAAAAGTCAACATTCCACAATCGGTGACAAATCTCCGGCTCACATTTTTTCTTTCTTTCTCGATGTAAAACAAATGTGGAAAAAGCTAAACCCCACAAAGAAAATATAGCTACTGATATTTATACTAGAGTACAATAAAAGTGGTGACAAGTATGTGACAAAGACATGGCCATCCGATTTAGACTATTACAGAAGCACCAAATTAGGGCCAGCAGCAATTTGCACGGAAATTGCCAAGGTCCCATTCCCTCTTCTCAGCTCTACTTCTGTAACAAAAGCCCAAATCTCAGGCCAAAGGCTATCATTCTCTTACATTGACGTTAGAAAAGGACGTTGGCTCTGGCGTTGTTAGTACTCACCTGCTGTCAATACGTGTAATTTTACCACCAGTTTCTGATACGACAGACAAACGTGTTTACAATCGTAAGAAATCAAGAGAAATTGATGTATCAGAACCAGGCGCTAGGTGCACATTTTCAATGGGTTGCCATAAAATGGTTGACGACCACCTTTTTGATTTTGTGGTTTGATTACATTGAGTTAGCGATCTAATAATGAAATATCGGGCTAGTTGTAGTTGGGGATGATGTAAGTCGCAAGATATTGGGCCCCCTTGTTTGAGGATATCCAACAGATTTCCAGTCAGTTTTTTCGATTATGTTTGCTAATTAATCAGAAAATCTCAAAGACATTTTTTATATATAAAACTTTGTATCGATTGTTAACTTATATGTGTAACTTAATATTTACAAAATACATCTTAATGACATAAACAAAACGCAAAGGGAGCGGATTAGATTTTCTAAAAAATTAAAAGGGGAAATTTTCATTAAATTTTTATTCAAAAAATACACAATGACGAAATCAAAAACTATCAAATATGTTTCATTTACATTACAACGTAAAAACGGATAGAATTTTACAAATCTATTCCACTAACTTGTTAAAACCTCAATGTAAAATTAAAGTTACAATATTGTGACATTTACATTTACACTTGCGACTGATATAAATCTTCTCTCAAAAATTCAACTAATTTTGGGTGACTTCTACAACTTATTGTATCTGTGAGATTCATTTCACGCAACCAACAATTGAATACTTTGTTTGGTCTCAATCCATTTGGTCAAATAACAACAGGAAAATCATCTTACAAGTGCAAATAAAATCAAGCAAGTTAAAGGCAAACATTGGTATAAGGTGGTTCCATGAAGCGATACCAAGAATGCAGGAAGAAAAGATGGGATAAACATGAACTCAAACCGTGGTAGAATTGCTTCTTCTGATTCCAATACCAGATACCTAACCGATTAGATGTGGGATTTGTGAAAGAATAAAAAGGGAGAGGTGTTCTTGGGTACCAAATGAACCGTCAGTAGGGCCGACTTTTCGCCATCTCCTGGTCTTCATTGGTTAGTTTTGTTATGTAAAGTATCAGAGCTAACTGATAATTAAAAAAGAAAATGATCGGAAGTACAAAAAATAAACACCAGTTTAGAAAGGTAAGTATGAATGAATGCAGTTGTTCACAATGCAAAAATCACATATTGTTCTGATAGTATATGTCGATGACGGTTGCGCAACCGTCGGCAGGTACAGCAGAGTTTCTGATATGAAGTCTTGGTAACTTTGTTCGTACCGTAAATTGCAGAAACAACGGTGTCTATCTCTGTGAGGAAAGTCATGAAATCGAATTATTTTTCACAGAATAATCACTTAAAAATGTAAAGTTTCTTGCAGTTCTGTTAGTTACAGATAGCTGAGAATAGAGCAGGTTAGGAGTTACACTTTTTGCCCCGCGTGGTTGCCGGGCTTCAGAATTCATCGGGTGTCGTTAAAGGCGACCAATGTGTCAACGGAGGCAGGGGTGCAAGGATTTTGGGGTTCTTCCTTGCACTCCACGGGGCAGGAACCAGAGACCGGTTGCTGCTCTCACCCGGCGGTTTCCCTACGGGGAAAACGGTGGATTTGCAATTCCATCCAAATGCGGATGAGCGCCGAGAAGAGACCCTTCGAGTGGCTTCGGCCACTGTAACTTCCTGGAGATGGCGCAGACAATACCTCACGGTAGTCTCACCTCTCCACATGGGAAGGTGGTCTCCCTAGGTTTTTTAGTGGCTTCGAGTCCCACAGTACTGGACATTCCGTCGCAACGGGGTCCTTTCTGCGTGGACATTTTTTCTGGGTGCAAAAAAAGGTTAGGAGTTACAACAGTTAATAGGAAATTTGGGGTGCCGTTCCTGCCAGCATCTCTACCTAAGGGATACACACACTACACGTCGGATACTTGATGTACCTCAAACTACAAGTTCTGATTGTACAAAAATATACTTTAACCCGTTAAGTTTCGATTTAATGTTTGTTAAAAAAAATAAGATGCATTTCTTATAAAAAAAGATCACGTCTCGGAGTGAAGGTTTCTTTTCATTTCTAGTTGCTTAACGGGACTTAACGGGTCAGGAAACTACTAACTACTTTAACTAATTTGACAGAAATGTGTAAATTCACATAGATACCAACACACAATTAATAATTTTTCTCGGCGACAATAAATATGACTAGAATTCTTTCTTCTGGAATTTTTTACGGACTTCAGGTAACTGAATTTCTAAATCCACTCTAAACTTTACATCTATGCCAAAAACTACGATTCACTGAATCGTATGAAAAAACTGTCGCGTATAGAGACATAAAGAAAAGAAATACAAAAAACCGATAACGGAACCTTTCACGCAGCATCGTGGTAAATAGTTTCGTGATGTTTGATATTTTACAACTTCATTGCGGCGGTGACAACAATTCAGAATAAAGGCAGATACCTGAGGCTCAGAATTTATAACGCTAAATTTGTAACTCTGTAATTTAAAGTGCTTTTCGTGTAAAAATATATGTACATTTTAAGCGCACCGCATTACGTTACAGTACCATATTGTTATTTATTTTAACCTGTATCTTTGTAGACGTATACTTAAATTTTGTTACTTTTCATTTAAAATGTTGTATGTACAAGAATCCTTTGCCCAAAGATCTACATTTTGCCTTAAGAGGCACACTGAAGTACGTACATAAAGTACCTACAAGCTAAGTTAGATGTGCTTGGTTTACAAAAAAGTAATTTACAAAAGCCATTGCGACGGATATTTTAAGTTCAATATAAAACTTAAATTACAAGGCAGGCAGAGGTCACGTAGAGGTACCCAGGACATACCTGTACCCTGTCGTTACAAGAATCCCATTTTGTCAGGGACTCCCTTACATTGCGAGGCATCTGATTAGGTCAAGACATGTCGTTAGCAACTCAAATGAGTTCCTCATTCAACGACCAAACCGAATGTCATTTCCTCGAGACGGTGTCCAGTGCCAGGTTCTCGAACCTGCCTCGATAGCACTGAGAGCAATAATTGTCCAGATCCGGACTTCCGAAGAATTTGCAGGTGATGTTCAGGCACATTTTCCTTTCGACGTAGTCGTCGTTTCCACTCCTCGAGTACCCGTTCATCAACTTCTTCTCGGACCCATCAAGTTCGATAGGAATGATTCTCTCCCCTGGTTTCACCTCTCCATTTCTGCTCAGGTACTCACTTGTCTCTTTTAGCAATTGGTCCAAACTGTTCTGACTAGACTGACGGACTGGTATGGTCCTAACGAGGTTGTCATTCGCGACGGCTTTCGACTGCTGCACATGTACCTGTTTGCGGCTAATGTTTTCGATTTCCGGAAGCTCTCGGGAAGTTTTCTTCTGATTCGAAACCGAATTCATGTTCGATATGGTGATGCTTCCACTACCCGGATTAGATCCTGAATTTCGAGACTTCAAAATTGACTGACTTCCATCTGACTTAACGTTCGGCTGGAAAGAAAGAAACTGTAAATATAACAGAGACAAAACAGTTCAATGTCGATGTGAAACTGTTCATGCGTAGATTTCACACAATAAGGCAACAGGTTTCCCTATATTTGAAGAGTGTGGAATTTAACTGTTGCGTTTCTCTCATCCAAATTACTTGTAGTAATTGAAAGCACCTATCCAAAGGCTTTCTTTCATCTACTACGTTAACATAGGATGTTCAACTATTTAACATTTGACCTGTTTGAGTAACCAAAACAGAGGACAAACGATTAAACGCCTCAAAATAGTTATTTTCAATATTGAAAATAACCAAGGGAAATCTTTTTTCGAATATATACGACCCAACAGAAACTTTATTTATCAGGATACAAATATTGTATTCAGAAATCTCGACTAAATACTCCAAATCAGATCATTGGATAATAAAAAAGAAAATAGGTTAATACAAAAATAAAGAATCAAATCATTCCCTGATGTACTGAATTTTTATACTTGCAATACTCAATGCTCACCTGAAATTTTTCACGAGCCAGATTATAACTCTGAATTTTTCTCAAGTTTTCATTTCCCCAAGAATTATGACCTGGGGGTGAGCAGTAACCGGTAGCGGTACTCACGAGATTACCATCAGTTTGGCCGTTACTTTCCTCCTAAAACAAAAGAAATAAAACGTTCTTCGTAGCTTCGAACAATCCGAAACCGAAAAATATTTACAACTGTGTTGAGCATTCAGAAAGATATTATTTGCGTGCGTAAACAAAACTCTGGCGTTAAAATGTAAGTTCTATAAAAAGTAACACATGAAAAAGGTTACGGCTAAACAAAATAAAGGTCAACCAGACTAGAAACGAAGCCACTGTGCTGACAACAATGATGAATCAAAAGACAAAAGTGATACATAGAAAACAATGACAGTTGGCAGTGGAATTATAAATATGAAACACGATGTCCCATAGACAAAAAAAGCATGAAGAGAAAAAAAATAAAAACAGAAGTAAAACGAAATAAAAGTTTATAATATAATAGTGTATTTTGTAACAAGAGACAAAAATAAATAAATAAATAAATAAAACAACTAAGGTACCAAACAAAGGTACAAGCAATGTGACACACCACCTAACCTACCTGCCAGGTTTTCGAACGTTCGGGAAAGTCAACGCCCAAGCTGAACTGGGAAGCGTTCCTGTTGGCCCCTGCAGGACTGCTTTTCCAGTCTTTCAAGTAGAAACCCGCCTTAGAACCCTTGTCATTGTAAAAGGTAGAATTACTCAGGTACAAGGTTTCATCCGTGGGCTTGAGAGTTCGCCCGCCTGACTTGCTAAAATTCTTTGCAGTTTCGTAAGATTTGGGTGATGCTTCCATGTAGAAAGTCGATCGGCCCGTTCCATATCTGGCTGTGTCCAAATGATTCGAATTCTGGGAGGAAAGAGGCAACTTATGCGGGTGAATTGATGCTCTGGGCAACGAAGGTGAATTAATACTGGTCGTTAGTTCCTGCAGTAGAGAGAAAAAAAATACACCATGAAAAATACAAAATATTGAAAATTGAAAACTTGAAATTTTCGAAAAATATTTTGTTTTGTTTCCTAAAACCACCAACTATCCAATTCCCATTATAATTAAATTCAATTAAACACCAGATCTATCGCCATATCTGTTGTGATTATGTGAAATTCGGAGTCAATAACCCTTGTGGCCCCAAATAATTTTCTTCAAAATATTTCTGTGTATGAATTTGAATATTTAATATACAAACTTCTTGGCGCTGTTTCTCGTAGCATGAGGTACACAGGTACGACGTCAGCACAGTTCCATACATGTTACACCCCTGAGTTATACAATTTTTAGGACCCTCTAACTTTGCTTGTTCTTGTAATCTTTCGTCCTCTAAATTGGAGTTCTCTTCTGCTAACTTCAGTTTTATTCTTTTCTCCTTCTCAAACCTAAAACAAACGGTGGTCAACTTATTAGTACCATCCCAACAGCAAAGAAGACAGATGGTCATCACTCTTTTTCGTACCTGTCCCTGGCAGTGTTTAGGTAATTTTTTATCATTTCCTCCTGGTATTCATGCCTTTCTTCTGTGTACAATCGAGCACTCAAAATAAAATCTTGCGCTTTGGACGCATCATCAGCCTGTGCCCTTCCCCTCGAAGAACTTTCCTTTTTCTGAGAGTTTGTTCTCGTCATTTTTGATCCGATAGTTTCTAAATTTTTCTTCAATTTTTTTGACATTGACTTGCCTGAAATGTATGCGTTAGGGTAAAACTTTAGCATCGTAACAATAGGTACCTCTAATAAATAAAAGATCAATAACTTCGGTATATGAACATCGGAAAGCAAGTAGCGTTTAAAAGTTTTAAAGCTCCAAGGTGTAACAAAATGCAAAAGCAGTACCAATGTCTTTCAAATTGAAAAGTATTCAGAATGGATTAAATGGGAGCTGTGTATGTCACGGTTTAAATTAACTTAGATTACGAAATTGTGCTTCGCCATTTTCTCCCTTGAATTCCTGAGAATCTCACCAATGCTTCCAAATTGCTTTGCAACACTCTGCAACTGTTTTGCTGCTCTGCTTTTGTTCGTTCCAAAGATTCCAGAGTCTGCCACACCTCCGCAACTGTCGTCTAATTCGTAGTCAGTCACTTCGTAAAACTTCTTTTCGATGTCTTCCTCGTCACACGGGGTTTCCGACTCCAGGTCAAAATCAACGTCGTCTGAAATTCAAGTAAAAACTACTAAACAAGAATCAGATATCTCGGGTATGACAATATTTCAGATGCTTGTACTTACCAGAGAGAGGTGTCAGTGATATGGGTACGTTCACGACGTTTAAGTAGTCTTTTAGGAGTACATGTAGTTCCTTTGTACCTAATGTCAACCTGTCAATGATGTGAGGAGAATTCTCGTCTCTTCCCCAAACAAAATCTTCCCCGGGATCCACGCTAAACTGAACCGGAAGAAGTTTATGTTGACTGTCAGTTAGGGGTATGACAGCTGAAACGGAACATACATTATGACTATAATCCTGTGTTTTTATTTCATTGAAAAACTGCATTAACCATGTGAAATATCATATAAAATTATTTACTATCTACAACAATCAGCTTGATTTTATATGCTACACTTTAAAATTCAATTAAATTCAATTAAAGCTCTTAAGGAGTTCTTCAGTACATAGCCGTTACATTTCAGAGTAGCTATTCCAAAAAAACCGTTTTTTTGCTTAGTTGATGGTGCATAACTTGTATTTTCTCCCCTGCCTCGGGTAAATGCTGACGCAGTCGATACAGGGGACAAAAGAAATCACGACACTCTTCCCGGAAATGGCAATTATTCGCACAAATCAATAAGCAGTCGATAACCAAAGCGGCTATTAGGGAAAAATTAAATATTTTGCCCTAAATGGTAAGCAACTTTTTGTTTTATATTCCCTTACCAGGAGGATGAGGTGATTTGTCAGCAAACATTTCCTTGTCCATTACAACCAGAGCAGAGAAATGTGCAGCGTCATACGTTAAAACCAACGGCGACTTGTGACACTCAGAAGGTGAAATTTCAAGGGGAAGGTAAATGCCGCCAAAGAGAATGGGAGCCAAAGCTTCGCCGTGAACATCCTAGAAAAAGAGAATTAGTAGAATAAATAGCGTGAGCTTGCCTTCTGCGAAGACACATGTAGATTTTCCCTATATACCAAAGTAAACTTTTCTTACTAAAACCTCTGATAGTTAAATTATGAGAACAATCATGTGTGTGATGTACGGGACGCCTAAATTTTTTTTTTTACCTTCAGCATAGTATCGGCGATGACTACGATTGGTCTCTTCAGGACGTGAGATAAGGCCAGCACGTGAATTTCTTCCAAGCTTTCATATGTAGCATTCTCTGAGACTTCTTTGTTTACTGATTTGTCGATAATGATGCTTCGCCTCCTACTGCTGGAACAATGGAAACATTAAAATTTGTTCTGATGAAGTAAATGTCAAATATTACACGCAAAATACCTGTTCCGCGGCTGACTGCTCGCCATACTGACTATAGAATTCCATTCTTTGCACCATTCTTCTTCAGTGTACACCAAACCGGCTTCAGCATTGAGTCGAGTTAGCTGCCACCGCCATCGCCTCCAAAGAGCATCTCTGCAGTCAGATGATGATAAAAACTCATGGAGTGCTTTTCTGAGGGTCAGCAGTCTGTCATGGAAACCCCACATTCCTAAAAACGGAAAGATATAGTTTATATTTTGAGTAAGTGGAGGACAAAAACTCGTGTGAGTTTCTGTGTACCTAGTGAAGCTGCATGGAGAAGGCAATTTCCATCTCCTGTTGTAGCTAGGGGCCATAATCGTTGACAAACGCCGTTAGTGGCCCACCAATTCAGTCTGCCGGCTTGTTCCAAAGAAAACAGACTCGACATTTCTATTAAGTCTTTTTCTAAAAATTGCCTGAAGTCATCTGAAACATATTTAATCCCAATTGGTTTAATATTACGCGTACAATAAAGCATAAGGCCGTTACTGACCTTGACAACTCCTTCAAATACAAATCATTACTCATGAATACATTCAAGGATACAATTTTTTAATTCTACTTATTCTGAAACTTAATAATTTACTTTAATATAATTTATTTACTTAATCTTAATTGTTTAAGGTACAAAAAAGAAACCAACAATTAAAGTTAAGTTTTTTAAGTTAATAAGTTTGCGACTAATCAGGCATGACAGAAGCGCGCATTTAATCTGACTCAAATGTGAAGGTCGCCAATAAACTCATTAATAATTACATTACTTCCTAATACCCTAATAACTTAATAACTTCCTAACTACAGATTCGTAATACCTAAATTTCTGCATTAACTAATTTAGGATATAACAAATTGTAGGAATAAAGAATTCCTAAAGCTGATTAATTTTTTAGAGTTAGTTAAACAAATTAACAATTCAAATGGCTTAACGAATGTATATTGTAATGTGAACAGTTTGGCTCTATCTAAAAAATAATATTCAAATGACGGTAAATTAACATGGTAACATACGAGTAACGAATCACAGCAATATTTCGCACTAATTGACAACAAATGTGACGCTCGTCACAGACATCCCTTGGGCCAGACAACAGACATTCTCAGAGAAAGTCCCCGACCCCATACACCCACAAACACACACGAATAAAGCTGTTAAGTCGTGAACAATTAGAATGGTTTGAAAGCGCTAATTGAAAAAAGATTGGAGCATGTGGTCGTTGACTGCTCTGTATAACTGAGGCTAAAAAATTTATTACGAGTCAAATTTATTACCATGTCAAATCATGAAATTATACATCAGACCATTATATAAATTCATTGTTTGGGTTGAAGAGAATGAAAATTAAAATGAAAGAGGTAATATGTGATAACTATAGAACTCTGAAAGCTCTTATTCTCACCTGGAAAAATTGAGAGGTCAGGCAGCGTGAATGTGAATACTGGAGTTTCAATGAAGTGTTTGTTTATATTGCACACAATACCATTCTCTCTGAAGTCCAGTCCCAATTCTGACCTGGCCTTATTTACTAAATTTACATTATCTGTTGCTCTAGATATACCTCTTGATAACTTTTTACCTGTGAAATATAATATTAACTTTATATTAACTATAGGGTGAATAGAAAGGAAAAAGAGTTGGTTTCATCATCACATGACTGATCTGATTGGGACATACACCTCATGGACACACATCAAAAATTAATTAAAATACACAAGATGACTTACAACAGGAATCTGTCACATCTAATGAATCATGTTTAATTAAATGAGGTTTCTCTTTGTTTCCATCATATTTTGAATTTAAATATTCATGAATGGCAAGCTTCAGGTCCCAGCCTTTTGCTGAAAACCAAAATGAAATTAATTGTAAAAGATTGTTATGAATTGAATAATTAAGTTTGTTGCAACAAAAACTACTGAAAAATGCCATTCAAACTACTAAGCTAATTCCTTTAAACATTTAACTTTCTGTTTTTAATGATCATATTTTACAGATCCAAATAAAAATTACCTTGCAAACAGTTGTGAGCTTCCACAGCTGAAGCTCCTGTCTTACTGACAAACTCAGCAACAAGATTTGATTCCATTCTTAAGAATAGATGATGGTATACACCTACAAAATATTACAAAAAAATTGCAAACAATAAAACATCAGATGAGTTTTTTCCTTATCCATCTGTGCAAATGGCTCATCTTTGTGTCAGTAACCCTAAAGCTGGGATTTGGTGTGTATTCAACTTCCATTTGACTTGAATGAGTCATGCAATTTAAGTTGTTTTTGCCATTTTCATTTGCTGACAAAGTGTTAACAACAACAAAATCACTTTATAAAAAGGTAAAGCACAGCCAGGAATTTGTTAGTATTCCACACTTTTTTACTTTCATACAACTGAAATAATACAATATTAATATTATTAAATTAAATTTATGCCTATTAATTTGTCTGTCTGATCACTATTAGTTCGTTTGGCATAGTAATGTAATCCTCTGTTAAATGATTCATAAAAATCTGAGATGTTTTCATACTAATATGTTTCATTCAGTATTAGCATTGCCAGCATCATATTTTGAAATGTAATCAATACCAATATAAATAAACTCAAAAAAATAAATCAATGTAGTAAATAAAATCTATTATTATTATGATTATATTATAATTTACAGGATCGAATAAAAGGATGTAAAATCTGTCAATGAATATGACATCTCACAAAAATATTTTTAAAGTATGCTGTCAAATCACTGTTTGCACATGCATTCTGCATGTTTAGTTAATATCAAATGGCCTCCTGAGTCAAAATTGTACACCATATTTAACTTCTTGCAATTTAGTTTACTTTACAATTACTTCCTGCACTTTTACATAAGATTACCTAAAATATAATACAAACTTCTAAAAATATAATTCAACATAACTAAGTTTGTATGGTTTTTGTACTCATTCAACAAGAGACAAATGAATAATCAGTTTAAACTTTTCATAAACTTATGCACTGAAATTTTTGTCCACAAATTGCTGACAGAAAATAAACTAATGTTCAGCTTCTCATTGATTTGACATTAACTAACTTCAAAATTAATTTTAATAATTAGGGAGAAAACAAAATTTCATTCATTCAAATACAAATGCTTCATTGTGTGTTATAAATTCAGGTCTTTCTGTTATTGTAACTTCAAATTAATTAAAAGGGAAGTTCATTGTTGTGACACAAAAGCTGTTAAACAGACAAGGCCGACGACAAATTGTTGGTATGAGTAATTCGGAAATCGACAAAACAGTTTCCTATTGAATTTTTTTGAGAAACTTTTATGGCTGATTATGTGACCGTTAATTGATGCAGATTTTTCCAGAAATTTTATTTCAAAAAAATTAATTTTCATTATTATTTGAACATCAAACATACAGGAAGTGACTCTTTGGATACCAGTGGAACTCCAAAAAATTTCTATTTGCACAAGTCAAAATGTATTCAAATTCTGTAGTGTTTTTCCAAATTTCAGGTCACCTTCATCGACAGTGTAATTCGACAACTTTAGATCATTATCGTACCTTATTAGGGGTATTTTGGGTAGGTGCTATCGTCGATGGCGAACTTCGTTTCAATGTAAACCATAACAACAAGAGAAATTCTAAATTAGAAAAAATGAAAACGCTGTCATGTCAACTCACCCTGTTCAGTGTGTAAAACATCAAGCCGACTGTTAAGAGTTTCAAACCATAACAAATCCGTTAAAGCTTTGTTATAAGAAAATATTTACTACGAGTAATACTGTTAGAATTGATTCGACGACATTTGTAATTCTGTCAAAGACGACGAGGATCAGTACGAGGCGGCAAATGACCCAAAAAGAGTGCAGCAAACAAAATCGTCTCGTTGTAATTTCAAAAGCCATTTCATTTCATTTGGTAAATGCCGGAAAGCTTTATGGGATGCGGATTTTATCACTTCAAAGTTAGATGGTAGTATTTAAAGCACCCATAACTCGTGACCACACACACAATTTCTCACACAATAACTTCTATTAAATAAAATACGTCCGTGTTGTTGACCAAAGTTAGGCGCTCTGCTACCGTGCTTATTTTTGCCGGTGAGACTTTTATAGTTGACTGTCTTAATTCTCATGTGTTTCTCTGTACGAATCAAACATGAATTTTTCCGAAGTACTCAATCAAACTCCCGGACTTCCACAATCCTTCCCTTGCCCTGGAGTATTTTATTTTGTCTAGGTGTCTAATCTAGGTTATTTTTAGTGGCGTAAACAATTTGATTTACAATAAACTAAAAAGAAATTTTTAGTTCGGTAATGCTGTCTTTTTCTCATTCTACCGCTCCATAACTGTACAATTAGGATGAGAACCATTCTTTTGCGTAACAATAAAACAAAAAAAGCACCTGGGTTTTTCGGTAAAGTTGGTAAATGCTGAATTTCTTACTAACTGTATTAACTCAACATGTAATTACTAAACACGTTCTTCAAAAAAATAATAGAATGATAATAAGAAGCTGTCCGATAATTCGTTAAGCAGCATTTGCTGTCTGAATGACGATAGCAGGAATTTCGTTATAAGATACACAGAGATACCTGTTGCTGTAAGAAATGAAGGATTTTATATTATGAAACAAAGATTGAATCAAATGTCAATTACAAAATTGTTTTATTTATTTCCAACGTATTAATTAAGCATAGGACCAGGGCCATATGGCCACAAAAATATTCCTACACCTGGAGCATCCCCACCTTCATACAAACGAATTAGTTTCGTGACGATAAAACGTTTTACAATTTTCAAAACTGTGAGAGCTGAATCTCCCTGGTCTTTTCTTTTACGTTCAATTTTACTTTAAATTAGTTGAGTTAAAAGAATAAAATCATATAAAATAATTCTTTATTTATTTTTGCCCAATTTTTTTCTCCCACTTGCTTACAGTTAGATGTTACAAATTCAAGCTGAAAATGATTCATTAATTCTACTTTGATTTAATCCACTCACAAAAACAAAAATTAATCAAAAGAACGTTGTTTTGACTTATCCAAGCAAAAACTGGCAGTGGTGATGATAAATTGAACATAAAAAAAGTATAAAACGTTAAGAGTTGCAACTTATACGTATTCCAAAAAAGGCACCACCTAAAGTTTTTTAGTATTTAACGATTTTACAGACTGCAAGCAACATGATGACCACACGCGAGCTGCACCTAGAATTATTCTCCAAATTCTAAAAATATTAAATTTTTGCAATACTCAAGTGCGCTCTTAAATTGCATTAAAACAATAAATTTGGGGATCATGTGTACAAAGTTTAAACTAATCTATGTAAAATGTTCTGATGTACTGTAAAACCAAATATATAGCAGATTTTTATTTAAAATCCAATGTAATATTATAAGTACAACTGTTTGAAAAATTGCATTCCCCCAGATTTCAGAAACTCAACTGCTCAATAAACAAATTTTAAAAAAATTATACTTTGAATCGGTCCCATGTGACACCGATATCTGTTGTTTTACCATTTCTAACTCAAATGACGCCAAAACTACTTCCCACTAAAACTAAATACAACCGGAAATAATCTCTAAAGCATACATACAATCGTACATTCACACCTATATCCTTACTTTTAGTTCGCACACAAAGAGAAACCATGGGTTTGTTCTTTTCCTAGCAATGAAAAATGTCAAAGAACCTTTATCGAAAGAAACAAAAACATAAATGCAATGTTTTTAAAGTGACCGAACTCAAAAGTTATAGATCTAGCCCAACTAAACCGTTAAAAAAAGAAAAAAATAAACATAATGTAAACCTAATGAAAGAAAAGAAGAAATCAGCATCAGATGATTTGCCACCGGATACTGAAGAATTGACGTAAACCTGAAATTATTAATAAAGCTAAAACCGTTTCTTCATTTTGCTTTGATTGAAACGTTTTTCCACAGTTTCAAAGGCTACCAATTAAAAGATGGCAAACTGAAGAACTAAATCAATATAATTAAAAGAAAAAAACTATTAAAACTATATCTATTGTACCGGTAGGCCGGGTGGACTAGTGCAATTTTCGACCTTATCCGTGGCTTCCAACTCCAAAGAAATGTATTGCTTCGAATCAAAAATAAGTAACTAACAACGCTAAATTCTTTAACTGAGAATTTATAATAAATAAGTATGGGCTCTCACACCAAGAAAGACTTCTTCCTTCACCTGTTCTATTTGCCTAATTGCCTATTGGACAATTTAAAATCACATTGGCTTTCCACATCCACGCATTCATTCGCTCGAAACAGTAGACTAGTTGTCCAACAGTCTATATTACATTTTGCAGAGTATTAAATGAAAACGACAGACCCTGATGAACACTCAACCGGTTCATGGGGACCTTAACAGGTTTGATTTGTTGTAACCACAATACAGCTAAATATGTATAACTATTAATATCAATGTTAAATAAATTAATATTGCAACAGATAGTCGACTACACAAGTATAACATAAATTTAATAAAATTCTAGAAATGTGAAGGAGACGCATGAATGCTGCCTCCTATGCACCAAAAATTGCAGATATTTTTAATTTGTACACATCTACGTACCCCCAAACCCGAATTTACACGTAAAACAATCGACAATCTGAATTTTCTGGAAGCCTTCCGTGAATAACCAGCCGAAACGGAAATTAGAAGGTCTGGGTACAAAATTATGCGATTCAAGATTTCGTTTCGTACGCAAATTGAAAAATGCGGGCAGAACATACAACGAATGAGAAGAAAATGAAAAGCAGCCCTAAAGGTAGAAGCAAATATCAGAATGACTTCACCTTAATGGATTACGAAAGAAACCCGTACGGAAGGTCACAGAATCATTGAACGTGAGCAGACACAACCTTTACCCGTATAGATTCTTGGGTTTAAAGACAAGGGCAGACGGTTAACAAAAATAATTGTCAAGAAAAAAAGAAAAAATCGTAAGACTTGAAACAAGAACTAAACTAATCACATTAAATACAAAACGTTAAATTTTATTTGGCCATACACGAAAGACCATCGTTAATATCAATTAATATTACTAATTGTACAAACGTATGTATTTTATTTCAGAGTTACATGACGACTTTCCACAAAAATACGACACAAACCCCGGCTACAGCCAATGCCTTTCTCTAACAACGCCCATGACAAGATAAATAGTTGCCCAAATTTTTCTTTTAAGTAATTTCCACATCGAATTGAGTAGAAACCAAGAAATTTTGTGTGAAAAACAACAAAAAAGTGACCTAAATTACGCAGAGATGATACTTCATTAGTACCTTTATACAGCACCCTCCTACAATCGAACGTCATTCGTTTAGTTTCATACCTTCCTCACCTAAAAATACTTAAAACGTTCACGAGTTATAAATAAAATATTAGTACCTGGCCATCTTGATCAATAATTGTTAATAGCGACATTGTGATATGTGACTTATGTTGGGTCTTTTCCTAAACAACACAATCCATTCGGCGCAAATTAAATCTAAATACATTGAACATTGCACAACGGTGAACCTTTCCCGTACATCAAATTAATCGCCTACCTCAGGTTACTTCTGATTTCTCTGATAGAACTGACCATCATAAGCCGGGTGAGGCTGAAAACCTCTGATGAGTCTGTTGGGTTCTTGCGACTCCTCCAAAGGATTCGGACCGTAGAGTTTGTTAAGGCAAGGTTTGTCCCAAAGGCTGCACAAAGCCGCTCCTACATTGGCCTCCAATTCCTACAAGACCAATAAAAATTAAAGGACACTCACGGGTCAACAATCTGGTTGAGAAAAAACATAAGATACCCACCTGACCGTCACGACTCGACTGAACTCTCCTATTTTCATTTAGTGGGTTAAATAAATGCCTAGTGGCCTGGAAAGGTATGTTACCTCTTTTGACCCACTGCAAAGGTATCTGATTGGAGTTGATGGACTGACCGGTTGCGTTGCTCAACTTGGCTGTGCCTTGGAAGTTACCAGATCCTTGAACGCTGAACATAATGTAGACCTCTTTGCCATCCTAAAATGGAATGGGTAAAATTGAGACGAATCTGAAGGAAATTAATACACCTCGTTCAAGGTTAAATAATTTGTATGTATATCTTTCTGCAGCTTCCTCCGTTTTATAAGCAATATAAATGTAATATGCAATTTCAGGAGTCCTACCTTTAGAGCGCGGTTGATTTTTCTTTCTGTGTTGGGTGCGAACGTCCACATTTTTTTCGTCACAAAATTATCTATGGCTTTGATACTCTGAGCTTTGATTACAAAATATTTTTTGTTAGACAACTGTTGTCCAACAAAACCTCCAAAATTAGCTTTAGAATCGTTCCCTTCGCCTAACAAAAAAAAATTCTGAATTTAGTTATTATTTCTTTTCTTTCTTCGAATTTAATAGAAGTGAACAAAATTTTTTAACAAAACTGACCGCACTGCGAAGAAGCAGGTGAATTCGGTGTTTGGTTCCCATTCGTCTTCTTCCCTCCCTTCCTGTCTGAATTTGTCAGTAGCAAGTTCTGATTTGTCGAGAAGAAATCGTCATCCTTCACATGTTCAATGTTACACGGCCTCGGCCTTTGCCCAACTCCCTGTGGTTGGGTCAAATTCAGAGCCTGCTCCTCCGCCGATAAAACGCTGACCACCGTCTTAACAACGGCATCGTCCAACTAATAAAAATAAATAAATAAATAAATAAGTAAGCACTAATTCAAAAAAGATCAGAAAAGGCGTCTTTAGACCTACAGGCAACCAAGGTTTTCCTGGTGACTTCATCTTCCGCAAAAACAGGGAATGCCACTTTTGTCGCAATTGAAGTGCCAACTGGGCGGCCTCCGTGTCGATTTTAAACAGAACCCAGTCATCAATTTTTAGATTTGATTTGTGTACGTCTGTTTTCTCCTCAGTCTCAGAGTCGCTGTCGGGTTCGATTACTCCATCTGGTCGATACACTGCAGGAGAATAAATTACAATTTTAACAAGTCTATAGGACAGAATGAGAAACATTGTTCGTAATTTATCAACTTTAAATATGAATTGTAATAAAGTAGAACAACTTTAGCATACAAAATAGGAATAATCTAAATTAATTGCCTAAAATTTTCTAAGTAAGAAGGCAATTTAGATAACCCTTTGGGAAAATAAAAAATAAATAGTATGACATATGAATTATAAAAAGAACGAACCTTCTGCTTCGCAAACGCTTTCAAGTGGCAACCTCGAAGGTCCACTGAAGATGGCAACCGTCAGAGGTGATACCAAGGTGCACGTCCTCAAATGACAGAACCTACCCATCCTTCCGAGTTCTTCATACATCACCCAGTCGGTGGGTAAACGTTCCACCGTCTTCGTGGACAACTGCTCAACACTCTTTTCCAAATTTTTTGGCAGTTCTCTGATGGTGGACGTCGAATGAAACTGCACCTTGCATTCTTTTCTAAAAGCCACGAGACATCATTAAACAACTTTTTCAATATCAAACCCCCCAGACAAATGACACATACTTAGTTCGAAGGACAGCTTGCTCCCTGTCAACCCTCGCCAAATTGGGGTATAACCCCGCACAGAGAGCGGCCTTTACCACAGCCCAATTTTCACTATTTGAATTCAGGTCTCTGATGTCTCCCGGGGGTCGTGACCTCACAAATCCAGAGGCCCGTAATTGTGCGAGTAGCTGAGCCCGTGTACCCGTGACCATTTCCATAGTTGCAGCCGATATGAAATTCTTTTCGCAGAATGTTTTCTCCCACCCACTTCCTCGAGCTTGCTGCCATGCCTGAGAAATTACAAAATAATACCATCAAATGTATGAGCTAGGCTCTTTAAATAAAAAATTATGTAAAAATTGAAACACAAACCTGAAATGCTCTTAACAATACCATGTGGTCACTGAAGGAACCAGCTGCAAATTTCTGCCTGACTAAATGTAACTCTCGCTTTTGACGTGGTTCTGCCGGAAGTATGAATGGATCCTTGTAAGCAAGACAGCAGACTATAGTTAAAATGGGATCTAAGCACTTTAATACACAGCCATACATTAACATCTTCCCCAGTCGGGGTTCTACCGGAAGATCCAATAAATGCAAACCTTAAAATAGAAAATTTCAATGTTACTTATCGATTAGTCAGCATTAGGTTGGGCGTATTGAAGTAATAGTTCGTCATGTCAGGTATAGAATATTATTCATTTTTCGAGTTTAAAAATGAAGAGAAACTTAATACACCAGGAAAAAAATATTTTACATAATTCACTCACCAAGCTCGGTTAAGTCCTCCCAGGTATCCAATGCATCGATCGTTTTCAAGTGCTGGACGGCGCTTCTCGTTACCAAAAAAGGAGGGGGTTCAATAGCTTTCGATAGAAATTCAGCAATCGGAGTATTAGGTGGAGCAAGAAGTTTAGAATGGAGACAAAGTTCCTAAAAAATTTTTTAAATATTGGTATTTCCATGCTCAAATACACGGAATGACCTCAAAAAAATAATTTCTTTTATAACATACCTGCAAAGGAACACGAAACAACTCGGGCGTCGATTGAGCTTCCATGGCACCGTATCTGACAGATGAAAAAAGGTGGTAGCAAATGCCCGGCTGAGTTCGTCCAGCACGGCCTTTTCGCTGTACAGCACAGGCTTGCGAAATCCAAACCTTTTTCAGTCCCGAAACATTGGTGAGTGGATCGAATGATTTCTATGAACAAAATGTACTTTGTAAGTGGAATTACCAAAGAGTAAAAATATTTCTCATCCACTAAAGAGAAACCTACCTCTTTCATCTTCCCAGAGTCTATCACATAAATCACATCGTCTATGTTCAAACTGGTCTCGGCGATATTCGTGGACAGAATGATCTTTCGAACGTTATGAGGAGTAGCCTTGAAAACCTTCCTCTGTTCTCCAGTTTGCATGTTCGAGTGTAAAGTGTAAATTATGTACTTCATGTGCTCCGACATTTTCTTGTCTTCCGCAATTATCCTTTCCCTAACAGTGACTATATCGTCGTAGCCGGCCAAGAAGACTAGTATGGCTCCTGAAAAACGGTATAATTATTATAGGGATATTTGTATTTTAGACAGAATTATATGTCGTGACCACAGTGCAATTTAATATGTAACGGGTAATTCTACAAGCTAAAGAGTTTTTATTGTGGTGTCACTCATGATCATTTACACATTTTAATTTTACACATTTTTACTAGGCAGGATATTAAATATGCCCTAAAGGTAGATAGGTTAATAAAATGTTGGACAAGATATTGCAAAATGAATGTAGATCGTTATTTATGAATTTAAGTGTTAATTACTGGAATAATACTTCTTTGACTCCAGTTATCTTGTTGAATTTATTAGAAAATGTTTATTAAACCCTAAAATAATAGTATTCTGACCTTTCGGCTGCGTGCAATGTATCTGAATGAGAAGAGCCATCAACAAGTCGACGTCAATATTTTCATCATTAAAACTTGAGTGGTAGACTTCCAAAAGTTCCTTATCTTCCTCGCTAATTGACGTTTCATTGGTTGGTGCTAAACTCGTGTCATCGACCGGAGGAACACTCTAAATGAGATAAATATAAAATCAGTGAAGTTACTTAAGTAAACTTATTGTTAGCGGTATCCGTATATACCTGATCGCTATAACTTTGTATTAATTCGGCTGCATCCTTATGTCCTAATAAATTGGCCCAATCTAATGCGGTCTTATCATTGGATGCTTTGATCCATATGTTAGCGCCAAGCAAAAGTAGTTGTTCAATAACGTTTAAAGCGTTTCTGGCTGCGGCGACCATTAGTGGCGTCATGGCCGTTTGCGAATGCTAAAATTTGATTGAATTTAATAATTTTTTGAATACAAACAAAAAAATAATAAAATTAGAGCGTTCAATAAATTCAGTGAGTTCAAGAAAATAAAAATTTCATGGTCCTGTCAAGAAGCCGCTTTGTTCGACTTGACAATTCAAACTACATATTCTCTTAAAAGATCCCCAGAAATTTGGTGAGATACCTTTAACCCTCGCCACTCCTCTTTGCTCCTTTTAAAGTTATAATCATACCTGATAGTCTGCTGAAACATTCTCGGACAGAATTAAATACAGTAATTGAGTCATTGCATCTTCTGTCCCGGTAAGAAAGGCATCAGCAATGGCTTTGTCCATTTCTTCTGCGAGAGCTGGCTCTAGATCTGACTTGTCAGGCAGAAGATCTTGAGTTTCATCTGTAAAAACATTGGCTTTACGGTCAACTTCGTAACGTAGACTTCCACTAAAGTAATTTAATATAAACAATAGAAGAAATAATAACAAATATAAACTCACCAGAAGCTGCAGGCTGGGGTGTATCATTGGGTACACTTACAGTTTCAGTCTTAAGTCCGTTAATTGAGGCTTGCCATTTTTCCAAATTTTCTTTTTGTAAATTTTTGGCTTTCAGCTCCTTCTTAACTTTCACCATTGCTTTAGTCATGTAGTTGGTTCTGTTGTAAAATAAATATACAACCATTACTTTCGAATGAAACGGAAGAAATGACAACAACAAAACTAAATGAAAGAACTACTTACTGCTTAAGAACATCCTCCAAAAAATATTCTTTCACAGGAAACATCCGACCAGGAACGTTAACCACTGGACAATTGTTAAAATATTTTGAAAAAATCTCTGTGTCTAGGGTGGCGGATAGAAGAATTAGGTGAAGGTTCCTAAATTTGATAAGCAAATCGCGCAAAACGATAAGAAGAAAGTCGCAGAATTTGTCCCTCTCGTGAACCTCGTCGAGAATAATGTGAGTTACATTGGCGATAGAGGATTCACCACACATGAGTGTACGAAGAAGAACTCCGCTCGTACAAAAGGTTAATACGGTCATTGGGGATATCCTGAAAATGTTATACAACAAAATAAATACCAAAATATTCTGGCCTACAACCTATCATATACTACCCTACCCTAAAGAATAGCAATAAAATTAACAAAACCATGAAAAGGTCACCCAAAGATATTTTACTTTGTCTTAAGTTAACTTTGGAAAAATTGCAAAAGCATTAACAATCATCTTATCAATTCTACATGTAATTCTCTCTTCCTGGCTATGCATAGAATCTATTGACTGGCTACTTTATGTGCAATTAACATCTGCTAAACTGATCCAAGGCTTGTAGGCAGTAAGAATAAAAAACTTAGAGTTACAGAGAATGGGCAAAACTAGTTAGAAACTGTTTCTCACAATTAAACAATTCAGACAAGTGAAGAATGAAGGTTTATTTTCATCAGGATCAAATATAAACAGTAAAAATCTGGCTTTTCAAGCATTAAATTGCATTCCCACATCTTACTATTCATGAATTAAAGTGGTGAGAACTCACCTGCTTTCCAAACGAATTTGATAACCAACATTCTGTCCTATTTTCTCATCCCTCTCAAGGCAAACTCTTTCACACACATTTACAACAGCTATCCTTCTGGGTTCTGTCACTATCATTCTGCATCGTTTTGAAGTCACTCTGCAATGTTCCAGTATGAATTGTGGAACCTGAATAAAAGTGAGAAACAAATTAAATTAAGAATTTTTGGGAAGGGAACTAAACCCCCATCACCAAAACAGGACACTGTGTTATTCGACACAAAATAATGATAAATATACATGTGTATGCAGTGAAAATTTAAGTTCTATAAAATGTCATATTGTTGTAATTGTTTTGTAATGTTTAGTTTACATCTCACCTGTGTTGTTTTCCCTGAACCTGTTTCACCTTGAATAATGCATACTTGATTACTTATAATTGTTCTAATTATTTCATCCCTTTGTGACCAAATTGGTAGTGTTTGCCTGAAGCCATGCAACACCTGATTGCAACCTGGAGGAGGAGGAACTTGAGCCATACCAGCTGGAAGGCGACCTAATGCTCTATTAATTTCCCTTGCTGAAAAAAAAAGAATTGTAATAATCTAATTATTTTACAAATATAGAGTTTAAGGTAAATGATTACTCACAATCAGGATTGATAATTCTATCCCTTTCAGTTTGAGGTAACAAATCCTGCCTTTCCCTGTTTGTTAACGGAAATTTATTAAGTAAATTGTAAACAATTTGTCTGCTCTGCCTGCTGAGTTGAAAGTGTGCATCTGCCTGTACAATAGTAGATCCTTCCCTTTTATACACAGTGAGGAATCTGTTTGATCTCTTCCTGTAAAAATGTGAATTCAATGCAATGGAAAATATCATAGATAACTTTGTAAACCAACAAACATATGCTAATAAAGAAGCCATTACTTATTTGTATGACCAGATTTCTAATAAAGTAATAATATTTTCCTCTATCTCCCTAATTTATTTACTATCTGAATTGAATTCAGTTTTTTAATTAAACATTCATTTATAATTTTATACTTAGAACAAAAATCCAGGAATAAAGCTGTGAGTACATAAATCTACTTTTCTGGGATGCCAACATGTGAAATAAATGAACTTACCCCCTGCTTTTAGAGCAAAGACCATGTTTAAAAGCTAAGCGATGTACATGAGCTCTTTCTGGTGCACTCAGGGATGATGGAAACTCCAACTCTGTAAGAATGTGAAATTGAGTCTCACAATTTTTTTTAGCAGATAAAAATTATTGTGGGACAGTGTGTAAAATCTGTTTATTACATATATTGTTTCACAATTCTTTGATTTTGAGGTGAACGGTGGTCTTTTCATAATACAAAAAGGGGAATGGAAATATCAACGTCATCAAAAAAAGAATCGTTCTAAGAATGAAACATTGGATAAAATTTTCAGGAAATTTTCCAATCCCCGTTTTAAACGTTGATGTCCCTTTTTGTCCATCCTCACCTGACTGCTCTGACAGTAAAAAATTTTTTATGGCTACATCAACGGCTATGCGAACATGTTCGCTAATCGCTTCTTTCAAGTTAGATTTCTCCTTTTTTGGCATTTCGAAGGAAGTTCGCTTGTCCTACTTTTGAACAACGCAAAAGGCCGAGCAGGAGAATTTCTCCTTTACAATCTAAACGCTCTACGGGTTACAACTAAAACTCTATGTACACATTTGAAACTCTGTAAGCTTTCAATTTATACACAACTTCGTCAACAAAATTGTCTGCTGCCACGATGTCTGTTCTCCCCCGTACATATGGATATGGATTTCAGTCAGAGAACCCCAAAATAAAATACCGATGGGAAAAGTTGAAAGAATAAAGCTTTCTTTTTTTAATTTTTTATGTTTTTTATTTTTTCCGTCAGTATCTCGACGAAGAACACTTGAAAAAGCGTGCAAATACAGAGTACTGTTGACAGATTTGTAGAATGATGTCAACGAACTTTGAAATTGACCGTGGGGTTTTCATATGGTACGATACTTTAATTCACTTTTAAAATTTCATTCCTTTAGTGATTTATTAGACAGTTCAATTAGATAAGAAGGGCAAATAACTGAGGTGATTTTTCTCTTTGAACTTTATTTCTCTGCAATTGCATTTTGCAAATTTCAGATTATATAATTGCAAATTTCTGCCCAACATTATTACCTTACCGTTATTAACTGCATAAGTTTTGTCAACCCATGAGGTACTTGTTGAACGGCAGCTGCTTCTCAAAAATCTCAATCCCTTGCGATCTATAAGAATTAACAATCCTAATAGACCTAAGTTCAAAGCTTCCTCTGCAAAGTACCTCCAGAGATAGAATTCGATGTCCGTATGTAAAAATGTATCCCTTTGTGTACTTTTAATAACATTATATATAAACTTTTGTTGTATAATGTACAGATAACTTTTGTAATCAAGGTTTTTTTCTTAAAGAAAAGGATCCTGGATCTTAAAGAAAAGCTTTCTCATGAGTCATCTTATAACGATAATTATTTCTCCGAATTAATATGGCGGGAACTTTGAATTACGTTTAACCCAATCGCACCGAATCAGGCTCCTCAAAATTGATTAGTACATTAAAGAAGTTTCGTATATATGTTTGTATGCTTGTGAGGAAATGAAGATATTTTATTGATTATTTTTGAAAAAATTATCTTTTTTCAAATTTACTACCAGTTTGTATTACTCAATGTCACGTCATTTCCTGTTAAAGTCATTAAATCGCTTTAATTAAATAAACGAACTGTTCGTTACTGTCACTGGCTGTTGGGAGATCACTCACATTTTTAATTAGGTTGTACAAAAAAAATTATGAAGTTTATTAACTTTGTTTGTAACGAAAATCCTTTTTCGGATTCCATTTTTAACAAGTCCTGAGCATTTCACAGAACTCACCAAGTTCAGCTCAAATTGACCGCCAATATTATTCGTTGCTCTACGAACAAATCTTGTCCGGGCCGTTAATTAAATTAAATAAATCAAGATGGGAATGAAGTGAAATTTCCGTTTGCAAACCTAGGGATTTGACTGTCTGCCATCTTGTCTCGGCCATTGAAAGTCGAATAAACAAAGCGGACGCACCCGAAAATAACCGAGGGCAGACGATCGGCACTCGAAGACTCGAAACTCAGCTCCTGCACTTGCGGGATTTAGACATTTTTACCAATTTCGGTTAAAATGTCGAAAAATAAATTAAATTTAACGTTACCGCCGGGGTCCTTAGGTAACTCGGTCAATTCATCCGCAACCAACGCGACCGATCACCATAATACCTCTGAGTAAGTAGATTTTCACGCGGTGGCTGCCGTACAATACGCGGAGTAAAAAATTTGGCTTAACACTTGTTGAGTAAGCAAAAAAAACTCTGAGGAACCGGACGGGAAGTTTCGTCCGATTTGGGGTCTGACAGCGGTTCCGAAGATGTTTCGACAGACAGCCAGGAAGATATAGAACAATACCAGAGTGAATTGCTTTCGAGATTTGAGCAACTTCAACGATTTCTTCTGCCCTTCATCAGCCAAACGGAAAAATCTTTAATCAGATTTTATTGATTTTTGGAATGCATACCACACATAAACGGCTCTCGTGTGACTGAGCGAAATGCCATTTCACACCGTATTAGAACTCAATATTATGTAGCTGATCTTATTTTTGTAAAAGCAGTGGAAGTGTGAACAATGATAAAGTGAAATCGTCGAATCATAAAAATGTGTTAATCTGCAACTAGGGCTTATGTCACAGTTTTGATAAGCAATTTCCTCCACTCTTTTGTTTACTTTTGTCACATTACATTTTTATTTTCAGGAAAAGTCCACTAGTTAATAAAACAAGTATAGAAGTTCTTCAGGAACAGTTAGAGGAATTAGGAATGGATGACACACAGAGAAAGCGAATGGAGTTTTTTTTGTGTCAGAAAGAAAAGATTGGGGAACTGTCCGATGATGATTTTGAGAAATTAGGGGATTTAGGATCTGGAAATGGTGGAGTTGTAGTTAAAGTTAGACATCTGTCCAGTGGCCTTATCATGGCTCGTAAATTAATTCACCTAGAAGTAAAACCTGCTATTAAAAAACAAATAATTAGGGAATTAAAAGTGTTGCATGAGTGCAATTTTGCTCACATTGTAGGATTTTATGGAGCTTTCTATAGGTGAGAACCTTATTTTTAATTTGCACTTTACATAACCCAGTAAATTTATGTATCAATGATTAATATGCTAATCAGAACAATTAATAAGTTTGAAAAATTGTTTGAATAAATTAAGACACATTAGTGTTAACATTTTATGAACAAGTCAAATAATTTTTCACAAGCTGTTTCCATATTTTTCATATTGGTTGTTATTTCATTTCATTACCAAAGTAATAAACCTATTCATTAATATTGTACTAACAGCAAAGTGTGAATAATTTGTCACTAATTCAGACACTATTTATGGGTACCATATTCCGTTTTGCTTTTCAGTATTTTGAAACACTTCTTAAAATTACTGTACTGCTTTTTTGTGTTTGTTTATATTCTCTTTGATAGTAGGTTTCAACAGCCTTTCATCTGCATTTTTGATATTGTTGTTAATGTGTTAGTTGTACATTTTTAATTTTCATTGTCACTGTGCATAAGTGGAACTTGTAACAGGTATAAATTTACAAGGAAAAGAAGACTTTTATTTTTGTAATTATTTTGTACAAAATTGAAGTGATCTTTCTGTCTAGGAGATTTACACCTACACATGAACCATTTTTACATATTCATTGATATGTTTCCTTTTGGTATCTTTCAGTGATGGTGAAATAAGTATTTGCATGGAATACATGGATGGCGGGTCACTTGACCTTATCCTAAAGAAAGCCGGACGAATTCCGGAGGATATTCTTGGAAAAATAACTAGTGCAGTATTAAAAGGACTTAGTTACCTGAGAGATAAACACGCGATTATGCATAGGGATGTGAAACCGAGTAACATTCTGGTCAATAGCGGAGGTGAAATAAAAATCTGCGATTTCGGCGTGTCCGGACAGCTCATCGATTCAATGGCGAACTCATTCGTCGGAACTAGGAGTTACATGTCGGTTAGTTTGGAACAACAGCACCTGAAAAAGAAACGAGTGCTGCAAATCGATTTTTATTGAAGAATAAAATTATATTAATTTCTAATTCCACTACTTTGAGGAGCACTAGAGAATATCGGTCTATTTTCAAATAGTTTCACTTTTTGGGGATAAAGTACCAATTCAGTTGTCAAATTTGGTTCTCGGAAAAAAGATATGTGCTGTTTCAGACCCACTAAATATTGGCAGTGATCCTGGGTGGTCAAATAAACAAGACCTTACAATTTAGGCTTTTTGACTGAAGCAAACCCACCCCAGGGGTGAATCCATTACATTAAAATTATCAATTATTTACTGATCGAACCGACACATTTGTCTGTTTAATACGATACGTAGCTGAATGCCAACTTAACTTGCGAATATTTATATAAGTACTAAAAATTTATAAGTTATAAAAAATAACCTAAAAATTCTTTTTAGCCTGAACGACTACAAGGAACTTATTATTCAGTTCAAAGCGACATTTGGTCACTAGGCTTATCACTAGTTGAAATGGCAATTGGAATGTATCCAATACCTCCACCCGATGCCAAAACTCTAGCCGCCATTTTCGGACCGAAGAAAAATGACGACGATTGTTCGCATTCTCCTAGCCACGGTTGGTGTCTTAATGGTACTTATTTCAGGTATTCCAATAGTAAAGTGCGTGACATGTGAAACGATTGAAAATGATTTTTTTATTTTAGCAAACGGGCCCAAGCCAATGGCCATTTTCGAACTCTTGGACTACATAGTCAATGAACCTCCTCCCAAATTACCGTCTGGTATCTTCTCGGACGAATTCAAAAATTTTGTCGACAGATGCTTGAAGAAGAATCCGGCCGAGAGAGCTGATTTAAAAACTTTAATAGTAAGTTGGCGGAAGTTCTTTCATTATATAAGTATTTGCATGTTCACTTTCTTTACTTTAATCATTTGCGTACTTACTTTGTGATCCCACATCCAAATTCAGACAAACCTTCCAACCTTTTGTGTTTATTATATGACATTTAATATTAATTGAAATTAATTTTAAATTATTTCCATAACTTTCAGAATCACGAATGGATGAAAATGGCGGATATGAACACGGTCGACATCGCCGGTTGGGTTTGTAGAACAATGGATTTATGTCCGACGAGCCCGACGAGGTCGAATCACACCTAAAGCAGCTCTGGAAGTATATTTACGAGTCAGCTATCATATTCTTCTTGTTTTTTTACAAACAACTCCAATTGTCTCCTTGCTGAGAAGCCCGCAGGGCTTTGCTTTCTGAAGGAAGCAATCACTTGAGGCGTTTGGTTGAAATTCCTATGCAAATCTATTTAAGCAACTGCAACTACATCGGCCCTTTGCACTCCTGCATGATTACAGATTATGTTTTTATGTATAACATAGGAAATGTTTCGTTTTTGAAAAAACATGCTTTCAACAAAAGTCCTTATTTATTTCTTATTTGGAGTTTTAAACCCAAATAGGATTTGAGAGTGTGAGGAAGATGGCATTAAATTAAAACTAGACGTTTACCCAGAAATTGCAGCGAGGGTGCAAATGGCAAACCAGGTGTATTGTAGACCGGTTTTGGAACCGACCCGGGTTAAAATAACATAAATATATACACGTATATATATATGGACATATATATACGTATACACCTATTTATATTAAATTGCAATACGCTTTATCAACTCGAATTAAATATATGTAAAATACAATATTGTTCTACAGGTATGCTCTCCTGTGGAACCAGAAATTTTTCATTTCCTTGTAAATAAATAAATTTTGTCAAAATGAAGTATTAGACGCTTAATTTGATTTCTTCTTTTTGAGTCAAACTTGAAGATTAACTTGTAGTGGTGAAAAAAGTTAAGTTAGGAGTTGATGGGAAAATCTAAAATTAAGTAAGACACTAATGTATATGAAAGTTACTGATCCAGAACTTCCTCGTAACCTGAAGATAGCACAAGTGAAAACAAACATATTTAAGCCTACAAATGAGTTTTAGAATTACTGCTGGCAGTTAACGATATTGGACTTTTTAACTTACAAGACGGGTGCCTTTTCTTTAATTGTAGATTTCTTTAGAAGTCGTAAGAAACATGGATGATGTGGATTTTAAGTGGTGGTGTTCATCGGTGCCAGGCATTATTTCATTATCATTTATCAAAGATGTAATAGAGCCGTCGTAATTCTTTGAAAAATAAATTTTCAAAATTACTTTCCCAAATCTTGTGTGACATCAAACGCTTTGTGGTACAAAATTGAGAGCAACCATTTCTCTTGCTGCACAAGAAAGTCTGAAATTTATTTTCTTGATTATTTCATATCCTGTACAATAAAATTTTTTCCCGAATGAACTACTCGTAATTCGTCGTAAATCCCATTGTGTCAAGCAATTCGTTTTGAAATTCCAATTGCTTCCACCGACAGCCATTTTGTCTATGGCTATTTGAATTTAGGCAGACGAAACCCAAAATATGCCAGCACAAACAATTTTGGATGTAAACCCTGATCAATTGTTTGAGACGCATACTATTCCGGAAATCAGAGCGATTGACACACAAATACAAAATGAAATTGAGAAAAAAAGAGAAGAGTTGCGAACGATGGTTGGGTACAGTAGAGACAGTTGTCAATTTATTCGTACGTGGTGAGGTTATGTTTACATTACTCTCATTTGACAGTTCATTCGTTTTGCTTCCAGGGAGAAATGTAGAGACTTGCTCAAAGCAGCTGATACCATAACCGAAATGAAGGGAACATCCGAAAATTTCTTGACAAGTATCGGGCAAATGAAACAAATGTGTCAAGCATTGCAGGAAAAAAGGCTGATGGGTTTCAGACAACCCAGTTACAAAGTACCTGCTAAGTTAGTTTTCTTATTAAAAAATTTCATGTAGACATAGCACACACATGATCATGGTTTCTGCCAAAAGAATTCACCCATGTGGCATAAGCAAAATTTAATGAAGATTCATTATTTTGAAATCAGTTCCTCAAAAGTTATAAACCCAATGTCACAATTACAGGTCATCATACAATTCTGAAGAAATATCCAGAATAATTGAAGTTAGAATTCTTTTAACTCTGCCAGAGAAAATTTGGACAGCAATAGATAATAAGGATTACTTATTAGGAGCTCAGTTATTTCTGTTTGCCTCACATTTACATTTAGGCCTGGAAGTGTGTCCAAATGCTCAAGCCATTGCAAACAAATATGTGGTTTTAGGTAAACAATGGGAAGTGATTACCAACTGCAAAAAAATTATCATTGATGGAAGTTGTACAGAATTGAAAAATATCAATACATCCAACAAGGTTCCAATAAAACCATCAGATTAAAAATTTACAAAGATTTCACATTGTAAATTGTGCTGACAATAATTTTTTTCTCAATCTTGCAGAAAGCAACTGAATATCTGTGTGCCTTGATTCTTCTTGATGTAATGACATATGAGAAATTGTTAAATTTATTTCTCGAATTGAGAATGACCACCTTGAATGAAATTCTAAAATCAGAAGAATTATCTAGGAGGAAGCTGAGGCAAACTGTGGAACTTCTTCAACAATCACTTGTTATTGTTAATGTTTGCTTCCTTGGTAAAGTACACAATTATGCTTTTCTTATTAGTTTGCAAAAAATACTACCTGCTATATTACTACAATGCAAAAGAATTGTAGTCATTAACATAATCAGAATTTGGAACATTGCCTGTTAGAAATGAGAGGATTTGGATGAGGAATTCACAGAAAGGAGAGGTTAAAAATAGTATCAAAGCAAAATTTGTTCCTTTCTGAATGCCATTAATGGTTTTCTATTATCTTTTTCATATGCGAGGAGAAGTTCTTAAAACTCTCTTGGGTACTCCTGAGTACAAATAAAACTTTTTCAATGGGCTAAGTATCAAAAATAAATGCAGAATTTAATTTTTCTTTCAGATACATCTGATAAAAAATCATCTATTCAAATTCAACTTGAGTCAATAACGAGTGACGAGGGTAGACCGACTCTCTCAAAGGTTATTCAGATATCTTCTCTTCCTGAGCAACACCTCTCTCCTTTGGTTCTGAACTTCCGCCCGAAAACATACAAACAGCTAACACCACTTTCGCTAGACCACATTCGTCGAGTCTCATCCACATGGCTGTCAAATGTTGAAAAACTATTCAGAGTGGAAATAACAAAAATACTGTTGCTCGTCGACGACATTAGGCGACTTCACAAAATTATAAAAGAAGAAGTTCTAGAAGTCGAGTATCCAAAAAATTGGAATGAAACCATTCAATCCACTTTAGGGTTAAACAGTTTAAACATCTACCAGAAGTTCTTAAAGAGTTTCGTGATGGATAGAATTAAGGAACTCATACAGACATCCTGGCAAAACAGTCTAAACGACCTTTTGGTCTACCTGAATAAAGTCGATGAGGATATACTGAAAGACAGGTTAGTCTCGGTGGAGACGGGACCCCCGTGTACCTGAGTGTCCTTAACAGCTTCTGTTTCAGGGCAAAACAACCTGAAAATGACATCGTGTGGTTCGTTTGGAAGGAGAACAAAGTAGACGTTGCTCAAGCCATCAGACTGAAAACGTTGGGTTATACACCCAGGGTTATGGAGCTTTGCAATCGAATGGATGCCTATGCAGTCCAGCTGCTGGAAGACGTGAAGCTTTATGTTGGAGAGGATCCTATTTTTAAGTCGATAAATGAAAACGACAACAGCGAGGCTAATTTAATTCTGCCCTTCTTGAATGCTTACTCGTTAGAAATGATACAAAGGTATTGCGACAACCATTCAATATGTGTAATTATATAAAACACGTTATTGACAGCACTGTCTGTTGTAGGTTCACTCATTTCATAAAAGAAAGCTGCAAAGGGGAAAATTCCGAGGGAACAGAATGTAAAATTATAATTCGTGCTAGGTTTTTGAGTTCATTGGCCACTCAGTGTCCAGGCCTTGAGAAATGTCTCAGACAAAATATACATCTTGAAGAGGTTGGTGAATTACTTATTACTTTTAATTATAAGAAACAATTTAGGTGGGTCGAAAACATTTATTTTGAATGTTTTCGTTGGTGGTCCACTGGAAAATTTGATTTCGAAGGTGATTTCGAATTTGACCGCACAAAATTTTTGAAATTGCGAAGTTAGTCCAACAGAAAACGTTTTGTTACAATTCCTGTACGAGTAATTTTTGTCTGCAGGAAAGTTCAAGTAACAACTTATGGCAGCAGGCGACCGGTTTCCTAAATTCTGCTAGCAGTCATATGTGGGGCCTCTGGCAGGCCTCTACCTCTGTCAAACTTAAGAAGTTGACCAAATCAAGCCTGTCACCCACAATTTCTGTGGGAAATTTATTAAAATCAAAATTGGTAAACAAAAATTAATAAAAATTTGTTTTTTTACGTATTAAGGCGTAGTTTATTATAAATTTGAATTGGTTGCAGCTCAGCGAAATCATCACAATTGAAGAGCAAACTGAGGATGGCACCAGTGTAAAATCTGATTTGAAAGTGCCGTCCCAGCCCTGTTTACCATTGCAGGAATTGCTTTTTCAGGCTTGCCAGAATTTCAATGCTGTCGCCCCTCACACCGTGCCTAGGTACAAGAACTAAACTAAGCGCTTCATCAAATACTTGTAAGAAGGAAATTCACAATTTTCATTTCCTTCAGGCAAATTCATCAGGACCTCGTCGACGCGTTCATTAAAGACATACTCGAGCACTACCAAGAATGGTGTAAATCTGAGGTGATATATCAATCCCAAGCATGGCAAATGTTGCTTGATGTTAAGTTTCTAACTTTAATGTTCGTAACGAAGATGAATAAAGATCTTTCGGAATCGATCTGTGAAACTTTGGAGAAAATGATCGATCCTTTCGATCTCGACGTTTACTATCCTCATTTACAAAATAGTGTCAAGAAAAGCACCCAAAAGTTACAGGTGAAATGATATGATGAGAAATCATACCCGACACTACCGATCAATAGATCACTAATTGATTTGTATTTTCAGGGAACTTTCGGCGTCCTCGTGAATTTCAGCGAAAAACTTCCAGTTTTCAACGGTCTCAAATTGAGTCAAGCTTCGTCGAATTCGATGGTGGAAGAACCTAATTTGCTTGCGGCCTCCACTTCCGTGCCTTGGTTTCCGTTACTTCCTGTCACGAATTTCGGCGCCCGAAAGCAAGACACGGCGTCCCGTTTCGAAGGACAAGACGTGTATTCCGCCAAGTACTTGTCACCCGAAAAATCCAGTCCCAGAGGGAAGGAAAAGGAAAACAAGAAGGAATCGGTAACGAGTGACTTCTTCAAATCGGCCGGAGCTTTCTTTGATGCTATGACAGGCGGATGGACATGAGAAGAGGGAGATGGCCATCAAGCAAAATAAACTTCAAGAAGTAGAAGATACTCGCCGTGGGGCGTGTCCAGGAGTTGAGAAAGTCCAGGACTCACATTATTTTAGTTTCCAGGGAATACATCCGTAAGGGAAAATACAAATTTAATAGGATCACTGGAAGGCTACATTTCCGGTTCCGGAAAATTTTAAACCACAGAGTCTAACCTGTTCTATACATAAACCGTCACTAAGTGTGTAACGACATTTACTTTCTAATTAGTAACGTACAGTGTTTGTAGCACGAACAGATTGTTATGTACACTTTTTATAAGATCAATGATACAATAATACAAAATCAAAATCAAAACAAAAAAATACAACTGTTAATGTATCATAAATTTGAGCTCAAGATATAAGTGTACATTGAAAATAAAATTTTATTTTATTATTTTACGGGTTTTCCAAAAATGTATTATTTAATAATTACGTATTGTTATTTAATGTAAAATACAGAATATAATATATATGACCTTGTAGTAATGACTGTTACAAATTCTCCAGGAATTAAAAGTACACCGATGCGTTCATCCGCCGTGCAAATTTTTATTTAAATTTACGTCACAAAATATTTGGATTTTATATTAGTAAAATTCCAGATTCCAATTCAAAACACGAATTAAGACAATTCGATACGGGAATCAAACGTGTGAGGATTCGCCTGACAACCTTAACCTTTTCCATTAAATGTTCCACGGCATTCGGATGTCTCCGCAATGCGGGGGTTTTTGCGCTACTTTGAAACGTAAAGAGCACCGAGGGTGGTGGGACACAACATATTGCAAATTAGACCAATTTGCACGGAAATGTATTGGATGCAAGAATGTAGGATACAGAAGAACGAGCTCAGCGTTTCCGTTACTCTTACCTGAACCTTTGCCCTTCCGTAGGGGTGAAACTGACATGTGGTCGCCACAAGACCTTTATCGGCCCCATCGGCCCGTAACTAGAGTCGTTACAACCGTTACGACCTGCAACACCAGAAACACGGAAGAGGATACCGAAGAACTCGTGATGAACTGGAGCCTTTTATTTTCCCTAGTAAAATACCCTTGTTCTCGATACATTTATGTTGTTACGCAAACAATAGTTGTATTTTGATAAGGTCGAAACCTGTCCGCATATTATTCTAGTTTGATTCATGAGCACCTAAGGACCTTTTATAGCTAGTCAAAGCTGTTAGTCAAAAATTGTACTGCCGCTTGATTTAGGGTTCGTAACATAAGTTTTTAGGCCATAAAAATTTGTCACAAAAGAGAATTAGACTTGGAAGCCTTAGCTGATGTTTGTGTGCTAGTTGAATTAAGTTTATTCTTACAGCAATTAAATTCATTCATAAATATCACCGACTCTAAAGCATTATATTCACTATAATTTTAAAATACATTAAATTGAAACTAGAGATTAACCAGATTAATGACATATGAAAACACTTGACACGGGTTCTTTATCGAATACTACACAACATTATGTAGTCGCATGAATAGGACAAGAAGTACTGAATTAGTTGAGTTTCAGTCGTAGCAAAAGAGTAATCCTTCTTAGAGATGACAACTGGAAGAATTCTTTTCCCAGGAGATCCCACAATAGGTAGTCCCTCAGACGTAGGGGACTAAAAATGATGTAGTGTAAATTTACTAGTATAAATCAAAGAATATTTAAGGCTAATATTATCAAGGGATAATTCTGAAAGGGATCTGGTTTGTTTGCGGTCGGGCTTTTCCTCATTTCTTTAGAAGGTTTGGGGTTTAAATCCCTCTTGAACCTTCTGGATTTTCCAACGTTTCATCCTCCCTACAAATTGTATTTAAAGCCCACTACTAATCAGTCCTAGTTAATAATAACAATATTAAGGTCATAATAAAAATTAGGCAGTCAAGAGTAGTATAAAAATGATTCAATTTGTTTAAGTAAAGAATGTATAGTAAGTTTCGCAGGATGTTTATAAAAGATAAAATATTTATCAAGATTTCCGAGAGTATCATGCATTGTATAGTTCAAAGAGATTCAGTTGGAGGCAGGAAAGTTCACAGAATTACAAAAAGGGTTCCTCCACGCAAGAGAAAGTACAAGAATTAAATGAAACATAAACGCATAACGTTTGTCCAAAATCTTTCGGAATTAACAACGGGGTAACGAGGCCCGGTGAGAATAGCTTATTGAAGAATAATCTGGAAAATTTTGAAAGTTTTTTTTGCCAAAATTGTATGGTGACCTTTCATCGGGAAGCAAAACTTTCTGACATCTCCTATGTCAATCAGGTTTTACCTAAGAACCACCTCTTCACATTCTGTTTATCGTTTGGTGGATTTGTTTGTTCGATTGAACCCCCTACGTAGAAGATTTCAAGCAGAATTTTCCCATTGGTAACAAATGGCAGTGGAGAAAACAAGGGGAAAAAATATCGATAGTCCGTGTGTATATAAAAAAGTATTCTTTTCCCGCTCTATAGATCGTCTGAAAATATAAGAGGGTAGATGATGGATTTGCAGATGACAAAGTCAATGGAAATTAGAACTTTGTCTTTTCCTACACACCTAATCTTCAGAAAATGGTGAAGGATTTGATTTTTGAAAGAATTAAAATAATATATATGAGCAGGTGAATTGATAGGACTTCTGCCTCCGATTCGAAGAAACGGGGTTAAATCTTGCACGGATTGAAGGGAAGACATCGCGGAGGCTCTGTCGAAGGCAAAAGGACTGTGATGTCGATACATCGGTCTCCCTGTCTTTTGCCGTGGTTACACTCCCTTCGTCCTAATCAATGCCCTGCAACCCGTTTGTTTTCAACTCCTCCAACGACTTCACTGCATTTGCTCTACCTCCAGACATTTGATGTTTCCTGTTGATGTCCTGCTGCGAAGAAACTACCGGGCTACGTTCTGAGCACTCAACCTTCGCGTGAACACAATGGTTAATGCGATCCTACGCCATTCTCGTTGTTTGAGATGTTAGATTTAGAGTTGATAAAATTTACCACACAGAATTTCACTAGAGTTCATTAGTACCTTAAATTAATTCTTGAAATGCAGGTTCGACTTCCCCGTAACTTAAGGATCATTAAAGATTCATCGAATATCCTAGTTGAAGGTTACTACTTGCTCAAAGTTATTAATTAGAATACTAAAATAGTCTCAATAAAATATTCACCTAAAAATATGTAGCTATTTCATAAGTTCTTGCTTTCTTTTGACTTTGCCTTTTTGTTTCCAGGTGAACCTGTCACCCAAGACCTCATTGAGACATACAGACGTTAGATTTGAAACTGAGAGAAACTGCATTCAATTAAAACTGCAGAAGTGTACGGCTATCGATTTTGACTTTGATGTTACACCATTTGAAACGCCGTAATTACGGGAAGACTCCCTTACGATCCTCAAAGGGACAAGGGTTTAGTAAACGGAAAGCGCAAAGAGATACGCCTTTTACAGGATGAGCTGTAAGTGATCCAAAAGTTCCAAAGGCAACCTACAGTGTCATCTGACAGACAACTACTGGGTAATCATTTCAGGTCGATGCAGCCCTCGTGAAAAGACCACGATTTAGTTTTGTAGACATTCGTTGATGGTTATTCTATATAGAAAGCTCCACGCGAAGTTTTCTACACGAAACCACATGGTCCCATGATAGTACGCAGAGAAGTCAATGACCCCGACTGAGAGCTACGGCAAAAGCCGGGCAGGAAAAATCGATGGCCGTGGTCGTGGGCATGCGTTTCCCTTACCATGGGACACCCCTAGGACGACGCATGCCTAGTGTCCTCGACGGATTCTTCCCAGTATTCCCCCTCTCCCGGATATTTATTATTTATTAAAATTCAGCCGGGAACGGATACTCTATTTGATTTTGCAATCTACCTATGTACGGCACCGGTATGTGTCCTGTGGGGTGCGGCTGCTATACGGTCGTGCCATTTGGAAGGACACCCGTGATGGGTGTTCTGGTTAGGTAGGATGAGTTTCTGGCAAATGGTAGGTGAGGAAGCTCTAAGTCTCTTCCATCCGATTTTCCCCAGATCAGGGAGAGAGAGAGAGACAGAGAGAGAGCATTCCGAAAATTTTTGCAGCTCGGGAGCATTGACCTTTACCTTTTAGGTCGCCGTTCCAGTCTCTTGATATGGGCCAAAATGTTATTTTCATCCTGTTATCAATGTTTTTTCTAGGAGGTGGAGGACATTTTTAGAATCTTAGCGTAAAGACGAGTTTTATGTGCCAGAAACGGTCCTTTCTGCAAGTATCAAATGCAAATTTCTTTTCGCACAAGCGATACTTCTTTTCGCGGGGATGGTTACTAGTTAGACTCGTAAAATAGTTTAGTATTTTCCGGAACAGTGAATATTCTTTAAATTACGCTAATATCCGTTTCACTCTATTTCATGTTAAATTTTATTGACGTTGGTTTACTAGTTTAGTTAAATATGGTAGTTCGTTATTTCACTCGTATTACATAAATCAAGGCGAGCAGAATTTTACTTTTAAAAACTTCTGTAAGCAAGAAATGAAAAGCTCCAGTAGACTTGAATGGTATGGCTGATGTCTTTGGTTGGGTGTTGCGTGAGCTCTAATCCATGGACATCTATCTAATCTCTACATCTATCCAGAGTAAAAATCTTTTTTTGACTTTTCTCTGTTGTTCATTTCAGGTACGTTTTTCGAAAGCCAACATAATAAAAAGGTGTACCTCATTGAGTTTGTTTGGGCGCAAAGCGGGGGCCACATCCGATATGCACAACATGAATTCCTGGAATCTACATTAACCATTCTATTCATGGACCAACAAGGAAGTACAAAATTTCGGTTAATAGTTTTTTGTGGACACGTGGGTGGTTGGCAGTCTAAGGGAGGCATGTAAGACCCATGTGAAAACCAAATTGAAACCAAATAAACGCTTTCAAACGATTAATTTTAATCAATTCAATCGACGCGATCACCTTCGATTCCAGTGAAAATCCTCTGCGTTTCCGCTTCCGGTTCGGACGCCTCCACGAACGATTTCCGGGAAGGCAAAATTCTTTTCCGGAAAGCGCTACTTTTCCAAACTAATATGTGTCGTCGTCTATATTCGTGTGTTCGTTTTTTTTCGCCTTTTTTCCCAATGTGTCACTAATCGATGGTAATTAATTCAATCGAGTTATTGCTTCCCGAACTGTTGCTATGATAACAAATAAAATCCGAACCACCCAAGTAAGCATCCTAACCAATCGCACACATTCACAAACAGTCAATTCAGGGAAGACAAGAGCAACTTACACAAAGCCAGGTGTTCTAACGTCTGGCGGTAATTGAAGAGACTTTATACGTTACCATGCGTAGGCATTTTGGTCGACATTTCCGGTCAAGGCTCGTTGGCTGTATATTTCCTTCGATCACATTATAATGTGACCAACAACAACTGTACGTCGTGGCATTGTTACCAGACGGCAAAAATTTGTAATCGAGCGAATTTCAATTAATTATTGCACACACAATTTATAACTACATATTTACTTGTACGTTCCTTTGCATAGAAACTTCCTAAACATGGCTTCTTCTGTGTGCATCGCAAATATTTTGTTATTGACGTGTCAATAGTCATATCATACGCATATTTTGAACTTTATTATTATTTTAAAAATGTTTAATAAGTCGTTCTAGTAGATAAGGATTTAAAATGCATGTTATTTGTATTTAATTTAGACGGTGATTAATTGGAGTTACATTCTCAGTAACCTATGTTTTGTACCATGAAAGCGAGTAAGCGAATAGTTTCTGAGAGTATTTAATTTATTTCGATAGTTTCAGGACTCTGTGGGTTTCATAAGTTTCTCCTTTTCTGCTTGGATAAGTACAATAAATTTCCAAGCAACAAATTCGAACGAATCGACAGAATATCCAAATATTTAAATAGGGAATTTAGAAGTCATAAAACTAAATTTGATGAGTCTGGGAAGGCAATGGTAGAGACCTCCATTCTGTATGAACGGGATCTACTTCAAATTGGCATAAAGGTTTCATTTTTTGTTTTTAAAGTTCTCGAAAGGCAAATCAACGTGTTCGTGTAATCACTGGAGCACCAAATTTAATGTACTTTTGGACATGTTTCCCAGGTTTGGCATTCATCAAAGCCTTCCTTGAGGTGAATATTGTAGAAATTTTACTGGTATACTTATTCTGAGAAGTGTTGGTGTGGGGAACAATTACAAAAAAAGGCATAAATTCCTAAAAGCACTTCATAAAAGTAGAACATCCCCTTAAGAGACATTTCCTTCAAGTGGAATCTAATTAAACAGTCGGTGTACAATGTAATTTCCATTTGCTAATTTTGGTTGACCGACTTGTCATTAAAACACCTACCCTGAGTTAGACCTAGAAAGAAAGTCAAGGTCCATAGCTCGTCCCAGTGGTTCTACCTTAGCCTAGCCCAACCTAATGGGTAATTAATATGTGCGGCTAATAAAAACAAATGTCATACAGTTTACTTTGGGTGGCGAACGTTTTCAAACGGGTACTAGAAGAAAAATATAAAAAAATAAACGAACTCACCTGGAAAACAGTTAAATTTCGATGCATCCTGCAACTCACCTGCTCTGTAATTACCTGTAATTTTTTTTCGGTTACAATATTCCAGATGTCAGCTTATTTTCTTCATGTTTTTTGTTGGATAGGTCGACTTGTTTGCCGCATGCCACCCGATCAGGATATTGTTTTGGGAAACTTTTTCCTTCTGGTTGTGTATGTGTTCAGCCAAGCAAGGCTTCCGAGGCATAAATTAAGCCGGAAAATCCGTAGGGTCGAAGAAGCCCCCTTAACCCTGAAAACAACCAGCACATTATTCAGGAATAATAGTTGTGAAATACTTCTACCACACTAAAACGACGAACAAATGAAATTGCTCAGGCTTAAGCTTAACTAATGATACTTGAATAGAAAAAGTATTCTAATATTCTAACTTTTTGCAGTTACTCTTCTTAACCTCCTGTCACTCCGGATCTTTTGGCCTTATCCGTTACCAATTGATAGGAATATAAAAGTTGGAATAAAAGTTAAGGTCTGGATTGAGGTGATGGAAAATTGGGCAAAACAGTAAATTTTAAAAGAAAACGCAATCAGTCAAAAATTGGTAGCGGCCTCAGTTCTTGAAGCAGAATTGACATGTCGTAAGGAATGGATAAATTATTCCAATGTTGTGTAAAAGAAAGGAAAATAAGTTACAGCATTTTAAACACTTAAACGTTCATTAGCGCATAGAATGTTGCTAGTTAAACTAAAAAACTATAATTAAGGCAAACAAGTAAAAAACAATAAATTCCTTCATGCCAAAATATAAGGGAAACAATAGTAAGGGAAATACACATTAAACCAGTCCTTTTCCAGCTATATCAAAAGCAAAAGTACCAAATATTTAAAATAGGTATTTAGTGTTGTCATTTGTAATTATTTGACACTGTGGCGTTTTCTAAGGGTTTTACACAGGAAACACCTTGGCAAATCTCCTTTTCGGTTAGCAGTCCTTTTGGTCGCAGGACAGACCCGGTGGCCTTCTAGCTCTTGCGAACCTCTCCCAGGGCACCTTCAACGATGGTCCATCGGACCTTGTTTTGATTTTCCTTCCCGTGAGAAGACCGTCTTCGACTTTCACAACAATACTTATTTGTTGCATTGCACGTGATCAAGGCAACAAAATTCTCATAAGTAAAATCTGCAGTATGGGAAAAAGGATTCCTTGAGAAAAAAACAAATTCGGCTAAGATTAAACCGATATTTTTGATAAATTCTCACGTTCTAAATCTGTTGAAGATGATCGAACAAGGAGTAAAGTAGACGAGGAGAGTGAAGAAAAAGGTTGGCAGAAGGATTTTTTCCCACACACAACGAGGAGCGAAAAAAAGTAGTTCTTTCAGGTAAGTATCTCATTGTTCGTAACCTTTAGAGCGCGCGCACACACATATACACAAGTAAACGTATACATACAAAAAAGGCAACTCCGAAGGAAGGAGCGAAGACGCGTGCCAAGAGCCAGGTAGACCCTGCACATCTGTCGAAGACACTAAAAAAACCACTTCCTCAATCTTACCTTTATCGTGCATCGTTTCATTAAAAAAGAAATTCTAGCTGTAGTTGTAGTTTGTTCGTAGTTTTTTTGGTGCCTTCTATTTGTCATGGTCGCTTCCTCCTGTTTCGTGGCAACTTGTTACTAAACATGCTCTAGCGACAACTGGAAGTAAAACCACTTTCTGATCGAAAAGCACCTGCTCTCATTAAACATGTCTACCGTGTCTTCTTGTCGCATTTCAACCTAACGACCTAAAACTGGTAAATTAAGTTAGTTTGGTTTATTTCGGTCGTGTCTTCTTACCTGAACTCAATCGATTTCAAACTTTCCGATTTCTCAGGTTTGCGTCATCAATGAACTATTTTAATTATTGTCTCTCCTCTTGTTACAATGCTTGCTGAATAGGGCCCTTATTCGGTACCTATTGACCTACAAGAAAAAAATGAAAAATTTAAATTTTGACCAATTGGCTACTGTTGACGGAGTTGACGAATTCGTATTTTCTCACAACAAATTACTTCGTGCAGTTCTTTCACTGTTTAATTACTACACAGTAATTTACACCATTGCTTAAAAGCAATTGCTTCTCTGTCAGTCGTGATCTGGCATTTCAATTTTGATACATCAGATGGTTTAAATAAGTAACCTACCTGTGGGCCGAAGAACACCTTAATTCATAAATGCCAAGACCGGTAGAAGAAAACTGATAGTTTTCAACGGGCTTAGGGCCTCCACGCTTTCTTCGAATGCACCTGTAATCATTTCTTAATGTAATGCCCTGGTCCTTTGGATAATAAGCCTTTTTACTTATGCACCTGTTCCACCTGCTCTACCTGTGACACTGACCCCTTCGCTCTTCTTTCATTAACCAACGCAAAACAACTTCTTTTCTATTTTATTAATTAAAGCTTGAGCTTTAATGAGGATCAACATTTTGGCAATTTTGACCTGTTCTTTCTCTCTCTTGTAAAACGAGGCGTGCAACCTTTAATCACCACATCCAACTGGTGTCTCCCTGCTGAACTCTGGAGCTATTTAACCCCAAAAATTGATACTTTGATTTCGTACACTCGAATTTTACTAATTACATAGACAGCACTACCTATGAAAGAATGTTTAAATTTCACAAAACCAGGAACTTGAAAATTATAACAATGCATAGCTGTATGCATAATATTATGCAGACAATTCTAGGTAATGAATTAAGTGAAATAAAAGGCAATGGTAAGGAAAAAGAACAAATGGGAACCAAAAGCAAAGGAATCTATGAATATGGAGCCAATAAAATTGAACTTTATAGAAACGAAACATGGAGGAAGTGATATACAAAGGAAATGCCTAATTGAGAAGGATATGAAAAGAAACAAATAAGAAGTGAGGAAACTCGAGTGATCTTTGGACAATGGGATACTCCAAATATAAAATAGTATTTTACTATACCGATTTTATACTCCTACAAAACACACACAATGTTGCCGAGTTTGATAAATATGTATTTTTGCTCCTCTCTTATTATGTCTCCTTATTTAAACCGCGAATTGCTAGTTATAATTTTCTTATAATTTAACAGTGTGGTAATCGACCCTCAAAACCTTTACCTTTAGTAACATTATAAACTTCATAGTATATGTTTTTACTATTTCTCAGTTTAATTTTTCACTTTAATACGAAATTCGTTTTTCCAAGTGCCAGTTTCATTCCTTTACTCTCACCGATCTTTGGAGGTTTCTAAGTTTTGTATTTCCAATAATGAAAATAAGAAAAAGATTGAATACTGGTAATAATGCCACTTTTAATGTAGTTCCTCCTTATTTAAATTCTTATTTCTTCTACATTTGCTTTCGAAAGCATTTCTATTCCTACCTCATATTTATTGTAAGTTTTTCTGTTAAATAATACACACCACGTAATAATCAAATTCAACACCTGCAGTGGACGAGGTCAGGTAGGTTGGGAAGAATGCCATCTGTCGAGTAGCAGTTTTTGCAGCGGAAATTGCCTTCATTCTCTTTATTAACACTCAAATTATTATGGTTGTGACTGCCTGTTACTTACTTGCCCTGCATGTACAACCCGCTGTGAAAGGTAAAGCCCCGAAGAATACTATACTTTTTGTCTGGCACTGCCGGAGCGTGCCTGAAATTTCTCTCTTGTTTTCAGACACAATCATTTCTTTCCAAAGGCAAGCCGATAAGTCCAAAAAAAGAACCCGTTTAAGTGGGTCACTGTTACCTGAATTCAATGGCCATTTTCAAATAGGTCGGGCAGGAGAAATACCGAATTCTTCAGCAAAGGTGATTCTGTGAACACCTGATGTTTAGCTTAGGTTTCTGTTGTGTCATTTCCCACTTTCAATTTTCCTTCTTTATGTTCAGTTGATTTTGACTGATTTGTTTCATCTTCAGTTATTCGTGTTGAACAAATTAACGGATCATTCAAGCACTCGACTTTGCATATTCCAATCTGCAAAACTGTTGAATCTCGAAATCCCCTTGCTACGCTGAAGATACCTCCAGGAAATCATCACAACATTTTCTTCCATACAAGAGAGTGTGGTAAACAACTATTACTACGATGGTTGCTTAACAAAACGCACATTTTTTCAGAAATATTGATTTGCATGTACGTATGCCCGATGTAATTAACTATTATTGAGGGGGAAAAGTAAACCTTGATTAGGAAATACGTCAAATAATACTACCAACAACAATACAACTGAATGTCACCTTACTATCCATACTAATTTGCCGCAACAGATGTCGCCCATTTTGACAGAATCGTTTGAAAATATTTATAACTGACGAGAAACAAACTCAATTAGATAAAAACTAAGGCAGTAACAAAAATTAAGAAATGAGAAGATGCTGTGAGTGATAATGCAAACAACCTTGAGTATATAACCACTGTTATAAACAAAACCAAAATTTCATGTATAAAATACCTGGATGTGAAAGAGCATGTTCTTGGGACTTACACAACCATACGACCCCTGATCATATGATAACAGTCAATCAATTATTTTTCGGGATCAAAGTAGTGTGAACTGTTGATTGTTCAACCTGAACAATTTACTTTCCTTTCATTTAGGAGGGAAGGTCTCTTAATATACATCTCACTTTGCACTGCATTATTTTCGTTCCTGATCTAGAAGATCTACAATTTTACAACACTACCATGAAAAAAGTAATTCAAAAGACATCAATTGGCTAAAGATCATTTAAGCAGCTGATGAATTAGTTGTTACTTTCATTATTTGTATTGATATTTAAATTAAAATACCGAGGTAATTGAATTCCAACGAAATAAAAGTTAGTTTGAAACTTGACGATCTGTTTAGTTACCTGTACTCGATTGTCTAACTAAATTAATCCTTGAAATGAGAACATAAAAAGCCGGAAGTTTGTTTAAGAAAGGTTCGTACCTGTGCCTGCATCCTTCTCCTCAAAATTTTTCTCAGCTTCCTACTTGGTTCCCACACAATTAATGATCACCGGGCGTTATTTCCTTCAATATCGAACAAAAACGACATACCTGCATTTTATCTTCAATGTCAACCTATGGTGATGTAGCTGCTTTATATTTATGTATTCATACCGTAAATGCTTTTATAATTTCCTAATTATAAGAACAAACAATACAGTAATGTACAAAAATTATTAAAATATTCTACCCAACAGTAAAGGAACCTCAGCGAAAAACCAATGCAACCATACAATTCATAAAACTCTTGTAGTTAATAAAGGTACTAGAAAAAAAAATTAGTGCGTATGGTTCGAAAAGAAGTCGAAGTGGTAGTAACGCTTATTCGGCTAATGTTTATTCATTGTATGTTAAAAATCTATTACATCTATACCAAAAGTTTCGAATTAAGTAACAGATGGTTCGATTATTTAACCAGCGAAAAAAATTATACACAAAACATTCAAACTGAAAGGTACAATTTAACAATCTGTAGCCACGTGGCCGAAAAAAATCAGGTTTCAGTAGCGCAGCACAAGGCGAAGAAGTGGACCATGCAAGGGGAATAAAATAGAGAACCCAACCACCCTTAACTGCTACGATTCTTTTCTTCCCCAAATACCACCGATTCGATGTCTTGCCCTAATGAAATTAATGTTCGCTATGATTTTCGTTACTTTTGGCGGCAGCACCTGGATAGACCTAACGGTTGCGTTCAAAGATTAACCAAGTCGGGGCCAAAAGGTGTCATGGAGGCGTAACGGTCCCGAAAAAAATCGCAGCGACCCGATTGTGTCCTTTGCTTAAAATTTATTTCCCAACCCTGCAGATAAAGAATCAAACAAAGACTTGAGACTTTTAATGTTTTTCCCTGATAAAAGATGTAAATAGCCTGAAGACACATGAAGAGAAGACAGATGCACCGGCAGAACCTGGTCTCCTTCAGCGAAGGTATGCTAAACGTCGGTGTAAAGACCAGGTCTCCTTTTTGTAGGTAGCATGTGCCCAAAATTCCAAATAATACATTTATTTCTTCATCTAATCTGCACCTGGACGTGAAGCATTCATACAGGTATGATATTTCTTTGAATTTCGGATGAAACTTTTTTCGCCCTTCCCCGTGGCGCTACAATGCAGATGGTTCCATTTTCTCTTTTGACTACCATTCTTTTATTTTATTCCTTTTGAGGAAATTCCTTTGCTTCTTTTCTATCCTCTCCCTACCGTGATCAATCTCAAGGGTCATTCATGCTTGTGGCACGAGGTGCAATCAAAAGCAACTTTGGGAAAAAAGGGAACCCTTTTTTGATGGAGTGTTTACTCTCTGTATCTTTCTATTGTACCCATGAATTCATTCTTTACACGACAGAACTAAGGCGCAAACAGGATTAAAGACTGAAAAGAACTAGGCTACCTAGGTCGAACCTCAATCCATAAAACATACAACTATTTAATATAAACAGTGGAATGGCACTCGGTACCTGATAAAGAAGTGGCGGAAGTAAATAGACGGGAAAATATCAGAGCAAAACTACCCCGAGCACGTGAATCTTAATTCTTATAGCGGATATAAACGAAAACGCACGCCTAAATTCTAATTTTAATTTAATAAACATTATTAAATTACATATATGAATATAACTGATGATTTACAAAGAAAAGGGAAAAAAGACCCACAAAAAAGGTAAAATGTTATTTCTCCCATAGGAAGTTTCTTCTAACTCATGTTATTTCCGCAACATTCTTTATAAATAATAATATATATTAAGGTTGCGGAAGCATTGTGTGGACGCTGGTTCATTTTTTGTTCGCAATCAAAAGATTCCCGATTAAAAAATACAATGTCCAATAACTGAATAATTTATTTTGAAGAATACATTCAAAATTCAAAGTCATTCGATTAACCAGTAAGAGCTTTCATAAATAAATGGTGGCTTGCAGCTTTCTCTTCTTTCTCAAACCCAAACAGTACGAATTTGTTAACACCTAAGCCCAAACAGTATGTCACAGCTAAGTTTATTCTGTCTGTCTCCCACATATGGCAGAATCCTGCCCAAGTAAAGTTTCCTTTGAAATAAATATCTTCTTACCACCGTAGACCCATTATCTGTGTTTTTATAATTAGGCTGGAAACCAATTAGGCGTCGTCTACTTCGTATACGTCTGCAAGTAGCTCTAAATCGGACTCACTTAAGAATCTTAAGAGTTTCAAATTAATGTTTCACCACCGACAGGAATATTGATATTTGTTTCGTGGGGTGAACAACAAATATTATATGGAGTGAAATTACCAGAAGGAGAAAGGGGCTAATATATCAGTTGCTAGTTTACTCTAAGTTGAAAAGGGGTTCAAATTGTGTCTCATGCCTAAGGTCCGAACCTGTCAGGGGTAACGACCCCGTGACCGATGCAATGACCTGCCTGACCACGGAAGCCATCGAGCTTTACCAAGAGGTCCCACCTGGAAGGTGTAGCAAAGCAGATGCAACATTTGTGGAACGTGTCGTAGAAACCTTTTCGGCTGCTTAACACGTCAGGCCTACGGTCCCCCATTTATTTTTTATTGCATATAATTCATCTGAGCCCTTTTTTGTTAGTGGATTTTAAATCGAGCATCTGCCGTTTATCAGGCCACAAGGGGCAGGTGGTGGACCTGGGTCTTCTGCCTTGTCCGGATAATCAGAAATCTTTGATATTACATGTTGACTGCAACTTAGGACTTCACAGCTCTTCCCCGAGAGGGATCTTCTCCCAAGTATTGGATCGGACTACCCTGAGATGGACTATGCCATAGAAAAGGAAATCGCCATACAATCGTCATGAGGCTGAAATCGGAAAGGAAGAAAATACTTTTGTTCATATCTCAAGCACAACACAAAGAACCATGGCACCTGGGCTGCAAAGGAAGAGAAGTATTTTTTTCTTTCTGAAGAAAATAACTTCCATTCATGCAACATCTGCCCTTTTGTTAGTCCCGTGGCAGTCGATATTTGTTCGTCTTTCGTCTTGGAATCGCGGATGTTGTTTAACCACAGGCGAAATCCGTTTAACCATTTCATACGCGGGACCCCCATTGCAAACAGCAAAAAGGAGACTTCATAGAATCAGCCGAGAATTTTTGTAATTGCAATTCACACGATGTCACTGTTGCGCACATATTCCCAAAGACAATCTTATGAAAAATATATGTGGATCACTATCAGAATTGGGTATGACAAAGAATGTAAAAGAAATATCACATTTCCCTCTGTAACTGCTCTTAAATGCCAATGCACAAGCCAAACAAGATGAGCAACAATGTGACATACATATCATACTACAAAATATACTTTTTCAAGTTTTGGCATTATTTTTTTAAAATAAATTTTCTTTAATTAAGTCTACAAACATCATTACACCCATTACATTATGTGCCAATAGGCAGATAGGGTCATTGTAGTCAATGGTTAAGAGAGGAATGGCTTCTAAAATATCATATTTTTTGTTCTTCATTCTTCTTGGAAAAAAAAACACATTTTTTAAGATCCAGCAAAAATTTGAGTTTCTGCCTTCAGCTGCCGCAATCACGTACTCACTCAAAAACAATGATATTAGCGCTGGACACAAGCAACTGCGATAAAATCAACCGAAAAGAAGCGATACCCAGAAAGACAAAACAGTGAAATAAAGTCGGAAAAATGATATTCTTACATAGGAGCAAAAAGAACAAAAGGACAAACCTTTTTGATAAGAAAAAATAACTGACGATATAAATCCTTAAAGAAGAGATGAAAATCCCAATACCACTGTAGTCTAGTATAATGAGACTTTATTTTAAAAAATTATTTTATCTGGAGAAAACGTTTGTGTGCACAGAGAATTAGCAAGGGTGGATATATGTTGGGCTTTAACGCACCGTGGAATTAACTTGTAAAGCAGTTCTGCCAGAGGAATGAGTTCAATATAGTTAGGGTGATAAAGTTACGTAACGGAAAAGTTAAGCAGAATATAAGTATGAGTTTCATTTTAAATAATACATCGCTCCACATTAATTATTGATCAGTGATCAATTAGAAAATAGAAATTTGGGTCAAGGGGTACCCCACATTTAAATCACAACCAATATGTGCCATATGAATGACTCAGAATTAATTGAAACGATGGAATGGCAGGAACCCCAAAATGCGCATTGTGATTCTTGAAGGTACCCTCCTGTATATCCGATGGAAGGGAGTCACAGCAGGTACTCGTTTGTCAGCTGCGATCACTATTTCCCCTATCTTTCGGTCATTTCCTGCAGCCAGTCTTAACTCAAGCCTGCTAATAACGCAAGGTGAAGCTTGTCACAAAACTGCATAATGCATTTTTTGCACCTGACATTCGGGCATTTTGCCAGTATGCCCCCAATATGTAAACAATAAAAATCTGAGTGTCAAAGTTCAATAAACGAAAATGACACCGGAAGTAAAATGAACATTTCTGATCGACCTAATCGGCTCATTATTGAAACTTTTTCTCTCCTTATCGACTTTCCAGAACGCAAAACCACGTTTGCTCATTTGCAGAAGAGAAGAAAAACAACAATTTCGAATTAATAACCAGGAAAGCTTGTGCGGCCGACATTTTTCGGGAGAGAGAAGATTGATTTTATGATGGACTCCTTCTTCCTGAACAACCGGACGGAAGCGCGAAGAAACCAGATGGAATGTGAATAAAAGGAAATCTTACCACCAAACAAAATGTACGAGTAACCAATTACAACCTCATTCTGATACCAAAAAGCCTAGGGGCCAGGGGTTGGCAAGGGAACTTCAACAGCAGATCTGATTATTTTGAAAAACCCTTACGGCTTGGATAGTCTAACTATCCATGAAATAAAACTTGATAATGTCTGTTCTCAGGGATGACGACATAAATGCCTACTGTCAGTTTCTTGAAATAAAACACGAGTCGCTTTGTCTATTTCAAATTAAACCGATTTTTTAACTGCTTCGTACTGCTGACAACAGTCATTGAAAAGATGGCGGTTAAGAAGCGGCCCACGAAATCATATTTATGCACAAGTAATCATTTTTTTTTCTAAACAGATAAAAATTCGGCCCAAGCCAAGTGTCGTTTTTCGTTCTTTCTCATTTCTGCCGCTCTTTTTCGAATCGGTAATGTAAGAAAGAAAGAGAGACAGAAGGTTACAAGAAAAAAGTGTGGACGGCGCCGCGCTAAACGAGGCAAAAAAAAACAAGAATTATTTGAATTGAAACGGTGTCTCCAAGCTCTTTCTCCGCCATTTTGGCAGACCGGTGTACTGCGGAGAGGGTGGTGGAAGAATAAAAGCAGGCAAACCTTTCGGTCCCTCTTTCGATCCATTAACATAAAATTAAACCGAAGCATCAAGCCTAAATCGAAACATACAAAAATATACTAAGGAAAGACGAAAAGAAAATTCTTCAGACATAACCAAATTAATTTTGTTTGACCGTTTCAAGGAATCAATCGTCACTATTTTAAGAGAGTTGTTGCAGTGTAAGTGAACTTAAGAAATATTCGTTTGTCGTGTTGACTGATTGTTTTACCTGAACCAGATTCCATGGTCTCTCCATTGAACAAAAATCGAAATTTACGCGAATTAATAACATTTTTACAATGTAACCCGCCTGAAGCGCCAACGGTTTTTGCAACTTACAGTTTGCCAACCTGTGAAAATCAAAAAGTTTCCATACCAAGAAAAGACCGTTACAGACACCTCATTATGTTGTGTATGTTTCTATCGATTTTGATATTGATGTGGACTGGTATCAAAGATATTGGATGTGAATTTAAGAGGAACTTTAACAAATTCTAAAGAGCAACAGGATTGTGGGAAACCTGCGAGGTTTTCCATTTACTAATTTCTGTCATGTGTTTGATTCTGAGCCTACTTTAAATTCAATTTTTTAAAATGGAAATGGCAGCGTTCGAGGACCAACAAATGTAAATTTGCTCTTCAGGGAGTTATGAAAATTTCCCAGAATTCGTTACAAATTTATTTTTCCATGTTGTTTCGTCTTTCAACAAGTGCGTTCCGGTGGTAGACACCCAGGCAAGCAGTTTACACCTGTAAATTTCTGCGTCCTGTTCGGTTTCACATCAAACATGAAAGACAAATATTCCACTGGGCGTTTGCTTTCCAGAAATTACTTGCGATACGATTATCTTATGTTTATGATTTATTAATTTCTTGAAGAACAATATGTCATACAATTATTTTAAAGTAACAGACTGTGGCCGGATGAAAAACAAAATTCTTTTGTAGCAAAATTCACATACTTCAAACGTATCACCAATGGTTTAAGTGCTTTGTATGTTTTAAGTAATTGTAAGAAGCACTGTTTAGGTATTATCGTTAGGCATATTAACATGACTACTATTATATTTGGTTTTGGAAAGACTATCAAATACATATATCTAATATTTCGTTGAAATTTTTTCAGGTACTCTGGTTCTGGAGTAATTAAGCCGAAGACCCAGAGCCTCCATTCATGCAAAATAAAGCCATAACGGGTCCTTTACGCATAATGTAATTTTTATTCCCACATAATTACATTTTCGTGTTGCATAGTTAACATCCTAAACAAAGGACTGCAGGAAAAGATCTGATGAGAATAGAAAAATTCCTGAAGATGAAGAAGGAAAACAATTAAAAAGGATCTACAAATTGAACATAGGAGGGTTGGTAAGTCACCATTTCCACTTTATTTCACGCTGGTGGTTTATAACCACCAAAAGTGTAACTGTTGTCGGACATTAACAGTTCGACAGCAATACCACCGCGCTTAAAAGAAGCCAACTATCGACTTAATAACACAATTAAAGCGAAGCGATCAGAGCGACCTGCGGAAAGGAAGTGAAAATTTCATTCAGACGCAGCCGGATTCATTCATTCGCAGGATTATTAAAAAAAGGATATGGCAGAAAAGCTATCGAATATCGGTCTAGAACCTGAAACGACACAAAAACGAAGAGGGAGGTGAGCCATGGTGAGAAAGAAATGGCAGGGTCGTTGAAGGGTAGGCAACCTGAACTCAAAGCACCCGAACCTGCCCCGAATTGAATGGAAGCCATCTTAGCTTTCAGTCAATTTCCTTCTCCATTAAACAGCGAGGATGAACAGCTGTTTCTTGATGAGAAGAAAAATAAGAAGGCAGAAGACGTGCAAGCAGAAGGTCAGACCGAAGGGGCAGGGAGGTAGAGAAAGAACCTTGGAGGAACTTCGTTACCACTTTTGGAATCGAGGAGTAGAAATCTCTCAATAGATTCGTTCCATTCTCCGGAATCTTGTCAGGTACGCCCTAGGGGTAGTTTTATATTTTTTCTGCACTTCTCAAATATTTGATCAGACGGGTCCGACATCCCTTTAGGATTTTACCTCGGTTTTCTCAGGTCTCGAGTTAGGGTACCGAATGTATGAGTTACGCCTGCGTACCCATGTATTTTGTACATCCGCACGCGAACCTCCATAATCAAGAGGTTAAACCTTTCGGTTTCGCTTTTTTTTCTTAAATCATACATGATTTATAGCCCCCAGGGTGGTTGTCGACTCCATTCTCAGGCTTATTCCCACATAATCCGTTTCTTTTATTACTTCCCTGTTTATTTAATAATTATTTTATTACTCCACCGGCGCTTTAGTTGTCGCGGTCGTCTTCGTTGTCACCTCTGAGGTCTAATCTGTTGTTTGGACATGCTCGTCCCTTTAAGTGCCTGCGTGTCCCCGTGGGTGCCCCGATAATAAATCGGACGGAAGAGAACAAATGTCGGGTCTCGTTCTTCGGCGTCATGTCTTGTGCGAGGTAATCGACTCGATGGGAGGTTTTTGGACATTTCCAGACATGACTCCACCGATTCCCTTCGTTTCCCTCGTAAAATATTTAATGGACATTATGTACATCACGTAAAACGAAATGTTTTCGTCTCACTTTCATCAGACAGAGTTCACATCGCCGTCACAAAACTATTGAGAGCGAATTGTTTTATTTATAGTTCTCCTTCTTTTGGGACAGACCTATTTTGATTTCCTGTCTCTGTATAAAATTGTCTGTAAAATTCGGAAATAGTTTTGTACAACCTTTCATACGAATATGGTATAAACTTTTAAAAAGAAACTTTCAATTCGAAGATTACTTTTTGGCCGTTGAACTTCTAGAAATTCTACAACGAATCTCAGACAAATTCTGGTGAAGTTGAAAAAATAAAAATTTACACGTTAGTGGTTTCGGTCGTCGTGACTATTTCTAGCCACTTAATTACTCATAGCAATTAAGTAATATATTAAAATGTATAGTGCACTACAAAGTTCGCAGCTGCCTCTCTTTCGACACACTATTGTGAAATTTTCGGTTCGCCAATTTTGTATTTTCTACCAGTTTTTTGACGTTTGATTTTAGTTCTACTTATCTCCTCGTACGGTATTCGCATTCAGTCTGGCAACAGATGTTCGGGCCGTAACCTATTTAACTATTAATTAAAATTCACTATGAATAGTTGATGGTATTATGTCCCGTCTTTCTTCTCCTTCGTAGCCGTCGTAATATTAAACAAACGAAAGGTTGACTAATATGTTAAAGTTACGCAATAAAACAAACTGAAATGGTAATAAAGTTCAAAAATAATACATTTAACATACACTCCCTATTTTTCAGTTTCAATAATGTAAAGTAAAACTGACCATTGAAATCATTTTGACATGCATTTAAAGTTTTGTTTAGCCCTTCTTCTAAATACTTCTGCTAGTTCCATCATGAGTCAATGAGAAACCAACTCAAAAGTCCTGACACGAAACCCTTCAGTGATTTGGAGATTTATCCCTCGAACATAGTACTGTTACTCTTTATCTAATAAACTATGTGGTTCTCAAATGAATTAGCAATGGTATTAGAACCTCTGCGATAATTGTAAAAGAAGAATATGCCTATATATGAATGCAACTATGAAAGAGCACTCGTTTTTCGCATATTGTCAGATAATAAAATAAAAAGAAGCTTGCTTTCACTGGTACCAAGGGTAGTTCTTCTAAACTTCAGGTTCCATATGGCCTCTTTAACTGACGTGTGTCAGAAAGTCAGGAGATTCCACGCTTCATTGATTTAGAAGTTTACTAATTCGATGGGTAAACGATGACGGTCGAAGAGATTCGACCCGGGCGACAGACCAGGATTCTAAACTAGAAAGAATTTAGAAATAAAACAAATAGACCTGATGAGACGTTTAACTCACATTTTTTCGTGGTTACGTTTTTCCGTTGTCAACGTTTTATTTAATTTGAGAAATAAATATGCCATTTAAAACCAATAAATTCAGTGTTAGTAGAAAAATTATGATTGTGTAAGATTTGTCGATACAGTCCCTCGAACAGGCAAGGTTTCAACGAGATCAATGATGGACTACAGTTTAGTTGGAATAGAACTGAAGATTAAAGGCTTTGGCCTCTGATCAAAGGCAAGTGTGTTTCTTTCGCAGGGCACACTCTGATGTAAGGCAAGCGCTTTCCAGATAGACAAGCAGACAGTCAGACAGACACGAACGATTTTAATCAAAGAAAACGGCGTAGCGCAGAAACATGGATACACATAAAATGAAAGCTTGTGAAAATCAAAGGTGTCGTCGTCCATTATTTGAAAAGAAGATGGCGACCAGCTTGCACTTATTTTTGTACCCTGCCTATTGTTGTTCACATATTTGTCAGCCTAAATTAAAAAAGAGACGGAGCCTCAGCTAAAGTTATGGGGCGGGCAGATAGACGGACACATGTAGGGAAACAATTGTGACACCACATTTCTATGGCAAGACACAACTGCAAACAAACAAAGCTGTAGGGACCTGTCACTGTCGGGCAAGTGGGTGAGGTTTTATTCTGTCACTATTTTCCATTTATGGTGAGTCTGTGTTGTGCACCTGTACGAGTACAAGAAGGGAGAAACACGGGAGAAAAAAGAAAGAGAATTCAACACAAAGGACAAAATACAAAAATTTCGAAGGTGGTACCCATCGGTAAATAGTCGCCACCGTTGACGGACCCCAAATTTTGCACATTATGTAAGAAAGAACCGGAAATTTGCTTTTATTTGGTCTCAAACCTGAATTAATTCATCGTTATAAGCGGATTTGTTTGCTGGGATCAATAGAGACGAATGACCGTGCGGGTACGCAGGCGAACGGAACCTCGTGGAGGTTGCATGCTCCACACGTCTTGTTTTTTACTATTTCCACGAATTTATTTATATCCAGTGCCACGATGATTGAAATAATTTCTTTACCTTCGGATTTACCTTTATAAAGACTAAGCCTTTTCAGAATTTTCGTGTACTTATACATTAATATATCACATTTTTCATCTTCTGTCACTGCATACGGATTTCAATGTAACAATTTAAGCTGTAGAATTATGGAACACATCGATATTTTCATTCTGTCAAATAACCGACCTCTGTATTTCACAAATGCAGTGATAGTTTATAAAACTATTACTGTCACCTCTACCCAGTACCTGGCAAGGCCACCTTTAACCTCCTTGTACTTCCAATAAAAATTCTCAGCTCTTGGTCTCATCTTATTCATGTGACTACCTTTCCGATATTTTTCAAGGGTTTGTCACCACCACTTCATCAGTAGGTACTACGGCCCCTGGTATTTTGTCGCCAGAAACGTCTGCTCTCAGCCGATCTATTGCGCACCCTTTGGTCTGTGTTGTCCCTGACTGAAAATCGTTTTCAGGGTCTCTAATTATTTAAAACAAGAGGAATATCTCTGGAAAAACCTTTCGTTGTTTTATTAAAGGCAGTCGCTCTCAGCTCTGCTAGGGTTGGAACTGCTGCATTGGGGTGTTACTAGGCAACCCGACTTACTCGAATTCTCCAAATTGGTTTTTCTTCTACTTTTTCCGAAGCTGTTCCTAATGTTCCTAAACATTTTTGTTCGGTTTCACGTCCCCGAGCTTTTCTCTTGCTAACCTTTCATCCTGTTTTTCCTATGCTCGCTACCTCCGCGAGGCTGCCTCCTGAAAATTATTTTTACATCCGGTGATGGAACGGACGTTGTTCATCGATCTCGTCCGACAGCTTTCTATCTCGAATGAACTTGCAAAAAGTCGACAAGAACCCTGAAATCGAGAAGGCGAATAGGGTCGCCAAGGATAGATGGTGAAGGAACAGTGATGAGTATCATAAGCACATGTATCACTATTTCATGTCCTTTTAAGTGAAAATAGAAATACCTAAATAGTCACGAGTAATAAAAACTTGTGTACCATCACAATGTAAATAATGTAACTTTTTAGTAATAATGTCTAGGTGTTCCTAGAAGGCTCTAGCAGTGTACCATCTGAAAGAATAAGACAAGAACGATGAATTCACGTACTCGATAGAATTACATTGTTTCTTCAGGTGTAATTCTATTTCGTACGTAGACGAACAGAGGTTTTCACTGCGCCTATAATTTTCTGGATCCACTCAGGTAAGCAGGTAGGGTATCCATCTAATATTCACCAGAATTTCAAAGCGGTGCAACTGTCACTAATTTTGCATGACAAATTTAAGAATTTTGTTCGGGCCAACGTATATCTTGTTTGATTATGGTAATCCCAATAGAATTTTACCGGAATCAATAATTCAAGCCAGCCGAGATGCCAGAGAAACAGGGTCGTTTGAAAATCATAATAAAACAAATAATAATAATAATAATAAAATAAATAGTTTATGAGAGTAGTTTTCTGAGCTGAATGTTCTTCCAACGGCTTCAGACTTCATTTTTGGAGAGAGAAAGCTTGTTTGTTTTTTTTTTCTTTCAAACGTCGTCTGTGAATGACACCACAAAACTACGCAACCTCTGCAAAGCATTCTCGTACAATTCGGACTCTTTTGAATTAATCCAAATTACTAATTATGTTACTATTTATTTCACAGATTTCACAGGCGATAATTTCATTATATTACGTTTTGTATCACATTTGAATTGGAATCCTCACCATGTCTAAAATTATTTTTATTACCCATTAACAATCCCGGTATTTCACCCTTCTACAAACACCAAGTAGTATAAATCGGTATTACTATTATATTGTCCCTAAAAGTAGTAGGGTATTATCGTTATTTACCTTTTAATAATTTTTCAATAATATCTATTTAATATCTTTTACTTTAAAGAAATTAAACTATTTATTTATATCCGCGAGTTGTACAATGCAATAGTTGAATAAAATACCTACGACACTGAGTATTTTGAACTTCCATTATTCTGATGCAAACCGAGTAGAAAAACCGATCCAATAAGCAGAATGAAATATAGTAATTGATTATTGAAATCACAATCGATGGAACGATAGCAGCTAGATAAAGGGACCGCTTTCATTATGTTTAAACAAACACATCTAAATATCCAATGGTATTCTTTTTCCTATTGAACACCAATATTTTGTTTCGGTTCTTCCAATACAGTAAAATTCGATTTTGATGATGCAACACGATAAACAATCAGGTGACATAATGAATAGGTAATCGGGAGTTGATTTTAACGAATTACCTACGGCCAGTACCCGTTCACCCGATCAGAGATTGATCATCCGTTGTATTATCGAACCTAAAGATCAAACCCCCAAAAATTCCAGGTGTCATTTTACCTGAATGTAAATTTCACCTCAGGAGCCGAGACCTAACTGAAATAATTAACTTAAACGTTAAACCATTAAAGTGATACATCCGGTCGGTCATACACGTACACAGACACACACACACACACACGCATGCGAGTGTACAGAGTTGGATTTTCTACAGACCATTCTCAAAATATCGTAGCATGGTGTACTATTAAAAAGATCAAATTTTTCTAGGGATCGCAAAAGTATATGGAGTTTACAATAAACTCTATACGAGGTTACGGACAGATCGTAGGGGAGCTTACGTGGATCTCAGATGCAGGTGATCGATCCATGATAATTCAGTAAGGGGAGCAAGATCAACTTTAAGAGATCGGCAGAAGTGAAGTTGAAGAATAAAATTTTGCAGGTCTTCTACGGTCGAATTACGGGTTTGGTACAAGATTTTCCCGCAACAGACGTATTTGATGAATTGTTAATTCTACCTTGTTTGTTGGAAGGTCGACAGGAGGGGGTTGTTTCATTTAGCGGGGGTTTGTTTGAACAGATCACGCAAACAGTCCCTTGACAATGTCGAATTGGTCGTCTCCCTCAACTCCCACGAAAAGTTCACCGCGGACCGCATGCTCATTTTGTTGTTGGCATTATTCAGAGCAGTGCTTAACGTCTAAGTAAAGACATCACTTGAAATGAAGCTTAATCACCTTCCTAAAAGGTAGAAAAGGAGAAATAGAAATTAGATGACGAAAATGTTTTGGCAGAGACAAGGAAGAAATTGGCACGGACTTTTAGCGAGTTTTACGCTGATTACTGCAGCTGCCTACTTTCATTTAAAATCCTTCAGAAGTAAAATATGTATTCCGAAGTATCACAGTTAGCTCTTTAGGATCAGATAATTCAAGGGGATCTTTCAAGTAGAAATAACCCCACCGCAGAAATGAGTTCTTTTTGCCACGTGTTGAGAGGGTGGACCATGTCGTAGAGACCGTAGACGGAGACCGTAGTAAAAACAAGTCGCTAAGGATTAAAGGAAGAAGAAACAAAAGAACCGGGAAACAGTGAGCTGTGCACATGTTAGTCCTGCAGCACTATATTGTCTAAAATAAATAAACATACAAGTCAGAGAATTGTAATAGCCGTCGATATGATCTGCATCATTACGAGAATTTAATAGAAGTAAAGCAATTGACACCGGTGTGTAATTTGCAAGGAGCCGAACAAACGCTCTGTGAAAAGTATTTTTTAATAAAATTAATTTATTTATTAATCACCGGGGATTTGAGAGCGTGTGAACTTTGCCGTGAAGTCAACGGACATTTGAAATTCAGACAGGGGAAACGGAAAAAGACCAAAGTCGAGCTGGTCGAAGAGTGGAGTAGTACAAAAAAGTCGGGTTTTTACCGTTACGAAAGGTAAAAGGTGAACGGGCCAAAGGCAAAAAGAAATAGGAGGAAGGAAGAAGTTCGTTATTAAAAATTTGAATAAGAATAGAAACCCCGGGATGGGAAGAAAAGGGAAAATGGCGTCTTGAAGGGATGCAAAAGGAACGTGGGGCACGTCAGACCGGAGTTGCCGGTAACGGTTTTCATGGTAAAACAACTTCCTAACTCCTTTGCCGACCCTTCGTCTACCACCTTCATCTTCCACCACCTTGGCCTTCGTCCCTTCAACACCAGAATTCCCATAGGAAAGGAAGGCAAGCTGCTTCCCTGTGGACGCCGAACTGCCGAGTTCCTCCGTCGATACGGAAAAACCTGACGAACGGCTTCCACCGCATCGTCTGCCGGTGTCCTGTCTGTCACCCAGGGATGACCAGACCAGACTCAATTCTTTCCCTACGACCTTCTGAAACTACCACTTAATTCGGTGGCTGCATGGTGTGGCAATTAGAACGGTTAATTCATCTGCTGCCACTCGATCACTTCGCAACGATTTGGCCACCATCGATTCCCATCACTTTCTTGGTTTCCCTTTTTTGTCTAATTGTCTCCTTGACCAACTGCATCTCGTTGTTTGTAGAAAATAGATTTGGCCTAGAGAAAGAGAAATTCATTTAAGGTACTGCGTGATCCCCTGCACTGGATTTTCCTCGCAGGCGCCTCCGGTATTGTGTATTTTATCACTAACTTAGACTTTACTAATACTGCAGCTCTAAATCTAATTCTTTTAGAGTAACAACCCCATCTTAGAAATTAAGTTCCTTTATGCATCAGTTTTTTCAAAGCTTTTTAGCTCATCCTTTTTTATTTTTCCGTTAACTTCTTTCCCTACTCCTTCGTTTTGGCACGCGTTTTGCTTTTCCCACACCAAGCATCTCCTTGATATTAATTATTAGTTAATCCGCTTATTAAATTTCCGTTTAACTTCTTCATTCTGGTGTTTTAATTCTTTTTATTGTCTGCTTTAATAATTAACAGTGTGAAGTTTAAAAACAGCAGACGGATGCTACCGGGTAAAAATGACTTTTGGTGTTTCCTTCCTCTTCGTTTTCCCACTTCAAACCGGAGGTCAGACGGTTGGGTGTGTGACTCGGTGGGTAAGGGAAGGACCGGAGACTGCTCGTGTAGGCAGCGATAAAGTTGAAACAACAGAACTAGAGTGAGTAACTCGGATGAACCAATCCTCCCCGTTTCCAGAAGAAGAAAAGACTTGATACGGAGTTTGATTGTTGTAAACCATAAGTGAAACCGTACAGGAGGGTAAAACGCACAATTTCATTGTTATATTTTTGAAAAGTTGGTCAGAAGAATGAAGGGAACGAGAAGAAAAGGTAATTTGGTCCATGGGAACGTTGAAGGTCTCACAGAGAAGAAACCTTTGGACGGTAGGAACCGACAAAAGGCAAATCCCGCAAAAAGAGAGTTTCAGGTGCGACACCTCAAAGGGGAACGAACTTTTCAGAATCGGAAATAGTTTCCCAGTCTGAGGGTCTGAGTGCAGCCGGGGAACCGGCGGCGGTTGGAGTGGTGTCGGTCAGGGGAGTGGTGCTGGGGCTACAGTGGTGAGAGGAAGTGGCATTAGCAGCAGCAACAACAACAGCAGCAGTAAGAGCGGCAGCATCAGTAGCAGTGGCAGCAGCAGACTGTGGTGAATGGAGGTCTCCCCATTTTGCCGGGACGGCCATACGTTTAGCTTAAGCGGCACGTGACTTCCGCAGACATGCTTTCTCTGCTGAGCCACGAGGCGATTGTCGATTTCTCTCTCTTTCTCTCTTTGACTTTCTCCATTTCTCCCCTTCAGTCTGTCTTCATCTTCTGCTGTCGGCCCCTCTCTTTCCCCGGTGAACGCCGCAGCTTCGACGCGCCGCACCGCCTGACACGCCCAGCCGCGAACGGCTCGATTCAGACTCCACGCTTTTCCGGCTGAGAGTTTTCGACGTTTTCAATCGACGACTGCCCCAATTGAAGATATTCCGTTCGATTTGTTCGCCTTCTCGTTAGTTTCCAACTCGATTCCCGGCAGCCGGCGAAAGAGAAAGAAAATTACAGAGCAATACCCCGCTCTGGAGTTGCATACAACACGAAGAGAAGTAAAAACAGTAGACGGATCCAGACAGATTTCTGCCTGTTTTCTTTTATGCAGTTAACGGTTATTGCACGCCCAGATGCGGATCTTCCAGTTCTATTCGTCTGCCCTTATAAAACGACAATTGTCACGTACAATTTCGACACTGTTACTAAGTGTCTGGCATTCGCTTGTACAGTACTACTCCTAACCATCAAGCAATCCGTGCAGTCTAGTTACTGGAAGTAGTTCGCGAAACATGCAGAATAGTCTTTTTATTATCATACAGTATGATATTATTTATAAAAACATCGTCAAGCCCGATAGAATTCCAACCCCTCGGCAGACCGAGTCATGTTCAAACAACTCTGCATTAATCAACAACAACGTTTCTCGATTATATATTACTTATTTATTTGTATTAGGGTTGGAAACCATTCCGATATGTTAATAAATCGCGATTGATGAATGCTGATGTGTCAGTTATGCAAATGCAACTCGAATTGAATTATCGCTTTTTCGCCGGAGCACAAAGCTGGGTCAATGGAATAAAATTTGGGAAAAACTACTGACAAGGCGTGTCACCAGAAACGTCATTCCCCGTCCCGACGTTATCACTCACTCTCTTCCATGTTGGGATCGCAGTCAAAAAGAAATTTAAATTTTGCACCAAATTTAAATCTCAATATCCGAAGCTTTGATTCCACATAAAAAAAAAGTTTTTCCTTTGAGAAATGTCCATTTGCGGTTGGGTTGTCATATCTGAGAAGAGCAAGAAACTTGGAATTGATCGAAAGAAGGTTTTGACCAACCTTGCAGAGGTCGTCAAATGTCAGTTTGTATTTTTACCATTGCTAGGAAGACATTGTTGTTCTCTTGGTACACCGTGGAAACCTATGAATATTATATTTTAAAATATAGTGGTATTCATAACACTTTATAAAAATTATTAACCAAAATAAGTTTGTATTTAAATTTTTTTGTGACTGGAATGGAGACATGAGTGTTCTGGGCAGCAGGCTGCATTATGAAAAAATTGTTGTACTGGAGACCGCAACAAGAAATCTCTTTAAAACGTAGACATAAACCGTAGACAGTTTTGCTTATTTCGGTGTATCGGTGGTTTCAGTACCGAAGAAAGACAAAAGTAAAAATAGGTCAAGTCTGGGTCAAGAAACGAAATACTGTGAACAGTAACGAGGCTACGAAGTCTCCGGAAAAGAGAGCAAGACGGAGCCATAGAAAAATGAAGAAATTGGGAAGACATAATGACCAGATGCAACCGCAATTTGGAATAAATTTAACAGAAAGTTAGGTCAAACTATAACAGCTAGGGCTGATTTTACCCTCGTGGAAGAGGGCGAACTAGAAAATGGGACCGTCAAGAATTCACACTGTAAAACCTTAGTTAGAATGATTCCGCTGAATTTGAGAACTCCACTCAGGTAGCAGCGAGAATTCTTGAGTGTGGCTGCGTTGGTACCTGTCCTTGGTGAGGCTTTGGGTTAAAACACCCGAACTGAGAGGACATACCCAAGTACTCAGGTAGAAGTGTGATTTTGTCAGGGAGCAATTTATTCAGCAGCATTTTACCTTACCATCCGGTTGACAAGTACCGAAGACAAATACTTCATACTCCGGCTGACAGATACTTGTCGCGGCAACAAAAGTTTTCCAGACGACAGTGACGTGAGCAACATGGCTGCTAATTTCGTGTTTCCAAAGAGTTGCATTTTCGTGTCCTATTTGTAATTTATTAACATCAAACGCATGCGACCTAATTATTCCTATTTTTCAGGCAGGAAAAAGTAGGTTTCCCAATTTCACTTTTCTCTCTTTCGTCCATCAAATTAGTGTATGAACTTTCCCTAGGACAACTTTGGAAAATTAAATTTTCAACAGAAATTAAAAAAAAAAAGAAATTCTCTTCAGGGGAATTCACGCGGAGTAACTGGTAATTCAATTCGTCTCAGAAACCGGTCGATTTTAACTTGTTTCCGTTTCCGGCCGTTTTTACTCATGTTTGAAGGCTAATCGTTTGTTTGGTAGTAACAAATTACGACAGAAATGGGCTACCTAAAAAATCACTTCCGACAGCCGACTTATTTTATTGGAAAACTATTCGTTTCAAATTTTTCTTTGTGCACTGTTACTCGGTGGGATTGAACATAATTAATTATGTTACCATGCTCCCCTTACCTGATTACATTGGCAAGCATATGAGACACCTTCTCTTGGGTCTCCTAAAGCCCCGAGTTGTCCAAAGCCGGATTTGTTCTATTGAATGACGCAGAATGGAGTAGGTTCAGTTCACCTTAGTAGGAGGAATAGGAATCGATTTTGAAAAATTATTATTTGATATAAAAAGAATGGATTTCTACATAACCGCGTACGGAAAGGCCAACTGTTGTTGCATGTAACGGTCATTCAATGTCTAGAGTTCACTGCACGTTAGATTATTCAGAACGACTCTTCATGGATAGCACAAGAAAGGTGTGTGTGATTAGCAGTCGAGATACTCTTGTCTCTAGCATTTGTACACCACCACAGGTTGTACAATTGTCGACCGTTTGTAGTGTCGTAGGAGCCATGGGGAGAATCTAGGAAGTTAGGAACTCTAGGAGTTAGGAAGTAAGGAGTTGAAAGGTTTCTGTTGAATTAAACGCCCTTCGAAAACCAGCTCGATCTCTTAAGTAAAGCTCAACTGTATTTGATGCTTAAACGCTCTTTGTCATCCATTAAACATTTTACCGACTACGCCAGGTTATGACCTTTCCTCGCGGTGACTAGTTTTGGTTCCACTGAGACAACTGGTACCACCAACGGCCGGAAAGCAGGTGTTGTCAAATGCACAATGCGTGCGCCAACGGGTCGTCGACTACCCATCTGTCGCCCTAATTCCTTCTAAATGATCATCCCTAAATGTATTTCAGACTTTGGGTGGTGTACCTCGGAGCAGGTAAGAAAAGAACACACAGAAATCATTTCTTAATTATCATAAAAACCAGGTCAGTGAAGACTTTGAAAAGGGCAGAAGAGGAGATATCCTGGGTTTTGGAGGAAGACAATTCCTACCATTCAAGGAAGGATTTGGACGTGTTCCCCATTTGCAGATGAGAACGTGTTACCAGACACCATTCTAAGAACACCACCCCACAAGTACAAATTGTAAATAATCGAAACAACACGAAAGGAAAAATAAACGACAAAATGTTCTGATTAATACTTTATCAAAATTATATTGTAAATAAAAAGTTCAATTGAAATATGTAATTACGGCTAGTATGTATCTATATATATATATATAAATAGTATCTTCCAATGTAATTACAAACCATATAATTTACTTTCCCATGGTATGATCGAACGTGAACTCGAATGGAGAAAATAGGTGAGGAGTGATGATTGTGAAGTTGTTACGGGACACTAATGACACATTCAGACTGAGTGAACAATATTGTAATATCAACATGCGGTGCATCCGACACAGTACTACGGTTCTAGTATGCAACTCTATACTCCACAAAAATACAATTATTTCACGTTTAAACTATCACAATCGTGAGGAGAACCGTGAAAGGATTCTTCGGGGTATGAGGATGACCATGATTCCTTTTAGTTTTACACTTCAGTCGTAGAAGATTAGAAATACAAAAAAATTAATTACAAAATTCTCAAATTGCTTGACCAAGTTGCTATACTATGATTATTAAGACCCTCGATTACAATAGCTAATACAAAAAGAATAGAAAACCCCTAACGAACCTAGTTTTCTATTAGGAAAACCGAGTGGAGAACCGAAACTCCATCATCACCAGACATAGGTCAAAGTAAAAAGCATACACTTCACAATGATAAATTATTTCCTTTCCTCCAGTATCACTCCACTCTGGTAGTGTGCTAAAATTTGAATTTCGTTGCCACCATCAGAAGTAACAATTTCAAATTTATATTACAATGGTGTTTTTTGTTCGGTGGTGTTCCGTAAGAATATTCACAGTTTAAAATGGCACAAACTGGTATTGGTTGTGCATTAGTAACTACAGGATTTTGTGTTTAGTAAAGGCGATTAGTTGAGTTCCTCTTGCTGAGAAAAGTTAAATCACACTCGGAGCTCGTCAATTCGTATTCAATTTAGGTATTTACATCTGGTCGGTACCAACGAAATTCAACTTTTTCTGAAGTTATCAAAAGCGTTTTGAAGGCATCGCGGGGAACCGGATGTGAACAAGTTTCTATTTTACCGGAAATTAACACGAAAAGGAAACACAAGACACTTTTTTTCTAATCTTAAAAACTGGAGAAACAGTTTCGATTATTGGCCGATCGTTTGCACCTACAACTGGCAACTGCAGTTCATCTCTAGTCAAACATTGCTGGGTCTCCACCCAATTTCCTGTGTAACAAAGCATTAATACTGTCTTTTCGTTTATTCATTTCTAAAAATATAAAAATAAAACCAAAAATTCTATATTTCTGTCGCACTACTTAATTCTTACTTTTTGATGGGTTTCTATTACGTAAATATTTAATAAAAATGTTACTCTATGCTTTATATATATTTTATATAATAAATTCATTATGTATATATTACTGCTTTATTTATGAAAAAGTAAAAAAATAAAAAAGGAAAAAACAATTACTTTGTTCATTATAACATTCACCTAATATTCTTTTTATAATTATTATTAATAGAAAAACGATAAATATCTCCCATAAATTATAAATTGTCAATTATATCTTTATATATATAACGTTACCTTGCAAATTTTTGTTATTAAATTTATAATTCATAATAAAATTTTAGGGGCTGGGGGCAGTCAAACGAAGAAGAAAACTTGCACCTTGGGTAGGTTGTGGGTAGCAGACTTTTGGGCATCGGACCGGGTAGTTGCGTTTCCTTTGAAAACTTCGTTTTCCCAACGAAGTACGAAAATTCGTCAGTCAAATTCTGGACACTTCCAAGTACCTCCTGTGCTATCCACAGGAAGTGGTACCATCAGTGTGTTCATTCCATTTCATTTGACCGCCCCCTCGGATCACCTGGGCAGCATTCGAACGAAGCAGAGAAGGTTGCTCGTGTAAATGAAAAACCTGTGCTTGTACCTGCAGGGTGGAATTCTCCGACTGATCGCTGACTGCCAACCTGTCGACAAATTCCAGGATCCGACACACAGACACAGGTTTTGTTGAGTATAAAAGTACGGTGACGCATGCGGAATGTATAAAACCGTGAGTTTGGATTGAAAACTACGAATTTCAGATTGATACGATTGATTTCATTTCAGTATATAAATATTTATTGACAAGCATATAAAAATATACGCAGACACGTTGTGTACATGTGTAAATATATACAAGTCGGAAATGGCTCGGGACGTGGCCTGTTTCCAGTTTTTGATCAGACAAACTTCAATCCGATGCAGGCTTACACTTATGTATTGTGTGCGTGTACGCATGTGTTCAATGGTTTATTATCACGATATATTCTATGCCTAATTTATATAATCACTATTGGTATTATCGTTATTGAGTAATAGTTAATATTTCATTAATTTATAATTGAATTGCCTTAAATTCGCCATTATATTATTGTTTAATACAAATTGTTATTGTTCACTCACCGGAGCTGTGGTGGAAAATCGTTTCGGACTCTCACATTTCGCAGGCGTACTGTTTGCGTACACTTTTCGTGTGTGCATGCTTGCGTAGACATGCGTAGCAAACGTGACAGGTAATTCATATCAGGATTGATGCACACGTACTTTCATCGCTTTTGACTAAAAATGCTCACTCGCTTCCTTTCTAAAAATTATATATTTGAGCACGGTACAGGCATTCGGTATATATTTACGTAAAATCGTGTTATACTGTTTCTTCGTTAAAAAAAAATAATGTCAATTCTGATGTGAATGAAATTATGAGGGGGCAACAGGAGAATGACGGGATTTGTCTTGATTCACTTAAAAGATTTTACTGGTTTTAAACCGGTGACCAACGGCAGCGTCAAGTACTCCAATGACTCAGAGGTACCTACAGCTCTACCCTCGCTGTAGGAGCTCTCTTGCTTCGCTCCTTCAGATGAAATTCTTTAATTAGTTATAATTTTTAAGAAGTCCGATGCGACTTGCACGACTTGCTACTATCCAGAGCAATCAGCCAATTGATCAGGGAAAACCGGGAATGAAAGGTGCAGGTTCTATCGCTGCAGTCAAAATCCTTCGGACGCAGGAACCATCCGTTGGGTCCCGAACAACCCGTGGTTGAGTATGTAAATTTAAATAATAGAGAGCGGAGCAGGCCCTGGGCTAACCACCCTGGGTGGGTTTCCGTCAAAAGATTGTTTCAACCCTCGGAGAAATGTCTTTAAGAATTACATGATGAATCTTTCAGTCTTCGTCAATACCTTCCTGACAGAAGGGTACCGTGCCTGTGCCTGATCATCCTCTTTTTATATTCTTTTCTTATTTCACCGATGTAATTCCCAAAGACTGGGAGTAAATTAAGAGCGTTATGATTTGGGTAATACCCTTTTTTGGGGGGGTTACAACGTGTTCTTCTGCTTCTCCACTATCAATCTGAGTGATTGGTAGGAACTATTAAGAAATTCGTAGCCAACTTATTGGCTACGAACATCCTTCAATGTGTATTAAGGAACAATTTGGACTATCTGTTTTCCTTGAGTATCTTCCCAACGGGTGCCAGCAGAGCAACGCAGGTACCCAAGTACCAGGTGGCACACGTCCGGTTCTGTTCAGCTTCCGACTCCAAAAAATCTTCTCACAGACAATCTAAACGGTGTCCTAGCGGATGCTGGGAGCAGGTAGGAAGCGATGGGTTAGGAGTGTGGCGCAATGAACAGATGACATGAAAAGATGGATGGATGAACGACGAACATGACATGTGATGCAGCGTATGTGCCATGCCAATGAATGCCTTTTTTTGTAAATTATAAAAAAATCTTCCACCATTTTTTTTTGAAAAACCTGATTTTTAAATATATTAAAAATCTACTGCGTTAAGAAATCTGTTTCATTCTCTGATAAGAAATATTATCATAATCTAAATATCAAAAAACTTACGGCTACAAAGTTGCCTATCACAATAACATAGAAATACTAATTTTATAATACCGCAATAAACAATACATTAAAAAAAACAGCTAACAAATATTTTTTTTCCAAACTTTTTCGAATCTCACACTTTCTCTCTCAGAATCATCTCCGTCCCTTACGTCTTTATCCAAATACGATTTTCCGTATAATATAATAATATTAATATATATTAGCATCATGTATGGGATATGTATTATTTATTGTTTTAGGGGGAAGTCTACAGTTTCTTCTTTTAAGTATTATTATTATTATTATTATTCAATTATTTATTTATTACCTCATAATCATCCGCATTAATTAATTTATTTATTCACTCATTTACTTATTTATTTATTTAATTTACTTAATTTTTTTGTTTTGTTCAACAGTCTTAACGTAAATAAGAGTCCGTGACTTTTCTTTTCGCTCAATTCACCAGAGCTTTCGCCTGTCCTGATCTTCACACAAAGTCTGCGACACAAGTCGTCAGATCCCTGCCCTAGTCACGGGAATTTCGATACTCGTGTCGTATAAAAAAATTTATTTACTTACTTTTATTAAATAAGAATTTTCAGGCAATGTTTTTTATTTTTCGTCCAAAAAAAATTGTAAAAATAAAACGATGCCACACAAATGAAACATACCTAAATACTCAAGAGGCATAAGTCGACGTGTCAGAGCAGTGTCCGAGGAAAGCATAAACGCTCTGTGAAACGCGGGCGTACAGAAAGTGACCCTGGCGCAAACGCACGCGTTCCCGCGTGTAAAAATAGCTCTTCTTTTATACAACTCCTGTCGTAGAAAAAAGTAACAGTTTTGTCTCGTGAAAAAAAAAAGAAGAAGCGTTTTGCATTTTCGGATCTGCTTGATTGAAACAATCGGCATCGACAGGTTGGCTGTTGCTTCTTTTTTTTTTGCAGTGCAAATGCTTACACTTTTAGCCTTTTATTACTTTCTTTTTAATTGTTTTTTTTTCTTACTTCTCGGATCGACGTGACGATTCGACGGTGAATTAGAAAACAAATAAAAAAATATAAGGAAACCTCGTTAAGAGATTGGAAAAATGGCCCGGGGCAGTGGGGCATTTGTTTTTTGGGGGTTGGGACGGGTAAAGAGATTGTTTTATCCGCCAGTGATAACAAGTGGCCGGGAACGTTCGGGGACAGTTTCAAATTAAAAACCTGAACTCGTAATTAGTAACCCCCACTGTTATCAGTTACGTCTTAACCCTGATAAGGAAAACCGTACATGGGGTGCACTGCAGGTGCTTGAGGTACTCAACGTTGAGGTAGAAATTATGTGGGTTCACAAATAAATAAATATTTTCTATGTGCACGATTTATCCGACACCGTCTTTTTCAGCTTGTTCTTGGACGATTCCCCCGTCCCTTTGTTGGTCTCGATTTGACCCTTTCTCCGACTGCCCTGTACTTCTGCAGATGAAGGCTGACACCACCACGGCTAGCCCGGGCATTTCCCTCGTCATTGAGCAAAATTCAATTATAATAAGCATATATAACAGTCACCGTCACACTTCGTTTTAACCGTCACGCCGATTCGATTTTATTTTTTTTTACAAAAATTTTTGTGTTTTCTCTTGTCTAGTAGTATTCATAGTATTCCTCGTATAATTCACTTCTTTATATACTCATTTATATATAATATTTATAGTAATATACAATACATTAAGTAATAAAAAATGCAAAGTTAACTACCAAATACTATATCATTCACTAACGGATTATCTATAGAGAAATTCAAGTGTGAGAAAATAACACAGGGCGAGAACATTCATTTTCGTGTTTGAGTCGAGCAAGGGAGGCCATCAAACGTGTGGGCCGAAACCAATCAACGTGGTAGACAAACAGTTGTACAAAAAAACCTGGGACATAAACTGAAAAAAAAAAATGTAGCGTAGCAGGGAGACTATTTAGTTGTGGCAGTTTTCGGAATCACAGCCTCGGCTGAGATTGTGTTTTGTCTGACCAAAGACCCAAGAAACCCAACGTGAAGAAAAATAAACGTTTTACCTTTTATTTATAATTTGCAAGCCATTTCTCGACATCCGTGCATATCTATACAAATAATTATACTATATCATCGTCAATATTATATTATTAGAATTTAAAAACAATCACTTCCTATACTCTTTACTCAGATAAAAATCCATCAACGTTGAAATAAAAAGAATTGGAAAACCCCCTGACGAGGGGGTGATTTTCTCTTTCATCTACCACAACACCGTATCTATAAATAGAGTTGACTACTTATTTTATGTCTATATTTTTCATGTGTATATGTGTGTTTATACGTATTCCTATCAATGTATATATATATATATATTTATTTATTTATTAATATTTGCGGCGTGCACGAGGAAAAGAAGAGTTGTCAACTTGACAGATTCCAAAGGGTTACATGTTTCAATATATATATATACATATTCACAAACACACATCAATTATTACGATCTATGTCATTTATACTTTTTAAACGCCCAATTGTTACCACCACATCTGTTTTATAAATAACCATAGTTATTTAATGTATCAATTAAAAATAATCTCAGTTAATAATGCAATATTATTTGTTATTATTTGCTCGGTTTAATCATTACAAACTCTTCATAATTTTTTTCAAATTCTTTATTTTATTAAAAAAAATTTTTTAGTTTTCATCTCTCTAAGAAAAAATTAGTCGCAGCACATTAAAGAGAAAACAGAAAAAATATATTTTATATATATATATATATTTTTATATTTATATATGTCGCAATTATTTTTCATTTGTAATCATTATATTAGGTATTATATGACGGGGGAACCATACTTATTACGTTAATTTATAAACTTTTCATTAAAGTGTGAAAAATATTATATAATATATATATATATTTTTATAATCCCTGACAAACGTCTACAAAAATTGGCAAGTTTTTTATTAGTGTATTTTCTTTTTACCCATTCACTCTTTCACTAAATTGTTTTATTAATTTAATTATTGTAAAACCTTATGTATTGTTTTTATTAGTATTACCACCGATGTCAGTGTATTTTAAGCATCAAATTTCAATAAAATTTTTAACCATGGACATCAACTAACGGGTAGTCCGAAGTTATTAAATTCCTTTGTTGGAAAAATAAAAATAAAACCGTATATTCCTTGTGTTAACTCGTCCCAACACGTTTCTGGACCACTCACACATTCTCCTTTCACGTTCACCCTCATTGTACTCGAAAATGTATATAGAAAGCGAAGAAGAAACCAAAAGAGCAAAAATTTGCAAAAGTGAAGTTCTAAAAACAAAATATAAAATAAATGCCAAAACTTATACAAAAACTAACAACGTGTGAGAATATCAAAAGTAAAATGAAAAAAAAATAATATTAATAAGGCAAAAGAAAAAAACAAACATCCGAAACAAAATCATAGTAAAAACACGGGTCAAAACTGTTGCAATAGTAGTAATAGTACCAGTGGTAGTAATAGTAAAAGTGGTGGCTGTGGTTGTTTTCACCATGAATTTCATTTCCCCACGGAAAACGTACAGAGAAAGAATGACATTTTAAATCATCGTAATCATACTATGAACATATAATACAACAAATAATAATAATAAAAGCTATTCACCTAATGTTTTTCCTTTACGAAACCGTCTCTTGAACTTAGCCTGCTCATTCAGTCATTTCTTTTTACACAATCAATGGAAGAAGAAACAATTTGAATGTTTTCGTCAAAGGAAGAAAAAAGCTGCAAATGCTTTTTGGCGCCATTTCCTTCCTTCCTTCCTTCCGTCCGTCTGCCATCAAAAACGTTCTATTCACTCTCTCTGTGTGTGTGTATACATTTATATATATTTATACCTTATTTACTTTTTATAATAATAATAATAATAATAATAATAATAATAATAATAATAATAATAATAATAATACAAATTAATTAAATTATTATGAACGCAAATATAAAAAATACATTAAAACATTTTCTCACATCTTTCAATCTTTCTTTTTCCGTAACAAAATAATATAAAAAAAAATAAAAATTAAAAAAATTATTATCTAAGCTTCATAATAACCGTTACTCCACTCTATATACTTTCTTTTACTATTATCATGATCACTATCATGTCTCCTCTTCATTTAAATATATGTTTTTATATATATATATGTGTTTATATATATATATAATAAATTGTACACACAACTTTTTTGTTCCATAATGTCGAACACATCAACCCTCAAGCGGCTCCTTCACTTTTTTGGGGGATTTTTTTCTTCACTTCGTTGTACAAAATCTTACATACATACGCTGGAGTATATACGTGTATGTTAGTATATGTACATATACTTTATTATTTATTTAATTATTATATTATTACTCTTCTCGGGGGGGGGGGAGATTTCATATAAAATTTCACAAGTCTAAACCTTCGACTTTGGGGAGTGTATACCTTTGTTTAACTTGCGGAGGTTTGTATTAATAGTAATCGAAAAAAATAAAAATGAATAGTTATTTCATAAAAAAAGTGTGAAAGGGCCTATCAACTTATTACAAGTTATAAAAATAAAATCATTCTTTTTATTCCTACGCGAAAAAACTTAACTTCCAATACTGAAAAAAAAAAAAAAAAACTGAATCCTACTGACTCTATTCTCTCTTTCTAACTAGGTGTACCGGTGTCGAATTCAAAACTATTCATGTTCATTAATCTAACTAAGGAAAGAAGAATGTTTCTTTTCTAATAGAAATAATGGTGGCGACAAACACAAAAGGTAAAACTTGAACGAAACACTGCGAATTGCAAAGTTCATCCGGGGCTCTCTGGGAATGAATGCTTGACACTTCTTCTGGTGGGGCACCTGCAGCGCTAAAGCGAACCAAACCAAAATGGCAATCCTCAAGCCTAATGTAACAGTGGACAAAGCGGCAGTAAACACCTCAACCGGCTTGTTTTGCCATTGGGAAAGTAGATGAGTCGCCTAGTCCTCAGAGAGGAGACCTTTGCCGGGACAGTCAAGGCCGTGCAAATGCGACTGCTGAATGAGCAACAAATTCTTATTAATCGTAATTATTAAGACTTACTCTAATTTATTATCAAAAATTTGGAAACATCGTTAATCTCATTTGTAGTTCTTATTGCTATTGAGGCAGTACATTCGGTAGTGATCGATTTCGTGGAACTAAAAAAACATTTTAATTTACAACATCGGACGTTTTCGTTCTCATTTGAAAAAAATAAAACTATGCAGAAGCGTCAATAAATTAATTTGTCTTATCGAGAGACTGCTAAACCTCAACAATGGTCGTACTATTTACCTGTGTGAATAGGCTGCTTACGAAACCTACTTGAACCTCGTGGTGTCTATTAAAGTAGTTTTCTCAACTATCTAATCGGAATGATTCGATCGTTTGTTTCTTGGTTATTCAGGCGGCCATTGAAAACATTCTCTCCTCGTATCATTTCTTCTGTATGGAATGACACTTGATCGCATCATGATATCGACACAATGCGGGATTGTTCTCCTCCTGACCACCCAGCCTTCCAATTTCGTTTCAGGCACCTCCGCATCCCGGACACGCTCTGCCACCGTCCGCCAAGCAAAATGCATCTACTTAAGTACAAGAGGAAGACGGCCACTCAAAAAGTCTAAACCGGTCGTGGTTGACACTACGAAATAAGTGATTCCACAACCCGAGAGAAGGTAAAAATACAGCCGTAATAAAAAAAACTGTCACCGAAAGGTAACCTGCCGTGGAGCTGGTACCTCGGGTGCCAAGTGAATTCTCGAACGCCAAAAAAAAAACAGCATAAGTACAAAAGGCCAAACTAAAGAATAAGGTACCTTACGAACAAACGTCAAAAGAAAACTGGAATAGAACAGTCGCCCTACCAACAAAACAGAAACCTTTTAGAACATACCAATAACTGAAAAAGAAACTAAAGTAGCACACTACGTAATAATATAATGGGGCAAGTCTAAAACGGTGCCTGTGTTTCTTTGTTGCTAACTTTTGCTAAAATACTGAAAATCAGTGGAGTTAAGCGACCCAGAATTTGTGTCTGTGATATATTAAAAAAAAGATGTATTAAACACCATTATTCTCTAAACAACCTATAACAAAAACGTAACAAACAAAAATTTTTTTTAGTTTTTGTAACAAGTAACTAAAAAATGTTGTTATAAGTCGACCACTAAAATTATTAGTAAAAATTAATAATAATCATAATAATCATATCTATAAAATGCCTTCATAATACAAAAATACTTTTTTTTAGGAACAAAACATACTTTAAATTAAAAAATAAAATAAAGGGTAAAACTTACATAAGAAAATTCATTTTTTTCGAAAGAGAAGGTTGTCATCAACACTTACATGTATATTTTATATAATATATTTTTATTTGTTTGGAACGAGATTTCTACGGGGTGAGTCTGTTTTCAATTTATTTTTTGGTTTAAAACTATAAAAACTATTTTTTTAGACTCTTAGAAAAATGATGTGACATTTTTCCTACTTGTCGCACTTGTCGTGCGCCGAACCTGCTGCCACCGCAAACCACTCAGACTCTCCCAATACGCGCACCTTCCTGCACTTCATCGTGCACCACGGTGGTGGTGGTGGCGGCAACGGTAGCAACAATTCTAAAGCAACAGCACCACCAGCAGAAATCCCATGCCAAAACCAATCTACTAAATCAAACTCCTAATTTCGTGGAAAAAAAGGTAAAAAAATCAAGTCTTTTCGTTCGTATTTTGTCTTTGCCTGAAAATAATGAATCTACAAAAGGGTCTTCAGAGGGAGGAGGTTGCTGCGAGTTCACCTAACACCTAACTTAGGACAAGATCCTAATTGCCTGACAAACTGTACGAGAGCAAATTGGGCAGGAGGGCTCGGTACCGTCACAGAGACGGGACGCACAGTCAAGACAAAAGAGGTTGTGTCCGCAGGGCACTAGAGCAGCGTTGATTTCTTTCTCACCGCAAACGACGCAGTCTCGTTTCGTATTTAGGTTAATGCTCGTGATACTCGGTAGAGAGCCTGTCGGGGATGCGGATGCTGTTGGCGAGGGCCGTGTTGTTATCCCGGTTGTACTCGCCGAAGAGGGAAAGGACCATATGTTGGAGGATGCGGTCGTTGTTTCGAAGCCGGGTGACTCGCCTATTCCTTCGTCTCTTTCCAGGCTTGAGTTCCAAATGGATACGAGGTCACCCAGGCGGCCATTTGAAGACGAGCTACTGGTAGAACTCAAAGAACCTGAAGAACTGAACGCTCCGGAACTGGTGGAAGATGTCAATGAAGTCGGGGGAAACATACTGAGTGTGTCTGACGTTAGAGCGGAAGTGGGCTCAGCAGCATCTAAACAACTAAAAAGGCTACCCAAACCAGTCTTGTACAGCGATGCGAGTAATTCAGTGTTGTCTTCTATGAGAGGGGCTCCTAGGAGATCTGCCATATTGGCGCCGTTCAGGGTTCCGGCTCCGGTTCGCATTGCTATATGGGCCTCGATTTCCCTTTTTGCGGCCTGAACATTTTCCGGTAGTCCGCTAACTTCGAAGACGGGTTCTTTGTCACGAGAGGGTGTCACTATGTATGTGTGAGTTTGCTGTTGAATCCGTTTGATTGTTGCTCCCTTGGGACCGACAACGAGTCCGACCACTCTGTATGGCACCCTAACTTGTATCGTTACTTGACCAGGGATGTTTGCAGGGGGCCCGGGGGGTGACAAACCTCCGAGAAGTCCGCCTAGATTAGTCTTTCTTGATGCTCTGATTTGAGAAAAGTGCTCCGCTGCAGAGAGAATTTCCCGCTTTGCCTTAGCTACATCTTCCTTACGACCTGTCACAACGAACACCGGCTCTTCTCCTCGTACGGGGGTTTTGATGTATGTGTTTGTTTTTGCTCTCAAGGCTTTGATCTTGCAACCTGGAAAAGGAGAAAAAAATAAATATGTTAATGCTATTGACAATTGAAATATAAGAACATGTCGAACAAAAACAAGTTCAAGAATAAATCCAATAAGCACGAGTTTTACGTCTTCTTGTGTAAATTCAATCCTTCGGTCACTGGCGACCCGATTTATTTGGTTTTCGACTTTTTGGTTTTTAAGTTTTCAATAATTTGATTAATACGTCTCCGCGAGCAATTAGTACCAATTACGAAACAGCCAACTGTGGCTAACCCTCTGGTAAAACATGAGGGAAGACGGCCGGACTAATTTAACTTCAAATTCAACTGGGCAAACTACATGTTTTTTATTTCTACAGTACTACAACCATCTACATTTCCCACCGATGGTGAATGAGTCCGATTAGCATATCCATATGTGTGACCCACTGATTTCAAGGCATAGCCATCCACTAATTGTATAACTAAAATTATTCATTTGTTCGTTAATCGTCCGAATTTAAATAGCATAAGTTACTGCACTTTCTTTTTTACAGTTTGAGGCGACTATGTTTACCATAAGGTTTGGAAAAACTGTAGGACGTTCCCATTTTTCTATTGCAATGCAAATGTCAATGATTCTGTACAAATTACATACGGATTTCCATTGCTGCGAATTGCATACAAACAAATTTTATTTGCCCAACGCACTTATACATGAAAATAATAGTACAGTACAATTAAAAATAAAAGTAAAATCAACCTGAACAAGAAGGTAATAAAAGTCACCAACTCTGTACAACTGCATTTACATGCACATCTCAGAAACAGCCCAAGAAATGTCAAACTTTAGATACGATTATTTTAACAATTAGCTGAGAAAAAGTAAGAAAATAAATGGTGACAAAAGAACCAACGAGTAAATTAAAAAACTGAATAATGGTAAGGAAGGAAGTAGAAAACAAAAAGGGGTCAACTGCCATGGGTCCTCACGATTTGAACAGCTGTCCGTCTTGAATAGACAAAAACAATAATAGGATACAAATGGGAAGGACACAAAGAAGACAACAAAAAAATGAACAACTTTGAAAGTCTGTAAATTGACCAGAAAAAGAAGTTTAAAAACGGAAAATAAAGAGAAGAAAACATGAAGAAATTTACAGACGTAGAGAGATACCGGCGAACAAAACCCTTGGTCAGACTCAGGTAGAGTTCATTTCTTAGAATTTTCTACAATAGTCAAAAAAGACAGTCATAAAATCTAAAAATCACATGGACAAAAAAACCTTGAAAAATAGCGTTTGTCAAGAATGAAATGGCTTTAAGGGTAGTTCCAACATGGCGGAACGAAACTCGGAGGCCAGTTTGTTGCCGCCGCCCTGAATGCAACGAAATTGCGGTTGCTTATGTTAATCTGCACCCCTAATACTAAACTGCCCGGGTACCTGAATAGTTCAAAAGACAAATTAATCTTCCGCAAGAACACTAACTTGCGTAATAACAAAACAAGACGTAATTAAACCGGCGTAATTTCGGCCGGATCAAATCCGGCATGTTTTAACGCGTTCCCAAGTACCTCGTCTCAGGTCTTTTCGTAGTTAGTTTCTTTCCCAATGGCTCCTGCTACCGAGTGCTCTCCACTAATTTGTTTTCCACAATGACAGTGCGTTTCTTTCTTTATCCTCTTGCGAGTGAAACCCACTAAGAGAGCGAGAAAATGAACGACAATAAATTGAAACTAAATGTTAATGTTAATTAATTATTTATTAAAGGGATAAGCGCGGCAAGACAACAAATCCAATAGACACTGCCATTCCCTGTGAACGTAGCGCTCGCAGATCATCAACTCGTCATCCCATCGAAGTCGATCGAACACACAATCCAAGACATAAGACAATTATTTTCACTTTTCATATGCTTGATAATTCTACAAATGCTCTTCTAAACGGGCGCAAATCATTTACATCCAACAGCATACAGCCATTTGTTTCTTTGGTGGCTTCCAAATTTACGGTCATTATTGAAATTAATTTCATGAATCATAGGCGACATCCTGTGCTTGACAACATGAAACTGCTCCAAAGCCTGCTGCACAGCTCAATTAAGACAAACACAGTCAAAGTTCGGGTGACGATTTCATCGTTGTGCAAGATCGAACCAGTTTGAAATTTTGGATATCCTATATTTTCACGGCAACTCTTGAGATTTTCAGAAATGCAAATCCTTGAAAAGTCAATCGAAATCATGTTTGCCCATCGCACTATAAAAAATGAACTCAATTTAAAGAGAATAACATCTGGTGGAACGATCGTCTGATATGAATTGCGTTGCTCTTAGCAAGTCTCTACAAGCCCTATAATTTACGAAAGCAAGTCTCACGGTGTCACAATGACTGAAGTCCTAACGTTTGACGGATAGAATCGAGATCGGAAACCTGAAGTTGGCGATCGTACCGAGACTGGACAACTATCAAACTTTCAAGTCACCTGCTTACAACCCGAATAAAAGTCCAGAACCTGATACCAAAATTATATTTTCCATTTATTGAACAAGGAACGTAAAAACCGCAATGCATGATGAAGAAAAACCATAGACAATTACATGGTAACAAGACAAAGAAATTGTCGGTCGGTCAGTTTGTCCGACCTTCAACTGTAACACCAAAGTATGTGTATAATGATGGAATCACCTTGGTGGGGAGAAGATCCTCGACTCTTACGAAGGTCTCCATCGATAGAGCTGGACAACGTTCTCTCTCATCACGTGTCTTTCTTCTCCTTCCTCCGCTTTTTGTCTGCAGAAATTTACGTGGACCACTGAAGAACAAAATATATGGAAAAACTGGAAAACCAGGACCTGAATATCCAACCATTTCCTTTCCTCGACCAAACTATTTCAGGTATTTCCGTCTCCGCAAATAAAGAGAACTCAGTCCCAAGAGAACGCAACTACAAAAAAGGTCTAGAACAGATGGTAACCAAATTAAATGACTGAGTAATTGGTATCTTTTCCGCAGAGGCAGACGAGGTACCTGCCCGCGAAAGCAAAGAAAACCGAAAAGTATTTCTTGGAAATACTTAATTCTTTTCAGGTATACGGACGGCATTGGACGGTTCGACTATAAATGGATTATTGTTTTTCGGCAGATACCATTCATACCCGAATAACGTCCCAGCCTTCCTTACCTCAGACAACCCTTGTCTGCCACATCAATTGGTGCCCTGTGAGATGCTCTCAAAATATCTTTTTGTATCTTCGGATACTCGGTACTTCCAGTTCCACTTCTGTGGGGCTTCACCTCGTGAAAATTGGTTGAAGGGCAACTGATATTTTAGCGCCATTACGTAGAGTCTGAGCAGCGAACCTGAAACCTTGGTGAGCCCATATTTTGCTTACGTAACCAGGCTATTTTCCCACTACCTGGAGTCACGTGGCCACTTTTCGAATTCAATTCGACCGCTACAATGGGAAAATTGCCTGTTTAGTGTCACTAACCGGAATTTGTGGATCTTTCCGCTTGGCCTCCACTCATTTCCACTTCTTTGCTTCGGACCAGTTCAATCTGAATTGTTTAGATGCTGAGATGGACAGATCCACAGAAAGAAAATCGTAGTCAGCCATTTCCTCGGAAAACTTTGAATGGAATTCAAAAAATTCCATGTTTCATAAAATTAAAATTTTATTGCCAAACCGTGATCACCAATTCGGGCCTGCCTTAAAAGGAAATTCAAATTGCCAGAACGCCGTACCCACAATAAAAGTATCAATAAAGAACTTTGTTTTCTACTACAAGTACGTATTTCGACAAATGTTTCGAAATAGGCCATTGTTGGCGGTTCAATTAGTATCAGATTGCTATGATATTCAAGAATTTCCTTAGACTCTGAGAGCTTGGAACAAGTAATAGCAAGACACGTTAAGCACAGTGTGAAGAGCGACCTCACTTATATTATAAACATGAGCAACTGAAAAATAACTGCCAGCTGGCAGAGTTTGAATAAGATTCAAAGCTTTGAACACAAATCCTTGAGGTTTTCTACGGTCATAAACCTATGGGTCCAGTAATGTCTGACTCAGAGAGAGAGAGAGACTTGCAAACATAATATTCTACTGAGTTTACGACGGGAATAGACATTCCAAGAATTTTTATACCGGGTTAAAGCTCCAGACGATCTCGTACGACACAAGCACAAAAAATAAAAGGGCCGATCCACTTAAAAAATGACATAAAAATGTTAACGAAGAAAATCATTGGAGAGGCCAGGACCGGAGTGTGCTGATGATGGGAATAGAATGAAAGGAGACGAATGATGAGTGTGAGTTGGAGGCGAGTTCCTCTTGATTGATAGAATCCATTTAGGCAAATAGGTTCCCTTTCATCAGAAACGCCGTAATGAGGAATCTCTGGCCATCATCCTGGGTGATATGATAGCACAAATTCAGGAGAAGATTCTCTATTTTCAAACTGACCTACAATGTTTCAGAAGCACCAATGGGACAGATACTTTGTACCTCATGATTGGTGGAATGACTTCCGCTCCCGTTTGGCTGTTTCACTTTGTGCGCAACTTAGGAGCAAAACTTCTGCAGCAATCAGTCGTCACACATCTAAATGCACTTTTTACTTTCCACTTTTGTTTTTATTCTTTAAAAACTGTTCATGCCATTTTATATCTTTGCATTTGGCTGTTTACTTAATCGACCACACCGTTTATGTGTCGAATTTTAAAAAAATTCCCTCGACATAATACGAAACTTCCCTTTCCGTTAGGTTAGCCTGCCTTGAATGCCTGTCGGAATTTTGTAACAAAAAATGAATCTCGCAAATTTTGTGATCACGACAAAAACGGAATTATGGTGGACACATTGGGGCACGCCCGATTCCATCAGGAAAAGACAACCCCTAAAGGGAGTGTTTCAACGGTCTATTTGAGCCTTAAAGTCAGTGTGAAGGAATCCAGTTTCGCACGCCATCATTTATTTACAGGTAACAAAGAAACCTCCGACTCCAATACATAAACGTTCATTATTACTACGAAGACTTTACACATTCCGCGCGCTTTTATCTGTGCACTATATCTATAGTGCTGTAAAGAACCTTCAAAATCATTGATTCACATTAATTGAATGAAATTAAAACAAATACGTATTGTAGTTTGGAGGCACTACTCATTAGAACAGGGGTAGTATGTCGGGGTGGTAAACAAACAGGAAGCAGGGACCTCCACGTTGAATACAAATAAATTCCCTTCCTATTACAAAGTCAATTTCCTAGTCAACGTAAGACCAAAAAACCCATTCATGTGGTCCCAGACAGATATGGTCAGGAGGAGAGTACATCCTGTGTGTACCCCAGGTACCAGGAAATTCGTAGTGAGAGGACTCAATTCAAATCATGTACGTTGTCATTATATTTGTGTATACAATTACAAGGTCAGAGTGCGTAAGAAAACAGTCGGTCTATAAATAAACCGAAAAACGAAATTGTAAAGGATCCACCAGCACGTGGGTCCAAATTAAAACCCAAACCAAGGAAAAAATGTTTTGGGCGACTTTAATATGGCGGCCCTAAGTGGCGGCAGCCACCAAACCCCAAACCAAATTTCGAAGCCTGCCATTTTATATCCGATATTTGGAATTACCTCTACCATGATTTCAACCCTTAATTTGTATCAATTTAGGTATCGAAACTCTGATCGATCATTACGTTAGAATCGCTTGAAAATTAAGGCATGTGCAAAAACATAGACTTATATTACCACAATAAACAACGCAAAATTCAGGATCACCTATTCAAGCGTCTTCGGCACTGATACACCACCACACATTATTAATGAAGAATCGTCCTCTGGGTGTCACAGGCACACGGCGTGAAAGAGAAAGACGAAATGAACGTCTTCCTTTCTTTTCCTTCTGTGTAACACAGAAATCGCCTAGAAACCTTGAACTCTAGGACGGTTGAATATAACCAAACTCCTATTACTTTTACTTAATGGCAGACAGGCAGGCATTTCCAACTGGCAACCATGTGGCCCCAACATGTGTCGCTGGCTTCGAGTCAATTTTCTCCCGCCTGGCTTGCTCAGAAAGCTTCACCAACTTAACTCAATCTCCGAATGCTTTCTTTCAGAGGTATTACCGCACGCAACTCAGAGAAAAGACACTGACGCCGGTCTTATTTTCATTGCAAATGAAAACGAAAGGCAGAGAAATAAACGAGATTGATAGTTTTAATACCCAGACATGACCTCAAGTTCGAATTTTTAAAGTCGAGAGCCGTGTGAATTAACACTCCAATTTCAAGGCCAGTCTCGACGGGTTCCAAAGACAGGCAAATAACACAAAAGAGTCGATGATCTTGTGCGAAGTCAAATATTTTGATAATCCTTTGAATGTATGACACAGAACTAAAGGGGATTCAGTTGATACATTCTATTCTCCAAGACTGTTGTGATCAAGTAAGCTCACAGAACAAGAAGCTCTCATTTGGGGAAGTCAAAGCAAACAGGTACAGGAAGATGGAATCAAAAGGAGACATAAATAAACCTTCAACCACTTCCATATGGCGCATCGCGCCCACCGAATGCGAGAATAACAACCGGATATATCGTTATAGGAACAACGTGCTGGTACCACGTTTTGGCAGAAAACCCACCATCAACGGGCAGGAAGTGTCCTCGCCTACAAACGCAATGCCCATTCATTTCAACTGCTTTTTTCTTTAATTTATTAGTGCCGCTCATTTTAATGCAGATTCACTTACGTGCTACATAAGTTTCACTTTGGTTTCCCAGGGTGTTCCTTCGATTGTAATTTCCTTTGAATGAAAAGCGAATGTCTGGGCAATTATCCAAAAAGCGAGTGACGAAGGCCGAGGGCAAGTGTTTATATAATAATGGCCGTTGCAGACATTGTTTTAAATAAGGTCTTCTGAATCTTCACGTGGTATCGTGGTTTAACTGAATCAAATACAAGTGTACCTAGATGATATCTTTGAATATACAATTCCATTACAAACACCTAACAACATGCCCCATTTTCACAGAATCTATAAAATGGAACTAATTAATAAACATAACAGTTGAGAAATTAATACCTAACAAAACTAGGTATGGAGGATAAATCCGCCCACCCCGGTTTATAAATGTAATAAGAAAATGAATTGTAATTCGTTTTGTTTTCTGGGTGTCCACTCTTAATAATGTCATTAATCATCCGTGGTATGATCCATGTCTTCGACAAAAAACTCACGTAAAACAGTGATGCACGTGGGACAAAATCGTGACATATTCAAAAAGTAATTGTCAGTACGAGTAAAAATCTACGTAATAAGTACGGTACTGAGAAATACTGAAGGGACACCAACCTAGGTAGGTAATTTAATAATAAAAACACATTGAAACATTGACCAGCGGATATTAGTTTAACCTTGTCCTTGATAGTCTAGATCTGTAGTTCAATGTTCCATGCTCCATCAATAGAACATTCCGATCTCGTATGCACACAAAACGAAACCACGCAATTGCCATGCCCAAAATTCTTTTTACATTTCCATGCCGTTTGTGACCATCAACTGCGTATGTGTCCACCGCAGTGTAGTGCAGATATTTAAAGCTGGGGTAATATAAAAGCAAACCAATAATTTTTCTGTGGAAATAACAAGACCGGATAGAGTGCGTATCGAGTGGGAAAGTACATTGTCCCAGGTCAAGGTTGCAAGGCTTCTTTGTTCGCCTAATAACTTCATGTGAGCAATGCCAAGGCCTGGGAAATTTAGAGGGTGGGAGGTGTGTTGGCTGAGTAGGACCTGTTATGAATCGGCCGAAGACCACGATGGACGATCATCCAGTCGTGAAATTTTTATCTAATAGACTCCTTCACGTGTAAAGGTCAAATTATAGAAAATTTTGTATTGCGACCAAGGAAGACATCCGAATTTTAATCGCCTAAAAATCGCAGGACAGTACGTAGGTAGACAGACGATAGCAACCACCATAAATTTATTTACAAATCCAAATAAGTGACAAACATATTCTATTAAGTACTTTAACACCGATAAGCGTAAATCGTACTTGAAGGAAACCTCAGGTTCAAGGCCAGTTTGCTAATGAGTAATTATCACTTCCTTTCATTAACCCGTTTCAATTTTTCTTCAGATGGTGTGATCGCAAAAAAACATCGCTCGAGTTATTAAGTCCTCTAGAAGAATGAAGACGGCTTTATAGCTCCCACTGAAGGAAAATGAACATGGCTCGGGACAGGACTTATTCCAAGATATACGATTTATGAGAGGCAGAGTCACATCATCCTTGAGAACATTAGCTCGCAGGAAGCCACGTGGAGAACCGACTCCAGTGTCATAGCCACGAACGTTGGAAAGACCCTAGGTTGGATCATGACGTTCCGTAACCCGGGTGAAGATTGTCAAAACATTTGCTCACGATCTACCTAGACATCCCAATGAGTCAGTCATTCGCTCCTACAAGCTAGACTAACGTCCAATAGAGGTGAGGAAAGTATGCTACACCATGACTGTTAGGGAAGAATATTTAAAACGTTGTTACAAGCAGGAAATAATTCGTAACCAAACAAATTAATTCTATTACTTATGCGTGAATAAATTAGAACTACTAACACCTCTATGTGTTGCCATATAAGATATTTTCTGTATAATAACCTTTTGAAACCTTTTCTTGAAAATGCAATGAATCGACAACAGGTACAGACAATCATCACTTCCCTGGAATTCAAGTGGACAGGTCCAGGAAACATTGTTTTAAGAACGTTTTCCAAAGTTTTATAATTAACTGAGTAAAATAAATAATTAGACTGGGATGTTAACTGAAACTAAGCTGAGTTTTTTTGTTTTTGAGTTGAGCTGCATTTCAGCTGCAACGAAATTGTCAATTTCACTTAATCAAAGACATTTTTCGGACATTTTGCTAAACAAAAACCACGTACCGTGTAATTTAAAGAATATACGCCTTTTCTTTTGTTCCAATCACCTACTCATTCAAGTAGATACAGGATTTTCTATGGCACGATCACATTCTACCTCTCCTTTACAGATAAACATATGCCGGTTGTGACGGATTCTACGACCAAAAGTAGAATTGATGTAACAAATGAAATGTTTGAAGTGGCAGAAATCCTACCGCAGAGCCCTGAGTGTACCTCAAAAATGGCAATAAACGAGGATAGAAAAAAATTGGAATGGGTGTAATTAGGTACGTGGCACGGCCTCGAACAGTTCATGGAACTCTCATTCTCGGTTCCAGCCATTTCGGCACAACCATAATGGAGCCTGCAGCACACAGCCTACCCTCCACATTCGATTTCAGACTGTGTTGTGCCAATTATGCGTTACGATTTGCTCAAAATGTTTATTTATTTCTTTCTTTCGTTCTAATTCCATGAGTTATGTCACTGCGGATTGAGTGTGTACCACAATAACAAACCACGCAACACCAACAACAGAGATACGTAAAAGAAGCATCATCGTAAAACTGGTAGGACATCCATTCAGACGTAGTAATTAAAAACCAGCGAGTAAGCAACCACAATACAAATCTATTAGTCTCGAGCATTTTTCTGGACATATAATTTCAAGCATGCCATTACAATTTTAACTGGCGAATACACTACTACCTACAAAATCACTTAAACTTCATTTGAATATTTGACATAAAAAATTACAATAAATACAGCAAGAATTCTGCTTCAATAGAAACAAAAAGTTCATCGAGCAGGAGGCAGTGAACGAACTTAAATATTCGACAATGATCATTATCTAAGTAGGTGCACAGTAGTTTTATTTCAAAGGTTTGCGATTTGAAACAGCAAGAACTATAACATTAACATGCTCCTATTTAATGATAACCGGTCATACTTTTTATGTAACTCCTTTCTATAAATATTAACAGTAAACTAATGTCCAATGGTACACGCCTTAACAACATTTTTACCAGGCAACATAAAGGGAAAGAAATTAATATTATACAAGGTGTAACAATTTCTTTCAGAGATAACGGTACACCGATAGATTCTTTGTGGTTAGCAACCCCTCAAAGGCAATTCGTCTCTTTAAAAAACATCAACCCCAACATTTCTCTTACCCCAACCTTAAGGTTACCTGCTCCGGCAATGCCTAAAAATACCTTTAAAGTTACGGTTTTTATCTGTCAAATATTTGACAAGAAATAAACTTATACACTTTTCAGAGTTATATACTTAGCATACAGTACTCTGTGCATGCTGCAGATGTTTTAACGATGTTACTTAGAACAAACCCTTATGATTTTTGACCAAGGTAAACACTTTTATGATACCATCACCTGACACCAAACAACACAAAGTATTGTTGGTATACAAAACCTTGAGACGGCAATGTCTGACCTGACCCGAGGGCATCGGGCGAATAGAAACTTTTATAGGCCCAGACAAGCACCACCAACACATCCAGCATATCCAATGATAATTCAAATTCAGTTGTTACGGTTGTACGTATGCCCTCACAATGCTGTGAAACATGAATATACAAAATATAGTAGTATGACCGAAAATTGCGTAAATTTCTTAAGTAGACTTTTATCATCCTTTTGGCTTCCCAAATAGAATGATAAATATTTAAATTCTTTTTACAAGATGAGTGGGAGTCACATAAAATGTTCTAATTCGTGTGCCTAAAATTCTTTATTTGGAATCGAAACACTTAAAATCATGGGCACTGGTCATTAGTCATATGTCAAGAAAATATTTATACAAACAAGTAGGACGGAGCCTGATGATACCCAGTGAAATATAAATTTCATAAGCTGAAGACCCGCCTTCAAAAAAGCATATTTGCTGTACACCAGCAGGGCAGAAAACGGAATGTAACAGCAGTCGTCTAAGCTTGGATACCTGCATGCCTCTCATGTCACAAAAAATTATACCTTTTCAAAGAAATCGAGAAATGAAAATAAATGAGCAAATGATGAAAGGACTAGCGCAATCAAAAAATTATATTCCTAAACAATACGTATAATGCCCACCTCACGACTGTCTGAAAAGGCAAGAAATTTGGTATCTTTTATTAATTATAAATGGAACTCCTTTGTAATTATGTCCAAACATCACAATTGTTGCGGGCTGATTGGCAATATTCATATGTTTTCATAAAATATATGACATGTGTGCATTAAAACTTAGGTTGTTGCACATAAGCCCTCTCAACTACCCGTACACAAAAGCTATTTAAAAAACAACAACGAAAAGCAGCTGAAAGACACCTGGTACTTTGGTGGATGTGCTACACTTCACTCAAAATAAATTACATTCCTAGGGCTCGGACTAATCAAAGCAATTGCAATTTTCCCCCAAACTTATGTCAAAAGAAAAATGCATTCTTATGCACTGAAGCAAATGGAACAAACATTCGGGTTCATGTAATAAGGATAAGAAATAGTAGTTTCGATCTCCATCAATTGTCAGGTTTAAAATTACCTTTTTAGGAGAAAAATGCCAGGAAAATATTTCTTTTTATCAGAATTACTTGGAAAAAATCCTCATTGTTGCTTTTCATAAAACTTATAATAGAAATCCTCCGACACGGAATACAAAAAAGTACCTATACTCAAATTTGGTACCCAAAATAGTATTAAAACTGGATACAATAAAAAGTGCTTTTTGTTCAGTGCGGTGTACCGTCGAGTATTGAACCAGTGCAACCCTGGGGTAGGGGGTGTGAATCCAAAAACTGAACAAAAAAGTAATATAAAAATTTTTTCTTTACACATCTGCTTCTCCCTTTTACCCCAAGGTCTGCGGCCAATTTATAATGTGACGTACAAGTACAAATCATTAAATACTTTTGTGTTTCGTTGTATTCCTATCATCAGAGTTCATTGTCACCAGTTTTATATAAAACGCTAAAGCTAAAAAGATTTAGCTCAGTCACAAAATCGGACAGTGAAACGAGTTTCAAGGCCGGACAGATAAAAATAATTACATGACACGTAGATGCGTATGGTTCGCATGAGAAAACTACAGATAAATCAGAATAGACGAGGTTTGAGAAGGAACCGGGACAATGTTTCATAACACGCGTGTATGAATGAAATGACAAAGAATCTCTCGCATCGAAAGCTGGTGAGTCCGACAATGGCACACTCAAAACCGAACCTGGAGTCAAGGGCCTTACATTTTCAATGGAAGATCCAACACATAGTGGACTACCCGTAGCTGCTCCGGACACGGATGACAACAAATACATGAACATTGAATTTTTAACTTGGTTTTTTATCGAGACGAGCTTTCTGAGATTGGTAGACGCCAAAGCAGAGGAAACAAACGACAAGGCAACTTCTCTGTAATGTCTGTTTGTGTTATGCTAACAGCTGGCCGGAAACACGCGGCGGCGGGGGACTACACGGGGCAGGAGAGAGTCAGAGAGAAACCGAGAAACGAGCGAGACCTGAGTAACGTCTGGGTGCTCGGGTTTTTGTTATGCAGGCTAGAAGTGCCTGAACACTGGGAGGAAGTTGTTCTTTTTACTTGTCTGCTTATCTGCCTCTCTCGCATTCTTCCATTGAACCTGTAAGACTCTTGCAAGCCTTACAATTTTTACGGATCGTACTCGTTTTCCCTGAGTGATAATGACGAGTCGTTAAAAATCACGGGAAAACAGTCGTCGGCACCATCTTCGACTTTCACCCCGAAAAACAATTAAACTATTGGCCTCGAGAGTCGGTTTCCGGACAATTCGGAGACCCGGACCACCGCCGTAACCATTTTCTGGACATATATGTAACTCGTATTTAATGACACACAATGTTCAAGTCCGTCTAGGTGTTTCTTTGTGTGTGTTTGTGTATATATAGATATTTACGTGGTCGTCATGAAAAAATTGGGATTACGAAATGTGAGCACCTAATTTTGTTTCACTTTCTTTAGACTCGACTCCCGAGGCATATCTCGACGCGTGGTTTTGAGCTCCTACCATTGCTCGTGCATCTACCAAAAAAACCACGCTGAATATACAAAAACCCGTCCGATGAAAATTACTTCAGTTTTCAAGGTCTTCCGGGGTGATTGTAAGAAGTGATTATCGCCGATTTTGGGGTCCTAAGTCTCAGTGCCACTCACTGCACCGTACCTGTTAACCTCAAGAATTACCGAAAACGATTAGTCGATAAAAAAAAATTGTAGGAGTCCCCAAATCCAAGCTCACCCACCATTACCAAGCGAAACATCTGCATTTTTATTTTCAGAATACTAACTGCTAGTAGCACTGGGAGTCCTCTTTTGTGCAAAATTCCAGAACTATGACATTTCGGAATCGTACAAAAGATTTCACGAATAAAAAACATCGATCTAACTTAAAAATAACATTGCGCACTTCATAAAATGAAAGGGAATGCCGACAACTTGGCAAAATTGGCATGTTCGACCAGAAAGTTGGAGTATTGTGCGAACCCGATGCCTCCTCCGTAATATGCCCGAATGCAAAGTTTCCCCCGCAAGTCTGGAAATCTGACCTCTGTATCCACACAAGCGTTTCATCTGGCCTTCACTTCCAGAACACACACAAGACACTGACCTCGTAAAAATAATAATAATAACACTTATCAAAGCCAAGGGAATCCAGACCTTTGAAACACTCTGGTGAGCAAACTCTACCTGAGCGACGGACGCCTTATTTCTCACAGAGTTAATTAATAAGTGCCTCGATAGAGTAGTCGGAACCCGTGATGAACCTGGACTCACAGAAACCGTACAAGAAAAGTGAAAATAAGTTTTCGAAATTTAACCGAGCTTTCCCTGAGACGAGTGAGCCGATTTCCCAGACCTAACGTGACAACCAGAGAAATCGTGAGTTCAAACGAGAAAACCGAGAGTCCTATGACATCCGAAACGAGACTTCGAGTTAATGACCTTAATAGTGAATTTTCCTAGATGAACAGGACCGTGCAGTCGAATATCACAGGAAGGTAATCCGATTGATACCACGTCTCAAAGAGACATCCGTGGGCACCATTCATAACCAAAGATTTTGAGTGATTCTCAAATGAAGACTATCGTAGAGTCAACTTTGTGACTAGACACCCAACCGAACCGAGGAATTCCCACCTCCTTTTTCGGGTACCTGTCTCTCGAGGATGAACTTTACCATTGTACCATTGAAAAGAGGAAAAAAAAACAAATGATCACACAACCAAATGGGAGATTCAAGGCCACTTTCCCTTATTAATAAAATCTTGAGTAATTTATTACGTTACTTAATTTAAGGATTATGTCTCTGTATCTTGGAGGGCTTGTGCTTTGATGCGACCATCAAAAGTTTCATTGCACTGTGTTACCTCTTCATCACAACCAACATTTACGGGTCAAAATTGGCGAGAAGTAAATTAATTAACCGTTCATTAGAATGTTTCTCACAAGTTTCTCTCTTTTTCTATTTTTGTTTGCCCAGCTTTTGTACGAGTTGATTTCAATCAATGCCTTTGGTCCCCTGCGTACAGAAGTGCGTTCTTCTGAAATGATTGATCCAAACAAAGTATTAATGCATGTAGCAAACATTTTCTGTCAAAGGAAGTGGAAAAACATTCTGTATTATAACATTATTGTTCTTATACAAGGTATCATTTCGACTTGAAGGCGGACCTCACAAACCTCGAGCAGGGGAGTGTTTTGAGAGTTAATGAAGCCTGAAAACCTGAATTATTTCGATTCAGGTAAGTTGCCGAAGAGCTTAAGTTTGATGTTCCGAATCACCAGATAGTTGTGAACCTCGAGTTATTTCGTCAGGCTTCAGATGTAGTTTGCACTTCGTCCTAATCAGCACGTAATGTACTAATTGTATTTGCTGAATCGACTACGTGAGTGCAGATGTGAAAATAATTTCCCTTACTAAAACTCCCAAAATTATGGACACTCGAATAGGCGATAAAATTCTTTGGAAAGAAGAAACAATAAATAGCAAAGGGGAACTTAGGAGACATAAACGCTAGAAACGCCTGTATTCTAGAGCACGTTTAATTGTTACCGAACTCAAAATTAAAGACGGAAATCCGAGGCAGGTACCTAATGAAGGCTAAACCAGACACCGACATCAGGATGGAAATAAGACCGTACACGTACAACATAGGACAAAACGTTACCGCCCGCATGAAACATCAGAAGACCAAGAGAGCGGCTAATTTTAATGGGGGGACTACGGTCTGCGACGGAGATTGGAAAGGTGATCGGACGTGACATCTACTAGTATACACTTCGCCAGAGTTGAAAAGGTCTAAGAGAATGAACGAGAATACAAAGAATGGGGAGACGACTTCAGGAGCAAACAATTGCGTGAGAACGACAACCAGATGCATTCGTTTCGTTTACAAACGAAACGACAGCATATCTTTTTTCAAATAATATTTACCAAATGATATACCATCCTAAAACACTTCCTTGCATATTATGCACCCTGCCACTAATGACAAAAGTACTATGGATTCCCAAATCACAAGGAAAAATCCCCACGGACAATTATACGGGTTGCAACAAGGAAACGGTTGGGATCGACAACCCAGACAGACTCCCAAGGTGAAGTGACGTAAGTATCAAAGGCCAGCCGAGAAAGCTCTGTCCCGCACCAATGCAAGAGAGTGCGGTAATGCACAGGGCGTTCAGATCTGAGAAAAACTGGATAAGAAAAAACCTGGAGCTGAATCAATAATTTCCAAATAAAATAAGGTACAATGTGCGAAGTTTCCCGTGTCCGGTCCATTTCTCATTGTAATGAAATAGAGCAGAGGAAGCGGGCATATGGCTAAATGATAAGCACTGTGGTACTTGAAGTACCTGCCACGATACATTAATTAAGTGGTCCGCGCCATTTCGAACGACCAGACGGATCTAAACTGGGATCAACTACTATTTCCTTTGTTCGAACGAAAATAAAATAACAAATGCTCGACTGCGAAACGTCATGTCTTGAAGTGGCCCCCACTCTCGGGTCTTCTCACAATCGTCGTAAATAACATAACACACTCAGCTCCTTTTTGTTTTTTTTTGTTACAATTTCCCAACTCCTGGAAAGTGAAAAATGATCTAGAATTCTTGATTGCAATGATAAGACGCGACTTGAACCTGATGTTTTTCATCACACCTCCTTGGGAATTTGAACGTGTAAGAAAAATCGACATGGGTCTGGTTTCTGGAGAAATCGTAACGTCAGGGAACATATGCATAAAGTCAAACGTGGTGGGATGTAATCAATAACAATTATGTCGATATTGCAATGTTACGAGACGATCAAGACCAAAACAGCCTCCAACATATTTGGCGGGAAACGAAGACCACTCGCTTTTCACAATGACCTCTATTCACATACATTGGAACTTCTATCACTTTCTTTATTTATTTGCATGGTTGTGACACCATTCAATTTTTTTTATCTTTTGGATTGGCGGCCGGTACACATGTCAGACCTAACATATCAGTTAATGGATATAAAAAGCTTGAAAGCGAAAGAGAACAAAAAATAATTCATAAAAACCGGTTCTGAATATCCTTCACATTAACCTTTAAGAGACGTAAGGCCAATGTACGCTTGCGCAATAACAAGTAAAACCAAGTGCACATTGAAAAATGAAATAACCAAAACGGTCGCCACTGAAGAGGCAACGTCATTTTTGGGGGATAACATGAATGGAGAAATATAAAATGTTTAACAATGGGGCCACAAGAATTTTTCCTATTAGTGACCAAAGCTCAACTAGCCCAGACAAACACCCATTTCGGGTAAATTACCGGAGCCTTGGGGAGTACATATATTACATAAGTTCATTCCTTCCATTTGATCCTCGTCCAACCGATTCTCCTTCGGGCATTTACTAACTAGTTTTATACGGTCGCCTAGACGTGGTACTCTCCTATGAGCTTTCAATCAATGGTTCGAAGCTTCCAAGGTGACAACCTCTCTCATTGTACTCTCCCAAAACCTACTAGGCGTCGCACAATACCAAAACCAATCATTCCTTAAACTAATACCTTTCATCTTTCTAACAATAAACAGTCTAATTATATGTTGAACCTAATACAACCTCATGTTGAAAAAGGATGCCTCTCTGGTCGGGTACAACTCAAAATGAATCCATCTCGATCTCGCCGCGACATCAAATTCGTAACGGAGCTGGGCTACACCCGAATGGATTTAATTCCTTGCGACACCCCCACTTGTCATGCGGCATTTACTCGTGCGAGGACCCACACGAGTGATTTTCCATTTTCAAATAGCACACGATGTGGCAACAATGAATCACAAATCGGCGCCGAATTCAAGGAACTGAGTCTTCGCCGGAGCACACTGGAGGAAAGTCTGGTGACAGAAAAAATTAATGCCCCGCCAGATCCCAAGGACGCGAAGTCAAGACGACAATTCAAAGGTTATGATGAAGTTCCTTATGCACCAAAACGTAACTGGAGTCATCATCCGGGTCGAAGAGAGGTAACCCCAGGTCACGTCAGTCACACGGAAACACTGCCTCCAGGATAACGTCGTGATAAACAGACGACAAAAACAACCAAGTGTCTTTACCGGTAAATGAACTGATTGTACAAAAAAATTTCCCACCAAAAGTTACACTGAGAAGAACAACAACCACAACAAGAGTAACCAAATAAAAAGTTTGATGGTACACTCTGAGAATGGAAAGGACTATCTTCCGAATGGGAAGCCTGAAACCTAACATAATTGTAGACGACCGTAGAGAGAGAGAGAGAGAGAACCCTGGTTGAGACGGATTCCAAATTTTGTTCCGTGAATACCTGAGTTCGTGGGATTCGGTGGTCCGGCCCCGCATCTCTAATTTCCTTTCTTTCAGACCATTTAACTTTTCCTTTCGCTAGTCACCTCGTGGCTCTTGCAACACTCGTAATGCAACTCTGGTACCTCATTTGTCTTAGAGCATGAATTTCGCTTGAAACTTTTATCGAGACGCTTACGGACTGACTACCTACAGACATGCATCTTTCTTTACCAAGTCAAACCAATGGGCAAAGATATTCTTTGGATGACGTCAATGCGAAATAGTTAACAAAAATTTAGGTAGTTTCTAAATGCAGTTCAGCAGTAATGACTTCGCTCAATCTTCAATCAATTATAATAAGCCGGCAATTAATAATAATTTTTCTGGAATCAATCGGTTTAGACTACCCCAAACCTCACTTGGCATTTAAAAAAAGCCTCAATTTCTCGAAACCATCAACAATCAAATAATTGTAAGTCATAAAAGACTCTAAATTAGTGCTAAATATTCACCAACAACTTACGTGAAACTATTACCTCAAATCTGTCGTGCAATATACCAAGTCCCTATTATTAAACTGCTATAGCCCAGGCACTTCCTTATCACACAAGAGGATTACCCGGTACCACTCCTTATCGTCAAATAAGTTGTAAATGAATTCAATGTTTCTTTTACATGTTTAGTTACGACTGCTGACATTTATAGACCTATTTTGAACGATCAACATGGACCGAGAAATTAAAAAACCACAGGGATGGTTTGGCTGCACCTACCATTACGCACTCGGTCGCACATGTACCAATTGGTACTTTTTTGGGCATTGAATCACATATGGTACCTTCGGTTTTAAATAATTTATCTGGTACTCACCTTGACGACCGACAATTTCAGCAACGTGTTCCGAACTAGGCACGGGCACACATTCCGTCATGTTTTGGCTCTTTTTATTCCTGGCTGCTTCCTCAATGATGGACGATGTGAATCCAACGTGGTTTGTCAGAGCAACATCCAGGTTGTCGTCGGTTATGGAGGACGGCACCATCGTTCCCGGTGTGCCGTGGTCTAATCCCAACATGGACAGTTCGAACGCTAGCTGGAGGGTGCGCTCGTCCACACCGTTCCCGGTTCTTTCCAATTCGCACAGGTTGGCAGGCATTTTCATATGTCACACCACTTGCTACCGTAATTACTTTCTCGACGAGAGTACGTACACGCACTTGGAAGCGTGAGAGTTAGAAGGAACACAGAGACAGACACGCGACAAAGGCGCAAACAAAAAAATAATACACCGCTTCGCTATTATTGCTACTTTAGTTGATGAAAAAATAAATCCGACTGTTGTCCTGTCACAATTATATCACTACTACAACACAATACTTTACGCAAAATATACGTATTTTGTATATATATATATAACTATGATATAAATATTTAAATCTCGTTATAACAAAATCAATTTTTTCCCAGGATAATATTTCTACAAAAATTGTAGCTAACAAACACACACATCCATCGTAGCCACTAATGTTACCGTGGTCGTAGCAATTTTATTACCCCTACGTTTTGAATTCATTTATATAAACGCGCGCGCACACGGAGACACACATAAATATTTATCTATTTATTTCTGTACGTATAATTTTCGGTGAGGTACGCGGCAGAAAGCTTACAGTACAACACTAAATGGCAAAAAAAATCGGGACGACAGCGAGAGATATCTCTCTGCTTTCAGAAAAACAAAAAGGTCGAAACTGATGAAATGCCTCGCTGAAAATTTCGTATGGCGGCCAGGCGGAATTTTCTCGTTACCCGGTGTCCTCGCGAAATTTTCAGTTTCTCGTTAAACACGAATTTTACTTCCGAAAAGATTTTACTGAAATCCTCTCGTCGTCACTTCCTTATTTTATTTTACTCTTCTTGGTCACACTTGTGATTTTGTCGCCGTTTTAAAAACCGAGTGATTCTTTCCTTTCCTCCTTGGCTTTTCACCTTCTGAAATTCCTTCCCGCGTGAGATCGCTTTTTTATTTCTATTTATTTCTATTACTTTATGTATCTATATGTACATGAGCGATTAAAAATTATTTAAAATGATGTGAAAACAACAAAAAATAATCTCTCTTCCTAGTCTCCAGTCCGATGAAAAATAACCACACTACACAAGATGTCACCTAACTCGAGTTTCGTACCGCGTTTTGTGCATTCAAACCGGCATTGCGTTCTACCAAAGACCTGCAAAGGCTCTTTTGAACATGTGCTCTCAACATCACCCTAACTTTTTGGACAAAACAGTGTCACGCCCTTACTTAGCTTAAGAGAACGGTCAGTCCAGTTCCGTCTCCCATTTCGTCGGTTATGCTTTACCCCGCTTCAGTGGTGTACAAAATGCAGGTCGAAGACATCGTTTCATGAGAGACTTCCACACCGGTAGGCAAAATCTGTCTTACCTTTCTGTTGTATTTTTATCTCATTCGTACCATTTTCTTATTCCGCTGGACGTTTTCCGTGACACACTGGTTGAATAAAAGAAGACGAGTCCCTTGCCATTGAAATCACTGCCGCGCTAACCGCTAAGTGGCGATGCATGTCTGTTTCACTATTAACACCTCTTTCTCTTGGTTTTTTTTTTCAATATTTGCAACAACGAGAAAGGATATCGAGAAAATCACTGATTACGTAGCAGATTGATAGCCGATAAAAGGTACGAAAACGGAAAACCTTCCGGGAAAAAAGGATTTTCTCCGCACCGGCCCGAAATAAATTTTACACACGCCTTAATAAAGAAGAAACGTAAAATGAACCCCGGTAATATGGCCGGTTCGATTAATCGCGGGTTCGTTTATGGTTGCTTCCGGTTCTCGTGAAACAGCTTTGCAGTGCTTAGCTTACAGAAGCATGGAAACATCGTGCGCGTTCTCGAATTGATCTCGAATATTGGCGGGCAGATTCAAGGATTCGATCGGATTGGTGGAACTCATTTTGGAATGCCGACAAATTCCTACTCATCCTTCCTGTCACATCCATGTGTCTAGAATTTTCTTTTTATTCATTCTTTTGTTTTCCATTTCAGTCTTTGTTTTTTGAGTCCACTGGACCATTTTTTAGTTTTGCTCTTACTATTTTACCGGCCACTGGTGGTTCTGACTGACTTTTCTTGAGCAAAGGTTTGGTCCGAGGACTCAAATTAAACTCAATGAAATTTGCAAAACAAAAAAATTGTGATTGGAAAATTTAATTGAATTGAAAGGGAAATACAAATAAATAAATGTAAAGACAATATACGTTCATTGACTAGATACGTTTCACTAGTTTAATTCAGTCGAAAAAGTATCTGGGCAAACAACATTTGTTGGAGTTTACTGTATGGGAAAAGATAGTTACAGGTCACGTGATTATATTAATCAGTACATTATTATTAATTAAGACGTCCAAATTGGAAGGTACAAGACTACAGTTTTTTGTACTTTATTGTAAAATAAATCCTCTCTTAATACCAAAATCCACAAACTTAGATTCATCACATTTTTAATTGATACAAAATAATGGCAAAATTTAACGTTTCAGATAGGACTGAATGAAATACGTACCTAAGGTCAGTATTTTGAGGTGAACACATGGCAAACAGCGTCCTTCTATCACAAATTTTACGAGTATTTCTAGTAATACGTAATGTTTATCCACTTATGTTGACACTAAGTAAAACTTTGCCGAATGAGAAAAACGACAAGAATTCACCGGCACATTTTAAGTTTTGTAAAAAAAAATATTTATAAATGAAATATTTAATTAGTTCCAAGTTAAATATTTAAAAATTGATAAGTTTCAAGTATGCAGCAGGTTTATGCGTTATCTTTTGCTGTTCAATCTCCAGTATTTTTACCTCGTTTCCTTTTTGTAACACTCACTATGTATTCGTTGTAATCGTTGCAACTCACCTGTGAAAATGTGTGGTTTCGTTAAGAATATGGGAAATGAGTTTAGTGTGCTACGGGTAGGAAACGAAGAAATTTACAAAACCGCATTCTGCCCAAGATGACACTGAGTAAAAGAAATTTCAAATTCAATTTATATGAAATTAAACACCAGGAAAACATTCTCTTATGCTTTTTCCAACTGCTCACCGTGAATCAGCTGTCTTGTCAAAATTTTATTTTTTATTATTTGTTAATAAATTAAGGGCAATTTAAGTTCGACCGCCAGACAGACCGTTACATATACAACTAAGTTGTAGTAATTTATTATTGAACATAATCATCTGTGGTCTATATATATTGCCAAAATCAAGATTTGACACGAAACCAGGTCGAATATATTCTTCTTTGACTATGAAATTCATTGACACTATTGCACTTTGCCTCGAACCAGTTTTGCTTAAGCAAATTCGGCGCAAATACATTTTATGCGGCCACTTTACATGCTCATTTGAATTCAGTAGTCCACAGCCTAACACTCAAGATGTATTTGGGTTACAAAGCTGTGGAAACGAAATTCGAAAATATTTAGAATATTCCAGAAAAAAGCAGTTGATTGAGTTGCTAAGTGATGTGCTAAGTATGAATAGGAAAATTAAAGAAAACACATTAGACTTCAATTTATAATTTTGTCTTTATAAAAAAGATAGAAACAATTACTTCTATTTAAATAATTAACTAACAATAAGAAAAACGTTTAAATCAGAATTAATTTCCATTCAATTTTTTGACAAAAAATGTAATAACTGGAATGTTTGGAAAATAATTGTGTCTGACACTTACAAAATATTGAGAATACATGAATTATTGTGACATTGGTATTTACAATGAAATACTATGAAAAATATTGTTTCACAATTTTTTTTTCTTCCAACAGTAAAGAGACCTCTATTAAGTATGTCAGGAGGAATTTAAATGAAAACAGGATGTGTTATGGATAAGTAATGCATTGAATGAGTTTCAAAGAGGAAATCTAAAAAAGAAAATAATTGTAGGAAAAATCATTGGTATTTTTCAACAGGGAGAATTAAAATGAATTTGACACATAAAACCACATGAAAGATTTTGCATGCCATGTGTGATTCATTGCTACCGTACAAGTTTGCAAGAATGTTCCAAACCAAATTTGGTTCACATGTGAGAATTCTGACTAAGTTAATTCATGGATTTGAGGCCATCTGTGAGGTACTCTTTTACTGCTCTTTCTTCAACCTAGAGAGGCTAGAGGTTCTGAATGTGTATGATTTTCCATTTCACTGCAAGAATGATCCCTATGATCCAACTGCACTGTTTCTGGGCAGTGTGAATATACAACTTGTTTTTTGACAGACACAACAAAGAAATTCCTCTTAGTCTTCATCAATGTCATCATCATCATCTTCAATTGATAGTTCAATAGGAATTGATGACTGCAAGGAACAAAATCCAAATAAAATGATATTTTAACTTCAGAATAAATATTTATTAAATCTAAATATTTAAAACATAAATATTAAAAATAATTTCAAAAATCTTTGGTTTTTATACTTTAGTAGACTAAGTTTTTGTTTTAAAATATAGTAAGAAGACAAATTATAAAATTCTTATACCTGAACCAGACCAGATGAAATGGCATACATGACCATTGCAAATGCTGCTATCAAACTAGCAAAAAATTGATTTCTCCTTTTGTGAGGAAATTCCTCTTCCAGTTGTTTTTTCTGAGCTTCTTCCTTCTGTTTCTTCTCGTATTCTAGAAAATCAAAGGAATTATTAGAATGTCTAAAATACTTGTATTTATAAACAATTCCACTGGAAGCACCAGATATTTAATAATAAAAAACACACCTTCTGATATAGCAGGAAAGTATTTCTGAGTTATTCTAATGACAAAACTGACTAGATTATTGCAGGCTTTTAGATGATTCTGTAATGTTGGATTAGGAAATGGTGCTCTCAGAAGTGGAGCCAAATATGAATAGATAATTGCATCTAATGATGATGCCTGATTACCAAAGAAATATTTTGACTCTCCTAACCGATTTGACAATAGAGTTAAACATTTTTCAGCATCACTGTACACCTGAAATTGTAACATTTAATTAATAATCACATTAGTGCAATGATAAAACTAAAATTACTTGACAATGTAATAAATTATTGCATGATATTCTGACCTGAGTCTCAATTGCAGGTAAATCTTCTTCAAGTGGACCATATAATGCTGCTATTAAGTTTTTAGCCTCACCCTCATAGTGGCCAGGGTAGTAAAAATTGAGAGGAAACATTAATTTTTTGGCAAACCATGATCTGGTCAATCCAACACTGTTCTTGTTATCTACCCACCTGGAGTATACAAGTAATAATTTTATGAATTGGGCAAAAATTCCTGAACGGTAAAACTATTTCTTTATTGACAAGTTGCTCACCAAACAAATTGAAAAGCGGGATACAGTTTTTCTTTAAGCAATTCGGCATAGGCTTGAATTTCTGAAATATTTTTAGTCGTTAACATATGATCCCCGTAAAAATTTTTACCCTTCAGGTAAGACATGACTTCCTGAAGGGTATAGAGCGTAACTTGTCCATGGCGGAATGTCGGCAATGTGCCACGGAATGGATTGTTCTTTACTATAAGTTGAACAGGAGCTCCAGACAATTTGCAGTAAACCTGAGAAATAACCGGCAATATGATCAGCGCGAACAGGGGACACGCTAGGAATTCTCATTCTATGGAAGTAATAAATGTATTTACCAAAATTTGCAAACAATTAATATCAATCGAAGGCAGTCCCCAATCACCACTCCATACTTCTAGTTCCATTGAACGATTCGTCATGTAGGCAACGATGTGCACATTTATTATTAAACTAAAATTTTAAATTTTAATGGCAAAAGAAAACAACAATGAGGTCACCGCTTACTTGGAACTTTCCGGATAGAAAAATGACGAAAATTTAATTTAGGTTACGTTACTTTTGGTAAAAAATTAAATTTATTAAAGATGGTTTTCTGAAATTTGCTTCAATATTTATTTAACACAATTTTTCAAAGATTTATAGGAATTGTTCATGTAAATTAAATACTTTCAAATATAAAAATACTTTTGAGAATTTTCAAAGTGCTGTTATGTTGGTCATTGTTTTTAGTGAAAGAGCGGTAAATATGGCGTAGTTACTAGCAGGTTTCCAACTGATTATACAATTAAATTTTACTTTTATTTACAAAATGGCGAAACAAGAAGTGCGAATCTTATGGCGAAAGCTAAAGAAGGCACGGGACAACAACAAACATAGAGATATCAGCGATTTGTGCTGCTCATTAGCTGCTTGCCTGACCGAAAATGAAGAATACGAAGAAGCACTTAATTTGTACAAAGAAAGTTTAGTTGTTAGTGAAGCCCTTAATTATAAGGATGGTATCATTCTGGCGAATAGAATGATCGCGGAAACGTGCAACAGCTTAGGGTACTTTGATGAAGCCCTCAAATATGTAAATGCTTTCTTAAGTTATGCTCAGAAAGAAGGGAACAAAGTTGAAGAACAGAGAGGCTTTGTGTTAAAGGGACATGTATACTTCACCCATGCTGAATATTTGATAGATTTAAAGCCGTTAGAAACAGAACAAGTGGAAAATTTATTAGAACAGAGTATGGATGCTTATAGAGCTAGTTATGCCATTTGCACTGGCCCATTACAAGATATTAATGACAAAGAAAAAAACCAAATGAGGGCAAGACTGCTACAAAACAAAAGTCTTGTTTTTCTTAGGCAAGGCAAACTTGATCAAGCTCAGAAATATTTAATCAGAGCAGTAAAAATTTGTGCAGCTGAAAAATTGAAGGACACAGAATGCATGTGTTATCTTAGCTTGGGTGACTTATATGTGAGAAAGGAAGAGTATGACAATGCTATGAACATGTTTGACAAAGCCTATGAACTATCCACATCCACACAAAGAAGAATAGATTCATTAGTTGCCAAAGCAAAGGCTTCTCTTTTTAAACAGGATTTTGTTGGAGCTAAAACTGTTTTAAGGAATGCTTACAAACTAAGGGCTAATAATGAAGTTAAGAGAATTTTGAAACAAGTTATCTCAATAATTAGGTTACATGGCTTTCTGAAATCAACACCCGAAAATGATTTCAATACTAAAAAGGAGTTGTGTACAAAACTTGGTAACATATACTTATCCATGAATATTTTTAATAGAGCAGTTGATCATTTTAAATCAGTGTTAGATTTTTGTAAAAATTCTGAAACAAATGAAATTGAATTAGCTAGTTGTTACAGATTGCTTTATAAAGCTCTTATAAATATCAAGCAGTTTACACAAGCATTATTTTATTGTAATCAGGAAATTAAAGTTAATCTAAAAAAACAACCTGAAAGGCTATACAAGTCATATTATTATCTTGCCAAGTTGAAAGAATTAAACAATTGTGAGTTTGATGAAATTCATGAAGCTTACATAGAAGCAAAATCTCATGGTATTAAAAGAAAGTTTAAATTAAATTGTTTAAAATGTATTATAAGGTTAGCAAAAAAATATAACAAGTTAGATTGTGTTAGTCATATTCAAAAAGAACTGAAGGATTGTACAGTAGAAGATTCTGGAAGCAGTTGTGACTCAGATAGTGGGGGTGAATCTGAGGTTTTGGATTCAGATAGAAAAAGTGAACCCAGCTCAGAAACAGATGCAGAAGTATGGGAAGTTTTGCAAGAATCTGAGGCTGAAAATGAAGAGTTTGACAGACCAAAGGAAAGATGTAGGAGATCAAAATTTTCAATAAGGAGAAATGAAAAAGGTGAAACTGAATTACATGTTGCTGCTATTAAAGGAAATCATAGGAAGGTCAAGTCATTAATAGATAAAGGTCATCCTGTAAATGTACGAGACACTGCTGGATGGACTCCCCTTCATGAGGCATGTAATCATGGCTATGTTGATATTGTTAAAACTTTACTAGATTCTGGGGCAGATATAAATGACAAGGGTGGTCCTTGTTGTGATGGAATAACACCTCTGCATGATGCAGCCACAAATGGACAAATGGAAGTTATTAATCTCTTAATCAGTAAGGGAGCTTCTGTTTTAGTTCTTAATAATTTTGGTAAGTACACAACTTAAATTGAGTTATTCTTTCGTTTCGTGTACTCCATAAAGTGAGATAATTCTGAAATTTTCAGGTGAAACACCACTGCAGTGTTTAATGAATTGGAAGAAAAATTCAGCTTTGGATGGAGAAGAAAAATTAATGTTTAAGGACATTGTAAAAGTTTTGAAATCGCCACTTGATGTTGATGCCAAAACGCGTACCAGTGCGGAGAATTGCTTTATAAATGGACGGACAGAAATTTGTGAAATGAAACAAAAGGAATCAACTTTACTGAAGAAATCCCCTCCGAATATTATGTCAACTAAAACGACCAGGAACAAAGAAATGTTCTCCGTCAGACAGAAGAAAAGACAGGCTCGTGTCTGGAGCGATGAAGGCAGTTGTTCCGACGAATCGGACTCGTCAACAGATTTAAAGGAAAACGTGGCTTGCAACATGTATAAAAAAGCAATTAATAATCTGCGACACAAACCGAAAAAGTTCAAAACATTGGAATGTGAGAAAGAGAAGTCTAAGCGAGCATTGATAGACGAAAGAAACTACATTGAGAACTGCATCTTGGACAACGACGAAGAAGACAATGATGCCGAGAATGATGATGGGGAAGACGAATCTGTAACAGAATGTGACAAACAACCGAGCCCGTATTACGAAACTTCACAAACTCTTCATGAAAATCTTGACGTTGTGTTTTCCGATTTCGAGGATGATTGTCTAGACCAGTTTATGACAAACATGGAAGTTCCGTCCAGTCCATTGTCAAACTGGTCAGAAGAGGCAAATGAAAATCAAAAACCTTCGTTGAAAGACATTTCTGGTAGTGAAATTCATCAGACGTTCAATAAAGCAGACATTGCAGAATGTAACAAGGTGGACAAAAACAAGTCTCCTGATACTACCAAAAACTGCAGTTCATGTAGTTCTGTAATGACAGGTTTGCAAGAGAATGTTTCCGATACGATAGAGATACTTGTTCTAGCAGTCAACAAGGATATTAAAATTTCTGTAAAAAAGTCAGAGCTAAGTGCTTTGAAGGTGGATTGGCTAACGCAGGAAGTTGCCAAGCAGTGTCCATTTATGACTGATCCTGACTACTATCTGACCATTAAAACCAGGACAAGAACCACGATTTCGGAATCGGACGCACTGGAAAGCTTAGTAGGCGAAAAAGTGGAGTTCGTGGTTACCAAATGGAAACTGTTTCCCGTTTGGGAAAGGTATGAGAAACTCTGCACGAGAAGAAATCACACAGATATGACATCGGAAGTGAGGTCCATCACCTTCAGGTATGCCGTTCAACCTCAAATCATAGAGATCCTCAAATCATGTTCAAGAACTAGACGGTTCACCTTGTCCAACCTCAAACTTTCGGCTCTTACTCTAGTGCCGGTCTGCAAAGCAATCAAATATGAGTCTTTCGTACAAACGTTGAACCTGAGCAACAACTACTTCGGTGACAAAGGCCTCGAATTGATAGTTAAAATCTTGGACAAGTGCATGGTAGAAGAGTTAGATTTGAGTGGATGCAATGTGACGTCGTCAGGAATATATCTTCTCAGTGATTCACTGAATTACATAAATGAGATGAGCAGAAACGGACTACAAACGCTGAACCTCAGCCGAAATCCTATAACGGATGATTCCGTCGACGCCATTAACAATTTAGTAGAGAAATTACCCAACCTTACGATGCTGAATTTGGAACGCTGCGAATTGGAAACCATCATTTCAGCAAAAACATCACCCGGTTTGCTAATAGTTCAGGGGATCGCATGTGAAGGACAGAAAAAAAACTCTTCAAATCCGAATTCTTGATATTGAGCAAATTACTTAGTTTGACATTTTGTGTACCTACCGAATTATTTTTAATTTATTTACCTAAATTTTAAATGTATATAAGTATACATATTATTTTTAAATGTTGAACCCCCAGGTCGTATAGTTTATAATGCCTGTTCCTCGCTTCGATTTTCTGACATCAGATGCAGATACAGATACAAACGTAATTCTTTGCGAGACTATTTCTTCAAATGACCTGAAATATGTTTTTATTGTTACATCTCTAATCATGTTAAAATCTATTAAAGTAAAAATGTGTTTTAGAATACTAAAATTAAATTATAAATTTGCAATCGAGTGCTGAATAATTTGGGATCCCTGTATTTCTAATTGACACATTTGCACACTTTATTGTTTCTTGTTCACCTGAACTTTAACGTAAGAATGGAAACGTAGAATATTTATGAAAACAATTAGTGCAGATGGTAAGCATTCACTTTACAGTGTTTCACTTGCGCAGTTGTGCCACTGATCCAATTTCTGTTGAATTCATCCGTTTCTCTAATCTAGAATGTTTTTTGTTATAGCTTTCTATTGATAATTGGTCGTAGTTGTGGTTATAGGTATCTGACTAAGCATATAGGGTGGTATAATATACCGCCACGGTGTGTACCGCAATAGTCTCGTTATATTATTTGCTATCTCAACACTCAGAATATCATCAGCTTTTGAAGGATTTATTAGTTTCTTTGTTCTTTAGTATTGTGTTACGCATAATATCTCGTTTGTCGTGTGTCCACTCACGTATCTCTAAGTTCAGTGATTGTTTTGTTAAAATTTATAAAAGGTATCAAAAATATTGTCACATTAATTAATAAAAAAGGGACCGACAGAGGGCAGTTTTGCTAAAAACCGTTAAATTCGAATATAAAGTCGACAGTTTCTCTTTACAGTGGTCGTTATTTTCCACTAAAAAACTAAATGGAACCCATATTTTTTGCTTCTGCATCGCGGAAAAAAATATCAGAAACTCAAGAAAATGTTGCGGGTAAAACTTTAAGCCCGAATATTTGGGACGAAATACCGAGTATGCGACGCATAATTGTTATGAGTGGAAGTGCGCAACGAAAATCGTTGCAAAGTGCATTTCTCACACGAACTCCATTGGGTAATTATTTGTTAGAGTAATATAGGTTTTCCGCACTCTTGCTTAATATGATATTTGTGCTGTTTTTGGTAGATGAAGTATTGAATAATTGTCGAACCTCATACCAAGCACCGTACAAGACTTCCTACATACAAGAGTTTTCAAAACTACGGGCTCCATATCGAACCCCGCGTTATAGGAAACCGAAGAGCCTGGACCAAATGTCCGCCACCAAGTCTTGTAAAATTCTATTTGATTATTTAAAACCGTACAGGAGGATTGATATGGGAGACGAAACGTCAGTTTCGGGAAGGCACGATGAAACTTGTAATTCGGGAAAATTTTCAATGTTGCCCCAAGCCAAAAAAAGGATATTAAAAAATTTGTCCACTTTCAAATTCTTAAGAGTTCGAGAGGAGAACCAGGAATCTGTTTCACATTCAGCAGGGTATTATTCTTAGTCAAGACATTAATGAGAATGGCTTAGTTTTCTTTATAAAAGATATACATAATTTTTCTAGTTTCAATTTCCTAACGAGTTTTGAGTGCGACGCAGAAGAACAGCAGTTTAATTTCTTGAACTACACGTTCACAAAGAAAAAGGAAAACACCGTAACGGACATTCAGGTACAGTCGTCGAACAAGTTAGGCTGTTATGCAATCATAACTATTAAGACATAACGGTAACTGAATAATTTGTCTAGAAAAGTATCGCAGATGTAGAGAGAATTAGAGTATGCTCTTTAGTGGAGAAATGTGAGTTGGCTTCATGGATGAGCCTCCAGAGAAAAGTAGAAACGATTAATGGAAAGTATACCACCAATAAATTACAAAAGATTAGCCAAATTTTCTAGCATAATTAGAAATTGGATCACAAAAATACATGAGTTCCGACTTTTTTGAGGAAAACAATTGTCCGACGTGGCAACAACAGTGAATATTTTTTAGGCTTCTCTGAATTATGTACACAATTTTTCCAGATGAAGATGTTCAGTTCCGATTTTCATCAGTTTGAAGATCAAAGGACGACGTCTTCTGAAGATTTCTTGAAAAATGTTTTTCCGACAAGTGGTATTGATCATGATAAAATTCAAAGTCCATAACACAATAACAAATTACGTGAAACAATCTCACCCATTCATTACTCCTTATAAAAATTTCGTAAATTCGTTACGGAACAACTTTTTTCAAAATGTCTATTGTGACACGCAACTTGTCATAAATTGTTAATTTTGAATGATTCATCAAGGATAAGCATCAGGTATTCCCAGAGATTGATAAAATTGATTGTCATTTACAACCCATTTATTATTTTTACTGGTAATTGCGGGCTAACGAGTTGGTGACGGGAACTTAGAAGAGGCAAACGAAAAAATGTCTTTTTTCGCTTAATAAAATTTCTATTTAAATTTAAATATAAATTTTCATTTTATTTATTATTTAAAATCATTCATTCATTTATTTTTATTGGTTTATTGTGTATAATGAGAAAAACGCTGCAAAAAATTGTAAAAATAAAAATATTCTCTAAATAAAGAATCGCCCGATTCAAACATCAAAAAATATTAAAATTAAATGAATTTACATTACCAATTAATAAAAATACTAAATTATCGTTATCATTACTAATAAATGATTATTTAATTATTTATAATAAGCCCTTTGGTGATAAATTATTCCAAAATGTGGACATTTTCCTTTCAACAGGGGAAGCGAAACAGTAAAACATAAAATGGGAGGTCCAATTTGTCAGGGTACAAAAAAATATATCTATTTAAATTTCCTTAAATTCACCACTTCCCCCAAACTTATCATTTATTTCAATCTGTCGCAATGAATCTGTCATATCGCATTCAACTATATTGCTTCGATATGTTTGTTTCTGTTCTCACGCGATTCAACCTCCTCTTCACTATGAAAGTACAATAAATTAATTCAGTTTTAGTTTCTTATTCCCTCCATTTTCAATTCACCACTTAGAACTTTTCATTACATAGAATACCGCCTCGCTTGAGGAAAAGGCTTGTAGCCCGAAACCAGGCACACGCGCGAACGCTGGTGGGTTAATCCTTCTCCCGTTCGCTTCCAAAAATATAAATATATTTATAGATATATGTATTTATCTGTGTTTAGTTACATGTGTAAATAAATTTCCGCATATAAAATAAAATAAATTATCATAAGGAAACGGAAAACTATATTTATTCGAGAACTACTAGTTTAATAATAATAAAGAAATTGAAAACGATATTGGCAGTGCTTATCATTTTAGTGGCGTACGTACGTTCTGAACTGATTGATATCCCCAAAATTGTGGCGTCACTGTTTATTTTTTTCATATAAAAAATTCTCGATCGAATTGTCGGTAGGCCTCACGACTTGGCCCAGGTACAGAACAACTGATAAATATACTGAGAGGCCGTCAATGAAAGCATTGAAAAATAATTTTCAAAATAAAGAAATAATATTACATAATAAAACTATCACAGAACGTAAAAAGGAAAGCATAAAAAATTGGACTGGTTTATATTGCTGAGGCAGATTGGGGTTTAATGGCTAGAAAAAGAAAAATAATAGAAATTAGCCTACCCTCGATGCTTACCAAATGTTACAAAAGACATTTGTCTGTAATTAAGATAAAGTAAAATAAACATGAAGTCAATCACAGAAGCATTGAAATGGACTCGGTGAGCTGATATAATGTGTTTTTTTTTTACCAAAAATTGCAATGATGTATGTGCTGTAATTGCTGCGTAACTGAAATACAATTGCGACTACATGAGAGTCATCAGTGGAATTTGTGATATTAGAAGTAGTTCGCTGAGTTATAGCTAAACGATACAAATATACGTGTATGTGATGCACATCGTAAAAACCAAAAAATCGCTTCTTACAGCTACAAATCAAATCTAACGACGTGAGAAAGTGGGTTTGCAAGAACGCATCTCTCGAGGCGGTCCTGACTGAATTTTTGTTTTAAACACATACCAAACGTTTTTCTCATTAACAGAAAACACCATTCCGGCTGTTACGACAATATATATGTATATATTTTGCAAAAATAAACGGACCCATAAATGTCTCTTGCGGATGCGAGGGAAATGTTAGAAAATAGCAAACTGTCTGCGAAACACGCAAGTACCCGTTCTCCCTTGTGCCTATTCTGATTCCGGTTAGCTAGAAAAAAATATTTACACGTTTTCTTCTTTAGTTAAACTATGACGTGATTATTATTACTATTATTATCATTATCATATATTTATTGATTTATTTGTATTTAAAAAATGCCTACTTAAATTTTATTTTTTTAAAAAACTTTTTCACTTATTCTCATTTTTTTCATTTACTTTTTCCAAGCATTTTATACTCGAGTCCGAATTTTATATTGTACGAGTCAACGGACCGCACCACAATACCGTATTACAGTACGACAGGAAAAAAACTTTCAAATAAAATAATATATAATTTTTGTTTAAAGCTCCACGCTATACATACGCAATGTTGCTCTTTTACAAGGGTTCAGCAGAATACATCCCGCCTCCGCACCACACCTGAAAATAATAAAATAAATTTTGATGAAATTTTGGGATTGCTAATGGAACAGCCCTGGCACGACAAACAAAGCGAGTATATGCAATAAAATGCAGAAACATACATTTTAACTCCGAGCTCCCCGTGCCGTTTCTTCTAAAGCCCTGACTTTGAGTTCGCGTTCTCTTTGAGCTCTGATGTACTCGTCATGTGCAACCAGGGAGGGATGTGGAAATCTTTCCCTTTCCAGCATTATTTGCCGTTGTAATTGCTCGTGAGCGGTAGCCTAAAATTTATTTTTCAACGTGTTGACACATGTCCAAGCAATTTTAAAATGAAAGCTGTTTGAATTGAATTCTCACCTGATGCGCCAATTGGTCGGCGTATGGTCTTCCAAGCAAATCTGCCGGATGATGAAGTCCCAGAGGCATATCTCTAGGCGGAAGTAAATTTGGCCTGGGATATCCTGGTGGCCCAGTGGCTTTAAAACAAAATGAATATTTTTTAAATGAGTGTTCTAATTCAATTGAATTTAAAAACATTTTGTAGTGCTTGGCAAACCTGGTAATGGAAATCCTGCTGCGGCGGCGGCAGCTTCCTGCTGAGCCTGCGCCTGTTGGCTCGGATGTAGATGGAGATGAGTGTGAGAATGCGCATGGGTATGTGCATGCGTGTGTGCGTGATACTCTGGTGATATCCCTAAAAAGTTGTATTTCGTTTATCTCAGGTAATTTAAAAAGTTTGGTTCTTGCTTGAAACTCTACGTACCTGCCATTTGTAACCGAACCATTGGATCTGTAGCAAGAGCAAGGCGCTCGGCCTCCAAAGCAGCGACCGAAGAAGGATGAGGATGGGGTTGAGATGGGCCACCCGGTCCGGGCGGAGGTGCCCCCGGTCCAGTAGGCGGAATACCAAGTCTCTCGAGGCGTTCGCGTTCTAATTGACTCAAACCAGGGGGACCTAAACAAATGAACATTAATATGACCAACACAAGTTCCACCTATCTAAAGTACCTCGGTTTTAGAAAGTTACCTGGGTGACCCGGGGATGGATACAATCCAAACTGTGGTGGTGGTCCACCTGGTAATGTACCGTAGCGTCTGTGTAATTCCAACCAGTGCGGATCTAAAGGTGTAGGCATTCTGGCGCCGGGAGCACCAGCAACACCAGCATTTTTCATCAATTCTTCCTTCAATCTGTCATTCAGTTCTCTCTCTCTGAGTTCTCTTAGTTCTCTTTCGCGCTTTTCCCTCTCAAGGTGCTCCAATTCCAACCTGTTTACATGAAATGATTATCTTAAGATCTGGTACATCATTTAGGATATTGCATCCACAAGTTATTTTACACCGACCTGTCTCGTGGTCCGTACATAGAATTCAATTGATAATGTAACATAGGATCTATGCACTGCGGTGGCAATCCCAAGGCAGCTGCCCTACCAGGAGAAAATCCTGCGTGTGGTCTGGCATATTCACTACAAATAAATGATTTGTGCTGCGTTACGAAATTTCTAGAGCACATTAAAATCTCAATTTAGTATCTTAAAAAATAGTCACATACCTTAGTTGCCGTAAGGCTGGAGTATCAGCATAACCTGGCCGTTGAGCAAACCTATCGTAAGGTGACGTGATGGTTTCTATCGGACCGCGAGAAGGAGGCTTCGTTGTGCTCTCTTTATTTTCTGGGGTATTTGCAATTTTACGCTGTTTATAATAAAAAATTGTAAATAAAATATTTAGTTTTTGCATAAGCTGTGGTAGACCAAGTTGCCATTGTAAACTATACTAACAGTTTGTGCTTGTTGAGCAGCCTTCTCCCTCTCCTCTCGTTCCCTTTCTGCCTGTTTTCTTAAACGTTCCTCGCGTTTCCTTGCCAACTTCGAATCGGGAACTGGTTTGAATGTCAAATCAGTACGCGTGCACGAATTGTAATCACCACGATTCCAGTGACGAACAAAGCTGTAATAAAGAAAATTTTATTTTATGCAGTCTTTTGTTGTTCTATAAGTTCATGCGTTAAGAACCGACAATTAGAGATTAATGTCCTTACATAGCACTTTGACTTCGGTGACATTCCGTGTCTTCGATTTTAGGCTCTGGGCTTGGAGCTCTAGGAATGTGCTGCGGACTTCCCTCGTCCTCTTCCGGTGTAATGTCAGACGATTCAGACACAGGCTCACTCTTTAAGTCCTCTTGAGGTCCGTGACGAGAGGAATGATGTAAGCCATGTGAAGGTGAAGGTTGCATATTAGCAGCGGCCACGGCATGGGCCCTGAGTGCCTCCAAACTAGATCCACTCAAACTTGGTGGAGGAAGACCCATTGGGGTCATTGGATGGCCAATGGGAGGTATTGACATGATACTCGGCGGATGATGTGGCTTCCCACTTCGACTGGGACTCGAACCCAATACCATGCTCGGTACGACATCGCTCTGATGATGGTGACTGTGATGATGACTGTGGTGATGATTGTTTCCGCCCAGACTTATACTCGTTGATTGCGTTTGAGACATAGTTGCACTCATATGAGTCAAAGGACTAGATACTCTTGCCGAAGGATTGTTCTGCTTCTTAACGGAAGAAGTACTTGAAGATGTAGTTGAATGACTTATGTGTATTCCTTGCTGTTTGTCAGTACTTGAATGTGAATGGTGAACACTGGAGTGATGCATTGTGGTGGTTTCCTGAGGAAAAAACATTGTTTAGTTTCTTGTTATAATCAAAATCTCTTTCTATTTCGAGACAGAAAAGTTACCTGATGGCGTTCCGTTGAACTGCTGTCTCCTACTTCTTCAGTTCTTTCGGTCTCCCTAACGCGAGTGGTAACGCTGCTTGAACTGTGATGAGTTAAAGTGGTCTCTTTTATGGGAGCATTTAATCCCTGTGGAGGAGGGATCGGATAAGGATACGGGTATCCAAATGGGTAAGCAGCATATGGGTGGTAGGGATTGTGCATTGCTGCAAAGAGAGGAAGCGTATGCTGAACGAGAGGGTGATGTGGTGGTATATGTGGGGGAAGAAACGCAGCTGGATGGTGTGCAGGGGAAATCCGATTCAACGGACTGGGCTGTTGCGAAGGATGCATCACTGGGCCTGAAATTAAAGGTATAGAATCAAAGATAGAAACTACACTAAGCACTACTAAATGCTAAGATGTCCTTGTTGATCGTGCTTACCTGGCAATTGAGACGGAGACACCAAAGCACCGGAAGGACTTTGACCATGGTGATTGTCTCTATTGTGAGATAACTTGGAAGAACTGGACGGTCGTGGCGGAACTACCGATTGCGTTGTTGCCGTGCTGGGCGACACGAGATTGGCAGCCGTATGAACCACCAGTGGAGAAGAAGACCTTAAAGAAAAATGAAACTAAGAAAACAGCACAAAATGCCACAGCATGTGTATGCTTTACGATTTCTACATACTCAGCATTGCTTGATGTTGGCGGTGTAGGAGCACTAGATCTGCTAGTTGGAGGAAGAGGAGGCGTGTGAGATTCTTCTTCGGTGGGCACAGGTTTTACTTCTCTTTCATCTCTCTCCTGCAGTTTGACGAGCCCTGAAAAATCTTTACCGTCTTTTTCCTTCTCGGATCTTACATTGTTATTACTGGTGGTTCCTGCACCACTGTGGCCAGTTCCGATATGTGGTGACACTGTTCTAACATCCTTCGGTTGAAAATTTTCGGGTTCCTTCTTTATATTATCTATGCTGGGTCCGGGCAAGAATGACGAATTCCTTGTGGGTTCATTTGGAGTTATCTGACCGGGTACCTTCAAATCTTTCAGGTTTTGAATCGGGTCAAAATTATCATTGCTCTGAATGACTTCCTGCTTTATCTTTAAATTTTGAGGTTCCTCGTTTGAACCCGGATTGTAGCTAGGTATATTAAAAGAAGGTTTGTCCGTGTAGAAGCCGCGTCCGGGGTTACCGAACGGATAATTGTAATGGTGCGGAGGAATTGGTATGTGTGGACCCAACAGATGCGGGTGCATTCCACCCATTGGGATCAGTCCAGGTGGTATGTCTTTGTTGTCTCTATTCACTGGGAAATTTATGCTAGGGGTCAGCACCGGCGGTTTTGAGTCTTTGTCTTGACTCTCCTCTGGAGCGTCTGAGAACTTCCTTTCCTTCTTCTCTCCCGACTTGACCTCTGCGTTCGGCTTAGGCTTTATTATAGAAACCGACGGACTCCCTGTATCTTCTTCAGATTTCTCTCCTCCCTGCTCTTGTATTTTCGATATTGAAAAATTAATCAACTGTTTCCTGTCTCCTGTTGCTTTGTCATCAATAACATCTACGTTTTTCGAATCTCCTTCTTTCTCTTCACGCGGTTCCACTTTAATCTCGCTCTGTGCAAGCAAGAAAGGCTTTGGCTTCGTCAAATTAAGCTGGAAGTTAGAATTATTTGATTGTAAATTAGTTGAAGGAACCGAACACGCCGAACTCGTGCTGGGACCAGCGTTTTGCTTGCTCTGATTCTCATTCGGTTTAGATAGCATATCAGTCTTCGTCTGTACTACCGGTAACCTCATTCCCGATTGTGCCGAATCGCTGCAACTGGTCGGGAAATTTGGTCTCGGTATTATTAAATTGATTTCTTTTAACGAATTTCTTACTGGCACTTTGATTGCATCTTCCGAGTCTTTCGTATCGGCCGCTTCGATCTTGCTTGACACATTTTTGAAAGACGACTGACCCTTCAGATCTGATGACATTGGAAACAAATCGTTCGATAAATTAGCAATTTTGGCCAATGGCTCTCCATCCGTTTTGCCACACTCCTGCCCTAATAAGCCAGTCTTCGGATCCACTGTCGCCAACTTGTCTCCATCAGAACTACTGCTTTCTTGATTGCTTTTTGGCTTTTCATCCTCTTCCTCGTCTCCATTTCCTTTTCCATCTGAATTCTTATCCGATGTACTTGCTAGCAGAACCGATACCGAACCCATTGCCATTGGATTTATCTTAAGTGAATCCCGATCCATTTCCAATTTTTTATTGTCTTTACCCGCAGCTATGTTCGGTTTTAGGTGAACCATTACAGAATTTATTTTATCAGCAGCAACTCCTGTTGCATTGGCCTTGTCTAAAGACAAATCTTCCTTTTCTTGTTTCACCTGAATCTTTTCTTCTTTCTCGTCCATCTTTTCGTTTTTCTCTATCTTTATTTGCATTGGACTATTTTTATCCTCGAAATTGTCACCCTGTTCTTCATTCGCGTCTGAATCGTCAGATTTCTTTTTCTTATGAGGCAATTCCTTTTCGTCCTTATCATCCGAGTCGTTCTGATTTCTCTTGCGATTCTTCGTTGGGGTGTCTTTATTATTATTGTTATTGCTGTTGCTCGCCGAAGCATTCGGATTCTGCTTCGGCTTTTTGTCATTGGGTGATCCATGAAGAGCCGGTGATTTTGAATGCTTCTTATCCTTGTCTAGTTCATCTGGAGTGCTTGTTCCATTACCTCTTTTCGGTCTCGACCTATTTCCAGATGAAGTCTGAAAGAAATTGTATTTGTAACTTGGTTATAGACAAATAATGCCAGGAATTGAATAAACAAAATAAAAAAGGTTGTGTATTACCTGTTCCTTTGTTTTGCCTCGGGTGCGCATTCTTCCGGGTGAACTGTCAGGACTTTCATTTTGAACGGGCCTGAAAAGGTATGGAGTGTCTCCTGATTTACTGACACCCACAGGAACAGGCGGGAGTTCACCATGTTTTTTAATATGAGTCCGGCATTCGTAACACAGCATTTGCCGATCTTTCCCATATTGCTGCCAGTCTCTAGAGTCTGCAATAAAAAAGTAACGCGTAAAGTTACATTGTTTCTGTCAATTTAGAAATTGGAGCTGACATTCATTGGCTACATATTATTCTTACTTGATGTGAAACAATGTTGACATCTGTACCCAGACTGATCTCTGGAGTCAGAATCGTCCTCTGAGTTGTCTTCATCACTACCAGAACTACATTCGTTGCTTTCTTTTGGATTGGGCGACGGACGAGTAGACTGCTGGCCTTCTTTTTCTTCTTTTGGCTGACCTCTGCATAGAAATTATAAAATCATTGTACATTAAATAAACATCACATCCACATGTATTAATGCGGACGAAGCTCATTATTTACCTCGTATTTCTTGTGTTTCGAATACGTCTCAGAGATCCTTGACGACGATTTCGTCTGTGAGGTCTATTATTATTTGCCCCAGGGGTTTTCTTCCATAAGTAATAAAATTCTACAAGTTCAGGCTGAAAGTAAAGGCATACATTTTGAAAACGTTTCATGCACTTACTACTACTATAATTAGAAAAGATGAACAATGAATCTTACAGTGTCCTTATGTGGAAGGAGGTCCTTTCTAATTCTGTAAAAATTTTTGCCAAATTGTCTCAGTCCTTTTACAAAGCGTTTCTGCAAGTAAATAAATATTATGTCTGAAGTGTCTCATCATGTGGCAATACAGAAAATTAAACATTACAGCCATTATTTTATGCTAGTTTACTTACAATTTCTTCTTCTGACCATTTTTTTTCTATTCCTTTTGGCACAGGACACTTAACAAGAGCCTGAAGTGCTTTACCTGGATCATACCCAGAAGCATGCAGCTAAAACATAAAGTATTACTCATTAGTAATGTGAGGTTTGGAACCCAGCCAACCAAATGTAGAGGAAAATTTAAATTTTCTTTCAAATGGGCACTCAATGTGTATTTTAAAAAAGAAATGGAAAAAACAACTTCTTGTAAAACATGTTGACTAAAGTGAATAGCTTTATTTTTGTTACAAAGGCTATAAAATTTTTATTTCAAACAAATTGTTTAGTAAACAACATTTCTCATTTCTAATCAAGAAAATGTAATGCATGACATTTATGCAAAACAATAACTTGTTAAATCCATTGTTTGTAGAAGTTATTCAGATAATGTTGTGATGCTTCTTCTTCTATTAGAAAAAAGTGTAAATAATGATAATAGATAAGCTTAATAATACTTAAATTGTTGATAAGAAGCAAACAACTACAGATATGAATTTTTATTACTTCCTTTTTAAACAAAAGCTGGGAGCAAGTGCAGATACTTACAGTGTCCAATGCATTTATAGTAGTATCATCTTTGGAGGCAGCTATACAGCCATCATCTGGGCTACCCCCATCACACATTCCAGCAAATGCAGCCATTGATCTTGCAGCTCTAAGGAACATAAGAAGATCACCATCTAAAGTCTGGGCAGGAACCCATTTGATTTCTTCTCTATCCTTGCTGAATTCAGGGTCAGGAGGAATATCAACATCAGTCAATCCTGGTCTGTAGTCAGGCAGTCTTGCTTGATGCCCTGGACCAACCCTGATCTCACCTTGAGTTGAAACCATTTCTGACTTTTTACATGTTCGCTGATTTTCTGGTCTTCTCTGAGTCCTCCTCTACAATTATCACTTCTCAATTTCTTTGATAGCACAGGGAGAATTTAAAACTTTTTCTACAAATATTTAATTGGTGGAAAAGGAGAAATTGCAATGGAGATTGCTATTAATTAATCAATTAACTGTGGTTACTCAAAAAGGTCAGTTATGTGAACCGTCAATTTTAAAATTCATGCAATCGGGTTTGAAAGCACTATTAATTTTGGCCTTAATCCAAATATGTGAATTCCGAATGTTTATGATTCCCACTTAATGATTGTCCATCCATTCTAGTACGACTAGCACTAGCAATTAGCACATAACCACAGGGCAGAATCCAGTTACGGAGATACGTTGCCTACCAATCAGAATTAAATCAATTTATTCAACAACCAAAAATCGGGGCAATCGTCCTTCACTTAACCAGACAAACACGAAGAAATGCTACTTTTATTTTTCGCAGTGAAAAACAAAAGGCCTAGGCGTAGGCCCTGTAAACAATGGCTTACTTCTGATTAATATTCGCACGAAGAGGCACCGTTAAACCGTATAAAACGTGTCACTCACGTCGATTCAAATTTATTTACAATTATATTCGAATAATGGTACAGTTATTAGTAACTAAATACGAAAAATAAAACAACTAGTCCTTATATTGATTTTTCACTCAATGCACGCCATTTTTCTTTACCTTGCTCATGCGTCACCTTTAAACGTGGAACTAACATCCAGTCATAGAGGACTAAACGTTGATTAGCCCCAAAATACTGGAGCCAACTCCGGTTCCCCTCTTTGTTCTGAAAGGCAAAGAATTTTGAAGGAAACGAAGGGAAGAAAAACAGATATGATTAAATTTAAATACCTACAAGTTTATTGTAGGAAATACAACAATAAAATTGTTCAATTACATAAAAGTTTTGGTAAAAAACTAAATGCGATAGATGAAGCTTTCACACGGTAACTATTTAAAAGCTCTACCAAAAATATAATTCAAAATTCGACGAATCCTGTTTTTAAAAATATGCTCTGTTTAATAAAAAAAATTGTAAATAACTCGCAGTGGGGTGAACTTTTTGAGGATCATAAAATCATAAAAGCTCCGATTTCAAAGTCTGTGTAATTCATTTAGAGGTTTCTCCAATGAAGTTGGTGTAACCAATCTTACGTTACCGTTCCAAAATAAAGGAATATCAAACGGCAGTGATTGTTGGCCGACTACAATTCTTATACGACTGCAAATAAATCGCGTCGTACATAACTGAAGTATCATAATTTTTCCTCAAACTCCGCTGCTCTTTAGTTACAGAAAACTAATTTTCTTAATGTAACGAAATGGAGTGCAGTATACAGGGGAAACAAAAAGGCTTGACATATAACGGGTGTTGTACTTTTTGTATTATTTAAAAAATTTAATTCCTACCATAGGCAGTGGTAAATTTTATGGAATTGTATTTGTCACACTATACAGCCACCGCTGGTAGAACATAACAAGAAAAAAGCTTGACTAGTCTTACTTATCTTAACAATGACTATTAGTAAAGAAAACTACCATTAACTATTACAAACGTGAACAAAAATAAAATTTATGAGCAAATAAATAAAAAACGAAGACAAAACAATCACAACCGTTGACCGAGGCTCCTTAAATAAATGAAATTTACCAGAAGCATAACAGTAATGAATTTTACTCATTGCAACCGGCAGGCATCTGAAATAGAAAATAATTACTGCTTTAAATATATTATTATGCAATAAAAAATTAACAAATGTATTCATTCCTTTCTAACACATATTTCCTCATTAATGGCATATGTACGTCGTCGTTTTCTTCATGTAAAACAATAAATGTATTTATGTTTGAATAAGTCCTTAACGCTATAATGAGGGCATACCTGACCCACCAAGAATGAAAAGGGAACAGCAAACTATTTAAGAAATAACAAACCTGATTTTTCGAGAACAGCCGAATTAGCACCGTTTAGGTCTAACTCAGAGAGCAGAGCCTTTGTCCTTTCCGCTTCTGTCATCCAATGTTTAACCTAAGAGGATTACTGATAATATGAATCATGTTTTCAAAAGATAACACCTATTTTATCATAAGGGGCAAGTAAAGGAATATTAAAAATTGTGTTCTTTAATGGAGCATACACAGAGGTGAGGACAAGGAGGTGCAGGTGAGCAAGGAGAGAGAAAACTTATACAACTCCTTGTACCTGATTGTTAAGTAAGTCCTTTCTCCGTCCAGGAGGCTCTTTAGATAAAACACTGAGCAATGTTCTGATACATGTTTGAAATTTATCAAAAGCCAGTCTATATTCACCTTCTGCATAATGCTCTTCTGCATTGCAGCCCATTTCAAGAACTTCTCCCAATTGTGCATCTTCTGCACACAGTAAATCTGTGGAGCATTACAAAATGTTATACACATGTCTAATATTGAAGCATAAACTAATCTAATGATTTATGGTACACAATTACTTACTTAATTCTCTGAAAATTGCACCTTGTGTTATATGATTAAAATCATTTACACCATTTTTCACCCCTTGACTAGTCTTACTATTAAGGCAAACAAATTGTTTTAAATTTTCAGCTCTTGTTATGTATTCATTCACTTTAGCACGTAATGCATTCTTTCTTTTTGGATTTGTTTCAGCTGCAACAAAAAACTTCAATTGGTCTGTAAATTCAGATGAAATTACATAACATACTAAATGTCAAAATAAGTTCCCTACCGATTATTAAAGGAACAAAGTACCTCAGTGCTTCACAATATAAATAAAAAGCATCTACATATTTCTTTTGCATATCAAACTTCACTGCATCACACACCATTTGTACTGCTTTATTATATGATTCTGGACTAGGCATGTGTTCAAGATCTAGGAAAGAATGTGCAAAAAAATCATTGTAAGAAATTCTTTGAGTTGGATTGTGTTGCAGTAGTCTTGAAAGTAAGTCCCTGCATTCTGAAGAAATACCACTTTGTTCAGGAATCTAAAATTTCGATTTGCAATTAATTCCTGTAAATTAAAGTCTGAATGCTGAAAGCCTAGTTTAACTTCTGTACCTCTATTGGTTTTTGCATTTTAATCTTGTCCAATAATTCTTGAACATTCTTTGAACTGTAGGGGGCTCTTCCAAACAGACATTCATACATTATGACTCCAATAGACCACAAATCCACTGAAGCATCATAATCCTGAAGCAGTAACATTTCTGGTGCCATATACAAAGGTGAACCTCTTAATGAGCTTTGTCTCTCTTCTAAACTTAAAAACTGTGAAAATCCAAAATCTAGAAAAGTCAGCAATTAATGTCATATTAGCATATTATAATAGTATTGGAATGGGTTAACTCATTAAATGACAAAAAACTTACCAGCCAATTTTAGTGAAAGGTTAGGTTTTGTACTTAGCAATAAATTTTGAGGTTTTAAATCAAGGTGACAAATATTATTGTCCCTTAAATACTTCATGGCTAAAGCCAACTGTTGCAAGAATTTCTTGCAAGTCTGCTCAGACAACTTTCTTGATTTCTTTATGAACCAAGATAAATCTCTTCCATCACAGTATTCCAATATAATGTATATATAATTATCATCCCAGCAGAAATTTTTCATTTCTACTATATAATCATGCCTGAGTAGCTTCAGTAATTTAATCTCTGTTATCACATTATCAGCAGCAGATCCCTTTAATTTGTCTTTTGCTATGCATTTAATGGCAACTATATCTTTATTAGCAGTCTGGAAGTTTTATAAGAATTACTTCAAATTAATTGTGAAGTGATTGGAAAGAAATTGGTGTTGTCACCTTTCCATGAATAACAATGAATATTTTAACAGTACTAATGTGATCAATACCGCTACTAAAATTAAATTGCAGATCCTTTGTTTCAGATCAATGATATATTAAATAAATAAAGGATTGAAATACCTTACTAATAGCTTTGTATACAGTTGAATAACTGCCTGAGCCCAGGCTTTCTAAAATGGTGTAACCTTCTATGCTAGGTATCGCACCCGTTTTTCTTTTAATAGAGCCACTCATCCCGTAACTGTAGTTTCCATTCGAATACGAAGTTAATCATTTGAATTACTTAAACTTAAAAAGTACTTTGAAGTTTGGAATTAACTTTACGACGGAATTGCGACATTTTAATTTATGACGACAAAATTCTCTGCCTCCTGATTAACTGATTTTATCAATTTATATAAATTACGAAAAATATCCTTAATAACAAATTGGCAATTTCATCAACTTAAGAAAAGGGAAATTAAAAAAAATGTGAAAACGTAAACAAATGGTGAGGCAGTTCTGTATCCTACTGAATTTCTTCAACAGAATTTAAATGCTTTTAGCTTGTATGGGTTAAAAATTCCAGAACTCTACTCAGCGCACTTTAAAATCTGAACAGGTTTCCATTCAATATTTAAGTCATTTTGACTTTTCTGTATTATTAATCATTAGAGGGTCAAAAAAACATCAAATCAAAAAAATATCATATCAAATATCACTTATCAAAAATTTGCTTAGCAACGTTACTGCTGTTCTCATTTATCTTTATAATTATTATTATTGTTATGGTATTGTACTGAGGTTATCTGCAGGAAAACAGTAATGGGTAAAACAAAAATATAGAAATAAGTCTTTACTGGCTTTCAATAATTTTAATAACTTTTAAAAATGTATAAATACAAAGTCATTAAGTGTTATTAAAATATATTCAGATATGAAGAACATTGTTTGAGCCATACATTTGATTGGGAGGGTTATTGTATTGAAGTTAGCTTAGTACTATGTTTATAAATATGTACAACAATGACCAAAGTGTCATGAAAATCCTTATGCAGTATACCTCACAAAAATATCTAATACACATATCTGTTTAAATATTAATGGAAGTATCATTGATAATTGCACATCTCAATGACAAGTATTCCTTTTTTATAAAATCCAAGTTTATTATATTACAGAGAAAACATTAATGGATACATGAAATGAAACTGCTCTAAATGATAAATGTTATTACTAAAAATTAAAATACAATAATAAACAAAAATAATTTACTTTTTATTTTTTTTTTGCAAGGCATTCAACACTTTTTGCAAACCCTTTTCTGTGTCCTTCAACTTAGTTTTCTGTGACTCAAAGTAACTGTTTAAAATATTTTTTTTAACCTCGTATTGGAGCCTTAGGAAATCTTCAATTGTTGTTGTTTCTTTAGCTCTAAATAAAACAAATGGGCAAGTTTTACCTCGCTTTACATGCTCCTGCCATGGATCATCATTTTTCTCCCAATCACTTAATTCTTTTTGGCATGCAAAACACTTGACATTGTCTGTGAATTTATTTGAACTGCAATTATAGAAACCTGCAGCTGCAAAATTCTTTGGAGTGCAATATTTGAAACCCTTCAACTCTTTCCAGTTTTCATCAAATGTTTCGAGTCTGTCCTTTTCAAATATTAATCTATTAGATTCATCAACTTTGGAGTGGAATCCAATTACATCCATTGGTTCCATAGCCTGTAAGTTGAAATCGTATCTTAAAATTTTGTACCTAACATAATGTATGCGGCTTATTTAGTTAGTGATATTCATCAAGATTGTCCAAAAAAACAAAATTACCTGACAAGTTTGTCTCAGACGTAGTTAAATTGAAATATAATACAATAGTAAATTCAAAACTTTTTATGTGTGCACTAAGAGAAACATAAAGAAGATGTACCTTTCTTGTACTGATTTATTATTTGCACCGACCGTTAAACCGCCGTTTGTCAAACACTGAAAATTGGACTATTTTGCAGTTAATTTTACAATGGTAAGACAACAACCACAATTTAATTCAGGCTGTTTTAAAAATGTATAATCAAAGAGAAGCAGGAGTTCTTTACCTCTAAGCCAACAACTACAAATTTGACCAAGTACTGGTGAACTAAAATTTACTGTAAAGCGTGGGATATCAGTCTGCTGCCACTACACAATTACACTGTCCTACAAATAGCCAGTAGGAAACGACCGTTTAACGAAAAATGGCAGTTGAGAAATGACTGGGGATAATCGCGAAAGGACAGGTTTTCTTAATTTTTACGCAAAAAACTGGCGAACACGCATTATACATGTGCACCTAGACAAGGAAATATTACACATTAAGAGTTCTTTGATCCTATTAGGCGAGAAGTACATTAGAAAAGGAAGTTATGGATATAATGATGAATTGCATTCACAAGAGGTTGGCCACTTTGGTTGAATTTAAGTATTGTTAATTTTCGGTGTGATCCTTTGTATTAAAGATTTAATTTAATTTTTTAGGTTTCAAAGAGGCGGAAAGTTTTAGCAGATATAAAATGTTTGCCCCGCGAAATAAAAGATGCTTTAAGTTTGTCTTTACCTTTGTTTATTTTTATCTTTAAGGCATACGAAGAATTGTTTTTTCACGGTTTAAGAAGCTGCCAGAGGTATCTTGTCGGTGAGTTTTAGTCTTAAATTTAACTTGTATCTCAAAACATTAATGAAACTGATAGATGTATTTTTTTACTGTAGAAATTATTTCTTCTGAAAAATTACTAAACACTATTGATAATGAAATAGTCAATGATGGGGACCTCAAATGTATATTAAGTAAAATTGATTTTCTTATTGGTCAATATTCAGAAGATTATGAGTCTGTTTTTCATTTTTTCAAAAAGCTAGATGCTAATCTTTATGGTAAAGATGAAGCTTTTGAAGTAAGAAATTATTCTCATCCTAAGTTTAAGTATCTTGAGAATGTAGTTACAACTTACTTTCAAGCTTTTCCAAGTGCCAAAGCAATTATATTCTGCCAGGTAAGCAGATATATAGAAAATCTGAATTCAACATTAGAATAATCAGATATTTATATTTGTATTTATATCACTAAGTCACTGCCATCAATAAGATTAATAGTTGATATTGGATATGCATTGCAATTTATTGCAATTAATATTATTCTATAATATTTTACTGTTCCATTTACATTATTATGATTTTACAGTCATCATTTCATATGCTAGAAATCTGCAATTTCTTATTGAATTTACAACCTCTTGTGAAACCAATGATCTACATTGACAAGTGCAGGAAAAATGGAACTCCTAAGGAGAGCTTCAGCCAAGAAGCAAAAAATATTGTTAAGAAAATGTTTGATTGTGGACAGTTTAATACACTTGTTAGATCTTGTACTGATATTCAGTGTATGAATTTGGAAGAAGCTCAACTTTTAATCCACTTTGATGTTGATCAACATCATTTAAAGGAAACATTATGGACCACAAACTACAATGATTCAGTGCCTTCGCAAGTTGAGCTCTTTTTCTGTAGGCCAGAAATTGGAAAGGTAATTATCAATTCATTGGGGTCAAATATGACCAACATTGCTTGATATTAGTATTACTATAGTTTTAATTTTGGTGAAATAATTATGGTTTGTTCAATGTATCATATTATTTTAGGTGCTATTATCAGATATAAATCCTGACAGTTTGAACTTTACTGTCAAGAGGAAAAGAAAAATCAGTGAGTTAAATGGAAGCAATTCAAATAAAAGTATTGTTGGTAAAAAGGTTAAGCAAATAACAATGGGAGAGCCAGACATAGCTTTTGACTGTGCATTTGACTCTTTGGAGTTAGATGATAGATTCTTGTCAAAATTGGATGCTGAAGCTGGTAAAGAAAAGAATACTAGAGAAGAACATTCAATAGTGTCTTTACCCAGAAAAGTTAGTAAGTTTGAAGGGAAGGGAGAGGCATTGAATGACACTGAAGTGAAAATGAAATACTATGATTTACCTTTGTCTGTTGATGATCTAAGTGAATTAAATTGTAATTTCAAAGTGCAGCTTGCAGGAAATGACTCCCCTTATAATGAGGTTTGTACTTCATTTTTTATAATTTTAGGATAACTTCTGATTTGTTAAACCATAATATTATTGTTTGTAGGTGGCACACAGTACAGACAAAAAATTGCATATGTCATATGATTTAAATATGCTTGCCACTTGTGTCTCACCAATTTTAGGCAAATTGTCATCAACCAGTGGCATTGTTTCTTCTTCAACTCCACTAAGGAAATTGAAAGATGAATCATTCAATAAAAAAGAAAAAAAAGAGAGTGACACACCAATTAAGAGCATAACAGAAAATGCTCAAAACACAGAATATGAATACTTGGATTTTGATCTATTTGAAGACTGGGACAATGCTCCTGAGCAAAAAAGTCAAGAAAGCAAAAGTTTAATCACAATATCTCAGGCTGTTGAATTAGTAGAGGAAACAAAAAAGTCAAGTGAAAGCAACCCAAAAATGAAACTAGAGTTACCTCACAATACCTCTATGGATGGTTGTGCTAAATTACAAACTGAAGATATAATTAGACATAAAGAGGATACTTTAGATAATTTATTTGCTGAGTCATTTAATTTATCCCAATTAGAGTCACTGGAGAAGAAAACTAAGCAGCCACATTTATCTGTGGAATCCAGTTCAAAAGCATTCAGCAATATAAACAAATCCATAATTTTAGATTTTGGTGACACATTTGAAAAAAAAATTAATAATGCTTCTTGTGCTAAACCACTTGCTGTGCAGAAACTGAATTTTGAAAATATGAAGGTTGAAAAGTCACAACAGATAGCATTACAGAAATGCAATGAGACTATTGTAATTGACAGTGATCCTAGTTTAGATGCTATTTTACAATCAAGTTTTTTAGACAAAGTCAAAGCTGATGACTTAAGAAAATCATTGGCACATAAATCTACTGCAATAAATAAAAGTAATTTGATTAGCAATTTTGCTAGCCCTTCAATTGTGGCACTTGATAATTCAGATACTTCTGCTGATACCTTGGATGGAAGTCTTAATTTCTGTAGAAAGAGAGGAAAATTTTACAAAATACAGGAATCAGAGAGTGAGGGAGACAGTCCATGCCAGAAGATTTGCAAGTGGAAAAGGAATCAAACAGACAAAACAAATGAGGTTTCTTTTATGAGTTTTGAAATTCAAGGTAACATTTGGTGAACATATATAATATCTGTTAATTATTTTTTTATTTTTTCAGCCTTCCAGACTTCAAGGAAGAGATTTATTGGACTTGGAAGCTGAAGTCTCAGATGAGGACAATGTTTCTGATGATGAAATAGTAAATGAAAGTGATGAATATGAAGAAAGCTTTGTTGATGATGCATCATATTCTACACAAAACAATGCTGCAGAAATGACATGTAAATATTTAGAATCTGTAAAAATGAGAAATAATGGGCCAGGCACCTTTAAGATACCTAAAACAGAAGCCTACAATGTTGAAGATGTTTTCAGTCAAATTCCCAATGAAACAAATTTGGAATATGAAATTGTAAGTGTTATTATGGAAAATATTTTCTTGATCAGATAAAACCATATTAATTCCTCACTTTTTTAAATTTTGAATTTTTAAAATTTTTATATTATTTTCAGGATTCTTTTTGTGTTAATGACATAGAGTATGAAGAAAAAGAACTGTCTCAGCTTGAAATAGCTGAACAAATATTAGAGCTTGATAGGAAAAATAAAAAGGCAAAGCAGAAGTCAAGAACAAGGAGAAAGAAATGATTGTGATTAATAATACCTTGAGTATATTTTGTGTTAGGTTCAGCATTTAGTACAATAATATATTATGTAAGTCAAGCTATATGAATTTTTGATTACCAAAATTCAAAAGTAGATACTAGCATAATTCTAACATTAAATTATTGATGAAACAATTTGGTCCATGTATATTTGTCTAGGTTATAATTTTACAAAACTTTTATAATGTATACACATATAGATAAATCGAAATACAAAATTTAATTCACTTTGCTATTAAAAAGATTTTTGTTATTTTACTGAATTGCCAACAAAACAGTCAAAAACTGTAATTGTCAATTATTAACTCTTGTAAGATTGCCGTTGGTTATAATCAACAAGTGCAAATTTTGTGATATTCGCCTCGTTTCAATTCATCTAATGCCACGTCACGAGTTTTTTAAAGCAGTCTTCAGTTTGTTTTTTTACTGCAGTGATAAAAATGACTGTTGAAAAATCAGTTCTAGAAATTATGGGAAACGATGGTAATTCAAAATTAAAGCAAAAAGTTTTCAATGGCTTTAAATATTAGTAGAATCAGTGGCGTTTGAGGTCAATCATATTTGCTGCTGCTGTCATTTCACTATCTGTCATTGGTTTTCAGATTTCTTAAAACATTTCATTAACCCAGTTGAGGGTAACGTTTCGTTGGAAAAATGTACACAAATCCTGTCTGTAAGCGAGCAGATTGCAAAATTATCAGAGGGTATTGATAATCTGAACACAGAACTACAAAAACAGGTTTCTGAAAATCATGATGATCTGTTGTTTCATGCTAGTTGGATTGAAAAATTAGAAGATGTTTTAGAAATGATGTCAGCTCATGTGCAGGTATTACATGTTTCAAAAGATGGATCCCTACCTTTTTCCTGTGTTTTATCATTTGATGATGTGAACCTATTTGCAGTCCCTTCTCTCTGGAGCAGAAAGAATTTCATCACAGATTGTTCAACCTTACCAACAAATGGAGGAAAAATTTTTAAGAATGGAAAACATATTAAAAACACTGAATATATTGAGGAGAATAACAAGAATTCAAGTTGTTTCACATAGACTTCCCCCACATGTAACTTCTGATTCTGATATTCTTAAAATATCACAAAATATCAAAGAACTTGGTAAGGTTGAAGACCATTTCATTTACTTTGTAACTTGTAATGTACTCATCTACATTTTATAATTATTTAGATAAACTGTGGAATGAAATTGATTTATCTAACATTAAAATACTTGAACCAAATGAAAAGAGGTTAAAAACAATCAAGAATGAAGTTAGTGAAAGAGCAAAAGTTCAATTAATGACTGGAATAAAGAAACAAAAATTGCAGCACTTAACGGAAGCTGTTCAAATATTCTATGACCTCAATATGCTGGTGGAAACTGTAAAAGGTTTCATTAGCTCTTCTGTGGATGAAATGAAGAAGGTTATTGATGAAAATATAGGAGCCCTTTTAGACTCTTCAAGGCCTAAGGGCTCTTTAAGTGGTGACAAATCAAAGAGGGGCCCTGGTAAAGCAGCCATGCCTGCAGTTGGGAATGCTTCATCATTTCGTCCCAGATTATGGTCTGCACTTGATGAAATATTTGACAATATTTATACTTATGCCATAGAAGTTGAATTTCTGGAGTCAAGTTTACATCAAAATAGAAGCGATTACCTCAGTGTTAAATCCCACACATATATTGAAGTGTTTCCAGAGAATTATAGAAACATCACACATCAGTACTGGATCATGGTGAACACATATTTAGAACAGCAACTTAATAAATGTTCTAAAAACTGCAAATTTGTCAGGGAAGCCTTAGAGGGAGAATACCCTAGGTTTCTGAGACTTTATATGGATTTATGTAAAAAGCTGCAAACAAGTGATAAACCAGAGAACTTTAATTATAAATTTTCAATTTGCAAGAGTGTAATAACACCATTTGAGCAGTCTTACTTATGCAATTTGGACTCAGTTGTGTCTTACCCTGTTCATAATATGTTTTCCAGTGATGGTACTCCCAAGCCAGTGCCAACCACTGAAGACATTGATTCTTTAATAAGAATTATTAGAAGGTAAAATTACTTCCACTTACTATTAGATTATTCTAATTTGAATGATACTTTGTTTAATTACTTTTGAGTAAAAATTATTTCAATTTTAGTGAGCTGTCTGTTGCTTTATTTGATTCAAACTTGAGTTCTACAATTGCCAGGAATATAACGAAGTCAATTGGAATTTTTTGCAATCTATGTGAGGAACATATAGTTGAACAAGGATCTGATGCCACACAAGTTATAGGTAATATAATTCACTTCAAGCTTTTCAGATTGTTTCATTGAATTGTATTCCTTAATTTCTTGAATGGTGAAGGAGTTGATTTTATCTTGGTAATTAATAAATGAAATATATTTTTTTACAGGTGTAAGGAAAACAGTTCAAGATAGAAATATTGAAGTGGCTAATCGTTTGGAATACCTGAAAGTAAAACTCAATAATGTAACAGCCAATTTGGGTAAAAATACGGAAGCTGCTGAGATTTTAAATTTATCACTTGTGACTTATGCAGATAGTCTTATAACCAAAATAATAACTACCATGTTGGACTCTGTTAAACAAGCTATTAAAAAAATTATACTTACCATGCATGTGGAGGATTTTTCAAGGTTTGAAGACATTAAATATTTTCTTAATTTATGTTGGTTTTAAGCCTGAATTATATCCTGCTATATAAAATTCACTACTATTGTGGCATTAATTAGATCTAATTCTTACAGCCAAGGTGAGAAGCCTAATTCAATATCGTTGTACATGAAAGAATTGACTGCCTTTGTTTCAAGGGCTTTTAACACTTATCTAAAGCCTTTTGAAAGTCAGGATGTTCTAAAGAAGTGTTGCGTCGAATACGGTATGAACTGTGTGGAGTTTTTTTTGCGAAATATTTCAGTTGTTAGACCTCTTGGAGCTGGAGGACGAATGAGATTGACGGCGGATTGTAATGAGGTCAGTGTACTTGCCATTAGTCTTCATATGTTTACTTTATTACGTTAGCAGGCAAAGGGAAAGCAATACGAAGAGCTGTTCTGCTGCTTCTCTGCCGTGGTTTAAAAAAATTTTTGTGAACTGGAAAAATTTCTCCAGAACTGAACGTTTTATTAGGCATACAGATAATAACTGATTTATTGCAAGCATATTTTGTATTGTTTTCAGTTTGAATTCGCTATGTCTCCATTGCTTGGAGAAGAACCGAAATCTTACAGAATGCTGAGGCTATTTAAGTTAATGTTGACGCAGTCACCTCAGGAGATTCTAAACAACCCTGCGGTCGGAGATACAGTTCCGTACAGTTTAATTCTCTTCTACTTGTTTTCATTTGCTCCGGATGAAATGAAATCTCCACACGAGGTATTCCCCCCATGTTTGTTTTATTCGAAGGACTCAACTTTTGAAACTAAATTTTGTATTTGTTTTTAAGAGCGGGGTCGATCCCAAAATAAAATCAATGGACACACTTTTGGATTATCTGGATAGCCACCAGTCAGAATGGGAACGCATCGACTTGATTAATAGGGTCATGGCGAAGTACTGCGAATCGGTGAGACAAGTTCCTGGGAAGAACTTTGATCCGGTGTACGGCGTTATGGCTCATTTGATACAAAGATTCAGGTCAGTCAAGTGACCAGATCTGAAGTCGACTTGACGACACATAGCAAACGTGAAAGACTTGAAAGACTGAGAAACAGTTGAGGCCTTCAAATAAAGAGGAGGGATGAAAGCGCTGGACGAGTGTATTGACGAGGATTTACAAGAGGAACCATTTTGAAAAATTTAGTTTTTCTCTGACAGAAATTGAGCGAATGAAATTCGGAAAGTCTAATAATAGTAATATAATGTGATAATTATCAATCGGTACTGCTTTAAAGTAATAATATGGACAACTGATAAAAGAACACAAATTCGTGTTTCATGAGTAATTTATTTATACATCGCACATAACACGTTTAGTTGTTTTCAAATTAAACCTAAATTGAAATTCATAATGTTATTTATTCAACATTAATGTGATCCCGCAGATGGGTATAATAAATTAACTTAACATAAATATCTAGCTATTACACAATACTAGTTATTTTACAGCGTTTTCGTCCATCCAGTATTCATTGTTCTCTTCTAGGTGTGCATCATCAGCACTGTTTACTGGTATTTTAGGTTATCTTGCTTGTCATGTGCGTCAAATAACACATCATCCTGGGGAAGAAAAAACTTGAGACACAGGAAATGGCGACACCAATTAGAACAAGCACACAGTGGAGTTTAGGTTCAGATGAATTTGTCTGATGTACAAGGCAGGGAGATCATAGTGTTGGTAGAGTTTTATGGGATCTGCATACCCTAATTGTCACATGTATTATATACCTGACCAAAGGGTTGTACGATTTCAAAGAAAGTTATGCGACAGGCACAAAAATATTCTTGGGTATTTAGGGAAAGAGCAGGTCCACGTTCACACACAATTACACCGTTTGTTTTGCACAAAAAATACCGTTTTAGGGTAGTGTAGAATAGAACTTCTCATGGGACTCCTTTAGTAATTCTTTTCGCGTGCTTTATTAATTTTACTGTTCAACCACTTTCCTCTTGACCGGACAAGCAAAGATGATTAGATTTGAGAGCTTGCGAATGGAGAGAAGAATTGAGGGGTGAGTCTCTTTCGCTTCGTCATCGACATGTTTCAAAGAAGTGTGGTTGCACTATCACTATACGGATGTCTCGAATTAAGTCTCATCTGTCTCGAACTCGAACTGAAACTTTCTACTCCGGTGATTCTTTTTATTCTTAGAACTCCTTTTCTTCTTTAACTTTGGTAAAACTTCACAACTACAACCGGACCTCACTCGTATGTAATCCATTTTCCAGTCTTTGGATATGAAGTTTCCCCTGTCGTGGTGGTGACGGGACCTGGCCACAGCGTGACCGGACATGTGGGTGGCGTCCCGCACCAGGGCGTACGTGTACGAGTACTTCTGAACGCATCTGCTTTGGTTGTAGAGCTTCTTGTCGAGGAAACGACAAGGTTTGTTGACGACGTCCTCCCTGCAGGACCTCTCGTAAAACCTTTGCCTGTTCTCGCCGTCACTGTACAGTTCGACGTAAATGTCGTCGAGATTTTTACCGCCCTCCGGCTCGATCATATCCAGAACGGAGGGACAGCACTCGACTGCGTGGCCTTCTTCACCGCCCTCTTGTCGTAGAAGCATTAGATGATCACGGTGTGTCAGCCAAGGCCGACTCTCGCTTTCTTCAAATTCAAATCCGTTTGCTCGGGAAAACGACCTGAAATGAAGAAACTTTCTTTTTAATGTATTTAATACTTGTTACCTAAGAGGTGTGCAGTTTGCAAACGTTCCTTGCGTGGTGCAGTATTTGTTTGCTTCAGAGATTTTCTCGGTAAACCTAGAGTAAACAAAGTCTTGCTACTATTCAGTCGGGGAGAGTGAATTGGTCAATGAATCACGTTAAGCAAAGAATTGATGAGGAAAAAATCACAGGCTTTTGGAAATAGCAGTTTGTGTACAACCAGAGTTACAGATAAAAAATCACTGACCACACTGCGTACGGAACCTCACAACATCGTTATTTTTTTTGCCAGAATTCCTTGTGAATGTTCATCTTTCGACTGTAAATGAAGACCGAAAAGCCTTAATTGTACGAAACGGTACGTAAGAAAAGTTGTGAAACGATTGACGGATCTAATCGAGAAATGAAAAATTCTTTTCCAATAACATAATTAACCTATAAATTTGATTATCTCTCTTTGTCAAGTGGGCAATTACCACACAAGAATGAAATTGAAGTGACGGCGGTTAGGGAAAGCCCCAAGAATTAAGAGAAGATAATTTGTAGATATACTTAGAGAGTAAATTAGAGGAAGGTACCCAAGTGAGGTAAAAAGGCCTCGCTAGAACAGGGCAGAGCAGAAGTCGCAGGCCGGGGATGGCACGGTGGCACATCATGGCAGACCATAGGATGGCACCGTCGGAATGGGCCCTACCCGCTCATAATTCACCCGTAATGGTCTGCACCAACTACCCGGACTTGGATTTTCTTTCTTTTTTTCATTAAAATATTTGTTTCTAAAATTAGTTTTTCCCTTCGACTCCATCAGCCGAAAAATTAAACATTCAGAAAAAAAGAAAAAAATTTATTAATGACTCTCGCTGCCTCCTAGATGTCTTTATTAGATACGATTTTTTCCCTGTGCTGGAAATTCGTTTCTGTTTCTCACCTTACGATTGCGGCGATGTCTTCATTCAACGATGTACCAAAAAAAGACAAAATAATAATTACCTCGTGGGGCGTCGTATGATTCGAACAAAGGAATCCAATAAAGATTTCTCTTAAAAACGGTCCTAACATGAATTTACCAAAATGGTTCATTGATGGCTCGTCTTTTACATTCACTGTTATGGACTTTTTTAGACGGAAGTAACAAACTGTGAAGAAGTGCCACTCTGGGAAAAGTGCACGAAATGTAACACTGCACAATATTATTTTGCCTCTGAGAATGTGGAATAGATAAAAACAGCAATTAAATATAGTTTCATTAAGCCAAAACAAATTGAGAAATAAAGTGTAAAACAAAATGTTCCCTGTCAACGTTTCTAACCCTGGGTTAAGGCAAGTTGCAATAAATTCATTTAATTAACATAATGAGCCAAAGTTCCAAATGGCTGCTCACAGAGTAAAAGTCAGTTGCAGAAGAGTACGTTATATATATCTACACTTTTTAATTAATTAACTATACATTAATTTAAGACATGATAATGTAATGGAACTTATAATATTCTTATAATATTATAATATACGATGTTCAAGTATATAATCATTGTGTTGGTAATGAAACGAATTCTATGTATTGATGGAAATTGAAAGAATTTGTAACATCATTAGAATATAACATCTTCCACATAATTAGTTTAAGATGGCCAAAGTAATACAAAACATGACGGAATTTTTGCCATCACGTCTGCCAGCTTGCTCCACAAAAGAGGCATTCCAAGTCTTTGGTGAGCAATTTCCAATAGATGAAACTAAGATTTACTAAAACGTTAATCTTCATTGCTGCATTCTCAGAATTTCAGTGTAGTTTGATCTTACTGATTAATATTTCAATTAGTTAATAAATCGATAATTACTTGTTAGGAGTGATACTGCTAAAGTAAATTACAAAATGAAATTGGAACAGTGTGACAGGTCCAACCGGTCACTGTGAGGACCACCCGGAGTGGCTAGTGAGAGAAAATCAAGATGATAAGATAGAGGTCTTGCTTTGAATTTAATAAACTTTTCTGTCAGAAATCAAATATTTGTGTTTCTTTTAAATATTTAACATAAATCACGAACGATTTATATTTAACACCGTTGGTTTTCGGGACGAATACACGACAAGAAAGTCAGATGTCGGCATTAATGAGGTACCCTGTGGAGACCTTTACCCCAAATACGTGCCGTCTACGGAACATCAGGTCGCACGTTACAGACGACCACTAGGAAAGCCGTCTACATAACAACAATAAATATTCTATGCTTCCGAAAAAAAGTGATGAATCTTTATGACTTTAGACGATGTGTTGTGCACTGTACGGGGAGTTTATAGTGTGAGGCAGGGTGTTAATTCTTTCGTCAGGAACCAGCTGGGTTGCGCACATATTCTTATCAACTTACTAGGTTGCTGCATAATTAGATAGATGAATGAACAAATGCACTTGATGTATCTGTGGCTGGACGGTGACTCCGAGTACTCACCAAGGTGAAGTACTCAAAATGAATAGCTCAAATTCTGTATTGATTAGAGGCTCAGGGCTCTTAATTTTCAATAAAACCCATAACTCTTTATTTATGGTGAAAACAATACGGATAAACGGAACGCAATAAATAATTGTCGAAATGTCGATGACCACGAGAAAAAAATTAATTGAATTATGGAGGGAGCACTATCACGATGGTACTCTCCTTTTCTATTCTTCTTTTTGTTTCTAATTTAAAGACATATTTCATTTCCTTTCTTCGTCTTATTTGAATGTTTCATTCTTGAGCAATCCTCGGGAATGATTGATTCGATTAGAATCATTGGAATCAATGGGAGCACGATCCAGTCGAGGACGATAATTACAAATTGTACCAATATATAACCTTTATATTACCGGTTTAAGTCCACCCTTCCTGTCTGTCTTCGAGGTTGTCCGGTCACGTTTTATTACGACCTTTGATTTAGTTGGAAACTCACAGGAAATTTGTGTTTCTTAAAAGCTTTCAAGTCATTTCTCCCCGAGAATTTCACGGATGTCACTTAAATACTTAAGAAAAACGATGAAACTTATTGGAGGGAATGCGGTTCACTGCTGTGATCGATAATTAATTGCAATTAAATTTGCGTTACCACAATTGAGTCTGACCTGATCTTGATTCATTAACCCTGACTTGACTAAGGAAGTCAAAAGTGTCTCAGTTCTGTATCTGTTCATCGATTTAATTTCTTTTTATGTCGCACTAAAGTTAAATTTGACTTCTGATGTAAAATTAATACAAGTAATTTTCATTTAAGCGCTCTATTTACCGTGTTACGAGATATTTTTTATTATGTCTGCAGAAAAACTAGACAAGTTTAAACGACGAAATAATAATAATGTTAATTTTACGAATGACTACGCACGGTACTAAAATGCCAGAAACGAAACAAGTTAGTAAAATAGTTTTAAAATGATTTTATTTATTTTATTAGGTGACGGAGAAGGCGTTTTTAATGTGTCCGATTGAAACGAACTTAAAAGATTTCCTTTAAAAGGTTTAAATTTATTGTTCTTAAATGAATTTTTATAACTCTAAAAAACTTCTTGTCCGATAACATTCATGGTGACAATTACACCTGCTTTAAATCGGTTACACTGGTACTTTGGTAGTGGCTGGAAACAAGAGAGATTCCTGAGTTTATGTGCCCGCGTTATAAAATCATAAGCCATCCTCTTTGGTTGGAGCCATCACAATGCCCTATATACTGCCTAACTTTTGTTCCTGTTCAATGGATAGTTGGGTGTTTGTAGTTGTCATGCGATCATGGGGTTCTCCCTAAATGATTCCTGGAAAGGCACTTACCAGTCAGAAATCTTGTTTTCCTTTCGATTACCCGATCGTCGAGATTTCTGCCCACTTATTAACTGATCGTTTTGCTGTGACAAACAGGGAAACAAAATGGCGGCCAGGAAGAGCACCTGGAAAGAAAAGAAAGAGATTTGAGTTACATAAATTTTATTTATGTATTACAATTGTACTTATTACTCAAATAATTTACTATTGCGCAATAAATATCACTGCGTTACGATTTAAAAAAAAGTACTTAAGTACACCAATATAAATAGTTATACCATGTGTACTCAAAACCAACTACCACTGGCAGTTATTGCACTTTGAAGAGATCTAAAAAAAGAAGAAACACCACTCATTGAATTGAATGGTGTCGATGGCACCCTTTTATGGGTTCATTACAATGCCTTGTAAATATTTGGTGGATGCCAAAGTCGTTTGACACGGGGGTGCACGAGAACACTGGTGTCTTAAGAATTCACGTTGAAGTGGTCGAAAGCCCATTTTGAGGAAGGTGGTGTAACTTTAAACGAATTTCAATCCACTCGAGCTCCAGGTATCGGCATGCTGCTACACAAACATAAATAAACATGCAACGCCTTAAAGCCGAATGAATTCACATTTTGTGCACCAAATTGGAAGGAAAGAATTCGTCTGACCACCAAGATGGTCATTTGTTAGACGACTCATTTAGTTGTATTCATTGGTTTATTTATTTTCCAATTTTTGTTATACCATTCTAGGTAGGGTCTACTCAATTAAAGTCAATCAATTACTCGCATTCCGAATACGAATGGAAAAAAATTTCATCCCTTTCAAGGGCTCTCAAAGGGAGGTTTTTCTCACCACCTAGGGGTGAGATTCTTTTTTGCAATTCAGGAAATTATTCTACGTCGAGACTTGACTTGTCGACTCGTTTTTATAAAACAACCTTTTTATTGTTCACTTTTTTAATGGGCACTCAATCTCGAATTAATCAAAACTACACAAATCTCCCCAAAAGCTCTACATCTGAGGACAGTTGTTAACATCGTCTTGACAAGAATTCACGAGTGGTGCGCAGCAAAATGTAGTAAATCAAGAAAAAATATAAAAAAAAACTCAAAAAATTAAAGACATCATGATCAATCGTAGTACTAATATGTACTAATATTACAATAGTGAATTAAAAGTATTACATCGCGAGAAGATGAATATCAATGAGTTCATTTTATATATTTAGCAAAATCAAAATACTGAATAAAGAATAATATTTAAAATTTAGTATACGTAAAAGAAAACTATTAGTATCCTTAAAAGAATGACAGGAGGAAAAATAGATGTACTATAATATTATATACAAGCTACATTTAAGACAATAATGAAATTAACACAGTGGAGCAGAAAGCAAAATAAGAACACAGAGATGAGTGAGTATGTAGATGAATAACAACACTTAACTCAATATGATTGAGCTATTGTCTGTAAAACCCAGTAACTTAACTCTGATATCTGCTACCGATGTAAAATCCCGCGTCATTGCCTTCAAAGATATTCTAAACTCAAAGATTAACGAACATCTCCGTTGTATTAGCCAGAAGACATTGAAAAAAATTACTTAGGTATACGACAACAATTAATCACCAATCAATAAAATCTAGATTTTCAATAATCGATCCTACGTCTTTGTAATTAAGTACTTTTTACTGGTTACGCCGTGGAGTAGAGCAGATGACAACCTTTGTACCTGACTGACATCCCAAATTAAACAAGAAATCATACACTTCAACATTTGAGGAATAAATTAAAGGCATTGATTAACTAATCGTCAACCGAATCGTGTCTTGTTACTCCACCACCTGTAACTTTCGGGTACGTTTCGGCACACACCTTTGACGACACTTCTTCCTATCTCTGTCTTTTCCTGGCCCTGACTTCCGTTTTGTTTTATCTACTAGCCTGCACCTTGTCTGGATTATGTTTATCTGTTTATTATTCGCAGACGGAGTGTACGATTCATGTGTGCCATGAATTTTCTAGTTAACGTCATCTTCTCTCCCCATTGATCGTACCTGACTATTGACAAGAGTCGGCGCGCTGAATGTGGTGTTTTATACGAATTCATCCTCATTACCTGTTTGAAGTGGTGCGCAGAGTTTGGACTCGTTAACGGCGGTGATGATATACATTTGATCCGAGATGGTAATTTGCTTTCAAACAGTTCATTTTCTATTGTAACAACTCAAGGCGCCTGTCAGCTCCGGCTTTTACAACTTCAATCTTTAGTAAACTTTAAACTCCGCTTGGTTTCGTTTTACTACTACTATTATTATTGTTACTATTTTGAGTCGTCTCTTGACCGGCTGTTCGGGTGTTTTACAGGTTAATTAGATTTCTGCCGAAATAAATTTGATTCTATCTTATGCGATTAAGTTACACTGGTATGTAAAAGTTCCGAAGTGGTCGGTCCCTTACCGAACATCTACAGACACTGTTGATTCGCTCAAGACAGTAAAAAAGCAACTTTAGAATAAATACACAAGGAGAGAATACAGAAGAGAGCAAGAAATTTGTACGACGGGACTCACACGAGTTGCTGTATCAAATACTACCAGACACCTACTAGTTCCATTTTGTATCTCATACTCCTATGTTAACTAAATTTCTAAAAAAAATACCGCCAGAGAGTTAGCCCACCCGTGCGCGTGTACTAATTACAAATACTACCTGTGAACTTAATTGTACGGTTACGGCTGCTGTCATTAAAATTTGATTTTATATATAATAACTGATGGTGTGAAGAAGTGAAACAAATCTTCTTCAAATACTTCCTGGGCAAAGGAAAATCAAGCAACCGGGTTTGGTAGTGTACATTTTAACTATTCGAACATGTTAAACAAGTTTATTGATTTCGGCGACATCTTGTCATGTCACCTATTCATTAATTAGAGTCGTGTTTACATATCGTAAAGTTTTCGGCACTAAAATACATATGATGTTGTTTACGATTTTGTCTGTTTCTTAAAAACATGGGAGTGTCGCAAAGACCGCTCACTTCCTTGGTATTTTTCCAATTGTACTTCTTCCATAATAGCGATTAAATAGGGATATTCTGCAATTAAATCGATACTAATAATTCCAACCGTGAGCGTCTGTCCGTCATTAATTCAATCATTCAATCATTCTCTCCTTGTGGATGTTCATCTTTTTCTGTTTTCAGGCGCTCACAACTGGGTAAGTAGAAAATAGATATTAGATTGTTTATTTGCCCTATTTTCCTGCCCAGCTCTCTGGTTGATGTTTTCAGATGAATTGACACGAATAATTGTCTTCAGGACTACATTCCTGCTCGGTCAATTGCTTCACATAACAAATTTTGTCGGGTTCAGTTAAAAATGACTTTTAAGAAAGAGTTTCATTTGAAATGTTCATTAGTAACAGTCCAACCCATGGTTTTCTAAATGTTACTGGAAATTATATAAAGTTAAAGAATACAAAAAATAATTATGTACGATGTTAAATTTTGTTTACAGGGTATTAGAATTTTACTTGAAAGGGAAAGAAATTTTCCAGAATTTAAAAAAGGGTAAAATGTAGACTAAAACTAACGGCAACAAAACACCCTGTGTGTGATGTGTGAATGAGTTTTGTGAAAGGTCATGTGTGTAAATAATTACGTTATTTAAAAAAAATTGTACGAGAAGTTGTTTAGTAGTAAGTAGACTTATATATTTTTTAGGGATTGCTGTACGACTTAGAATAGACACGTTGTAGGATCTTCTACTTCAAAAAATGTAAATCCTATTGCGCAAGATTTTAGTTTATGTTTGCAAACACTTTCACGTATTTTTTTCTAGACATACACTAGTCGTCTTTATTACAAGTTCACTGAGCCAAGGCATTCACACAGGTTTAGTTTGCGTAACTGATATTTAAATTAAATTATACCTGGCACAGGTAGGGCCCAGCTGTGGCGGAATAACACAGATAACTCAATTATGTTTAAACATATTTGGGCAATTAATTTTGCCTTGTTTAATTCATTATTTATGTAGCGAAGCAAGGGTCGTAGCAGTCTCGGGTTACCTCTTATTTTGTAAGCGTCTTAATCAATAAATAGGTATAAGGAAAAAGTATGTAAAAAAAGGCGAAGTGGTTGAAAAGAAGTAGAAAACCAGTCTGGTACAACACGATTTCTCAATTGTTCAAAGGGTGCGTCCGATTAGCCGGGTAGCAAGTGGTCCGCTCTTGTGTCACTGCCGACAAGATACCAAATGAAGAGGTAAAAGAAGGTGAGAATGAAGCAGAAGAAGTAGATTAGATTAGAAGAAGAAAACTGACGAGACGCTTTTACTAATAAAGAGCCCTGGTGAGATGTCGGTGTAAAATGTAACAAATGGTGGAAACCTTTGCCTTTGACGGGTTAAATGCAACTTTTCTCAGAGACCAGCCATCTTTATTTTAAGAAAGTGAAACATTACTTCCATGAAATTATTTGTGTTAGCTTTCTTCTTGTTTGATTTTTTCTACTGATGTAATACATAATATTTTTGCCAGTAAAGATAATCGAAATTAAGAGATTATTACGTGCTGGAAAAATAGAAAAAAAATTTATAATGATTTTTAGACGGTCTCCACTAATAACACGAAACAAATGTCGCATTGATTTAATTTATTCTCACAGACTGATTCCTAGAGTGAACATAGAATTAAATAAATTAAATATTCAGTTTGCTAGAGAAAAATAATGCTTGAATAATTAATTGTTGCACAATTCATTTTCCATTCATTGATCTGTAATCGATAAAACGGGGACCGAAATGATTTATCCACCGCATTGACTTTGTTTTATCTTGTTAATTGATGAATTTTTGACGAGTTATTTTTAGTCTTTCAGAGTACTTCCAGTGTGTTCGATACGATAATCGTACATCCCATCAATATTTCAATCATTCATCTCTAGGATCATTGTAGGAAAAGAAATGAAAGATGGTTGTCTCATTTCTCCTTTCAAGCTTGGCTGTTCACTTCTGGACTATATTTACTGTACTACAAACTGACTAAAAACTACAATAATTAATAAAAATTAAGTTCCAGCTCAGAAGGTGGTGTGGAGGACCAGGTTCTGTCGAGTTGCAATAAAGTAAATCCGACAAATACGACATATATAAATAAGAACTAGTTACAGTAGCCTTTGAATTTCCCACGTTTATTGTTATTATCTGATTTATTTGTATTCTTTAGAAATTCTACAGACTTAACCTTAAAGATGTTTCAACAAAAACATGCAAAACAACAAATTAAAATAACGGGAAAAATATTTTAATTTTCATCTTGTGTGTGTGTGTGTGTGTGTGGTGCCTCTAGGAACCCACCAAGATACTCATCTGACCCACCAGCAACAGGTAGTCATTTCACTGGGCAATATCAATAGAAATAGAAATCAAAATCTACGTCTACCTGTACTTGACGTCTTCTTCCCATTGAAACTTTCATTAATCACCGATGTAATCGGCGAGCGGTCTCAATTGCCTCTCATCGTCATTTTTCCTTACCATTTCAGGTTCAAAAGAAACGTTTATTAATTAGGTACGGGAATCTGAATGCGATTCAGTAGGTATGCCCGCCTGATATTTCTGGGTCTGATCCTGGTCAAAATAAACTAAAGTGTTTTTGTCTGCTCAATAACAACACAAGCAATAAGAAAAACCTATGAATACAGACAAATTGAAATTCTATTTTGCATGTCATATGGCTAGTCCGCCATTTCTTATTTTATGTTTAATAATGTTAAAACCAATCTCCATAAGTTCAGTACAGCTTGTACTAAGTTACACATATCGATGTAAAACAAAGGGTTCATGTTTCTTCAATAAAACTACTTACTGGTAGTTAACCTCTTCCCGTGTATTGTTCTCCATAATAATTTTTATACTACAGATAATTGAAAAGAGACAAGAAATGATAGTGGACAAGACAACATGTAGAAAGAATTATTAACAAGTTATACATGTGAAAGAAAATTAGGTAAAGTTTAAAAATGAGTTGAAAAGTTAACAATAAATTCATTGTTCCCTAAGTGATACCAAAAGTGAGTACCTCAAGGTCGTTTCGTGGCATTATCAAATTTTGGGAGTTGTTTTCTTTAATTTTCCGTCAGGTGATTTTGTGTTTACCGGCCATTTAATTTGTTAACCTTAAGTTTTCGTATAATCACGCTATTGTTTGTTATCTACGAATAACATACTCATTTTGTAGTTCATTTACAGTTACCAAATTGTAAAGGTACCTTCAGAATCTAAAATTGTGGGGATATCAATTTGTTCAAAACCTAAGGTGGTGTTGATCGAAAGTGATGGGATTCAATAGTAACAAAATAAATTCGAATATAACCGCCTACGAGAGAAGTAACCGTAACATAATAACTGCAACACCTGTAATGTAACAATAGGACTGCACGGACCGCAACAGTACAGTAAGAGTACGAAAAGTTTTTCGCTGTCACGAGTAAAGTTGATGAATGGACTCTGATAGTCCTCTGATAGTAATAAATTAGTGACTCTTTTAAATTCTTTCCCAATACATAATGTTAATCGCTATTGTGTTCCTCGATGCCGAGTGTATCATCTTATACCATTCGATAATATGTGACATTTGATCATTTTTGAATTGAATTTTATTCTGAATACATTTTACCTAATCGCAATTGTTTTCTGTTTCACTTTCGCTGGTATCATAGATTCTCTACTACTTGTCACGACCGTTAAAACTAACTTACCGCAATGATTGTTTGAATATCTATTCGCATAGTAGATCTTCAGACCGTTGTGAAGCCGATCTTTGGGATCGGCGGCTTTTAAGTGACGTCACTCTATCCAAGACGTCATAATTTACAATGAGTCTAGTAATTGAATAACCGTACTAGTGGTAGTCCGTTGTAGTGCTTCCGATGTGTACAGAAACGTGAGAGAAGCGAACGCGTCCGGAGATGACCAAAGCGAATGAAATTCTCGGCGGACACTTTTCTTAGATTTATCTTCGAATCCTGACTTCTTCTTTTGAAATCTGAAATTAATCAAAATAAAGTATTGACTACATATTGATTTGTTAGTTTTCTTTTCGGTCTGGATTTGAAGCGTCTTTGGAACTTATCTAAAAATAATATTCGGGATTTGTAAGTCAGAAAGCTGACTTCCTTAAAAAACAAGCAATCTTATGTGCTTATGACTGGTGCATGGCAGGATAAAGATGATCGTGATCTTGATTATGATGCATGTTCCAGATCTGCAATGAGTCCTCTCGCGGTGGACTATTGGAATCGTGTTTGAATAAATAAACGATGCACCGGGGAAGATACACCGAACATTTGTCAGTCAACAGACCATCTTTAATGAGCAATGTAATGACCAGCGAGATGAATTTCCATTTGGAATATTGAGACTTATAAACTATCTAAGAACTACGTTAACTCTCTTAGTGTTTACGATGTTTACGATGTACAGAAAATTAACATCCTGTAATACATATATAAATAATCGCACATCTATAAAAGCACCACAAATACTTGTACTCATATTTACATAATTAAGATAATATTATGCTACAGTATCTGAACACTAAAATTTTATGACAAAGTAATGTGTGAAGTAACTCTCATCTGAGTTGCATAAAAAGACAATCTCTGACAAAAACTTAACACTCAGCACCTGAAAAAGTGTGTATCCTCTTCCGGTCTAGGTAAATTGTATACCTGAAAAAAGTAAGTTCTCGTTATCCGACCGGCAGCCCGATTTTATTTTCCCGAAAGACAACAGCTCTCTTCGAGGGTTCAGGTACGAGTGAAACTTTTCCCAAAAGAAACACTCCTAATGATCTGGTATAAATGTCAGAAACACCCCCACTTCTACCGAGGTTAGCAACACCCCCGCAGAAGCAATCAATTAGAGCAAAAATCGGTAGCAAATTTGACTCGTTTATTTGTTGAACTGTTTTTAAAACAAACACAAAACTTTTCTTTCCTACGTAAGCTCCATCTACTTAAATAAAGTAATTCATTTCCGATTTTCCGGGAGCTATTTCCGGTTAAAACGGATACGGGTTTAACGGCCTTAGTTAACTTAGCAATGTTGAACCAAATTAAAAATGTCACAATATTTTGGTTTTAACATTCGCCACTGGGAATTTACCGATGTGTTTGCACGGTGATTTCCTTTCTTATGCTTTTCCTACTTTACATGCCTCGTTAGTTCGGCCTTAAATATTTGTGTTAAAAGAAATTTTCGTACGAGGAAACGGAATGGAAGCGAGTGAATGAATCTGTACAACAGCCAGATGAAGTAAAACACAAAAGGATTTGATTCTCAAATTACATTAAAAACGGCCTTTCGAGTTGGAAGGAAAATAAACGGAGGATTCGACAATCCTCGGAAATCCATCGCAGGTCAAAGAAAAGGCAAAAAATTAAAATACGTCTAGTAGTTGTGGAAGGTTCTCGTGGTACTCGATGTAAATCTTGATTCTCAAGTTTTAGACGCAGATACAATGCCTTCACTACGTACAAGTTAAAACCACCAATAAAATAATAATACTAATGAAAATACTAGGCACAACACTTTGAGCTGAAAGGCAAAATTAATAACATTGAAGTTATGTAGAAATCCAAAACGAATGATTTTCAATGTTGTTTACACCGAAGACTTTAAGTAATCCATAATTACATTAGAAATGGTCAAATTTAAGCGATCGAAACCGTTCAAAGTGACTTAATTAGAATTAAAGTGCATATTCGACCGTTCATAACAATTAGTAGACATCATTATTCGTTTCTGAGAATATTTCTGATCGGAAACGATTGGAGAGTATTTTTACGTCTAATTTCCAGAGCTATTTCTATGGATTTCGTCTGTCATCCATAAACAGGGAAACTCTGTTTACAACAATATAGAGACAGACAGACAGTGTGAGAGGATCTTAATTTTTTTCAGTTCCACCTGTCTTCTCTTGGCTCTTGGTCTTCGGGGATTCAACCGGAAATTGTTACTTTCTCACTTACTTAAGCAGTTTACTCTGCGCGTGTACAACTAAAAACAAGAAGCAGAAGACAAAATTGCATAGGTGATAATTGATGGATTTACTTTATTCAATGGAACGGTATGTTCTGACAGTTCTAACCACGAGAATGAACAATTAATTAATTTCAGATGGATACCCTTCAAGGTATTTCCTGAGGCGTTTAAAGGTATTTTTGTAAAGTATTGTGATAGAGCTGTCAAATAAAATGGAGGTAAAGCAGAAAAGGAAGCAAGGAAAAGACAGATGACAGTTTATTATACAGTAGGAGTAGTACACGGTGTGGTGTAGTGCAAGGAGGTGATTTAATTTTATTGAAAATAAGTCGTTGCTCTGAAGAAAGTTATTAATATTTTCTTTCTATAAAGGTAACTGAATAATGGCAACCTTTAAATGGTAGGCCACGTGAAAATTGTAATTAAAAAATTAGATTATGAACTCTGATCAAAATACAGGAAGATAATATTCTGAAAGTGTGCCACTTATTATATAAGCTTTTTATAACCCAGTAACTTACACTCAAAGCAATACTTTTTGAGTTTCATTCTATCGTACCACTCTCACTGTGTGTCAGGAGGTACACAAGATGTCAACACTACACCTATTATTATTATTTCTAAATTATTCAGGAACGCACGGAACGTTGAAGGTGTACAATAGGAAGTAAATAAAGATGTAAAGGAAGAGACTAAGAAAAGTCCATGGAAGAGAAGAATATTCCTCTGATTGTGCGACACTTAAATTAAAAGTGGAAACGATAAGTTAAAAATAGAGCAGAAGAATACCGAGGACAGGCGGACATAAAGCGAGAAATTTTGATAGTTCTGTTTTGAAAGTTACACAGAAAGAATGAAATCCACGTTGAAGGTGCTAACGAACGTGCTAACTAGTACAAATGACTGTGGGAAGATAGTTTTCTACGTAGTCAGACGCAGAGTCAGGCGTGGCGCAAAATCCGGGGAGGACCGTCGGTGCTCTCTCCTGAAAAATTTTCACCTGGTAAAGGAAAATCTCCCGGAATTGACCTAAATAATTGTGCGGTAGTTTTACACAGGTGAAGAAACAAGACTGATGGGTTGCCGATCGAGTAAATAACTCTAAGTTAACTTCCGCAGTGAACCATCTAACTAGTTGTCTTTTTAGTGATTAGAAGCATCCGTCCGAATTAAATTTCTCAAATAACTAAATTTAGAAATCAATTAGGTCGAATTTCTCCGAATCGATTCCTAAAATTCTCTATTTGACAATGACTTTGATATTTTTTATTGTCTTGGGACAGGTCGCAGTTTCTGTCGAGGGAACTAGTTGACTGCTCCTTTTGAACTATTCAGTTTTCATGTTTTGTATTCAACATATTAAGAATGATATTTTTAGTGTAAAACTAATATGAAAAAGTAACTATTAATAGAAAGTAAAGCTCAATGACAGCAATAGTAAAATTACATTCCTTCGTTCGGTTACTACTTTAGGTCTACGTTGATGCAACAATAGTATTACTATTACATTGTGTTGTACTTCCTCTGCAATAAATCACGATGTTAACAGTTTCTTTATTATTATTATTGGATGAAAATACATGTTTGTTCGACAGTTTAAAGAAGTTAAGACGAGTTTACATTGGCAAAAATTCTGTGTAGACCCACGACCGAGGATGAATTAACTTTGTATCCCTGTTTACACTACGCCGTTGTATTTACAGAACAGCCGCCTGGATGTTTATTAACACGTTTCAATTTTATTCTTTTATTACCATTTTTTATTAACATTTATGGTCATTTTTTATTCTTTTATTACAGAACGAAGTACCTTCCAATAGTTTCGTATGAAATCGCGACAACTGTGGTTCCACAGACTACCCCCGTTCAGACGGGGCTAAGGGTTGTTCTACTCCTTTCCAGTTGGTTTCTCGTGGCAGTGTTGGCTTGTATTTAATGAATTGAGCTCTTAATTTTTATGACATTTTAAAGAACAGGAAATAATAGAGAATGGTAGCACAACAAATTAGAATAAAATGTCATGTGCAAAATTAAGTTAGGTTAGGTTAAATTCCCTGTTCCCCGTTTGGTTACTGGGTTAGAATTGTTTCAACCCTGGCGTTGGATGTGGTAAGAGGTGACTAAAAGAGGGGTAAGAATAGAATAAACCCAGACACTGAGTGTCGTACAAGGCAACTAATCTGTCACCAGAGGCAGGGGTGCAAGGATGTTGTGATTCGTCCGTGCACTTCTGAGAAACGTCAAGGGATGAGCTTTTGTCCTGTCACTTGCGACGGTCAGCTACCTGACAAAGTTTCGCAAAAGTAGCGCAAGCCAACTGTCACTTTCTCCACATGGTCCCGGTGTTTTTTTAGTGGATTCGAGACCCAAATTATTCGACTTCTGTCGTTTGTGTGCGGACATTTTTCACCGGTACGAAAAAAGGTTAGTTGCAAAATTGTAACAAGTTGTCTGTGAATCCTATGAGGAAAAGGGGTAAGAAAAGATATAGCCAATGTCAAAGAAACCTCCTATGTTTCCATCCATTACAATCGCACTAATGGCCTTGTTACGTCCGCCACCAAAACAGTTAGCGTAATTGTTAGTGAGACCTTGAAGGTGCCACCATCAGGGCAAAACTAAAAAAAGGAATTTTCATAACCAACAACAATAGAATAAATATTTGAACTTTGAGTATTTCATCCGTGACCGAATATTTCTGCTTTAGTTGACTAACTAAGTGTCATCTTTGTTTCTTCCCTCTGGTCGTCCACTTGAAATTTTGTTTACTCTTTTACGTATTATTAATCAATAGTTTTATTTCTTGTTAACACTTGTTCCCTTGCTAAAAATACAAATATTGTTTTTAACCGATTTTTGGATCACTGGGATTTGACAATCTTTTACTTTTCTTGAGTTGCATCATCTTCAACGATAAAACCCGCAAGCGAATTCTATTTAAGCCGACTTGTAGATTATTTACACAAGTCTGGGTGCCATGGACCAGGTTCTTCTGATCTCAAGTACCAACTTTGTTTGTACTGAAGAGAAAGAGATGTCAATTACTATTTTTCTATCCATCTTATACATACAAACTGTTGGGTTTTTTAATTTCTTTATAATATTATAAATATATTTTATGTCAAATAAAATCTGCATTGATTTTTACTTTTATTCACAACTTGTTTAATTTTTTATTTCATAACTGAATTTTGGATCAAATACACTGACAGTTCACAGTACACATTGGTTACAGTTCACATGTAACCAATAACAGCAGCATTTCAAATGTAAATATAAAACCGAAATACAATTCTTTGTTTGAAATATAAATAGAGAGTCTAACGAAAATAAAGTAATTATTATACATATTAATAAATTAATACTATTTTATTATAAGTTTAAATAAAAATGTAGCTTACAAAAATGTAGACACACCTATTCTTTTATGTTCGAGCATTTGTTTTTATTCGTAGCGGTTATTGTAATTACAAAAGAAACAAGTGAACTATTTTCTACCTTTCTTAAGACCGATCCGAAGAACACAAGTGTGGGGTCGAGGTGTTTTATAGTTTAAGATTCCCATTTCGAGTGACACCTACTATTCACCTGCTGCTAACCGCCCCACTTCATTACAAACTCACCTAAAAAGAAAACAATAAAAAATGTGTACATTTAAACTACCATAAAAAGTCTCACGACGTGTGAAGAGGTCCCATCTTTTTCTGGCATCTTCTGCTTCTCGTCAAATAACCGAAACAAAAGTTTCTAATTATTGTCCTTATTGATTTTATTTCGTTCAAGCTTTGGTTGCTTAAAATTTGCTAAAATTCGACTTTTACCATGCCGAAATTTTCTCACCGTCCAACCGTAGAACTGAAGGAGTACTTTAAAGGAATAATTTGAAATATGAAGAGAAAGAGTAAGTTAATAACTTGACATACTACTTAGACTAATCGTAATGGAGAGAAGATTGGCAAGTGGCAAGACTTGTGACATCAGACCAGTCACATTCACCTAGAAATTGTAGGAAAATTATGGTACAAAACTACCTCTGGAACTTTCAAAAAAATGTTGAAATAAAAAGTAGACAAAGTCAACTGTTTAACGAATTGTTAGGTACAAAAAGGTTATGTCAATGAATTTTAAATAAATTAATTTAAAAGTGTTAAATCTACTTGAAAATTCAATTAAAACTGACTATACATGATCGATAAAGACGTTGTGGCGGTTGTAGTCACGCGCGGTTTAATTAAGTAAAACCTAAACTTTAAAGGTGCATCTTTAAAAATTGAAAAATCAATTCCTTCTATCCAAACTATATGAAAATCCCATTAAGTTTTTATTGCCGTTCTTCCTCCTAGTCAATTTATCCACTGTAAAATTATAATTTATTTGATTTGTTTCGTGCCACTGAAGTTCAGTTGGATTCTCATCTTCTGAAGTTGGGTTCCATCAATAAAAAAAACAACAACAATTCTTTAGGTGTTTGTACCCATGGAAAGGACGACAGGTAGAAACCCGAAGAAAGTTTTGTCATAGGGGGAATGCTCCCTGCGTGGGCCTCCCTATACGGCTAAATTACAAAATTGAATGATTTCAGTAGTAAATCACACAAAAATTTTGTATTTTTTGATGGAAAGGAATACCGGTTTTTCTTTGGATTTTAACGTTGACCAATGGATGTGGATTGTCCAGTGGAACCAAAAATTTTGTTCGGAGGACTCCTGAATTTGCTATCCCATGCAGTTTCATTGTACTTACCACCTCTACCAACGTCAAAATTATATTTTTGATGGAGGACGTAATAAAATTATAAACTTGAAACAAATAAATAAATATAAATCGTGTGTGAAACAGGTGCCAGTGGAGCCACAGAATAAAGTAGTATTCAGCAACGGACTTATGGGGAATTCAAAGGTTGCACCTGTCCGTACCTGGCCACACATGTCCAGACAGAGTTTTACAATCGAAATAAATTCTAAAAACTCAAACCGTAAATTAATGCTCGTTTCACGTTCATTTACATCTATGTGTACGCTTGTAAATTCTCTTAATATTAAATTTAATATACTTTATTTTTCAATTTTGTCTAATATGTGTCTTTTTGAGTGGAAAAGGAGAAGTTAGTCTGTCGTAAACAAGAAGTGTGTAATAAAATAAAAGGGAATAACGTTTGGGAGCAAAAAATGGGTCCTAATCTTAAATAATAACCTCAAACTCCTGATGTTGGTGGTTTTTACTGCCAGAAATGTTGTGTCAGGTCAATAAAGAGACAATCAATTTATGTAAGTCAAAGGTCAGTACATTCCGAGTACAGCGAAAAGTTTTGACAATCTGGCGAAAAGTTCCTATACATTTTAAATTTCCCGGATTAATAATTTGTTCATGAGATGTTGCTTATTTAAAAGCAGTAGAGCAAGCATGCGGAGAGAAGAGAACAGCTCAAAGAGGGAAGTACATCAAATGACAATGAACGTAGTATTGCCAAGCAGCCAAGAGACGTGGAACTCAGTCAAAGCCAAATGTTTTGGTGCACATAACAAGAACTTGTTTCAGGGATGGAAATTTACGATTCCTCAAGAAAAGACCTATTTAAATAAATTTATGTGATTTAAAGGGTTAGAATGCAAGGGTTCCAGCATACCTAGGATGGTGAACTTCCTACAAGTTAGAAATTCCTTCGACGTATCTTCGGGTCAAATAAAAATTTAAATTTAAGAGAGTCTGGCGGGACAGACAGAAACCGATCGGAAAATCCAAGAACAAAATTAGATCGTTTGAAGGGAGAGCAGGAGCAACCCCTAGGTCCCGTTGATCTGATCCGATGTGATCATCATTAAAAGCGAAATGAATTGATGACGTAGACGACGACGGCATTTCTAACGAAAGTTATGGAGGTGAGGAGAAGGCAAGTTTATCTTGACAAATTTACAAAGTCCTAAAAGGCCAATAATTTGTTTCGGATTAGCTTTTATTAAGGTCGTTAAATACCCGGTGCGGATTATCGCCCATGGAAATCTAACCAGTTGTAAATCTCCCTTGAGCACGGGCCTTAAAACTCAAAGTCTTGTGCGCTTCGTCACATTAATACAACGAAAAAACAACTACAAAATTACACCCTAAAGTCGGTATGGTACCGGTTTGACGAGACGTACCTGCGGGTACCTTGTGAATGATGACAAATTTTGACGGGAAAACAGTGACACCTACAATAGTAATAAAGCTCTGAACTCGGTGTTTCCCATCCTTTGAATTCTTTTCATTGAAAAATAGTAGTGTGAAGTAGGTCTCAGTTTATACTCCTGATTCAAATGTGTTCAGCCGTAAAAAGAAACATCATACCTTGCAATATTCTTAGCATACAGTGAGAGTGTTGGCCGTTTCAACTGTTCCTAATTGTAGTGTCACTGCCAACAACTGTGGGATGATAGGATATTAAGTGAACCTGGATGATACATGGATGTCTTATCAAGGCACATTATAAATAAATAATTTAGATGTACGTAGAGGTGTTCCAGAATACCAAGCATGCGCAGCTTACGTTCAACCATTAGGGCAGTTCGGCAGGTCTGTAAAAGACCACGTGAAGACTCTGTACAAACAAAAACCGCCTGATAAGAACCACGACAAAACCGGTTGACTCATCATTGTTCAGGTACTTATAAAACGGAAATTTGATGAGCACACATGGTAGTCGTGACAAGGAAGGTTCATGTCCTCCTAGAAAAACGTTTAAATGGACAGGGCGGGGTTGGGTAGACAGCAACCCTTGAGAGCCGTGGCCTAACTCTGCCTAAAAAGTAGGTTCCGGTGATAGTTGGCCGACCCATTGAGTGAGACCACTTCATTTCGGACGGTAGGTCGAGACGCTTATGAGTCTAATAGACAATAGATAAAAACGGAGATAGCGTACCTCGCAGTTATTAAATCATTAAGCCGTTTATGTAGGCTTTTCGTCCGTCCGACATTGCCCGTTGGAGTGTTCCTTTATTACTTTTCCCCGTATTATTTTTTTTATTTATTTACTGTTTGAATGTTTCACCTTCGACGCTACTTACCTCCGATTATTTGACTTCAACCTGTTCCTCCAACCAACTTCTCACCTCCTCGAACCAACATCAACGCCGAAGAAAAATAAAAAGAGACTACATGACGTGACCTCATGTCGCACGCAGCTTCATTATTTTTTATGAAGATGTCCAATTTCAATAAGAACCTCGCTGCACGGAGGACTTCCGCAATTTTGTCAAATTTATTATAATAATACAGAAACAGGTTGAGGAGTGTGCAGGTTCTTCTGTTTAGGTATCAATTTTCACACAGGTTTGACAGCCAACTACCACAATAACATCAAAGTTATTGATATTTGACGAATACTTCTCATATTTCCCGAGCCACCTCTGTTTTATTATATCTGGCAAATATATAACATATATTATTATTTAAAATGGGTTTCGGTGCGAGTTATCGCCCGTAGTTAAGATATCTACTCTCAATGAAGTAGTATTAATCTCTTGACTACCTCGACTCTTGGATGTGTTCTTTTGATTTCTAACTATCCTCTGTTGGTGTCATACACAACTTATTCTTAAGTACAGGAACATAGTTTCCTGTATGTCTTCATAAAGGGAATGTTTGCATTTCAAAGTAAGACCTTTGCCAAAAACTTTCTAGTTTTAATTATTTCGTTCACCTATTCGAATTCAGTAAAGGGTATTCAGTTATTTATAATGGGTAAACAGAAAAGGAGGGAGAGAGAGAGAGAGAGAGATGGGCTACAAATAAATAAGTCTGATACATTATTAATGCACATGCCGAGTCATTCTGAGGCAACGAAGCCACTCGTGTTTACACATTCTTCTATTTATTTATTTTATTCCTCGAGCACAATAATTAACAATGTTAAAAGTTCCAGCTCCAGTAGGACTGGACGCGGCGGCGGGGTGTACACCAAGAAAGACATTCACTTCGGTTCCCAGGGCTCTTTTGTTAAACTTTTGTTTTTTACACCACTTTTTGTCATGTCATTCTTCATTAGATAAGTTAATTATTCACCTGCCCAGGTACGACAATAAACTTTGCACTTTGGAGAGTCACATGGCCTTGTTATGTCGAAAAACCATCCCACCATAAGTTTGGCTGGGTTAGTAACTTTTATGGTTCTGGCCAGACTTCTGTTCTCTTCAAATCGATACGTTTTTAATGGGACATTATTTTTTTGTCACATAAGAAATTCGATAGTTTCATTGAATATCAGCGATATTATGGATTAATTAGAACAGACGTACAACTCCATCACCACCACGAGATACTTCGTTATTCAATTAAACGTAGTCTATTTACTCTTCATAGTCAAATAGACTTTTGTCATTAATATTTTGACACAAAATCATGGCAGATCTGGGCAATCTTCGATGTGTTTCCTTAATTAAATGTATTGTGCTTTTCGTTTGGCAAATCCTATCCCATCAAACTTGTCTCACGTTTATTGTTCTCTCCGCTTGTTCAGGTAACCAGGTTATGAGTTAAACATAATCTAATGTGATTGAATTGTTTCAATCAGATGTTTACTTCGTTCCAATTTCACAGACGACCTTTTTCACACGTGAAATGACACAGATTTTTATTAGTTTTTTTTTAGAATTGTCTTTACTGTGTGCTACTGATTTGAATTTTGCAACAAAAGTAATTAAAGTAGAATAGCAGCGTTGTTAAGGTTCCAGAGAACACTTTACCTTACGTTACAAACGATTGTTGAGCAAAATGTCAGATCGAGTGGTAACATCAATATCCCGGAAACCAAAGCGAGGAGGTAAATCTCACTTGCTCTAGGATTTACCTTTCGTTTTTTGTCTGTTAAAGTCAAAATTATTGAATTGAAATTTCTATGATTACTACAAATGTTATCCAATGCAATGCATCAGTTGAGAATCTTGTTTTCCTTAATGAAAATACTCGCATTTAAAGACCTCCCTGCAAGTCCCATCAAAACTGTTGTCTGTCCCGGTCCCATAGGTTTCAAACAAGTTTCCACCTGTTCAGACTCTTATCTAAAGTAACTATTCTCAAAAAGTACTCAGTATTTTTACGCAGGTGGGGAACATGAGCTTACACGTGTGCTGTACCCAGAAGGACGTCTTAAAGGCGAGTCGCCGGTTATGCAATTTGACATGTCACTTTGAGTGGATTTGAATAGACCTGGCTAGTTCAGAACCAGGAAGGTGTACCATCCTCTTCCCAATTAATAATTTCGTCTTTCTAACTGAGTTTTAACATTCCGTCGTTTCTTAACTCCATTCTGTGTTTCTTCTTCTTTTAAGACTTGTCTTTCTGTCAACAGAAGTCAATGCGTGTGGTAAGGAAACCTCTTGACACATCCGCGTCTTCTTTTTTACCTTCGATTTATAGTCTAATTAACTCGGATGCCACCACCTCATGTGAACAAAAGGTCTACACCTTGTGTTTGCCCAAAAGTGAAGGAATTTGATGGCGGCGTGAAGGAAATCAAAGACGAACTTATTTATATATTAAAAATCCCCACCAATGCTTAAATAGTTGTCTTTTTTCTTCCCACCGTCGGTAATTGATTCGGAAAAGAGACTGAAACCATTTATTTATTTATTTTCGTGAATAGTTCTCGCCGATAAAGGAATTCAATCAAACAACCAACAAATTTCTTTCTTTTTTTATTGTATTTCACTTCACCAATAACCAATAAATTACTGTTTATCTTTGTTGAATTGCCTCGGGGTTTCGTCTCCCAAGCAAGAACAACCCTTTTCTCGGATGGACACTCAAACATTCGAGTACTTAACGATTACTCAACGGGAATTTTAGTTACCGTTAGTAATGATAATGCTAATTGCAATAATTAATAATTCATTGAAGTACTACGGGCGCATCTGATGGAATCCGAAGAACATTCTACTTGTTTCCAACCAGAACTGAACAATGAAACCCTAAAATGTTTAATTGCAAATGAGAGAACAAGTTCTAAATTATTATGACTAAGGATAATAGTAAAGAGTAAACAGCATAATGTTAACAAGAAGTAACTTTTAGTAAAAACTCAGAGAATTTCTAAACCTTTTTGAAACAAAATTATAAATTTTTTTCATCGCCACGAGAATTCAACAAGTAACACTAGAGTTGTACGTTGCACAAAGTACACGTCAATCACGTTCAGGCCGTTCAGCATTGTGGTGTTGAACTTGAGGTACTAAACTTTTTTTGGAAACGGTTCTGAACAGATGTACTGGGTGACTGGTGTCAGCATCTGCTTCGCAACAGCAGCAGACAAGTAGGTGAGGAAAATGGATTTCTAGTTAATATTTTGATTTACTTCTGGTTTGAAATGAGGTTTTGAGAGGCAAAAAGAAATGCCGCTACCCGGGGTGCCAACCAAGAAAGCAAATAATATCAAAGGGTGTTGACGGATCCATAGACTGTGGGAATGGACCAACACGGTAAACAGAATTTGTGAGAAAAATTTGTTTCCTTCTTAACCCAACGTGATTTATGCTGCTTAATTTTTATACCTGGTTCTTGCACCCAAACCTTTCTTCTCGTACCTTCAACCAATCCTTGTGAAACATTCAAAACCCCTGACGTTCTCTGGTCCCTGCCTGTCTGCTCTTATTTTAACTTATTAGCATTAAATGCAAAGTCGTTGTAGTTATACTGTAATATTTTTCCTTGTAATTAATTATCACAAAATGATATGTATGATTTTACTAGTTGGTTATATACAGAATTCCTGTTCACCTCAATAAGTACGGCAAAGGTTCTTTTTAAGTTATTTTCTAATGTTTCAAGAATCTCTTAAGTTAACCATCAACTGTAATGTAGGTCTGTGTACTACAAAAGTACAAAAATTCCTTCTAGCGATACCTTGTCAGTAAGAACAAACAAAAATATGCTGTATTGCTTCTTACATAATTAAATATGACAAGAAATTTTAAAAAAATAGTACCTAATACCTAATACCTAAAAATAGGACAGCATTAACTAACAATAAATAAGTACTCTTAAAAGATTTGAAAACTGGAAAACGACGATGGATGCATGTCTGCTTTTGCTTCATTATATATACCATTATTACACGATATCACTCGTGTATACCATCGGTACAACAAGACCGAGCTCTGTCGATGGCTCTCGGTCATTCTTCTTTTGTCATCAACAAAAGAAATTTCAACTCATTTGATGCCTGTTACCTCTAAACTTTCGTAGGATTTCACCGAATGTTCACTAATTGTTCGTGCGGTCTTATTTATTAATGAAGATATCCTCGCCTGGAACCGGTGAACAACTCCAGGAGTTGAATCTTAAATAATTTAGACGTAATTGTAGATGACACTCAACTTGTAGGTTGTAGACCTGACAACGGGTGGTTACCGAATTCTTCGTAATCATCACCATCGTCGTCGTCATTGCTCGGGGAGTCAACTTCATTTTTTGTTTAAACAGAAAACAATTAACATTTTTTCATTTCACCCAGTTATTTCACCCACAGTGTTGTTCCACATACCTTATAAATATTTAAAGGATTCCAGGTAAGTAATGATTCTTGTAAGAACTTAATACATCAAGTGCATCCCCAGGTTGAAATAAGCAGTTCCTGCGGATGCCTACTATTTTTCTTACACTATTTTTCTTTATCAATTTTGGCAATATATTTGTGAGACAATAGAGATTGTACGAATAATAAAATGATTGAAAATGTAGGACACATAGTAGAACCAAGTATTTTATTAGATACTTGTAAACCACAAATATGGACTTCAATTAAAATCATGTTGAAATAGTACGTTTCGTTAGCACTACAAAATGTAACATGTTTCTCTGTGCACTATTTTTGGTTTGTTTGTTGATCAATATTGTTTCAGTTTCGGGTCAAGAGGTTTATTTTTCATCACAAAAGTTATTAATAGAGTTGCACGGCCATTAAGTTAGATTAAGCGAGGCGGTAAACTTAAGGTCTGATTGGAAGAGAATAGAACACCAATTCAAATGGACTACCAGGTGTCTAGCAGATCATTGTCTTTAGGAAGAAATTCCAACAATTCGTAGGCAGTGGTGGCGCAAGCCAAATTATAACAACAGAACCACAAAAGTAGTGCCACTTTATCGATCTACGGTCAGATAAGGGTTGAACTGTGTTTGTCAGGTACAGAAATAAAGCGAGTGATACCTAAAATCATTCAGGTAATTCAGCCGAACAAAATTAAAGAAAAGATGAGTCGGGGACTACCAAATATAATGGCGATGATCTCTTTGATAATAAGAGAAAAATCCTGAAAACCTGAAATTTGGTCAGTTTAATGGCGGCGGCCTTTGATCAAAGGAAAATTTGGCAATCGAACTAAGTGACTAATGGGCAATAGGTTCGGGTATCTCCGTCGCTCTAACTGGAGTTCTTTCCGATGCCTACCAGACAAATTCAACTTCTGTTTTACTTGCGACTGGCGATCACTTCCGTGCAATTAAGCCGTCAAGAACTACCCCGACATTATCCAATGCCATGCACCCTTATTTTAGGGTTAATTAGTCGGAAATAACAGAAAGTGGTAGAATCGGATACCTGGTCCAGCGAACTCGTGTGGGCGGGATGGTCTGGACGATTTGATTTCATCTTAAGACTTTGTAGAACCCGCTGCACAGATTCGAACGAAATATTCCGAGTGATCTACAAGAACTAAAAGTAGACTTATTGAAAAGCATCTAGCCATATGTGGAAGTGTAATAAATTCGATATAACCAATACTTTCGAATGGTTTCAGCCATCAATCACAGCCATAAACAAATATTTTGTAGTCAGTTCAATCAGACAATAAAAATTATTGAAAAAATCGAAGCTTTTTTTGTGGTGTTGTAGGTAATGGATCATCTCAGGTTGACCCAGGTAGGGTACCTTTTGCCCCGAAACCCCGCCGGGCCGAACGTAAATCACGGGTTAATCATCATTTTTAGCAACTTTAATTGAATAAATATATCCGTGGACATAGAAATTGATTGATTATTGATCGATTATGTGGGTTTTCTGTTCTAATATGGGAACACCCAGACGACTACGTTTTCACTCAGAGATCATTCATTCTATTAATATCTATTAACGGGACGAAGTGTGTCGTGAAGGTATAGTTACGTGCCTGTACAAAATCACTCGATAGAAATTTTAACTGCTTAGCATAGTTCACATGTCGGTATTTTAGCGGAAGTTCTAAGTAAATAGATTTTATGTTCGTAGAGTTTAGGGAAACAACGCCAACACGGAAACAAACAACTAGGAACAATCCGTAAGGTGAGACATTCGAAGCTCTCTCTATACAAAAATATCAATAAAACTCAATGAAAAATTTAATGGGTTCGAACATGACTAAGAAGAGCAACAGGAAAGCTCTTGTGGAGGAGTAAATTAACTTATTTTATTGTATTTTCTTTAAATGTATTGTCTCCGGACATCGATTTTTGGTTATTTAAGTCAAGTCTAATGCCACGTCAAATAAAATTCATCAAAGCGTTTTTCAATTGAAAAACAACACTCTAAATCCTCTATTTTCATTTTGCTCCAGAAGCTGACTCCTGTTCATCTTCTCTGTCAAATGGGTTCACCTCTGACAGAAGATGACTCCCATGAGCCTTGTTCTGAACGCATGTGCCTACCGTCTGAAGGGCCATCCAGAGCAACCCTTATTGTATTAACTCTTTAAAACTCGAATTATCCGGGGAATCGAACCGCCTAAACAAACAAAATGAAAGGAACCCCCGGAGGTGATGAGTCAAAATATTTTATTCTCAAAGTGTATTCTCCAGATTTGTAGAAAGTTTCAACGCACCCCCTAAAAGGCTACAAATATCTTGACGGGTTTGCTATCGAGGTATTCCAGGTAACTTGGTGTAACTCTTTTGTTCGGTTGTCACCAAATAACTTTGGGAGGAGATTTTGATTTGTTTTCGGTTCTTTTCAATACCATACGATAGGTCGGGTTCCCCACCAAGCAGATATTAGGCTTCTGAAGGTTGGGCACGCATCCTCAGCGGGATATTTGTCACCACTGAACTATTTCTATCTTCACCAAAAAAAAAGTAACCGAGACTCGAAATAAGAACATTCAAAGTGACATTTCAACAAGGTTTCGAGCATTCTATGGGTTCGCATGGGGTAGGTGAGGAAAAGAAAAACTTATGTTGAGATCTTACAACCGATAAAGGGATGGTTCATACTAAATTGAAATAAAAAAGATTTCCTTGAAACTACATTCGTTTGATGTACGAAAGTGTGGCAGGGACACAAGAAGGGTACATAACGACAGAGTAGGTCTACATAGAGAAGGTGAAATTGTAGACTTTGCCTGAAGTCAATAGAAAAAGAACAAAGAAAAAATAAATAAAAATATAAAATAATCGATTAGGCACATACGATCGGGGTAAAAGTCAGATTGAAATGCGATGGGGACACACCCGAACCTGAATGAAAGTACATCGTGTTCTCGCACCGGAGAGACACTTCAACCCGAGGAAACCAAACACCGCCAAGAGGTGAAAGAAAAACACACTCAACACACATACGTAGCATGTGTATGTGTTCGTATGCGTGTGTGTGTGTGTGTGTGTGTATGCGTGTGTATATAGTTAAACGTAAGGTTCCCTATGAGACTGGCTATTAAAAACAAATAAAAACGTGGAAGAAGAATGTTAAGCATGTGCTTTTGGCCTGGGTGTCCCGGCAATAAAATCCGACATTTTTTTAATGTCCTTTTACTGATCAGTCCCTGAAATTATCACCGATGGTTAATGTGTAGCAACACATGTACTTTTTATTACCCGACCGGAATTGTTGAAGGAAGTCGTTAGGTTTCCCGTTGAGAATGAAAAAGTTTTGATTGACGGCCCCCGTAAGGTTTGGCAAAAGTTGGATGTCCTCCACTTCTGGGAATTTAAGAAAGGAAGGTGAACGAACCGATCGAGTCGATCGTCACAAGAGTATCCACTCAATGGTGGATAACTAGTCGTGGAATAAAGCAAAATTTCATTATTCAGAGGTAAATGAAATTAGTTAGTGATATCTACTTATGTACATATTACTTAACTCAATTGTATCTGCAACCAAATTTTAAGTGTAGTTTATGGAGATCTCTTGAACCAAAAAGTACAACTTTAAGTATTTAATACTTATATAACTCTTTTAGCTGCCGAAAATACTACAACTATTACACCAAATATAGTAAGGCAAGGATTTTCTATAGGTACAAGTGTGAAGCAAAGGACACCGCCTTAGCCTCGCAGATTTTGTTTAGCTGGAGAAGGTCTGTCAGCAAACAACAATAGAATAGAGTTATTGACTCTTATTATTGATAAACAACGAAAGCATGCTGGTCGTCGTTACCATAAAGACAATCTCAGAAATGTCTTATTTCAAATTAACGAAGAGTGTTGGGTAAGTACGCCCATTGAGTAAATTTCAGTTGGAACAATGTCCGTGTTAACTTACGTAAGAAAAAGTCAACGATTTTGTAACCCAAAGTTCTTTACTCGTCCTCTTCATCAAGTTCTTTTGCACTGCTGTCACCAAAAGGAAGTTGTTCGGGTTCACCCAAGGCCCAGGTCATCCTCCTTCACCTTTTCAACACATCCACGACTCGTTTGGCATTTCAATTTTCATTTTTTTCTCTTCAAATTGTTTAACACCTTATTGATTATTATTGCAATGGTGGCGCCAACGAATCGACTTCCAATACTTCTAATCGGCTTAATTTGTGACCGTCACTTTGGTCCGTCCTGTAAATCACAATCACTCGTAGATGGATTTAATTATCGCCAGAGAAAATTTATTTAACTCTCCGGCCGTTCATTTTTATAAAATTAATAGTCTCATTATTGCGTCTATTAGTGCGTCTCTAGATTTACTGACGTGAGTCTACTCGATCTTTATGAGTCTTTACCTATTGTTTACTTCCGGTCGTGGAAAACAAACTTTACGTCCACTCGAAGAACATACCTCGGTGTGGACACCTCCTTGGTGTTTTTCCAATGACAGCTACTTGTAATTGTTGACTACGACTGAGTCAACTTACTACTACTCAAGAGTTTGCAGACATAGTTGACGTATATTATTTATTGATTTTCAGTAAAACGTCTGTTCTTCGTTCTTGGAAAATCTACGCTAACGGGTTTTCGTTTGTGTGCCCTTTTAAAGTTCTAGAGGAATTGCTTTCAATTACCATGGATAAAATAATAGTGAGTGGTACGTATCGTACACAGAATCTTCAAGTGTCTTTTAATGATAGAAGAACTACATAACTATGAATATGGAAACAATATCAATTGATAAAACTTCAAACAACACAATTGTTTTTGCCAAAAAAGGAGTAAACAAAGTTGACACATAGGCAACGAACATCTCCCACAGGCCGGGAGCAAAGTTAGGAACTTGTTTTTTAAAGACAAATAAAACTATAAAATACAAAATGCAAAATATCCGGTAAAAAATGGATCAAGCCGCCAACTACTTATTATAAACAGAAAAAGTTGAAGTATTTCAGTGGAAGGAGTGAAGAATTCCATCCACTGTTATGTAAAAATCGTAACTCACTCTGAGAAAGTGTCAATTTGACAAAGTAAAATTTATTAAAAATTGTTAAACTTAACGAAGGAGAAGAAGTAGACGACAGAAGTTTATGAGAGCCAAACGTCACTGACACCGGACAGGCAGACTGTCTGTTTAAAAAGAAAAAAAAATACGTGAAATTCAATTCCGTTTGCCTTATTGTCTTAAGGTCAATGTTTCAATGTAGACGATCATTCAAATGTCTTTTTTTCGAGTGTTTAGTTAAGTTAAACTTAAGACTTACCTCGCGTCGCACATTCATGAACTTCACAAACTTGATGGAACATTCCTAAAACTAACGGTCAGATTGATCGTGTAATATTTCTGCCAATCAAAGTCTGATTCGAGAACATTTCGGTTGGACTTAAAACTATTCAAAATGTCATGTAACTCACGCTGGTGATGGGTTGCAACCATCCGACGATTAACCTTTAATTTATAACTTCATATCAACGGTTCTTGATGAAGAAGCCTGGCGCCCATGTGGTAAAAAGGTCCACACATGAATGTCTCATTCTGAGCGGATTATACGTTGGGTCCGTTGGGTCCTGGGCCATGGCTCAGCAGGTTAAACGGTGAAACGACCCATGGGTGATGGATCTCGTGGATCAAACACAGTTTCGACTCATCAAAAATTTAAACGTATAAAAACCTTATATATAAAAATGAATGTCACTCAAACGGACGTTAATTTGACATTGGGAAAAAGGGTTTTCTCACCGGGAACTGAAAACCCGGGTACCCGGGTACCCGCTCGCAATAAAACACTCTAAATGACTTACAATATGTTTTCAGGTATCCAATAACCGATACGAGACACCCAATTTTATTTCCCCTGATTTGTATCCAGGTTTAATCAATATACCTGTGTCCCATGTTGTGTTTGTTCTACGGTGCTAACGCGCGCGGTTTCGTCTATAAAAATGCCTGAGCTATAAGTTTTCTTACTCTCCTCATCTTTTCTGTCTACCTTTCGTCCCAGGTGAACCATGTCACACCGTACCGTTTTGTTTATCTTCCTCACCGATCTGTCATTCGGGAATTTTCCACGACATCATTGTTTGTTTCACCTCCTGGTCACCACCTCCAGTCACAGCTACCCCTCTGCCCCACTAATTGACATTCACAATTTTTATGACTATTTCCTTCTACGGTACATAGTAGGAGTAACACTAACAGCCGTGGCCAGTTCATCCCCAACGTTTACCTAGTTTTGCGTCTTCCTGTAACGCGGTTGCACTGTTGCAAAGTATCGTTGCTTAAATGTAAGTCAACTATTGAACGTGTTCCTCAACACTGCGATGTAATTTAAGTTTTAGTGTAGTTTTCGTCCTCTTTTCTCTTGAATGTTGTGTTGTTCAATGATTGTTCCCACTATCAATTGCATTACTACATACATAAAAATTCAACTCTGATGTGATGATAATTATTTTATTATTTCATACTAGTAAAATAAAATTTTGCATTTTATTACTCTGTCACATAAAGTTCTTAAAATGTGAACCTCAAGAGGTGATAAAATTAATTTTTTACATTAATTTAATAATACTTGATCTTTTGATCGGTCAAACCCTCACCTCGTCGTACCATCCGTCCCGTCCTGAGCATTTGCCACAAACAGGCTTTTTTCCCCAGACCTCAGTTTCCACTGTCATTTACCGTTTATTATGAAATTCTTTTCACGGGTAGCACTTTATTGGTGAAATATACGAGCCTGTGCAGACCTCGAAGGAAGTTCCTGACTTGTTTGTTAACGCTCCGGCTCTAATTTCCGAACTTGAGTTCTTGACGGTTAACAGCAATCAATCCGTCCGAACCCTTGTGAGTTCTTCCGATGAACCTAACCCGGTGGCTTACCTCGGGGCACTTTCCCTTTCAAATGAAACCCGGTTATTTATTACAAGAATGAAGATAAAGAGACGACACTCGTCTTCTTCTTCTTCTTCTTCGTTGGTGAAGCAGCACGGTCATCAAACGCGTTTACCGCCCGCCGCCAATAATTCATTTTGGGCAAAGGCCGATTTCGCCCAAATTCCAAGTTCGCCTCCGAGGGGATACCTCTGGAATGGAAGAATGGCTTACCTGGAGCTAGCCGTATTAAAAATACCAATACTTGTTCTCTATTATAGATAAGAGAGAGAGAGAGAGAGAGAGAGAGAGAGAAAACCTAAAATTTCTAGAAATAACACCGGAGCTGGTAATTTTCACCTGTGATTTATTGGCATCGGTGAGCTGGTCGAAAGATTTACGAACCGTCTCGCGATCAAGGTAGGAATTATCATTAAGAGAAGAAGTAAAAACGAAGAATAGGACGACGAAGAAGAAAAAGAAGAGGAGGACTTTGAGACACAAATTGGAAAGTACCAAGTGCGACAAGAAAGCAAATTCCTTTTCTCCAGCGACGCGATCAAATTTCCAAACAAATCGTACCAAGTGAAATTGAGAAAGAAAAAGGTTTACAATTAGACGTTCGATTGCGTCTCAGGTACGCGGATGGACACGTCCAAGTGTGAAACGGTCAGTCAATTGGTAGAAAGGCGCAACACAAGGTGTGAAGTTGAATTTACCCTTTTCGCAGTGAATTTTGAATGAAACGAAAATGCATTTGTAAAGAAAGAAAGAAAGAAAGAAAGGTTGAACCCTTTTCTTTGGGTGGTGGTCAACTGAGTCCTCGCCCTTTCAGGATGGGTGGTACAAAAAAAAAGAAAGAAACCGTTGGTGATGCTTCGAACGTGTCTTGGTCAATTTATTTCCGTACGGTTCTCTGGGGAACAATAAAAGGAAAAAAGACAGACCGGTGCCCCTCTCTTTCTGAATGACAGCCGGTCAGCTAAATGGAAACCATCCGATGACGTCGAAGAAGCTGAGGCTCAATTTAAGGAACCTTGTCGAGTACTTTTGAAAACCTTCTTGCACTTAGTTCCAGCACCAAAAACGTCTGCGGTCGGATGTTTAAAAGAAGTCGAAAAAACAAAATCAGATGAAGTTGATTAGTAGAAAACATTAATTAGGTATTTCAGGTCGTCCGACTTGAAATCCTCGTCTGTCTGACGCCGAATCGCTGAAAAACCGATAGAAACCGACACGATTTTTAAATTTTGCTAAAAGACGTTTGACAGAATGCAACTTCACGTTTTACCAAGTCTCATTTTTAATTACACAACTTCTTTTTTATTATCATCGGCATCGGACAGCAGCAGTGACATGTTGGTCAGTCGTCTCCCACCGGTCAGGTTCCCACCAAGGAAAACGAGCCACTTCGACTTTCCCTGTGAGTAAATCATGCTTAGTGATTGCTTGATGTTGGTAACGGAAATACTGAGAAACCCTTTCGTCTTGCTAATTGACGAGGAAGAACAGGTTTCAAGGAGTACTTGCCGGGTGCCAGCGCCAACCCAACAGCCCCGTCAACCACCTGGCAGAAATCTTATAACTTACCTTCGTAGCGAACATAAAGAAACCTCGCTCGTTTTGTTCTCTTTGCTTTCTGAATGTTCACTATTTACACTCCTACATATGAATTCTATTGAATTCTTACACGAGGCTTATGACCAGTTTTGAATTTGCATTCAGTCCGTTATAACAATTATAACAAATAAAATAATAAAAAAGATACTTCCATTACTAAAGACTCCAATTATTAAAACTCTAAAGTTTGCTAGACAATTTGTGTTGTTATTGATGTAATATTTGCTGTCTTGCATCTTGATTTATGAAAATGTGAAGAAATGTTGAAGTAGGATGGAATGTACCAGGGTCACACACCTCTTCACAAGAATTTCACAACGACCAACAAACAGTAACAGTTCTGTTAGACGTACGGATACCTGCATGTTTTGTATTCTAAATTTAATTAATAAACATGAGACAAAACGTCTTGAAAATCTATTGGTTGTGTAATTACTTTTACTTCGTCGTCCGAGTCGGATTCTTCACTACCAGAGACAGTGTGAGAAGTGACACCTGTCAGTCAGCAGAGGGGTAAAGTCACTGATCCGGGTAGGGGTATTAATTTAGAGATTAGCCAAGCACGCGGACACGATAAAAAAAAACCAACTATTTCTGGGATTAGTAGCTCGACTAGTTGAGATGATCCCTTTGATTGATGTTCGTCTTAAGATGAATCAGCCAGGAAGTTGGCTTTAGAAATGATTGCCAAACTATCTTCTGTTGTTGGTCTCCGTCAACCTGCCAAAAATAGTGAAGTTCTTCCACCCGAAGTACCCGAACTCTCATCGACTTCGAATGCTCGTCTAACTATTTTTGCTCCAATTAGTTTTCAACTATTTTTAGAAGTTACAGTAAATTCCCCTCCAGCTACGCTTCACTTATATTTGCAACTGAATTTTGTACGAATTTTTCTGACGTACCTGGCAGGTACCAAATTGGATTTTCGCGAATTTCAAGGATTTTTTTTTGGCAAAACAATTTTGCCAATAGGATTGTTTTAAAAATGTTTTGAATCATTTTTCCCTTGTACTTCCTTCCTCGAGTAGGATTACTGATGTTTGTCCACCACTTCACCTTGAAAACACTTCTCAATGCTTTCCACTGGTGCGTAATAGCAGAAGAGTGTTCTACTTCAGTTTAATAGTTTGGTTGTGCTCTCCCACTGGTACGTCTAATTGTTAAAATTGAACTTCTTGTTCTTCTTTACTTTCACATATCAAAGACGCCTTAATAGAGTGCTCATCTAACTTTCCTTTTCTTTATTTAATGGTTATTATGGGTATTGCTAGTGTAGCAGTCTACGACTGCGTGAACCATCTTTGAATTCTCAAGCCCAAAGTCTCCTTACACTTAATCTTAAAGAAAATCAAATTTATTTGCCTTCTTTGCGAGTTGTCGGTTGGTCTCAATCTATTAATTAAACTCCTATTGGAGATGTTGAACGAAGAAAACGGCTAAACTCTGGAAGTACGCTGGTCAACCTTTATCCTTATCACCATCATCATCATCGTCGTTATGGCTTCTTATTCTTCTTCTTCTGGTGCTTCTACCTGAATGCCAATCATCGTGACAGGCTTTCTTGATAAAACGGGCGCCTCGCTTTATCGGCCTCCGACTTATGACGAATTTTCTATCTGTTTCCTAAAAGGGCCCGAAAACCTAAAATTTTTGATTTTTCTCTTCCTCTCTGGACCCTTTTTTTCGGCACTTGGACCCTTCACGATCATTCATCTGGTTTATAATCTATTTATTTCACGCGATTACGGGGGGTTTTTGGATCATGCGTCCAGGGGTTGGGTCTCGTGCCACTGTTCGTCCACAGTACTCAAGTTCATCTACAGTTGTGTAACTCAAAATCGTTTAATATCTTATTGGCGAACAGTTGGCACTTGTCAGAAGAATTGAAAACCCTCACACGAAAGGTGAAGAATAAATGAAGTGTAAGAGTTTACAAAAGATATTTCGGTAAAGTTCGGTACAAATTTGGAAAATTATTATTGTGTGGATAAAACTACCATGCAGTGAACAAACTTTGAATTTTTCAGCGTACAGCTGAGAGCAACGTAAATTGAGGCATTGAAACGTCTCCTTAAAAATTGTGTACTCGATGCTTTGGTTTTCAGTAGCCGTCAACACCCCAAAGGTAACACAGTCCCGTCGAGGAAGTTCAATTATTCCTCATAAGTTAGGGAATTTTATTTACAAATTTCTGGTCGGTTCTACTCGTCTCCAAAATGGACCGTTACAAGAGTTTGACACACACACACCACAACAATAAGGTCGGGTATGAGTCGGTGGGAGGAAGAAGACTAGGCCGAGTAAGAATTTGTTGAAACCAAAAAGGCAAACTCGTGTCGTCGTCGGACCAGTCCCGAAAAGGAGAAGACGAAAAAAAACCTAAATTTAGAAATTTTCGGGGTAATTACTCATCCTTACTGTTATTATTAATAACAGTGATTATCGAGTTGAGGGTCGCGACCCATTGATGAGCGCCAAACCAAAGAGCCGTGATATATGGTTCCTCATAAATTTGGCATTAAACGATCAGGTTAACAGACGTAGCACGATAACCCAGAAATACGAGGGGCGGCAAAAACCAAAATCGCCAAAATAGAATTTACATTGTCGACCCTCCCCCCCACCTTCCTTCGCACACGCTGGCTTGGTACTCTGCGACTCAGGTACCCGTTTGACATGTGTACCTCCAAGGTTGCATTTTCGTAATATTCGAGCAAACCCTGAACGAAAGCCTGAAATGGGTGGGGTTTGAAGGTGAAGAAGTGTTCAATTGTTGTTTTTATTTGATATCTTAACTCTGGTGTTGTAGTGATGGTTCTAAAGATGAAAAACCTGTAGGTGAAATCGAATGTTTTCGCTCAAATTTGGGTCTCTGTGAAGGTGTAATTTTGTTCTGCAAAATACACAAGCTAAGGGAATGTTAAGACGCACCAAAGTTTGCTGGACACAGGGCCCTGGAAGGTTATGACGAGATGACGAGAACGTTCAGTTCAAAATCGAACAAGGTGGAATGTAAAAATGTCGAAAATATAACTAAGATAATAATTGAAAAATATACTGTTTGGAAGTAGTAGAAATAGAAATTTAAGGGAGACTAATAAGAAAATTATTACGTAATTTTTTGTGTTCTACACAATGGGCCTTGCCGTGTTAGGTCATGAACTCTACTTAAACTGTGGCTGCGATATAAGTAACCTTTTCTGTTCTGTTCTGTGTTTTATTGAAATGAAGCTGCTGTGGAGTCGGTGGCATGTCGCTGCCCTTTGACGAAATCCAGGGAGTTATGAATATTTCATAACTGGATTTGTGTTGCAGTGCAACGCCCGTGTTTCTCGTACATTTTGTTTCTCTCTGCTTTTAACGAGGAACAGAACGACTCTCCTTTTTAACAAGCACACCTTGCTCTGTTACGCGGTCTAACTGTAAAACGATGTTAGTCACCTGAGAGTTTAAGCCACCAGGAAGTGTTTCAGTGTCAATCTTCGTCGGATAATATCGAAATTGGAAATTCAGATGACCAAAAGACCCGTAAATGGCGTCACACAAGAGAATGACATTCTTTTGTTCTCTCCAGACAGACAGAGGACATGTCTATGTTCATTCTGCAGCATCGAGTCAACATCAAAAAGTGTCTGGACTCGTGGGGACATGTCAAGGACCCAAAACCCCCCCCGCCCGTGACCGTCACCAGGGCGCGCCCGTTCGAAATATTTAATTTTCGTTTGCAAGACGCCATTTTGGGGGGGGGGGGATCGACTTAATTGCATACGTTTTATGCGTTCTTTGAGTTCCTGGCTGTAAAAATTTGAGTCACGAACGCATGTCAATCCGAATGACGTAATTATATTAATAATATCGATATTAGTTTTTTTCAATTGCATTAGAATGAAACGGGGTCTTTTGTTGCACGACAAACCCATGCCTGGAACCCGAAGTTACGTAGGAGTACGAAGAACTCGAGTTCGTCCATTCAGATAGTCTTTCATTCTTCCTGTTCACGGCACATCCGAACTATTTTGTTGATTCATTGAAAGTAGTCTTGTGAAGAAAGAAAAAAACCGCTTGAGATCGTTCTTCTTTCACAACCTTCGTTTAAGGGTAACTCATTTGGAACGTCAGTTTCTTAAAATATCGAAATCGCTGAAACGGGGGTTTTGTGGGCTGGGTGGAAATTTCGAAAGAAGCGCGACACGACGAGAAGGTGACAGATAGGCAGACAGACAGATGAGCAGACACACATACACATACCTTTTACTCTGCCCATCGTGTGAACACTTCAAATGAGGATTGGTCCACTAGACCCACATCTGTGAAGCACTGGAATGTAGTCTCGTGTTGTTTACTCTCACGTATCACGGTGGCTTGGGTCATCGAGAAGGACAACGCATAAGGCAAAATGAGACAAAGTCCACGGATATGTAGTTTGCTAAGGCCAACCTCCCCCTCCATCCCCCGTCCATGCGTGTCACTCGAATGTCATTGTTTTAATTTCACAGAACCCGCCAGCCATTTTGTTCTTCAGTCGAAATATTTTGTCAACAATGGCCCTCTCAATTGCTTTTATTTTTTTCCCGTCTTGTTCTCTCTGACAGTCGCCTCCTGTCGAATTCAAAGGAAAGTGGGTGAAGTGGTCAAACCAAGGTTTTCCTAAGGCCACGAACCACCGGAGAAAGTCTAGAAAAAGGTACAAAATTAGGTCAAAGGTCTCTTCACTTGATACCATGACCGGTACCCGAGTACCCGTCAATCTGACTGAAAGACAATTTCCTCGGGGCTTCTTCATCTTCTCTGAGCTCCGTAGACGTGTCACAACTCACGGCTAACAAAAGTGAGAACGAAAAGAAAGAAAAAGTGAACGGAGACGATGGGTAATACAAGTACTCATCCGAGTACCATACTCGGATACGACGGAGACTCAACTCTGTCGAAAATTGCCGCCTCACCCTTTTAATTTTCTAACGACGAGTACCCGTCGTAGAACAACAAACAAAACTCAAATTCATAGAAAGCCCACTTAGGCCTTGACAGGTACGCGCCTGAATAGCAATTTGCTTGAATTACCCGCTACAAAACGCAAAGTTCCTTCAAAGGACTGTGTTGACGAGTTCGCCGAATATCAGAATAATAATAGTTTTACACTTAGTTTACGCCCAAAAACATAATTACTGCGGTTCGATTTATCCCAAGGACGGAACTTCTGCTCGGGTGTCAACAGCAATTGGCTGTTCCTAACAGAACAAGTACCCTGTGTGGTACAAAGCGCAACTGGTTTCGTCAATATTTCTAATTAAGAAATTCTTTGTACTTCTCACGCAGAGTGTGATGAGTATCTTTTCGATAAGGATTTATTATTGAGAAAATCGTGTAAATATGTTTCGTAGTCAGTCAAAATATGAAATTATGTCTGCCTGTGCCTCTCTTACGTAACACAACTTTGTATTAAGTGTAAAAGGTTGGAATGAAGTCTGAATGAAAGAGAATTAACTGGTGGGCGACTTTAGTCCCAGTAACATTCTCCATGTATCTCTGTGTAGTTGCTCGGCTGAAATGATGACATCAAAGTGGGGAAAGCCTAAGAAGTTAGATGAAAACGTATATTGTTACGAACATCGGAAGTACACATAGTATCCTATCATGTTCGAATATTAAACCAATACACTGATACATGTTCCGGTTCAAAATAGACCTGAAACTCACCGATGTCACCCGTAAAACCCCAGTGGTGAGGGCCGTGACTGCCAGCTCATTCACGAGACCCCTTTTAGGGCCGTTCAGTACTGACACAAGAAAGCAATTACCGTTCTCAACGATAGTACCCGTCCTTTCCGAGTATTCAACTCTATTAGACTAATCTGTACGAGTCTAAAATAGATGCCTACAGCTGGCACTCGTCAATCTCTGATTGGACAACACTGGTAAAAACCAGGGGGTGAAAAGTCCTCTAATTTTGACAGATTCTATTAATACAATAACTCGGAAATTTCTCTTTCGATCGATAATTGGAATCGAACTAAACGTTCCGCCTCGAGAAAAAAAGTAATCTGTGATATTATTCGGTTCGACGATTAGTTCAGAGAGTGGCACCCAGTCACAAGTACCCACGGGTACCTTCATTCATCCCTTTATGCGTGAGGAAGACTTCGAGGGAATTCGGTTGACCAAACCCACGCGCGAACGCTTTCAAGTGTTTACCCATGCTCGTGGTAGTGTGCCTTTTGTTTTTATAGTAGACCTACCCGACAGGTACCTGTGTCCCGAGCACCGTGAGTCACTCAAATTCAAATACACGGGTTTCTGACGGATTGGAGATCGTTGCTCGGAAGAATCTGTCAGCTTACACTTGTGTTCCAGCAGAACAAAGTTCTGGAGGAATGGTCAGACGAACGAATGAGTACCACATAAGAAACGTCTCAACACGGGTACTTTTCAAATGTATTTGTTCTTTTGTTCCCCAGGGCACAGACAGCAGATTAAAACAATTAAGCAACGTACTCACTGACAAAGCAGTTGTAGTGTCAAAACGTAGCGCTGCAGAGTTAGTTTTATTCACATTAGTCCACATCACATGATCGTGTGTTTGTGTCCTTTGTGTTGTCCATTTTAAATTTTTATATACTTTGTTGCATTTCTACTCTTGGATTATCGAAAACCCTTTTAAAATGAAACACGTCATCCGATTATTGTACTTCTTGTAATGAAATATCATTGTCTTATCATTGACGGAAGTGTGAACTTCTAAAGGCTTTCGAAAATAAACCGTAACTTTCTGTGCAATGCAGCTCGAGTCTCGAGTAGAAAACAAATTAAGTTAAAATTAAACTGTTAAAAGCGTGAAAGCCTAAGTCGGAGTTATGAGAGAACAAAATGGATTCCAAAGAGTTGTATTCGATTGATTTAGAAACGTTTTCTTGACAGATACAACACCGGCTTAAAGTTCATCACCCCTGAGATGTGAAAGGCAAATCGTTAAGTACAAAAGTTACTGTAGGGGTTTTCGGGGGTGGGTTGGAGTAATCGCATCTCCCTGACAGTAAATCGCAGGAAAGAAATGACGAGTCATCCCTTCAGGTTACGGTCATTCGAGTTCATCATGAGTTAACACCAGGTACCAGCCACCAGCCACCAGCCACCAGCTACCCTGCCGCTCGGGCTCTTCGTCGTAATGGCGCTCCGTGATATATTTGGTAACGAATTTTACCTCAAAACTATTTCCATTTATAAACAAATAACTATTTGGACCGTTCGAGGTCTTTATCGACCGGGAATTGAGTAAATACTCGAATCAAATTTAGATACCGAGGTACCTAAACTCCATTACCGTCGTGTAATTTAATTTAATTTATTTAATTTCATTCGTTTCAAATTCACTCATCACCGACGATATCTCATCTAGTTTTATTGTCCGGTTAGACAAAGTTAGACAAAAAGTTCTAATGATGGAACCGTTACGGTGACGCGAGAGTTCCTCTGATTGTTCGTAAACATTAACCAGACTCATGTTGCAACTCGAAAGCGAACGAGGACACTCGATCTGCGTCTATTTGTCTATTGTCTTGCCACATGTCGCCAAGGATTCCGGGGATTGTGGTCTTGTGCTTCTGGAAGCCACCCGTCGCAGGAGTCAGTTGGGGGGAATGTGCAACTGACACATACGTAACGGGAGTTTTGGTACTTCGGTTCCTTCTCCGCGCTTGTAGTTTTCTACAAAATGAAAATATTATAACAAAATGGTGTGTGGTTTCGAAGGTTGTGATTCAGATTTTGCCCGGATTTGGTTTTGACGCCGAGTTTGGAAAATCAAAAAATTGAAATGGAAAGAAAGGAAGGTCACCAAAACTACCGAGGTACTCAGTAAGGTTTGTTTTGAGTTTTGTTATCGAAACTGTACAAATGGTAAGTAGAACTCAAGTACAACCGTTTGGATTACACGTGTTGGACATACGAAAATGTCAAATTTAATTATTTGACATGAACGTCGTCGTCGTCGTCGTCGTCTTAGGCGGCGGTGAAAAGAAGAACCCACCCCTGAAAATAAGACCGAGTACCCGTTGTCTTTTCAGTTTTTTTCCAGTCCGTTCCAGAAGTGTCAAAGTGATTTAGCCTCGTTCAATTTGAATTTCACGCTTTACTGAATTTAAAAGACTTCAATTTGTTTTTTTCGACTCCCTCCTCGATGCTTTTTTTCTCAATGGTAATAATATGTTTATAATACCTGCCATGTTATTTTAACCGTCTCATTGTCAGGTCAGTCGCGTCTTTAAAGAGATAAAGAATTTCAAGGAGATAATGACAGTCGACTGATTCTGATGCGATTGAAAAAAGAAGAGGAAGAGCAGAGTGGTCGAAGGTTTCTGCACGAGTCACCTCAGTCACCTGGATGACAGCCGGAGGACAAATTGTACCTCTCAGGAGCATGCCTATCGTAGACGTAGCGTAGGCAGACCAATGCAGTCGAAAGTTCTATCGGGTGTTTGGATGAACCCAAACTTGTGCTCGACGAGGTACCCGATGCGGTAGGTGTCATGGGTGCCCGAATCGAGACAGATCGATTTTACAACGAAAACGATTTTTAATTTTCACCTGAGCCTAAAGAAGAAGAGTTTAAGATGGAAGGAGTTAAGCGCCACTCGGCTGGGCCCCAATTTCAAAGTGGTTCAATTAAATAAACATAATGAACGCCTCACGGAGGGGTAGGAATAGTTTTAGTGTTTATCTCTACTGGTAATAAATATGTCGACGAGTCACTGCCTCCTTGCTACATCGTGAACTTGGAAGCTGAGAAGAAAATTAAGGAGAACGGAGCTAATGTGACAGAAAAACTTCGAGATTCTTTGCTATCAGTTTGGTTGGTCCCTCTTGTGTTACCATCCATCACACGTGCACGTTTTCTAGACTGTCCAAGCTAACTAACTACAGTCAGTTAACATATAACATCAGAACGACCGCCTCCACCATCGGTACATATCAGCTCTTCGAGTGTGACAGAGGTGTCACATACATCAATCCTGGTCGTATTCATAGCTGGAAAGTCCGAATTTTAATGGATTTATTGTGACTCACTACTAAAACTATTTTTCTTTTACTGATCGTTAAAACTGTTTTTACACTTTGATTACTTCAACTGAGTTAAATGCTGGTGGGCATAAATTTACTCATTTTGTAAATTACTACTTATTCAACTCATTTACAACTTCATCGTTTTTATTTTTATCTTTTTGTATTGGCTTACGCATCGTGTGGTTGTCTATTTGGGTAACGGAGAATGGTTTCCCATTGATTTTATGTATAAGCATACATTGTAATATCGTAAGGGCGCATTGAGTTTCACTGAACTAAGGCTTAGCTAACCACAGAAAACGGAAAGTGTCCAATGAGACACAGTTAATTGATGTAAAAAGAATCGTACCAATATTTTCTAGTTTGCTAACGATTGATAGAAACCAAGTAAGTTGAAAACAACAAAAAATAATAGTATCAGTTCAGTAATAGTAAACCAAAATGGTGGTAAAGTTATTTTACCGTGAAGTACAGATGATTTCGTTAATTTTATTTTGAGAGAAAAGGGAAAGTCACAAGGTTGAACAATCAAACTGTCAACGTTCAATCAATGAAATTTGCTTACCTTGAACCTGAATAGGATTCGCCTACTTCCTTCCGGTTGAAACGACCGACTTCCTATTAATTTTTATTTTTCCAAATGTTTAGCACTTGACACTATCGAATTTCACTTGACTTCACTCTCGGGGTGAAGGACAGGCAGCGAAAAACCCGTCAGGTACGGCCGCAGGTCCGAACCTGGAAAAGTTGCATTCACGCGAGCAGACGGCCACTTTCCACGGTTTCTTTCACACTTTTGGTTTCTACGACTCTTTCAAAGATTTTCAGTATATCGCATACGATCACTTTCGATCCCGAGATCCGGTTCGAAACCCGAAACTCGAACAAATCCACGGGATTCGTCATGATCCCTTTCTCTGGGATGTCCGAGTCAGAGTGCGAATGGACAGCACGTCATGTGGTAATTCCAAAATTTTCTATCTCACTTTTCAATCATCTTTTCAGGCCTGTGGTGAAACAAAATTTGGTTTAGTTAATTGCAATGATTAGTTAATGTACATAATTTTTATGTAAATTGCTCCTATAAGTGTTGTGCTCTAATACATATAAGAAAATAGAAGCTTGTGCTGCAGCGAACGCTTGCGCACAGTTCAAGGGAAGTGGCAAAGTACCAAGTAATTTTAGGACGATAGACAAGTGGATCCTTACAATAATTGTCACCTTTGTAGTAATCTTTGTAGAATCCCTCTGAGATTATTTGTGGTGAAGGAATGATTCACGTGAGACATTAATCAAATCCACCGGGCAATTGCCTTCTGACACAGTTTTTCCTGAGGCGTGACCAGACTTCGCATACGCGAGGAAATCAAAAACTAACGACGGCTGTATCTCTCGGTCGGAGAACCACGACAAAACTACAAAGTAGTTTAATGGAAAGTTTTAGGAAATAATAATCAGTTAATAGAGTCGAACGTCAGTTTGCGAGATTCTTACGGTGACATGCAGGCAGACTGTTTAATTTTGCGACAAATCCGATTAGGCCAGCAACGACGGACAGACAGGTTCGATTGTATTGAAATACCTAACAACACGTGAGGAGAGAAGAACAGAAGAAGTGGAAGATGGGGAACAATCACTGTGGTATAAGCTGTTTCCCTCTTTCTATTCATTTGTAATCCGTTTTACAGAAATATGACAGATTTTGACTGATGTCCTGTTTTCCGGTAAATTTCTACACCTGGTCGACACCTCTTTGTCGTTATGTGGCTAAAGACACTATTTGGTACCGCATAAGACAACTTATTTAAGGACCCGGGACTAAGTCAAAACTACATTGCTGATTATTTGTACAAATAATGTCTGCAGTGCCAGTACGATCAACTATTACCCACTTAAACAACAGTGGAAAACTTTTAAATTGTACACTGCAGATTGATTCTTGGCTTAGCCTGCAACTTATGTTAAAAACTATTGTAAAGAAATTTTAAATTAAAAGTAAACATTTTTAAATTGTTACATTTAAAAACAAACACCAAACATCAATAGTATCTTACGTATACATTACATTTCTGCTACATTATTTTTTTATATTAAAATTTTGTGCATTATTTTTAGCATGTCTTGCGTATTTTTGTTAGTTGCCTGCATGGTATCTTCTTTGAAAGGTCACCGAACTAAATTAAATTGAAATTCAGGTTAATTATATGTATCTTACAAATGAATTAAATAAAAAATATATAATTTAAGCTTAAGAAATAATGAAAAGGAGGTTATTAAAATATATAAGAATTAATAAAATGTAAATACAACTAAAGATAAAAATAAAGCAAAAATAAAGTGGATGTTGCACTTAATAAATTATAAGTGCTTCTGTGTATAATAACCGGCAACATTTATTTTATAAATATTTACTTCCATATTAACATGTAAAAACGAAACAATTTACTACATGTAAGCTAAAGTACTTTCTCATGAAGTATTTAATATTGCTTATCAACAAAAAACAATAAATAGTTCTTCAATTTTTCTAATTCAAGTATTACTTAAAATAATAAAAATACCTGGTGGAATTTCAGTAGAAGGCGAAATCCAATATAAACTTAAGTTAAATTTCATCGGTTCACAATTGTTAAAAAAAAAAAAAAAGAAAATAATTGAAGAGAATTCGCGGCAAAAACCCGAGTACCCGTCGTGGTCGGTTTCCGTAGTAAAACTACTTGGTTGGTAGCAGACGACAGACGCGTTTGTTAACGCCACGACCACCAACTCTCGACTAAGCCGCGATAAGAAGCAGACGGAAGAAGTCCAAAAATTTTAACCCTGGCCGTCTGTTGAAGAGTTGCCGAGGCCGGGTGACCGGTTTGACGGTTACAACAACAATGTTGATGTTGATGTTGATGCCGGCTGAGTTACCCGTTCGTTTTGGGCGGTTGCCACCTGAGGAGATGACCGTGTGACCACGGAAGCAGGTAGAAGTGCGATGGGTGCCTGAAAGGTTGAGCATCCTTTGGACGGTGTCACTGACGCCCCGGTAGACGGACGAGTTTTCCGACTCAGACTTTGAGGTTCGGCTGGATCGAACTGCACAAGAAACTCGATCAAATGACAATAAAAAATTTACAATAAGTGTGCAATGCATAAACGTTATCGGTGCGACGTACCTCCAACCAAGTGGCAATCACAGCGTCGAGGAAAAGACAAAAGGATGGTGGTGTACATTCTGAGACGGTGCACGACAACCAACTTAATTTTTCTTCCCTCACCTGAACCTTTTTCGTGCCTGAACTTCGTGTAAAGTGATTATTCTTCGGGCATCGGTCACTCTTTGAACGTTTACAGAAGAATGAAGGTTGCATTAGTTTGCAGTTTTCAACCGCCACTAAAGGCATGCACCGGCGGTCATCGAGCTCTTGCAAAAAATGTGACACTTCCTAGAAACAATCACTTATTCGGTCGAATCTATGAATAGAAGAAAAAATAGCAAAACGGGTCGGATGTTGAGGAATCGCACGGGTAATCCGTTTAAAATGGCCTTTTTGTTCAAATTTTTCTGCCAAGAAAAGACAAAAATTTGATGGATTTGCTTTGACTGTGATGTTGATGGTAGTGGTGAGGCCATGACCGATCGAGCCCGCGTAAACAAACAAACAAATTGTCCAGAGCCGGACCTATTTTCTCCTAGGAAATAATAGAAAACCTTTTCCATTTGTCTTGTTCTTTTCGGCGGTCGGCGGGTGTGACACATCTGGTGGGTGACGACGACAACAAAGAAATTCTCGTATGCCAAGTGAACACCTTGGGGCTACGAAATTGCCAATGAGTGTGAAAGGAAGGAGGAGAGGAGGAGAGTAGTAGTAGTGGAGTGTTCATAACTACACTAGAATGTATGAAATTGTCGCTGGTGTGACAATTTCAGTAGTTGTGAGTCGCAACAAATCGTGATGATATTTATGAAATATTCCAGTGTGTAACAGTTTGTCATATTTGTCATTAAAGTTTCTTTATTAATTTCTGCTTTATGTACTTATTAATACTTATTAATATCACAACTTATTATTGTTATTCTTCCGCACTACATGGTTTTTTACATTTATTTCTTCGTAACGTTTGAACCACGGATATGCCACCACAAGAACAAAGTCCCACGACCGATTTCATTTACATTTGATCTACTTAATAATTTTGTATGCATTAATTGGTAGTCACTTTCTTAAAGATCGAAATCTCACCATCTTCTTGTTATTCCTTCCTTCTTCATTATCTTACAGCTTTGTGTACATTGAACCGTGAAGTGTGTACAGTTACGTTTGGTATCAAGTTAAAATCTCATCCGGACATTACCCACGCCCAGGATTTAGTGAGCATGTTTTCATCATCGTTTGACGGTTCTGGGCTCTCCTGCTCGGGTACCGATCATCAACGTATGTTGTTGTGAAACGCAAGTCACAAGGCATAGTAAAGAGTAGTAAGTACTGATCAGACTTAAATGAAGAGGTTTTACTTACAGTAAAATTGATTTCATTCAGGTACTGAACATCATTGATGCAATTCGTCAATATTACCGAAATTTTTTATTCATAAAACCATTAATAATTAGAGTACTTATTAATTTCAAACACCTCCAGGGGTTCTTTCAATGTCTTTGCCAATTGTCGACCTGGTGGACTTCACCTGCTCGCGATCACAATCGTCTGCACGCCTCTCCCCCCGTGTAATATTTCCCTTATGAAACAGTCGAAAACCTATTACACATACTCGTGGAATTACATGAGCCATCATTTTTTTTTAAATTTTCGATCATAAATTCCGTTTGTAAAGTTGCAGGTTTATAAATCAGTCGGTCGTGGCATGAGAATATTAGAGGGAGTGCCTTGAAGTGAAGTTGCTCGGGCGACAAATTTGTGAGTTTAGTTTCGAAGCCGACGAAATAGTTAGTTTAGTGCCCGTTCTAAAACCTGAAAAATTCACTTAGAGGACTCGAGAGAAAAAAAGAGAATGAAGAGGAACCGTGAAAAATTTTGTAATAAACCGCAGGTGATAAAGCCCGGGATGAGCTTGAGGCGGAATTAAAAAAAAAAAACTACTCAATTATTACTTCGAATGTTTTCCACCACAGAGGGCCCATTCAGTTTTCTACGACCAAAAAAATTCGCACTTTGATGTTTCTGGGCGATTTTAGGTACGTTTAGGAAAGAAAATCCCCCACCGGACAGGTGGAGTAACGCTTATTGGGCGAAAGGCAAAATAGCAGTTAACTTTATTTGGATAAAAGCAGCAAATAACTAAAATTTCTTAACGTGAATGCAAACCATCATTGGCACGCCATGAATATTTGCATAAAATAATATTTAATAACCGTGTGAATGGAATAATTTGTTTGGATAATTCTCGTAATCCTAGAAAAACTTTGGAAAATAATTGGGAGTATCTTATTTTAGAAATTCCAACTGTTGAAAGAATGAACTTTCAACCTTCAAGAAACACGTGCAAGTAGAAGACGACATAGGAACAGAAGATTCATTCTCTGGTGTCTGAGTGTCTGTTTGAACAGGTAGAAGGTACTCGAAAGTAGTCGGTTACTCTGTTACATTTTACGAAACCTTCTTTCTGTGTCAAGTGCAGTGCAATCGTAAAAATTAACAGCAATTAACCGTTGACCGATAAATGGCCCAACTATTTGTGTAAAATAGATGAAATGTGTGTTGAGCCTTGAGTTTAATAGCATTCAAAGGATCTTCTATTAACTTTCGATTTTTGTTCTTGGGTTATTCTCTCTTTTTTTTGTAAAAAAAATTAAATTGGTGTGTCTGGAACTCGAGCTTTATTCTGCTTTATCGTGTACGACTCTGTTTTTCTGTGTACGGTGGCGGTACAAGTAGATGACAGTCTTGGGCGAACATCCATACTCGACTTTATGAAGAAATTTAACCGTAAAATTTAACTTCAGTCTTCTGTTGTGCTTTACTTTCATTTGACCAACATATACTAGTATTAATCCTCTCTATTAATCCCTATTTTCGTGCTTTATAAGCCGACAAGGTAGCAACGGTGACACAGTTAACGGGCACAATTCCGGGGCCTGAAGTTTGTTGAACTCAACAGACAGCTTAAAACTAGAAAAAAAGATTCCCAGACGAAAAGGGTTATGTCATTTAAATGTCTACAGTGAGGTTGGCGCGACTTCCAAAAGAAAAGACAAAAATGGTTGGGCCGACAATTCGAAGTTGTCGAAAAGCGTCATAAAACTAAGGGCAGAACATAAAAGAAGGTATGAAGGCTCGGGTTGTGTCCAGGGATGGTCTCAGACAAGACAAAGTTTACTTTCCAGACAATGCCACAACATTTTTTATTGTACACATTTATTATTTCCTACTCTTTCACTAAGCCTTTCTTTCTTTCTAGCTTTCTTACCAACGTTGTCAGAATATTTTTCAAATGAAATAAATTATTTATATATGTATGTGTTAAATCAAATGCAAAATATCTGCAGCAGTTTTAGTCCACAACTGACCACTTGCTTGAACTATAGAGATGAACAGTTTAGAATGACTGAAACCTCTTAAAAGAAGGACAAATTGGACGGTTTTGTGTCCTGCTCAAGATCATATTCCTCCATATTGGTTTTACCTGATTCCACTTGCTTTGATGAATTTTATTAATAATTAATAAAGACTGAACAAATCGTCTCGGACTGAGGTGCCTGCCAACTCCCGCGAGAATCCCTCAAAAACCTGAATTGACCGAAACAAATTGATTCTTTTAATTTAATGTACTTGTTATTGTGGGCGGGTCTTGTAGGTTTTGGTACCTCGAATATTTTTATATTTAATTTTTTTATTAATTTCATGTCGAAAATGCCTTCAGCAGAATTCCACTTCAAATTAGGAAAACCAGCAAAGAGCGTTGCATTTACCAACGAGTGTTGGTGAGTTCTGGTAGCTGCTGATAGGACGACAATGTCGTCTTTGAACTTTGTAGGACGTTAAATAGAGCGGATGAGACGAACAGATGAGAAACTGTAACAAAAGAGTAGAAGTGGTAGAGCAGATAAAATTAGTTCCCAACAAATGCAGAAAATTTAATTCTTTTCCTGAGAAAACTGAGAAATACCTGAAAAAGATGGACACGCCACAAAATGGTCGAAAAACTAAAATGTGAATTTAATTTTCACATCCAAATTGATGTATTTCGAAATGTCTCACTTTTTTGGACGTGACAGAGCAAAGGAAGACATGACAGTTGGTCGTAACTTCCCTATTTCAGGGCCTTATTTCCCAACTCTGAGGTGCACCTTGGATATCTTTGACGGTTTCTCTCCAAAAAATAATTTTACATTTCTAGACATGTCCAGACTGACAAGTTTTTTTATTCATCGGCCAGTCTTAACCTCTTTCACGTTGAAGGAAAACAGACGGACAAGGTTTTCCTCTCAATTTGGTAGTGTACCAAGGAATGTATTTCCTCTACGACGTAGAAGTAAAGATACACGAAATACTTTGAACGGTCGATTGAAAAAAGCTACAAAAAGTTGTGCGTCCCTCTCACCTGAAGTTCACCTTCCGTCCTGCAAATTACTACAATAAATTCATTTTACTTCTATTGGACCACGGAAGTTTTGGCATTCCGTAGAAGCTTTGATTGCATGCACCGAAGTATTTCGTCTTGCCCGTTTAAATCGTTTAAAAATTAGACGTAGTGTGTTGGTCAAAGCAAGCTAATTTAGACCTAACCTTTTTTTACTTTTAATGTTCAGTCAACCGAGAAGGATGACACCTTAAAATCAAATCTCAAGGCTTCAACATTTTTCTTTGTCACTCTCTTTAATTTTCTTCGACTCATACAAGTTTTATTATAAAGGAAAGCAACTAAACAAATCCTTTGGTCAACTCTTACCTTCCCTACCCAACATGTAACAGTTCTCCCTGGTACAATTTACTCATTCAGTATCGCACACGGAAAGTAAAAAAAAAAGTTTAAAGTAAAGAACCAAACTACTCGGGTTACATAATAGTTTTACGGACGATTCCAATCCAAAATTGAGAATAAGTTTCCCCAATCGACAAAAGTCCAACGTAGAAATCGATGGGGGAGGAGAGCACGTGTTACCAAGTCAAACATATAAATCAGACTTTAAATTTGGAATGAAAAGGCCACAGAGAGCCAATAATTTGCTATTAATAAATTGTGTAAAAACGAGTTGTGTTTATACTAAAAAAGGTAAAGCAACTTCCTTATGGATTACTCAGTTAGAGAGAGAGAGAGAGAGAGAGGGACCAGGTTCGATGACGTGTCGAAGCGGTGAGGGCGAAAACAAAAAATAAATTTGTGGTCCCTGCTGTTATTAAATTTGACCTTTTGAAAAAAAAAAACAATTTAATATGAAGCAACGATATCTATCAATTTTATCAGGCAAAATTTGGCACACCACAACGCACGAGTAACCAGCTCTTTTAAATGGAAACTCAATAGGTGTCTGATAGCAATGCAATGTTGAATATTAAACATTATATTACTTTAACTGTACAGCATACATATTTAGTATTTGATTATTATTGACATCACATTACTTAATATCAACTACCAGTTCACTTTTCCTGGATCACAAAGTTAGAAATATTTGCCTTACATCTAAAGATTCCATCTTTGTAACTTGTAATGTGTACATATTGTTCTGTAAAATTTATTGCACTTCAAAGGAGATTTGAACTGTCTGCATTTAAATTTTGATTGGACAAGAATTTCATCTTCCATCATTTACAAGGGTTTAGGATGTCTTCAGATTGCCTGCTGAGTTCTCAGTGTATTGTCGACTGAAATATCTCATTCACAAAATGATTACCTTGACATTTTTTTAAAATTATTTAACAATGTCAAATACACTTTATTAAACGCACTTGTAGTTCCACCAGAACCAAATAGAAGTCTCACAATGACATGTTTACTGTCAAAAGTATGATTTTATAACATAAAACAGTAAAATTACAAATTTTTAATTCATTCTATGAATGACCTATGCATATATTTGTATGTAAAGTGTCTATGTGTTTATTGAAACACAAAGTCGAGAAAGTCTATTTAGTAAAAGTAATAATCTCCATTAGTTTTCATTATTGCACAAAATTATTCCTATTTTTCTACTGATAAACACACAGTATTTTTGGTATCACTTTGAAGTATCACATGCTCCATAAAATTATGTGACTTTAATTAAATAGTTTACAATAATTTTACAGATATACATGTGTAACTTGTACAATAGGAAAATAAATCAACTTTTCTTTATGTTTCTTTGGTCAGCATAATTTCTATTTACAGGGCTAATTGCATGTTTGTACTACCTTAATTTAAAGGTGATATTGTTTCTATTTAACTTAGTGTAAATCTCAATAAATAGTATACAACTCCAAATGCAGCCATAACAAAGGAAAGAAAGCAGAATATATTTTTAAATGCAGCTGCCTCAGCACCTTTCACTGTTTTAATTATTGAGTTATTTAATTCAAATACTTTCTTACTCTCCTCAACCAAAAGGTCTTTCTTACTATTGTCAATACTGTTCGCAATTGAATTCATTTTTTCTCTTAACTGACTTTTCAATTCTGAAATGCTTATATTGTGAAATGTTGTAACTGCATAACCCAAATCCTTTTCACTTGTCTTCATCACTTTCCTTTGTAATTGTCTTTTCTTTTGCAAAATTTGACCTCCTGATAAAAGTCCCATATACAAATGATACACATAGGCCATTAACAAATCTGCATCTTTGTCCGACAAATCTTTTAAATGCTCCAAATAATTTTTGACACTGTCTCTGATTGTGTATGTTATTTTCCAGTTGGCTCCCAGGTAATATGCTAGATCCTCTTCAAATGCAGTGGTTCGTTCCATTTTGTCATGAAACAATTTTCCAATGTTGTCAAATGGTCTTTTCTTCATCTCAATTTCAAGAAATTTGAATATTTCATAGAAGACGAGTAATCCCTCTGCCCAAACACTGTCATTGTTAAGAGCTGAAAGGCAAGATACAGTTCATGTTTATTTAAAATACAATCAAAATTTATCTGTTTATGAACAACAAAATAAGCTGTACTACTGAAAGCTTACCAAATAATAGTTTAGCATTAACCAATCGATCACTGATTGCGTGAGCCTCTCTGGTTGCTCTCTTCATTGTTGTAGTGAATAATTCGTCAGACATGACCCGCTTGATTGATTCGAAAACAATGACAGATGTAAAAAATTTACTTCCTAGAAAATTAGGCTGACGCAAAGTACGTTCAAACCTGAACGCTTAACAAGTAAAATAAAAATGTATCAAAGTCCAGAAACTTATAATTTTGATGTAACACAAAAACTATTATTTTTTGATGCAATGAATGTTTTGAATATTTGTCTACAGACACGACGAAAATTTTTCCTGTCACGTCGATGATAAGCCTAACGGAATGAATTCGATTGTCACAGTGGGAAAGAAATTCATCAAGTTAGAATACGTGAGAAAGTTAGTTGTAGGTAAATTGAAGGGATTTTGTCTAGTATTTAACGCACAAGAATCTACCATGTCTCAGCTCTCGCTCTCTGATCAATATGTCACCGACATCAAGAAATTCATACCGAAATTAACGTCCGATTTGCGAAAAGGCCAGTGTGGAAGAATTGGAGTCATCGGAGGATCGGCCGAGTACACCGGAGCCCCGTATTTTTCAGCAATTTCTGCCCTGAAACTCGGAGCTGATTTGGTCTACGTTTTTTGCTGCAAAGCAGCTGCTCCCGTCATAAAATCCTACAGTCCTGAACTTATAGTTTTACCCATTTTGGATGATAAGGATGTTGTACAAAAGATTGAGTCATGGTTGCCCCGTTTGCATGCTTTGGTCATTGGACCTGGACTTGGAAGAGATCCTGGTAATTTTAAATGAGTACACTAAACTTTGAAAAAAATCAGGTTACTGACCATGATTGTATATTTTGCAGATATTTTGCAAAATGTGACAGCCATTATAAATTACTGTTCAGAGAAAGTAAAACCACTACTTCCTCTGGTCATTGATGCAGATGGATTGTATGTTGTACAGAACAACATAAGTCTCATTCAGAAGTACACAGGACCAGTTATACTGACACCCAATGGAATAGAGTATTGCAGACTGAGTTCTTCATTATCACTGTCTGACCCTCTGCAGATTGCAACATCATTAAATTCAGTTGTACTTCACAAGGGCTCCAGTGATGTAATCGTAAATGGAATTTCCAATATGAAATTAAATCTTACTTTGCAGAATGTCTTAATAAAATGTGATGTGACTGGCTCAGTTAGGCGTTGTGGGGGTCAGGGAGACATCTTGTCTGGTTGCATTGCAACTTTTGTGGCTTGGTATGAGTTACACAGGCGGAACAATCAATCTCTTGAAGGAAACAGCAAAGACTGCAATCAGGACAATTTGAATTACTTCAAAACTAATTTGTTGGGATACAGCCTATCTTGTTATGCTGGTTGTGTCCTCACAAGAACATGTAGCAGACTGGCTTTTAAAGAGTTTGGCAGAAGCATGACAGCATCTGACATGATTCCATTTATAAACAAAGCATTTGAGTCAAATTTTGGGGAGTGAAGTTAAAAAACTTGGTGATGGAGGAAACAGGAAGCATTGCAAAACTACTACAGTAAAAAGACTGATTTACAAAAAAACCTGGTGCTGCATTTTTATATATTTTTTTTTATAAATGAGCAATATATTACTAAAAATTTATATGAATTCTACTCAATATCATGAAAATTGTTTTCTATTAATAAATATTACTCATTTTCGACTAAAACAACTCAAAGATATTAATTTCTTACATCTTATATTTTGATGGTTTTTAATACAATTTTTGATTTAGTTAGTTAAAAACTTTTTTCTAAGCAGAAACAAAACATCATGTATCATTTGGGGCTTCTTGTCATATGTTACATGCAAAAAAAAATAAAGAAGAACATAGAAGGATTAAAAGATTCTTGAGCACCATGTATACATAGTTTTATATTGAAGGGAAATCGGAGTAGAAAATAATGCAAATAGAGAGTCAATAGTTTATTTATAAAACAAAATGAATTGCTTAAATGTAAACTCTTAGTTCTAAACTCCAATGTTACATGCTGACAAAAAGTAAATGTTATGTGTGAGTTGGAATGACATTGGTGAGGATGAATACACTAAATAACATGTGATATTTTGAGCGTGGCAATCAAGTGACGGTTTTGGTGACAATAAATAAAGCCGGAATGCAGAACTTCTCTTAAGAGTAGAATGTTAGCACGGATGTTTGGTTACCTCTCACGAGCATCATGGGTGGCATGTCCCTGGAAATAATTTCCAGCCAAGCCATGTACAGTGGGGCTGAAACCAAACTCTTCCTTGGCATTGGCAAGGACCTGTAAGTAGAGAAAGGACTTTGTATTGGAAATTAAAATTACTCAAGAGGAATCACATTATTTTTATTAGTTAATATGTCTGTGTACTTTTGTGAAGATTTTAGCGAAGATGTTAGCACATTTGGCAACATCTGTCATCAATAAAACTACTTACATAACAATAAGGTTAGCGTTAGACGAGTGTTGAAGAAGAAATTCCCGGAGGCGCAGGTGCCTGTTGGTTTTGTCTCGCAATGCTTCCAATTCAAGATCCATCATAAGAGAGTCTAAAAGTCGTGAAAAAATAGAAATGTATTGTGTAAAATTCAGATGAACAAGGTGTAAACCATTTTCGGATTACCTTTTTCAGGTTCCTCCGAATCTCCGTCCTTCTTTCCCGAGTACTCCTTCAGGACTTGACTGAACAACTGCTCAGTTTCCGGTTTCGGTTTTGCAGTTATGTCCTCAACCATCGTCAGACTGGCGTAGTCAATACGAAATTTCGACAGAAGACTGGCCATGCTGTAAGTGGAACACTCGAATTTCAGGTATCTGGTCAGACAAAATGAGAGAAAACTTTTCGTTTTGAACGTTTCTTACTTCCTCGTTTCCAGTTCGAGTTCTTGTTTTCTATTGACCAAAGCAAACACCCGCAGCTTACAGGCTGACCAGTCGTGCCTTGTACTGATGATATAGGGCAGAAGAATGGTGAGACCACCGTCATCATAGAGCCACCATACGTCAATTGTACCTTTCTCCTGCTTTGTCTTGAACATTGTCATGGCTACCAGTGCATTTTGAGGTGTGTTTTGCTCGGTTTTGATCAACCTGAGGTGCAAGAGGATAACATTAGACACGAAGAATGTACATTTAGATGTTTTCAATTCAGATTTAATTACGAACATCTCCTTCTTTTGTTCAGCTTCTGCTTTCTTTTTGCTTCTCAGGAACTCGCTGGGATTGTCTTTCTGTTTTTTCTCATTAACCAGAAACTTCCTGGGAAGGTGAGGACTTTCAACGGGCAGACATTCCAGTCCTGGATCAGATTCGTTTCTTCTCAGTCCCAACGATAGATTTTCCTCACTGTTGACGGTTCCATTGTTGGGAATGGAAGCTGTTGTGAGGTCTCCATTAACTGGATTCTTCAAGTAGTCCTCATCGGTTATCATGGAGAAGTCAAGACCTCCGGTCACTCGTAAAATTGTGACGGCCACGCGGTTGTTGAAGGCCTCACTGAAATCATCCAATTGATGCATTGATTTTATTGAGAACCGAATTGGTCAATGACCATGAACGTGAGGACAATAACAATCGGGAAAGCGTGATGGTGTCAGGCACCACTGGAAGGTTGAATTAGGACTTACTGCAAAACGTTGAAGTAAGAGAGAAGTTCTTCCGGGGGACAGGTGGTCCAATCCGCTTTGAAGCCCATCATGAGGACATTCGGCCTCAACTTTCCGACTCCTATGGTTTGCAAAAGAGCTTTAGCACCATCTTCAAAGCTGACGTCGTCGATGACCGTGTAGAATCCTTTAATCTTTCGAAGTCTAAGCCAGTCGTAGCCGCAGCGATGTCTGTACTGTCGCGATTTGTACGTCAGCTTTTTCTGTAAGTGTTACACACCTGTTTGAGTGGCCTGATTTCCACCATAGACATTAATGAAGAGCACATAGGAAGGTATCTTCACCTTGAGAATGTCGCCGCATATAAAAAGGGCATTATTCTTCGTTATCAGGTACGCTAAATCGAGCAAAGAAGGACGAGCGCATGGTTTGCCGGAAAGCACGAGAATTTGAGGTCGGTAGTTCTTCACGTGTTCGCTGACATTGACCAGCCTGAGTGCAGAGGACAAGGCCGTTTTGTAGGTTTGTGCCTGAGTGGAAGATCCCCAGTTGACATCTGAAACGAGTGAAAGTTAATTTTTTTTGTACAAAGGTGGTTGACACTTGCAGTTGGTGAAGTTCCATTTTACCAGGTTTCCGGTAGACCACAATCAGGTACAATGCGAAAATGACTATCATAGTGATGAGCGAGGTGACCCAGTCGATGAGAAACATAATGCCGACGCAAAGGATGAATCCTATCAAACTCAGCCACATGTTGTAATACTAAAAAGACAAAATAATTACCAACGGAATGAAGAAATGGCACAGAGACTTTGCAGAGAATTTTTCTTGTGGTTACCTTATAGGTAGGCCTCCACCCCAGTGGCTTGATGAGAGCGGCATGAAAAGTACAGAAATTTATCATAGCGTAGGATGCCAGGTAGAAATTGGATATCAGTGGCGCGATTGCATTAAGCTCGGCTAGAATTGAACATATGTTAATTTTTGAGAGTAAATGAATTGAGTGTAACACCTGGAGTGAGAAGTACCTATGAGTAAAAATGCTAGTGAGATGACAAATGTGAGTACGTAGCCTCTGTAAGCCTCATTGTTCTTTCCGTATCCTTTAGAAAAGAAGATGAGGCCAGGGTAGATTCGGTCGTTCCCAATGGCCTGGATGAGTCGTGGGACCGAGAGCAAATTGGTCAGGGCGGTGGAGAGAGTGGCAGCAAAGCATCCAGCAAATATGAGGGGACCCCAAGAAGAGACCAATTGCATGACCTTCAGTAAAAAGGGATATTTTTAAACTTAATAAACTGACATTTTTTTATTACGAAAAAGTATTTTTATGTTTTACCGTGTAGCTGTTGTGAAGTCCAAATTCGCATTGCCTGTAGGTGCAGTTCGTGAACTGTCCAGTTGCCAATTCTCCGACAATTCCACTTGCATCCCTGTAAGCGCTGGCACCGGCGACGAAGACAAAAATCGCGTAGGAGATCATTGAAACGACAACCGCCAACATGGTGCCGTTGGGAATGGAGAAAGCAGGATTCTAACACCAAATTAATACGTGAGAGTGAAAACAGGAATAGAAAACAAGAGCAGCAAGTGTAAGTTTTTGGTCTACCAACCTTCAGATCTCCAGAGATGTTGGCTCCGGCCTGGATACCAGTAACCGAAGGAAAGAATATGGCGAAAACCGAAAAGAAGTTCTGGTACCTCTGCTCGCTGAATCGATAATCAGGTCCCCAGTTTTCTAAAAATAGCTTACCTAGAAGAAGAACAGAATTTATGCCCCGTTCTAACTCTCTGAAAGGCTCCTGAGGACTCTAAAACTCACCACTTAGGCCCGCAAATCCCATGGCCTTTTCTTCATCCGAAACAGGACCAATGATGGCCCCAACGACGAAGTCAACCATTGCAACGATGATGATGACAACGAGAAAGTTTTGAGCCTGTAAGTACGGTGGTGCAACTAAATAATTATTCCAATGGAATGTCAGAGAATGGTTTGTACGATAGAAAAATATTAGAACTTTATTGTTACACAGAACATGAAGAGTTTTATTAATTTTCTATTAATATTTTTCGTTTAGTATGTGTGTCGTGCAAATACTCATTATTATTTATTAAGCTAGATACAGGTGATAAACAAAATAGAAACTAAATTATGTACATTAATACAGTGTACATGTATGTTTGTAGAAATGGCTCGTTTTACGTGAGCTGACGTGAAGCTGACATGAATGTCTCTGACTGCGGTTTTATCAAAACTGACTTGACTTGTATGGCGAATAATTTATTCTATGTAAGATTGTCGGGTTTTCATTTTCAGACGAACAAGTCTACTTTAGAAATGAGACAACTGCCTTCGGTGATACCGCCAATTTCAATGTTAGATTTATTTGTATATACTTTAAGTTTTTTACTGTTTTGCATACAATAATCCATGTTAATCACCTTTGATTCCCATTCCATTCCAACGGCACATATGATGACCATTATGAACAAAGTAATGGCTCCAACAATTCGTACATCATTGACACCACCGTCCACAATCTTCAAGTTATTCTCTCGCAGGAGATCGTTCAAAGAATTGCAAAAACCAATGGTGTTCATCGATGCCGCGACAGCATTTGCAAAAGCGAAGACAATACCAACGGAAGCTCCAAATTCTGGGCCCAAAGACCTCGATATGATGTAGTAAATTCCACCTGAAAGAGTGTCAAGGTGAGACGCGACCGCAAAGGACTTCCGTCAGGAAAAACTGATACCGTCAACATAATGGTAGGTATTTAATGGATACGTTGGGTCTGCACGAATGTTCGGACTATAAATACTTATCATAAATACTTTAGATATCCCTGTACAACAATGTGGGGAAGGTAGAAGGTTCGGGAAGAAGACAGGTAAAATTACGAACCTCCCTCAACTTCTCCGTTTGTACAGATGGCTGACATTGACGTCGTCGTAAGAACACAAACAACAGCAGACAGGACTATTATAATGAGACTTCCACTTATGCCAGATTGTGCGACAACCCAAGATAATCGGAGGAAAAGCATGACACCCCAAATGTTGAGGAGGCAAGGGATGAGAACACCCTGAATCCAACCCAACTTAACTCCGTGGCCGCCCGGTTCGTTCTTCGGGGGTGCAACATTATCGAGGTTGTCCAGCTAAACAGAAAAGAAGTAAAACAACTGCCAGACTGGGTAGGTACCTGTCCACTCGGTACTCGACACGTTCAATTCACCTTCATGTCTTTTTCCTCTCCGTGAAGTTCACCCAGCGAAGGTCTTTTAAGTCCGTCAAAATCGTTCCTGTAGTTGTCTAGCCGAGGCAGAGCTTCCAGGGTGTGATGCTGGAAACTTCTTTTTCTGTCACCGCTGTACGGCACGTCCGTCATGTAGCCGTAGTTGATGTATGAATTTGGTGAGGTGTCCACTTGAAGTTCCATGTTCTCTGGAACGTTTTGCATCACCGCTATGGAGGATATCCGCCGAACGGTGAATCGGTTCTCCATGTTGTAGGGTCGATTTGGAGGCTGGAAAAAGTTATTTGAAATAAAACTATTAACTTGGACTACCTGCTAGCATTTCAATAAAATTGTTAGCAATTGTGCACATGGCTTAGTATAGTACTCTATATGCTAATAATAATAATAAAAGTCACCTATGTCATTACAAAATGTGACAAGATAAAAACATTTAAGCAAATTGATTACCACTTATTAATTTGGAAATACAACGGTTGACAATGAATAAGTAGATGAATGAAAAACATAAGTAGGTAAAATATAATATAAGAAAAATAAAATAATTTTTCTTTTTAATGTAATGAGGCAATAATCTCAACAGTATCTCATGACAACATTCATTACATTTAGGAAGTCAATAATCGTATGAGTCTTTGAGGAATACAAAGACCTAAATATACTAAAGTTTATATTTTTATTGTGTTTTGTCGCCAGTTTTTCTGTTGTTTTTGTTCTTATCTTTGTTCTGTGACTGTGACGACTAGTTCTACCCACTAATATTCTAAATTTCTACTGGCCTATTAAATTTGAAACTAGTACAGTCTTATGGTGATTCCACTCAAAGTTTCAAATTCAGGTTGGTGTCTTTTGGTGCTATAAAAGTACGAACCTGCGTCTTAGCAACCGAGTTGGCCACCGACTGATAACATTATCATTTTTACAATTATTTTAGTTTTTGGATTGAAGGTGTACTCTTTAAATATCTTGAGTCATGCGGCGAATTTTTCGTTGTTAAGGACAATATACAGATATCCATAAAGACCAAGACCTTAGAATGCACTGATCTTACCCCCTCATCTCAATTATTATATTTTTTTTATTTCTATCAGCCCTCTCTTTAAATAAAAAAATTTTTCAAACTGAAACTTAATTAAAATAAAATCAACCACGCAAGGTTGAAGGATATAGATTATGTGTACTTTGATATAGTTTTATTTATTTATCCTGTGTGGTTTGACGAATTGTTACCTGGTGTACGAGACGCAAACCGGTTAAAAGGTTTTAAGTTTTCGTGGCGACATTTCATATTGTTTTTGTACTTATCTTTATTACTTGTACTTTAGTTAATTCGTACTTGTTGAGTTGCGATTAAACCCGTGAACCTGAAGAGCACGCGGCGTAATCGCGCTGTACAAGATAAGTACAAAGACAATAACACGGTTTACTCGAAGTTAACTTAACTGGAACTTTAAGCACTAAATCATAATTGAATTTGACTTTAACTTATATTTTGGTGAATTTAAATATGTCCGATCCGGTGGCAGCACAGCGCTTAATAATAAATATTAAGTTACTACATTTTTGCAATTATAAATAGCTTATTAATTAATCTGATTGCATTTACATAGATGTCCACTTATCAAATACGTGTGTAAAATTAATTAAATTCAAATAAATGACATTGTTTTAATCAAAATTTGAGTGTTCAAATATTTTCTTTTACAAACCGCAACATGCACACATTGTACGTTGCATGTAGCACTTAAGAAATAAAGTTAGAAATACATAACTTTATTTGTATTACATCAGTTTCACAAATATACGTGGATTATAATATACAATTTATTTAGTGGGGTTCACTTACTTTCTTGGCGTCGGGATCCATGTCCAACAGGTAAAACTTAACTAACACTTAAAAAAGTTTAATTATTGTTTCCGTCAAATAAATTTTTATTAATTAAATTTTATAAAGTTCAAGCTCAATTTTAATAGTTTGATTTTTTTTCACAAATAATTCAATTGTTCTATTGAACGAGAGGTAAATGTAAGGCACGACACATGTTGTAACTCCGAATAAAGCGTCTGTAGCGTTGGTTGTAGCGCGCTACATTAACTCCGAACAAATTCACAGATCCAACTATTTCCGGAACTTCATTTTGTTCCCAAAAAGTTTTTTTCACCCGTCAAGTCCGAAAGGAATTATTCAAACATTTTAATAAGACAAATCACAACTCCTCTTGTAGGTACCGATGAGTATCCCTCCTTTCCACCTTCTGCCCCACCACGGAGAAAACAAAAATGATAACTAATTGCAGTAGACTGTATCAGCGGCCGGTACCTTCAGGTTTTTTACGACTTCGGTCCGTCCTCACATGGGTACCAAGCTTTTTATTGGACGTTTTCTTCGAGTACCTGTTTGGGCAAAACATTTTTGCCTCGGAATGAACAAATTAAATATTTGGGCCTTTGGTTCCATAAAAATGGTTTAACATTGAGCTTGACATTAGGTACTCAATAGTTAAGTTTTCTCAATAAATTCCCCATTTACTCCTAAGTTGATGGTCCCGGCAGCAACTTATTGATGTAGAATTTTTTGTTTTTTTTATCTATTTTATCTTCTACTAAGATCAATAAAGTTGGTTTTGTTTAGAACAGCTCTGCTGCAACACTAAAGTAAAATTGCAAAACTATGTGAATGAGGTGCTTATTAGTATTACTACAATTGATTCAGAACCTACTCTTCTTCCTAAGTATAGCCAACCAATAAATTTATTTAAAGTAATACTATTAATAAAGTGCGAATGGATCGGGTAGAGATTGTCGATGTGTAGAAGTAGTAATAATACGTACATTCAATACTTATATATGTATTACTTCTTATAAGGCAGCTATGCATATGCCATACTTTTTATGTTACTTATAGAAATAAAGTATTACAGGCACAGTTAATAAATTAATAAAGGTAAATTATCTATAAAGTGAACAATATTAGTACTATTTTCTTTCATTCGTACTCGAACATTCGTGAAAAGCATGACGATAACAATCGACTTGTTTTTATTTTATTACGGCATCATCAATCATTCAACTCGCTGATTGTCTTATTGTATAAACTACATACAAATACACTCACAATAAACATAATCTACACATAATGTAGAAAATGCATCTGGAGAGGAGGAAAACACTTAATTATCGACCACAAGAGTACCAAACCTAAGAAGTTCGCAAACCAGCAATTTATTAATACGCAGTTTATGTACAATAAATATACATAACCCATTGTAATTGCGACGTATACTACTGGGCAACATACACAAAAACAATTAGGTACAATACGAAACAACGCACAACAACTGACAAACAGGAGGCAGAAAGACATCGTCAGGTACGACAAGGAAAAGACAAGTGAAAAGAATGAAGGGGAGAAAATGTCAGGAGGACAAACAACTTGATCAAGGATCGGACAAGTTGATTGACGTTGGTCAATTTGTTTTGCGAAACAAGACGCATATATATTGTGTATTTAATACGAATTAAAACGATTGAAAATCGATTATTGATATTGCTAATGACGTTTAATTTATTAAAATGAACAATTCCAGAATTGTGAGCACACAACAACACGACGTTTTCTCGCGGGGTTTCTCGTCCAAGATCGTCCAATGTCTACCGGTTACGAGGTCATTGATTGAAAGAAGAGATCCCTGTCAGTAATTCTTAATAGATGTCTATGTATTATGTACCTTTCCTTCAATGACAGCGTGACCGTCGGCTGGATTGGCAGGTTTAAATGTTACATAAGTCTCACAATCATTCCTTTCTAATATTTCAAAAAAACTATAACAGCTTTTGTGCAATAAATACAAATAAATACAATAAAAAACAATAATATTTCTATTGTATAAGTTTTTATATATTTTTTTGGTAAAGACCTAGTCTAGGAAAATATTATCTTTTTAAGGTAGAGGTTATCTACGAGTTACTGCTTACGTCTTCTTATTGGGGCTTCCCACTAATAAAACTCTCATCGGTCACGTCCGTTTATTTATTTATTATGTTTAATAAGTCGGCAGCGGACGGTCGCATTGGAGATTTCAAAGGTCGAACGTACGAAAAAAAATTGGGTTCCTCCCAAGGCCAACCAAGAAATTTCTCTTTTCCGCACATTGAACTTATTAAAAGATGCCATTCGTTTCCTTTTCAGGAATTTGTTATTTATTGGGCAATTGAACGGTCTGATTCAGGTACTCAGGTATTCCCTGGAGACCTTACACCCTTGACCCAGTTTATTTGGGAGTTTTCCGAATTTCTTTCACCTCGGGACTTCCCCTCCCATTCCGGCAGAAGAATCTCGCAACTGAAAAATCCAATGCTAATCTGCTTGGTTCTCCCTACTTACTGTAACTAATACTGTACCAATTGATAAATAGTTTGAAACATTACATAAATTTGTAAAACAAATTTTAAAAAAGGCATACAAAACTAAGAAAATATTTTATACCCACGATATATTGTAATACTTGTATTAAGTACAGGTAAAAATTTTTCACTTAGGGGACAGAATTTTTGTTACCTGAACCTTTCCTGGACCATTCCTGCCTAAGAATCTCCTTAATCAATCATAATAAAATTGTATTTTAAATGCCTGCTTGTGTAAGTCACTTTTGTACCACAACCCCCGTGTGTTTTAGTACCAAAAAACCTTTGTTCTCCTGTTCTCCGTCGAACGAATCAAAACATGTTTGTTCCGTCAGCTCCTTGTCCTCCCTGTAGGCTCAATTCAGGGTCTCACCTGTCTAAAATAAAAAAAGGATCTCATCGCTGATGACAAAATGAGCGAAATTAATTTTGGGTGAAGAACAACAGAAGAAGCGCATGTCGTTCCTTTTGTTCTACACTTGTGCAGAACTTGGTGACACGTATTCTTATTGTTCCCTGGAAATGGTTGAGGAATCGATTGTAATTCATCAGATGACACGGGCAGAAATATTAGTCGATGAATTTACTAGGAAGCATTTTGGAAGTGAAGCACAAGGCCTTCCTAGAACTCGTGGCCACCGAACGAATTGAACTAGTTTCTCTGTGCGACATTAAAGACACAAACCGCTAATTAATTTGGTTCAATTAAGACATCACGAGAGAAACGCATTTGATGTTCTTCTCAAGGTTTATGAATAATTTTTGTCCTTCACACGGAGTACATTCGTCGTCTCTTCTACTTCACATGGACGACTTTTACGGGCTTTTACCCAGAGTGTACCGGAACTACTTGTCTCTGCCAAAGAACAGTACTCTTTCCAGGAGTTGCACACCTTCTTCCTTTCCACCTCGTCTGTCAATGTCAAGCGCATCGCATTCCTCCTTTTTCAGATTTGAGTTTTCCGTCCAGCTTGCCAACAAATAGGTCTGATTCATACAAATTTCCAGAGCAAAATAAAATCGGATTCGACGCCTTGAGCGAACGTGATGATTTTGACGTCACGTCCGGTTTGCCAGTTGCCAAAGGAACGAACGCCTCATGGGCCGATCGGTCAAGGTGTTTGTGTCCAAACGTGATAAATCGATAAAATCAAATAACTCAAATAAGGCCGAGGAGTAAAAATTAAACAAATAGAATTCAAATGTAGTGTACATCTACGACTTGTCACTTTTTATTTAACTTCTTCAATTATTTCATTCCTGATGACTACACTGCATTATTTATTGGATGCGTGAGACACCATGGAGTATTTCGTATACAGTTTTCTTATTTCCTAGTTTCTTCTGTACAGTTTTCCCTTTTCCTAATGGTTGTTTATTTGGAAATATTAAATAAATGTGAGAATTATTGCATGTATTGTAAAGAGGTCTAGGTATTGTACGAAACAACCTCATCAGGAGTTTTCTTTCTTTCTGTTGCTGCTGCTGCTCGTGGTTGTGTACGGAATGAGCAGAGTAGTTCGTAGTGTGACCACGTATAAATGTAATAAATAATAATACTAACTTATTGTTATAAGTAAAATTGGAAGTCGAGTGGAAGTTACTGATTCACAAGTTTCTTTGAATCAAATTCTTTCACTGCCTCTCGTTTACCTTTGTGTATATTTTGTTTTATTGAATCCAGGTACCCGGATTTTATTTACCCAAATTCTCTGCGAGGCTGTTTGTCCTTCATCCCTGACTAAAACAAGATGTAAAATTTGAACACGTGTGATAAGATGCTCTGCCGCATGCGGGTAGTCAACTTTCATTCTCACGGGTACTCAGTCACTCGGTAAGGCGAAACTGTTTTTTACTGTATGGACTTTTGGGGAAAATTCGTAAAGAAACTGCTCGAGCAGACAGGTTTATTTCTCAATTTGACTTTTCCCATTGCTGACATTGGAAGAAACACTCAAACTCAAAGATAATTTCATATTTTTCTATGGCATCTACCTCTAATGACGTCTAATTGATTTGTTTTTTACCTGCGTGTCGGCTACTGTTTTTCTATTGATCGTCACAGCCTTCAAGTACGTCAGTCCAAGTCTAATAAAAGTGTTTGTAATTTTAATTATGTGCAGGACATAATTACATAAGTCTTGAGAGATCTACCGGAGCGTCGACTCCGGTCAGTTACAAAATAATATTTGGAGAGATTTCTGCGGTAGTTCGACAGGCGAAAGGTGTGCTAATTTCTCGTCGGTGCTCAGACACGTGAAAATGAAAAACAGGTTCAGGTTTAGCCCGGTTTTAATAGTTACATAAGAGACGATAAATAAATCGCAAGCTCTTACGTCACCTTGACAGACGTTGAATTCGCGTTATCCTCAGGGTTCCGGCATTGACCGAGCCATTGACATTTTATTAATTTAAATTTATGTATGCACTCTACCAAATTTAAGTTCATCACGAAACTATAACTACCATGAAAGTGAGCTCATTTTTTAGTAAACCCGCGATCATCTAATTTTGTTTTAAAAATAACCGACAGGTCAGCGTCAATTAAAAAAGAAGTCAGTAGCACGTCTGTAGGAAATAGAAGAGGACTTTACGTATTTATGTGTATTGCTGGGTAGAACACTCTGGTCAATATAAAATTTTTTGACTTTCAAGTTTATTGCTTCTTCACGGTGACAATGAAAATATCAAATGTGACGTCATCATTTCAGGCACTGGACAACCTTCCTGACGCCGTCCGCGTGGCTCTTCCTCAGAGTGTTCTCCGCCTTGTGTATAATATCGACATATTCCTCAAAGAATTTGAATTTTATGTCTTCGACTTTCGCATTGATCTGATTGACAACATCGGTGAAAGTATTAACTTTTTCGGCGACGTCTTGCAATATCTTGGCGACGGCGACGACCGAATCCTCCACTTTGATTTCCGCTTCCTTGCTTTGCTGTAAACCTGAAAGTAGGAAAAGTCGAATCAGTTGTCCGTCAGGAGAGCAGAAGACTCATAATTAGACCCGGTGTAAATGCACACCTGCCAGATAGTCGACCAGTCCTGAAAGGATTACATTGTGAGATCTAATTGTTACCAGGACATTTCTTTTCAGTTGTTCGCTGTCTTCATGGGCTTTTTTAAAGGTGCCTTCCAACTTTGTGATAACTTCGTTTCCGGCTTTGGTAATGCAGTCATGCTTTGTCAGTAACTTCTTGCTTTCAATTCCTTTGATGACGGCATCTCTGATGGTTATCGGTACCTGCGTAACAAAAACCGCCGGTTCAAAGTTGAAGACAACGTGCTCGATCTGCTTTTCGGGGCCTATCCGATTTATGTTTCCTTTCTTTTATCTGCCCTAGAAAATTTGTCCTATTTTTTTTTTTTGAAGGCACTCACGTCTTTAGACAGTACATTATAGGTGTTTAATAGAGCTATATAACGTTCGTATGTGATATTAGAGTTCTCACTTTCGGCTCCTTCTATCCTTTTCAAAACCTCCTGAAGTTTCTCTTGTGCAGGTCTTATGATTTCTCTGAGCTTCTTTATATCTTCAGCGCTGTACACCGAAGTGCTCTGAAAGAAATTTACAATCCAGAGTAAACAATTGGAGAGAACAAAAACTTGTTTCTGTCGTGCATGTCCGCGCGACAAATATCGATTGTTACGGAAAAATCACTTCTCAAACTTCACACCTGGCTAGTAACTGATTGTCAGATAAGATATTAAATTTGTTGAAATAAATTGAAAAGAAAGTAATCATTGGTCATGGCGAGGGGTCAACAAATTGATCTGTCGGCAGTTGCGGAGAACTTTTATCCAATAATCAATTGCTATCAATCTGTTAAATGATAAGAGAAATTCTTCATGATGTGACACGTGATAAATTAATAACTGAAGTAAACAAGTTAAATAATTCAAGAGACATAAATTCTGCCTTTTTTTTAGGTACCCGCTGCATTGCGGCTGTTAAAAACTAATTAAATTGTTCTATTATTTACTAGAAACTTGAAATTATACAACATATAACTTTTATATAATTCTTTTATAAGAATGTCAACACGTTTTTTGTAACTGTATTAAAAGATTATAAAGGCATCCAAGTAGGAGATGTTACGAAAATAATCTGGAATTACAAAGAAGTACAGTTAAATAAAAGTAACAAATCGTAATAACATAAAATAAAAAACAAAATTAAATGTCACGCCGGATGTGTAGGTGTGAGATTATTACTACTTTTATTAATTTTATTTTTTTTTATGGCTTTTCGCGCTTAAGTTCTACAACGTCTTCTTTTGGTCTCCGCCAGTGACCTTAGAAGATGACAACCAGTTAATTAACTTAATTCCATTTATTTAATTTATTATATTTTCCTCAATTATTGCGGTAAATATCAGTAGAGTTGTGGTAGCAATCTAAATGTTTCTTTAAGAGTAGACAAAGAATGTCCAATACAAATAATACAAATTAAAAAAAATAAAAATATAAAATAAATAAATTTATGAATATTAAGAGTAATTGTATGGCATCAACCATTAAAAACGTATATCAAAATTAAACACGACTGGTGAAGTATCTAGTTTATATATTTCAATTTATTTATTTCACAATTTACGTTACTTTTGAGAGAATGCTGCATCGCTTATGGATTAATAGTAGTAAGTAATCTCAGTCATGTGTTGGTAGAATTATTACGTAGGACTGTTTTTTTGCAGAGCATCTGTATTATCTAATAGAATTCTAAAGACGTTTACATTGAAATAACCGATTTCTGAGTCCTTCGCCTTTTTTTCCCTTTTAAATACAATTTAAATTATAAAATTCAGGGTTTTCTTACCGCGGCAAGTAAACCGCAAAACAAATTAAAAAATATGAATCCCTTCAACATTATTACTGTTTCTGTCGACAGTTTTAACGGCACTGAACACATTGTTAAATGCGAATTTCTCATTAAGTGTGACAGCATCAGATAAGGGGAATCAAGAGATCTGAGTGGTTCGTATCAGATGCAGACTTTGATCAGATTTACATCAGGAGATAGCAACACGGATTTTGAGTCCTGACAGGACTGAGGAGGCGGGCTCTGGAAATGAAAATCAGGAGAGTATAGACATCTGAAAGGACAGTACTTTCCTCAAATTCCCCTGTCGTGAGTAACAGCAAGGGCGGTAAAACCAAATGAATTTTAGAGGACTTTGTTCTGGCTATTTGAATGATGGCGGTATTACACTTGTATCTTTACCACCTGTCAAGTACAAGCAAAATAAACAATGTTTGTCACAAGTAAAGGCACATTGAGGAGAGGAACTCAAGAGAGGAATTCAAAAGGAAAAAAAGAAATTGCGCGATAAAAAATGAAAAACAATTATAAATTTTCTTATAAAAAATATATTATACGCAATAAACAATTTTATTTAAAACTAAGGTTTGAATTCCAATGTTTTCTACCAAAAGGAAGCAGAGTGACGATTGGGAGTAAAGTAAGTAAAGACAAAAGATGAAAGGTAAAGAAAAGTAGAGAGAGCATAAGAAAAATTAAAACAAATTTCAGAGAACAGAGAAGCGACAGGCTAAGCGAATTGAAATCCATCAGTAAAATCAATGAAAACATCAAATCGGATCATCAACATCACAACTGTCACAATTAAGAGGACTTTGGTCAGTCTTCAAATCGGTTTAGAAATTCCGGGAAAGCGAGAAGGAAGGAAAGGAGTTCGCACTATTGTAATAAGCGAATTCCTTGTGGACTGAAGAAAGGAGGAACACAAGATGATCCTCAAGGTACCATTTTGCGCGTTTTCACTGTCTGCCCGGGCAACTTCGTCCAAGGATGACGTTCCTTTCTGACGAAGTGCGAAATGGCGCGACGCAAAACGACAGACAAGTAAAACGAATTTACAATAATTGAAAAATGAAACGCGGTTATCATCGTTATCATCTGAAATAGTAACTATTACAGTCAATTCGTACTACACTTACACTACATTTTGTCGAAGACGCAAAGACAAATTGTTCGACGTACGTATGTGACCATCAACAAAGACTTTAAAACGGAAAAACAAAATTAAAAGTTTTCGTTCCATCCGTCCCAAATTCCCGAGGTAGAGCTATTGATGCTGTAGTTTATAGCAATAGTCAAGGCTATACCGCCGTTATTACAAGTTGAATCGATTGAAAATTATAATCACAAGATTATAAAAACGAGGTCCCAAAGCTTACAATTTCCCCTTTTTACTTCACGCTTTAATTAAAATATTAAACAATAATTAAATTGTAGTTCAATACAAATTTACCTCAACGTTGCGTTTATATTCTAGGTACTAAATCATGTAAACAACACATGTTAAATTGTAGTACTCATTTTGTGTGGTACGACATTTTGGATTTACTTATAGCAAGTTTTTTGGGACTTCCGCAGGTAGAAGGAAACTTACGCTCGGTTTGCGCATTTCGAGCACTCTAGTGAAAAACGTGTCTTAGTTTGACGTGCCTTTAAATTCACTTATTACACACATTTCCAATGAAATTCGAGTAGAAAAAGCAGTACGTGGTTTAAGATTATCTCTGTAATTTTCTACCAGAAGGTGAGTTACCTGTAGAGCCACTTGTAACATTTTCCAGTTCCTCTTAGGAAAATTGGGACGCCCAGAGAGAAGTCTGCCGAAACTTTTTCAAATGTACACGCAAGCGTTCGTCCGCGGGCAGTGATCTTTAAACTCATTAAAACAAAAGAGGAAAAACTTTAAATTTCAAATAAAAAGCTCTATAAAAAAAGTAGTCATGCATTAAAAAGAGTCTCAATAGCGTAAAACCTAATAAGGAATCCATAAAGAACTTAAAATTTCTTATTAAAAATCACTTTGTGGTTACGATTGTAGCGTAGCCGTGACGAACGCCTTACAAAAAACTTTTCGAACGCCGTTGACAGACTTTTTTTTTACGAATTGAAAGATGACATAAGTGAATAGATCAAATAAAAATAAATAATAGTACAATAGTTGAGGTGTGCTAAATATAGCAAATTTGGTAATTTACAGCAAAATTAGAAACGTCACACCGGTTGTGGTGGGCGGCTAAATAAGTTGAGAGAGCTCCAACGATTCCTTTTCCAATTGCGAATTGATCGATCGGTCAGATCAATCGGATCGCATGAATCTTTGTACCCTCATTCAAAATGTGTAACAAATTCTCTAGGCATTTTAGGAACGACTGATTTCTTTCTAAGCTTTTTTGTTCAAATTGATTCGATTCCGCCTCCCGTCAGTTTTGTGGCGTAGACGTTGAGGACCTGAAAATGAAAAATCAAATCAATCAAAATGATCAAATCCACACTTGGATTGGATTGAATAATTCAACTCGACTCCTTAGTTTTTTCCGAGCGATTTAAAAAAATAAAAAAATCAGAATCGGCCCACCGTACGAAAAGAAAATGTTTGCCAAGTCATTGGAGTTCAAGGGACTCAAACACACGTTTCAATGGTACGGTGCACTACCCACCTGGTATATGAAGGCGTATTGGTCCTTCGTCTGCACGGACCCTGCTCTGTCCCTCCTGAGATTAAAAACGCACTTTGGAATGTCCACCATTCGACTTTGTTCGTATTCTCTTATGCATAAATCACATGCTATCACAGTACCCGTTCGTCCTGTGCCTGAAACGCACGTCAAAACACAAACCTCAGTATTACAGAATCCATGTACCCGGTCGGATGTAAATGAAACGGTACCTACCTGGACTGCAGTGAACTACAGCAGGACTTGCCGAAGTGGCTCCATTTTGTATTTTCATTTGAGATCGAGCTTCTATTAGAAATGCTATCAGGGAGTTGGCCTCTGAGGGTACACCCTGATCGGGCCAGCCGAGGTACCACAGGTGAGTTACCTCTCTCCATAAATTTGTTTCCATATTCTGCACAATAATTATAAGTAACATTATAAATTACCCTTTTTGTCAGGTCGCACTACAAGCTAAATAAGGGTTAGCAATAACATTCAATCCTAATGTACACCAACAACTGTTTTCAGTATAAAAAAAAATAACTGAATACCTTTAATGTTAAATTTGAAATTATGTATTTTTCCTTAACGTCCCTTTTCTTCAATGTGACTTGATAGTCACCAAAGAGACGAAGATTATCTGTTACTTCATTCGCAGGCAGATAATCCGCGCATTTTTCCTAAAACAAAGAAACAAGTTAAGGTACCTGGAAGATGATTTCGAAGATTTCCATTCTTACCCAAAATACTCACAATGCCGTTTTCTTGCAGATCAGTGACCATTAAAATGACTTTGCACTGCTGCTCCCAGATCATCCTCCAAAAGTCTTCTATGGTCGATTCCATCGGCGCTTGACACGCTATGTATAATTTTTCAGCCCCTTTGTTTCCCTGCACACACCACACGGCAACGTGAACTTTATGACTTATCTCAGACTCCTAATTTTAAGAATTAAGGACTGACAAGTCAACCTACCCTAACGTAATTGGCGTTTATGTAGTCAGACAAGGGATCGCCGTCCCTTACGGTTAGATGAACCCTAGTTTCCGGTAGAGGAATTACATTTGAATATCTATTTTTGGTTTCGGATCCTTCAGGGAGTTCCTCTGCTTTGGGGTACACCTGAGGAACGATGCTAAACTCCTCGTGGAGTTGCTCTTTGTTGCTGCTGAAGTTTGCCAGGCCTGCAAAATTGACGGGATGCGAAGGCGCCTCCTGCAAGGAAGGCGGAACAAAAAAGGTCAGTTACGCGAAACGCACCCACAACAGGTACAATTTACGTGGAAAAGAAATTTTACAGGATCATCGAAGGCTGCATTCCCGTAGGATCTCTTTGAGGCTCTGTGACCTTTTCGTCTGACGCTGTTGTAAATAGAAACGCTGTCGAGGCTGTAGGCATCTAGTGATACGGGAGTGCATCTTTGGCCGTAGTTGAATCTTTTCTGTCTTCTTTTCATTATTACCTGCAACACATATATAGTTTTCATCCGGTCGTTCTTTTTGTTCCTAGGAATGTACAATTGAGTTTGAGATACCCACAAATAAGATTCCTAGGAGTATTACGCAAATTCCTGCAACACAGGATATAACGATGGCCGCGACCACGCTGCCTCCGATGGGCGGCTCCGCCAATTCTGTTAGATTTACAATGGGTGTCACGAAGTCCACCTTACGAATCTGAAAATAAACCAAATTGTAACAAAATTATGTCAAATCAAAACCTCCAAATAAAAAGTAAAAATAAAATTTTAGCGAGTCAACCAAACAGGTCAAAGACATTTCCTGAAACATTACTATAGATTTTAAATATTAATACAACCGGAAAATTAACAATACTTTAATACTTTAATAATTTATTAAAATTATTTTGGTTCGTCCCCCAAGGAAACGTGTACTTATTTTATTAGTCGGAACTTAAAGCTACACTAGGAATTGACTTTAACTTGGTTTACATGACTTTTTTGCGGCACATTTATAATTTATTTTTAAATAACATTTTTATTTTATTTTCGTTCTAAAATGAAACATCTAAAAATCAGAAAGGTATATAAAGTCACGCACAAAGTTATTCCTTCCTAATTTTCAACTTTCTAGTTTTATTTCTTCGTCTTTGTGACATAAAAATATCGGTCAGACGATAAACTGCATCGCAACTCTCTTATTAACCACATAATCATTTTGTATATAATTTTATGCGAAATAATGTGTCAGCTGCGACATTTGCCCCAAATGAATGGCACGAATATGAAGATTCGATTTTTTGAGCTCAAACTGAACTACCTGAAGAACTCTATATAAGTAGCAGCAACCTAACCTAACCTATGTGACTGTTACATTCGAACATAATGTTACTGTCTAAGACTATTCTATATGTGTCACGCTATTAAAGGCAACTTCCTGTTACGTAACAACTAAACGTGCCAAACTTAAAATATCGGCTTCAACTGTACGGCTGTACGGCTGTACGACTTTCATGCATCCCCTCAACCTTAATAAGAAAACATAATCCCGGTTCGGTCCGTGAATAATTAATTACAATATCAGACGAAACTAAAGAGGGCAGGAATGGGCAGTTTTCGCGTGTGGCGGTCAAATTTTAGTCCTTCCATTGGGCGGAAACGGACCTCATCAATCGTATGGGAGCCCCGCAAACATCTGTCGGAACTAATTTGTTAACTCATATATCAGTGAAAAAATGAATGATAAACATGCAACACTTGGGCGCTCACCGGCAGATCAAAGTCGAGTCCCTGACGGCCCCAAATAGTAAGAAAAGCTTCGCTCAGGTTCTTGTCAAAATCGCCATTTTTGTCCATGAGGAACATGTTCACAGGCAAGAAGATGGTTCCGTTTGGTTCGATGCCCTGACTCTCTGCGATCTTCTCCTGGCAACTTCTGTCGCTCAGGTTAAGGAAGTGGACCGCGTCAGAAGTAACATTGCTGCAAAGACAAATTAAAAACAAAAGATGATTTACGGGGTCGAAGAAGCGGTTGCATGAGGTCAGGTACTTGTCCTCTCAACACAAAGAAATCTATTTCGGTACTGGTGAAAGTGAAAGTTTTAATGCACTAAGTTGCATAATCTGTTTCGTTTATTGACATGAAATGGAGTGAATGCCGCTGAATGAGACATATGACTCGCCAGTAGAAGAATTCGTTTAACTCCAAAATTAATCTGTGTGTCAGGATATTAAAAATATTGATACTTACTGTCCAGACAGCATCTTGATGATGGCTTCCCTAAGAGGTTCCTTCTGGTTACAAAGTTCCATCCAAGAAGTTGTCTGAACGGTCAGTCTCAGGTACGCAGGGACATTCTCTTCGGTGATGTCATCGCGCGGGTTTATGGTAGTTGGAATGTAGTTTTTGTAATAAATACTCTCCTGCGTTGTTTCCGGTTTGACCACATGCTTAAAGTCAATTGTTGGCGTCGTGTGAGACACCGTGAATGCTGTTGTCGTGGCAGGAGACGGTGGCGGAAGGGTCGTACCTATTGTCATCTCAATTTCCTGTGCCTCCGTTGTCAGTGAAGGCGTGGTAAAACTGGCAGATGTCAACAGTGTTGTCGTCTCCTTTGTTGTTGTTCCTGAAGTTTCCGTTGTTGTTTGTAGTGACGGAGTAACGAAATATCTTGAAGTTATTCCTTCCGTGGGTTCATCTGTAGTTAGTAATGTTTCAGTGACCGGTCTACTGCTTTTTCGATCAGAAGCTGTTCGCCATTTTGTGGTTCTAGTCGTGGGGTTTTCACTTGGCCTTGATGTTCCAGTTGTTGTACCCCAATTCGATTGCAGTCTTGTAGTAGCATTGTGGCGACCCAGCACAACCGGAAGCGATGATCCGACATTTCTGTCAGGAGTCGTTTCCATTCTCGTTGACAACTTCACTGTGTCATCCGTCACAGGAGTCGTAGTTTTGTTCATCATAATTCGTCGATAAACATCGGTATCACTCGTAACCGTGAAGGTAGTCTGTGGTCTGTGTGGTCTATGCATTGGATACTTTGAAAATGGAACTGTAGTAGACATCGGCTCGGAGTCAGTAGACAATTCAATTCCGTCTTCCTCCATTTCTTCGTATGACCCAGATTTCAGGGGAGTAGGCAGAGTTGCAACTTCCGTGACAGGTCTTTTTGGAGTAGTTGGAGAATCCTCTTCTGTAGAGGGTACAGTGCTGCCTAATATGCGGCCCAAAGTCACTGACAACTGATTGAAATCGTCGCCGACACTGTCATCGACGGTACTCTGACTAGCGACACTTGTGATTGTCGAATTTTCAATTGCAGTCTTCAACATTTTGGGTAACGTGACGGTTACCAGTGGTGTTTCAGTTGTTCCAGCAGTCTCTGTTGTAGAATCAAACATCATCGTTTCCATTGCTGGTGTCGACGCCTTCAGAACTTCCAACAGAGTCGTTGAATAGCTGCTTTGGCTTATGTCCACCGAACCCGGCACGACTAAGTCCGTCTCATTGTTGACAAACTCACCATTTTTTATTGTTTTCATTGAAGTCCAAACATCTACAAATTTGGGCGTGGTTGTTGGGTTTCCCTGCGAGGGAAGTTGACTCGAAGGCCCAGGGCCGACATCAGGTGTTGTGTTTCCCAACGTTTCCTGAGGTTCTTTCGCTATATTTTCTAATTTCACACTTTCAGGTGGAACGATCAGACCGTCTCCAACTCCACCGTTGGGAGACTTTTCTGTTTGACTTTCATTTCTAGACACTTCGGTAGACACAACTGATTCTGTCGCTTCTGCAAGTGCCTCCAATATTTTTGGTGATGTTAGCGAAGTCACTCGTTGCGTGGCCACCGACCATGGGGTTCCTGTGACTGACACTTTCATATCTGCATCACCCGTACTGACATTCCTTCCTGTGTAAATTTTATTTTGATGCTTTGTCACTTCCATCAGTGTTTCATTGGTAAGATTTGTTTTGTACTTCACTGGTCCCCGAAATTTTATGGGTAGTCGACTGGTGTCTAACTTAACTTCACTCTCCGTCGATTTTTCTACACTGCCTCTATGTCTCTCCGTGGTTCTCGTTAATTCCACATTTCGCACAGGTATAACATTACTTTCCTTCTGTAGCCTGCTGTCTGTTGGAAATATAATCATTTGCTTGTCTACGGTCTTGTTTACTCTTTCTAAGCCAATCGGCCTTAACTGCTGCGAAGTCGACGGCATGTGCCTTGTTGGCATTCTATCCGGCACGAAGGGTATCCAATCAGTCTGACCAGATGACTGTGACCTAATAAAGTTCTTTTGCGAGTTGTCCGGTTGTACCGGAGTTAATTTCTCACTTGATGAAGTCCAGTGAATTCCGCTGTCTTGCTCCTTGCGATTAAAGTAATTATTGTTAACATGTTTTTGTGTTTTTGGCACTGACACGTAGGCCTCTGTTGCCCCAGGAAGAATTCTTGTCTTCTTTCTTAGATTCATGTTGACATTTTCTTGAGCAGAAGTGTTCTCAAGGCTTCGGCCCTCGACGGTACTGTCCTTCTTTCTCTTTCCTTCGTCATCAGTGACACTTTGGTTTGTTGCAAGAGTAAATTGTTCCAAGGCATTTTCCTTATAAACAGCACCATTTTCCACATGTTTTACATCTTCTAGCAAGGTTTTCTTTATCTCATAATTCATAGACACATCTTCACTCATTTGATCAGAAACGGTCGATGTCTGTACAACACCTACACCCTCATCCGGTAAAACGATCCTGTCGTTTGAATGTTTTAAATTAGAAATCAAAATTTTCTTTCTATTTCTCTGCAGCTTTGCCAAATTTGGATTTATCAGTGTGGCCCTCTCGAAGGCTTGGGACCCCGATGGAACTGTTGACGTCCTCTCTGTGAAACCCACGACCGGTTCATTTGTTCCACGTTGGGTTCTTCCAGCAGACGTCGAAGACTCTTTTCTTGTCACTGTCGACACAGAGACTGAGGTAGATGTCGCAAAAGGTTCGTTTTCAGCAGGTGCTCCGGTGCAAACCACCAGTAAGGCTAGAACAAAAAGATAAAACATTACAACACCAGAACTATTAACATCCCTCGGTCTGTGAAACAATAACACGATTCTTTGCGGGTACATAAATTATATTCAGATATTCAAAACATTGCACTAACATCCGCTATTACTCATTGTACTGTTTCATAGGATCCCACAAATGCGTTTCCAGGATTGCATTCCAAGAGTGTATGACAAAGTAAAAACCTTGATTATGAGCCAACAAGTTGACACTGAGTCCCACTGATTTCAAGATAGAACAACACCATTTTTCTACAGTCTTAAAAAATACAATATTTCCTGAACAATCCGAAAGTGCAACAGTGCAACAATAAATATTGGAAATTTGTGAATGTTTCCTGAAACGCCATTAAAAATTTATTATTATAGTACAAAATACTGCATTAATAATTTTAATTGTCTGTTAAGCTCTTTTGTATAAGAGCACAAACACAGAAATAAAAAATAGAATGACAAAAAAAGACCAGTGAGACAAGAACAATCAAAGTAATGCTTCTGGAGATCTTTGAGTATGCTTAACCAGTAATAAGAAAGATTTTAGTAGAAAGACGTGACCAAATATTTTTGCTTGCAGTACAAAGGTCCGACAGAAAACAACAACCTACTGTAGAACGACTTTTCAGTTACTTAGTGTCTCCTTGTTGAGTAAGAAAAGAGCAGTTCATTAAAGTAGGCAATAAAAAGTCAAAGCAAGCGGACAAAAGAACTAGACTTTAAACAAAAATGCGACATAAGTGAGAGGTTTTTTGCACCTGACCTAAATAGGTAAAACTAGTTCACAAAGATTAGCTTGCTGTGTCCTCACACAAAGATCAGGATAGTCGGTATCGTCAAATCAGTTCTGTCCCCAATACTAATAATAAATCCAGGTCAATTTGGTTTCAAGAAAGTGAAAAAGGCCCCGGTGAGTGTGGGCCAGATAAGACGATCTGGATAAAAGAAAACGATGAAACGAAACCAAATTGATGAATTGCATCCGCCGAAAAACCACAAAAGAAGAGAAAGATAATTAAGTTAAAGTAGTCGAACGGAGAAAAGTGTAGCACGTAAGAATGAAAAGGTTCTACTGACGAGGAAGGGTAACAAATCTATTGACAGAATTGTGAGTTTCAACTAGGTGATTGACAGAAATGAAAACAAGCAATAGGCTACTGTAAAAAATAATAAGAATCTATAACAATGAAAGGCAGAAAAATAGTGAATATAATGTAAAGGTAGAAGGCAGAACATTTTGAATTTAGCTGAAAGTTTTACATCGTTGAATCAAGCGACGAAAGTAAACTAGAATTTTGACCAAAGCAACCTGTGACGTCAGAAACCACCCACAGAAAAACATACAAATGGCTTGCAATGCTCTCTACCCATACGTAAGTAAGCCATGTGCACATTTTAGAGTCAATGTACCGAGGAAAATCACAAATATTGAAGACTCCCTGACTATTTTCTAACACATTGACACTAAGCAAGGTAAAATCTCACAAAGGGTTTCCTCTATTGTGAAACAGAATCTTAGATGTAATATCCTCCTTCCCCATTTGAATTACGAAAACAAAGAAATTGAAATGATTTCTTTCGTTTGACAAAATCAAATTTCAGTCTATTTGTTCACAATTTGATCGTTTTGTGAATTTTCGGCTATTATTTATGTATTTAATTTAGTACCACGTGACATCCGTTCACATTTCTCAATTTTACGGGCCTCTTTTTCATGTTCCTGAGAAATTTGTTACCGTAATAGAAAATGATTTCACTCAATTTTTGCATCAGATATTATTTTAGGTTACCAAAGACATCTTATAGATGAGTTGAACGTAATCAATTAAACCTCAATCATTCAGTTTATCATTTACACCACTTCCTCTTGGTATATTTCTCATCGCTTATTTGTTTAGGTTCAGTGTACGTTACAAAAATTTCACACACTCAAAGAGAGAGAGAATATTTCATATTTTCCGAAATGAAAATAATACGATCGCACATTTTAAAAACTCATCATTTAATAATAACTGAGTGAGTAAGTTGAATAGGCAAGTAACGAAATATTGAGCAATAATAATATGCTTTCAAAGAATTAAACTCAAATTAATTACCAGAGGCATTGTGAGTACACAATTTGTTATTTTTTGTGAATACATTAAGTTAATGTCACATCAGTTTTGAAGCCTTTTAATGTGGAAACTAATCTTAGAGTAAATAACTTATTTAAGTTTAAGGAAAGTGTTTTAAGTATAACACTTCAAAAAATTCTTCTTTATGAAAATGAAACCTGAGTTTAACTTGTTAAATTTCTAAACAAGGTGTAGAAATACTGGTGATTGTAACACAGACTAATACGTACAAGGTGAGAGTCAAACAATGATGATCGTTATGATGGAGAAGATGACTCAGATGAAGAAAGATGGTCATCAACCCGAAAACTCTGTTCCAGAGGATGACTATTTAGGAAAAAATTCAAAATGAACATGACAAATGGGTAAGGGAGTGATTCAGTTTATGAGTCGACATGACTGAAAGATTATTTCTTCAGTTTCAAAAATCTCAAAAAGCATAATCACATGGTACCCGGTATTCCTCAGGTGAAATACAAGCTGCCTGTGTGGGCCGTTGCATCACATGTCTATCGATACCTGCCTAATTTTCGAGCCCTTCCACCCGGCTTTTAAACAAAACAAAAAAATACTTAATGTGAATTTACGGAAGTCAAATATCGCTATTCTGCACAAAACTAATTTGGTTTGTATGAAAAGCACTTAGCTAAATGTTAAGCTAAAAAAGTCTCGAAATAATACGTATTAAATAATTCCCCTTTATTCCACGGACCGATATGTATATATCCGTGAGATCTGATATATCAATCACATAACAGATATTTTAGAGACAAATAGAAATAAAAAAAGCAAACGATGCCGTAAGTCTACAATTTTTCTACCGAGGAACACGAAACATTGACAAGAATTAATCAAACGAAACAATTTAATGTTATTCTCTTTGTGACTAAAGAACGACAAATAAGTTAAGGAACAATTACAACCCTTGGAGTACATATTTCTAAAGGACTACAATCCGTTTGCAACTGATTTTTTAAATAAACTTAAGGACGATATTTAAATTTAAATTTTAAATAAAGATAGTAAGCGAAACGAAGAGCTGATGAAATATGATACAGTCACCACACAAGTTAACCAATAAACTTAACTACTAATATTGTAATTACGCATTTCATACTGTCAGTGGTAAGTTCCAGGTCTTCCGATGAAACCAGGAAAGGAAATTTAAGTTGTGAAGTCTTGATAAGGCAAACTGATCAAAAAATTATGTTGTTAATCCCTGCGTCTGTGCTTTAAGTACCTCTATTACGCTTGGATGCATTAACGTAGTACCCACTCTGTGTTTTCTTTCTCAACACAAAACTACTCTCCTTCAAGCATATATGTTACACTCGAGTAACAACATTGCACTTTACAAAGCCATTAAAAACTATCGGGTAGGCCCCAGTGGAAGCCATAAAAATTCGGGTGCCAATTATTGTTTTTCGCTCGTGCTTACTAATTCCTAATTACCCGTGTCAATCATTTGGTCCATCAGTCAATCAAAGAAAGGATTAATCTTTCAGAAATAATACTTATTGAAATTGAATGGAATTAACTAGCGGAAATCGTCATCATTGATTCTTTGGTCAAAGATTAATTACTCTGACGGAGTAATTAATAAATAGTGACGTTTGTGTGACGTATGTGCGTACGTACAGGCGCGATGTTGCAGCCTTCTATAGCAAGAATATCACAGATAGCAAAGAAATTTAGCGTGACTTGAAGGTTTCATTAGTTAAATTCCGCTAGAGGATAAGACGTTGATGTTTGAACGTAACATTCAGGCTGAAAGACTAAATGTTAAGACTAAATCCGCTATTTGAGCTTCAAATATCCTGTATCTAACGCTACAAACAATGGTGAGTCAATTCTTTGCTCTTTTTTCTCAAGAAAAACTCACAAAAAATTCAGCTTCCCTTTAATTTACTGTGCATCCCACATTACTGAGAAGTAACCAAATACTTACCCAATAAAACCTGCAGTGAAAAAAACTTAAGTCCCATCACGTTTGTGCTGGTTCCAAACCTCTTCAGTTTTCAAGACGTTGACAAAAAGAAAGAGTGCTGCGACTCAGTCACATCATAACGGTAAATTGCGGACACCTGGAAGTAAAAAAAGTAAGAAAAAAATTACAAAACGGAAATCACTGCGAAAAAAATGATCAGACCACAAAATGGAAACTGTACGGATGGTAGTGGGCAAAGTAACCGGCTTCTGGCACTGTATTTGGATAGTTAATCGGTGTAGGAGACCAGCGAAAGAGTTGACGTGTCAAGGGCGTAAAAACCGGCAAAGAGTTGATGTGCCTCTTCAGCATGTACATGAACATGTGCATTTGTCGCTTGAGTTCATGGTCAATGTATAATGTTGAGAAGGGAATAATATATAATCATCGAACGAAAATTCGATTTTCGTGTCCCTGAAATCGCGTGCTCCCATGCCACCCTTCGTCCCATGAATTTCATTCATTACCTTATTATCATTGGTCTTTTCATGGGCCCTATGCTACTGCCAAATCGATAAACCGCGACTCTGGCGATAGCTTTTGCTCTACGGACTTGGAAAACGATGAACATACATTATTAAAATACTGTGCATATCATTTACCCCTTGACGGTAACTGTATGCTTTAATACAATACATATATTTTAATCGATACAGTCAGACTTCCCTACCCTTACTTTTTTAATACATGCGATGTATGTAATGTTACCTTCACATTACACATATTCCGCTACCCTTCAGGTGACTTATGAAGAAATGCAAATTTGGTGCAAGATTTGTTGAGAACATACCAATATGTGAGATGACCAAACTAAAAACTCGCATTTATTACATTAATTTTTATTCGTAATAAAATAATAATTTGACTGCGCTAAAAACCAAATTGTAGAGGATCTTTATTTTGTGACTGTGGATTTATATCAACTCGTTAATGAATAGAGAATTAGCCAAACGCAAATGTCATCGAAATAAATAAACTTACCTAGACCTTGTTTGTAATTGTAGTTACAGTGTAATAAAACCAAAAAAGAGCCTCACCACATTAAGCGAAGCATCAAACATGAAAATAAGGAAGGATCTCTAAAGAAGAACAAACAACTATGCAAATTATAGTTTGAACTTTCTTGTTAAACTGAGGATAATTCAAGTTAACCCGGGAGAGAATAAAACAACGGGAAAGTTACCTTTTTAAAAATTACCATAATTTTTAAGAATGGTGGGCGGTTCTGAGACAACGTGCCCCTAACGAAACACAGTATACCTTATTGAAGTTGGGGAGGAGTGCATAAGAAGACGACGACAAACTTGAGGAAAAAGAAACAATACGAACAAAATTTTTTTCTTCTCAAGTCTGGACCTACGTGGGAGCAAATGAATGAATATCACCTTCGTCTAAAATAGTGTGTACACGTGACTGGAAGACATGAACGGGAGTCACAAAAGGAGGTAGGCAAATTGAATTTAACATGGAGAATTCGATGAAGTGGCAAGGTGAGAAAACAGCAAAACAATGTTTCCAGTGTTCCAACAAAACAGAACATTCTGAGTAGCGAAACATGAATGTCACTTCTTTTTCTTTTGAACGGATCAAAACTACTTTGCTTGTTTCCCTTTACAAACCACAACTGGTGCGAAGTAATTGCAAACTAAACTACCTGAAGTGTATTGTTGCACATGCAAACGACAACATCCCCGCAGCAAATACCGCACTGTCCTCAACAAATTGAGTAACGGGAACTACATCGAACGTTATATTTCATTAACTTCATGTCATTTCACGTTTCATCATTATTTCAAGTTTCTGTTCTTTCTTGTAACTCCATGGAAATTGCAAAATTATGGCGTCCGTGCCCTTTGATTGTAAAACCAGCCCCCACGAGAAAGAATGCAATGTTATGCAACCGCCAGTGCAATCGTAACAATTCCAATTGAGAATTAATGGGAAATGGCATGCTCGCATTTAAAAATCAAGGACTCTGGACCTCATCGCTGACTAATATTGTACTACATACTAATACTATATAGCAATGTTCAGACCGACACTTTAGTATTGTTGTTCAGTTATAGTATTCAATTTGGAATCAATTTAAACTATAAACATTCATAAAAACTATTACAACAAAATAATTTTGAAAACTTCTCAAATGTTTCTAAAAGCTGGAGCCGTCACGTCTTTGCTATATTTAATTTTTATTGGAGCTTTATTTTAAATAACATTTTACTTTAATTTACAACGTCCAGCATGGAAACTTCATAGGATGTTAAATTACATTTTTACTTTTTTGTATTTTATTTAAAGTTTAACACTTAACACCAACGAGCATTAAATTTATTCAAAGAATTGACCGTCTTGTTAGGCATGTGCCATTTCGGTCGACATTTCACAAGCATCTTCCGCGTACTTCTAATATATTCAAGTCCGAAACGTTAGTGCAATGCACCTTTGCGTGTCACCCTAACCTCCATTAATTATATTACAGTTTTAGAAAAAATCGAGACAGAAATCAATTACACAGCAGACCTCTTTCTGACGTAGTTTCACGTTGCCCTGACTGAAATTAGTGGCAAGTTCTGGGAAAGGCCAGTCCGTCTCCTGTCTTCCATGAATACTTTATGCTATGACATTCTCGACACACGTAATCGGATATTCATTAAAACAACACGCACACTGAGGTATGACTCAATGGAAAAACTAAAATATCAACCATAGTGTTTGCTGACCACCTGAAGTAATAATTTCTAATGTTAATAAAACTATACAAAGTCTACATAATGATACGTAAAATTGTGCCAAAAAAAAAACTCACATGTAATGCCTCTAAAGAATATACGCAATCACAGAATCAACACAAAATACTAAAACCCTAAAAACACTAATAGAACAAAAAACAGATGTACAAATTAGGAGATGAAGGATACTCGGAATTCTTCACACAAGAGAATAATTTCTGATGGCAACAGAAAGACAAATATTTTTCTGAAAAATAAGCCAGATTCGAAGGGTGAAATCAATTCAGAAACGAATGGTAACGGATGTGAAATAAATCTAAAAAAGAATAAATTTCAAATCCCAGGGACACAGAGAAAACTCTTTCGACTTGTCATATGTCTATTTAAGAAGTGAAACAAACGCGTGGTGCACTCGGCGGCAATAAACACAAAACTACTTCGTGATGTATTCGATTCCCATAAAGGCTCTAAATACAACCACAAACGCTACAGAATGGATTTTTTTATTCACCGTGAGATTGACAATTGTTTGTCTATTATTTCTGCACTTGTGTGGTAATGGAACGGAAAAAATAATTACATAGAGAATTTTAAAAACCATGGCAACGTAAGTGTACAATAAAAATGTTCCACCAACAAAGTGTTGTGTCTTGTTTCCTTATTTTCAATTCAACCCTTTTGCTGTTTCCAAACAAAATGGTTCACTATAAAAACCGTGAAAGTCAATTACGTTCACTTTCGGTGCAGTGACGATAAATCAATCAGTTATAGTCAGCCACACCCAGTCAGGAATAGTAAGATTCCCAGCAACTCCCTTAATAGCAGCCCTTCATTACTCTCATAAGTTTCGTAATATTCGTTGACATTTTCATGTGCGCATACACAGAAATCCCTATTTATGTAATGCATTATGACACATTCCAACGAGAATAATTACAATTACCTACCCAAAGATCCAATTTACTTCTTTATGTGAAATTTGACACTCGAAAATCGTCGCCCACCAAAGTTAATTGCACCCAATTGTAACTTTCCTAGGAAAAAATTACTCAATAAATTTTGATTCGTAAATTACAATTAATTCTCTCAGGCCTTAGACTCGTCGAAATTCTTTAGAAAGATTGCTGGCGTAGATGTTGGAACATTGGTATTATTGTCAAAATGTTACAAGTAAATACTTAATTTACTGACACACTGAAATAGTTAGTCGAATCAATTAGTAGTTTACAAAAATGAATAATTCTTAACTGGGTGATAGACAAAACAATGTATTGTTCTGTAGTGCCAAGCCCATGTTAGGGTAGTTGTGTGGTTCCACAAATTATTTTCAGTGACAGACACCATTCGTGTCATTAGACTTTTCATTAGGATGTGACAAAACAATATTGTAAAATTAATTTTCTTTTCAGTAGTAGGAGAAGAAGAATTTTTACTTTTTGGTTGCAAAATGACCGATGTCTAGGAGTTCCACTAAGTCGACGAGTTCCAATTCAATCTGAGGTTAACGTTTGCTCCGCTTTTCTGCTACACCAGGCGTTCAAAGTCACAGAAGCATACATCAAAAGACAATTATTTATTTATTTATTTATCAACATCATCTTCAACTTACTCATAACTACCACGTTGCAAGTCCTTCAAAATTTCAACTGCAATTATTCGGTTTCTTGCGTGCTTCAGAGTAAGCCGTGTCACCGCGTTTTTTCACTTTGAACCAGAAACTTCATTAATAGATTAAATATGTCGAAGCGGAATGAAACAAGAAAAAACGATGAATATGGCATTATGAGACCGTTTAATACAAAGTGCACGCAATACCATACGTATGCAATTACTAAGAGAACTTCCTGCCCGAGTCCGTGGAATCGGACTTCCACCGTAAAAATTGAGGTAATGCTTGTATGAATAAATAATAAATAACACGCAGACCTCATTTGTACAATCATTAAAAATACAATGGTCCATTCTAGTCTCTTTATACGTTAAACATTTGATTTTATTCCACCAAAAATTGTTTACTGTGTTCCCGTTTTATATGAGGGTCATATTAACACAGAGCCACCCACTTAACGCAATACCCGAAAATGATACTTCGAATGCTGCCTTCATAAAGTTGATATTGTTCTCATATACCATAAGAAACTCTGTTTTATATATAATATGTGATTAAAAATGTACATACATATATATACAGATTTTAGAAACTTGACAATAAGTTATTTAGTTTCTTGACAAACTTTCTTCACCTAAGCGAGTTTTTTAATTCTATTCTGATATATTGCATTATATTTTCGTTGTTGTAAATTAAACATATAATGTTGAACATCTATTTACGTCCTTTTCCTCCGACATGCAGATTGGATATGGTTTTGGTCCTCGTAAATTTAAATATTAAACCGTTTTTATTGTTTAATAATATTAAAATTTTACAAGTCATCTCGTATGTCTGCACATTTAATACATCTCCATCAATATGTACTGTTTAGTGGAAGCCATAGTTTTAGTTTTAATTGTCTCAGTTAATTCAAAGTAATTGTTTATTGTTGCTTATGATATTCTATGTTCACTGAAAATCTCTATCAATAAATTATTAATGAGGAGGTAGGACTGCTACCGCAGATATTTTTTTCCCATGCACAGCCTCACCTCATGCCATTCTACCGTTTCTTTTTCATTTCTCAGTAATTTCCTAGTACCGACCAAAACGGTAACAACACAATTTTTTCTCAATACCGTCCAGGAAAAAGTTACACAAAACTATTCATTTGCTACTTCAAATTGAGATTAATAATATGGAATTAATGAATGATAAAGAGCGGGGAGCAGAGCGAGTCGAGTTCTAACTACGAGAATGCATAATTCGTTCTTGAATTACCTTTCCAGTTGTGCATTCGCTACGTAGGGTGCTACTCAGTGTTCTTTACAGTTAATGAATGACAACAGAAAATGACGTGATTTTAAATTCAATCCCAGAATTTGCGCTTTGTAGAAATTCCAAAATCCGACAGAAGCTTCCAAATAAATGCTTATTACGCCTCTGCTTCATAAAGAATGAGCAAACTATTAATAAACACTACTTTGAGAAATGAATGTCTTGGCCCTTTATCGATTATTCGATGAAGAAAATGGGAAATCTCATTCCGACAACTGCACATTTGGGTTCAAGGCTTCCACAGAGATCGATACTTTGTATATTTGTATTCTCCCAGGAGTTATGATACATTTTCATTTTCTTTACTGCTTGATGCAGGCAGGTAATACTGCGACAAGAAATAATAATTGATCCATTCAACACAAAAGAATAAACAAAATAAATAAAACACCTTCTTTGTTTCTTTCCATTTCCGTTTTTAATTATAAGGGCGAAGTCGACGAGAAGACAATAAATCTAAAGACGTTTCCTTGAACCGTTAAAAAGTTATGCCTAGGATTTTTGTCTAGGAATGAGGATCATCAATGGTTTTATTACGTCAGAGGCTCCGGAAAATCCAGAAAATATTCCTCCTGAATTATATAGGTTTACAACTGTCGTTATTGCTATTAAGTTAATGTGTGCTTCACCACTTCCCCAGCGCTTTGTATTTTATTTATTAAACGCCGGATAGACGATGAGAATTTTTATAGTAAATATGGCAGACAAACTTGTTCCCCTGGATACAATAGCTGAACAAAGCTTTAATGAAACTAAGACCAGTAACCATTACATAATTGTGACTTTAAATATTTCGTTTCGTTAAGACAGTCCATGAGTTCACAAGAGTTCTCCTCATATTGTGTTTTTTAAATAAAAACTCAAAGGCACCAAGTTCACATATTTTATGTGAAACAATACATTTTAAATGTTTCTAATAATCTAATATTGGTAATATAAAGGTAGATTATATGTGTTTCATTGGTGATAACGTGTATATTTAAAAAAATTATTTTAAATTGTAAAAACTTTCGAACTCACCCAAGAAATTTGGTAGGTAACTTTCAAATGTTCCTAATGACCTACAATTCCTTATTTCTATTTCATGTCATCTGCTTTACATTTTCACAATATGCATTAAAACGAAGAAACATTGAAATTCAAGATAAATAAGATTGTAATTAGCAAGTCGAAAATAAGGAATTTAGAACAACTTTCACAATCTGCAGTGGAAAAGCAGAGTGTCAACAGTGTCATGAAAAAGTATGCAGAAATTATAAAATCTGTAAGGTAGCTGGAACTGAAGGGAAATAATAAATTTGATCCATACAAGAACAAAAACAGAGCACAGCACATCTGTTTTCAGAACAGAAAACAAGCATACATAAATTAACAAAAACCAAAAAAAAGCAAAATAAACGACTTCTAGGAGTCTGGAAACAGCAGCTTCACTTGCTTAGTTCTACCAAATTACTCTCATCTAAAAAATATAGCCATGAAACTCTTCAACGAATGGTAAACTTGATGAATATCCAGAATCTCATGGGGTAGTACCACACAATAAAATAGACACTTGAACCTGAACACCTGCTCTAACCACTAAACCCATGAATGCATTCGCACTGATGTTAATCACATTGTCAACCATTGTGTCGAAGACTCTTTCTACCGTTTTTCTTCAAGATCAGCATGACAATGTTGAGGAGAAGATCGGTATGAATTGACTTACTTCTTGTTCCAATTACTTGCATCTAACTCCATACTATTTCCGAGATTTGAAGGAAATGGGTGAACCAGTGCTTCTGCTTAAAACCTAATTCGGATCGTTGATTTCCAGGTCCCAGAAAATTAGACCTGCGGCCTGGGATTTAGCTCGACGGAACGACTTTAGACAATCTCCCTTGAAAAATTAGATACGTTGGCCTCTTCCTACGGTTCTGGTAGCGTGGCAGATGGGCACTCGCCTGTGAATTTACTGCTTTTTCTGACTTTCACGCTCGCATTGAATTAAGTCATTTAATTGCTGAACTTTTGACTACTTTAGTTTTAAGTAAAAATGTCCAATTCTCATGTTGTGAAGAAAGCTGACGCCATAAAACTAGTTTTCAGCTCAAGGAGTGAGCAGTGGGAATGAACTTTGATCTGTATATTCATTAATCGAAGATACTACTTTTATTAATTAATAAACACGAATCTCTTCGTACTTGTTTAAAAAGTTTTCTTGTTAATAGTTTTTTTCGAACTTTCATATCAAGTTTAGTTCCCTAGCATTTTTTTAGTTGTGAGTTATTAAGTTACTTAAACCCCAAAAACAATTTATTATTACACTTATTAATACTAACTAAATACTACAGTCAATTTACCGCGGTAATAAAGTCAAACTCGTTTCTCCATGAATAACATAATTATGTTCAAATAATAGAAATCTTTCGATGATACCTTTACAAGTATGACTTCTTCCATCATCACTAGTAGTGCCCGAAAATAGTTTTTCGTCAAAAGTAAAGGTCAAGGATTTGAAAAAGTCAAACATATCCCAACAACTTCATGGTTCAAGGTTTATCTTCTACAAAAATATACTCTTTATGACTGCATCTTGACTGAATGTAAAACCTAGAAAAATCTTTCAAAAAAGTGCCTGATGTAACCTAAGATACGATCCTTTATAAATTACTTATTACCATTTCATAAATCGTCACATTATCCTTTTTTGTACGGGATCCTATTACTTGTTAACATTGATAATTTTCTAATTATTATATTCGTGTCGTGTGGGGTACCTGGTGTCCCTAACAAATTAATATATTTGATTCAACGCACATACATTAATTTTGACTATTTACATGTACAGTTGTCAGCATTTGGACTAAAAGCGACGCGTTCAAAATAAAATTGAGCACAATCAAAAGAAGTAATAAAAGAAAACTGTAATTAAGCACCAAAAGCAAATAATTCAAAAAAGTATTGTCTGATTCTACTAATAAAACTTTTTCGACTACTCAAATTATTACTAATTGTTGAAAAGTAATAATTCTCAAGTTAACCTCAGATAATGGGTTTCCTTATGCAATTCAATAAGTTGGTCCTACAAAATCTGAAATTTCTACGCCTGGTAGTCCAATTTCGAAAACGGTGCAATCTCGGTCTGATTCAATTCAACAAATGTTACTAACCAGGTAGTAACTTTCCTCAATTCGTAACTTATAAAAATAAGCATACATGTCCTTTACAAATAACAATAGTAAACGAACTACTATTTAAATGAAGAATAGGACTCGATATACAACGCATAGGTGACCATTACGAAATGAAATATTTTCTTTCATTTCGTATAATTGTAGAATACATTTGCATTAAAATTGCATTACATTGGCACTGGCCTTATCGTTTCTCATTACCATGTGCAAATTGTTGCTAAATTTAAAGTTCTATTATTACGAGTAAGAACCACAACGCTTTAAATATGAATATTACACAACTATATACAATTCTTGAGATATGCAAAGCGAGTAAGGCGAAAAACTGCGGGGAACCTTCAGATATCTCGGTTTCATTGTTAGTATGCAAGTATCTATTTAGTAATAATAAAAACAGCAGACCTCGAATTTATATAAATAAAGGAATAATTTGAATTTGGTTGTACTTACTGATCTTGTTTAAATTGTGGTTCAATTCGCATTTGAAACTATATGCAATAGATTTGGTGTAGTGTCACATACGTATACTGACCTAGAAGAATAGAATACAAATAAATTAGTAAATTAAACCAAAAAAATCCAACAAGAACTTTTAAGTAAAACCGAAATGCTAAATTTTAGGACCAACAACGTATGTTGGACGAGGACAGTTTATTGTGGCAGTATTACACGTCTCATCGATACTTCACTAGTTTTAACAGCGAATAAAAAAACTTTACAATTTAGAAATACAACTATTCAAGGTAACACGAGATTGTATTCCTGAAATGCTGGAACACAATGCCCATTGTGAATTTCCTTTCTTTTGCCGTGGAATCAAACTTTCATTTACTGCTGATCGACTCGTTTCAAAAACCAAGTTACCTGAGACTCCCACTTTTCAATTTTTATTGACAACAACAAAACCTGAAATCTTCCTCAAGGATCGTGCCAGAAAACCTCTGGCTTCCGTCCGAATTCCAAATAACAACTTGTTTATTGCTTACATATGTACGACCTTCACATAAATAGTTACGTGCATGTGTCAGGTAGTGTAGTCAGGCTTTGTAAGATTTCGTTTCCACCGCGACAAGATTCCGGTAAAAAAGAAGATCAGTCCACTGTCGGTTTTAACATGTCTTGGTGGATCACAAGCTCAAGTTTTAACGTACCCGACATGATTTGGCGCGTGAATCTTTTATGGTACCAAAAACCTTGTTGGTTTCTGCTTCGCTCGGTCTGTCCTTCCCCACCTAAGCAGTACTAGACGAAGGTAATACTACAGACACCAGGGTTATCGATATCCTGATAATAGAAATAGTTAACAACGACCGACATTGGTCACAGTTGGAAAACTCGACTATTTTGATTGAAATCAACGTCACCGAAAAGAAAACTTTGTTCTGTCACAAGTGTACTCTAATCAAGAGTTAATGTGTAATCTTACGAAACTTAATTTATATTGGCGGTAACTTAAGAAACTTAAAATATTTACCAAAAAATGGGTAATTTATATGAATAATTAGTTGCAGATCATCCGAGTAAAATTTTTAAATAAGAAATTCTTGTAAGTATGCCGGGTGAATAGACGATACATAGTTGCAAGGCTAATTTTACAGTTTTCTATTCTGACAGAAAATTAACAGCGAACTGACACAGAAAGTCAGGTTACGAATTATTAAAAATAAATCTTCGCATTCGGTTACTGAATTCAATTAATCTCAAACCTTTTTCTAAAAGTCAGCCAAAGCCATTAAACTATACAAGTTTGTCACTTCTGTTACACACCCTTTAAGTGTACAACCTTGGCGAATCTGCCCTAACGTTGTTAAACGTATTTTTCAACGATCTGTTTCTAGACATGGAAATAACCCAATGTTTCAAACCTAATTTCTGACCTGAAGAAAATAAATTAACTATTATTAAAAAAACATTAAATAAAATTCAGGACTCATTCTTCCCAGTGCCATAAACGTCAAATATATGAACTAAAACTGACTTACAGTCTATATAAATTTACATTATCATTAGATAAGCTTATACAACCAAATAAATTTTTTATGTTAAGTACCACACAAATTCAACATAAAAACTCGTGCGGGCAAAAAGAAGGATGAAGAACAATAACTTTTATTCGGGTATTTCTAGGTGGAGTAATTAATTAGACGAAAAGAATTGACCTTACGTGATCATTAAGTTAGCACGAATCCCTGCTGGCCAGCAATAGCTTTATTGAATTTATCAGATGAGTAAATGAGGATAAGCCGTAATTAGTGGTAGGCAGCGTAGAATCAGAATCCAGAATTTCAAGAATAACAAATTTCGAATTTCTGCTTAAGACGGAATGCTATGTGAGGAATGACGTAAGAGACTTTTAGAAAATGCAACCACCGATCAGAAAACTTGAAATTAAAAAACGTTCAAAGTCTATTAAGTTAGGTAATCGTTCATTGAAAGGATTGCAGGTGACTTATTAGCTAACATTTAAGCACTGAATAACTACTATGTTTTAAATCATAGTAAAGTAACATAATTAAAAAATCTACAAGGATGAAATAAATTGAAACAAATTAATTATTTGAATGTATTAATAATAGAAATCTTTCAAAATCAACAATTTATTTTGTTATTTTTTTATTTTTGTCGACAATTTGTTGAATTTGCAGCTCGTGGCAATTTTAGGGGTTTCCATTTTTTAGATTTTGGTCATCGATATGCCTTGTATTCAATTAATTTCCGTAGCCTCCTCTTCTGTTCTCACAATAACAAATGATCTGAAGCAAATACCGTTCTATACCAAGTACAAACAACCATGTCGTTACTTCCAAAACTCCAAAAAACTTTGGCATTTACCAAGCGCTGAAAGTTGTCTCGCGGATCTCTGAACCTCTGTGACCTCTTCTATTCCGAATTTACCACTCCATCAGTTCCCTGGGAACTTTATAAGCAAATTGAACGAGACTACCGCCTTAAATTCTTGAATTGTTTCAATTAGAGAGGAATTCGAGTTTGGTGTCGTCGGCCAACTTGGAAGACTTTTCTACCTGGACTAGAAAAGGGAGGTCGTCCGGACGTGCGAAGAATACTGTTCGTGAAAGTGTAACAGATAGACAAAAGAACGGCATCCTTTTAACAGTCTGCCATCCAACGAGCCGAATTTAATTGAATTTTAATAAGAATTTACATTAATAACTTAAAGTAGGACAAATACTCTCCCATTTTAAAACTGAATCAAATTCATTTCTTCATGTCGAATTCTTATGAATCGAAAAATCAATTGTTTTCACTCGAAGCATTGCTAGCCCAATCAAATGAGAATCTTCATTGGACGTGACACTCGTTTCCTTTAACTGGGCAGAACAACCAGAAGGGCGAAAATATTAATTTGGGCATAAAATTACTATTTGAAGTAGTTTCTGTGGCCGAACCTCATTCTAACCAAACTTTCTCCACACGCGGTTTTGTGAATTCCTTGAGAAAATTAACAAGTTTCATCTGTGAATCGAATTCAATTCTCACTACTAGCAATTAATTTAACAGACACGCATGTTCAGAATGTTTGAATATGTGATATGTAACTGGCCTCGAAAACCATACCGACACTATCCCTCTCAATAAAACTTTTCCTTTCAGTATTCATCGTTAAACGCTAAGCAATGAAATCTTCAATGTACACTGTGAGGCGGCCGTTTTACCTACATCAAATAAATGCAAGGTGTAGAAACCGGATATCATTTCTAATAGAAATACAAGTTATGCAGTAGACTCGTTCCCAGTGAGTGTTTGGGAGAACATTAATTGCAATACTTATACCCCTTACATCAATTCTAATCCACAGTGGTTTTATTGTAATATTATTTGTATTACGTTTTGTATTCCTGTCACAAAATAATAATTTGTCTATAAAAAAATACTACATTCTGCTTTGAACTGTTGATGAGTACACTATTCTCAAGAAATGCCAGGACGAGACCGCTATCATACAAATGAAGTGACTACCTTGAAGGAATACTTTTACTACTGGCAAATCTTTCTGTAATCCAAATTGCCCTTTGATGATATGGCCTGATGACTTATTCATGTTGGGAAATTGTGAGAGTCATCAAATATACACAAAGGAACCTCGGGAGAATACCATAGCCCAGCTTCCAGATGTGCCTCTAAAAACTGGTTTCCGGTCTCAGGTACACATGCTGACAGTAATTTATGCACAGACAAACAAAAATTAAACGTGGCGACATATTAAAAATATGTGGGCTGGGGAGTATTAGGCCTATAAAAAAAGTTTCTGTTTTGAAGAAAAGCTGAACCGGACTACTTACTTCAGGGTTTGCAAGTCTGGGTAGGTAGAACCTGACCTAACATGCGACAAAAAATAAAATAAATCAAATACATAAAACTGACCGAACACTGCCGGAGGTAAGTGAACTCCAACGTAAATGCAATTCCGGTCATCTGCACAGAGAGATGCCTGGTGTCTATTTGGGACACGCTCAACTCTTTGCTCTCATTTTAATTTGCTTAACGGGAGCAATCGTGGTCAAATTCGTTTCTATTCCTTTGCCCAGCCCAACCAAACTTCTAATACAGAGACGTCTTGTTTCTTTTTCATATGGAAACGATAGTAAAATCATGACAGTTTCTGAAGTAGATATTATTTTCGCACGTATTATTTTTCTTTTCCTCTTTCTTTTCCTTTGATCTACGCCCAAACAGATTTGAACAATTGTACCTAGTCCACGACATTTCGCCCGTGCGATGTAGAAACATAAAGAATAAAAATACCATTGTGTTAACCAAAATACCGAGGTAAGAGCCGTTACACATTTAAATAGAACAAAATATAAATATTAGACGCACAAACATTTTGGGTACTTTATTATGTTGCTACGAATGCACTGATTTTAAATCACGAACTTCACCGTTTATTAATGTTTAACAAGTAATTATCCAGTGAAAGTTCAGAGTCAGAGAAAACAAAAACACATTGGGTCATTTAAAAATTCCGAATGGACCAGTTAAATGAAGTAGGAAAAATCTCAAGAACACGTAACCAAAAACAAAATTTTTTCAGTTCTTTGCTTACTTGGAGTTTTGAACGGTTCAAATTATATTATATTTATATTATGCAAAAGTTGAGAAGAAACCATAACCCTTGGACATGTTTTCCATGTTTTTCTACAAATACTGTTTAAAAACAAAGCGAAAATATCTGTGGAAAGTTCATTAAGAAGAATAGGAACTTCTCGTAAAAGTTCTATTTAATAAGCAAATCCTGAATTATTTATAAGTAGCATATTCAAATTTAGACGTTCCTTAGAATAAAAAATGAGTCAGTGAAATTATAGGTCACAATTTACGTGGGTATTCTTTGTTCAATGAAAAAAATGAGTCAGAATGGCCATTCGTGGAGGCAGGTTGAGCGGTGGCAGACATTCATAAAGTGAAATCGGAAGACCCATATCTAAAATTATTGTCCACAGTACTGCTGCAGAAAACAATTGATGCGGTACGGAATGAACAAATCACTTTAAAATTTCTTCGTAATTGCACTTACCGTTAAAGGAATCACCTTGATAGAATGCGAACAAAATACGAAGTAATCATAGTAATGCATCTTACAAATGTTTACTTATTGGCACTTAAAGGAGTAGACTATGAGTATAACGCTGGGAATGAGTTTAATAGAAATTCTCTCTGAATATTTTTCTCATATTTTAAACATATTATTTCTTACGGAAGGAAATTTGTTCAATTCCTTTTAAATTAAGTAATAATTAGTACTCCTTTACCTACCATTACTAACCCATCAAAAATATAATATTATTAATAATAAGCACATTTTACCAATATATTATTTATGACTCGCAAAAGTACCGGTGTTACTTTCTCTTTTTTTACATGTCGGAGGAATACCAAGCTTATATTCGTCACTCCTATTTTCGGACTCTACCATTTTTGCCAACCTGCATTCATAAAAGTTCTAACGAAAAAAATACATTCCCCGTGTTTTAACAAAATAAAGAATCAAAGTTACATGTTACATTTCTTTAAGTAGAACTTAATCGAAGGTACATTCTTCTGGTAAGTAACGAGGGCAACGTAACCTTGTTGGCAAGGAAGTTACATTTTCATCTCAGCTTTACATGGAAGTTACGTCTCCTAGGCAAGGTCACACATCTGCTTTGGAAAAGATTTATGTAAAAGAGAAATTCTAACGACAAAAAACGATTTAGAAAAACCAAATGTCAAATTGCTAAATATCCGTTCTCTTGTTTATTGAATTCTCTACGAAATTTAACATTCCAAGCATACCGCGTCCATTTTGTCTCTTGTGTAAATTTACTTTCAAATTGCATTAAGATAAATAAGAAAATATCTGAAACGTTGGTTGTTGTTCAGATATTGAACCAAAAATTACATTTACATTCCGAGCGTGGAGTAAACTATCGTTGCACTGCTCACAGAATTAGTTGCTTGAAAGTAAAACTACTGGTATACGAAATCAAGAACACACTCTGCAATTTACACTTGTCGCCTACAAAAAAACATCTTTAACCAGATTGTTTGTGTAGCTACCATTATCCGTTCGTCAAATAGTAAAATGTTTAATGGTCGCCGTAGAAAGTGGTAACACACCCAGCTAATAGCTCTAAATAATCGTCAAATGAAAATTGAGAAATAATTTTTGCTCCCAACCAAAATCGCATCCGGAACAATTAACCGGCTTGATAGCCAACGACAATTGTTGGATACTCTAGGTACATAGAAAATTATTAGGGTTAGAAGGATATTAATAGGAGGTGGTACTCAGAATTCGTTCCTCTAAAATGTTCATAATATTTCAATACCATCGGCATCTCTTTCAATTACTTCCTATGTTCATTCCACTCAACAGAAGGTAACTCCAAACCATGTTTGGTTAGACAAGGTCAGGCCTATCAAAATTGAATTTCCTTCCTTCCTAGATAGCAGCCTTCCCGTGACAACCAGTCCTCATCCTTGACCAGCTCAAATACCTAATTTTTTCCTGTTTGACAATCCAGTCGAGTGTGATAGAGACACAACAGGTTTGTCTCAATCGACGTCGCAATTATCTGATATCTTTTTCCTAGGTTAAACCAGAAAAGTAGGCCAATTTAGTTTCACACGGAATGACTACCTTACGTGACACCCCCACATATATTGAAAAGAGTAGCCATTAAAATTTACAGTTGAACAAACTGACTTTTCCCATGGTAATTAATGTATGATTTAATTTATAAGATCTTTGCTGCATTTCGAATTTTATGTATCACGACCTGCTACTTCCCATGTCCTTCCACTTTCGTAAATCGACTTACGAGTAAACTAATTCTGCATTCCAAAGAAAAGGTTTGACTAATCAGATTCCAGTGATCAACAAGATCAGGACAAATTCAGGCAGGGGAACCCCCAAGGTAAATTATTGTTAATCAATCAATGAAAAATGATTTGACAATTAAAACAGAATAAAGCAAATCAACTGCACCAGTTGCAGCACTGAAAATATACTATGTAACTACCAAATATTTCTTTAGTTTGGTACTTACTCAGGTACCGAGAGGTGACTGACTGAGACAAAGAAATACGAAACAACATACCCAATCAGAGTACTCGCCTCTGATTATTGTCTAAAATCAACTGCAACACCCGTTAGACCTTCAGCATTGCGCACGCCGCAGTACTGGTCTGCTCACCTATTTAAGAAAGTGTTTCTCTTCTCGCATGGAAGATTTTCACGTGTGATTTACGCGCGAAACTTTAACCGTAAAAGAAATTTCAAGTAGTCAGGTGACGCAACTGCATATCGTAGGCCTAAATCTCAGTCTCGTGTCCAATCGAAGCTTACATAAACAATTTAGTAATGTCATTAGCGATCAAGAAAAGTTTGTGATTTAATCAAATCCACCAATTCAAAATAAATAAACCATTTTTTGTAATGCTTAAGCTACTTTTGCTAGGTTCTTGTACACCAAATATTAATATTTGGGTACAGGATTTATTGTGTTTATATTACTCAAAAACATATTTTATAGTAGCGCACTCCCAATTTTGATTAGTGGTTATAGTGGTGATAAAATCTTCATTTCTTCATTCAGATTCAAATCTCGACTTCGCAAGAAATTATGTTGAAGTTCATTAGGATACTAGGATATTATTACCTTTTATGAAAGAATATAATGAAGCAATGTAGTAAATAGTTCACTCGTTTAATCGCTTAACATTTTTCTCTTCTGTTCTCATATACACTTTTATTATTGTTTTTATCATCGCAGCCCTCCGTTGTCGAATAGACTTACTCTGTTCTATTTTCTCACTGTTAAATGATCTTTTATACATTAATTTATTACTTATTTCTACGTTTTCTCATTGATACCCACGTATTACTTTGTTACAAATGTAACGTGATATTGAATGCACATCGCTGTTAGCTCTAACTGATAAAAACGGACTACTATTCTATTTGTTTTTGGTTCGCTATTTTTATTTATTTAATGTTTCCATCTACAACTTGCTGTTCTTGTGATTGTCAAGGTGTTCGTCACTAAAACATTTCACGTAAGAGTAAAAAAATTATTTTACAACACTTTTAATATCTTTAATCCGACTATGTCGGTCACTCAAAATAATAGTTAATATTTCTACGGGTCATTCTATGAATCATTTAGAGTTTCTATTCTCCATCCTTAATCTATTAGAGTGAGGACTTTCCTCGCTATCGAAATTACATTTACTTATCATCATCACTTGCTCAATTGCTCACTATTAACTTTCATTCTAAATTCCCCACTATTACTATAGTGTCAGCATCCGATTCATCCCAACTAAATATAATTTGTGTGCAATCAAATGGAAAGTAAAAAAGGCCACTTGAAGATTCGATTTTTCTCGTTGCAAAATTATACACCCAAGCAGGATTGTTTTAATTAAATCAGGAAGTAGATGATAAGCAAAGATTTCATCCTCTTATTGAAATACGTGACTGATAAAAAAACAACAAAAGGTTGACACGCTGAGGTGAGAAACGACCTACAGTAAGGGGACCATCAGTCACTACAGAGCAACAGAATCATCTTGGCGACCAGATACTACATTAATTCGTAACAACTTAATCAAAATTAACATTCCGTGTGTCCTGTAATATTTTCTATCTAGTTACAATATAGAATTTTCTGCAAACCTCGGAACATTCTCAGAATTTTAGTGATCACATTCTCCTTATTCTATTATCACGATTGCTTTATTAACCTTTACTTCGTTGTTCTGAACCGTTCATTTTCAACCGAATACCTACAAAAGACAACCATCCAATTAAAATTCATGGGTCCTGCATTTTGTATGTAAATACCGTCAAATGCGGAAGTCTCTGTCCGAAGCAGGTAGCCGTGAAATTGGCAAGTCTACCAAAGTCCACGAAGAACGGGACCTGACAATTCCATGTAAAATCCGTTTTCAATGCGTTGCAAACGGAATTTAAAATTTTTCTTTAACTTGACATGTCTTATTACTATATTGGTTTTTGTTGAAATTAATGTTTGTCTAAGTTTAATTTAAAACTCTGATTACTGTATGTACTGTTTGTCGTACATTAATTTATATATTACCACCCTAGCATATACACTGTCCAATTAGGGAATGTGTAATAATAGATCAATTTTGAACTAAGGCTTCAACCTTCAACCCTCTCTAGTATTTATTAATGTGAGTTTTTACGATAATACACATTCAAATTTCGGCATCATAGGCATCCACAATTCTCCATCCACATCCACAAATCCACAATAACACAAAGCCTAACTGCCGGTTCCCATCCATCGGTCCACCTCTCACGTTATCGATTGAGTAAAACCAAACATTCGGATATGGCGTAAATCAGACAAAATAATTATTTATCAAATCAGAAAAATTCAAAAATACTAATTATGGCGATGTGGCATTTATTAGCGGCCGACCGAAATAACTTGTGACTAACCGATATGACGTTGACCTTTTACGGACTAAAATTTATCCATCCGAACATGGCAGAAATAAAAGAGAATTACGGCTTCCAACACTATCTATCCTTTACAAATAGTGTTTCCGTGGAGAAAGAAAGAGAACATTGGGGACCAAGTATAATTAATAGTTTGATCAAATTGGTTTCAGATCAACATTGAAATTAATATCTTCGATTGCACCATGGTGAATGGCACAAGATAATCAGCAGAAGAAAATATCAAACATAAAGTAATACTCGAATTTTGTAGCTGGTTTCCATGAAGCCAATCATCAATTATCTAGCTTTCCGTATACTACAAAATACTTTATCGTGCTTTAGATCTATTCTAAAAATATCCAAGCAATAGCTGTGCATGCAATCCAATATATCTTACTTAATGGGATCTCTGAAATGAAACATTTCATTTTGCCAGACGTCCTTTTTAAATATTCTCGTGACTTTTGGTTGTCCGCTTCTTCTACTTATGACTTCCGCTTATCCGGCCAAACACCACTTTCACGTTTTGTTCATCCACTGGCCAACTACCGCTCTGCAATGTCGGAACTTTAGCTGAAAACGTCAAACGGTATTTATCCATGAAATAGAAAAGGCAAAATCCTCTACATCACTATACGTTCACGTTTCTATTATATAAAAACTATTTAAATGATACTCTAAACTTCTTCGATATTGTCTTCCTCAGCTTTCCTCTTTCTGCATTCATTCCATTCATTGCGAGTAGTTGCAAAAACATTCCACCGCAAATTTTTTTCAAATGAAACACCACGACTTTTCTTTTGTCTTCTTTAAAAGAACCTCACTACAATGGCTACACGAGTTTGTGTTTCCCATGGATGAAACACGCGCCTTCTGCAGTAAACCACCCAAAAGATCTTTTTATACGTGTGGTAAGGTATTTTGTAAAAAATGATGGTATTAAATGAAGGTTCAATAACTCACGAGGACCACAGGAATCAACCTCCATCACAAAATTTGAAGAGCATTAAGCTTCCTTAAAGAACATAAATATGATGATGCAGTAATTCTGTAACACAATTAGTAACACACGAGTGCAGTAATCTATTTACTCCTAATGCAGGAGTAATTTGCATTTATAATCATTTCAAGTAGTCAAACATCTAAGGCTGTGTGACAAAATCATACATGTGGGAAGAAAGAGAAAGAGCACAACGCATTAAAGTAAATTAGCAACAGATTTCATACCCGCATTCAGTCGATTCTATTGAATTGTTCAAAGTCATACAGGACAGTAGTTTGCGGCTGATCGTCAAGGTCTGACAAACACACAATGAAAGTGCACTTTGCGTATGATTCGAATGAATCATCTTTGTATATTACGTATATTGTATACATTTTAGAAGAAAATTAAACAGTTGACGGAAGTACTTTTTACGATCGCACAAGGTAAGTCATAAGGTAGTACGGAGTGATGTAATAAATCAGTTGATCTCAAAATAATACAAAATAACCCACGCTTAAAATTTAAAGCTTTTCTTCTAATATAAATTTACATTTCGTTTAAATTAACTTGACAAAAAATGCTTCAGGCTCAATCAATCAATTGTGAAAGCATGCAGTTCCACGAAATCAAATTTTAAAACCGCTGCATGGCATTATTTAAAAGACAAACAATAACCTACGTGAATATATTGAAAGCACTGACTTGTAACCTTTTCATTTGCCAATAAGACACTCACAAGACAAAAACCAATATCTAGGGTCGATTGACCCACGGATGGACAGTTTAAGGCATACATGACAGACGCTGTATTAATTCACTTTTACTCCCCTACAAGAAAATGCACTAAAAATAATACGGCAGACAACCGGCAACCCAAATTAGTATGTTTCTCAATAAAACACAAAGGGAAAATTAGATACCACCCAATGACTGTTGTCAAAGAGCGCAGATGTATCCGGCTTTCATCCGAAGGTGTGTGTGCATTTGTGAACGTGTGTCTGCACCAGGTCTCCAATAACACAACCGTTTAAAAAGGTTCCTCTTGTTCTAGACCTGGTTGCAACCCTCCTGCAAGGGTGCAATATTGTTTCCTACTATCATGATTTTACTTTTATTTCAGACACAACAACTGTATCCTGTTTCACCGAAGGTGTAACTGCACGTGTGCAGCCACAATCGAAAGTCCTCTTCTGTCTTTTACTTTCAACATGTATATGAAATTCTTCTGAATACCCGGTTTAAATAATACGAAAACAGATAATGTAGTTTTTATTTATTTACGTAGACAAGTAGTCCGTAGCTTTATCATTAACAAATATCATTATAATTTCTTTGCCCTGTGAAAATTTGATAAAAAATATAATTCAGGGGCAAAAATTTAATTTTGAACGTTAAGACGACCTTACAGGTAGTCAGGGTATAGCACGTAGGGTACATGTGGCAAACCATCAGGAGTACATCATTTCAAAATGGTTGATTCTAACTCCTCAAATATAAAAAAAATACCAGAAACCTCATAAAAGTTAATCTTAAGCTTGCCAAATTAAAAACGTATTTGAAGTCATGTCATACATGTCAACCAAAACGAAGTTGCTGCGTCACTGCTAATTGACCAAAATTAAACTCCGAGAGATCCATTCTTAATTGTTCAAATCTATTTCAAGATGGCAATCAAAGAATAACAGCCTTGAAAAATCCGAGCAACTGCTCAAATGAACTTAATCCGCTTGAAAAAGTATCACATCGGCAAGCATCAAATAGAAGCAGACTAAAACCGGCCAAAAGGTACCGGCTCCCTTACCATTACTATCCAACAATGGACGAATACCTCAAAACAACTTATAGACAGTTCGGCCACAAGCAAATATTAATGATCGAATTTCGTTTGACGAAAGGCATCAAATTATTGTGATTTTCAAAAAAAAAATGTTTAACCAGCTGTCGAATAGCAACCAACAAATGCCAAAAATACAAATCTCGCCTTAAGTTTTACTGTTATTCATTCGAGTACCCGAACACCACATTTGTCCCCACATCTGTCCCCGAATGTATCCTGTCTAGTTGCATTTATTGATATGCATAGCAATCGAAGGTAATGACGGTGTTTCTCCCACCAAAATTCATTCGAGTACCGGATGTTGCAGGTACCTCAAAACTCGTATTGTAATTTATGCCTTTGTTGTGGCCGTCGGTCTCAGCCACACGACAATTCATTCATTTTTAACTTTTAAAACTCTTTATCAAACCCCAAAAAAGGAGTTTGGTGAACAATTCTACCATTCCAAACTAAATAACACTGGAAAAGGTCTTACAATTGTCAAATCCAGTCGCTGGGACGGCAAATTTCGAGCCTTCCATTCAAGACTTCCAATTTTCGGTTTCGCTTAGTTGTCCATTAACATTCTTGCCTATGCAGATTTTTTTAAAGTTCTTGTCAATTCTTCGACCTTTCACCACTTAATCGTATTTAATTGTCATTATCAAATTACTGTGTTCATGGTTTCCCCCGCGCATCGAACTATTAAAAACAGATTTTTGGAATCCGACAAGAATGAGTGAATTCGAAGGCATTATACTTTCTATCTAATGTGGACAAATTTGAAACGAGAAAATTCTTTTTGAATCCTCCAGCCTTTCTATTATTAACACCAAAAAAGCCTAATTTACTGATTTGTTGTACATATACGAACGCGTACTTACGGACTACTAAAGTAAGTCATTTTTTTATAAAAATATTCATTTACATTTTCAACATATATGGCTATTCCCTTTGTTCTGAGCAAAAGAATTGATTTTTCAGTCAAATTGAGGTGCTTTAAAGTATTCACACTTCCGTTTGGCATTTTCCTTTAAGATGGTACCTGCTAATCTTGCCGGGAATGTCACGACAACATAACTCAAGATCTGGTGTAATTAATATAAAATCGTGAATTGTTTTCTCGGAGTTCTAACCTTTGCACCTCTCTGAATTTTGCTTCTGAGAAACTTCGTTGGAAGCAATTTTTGTGTGGGCCTGGCAAAAGGAGATACGCGACAAAAAGTAGTCATTGGAGAAATTGCAACTGCAAATTGCCAATTTTATATTATTTCTTTCTTTCCATATCACGATACCACCAATAAGAAGGCCACTGTTTTCCATACGAGAAACTTTTAACAATGCCTTATTTACTTCTTTAATTGAGTGCTAAAGATACTATTCATTTCCGCAAAACACAAATTCTATCCAAAACCAGGCCTTTATCCTCTGCTTCGATTGTTCATATATTTTTGGTACTTCAAGCATGCTAAAAACTTCCGCAAAGAAGAAAATTAGTAGTAAGAAAATCTAGCACCTTTTCACTTACTCTGAAACCATTTCGAATTCTGAAATGTTGGACCAAATAAACTATAGCTGAAGTGAACAAATGCGCCTTTAAATTTTCTTTGTTTGTTGTTTGATTGTCAAACAGAGTCAGTCGACACGGGAATTACCCATTTCTGTGCCTGTGATGACAGTTTCAAACGAAAAATAAAATTCTTGATGAAACGTAAAACAATTCGTCGTCGTTGTCAATGATGTGAAATCGTGACAGTATTTAAATATTTAAAGGTACGAAAATGGATGCGGCATATCTATTTTCGCTTACGAAAGTTTCTTTTTTTGTTCGAGGTACTAAACCGTACAGCTTCCTTACGACACGAGCTTTCTTCAAATTTTTAATTATTTAGAAAGTTCATCACGTGACTTTTCTTCAACACAATGGAACGGAATACTGATGAAATCCCGAAATAACAAAAACAAAGGAATATTTCATTGAAAAGAAAAGACCATTTCGTTTGATATCTTCGAGATTTTAGGTAAACCGTAAACATAATTGTCAGTGAGTATTTTACAAAAATTGACAAAGAATCAATATGAACCACATGAAGGTGGAATTCCACCTGGTGATTCCACGAGGTGAAATGTAGGCATCAGCTAAAGTAATTAACATATTACCTCCGTAGTGATGAACTAAAAACTAAGTAAAAAATTAAGTTCATAATTACATTAAATCCACTATTCTGGCCTCATTATAAAAGAACATTGTTGATCAGAAACTTGATGGTACGCAAACTTAGCAAACGGGCAGTTTAGGTTTTTTTAGGACTTGTAACTTTAGTTTTTGAGGGGTACGCATTTATTCCTATTGAGCCTATGCCTTAATCACATGGAGTCACTCAACATGAATTTAAATGCAGTTATTGATTTCCTCTGTATCAGTCGGTGTTTTAAGATGGGAAGGTGGAAGTATTATGTAAAGTGCACTGCTCCTTCAGAACTAAGTGTCTTTTGATCCCATTACTGATTCTTGACGTAAATCAAAGCAATACTTTTAGAATCTTAAAAAATATATATTTGTTTAATTCGATCAAAGTCAGAAAATTAATAATTTTGACAAAGGAGGAAATTCGAAAGGAAGCGAAAAATCGAAAAGTTTGCTATCATTATCGTGTCTAACGAACGTGTACAGCAAGACCTACAGATCTATGGGTCATTTCCTAACAGTCCAGGTAACAATCACCTAGTTAAAGGCAAACACCGTAAAAAATAAAAACGAAATTATGCATATAGCAGTTAAGAATACCTTGGTAGAAGTTTACCTTGTCTGTGACAAGATTGGGTCCTAAGACAACCACGTTCTTTGTCACTTTCTCAAATTTCAACTTAGGTTAAAATAGGTGTTTGTGAACCTGATACAAAGCACAGATCAACGTACTAGAAATGCAGGTTTTCTAAGAACCGGTCAAATGTGTCGGGTATCCACATGGTAGTAGCCAAATTCTGAGTTCACTTCTTTATTATTATGCGAAAGCAACGCTGCTGCATTCGTTGCAGTTGACTGCAGTTGGTTGTTTTCCGTGGCAATTGCACTACTTTTATGACCCGAGTGCGTTCTAATTACTGTAAGTTTTAACATCGGTTTATAGATCACGGAGACCACCGTGTTCTAAATTTCTATCCGTGTGGTTCTTTTTCCAGTATACATTATCGTGCCTTACGGTATTTGCAATGCAGATCGGTGGAATTATTTGAAATTGATGCTTTGAACTCAAAGTAACAAATAACAGTTGTGTAACCTTCGTAATTACACATTGTGCTCTTATAGAACTTCTACGGGAAAGAATGTACACATGTTCGATGATTTCCAATGTATAGTAAGCATTATTCAGTTTTTAAACAAATGTAATTATTTATACCTTGTGATAATTTCTCGACAACTAAAAATAGTAAATACCTCGATTTTTAAATTTAGTACAGAAAATGGCATTAGCTTTTGCCTTGGATTTCACCCGTCACCTGGACATTCCCTGAGTCACAACATACCATTGTTTCGTAACACTCTACCCAGGTTTTTTAGGCTAGTTAAAAACGAATAGAAACTTATGGAAAAACAAAGTGATATTAATAAGTGAAATTTATTTACGTGAGAAGACGAACCTCTCGCGTCGAGCGAAACAAAAAACTTAATATAAGACGAAACGGGTACTCTCGTCTTTGAGTAGCAAAAGGTAATAAATGGCAGTCGTGGAACCTAGTATGTTGGACCCGTTCTGATAAAGACACAGTCGCCATTTCAAGCCGTTTCGTTCCAGGGATGTGTCGCAATTTTCCAGGCCATGTACGACTGCATCGAATTATGACAAAAATGAAAAGAACCTAATCGCCGAACGATGACAACAACGGCAAGAACGAAAAACGCGTGGAACGAGTACACTTTCCAAAAAACAAAAATGGTGGAACGGACTAATATCAAAATGGAAAACCTGAACGTTTAACGGTATTCCAGCTCGTACCTTGGCATTTCCCTTTTCGTTTATCACACTGCGTCGGCCATGTTGACAACCACAATTTTCCCTTTTTCGATGTTCTTTTTCCAGCGACGAAAAAAGGTAAACATAAACGCGCGCGAAGGCACAGACACATACACAAACACAGACACCTTTACACGTTACGATACAAATTCTCTGTGTTGAAAAACGATGGCTAATGCGAAAGGGAAAACGGTCCTCTACTTAATTTCGACATGTTAGAAACTGAAGTTCCAAAGAGAGAACATGTAAGATTCCTCTCATTCTCTTAACTGCGCATGCGCCAAGGTAACAACTCCAATGGTCAAGTTCTAAAAGATGATAAAAGCCGTTACGGCAGAAACGATCCAAGTGATTTTTGCTTTGTTGTTGCTTATGTATTGAATTTTTTTTTTAAATTTTGGAGCCAAAATTGAACGATTGGTTCAGTGGTGAGTCAGTCACTTTCTTAATTTGCTTACAAAGACAATAATTCATTTGGTTATCATCTACTTAGTGCATCACGTTCTTTCATTATCCCTCCGGTTGCATTGAAGGTAAAAGAAATATTTTACTGATAAGAAAGTATCCATTAAATACTGATGATCTTGTTGTGAGTACATTAATAGCCTACAAATTGGTTGTGATTCTTTTCTTGGCATTTGTTGGCAAAATATTTCTTCTGTAGATATGTGATATGTAAGATATGTAAATGCTGAGTAATTGGGTGAAAATTCCCAAAAAATTTGAGACTCTTCGACTCAAAATATTGATAATGGATGCAAATAATGGGAACTGTCTTGATATAAATCTGCTTTCGTCGTCATTCTGCTGTTCCATCATTAACATTATAATCATCTTTATAACGTCGATCATCATATTACTTTTTTATTATTTATTAAATATAAGCCGGTCTATGAGTGTTAAAAATGTTTCAACAGAGCATTATGCTTTGTCCTTGTGTTCGACAAGACAAAATGAAACTCTTTTTGTCCGATGCCCCTAATTAGCGTTTGATGTTTCCCGACCTTGGCTGATGAGAACCTCTCAACTAGATCTGCAGAGCCAACGGGTTCAAAACTAATGCAACGATCAGAAGACGAACGAAAAGAGCAAATCAGGTTGTGAAGGTCTCAGGTAGCTACCTGATCTTCAGACGTGCCTTATCCTTAGAACGGAATTGATACGTCTAGAGGTCACTTTATTATTAGTTCAGGGAAGTAGCCTTTAAACCTTCATTACCATGTAAAACAACGTTTTGCATACTCGTGAACTATTTACCAACTATCGTCATTTAGAATTTTACTCACTATCAGTACATCAGGCTGACTGGTACGAAAGGGTTCACGATAGCAAAATTATGAATGAAACGAAGACTCTACGTAATGCAAGTGACGAAATATTATAATTAGATTTTTCTGCCGTAACTGGCCAAATACTGTAATAAGCATTATCGCTGTAAATAAATGTTTACCGCTACCAAATATCATTCCTTTAAATGTTTAACACTGAGCCCAAAAATAATGTACTTTTTTGTCCTTTGGTAATACACTGCGAAAAGTGCAAAATAGAGTAGATCAGAATCTACAAGAACATCACTGGGCAAAAATAAATTTGCCACAAGTGAAAAAAAAATCGTAGTCATTTAATAAGGAATAGAAAAGAGTTAGTCGAATGTAGGCTAAGTCTTCTTTCATTTAGTTTTGCTGTCAATTAAATTTTTATTCAGTATTAAACGAACGAAGTGGTGGCGTTTCCCTGACGGTAAAAGTAACGCGAAACAGATGATTGGAAAGAAATCTAATAGTTAATTATTGATAATCTTTATGTTCCAACTTTTGTTTTGTCATTGGTGACGCCACACATTTAAATTTCCCTTATCATCTTACTGCACACGAACAGCGTGATAACCGCCAGTGATATCAGCATATCCGTTTCCGGTTGGGATGAATTTTCTATTTTTTCTAGCCTTCCTGAACTTTCACATTGTTAATCGCAAATACAAACTTTTCCAACGTAACTCCTCTGCCTTATCTCTTTACCTTTAACGTACAAAATGTTTTTCATTATTAATGTTTCTTCGGGGTTCTGGATTTTCATTAATAATTAGAACTCGGAATTTCATTAACGTCTTCATATCTATTGTCTAATGTGTAACAGTGATGCATGGTTCGTCGCTCAACTGAAAAACCAAACAGATTCTGACCAGAAACAAAGTTCGTTGTCAAAGAAATAGTTTTTTGATTCAAACCGAGTTCTCCTTTTCCATTGACAACGTCTTCGTGTGCCTGCGTTTTATGGGCGTTTTTCGAGTTTTGGGTTACACCAGGGATGTGTCGATCGAGTGTTCTGTTTGTTAACGCCTCTTTTAAGATGGAATGCTCCTATTACAACAACATTACGACATCGTTAAAAGCTTCTACTCATGTTGGCATTGCTCGGCAGCACGATTTTTCCGGGGTACTGATGAAACGCTGGCCTACAGGAAGCCACAGGAAGCCTTTAGTCATCAATAGTTTTCAAGTAACTTTGTTTTAAATGCGGCGACGTTGAATTCTCAGTCGGAAATGACGGACGGGAGAAGAGCCGCAAAATGCGCAAAATTAAAGTTGATTATGATTAAGAAAATTTATTCTCGAAGAAACAGGAAAGAATATAATGCGAGGACATAGGAGACGGTTACACTTGGTCTGGGAACATTAATGTATCATCCACACGGCACTAAATATTTGTAATGAATGCGGTAGGATGAGAAGGCTTTTATAAAATGCTGAAATGCTGAACCGATGAAGTAGATCACAAGTAGAAATGCCTTTGGGTTATTTTAATGTATAAAAAAATAAAACTTGCTTCTGGGAGTTTCTTTTTCCTTTAAACTCTACACTCGGAACAATAAAAATTTATAAAAGTTCTGGTGAGAAGCACTAAGTTATAATTTAGAAGAACCACTTGCATCATAAACAATGTGATATTTCGGCGTGAGGGCATCATTCAGTAGGAATTTGTACACCCTCCACAATCAACAAATAATGTTACACACGATTAACATAACTACAGTATAGAAAAAACGCAAATAAATTGCTTATCCTTACCCAAGATGCCTAGTCAATGTAACAATTAATTTTACAATAAAAGAAGCATGATATAATTTATATTTATATAAAAATATAAATAAAAAATATATAGCTTTATATGCTTCCATGGAAAACTAAAAGCTCAGACATCAGACCCTAAGAATTGTCGAAACGCAACACATCAGCCTCTTTTTGCTCAAACCTTTTTCATAAAACGGATTGTCACATTCTGAACCTCATGAAAAGGAAGAAAGAATATTAAAAATGTAAAGGAAGACATAAAGTTAAACTGTTTGAGCCTGTCACAATATTCAAAAAGAAACTCTTCAATGAAAAGTAAATTGAATTGACGAAACAAGGTTAAGAAACAAGTCCAGGTAAAAAATGGCCCTTGAGGAATTTCCGCAGGAAGCAGAAGAAAATATTCTTTTCTCCGTGTGCAGACAAGTCAACATCAGTTGCAGGGTTCAATTTGGGTTCTTCCGGGTAAATTTACACGTTCCGAAAATTAAATTAATTTAGTTTTTTGTCTTCTTCTTTCCTTACCGAATAAAAAAAAATCAGTGATGATGATTACAACTCGTTAAGAAAAAAATACGTGTTTAAGAGCCTCCTTTGAAAGGCTCTGTTAATCAGCAGTCGGATGTTGCATAAAGACAACATATTACTTCATTAATTAGTTAAATATGAATTGACTGAATTATTAATAACTGGAGCGATGCATTAAAATTTTACCGTTCACCTCATGGCAACTCTATTTCTTATGCTACGGTGCTGGCACTCAGACATTACACAGAGGTGGAATATATCGAACTTTCTATTTTTGCCAGATTTGTTGTCTTTGAGTTGCAGGATCGATTTTGCTACTCGCCATTCGTGTTTTGCATAGGAACAGAGTACGGAAAAGTTTTTCTACATCGCGTGTTTAATTTGTCTCATTTATCTGCAGATTTTCAGGACGGCTTTAGTTCGTACGCGCCGGTATGACTTTCCACTGGTGTATAGTCGACATGAAAACAATGCAAATTGTACATGCATTTGGTTGTACATACATGTGGTTATATTCGATTTAAGAACACCTTCGATATTTTCAAGATAAATCAACGTCCTGTTAATTGTCATTTTAAAATGTGTGTATTGTAAACTTTGGAAAGTCAACAAAAGACCGACAGAAATAACAAGAAGGAAGTCACATTATAAATGCGTGGTGCACTGCTGCAGACGAGTTGACCAATACTTCGAGTTTTCCCGTTCGCGATTTAGACGCACAACGATGAAAATGATGGGTCATGTAATAAATATAAAAGCAATATAATTCGTCGTAAATCCCAAAAACAGGGGAACGATAACCCAGTTGAGAAATTTCGAACCAGAGAACAGTTGCGAAGTCATTTGGTTGGTGTCTACGCGTCGTGAAACATACTCAATCAAGCAGAAAGCCCTAATTAAGAAATATAAGAAGTTTAATGAAAATCTAGCACTGTGAAGCTAACGAATTACAGATAACAGAGAATCACATTCTGAAATGGTAATTTGAACCAAACATTTTACTTTATTTGTCAACAAGTATGGTACACAGGAATCTCGCCAACTTTAAATTGGTGATGTAGAGTTAAAAGTAAGGAACGAAGAGATTCCATTGTTTTGTCGTTATCTTAATTGATTGATGATAGAAATATTTTCTGTTTCACGTTGTATTTTGTACTTTCACAAAAAATCAATAACTGAGACATTGAGTTCAACAAAAGTTATTTTCCACGGTTACGACGATCCAATCGAGATGAAAATCACTCAGACAATGTAATGAAAACAAGTGTGTGATTAAATTTAATATAATTGAACCTTTTGGGGGTTGCTTTCTCGAATGAAACAGGGTAGAATGTCTCATAAAATTAATTCTTTCTTTTATGAAGTCAATTCTGATGAGAATGCTAGAGAAGTAAAATGAAATATGGCAAGGTTTTTGGGCGAAATTCAGTGGGGTAAGGAATGAATGAACTTTAGATGGAAAGTAACATTGGGGGAAAGTTATCAGGTGACCAGGGAGTGTATGAAATCAATGCATCAATTTCATCTATTACCTGTCACATCGAGGAATAGATTTCTGTAAAAACCCGGGCAAGTAAAAGGTATGCCGCGATGGAAACACTGATTTTCGACTGGATCCGATCATTTCTTTTCGTGTTAACAAATTGAGCACACAAATTATGTTATTACTATGTTTTTACACAAGCAATGGCTGCCTTTAATTGGAATAATAATTTTCATAACATGCGACAGTGTCACGATATTTCGCGAGATTCATTACACGACAATAATTTGTTTTTATTATGTTGATTTCGCACACAGTAAAAATCGAAAATCATTAGGTGGAATGCCTTCGCGATTTTAATTTTCTCTATAATCAGGAAGTTCTCTTCCAAACAGAAATTGTTTCTGGGCAGGACGAAGTCATTCTTTTTTGTTTTTCAAATAGCCCCGAAGGAAGGTTTCGTTTATTCTTTTATTACCGGAAACGGGTTATTTGTATTGGTTTCGAGCAGTTACGTTACCAAAGTTTTCGTATTACCTTTTATCAGAAAATTGTCAATAAATAAAAGTGATTATCTACATGCCTGGAGAAATTTTCATCCCTCTTACTAAAGAATATTTCATTCCTTTGAATGATTTCCCTCCCTTTCCCGATGAATAAAAACGAGTAACGGAGAGTGAATGTTTTAATCGAAATTTTAGATGTGACAGTAAAATAGACAAATGAGTTGGAAGAAAAATAACGAACATAAAATATTTAGCCAAAAATAAAAATTCGAAACAACACGAAAACAAAGAGAATAAAATAATGAATTTTTTGAGTTTTAGTAACACAGAAAATAGCCTAATGAAAAATCCTTATTTCTGTCCTGTAAATCTTATATTTCTAATAAACAGTTTTATTATGAATTAAATATGTTTTAATAAAAGGAAAAGTGTCAGTGTAGTAATCGAATATCAATTACACAAAGAAATAATTGCGAGGGAAGTGTAAAACGGTTTAAATTGTTTGCTAACGTAACGAGAATGAAACCTGAAATGCTATTGCATGGCAGGAAAATTGCGTTTATAATATAATAAACATATTATACGGTAAAATGTGATGTGCTACGACAATAATTACCGTCGTTGTATTTTGAATATTTAAGAAACACTAAATTTCATTGCGAATTAATAAATTGGTAAATAAATAACGGGTAAAATTCATGATATGGAGTTTCCCGCGTCCAAACAATACAATATTAAAAAGATAAATTGTATTAAAATATTGTTGATAAATTATTTTCATGTTACATTAATGGTAAACAACAATTGGAACGCGACAGTTGACCGGTTTCTTCGGATTACGCCTTATGTTAATATAAATTGTTACTTTTTTCAATGGCTAATCAATTGATTCAAAGTTACATAAAACATTATCCATTGAAATTCATCTAGTACTCGCAATGAAAATTAATGTAAATAAGTTCGACAGAATCACGGATACCAATTAGACCAGAAGAAAAATTATGTGGTTGAATTTGTTAACTTGGAAAAAAAAGCCTCTGATTGTACCGAATAATAATAAATAAATAAATAAATATCACAATAAAGAGAACTTTAATACAAAAATTAAAACTGAAATATAATAAAACAGGAAAATAGTTTTAAGAATATTAGAAAACTTTGGCACCATACGAAAGTGTGAAACAATTACAATGTGAACTTATTCAATAGAATACAACGTAAAGGCGGCTCTCTTTTTTTGGGAAACTTTAACCAAACACCGAAAATATGACTACACCGAAAGTTACAATCGAACTCTCATTATTTTGATGCGGTTCTGCGATGTCACACTCGCATGCGAAGGAAATAATTAAAAAATCGAAATAATTGCTTTAAATTAAAGGAAAATTACAGGAAATTGTAACACTTATTTGCTTTCATGACACCTTGAACAATACGTCAATTTTTGAACTTTTGCAAATGTCTACCTACACATATAAAAGAATCGTAATAATCGTAATAAACTCATTCGATCTGTCCGTCTGTGCTCAATTTGTCATCATGAGATTATTACCTTGTTTATTGGTCACCGCTGCTGTCTTGCTGGTCGTGTCCGGATTGCATTTAGAAACAGGTAGGATTATTAAGAACTACTAATTACGTACGATAATAGCCGAAGAACAAAGAGTGAAGAAAACTATCAAATTATTTTGTTAATTGCGTGATTTAAACTTAATTAAATTTTGTACTACGAAGCTAGGCATGTGCAGATTAAAATTAAATTTAAACGAATAAGGAAATCAACATCAACATGTAATGGGGAACTTAAATTCACTCTAAATGAGTGAATTGAAATTTCTGGGAAAATTGATCAGAAGAAAATATTGGTGAGGATGATAAAGGAATGGTAGTAGTACAACTTAATAAGTTGTAAATTTGTTTAGTAAATCCATTTGGGTTAAAATTAATAACCAAACGATTACATGTAACCGTGTTGTCATCCAAATTAAAGATGTCGGGTCTAAAAGTACGAAATGTTAGCTTCCAAACCTTTTAGTTTATAAACCGAAGCTTTACGTTTTATTGTTTAGTTATCTTAATGACGACAAAAATGTAACGATGAGGTTAATAAATAAAGTTATCTTGTATCTAGTCTCTTATTTTTGGGGCACACGAACTGGGAAGTGATGTAAACTTAATATTTCGTATTATTATCAGTTTTATGCAGAGGTATTAAAGAAAATTAGATTTAAGATAATTAATAACAACCGTACAATATGTGGTGAAACCATAATAAGTTAAGCTGGAATTCTTACATAAAGTAATTTTTAATTGATTTTGGGAATGAGCAACACAATAATATTAACGGTATTACTGTTAATTCAGAAAAGCATCGGCAAGAATTGAAAACATCGTCGGAAGAGTCAGAAAACTCCACCCGAGAATGCTACCATTTCCCGTCTAGGGGTGGCTATGGCGGTGGCGGCAACGGCGGTGGTGGCACCACCAATGGAGGTGGCGGCGGCTCCGAAGGCAGTTCTGGTGGTGGTGGTGGAAGCTCTGGTGGTGGTGGAAGCTCTGGCGGTGGTGGAAGCTCTGGCGGTGGTGGAAGCTCTGGCGGTGGCGACGGCGACAGCGACGATGAAGTAAGATTGAAAAATACCTTCTAGTCATATCTAACTATTCTGTTAATGTTTCATTTTGTATTTTAGGGCGAATCCAGAAGAAGGGCGTATTCGGCGAAGAAAAAATCAAAAAGTAAAAAAGCCAAAGCTTAAAATTAACAAGAGAACCTTCAAATTGCTTCAAGTACACGTTTTAATTGAATTAAATTATTAATTTCATGGTCTTTATTGGAATGTATTGAATTAATAACGTAAATTCATGTTGGCCTTGTTTCAATCAACATTTCGTAAATTACAATTAAATATTTCAATGTGTTTATAGTTATTCCTTAACAACATCCAGCTCATGGTATATGTTATTGGACATTTACTTTTGAACAAAATTTTTTATTGAGTGGCAATGGAATTGTAGGAATGTAAATTCGATTAGCCAGCGGAACATACAATACAATGATCGGTTACTTATTAATTCCTTTAATTCAGTTATTATATCATAACTCCACAATTTTAGTGGTAGGTTGCTCTTTTCTATGCACATGTATTATTTCAGATATTGATATTATACAGCGGAAATTGCAATAAATGTTGTTGATTATTTTGAAGATAAATATACTCAAAGTACAATAAAATTCGAAAACCTGGAGTTTTTGTTACACACTGACAAAAATAACAGGCTTTGTTCAGTTTGAGTTTAGGTCAAACTGCTCAAACAAGCTACTTCAGTCCAGCTTATGGTAAAACTGGAGACCAGTTGAATGAGACGTTTTTCTGAAATGCGTTGCAGGTCACATTGCCACGTTCAATCAGCCCAATTGGAATAAGTAGAAATATCGAATACTTTAAAATGCCGATTTCAAAGAACATATTTTTAATTACCGTCCGTTATTATTTCGTTATACATTCATACGAGAGTACCGTCTGGGACGTATTAGCATCAACCCAGGTGTAGGTTACACAAATGGATTCACAAATAATAGTTAGCAAATTTTTTTTTGATTCTAAAATTTCATTGAATAATTTTTATTGGTAACCAATGTATAACTTAGTACAGGAAAAATATCAAACAAATGAAAACGAAGTAAGACAAAACAATTTCACGTCACTAATAAACACGTGACGGTTTTCCTTTTGTTAAAATTAAGTTTTACTACAAGCAAACATGTCGACGAATACTTAAAAAGTCTCGACTTAGTAATACAACTTTGATGTCAAGTGCATGCACTGCATAGAAAAAAATCGAAGCTTGTAATTTTTTTGTAAAATTTAATTTAGTGCAATGATTCGGTACCATAAAAAATTCCAAATCATGCTGTAACGTTCATTTAATTCATACTAGTAGATATTAATTGAGCAGTCTACATAAATTTTAGAGAATACAAGTATTCTATTTTAAAACTGAATGGCTTTGAGTAATACTCTGACAAATAATACTTGGTGTTTTGTGACACGTTTCTTACACATCACAAGGCAGTGGAGATAAGTTTTTGGGAAGACGCTTACATGTTCGAATTATTCAGTGAATTCATTTACACTATAATACTAAAATCAATACTAATAAAATGCACGTTACCATCGTTAAACTCAATAAAATTTAACAAGGAAAAACACCGGGTAATTTTGACATTAACTTTTACACCTATGGACTTAGCCAAAACAAAAACAAAGTTTCACACACCTGAAAATGCAGGATTAACTTATACAAGTGCTGGAACGTGCGTCTAAACTTGTTTCTTGTTAATTGAATCAATTGATTTTTTCATTAAATTGTAAATATGATGAAAAATCAAACCAAAACCTTCGCAAACTCCAGAGCGGGTTTGCAGTATTTAATTTTCTTGTTACCAACAACTAGTATTGGTACAACCAATTACTTAGAACCAAACAAATATTGTAAATAAAAAAATTTGTAAACAATTTTTACAAAAGCAAATCCTGCAAACAGTGTTACGAAAATTAAATTGCATTATCACACAGCAGAGTAATCTCTTCAGTGCTGTCACCAAATCAAAAAACAATTAGAGCCACCATTTGAATACTTGTTGAAACCAGTCAACCAAGATTCCGAGAAAGTTTTTTTAAAAATAAATTTAATTGCATATAAATACACTGACTAGACCTGAATTTCCTGAAACAATGAGTGTGGGAACTAAAAGTAGACAAATCCTGCAGAAAAAGAATTACAAAACTTCAGAAGTGCACTTTTTCTTTTTTTTCTCAGCCTCAACCCTGAGTTACTTTTTTGCAAATTTCATCTGTAAATTCTGAACATTTGGCAGAACCTCCAAGATCTCCAGTTCTGTATTTGCCCTCCTTAATGGTTTCAAAGCATGCTTTTTCGATTTTGTCTGCGTAGTTGTTCAGGTTCATGTAACGAAGCATCATCACGCCAGACAGCAGAAGAGCAGTAGGATTTGCCTTGTCCAGGCCAGCTATGTCGGGAGCCGTGCCGTGAACCTGCGTCAAATAAACAATAAGTCCAAATTCCGCATAGAGAAATGTGAAATTACTAAAAATTTAAAGGAATCATACAGATTCAAACAAAGCTCCATTTATGCCAATATTTCCACTGGGTGTAAGTCCTAATCCACCCACCAATCCAGCACACATATCGGACAGGATGTCACCATATAAATTTGGCATTACAAGAACATCATAAAGAGATGGATCTTGAACCATATTCAGACAAACTGTATCCAGATATTTTTCTTCAAATTTTACTTCTGGATGCTGTGCTGCTGCTTCACGGCAGCACCTTAAGAAGAGACCATCTGACATTCTCCTGTAATGTAGAATGCAAAGCAATGTTAGCCATCTGATAATTCTGTCCAAATTAATGCCGCCATAACTTACATTATATTTGCTTTGTGGACAGCTGTAACCTTTTGCCTAGAGTTTTCTTTTGCGTAGATAAAGGCAAATTCAGCCACTCGTCTTGATGCCTCCTCCGTAATAAGTTTTATACTTTGGACAACTCCATCAACAATTTCATGTTCTATTCCTGAATATTCACCTTCTGTATTTTCTCTAATGGTAACAACATTAACATCATCATATAAGGTTTTGTAACCTTCCAATGATCTGCAAGGTCTTACATTGGCATATAAATTGAATTCCCTAATGACAAAAAATAGATGACATTACATACAACTATTCCTTTATGTAATTTCAATAAAATTGTCTAGGTAACAATCTTACTTTCTAAGGGCAAGGTTAAGAGACCTGTGTCCTTTTCCCACAGGTGTCATAAGTGGTCCTTTTAAACCTATTTTGTTTTTATTTATTGAATCTATAGCTGCCTGTGGAATACCAAATTTGCCATCTGGACCTTTAACAGGAGTCACATCAACTGTCTCCCACTCAATTGGTACCTGAAACAGAAGTAATTGTTAATGTTGTACTTTAGGAGCCTTAATTTAACGGTTCCACGTTGAATAAAATTAGACACCAAACAGACGCCAAGAAAAGAATCAGAGATAGTGGTTTTACGATGCAATTCGTGAAAGAGTACGCATTATTCATTTCAGGCACCAGACATAATTTAATTAAGATTATTAACCTTGGCAGCTTCGAAAATCTTTTGAACAGCGGTCGAAATTTCAGGTCCAATACCATCGCCTGGTATCAGGGTACATTTCTGAACGCCTGCACTGTAATTCCTGCAAGCAATGTTCCCAAGCCTGAGAGAACACTGAAAAAAAAGAAAAGAGAGGCTGTCAATGCGGGCTGGCGTAAAAAGAATCAGGGAAAGCAGCACAGAACTTAATAGTTTTCAACTTACAATTTTACTCGTGAGACGTCCTGCCATTTTTCCTGCTCGGTCCACCGCCTTTTCAGAGACAGTTTATCGTTTTTATCAACGTTTTCCTGTTCGTCTGCAACACATGGACGAAATTTGACAGTTAAATTTTATTCCCAAAAACGTGGTAGAATTTCTGGGATTAAGATTTATTTTTTTTCCGAACATGTAAAATTTTATTGTGCATGAATACAACTGATTTATATTTTTCATATTAATTGGCATATGCCGTGGCGTAGTTATCCTTAATATGACCCTGAGTTCAGCTTGGTCACAAGACTATTTATTAGTGTAATTTTTTGCGTTAAGCATTGCTACACTATTGGGAGATGAGACCATTTATAGCCTGTATCACCTTGAAAATAACATTTGCTCGAAATCAAAGACAACACATCCTGGTGGAGTGCAAGTGACGCTACCTTTCTATCATTGAGATCACACAATATTCCTTTATTTCTCAGTGGTGTTTTTTTTTTTTTTTGAGTATTTCCATTACACACAAAAAAGTTACTAAAGACACCAATCGTTCTAATCACATTGCTTCAAGGTAAAATATTGGATGCTCTTGTTAGGAAAATCTTCGCATTGTTAGCTTTCATCTCACAAAATAAAAAGAAAATAAAAAAAATAATAAAGAATAAAGAATAAAAGACAATAGTTTCATATTACAAATAAGTAAATACAATGATGTGAATCATTGAGTAATTTGGAATGTATTATCACTGCACAACAAATAATATTTAAATATGAAAATATTTAAATATGTAATCTATCAGACACGTCACTAGCTTTCTCTCTGCTGTTGGCAATTCGAGATCCAAACTGCATGGCTCTTTTGGGTAAATTGGCGGCGTCTCGGAAACCTAATTCCCAAGCAGCCAGTCGAAGAAGTAATTTGTCTCCTACACCTGGAGGCATGGAATCTACTGGATAGCACCTATTTATAATTATAATATTAATTTACAATGTAACTGGTTCAGAAAAATAATTAAGTAACCTATTTAAATGTCTCACCTATTCCATGGTGGTATAAAACCCAAATAATTTATTACATCTTCATCAAGGTATGGCATTCTTAATTGTCTGCCATGATCACTCACTATTCTATCATCTCTGCCTAAATTTCTCTGTGAAATTCGTCCCAGTTCATACTGCAATTCTTTATCAAGTGCTTCCCAACCACCTTTATGTTTTAGTGTTGTCCTGTGCCTCATGTAGCCTCCTAACTGTTCATCTGCTCCAATTCCAGAGAAAACAATCTGTTATGCAACACAAAAACTTCAAATAATTCAGTAAATAACTTACAATACAGTATCCTATTAAATACTACAATAATTACTTAATTAATTATTAATTAGAATAACAAATTAATTCTTACTCTAGCTGGTGAGATGTAAACTTCATTTCCTCCTTCCAAATGACCAGCACCACGACTAGCAAACCATAAGGCGCATCCCAAACTGTCATCCAGGACGGTATTTAACGGAGATATTAAATGTGTTATGACCCTCTCCCTTTCTCTTTTCAGTTCATCTTGTGTTACATTTATCTAGAAAATACAAAATATTTAATTCTGTTTTTTATTGAAAGCTGTCTACTATTCCTCCTCAAAAAAAATTTTTTTTACTGTTTATTTATGTACATGTCTAGCAATACACCAATAAGTGGTTTATATAAGTATCTCAACTGTTTCTATATTTCATGCGAAAATTCGTACCTCTACAAAGTTCCATTTTCGGTCAGGATGCATAGTTTTTAACTCAAACAATGTGCTTAATCCAGTCGCTCTGTCAGGCACATTGAAGGACAATTCCGCACTTACATCTTTCTTTAACCATCTGAAAATTAAAAGTACGATTGCTAAAGTATGTGTAGGGTTAATATTTTTACATTTCGCGTTGAAAATTTGTGTACAACCTGCTGTTTTGCTTTCCTTCTGGTGGTTTTTCTTTTTTTTCGAAGGCAACATTAAGTAAATCGATTGGTTCACCCGGAGGCAGATACTCGTGAGCCAAACTTGCCAAAACAGCAGAATCCAGACCGCCTGAAAACAAAATGGCCAATCGGGCGTGCAAACAATTTTGATTTGTTTCAGGTGTTTTGGTGCAGTTTTTACAAAATTTTGGTTGTTTCTCGACACGAACTTTAACGGCTTGCTGCGGGACAAGAAAGAAATTCCCCATTAGAGTTGCTTTTAAATTTCCTTTCGGATTACTTTTTTTGCTGTTACACAACGAACCCTCAATGTGCTCAACAGGTCTCCCACAATAATCTGTATGGTTGATTTGGCCATCAGGGCGACCATTGTCTGCCTTATTCTTGTTTTCGCGTCACTCAGTGTGATTTTCTGAAGTAGACTACCCAAGGACTGGTCTTGATCTTGAACTCTCCACATTTCCAGATCACTTGTTGTTGGTGTTTTGTTACTCCTTTGCGAAAATATTTAAGTATAACAAACTTAATCACCGAGTACGTTTTTTTTCACATGTACACGCAGATGTACAATGAAGTACAATTTTTTTACCTCCTCGGAGCCTGTAAATAGGTTTCGATTACTTCCCCTACTTGCATATTTTCGGTCGAACCTTTGGGCAAGAGGTAGTGCACATTGAAGATGTCCGACACATGAGACCATGAGTGTAATGTCAAAGGGGTTTCCCCATCTGCAAAGATCAATCAATTTTTATTGGTATGCAAGTCTTTCCAATAAAATATTGAGTATGATGCAGCACCTTTCTCCAGGCTAAAGCAAAATATTCCAATAGCCGGAACTTCTGTGAATCCGTCAACTTTTCTGCTACCGACAGAGCTGATTGTAATGCTTCTCTGGGAGAACCCGATCAAGAGACTGTGTCGTCCTACAACATCCCTGCCAAAGTAGAGTTTTCGACTCTCCCTATAAGTGTAAAACAATTTTAATATGAAGCGGAAGTTAAATAAGTCGCGGAGGTTTTATGCCTAATTTATCCATTCCTATCCAAACCAAGTATTATTTTACTTACTTTTCGTAGTAAATAAAGCTAAACGGTCCTCGAATAGATGAGAAAACTTTAACAATGCTAAGCCCTTTTTCCCTGGCCTCCTGCAATTTGTTCCATAAGTTTTGCGTGTCATTGCCATCGCCTGCCTAAAAATATTAAAATTCCTTGGTTATTCTATTGTACCTCATATTAAAATAATTTAGCCAGTAAATTCAACTTCATAAATCAATTACTGCTTCGCGTCATACTTTACTGCATTTTAGTAATTCCAGTGAATTGAATAAGTGACAAGTGACATTACTTTGGACCAATTTTTACAGATTTCAAACTGAGATTATTTCTCAGGTGTTAAATAACTATTGACGAAAGCCCTCCCTTATCTGCCACTTATCTATTTCAAGTGGTTTGATTTATTTGAATTGTACGAGCTGAGACTGTCACCCAAAAAATTATAGACAACTGTGAGAAATTTCTTCATATTCTCCTGCAAGAAGCATACCTGGAGCTTCCACTACGTTAAAAAAAAATACAAGGAGGCAGAAATAAATAAAATCTATGACACCGAATTTTGTTGTCTACGTAATTACAACTGTACTATGTTGACAACCGTTTTGATTACTTTGAATGGTCCAATAAGTTGAAGTATTTGCTGTATTATTTGAGAGTAGAGGCAAAGTATTGAATTGCATTACATAATTAATATGTATTCATACAGTAATCAGGTAAATAATTGTCTAAAATGCTTATGACTCCATTGTTTACTTCACTGATTCAGGAATTTCCTTCGAAAAATTCCTGGTTAAATTCACTTCAAGTGAAGCACAGATCAAGGGTCTTCTCTGGCTAAGTACCAAACAGTAACAAAAACTGCGCGAAAGAACAGAAAAGCTTCAGATATTTCAAACAAAACTGATTATAATCTTATTTAGATATTAACGTTTGATAAGAAACAGATTTATATAAAGTTTGGAAACTAAACAGGTGCATACTCCACAACAGAAACAGGTGGGCAACGTAATATCAGAAGAATGATTTACAAATTATTTTTTTTCTTTCTGAGCGTCGGGTTCGTCCTGTCCACCACACCAGTCAAAAGATGTGAGTACTGACATTTTATATCTATCGACATAAATATGTAATAAGAATCAGACAATCTCGAAAATGTATCTAAACTCCTAAATAAAACAGGTCCGGGTGTAAAGGATGAATTATTCAACTCGGTGACAGTCCTAGTCGACGACAAAGTATGTGACAAGATGCCCTGCGAATTGGTCAGTGGAAAAGATGTAACGACCGAAATCAGTTTTACAGTATCCAGTAAGTACGCCTAGGAGTAATTACAATTCTATACAAGTTAAAAAACACAAGTGGTGTAGGTCACAACTTGAAAATCAAGTGCCATTATATTAATGTGCTGACTATATCGTAGTGCAGTTAAACAAAAAAAATTCTGTCAAAAATTACACTTCTACAACCTTAATGTTAAGAACAGTGGTAGTAGATTGATAATCTGAAACTTGCACAAAATCCAATATTTTTGAAAAGGTCGTACCAAGCGAGTCAACCGAATATTTTTGTGGGGGACAATAAGCTTAAAGTTGAAATGCTGTAAAATTCATTTTGTTCCATTTATGGCATAAAACTTTTATTCTGTAGTACGTAAACTACTTGAAATTAGTCAAATGATAATGGAGTTAACTATCTGTTACGTTTAATATAAATATTTTCAAAATTTCTTTTGATAAGTTTTCAATGTATTCTGCAATACAATAGATGTGGAAAATGCTGTACATTTGCTGTACAACCGAATCAAACGTCAATTTACGAATAACTGTATTTTTAAAATTAGAAAGTAAATATTCGAAATTACAAGTGAAATTTTGTGAAAAGATACTACTTTTTTTTTATTAACATTTTCAATTTTTATGTCTAACAATCATAAAGTTAGCATTCCGGAAATAAGTTAAAATTGATTAGTCAGGTTATCAAAAAAGCGATGTTTTGTTACCCAGTTAAGAAGGTGCTAGGAATTTTTAATTTTGGGTAGCGGTCTAAATATTAGGGCTTATTCTAAGGTGCATTGATAGAGAGGGTTTGAAGTAATTTAAACAATTTTCGGACTATAGTCGTAGGATTAAAATCTCGTTGCAATTTCATTCCTCTATTTCGTTACCTGATCATGAGAGTTTGGTTTATCAGATAAACTTTACTTACTTAAAGTTATACGACTATTAGAAATATTTTGTTTAAGCTTGCATTGACAGAAGAACATTTACCGTTTCTACGGTGACATAACCAAAAAGCTCGGACTAAAGCAAGCAAAAGGTTAATCAAGTTCAAACTAATGACAATTCCAATAAAAACTGTCCTTAAACTATTTTGGCAAAAGAATAGCAATTGCGTGTTCCTTGGTAATTCAAATTCAAATCCAAGAGCGACAGTCAGTCTCTGTAAAATTCACCTCGAAATGGAATATGAAATTTCAAACTTTCATGACGGGGAATTCGAAAGAAACCCTGACGGGCCAACTAAAAATAAACAAACTTTCCAAGATTCGTGTTTAATAGGGGAAGTTCTTTTTCTGTCACGCTACCGAAACACTATCGAAACTAGATTGAATTTGCAGGTTTTGTAAATACTAAAAATTACCTGATCAGCGACACTGATGCAGTATAATGACTATCCACTGTAACTATATTACACAAACTTTTAACTCACAAATTTGTGGTACAGACATTAGATTATCACAACCAACCCAATTGCAAGAAATTGCTTTTTACCATTTTAAACTGTTGAGCTGATGGTTCATTAAATCCATGAACCTCAATTAGTCCTTCAGTAAAATAAGAAACTAGAATAAATATGTTGAACTTACTAATATCACATGTATTAAAATTTTTTATATTTCCAGAGGAAATCAGTGAAATAAAAATGATGTGCAATGCAACTGCTCTAGGAGTTACAATCTCTTATCCCCTTCCTGAAGCAAATGAAGGATGCAATAAACTGACAAATACATATTGCCCTATAGAGCCCAACACTGATGCAGAGCTTACTCTCACAATGAATGTTTTAAAAGTATTTCCACGGGTAAGTAATGTTTAGTGTAACTTCTATTTTAAGAAATATACATTCACATACTGTAATTGCAAAATATATGTATACTTCAGGTAGAAGCTGACCTTACCTTTTACTTGCTGGATCAAGACAATGAAATGATATCTTGCTTTCAAGTGAATACAAAAGTTGTTGCAAAAAAACAACATTAAGGAAAATTAACATCTTCTCAATGTAAATGTAATGTTTGGAAGCAGCAATTTGAATTATTTTACATACACCTCAGGCCTGCTGATATACAAAATATAAATGAGAAAAACCTTAGCAACTCACCAATGGGCCAGAAAATATATCTCCATTCCATAGTAGTACATTGCCATCTTCATGGAATGGTTGTGGAGCAGGACTTGAACCTTGTGTCCATAAAACACTTGCGGCGAACTGCACGACAGTGTGCGGTGAGACATCAATCAACAGTTCACTGTAGTGATCGGGACCTCTGTTTTGAAAAGCTTCTTGGAACTCTGCAAACTGTAAATACATTGTCTTATTAAAAAAGCAGTGATATATATAAAAATAATCTAATTCAATCATTCGTTACCTGTGGATTTGTTTGCTTAAAATCTTTATTCTTAATAATTTCATTCAAAAAAGTGTTTTGGTTGTACACTATGGAACAAAATATTCCGCACATGTCTGCACGTCATGCCCTATCAGCGGTCTGACTGGAATGACTACGTTCAAGACAACGAAAACGGTGGATTATTGAAATTTCGGTCGTTCCCGCATCTCGATTCCTTTGTTTGACCACTCGAAGTCAAAAAATTGACAATCATAAATAAATTTCTTGTAATATTCTGATAATTCCTTTCTTTTACGAGAAACCTATCGATAAACATAGTCGGTTGGTTTTGTCGCGACAATAACAATAATCTTTTACCACGTCTAATGTTCGTACAAAATAACAAATGACTGTAACGGAAAAGTTGCAATACTTTCACTAGTTATATGTGAAATAATACCAAGAGTTCTTGTAATCCAATTAAATAGCTATAAAGCATGAATGACATGCGTTCTGATGAGTGAAACTGTCAACCTGCATTACGGCCTCTTCATAATTTTGTTTTGTATGCTTAATTTGGAAGGTGTTGGCGCCAAAACCCCATTTGGCGCCCATTTCAGTTATAAAGGTAGGACATTTAGGTATGAAACTAGAGTGCAAATTTAACTTCCTGTGAATTTGTGTTCAAGACTAACTATTTCGGATTTCAGGAAAGTACACTGGCGTTATAGCCGACTACGAAATAGTCGTACCACAGCTTGTAAATAAAGATGGAAATTTTATTTCACATGTTGTTTCGCATCAGCACAGTAAACGGTCGGCAAATGAATTAGAATCTATTTTTTATAAGATCCCAATAGCAGGAAAAGAATATTTGGTAGAATTAACTCTTAATAAAAAATTAATATCACCTGGAGCTATTGTAGAAACTCATAAGTTGGAAACTAGAAGTGATGAGTCCAGGTACCTGAAACTAGGCTTTTAAATTCTTTAAAAAAGCTTTTAAAATAAACAGTAAAATTAGGTTAAATTACTTTTAGCTTGAATTATAAAAACTCATCCCAAGAAGCTGGCAAGCTATTTAAGAATTTAAGTGTCAGAAAGCTGAGAAACACAGAATGTCATTTCTCTGGTCATGTGAAAGGTGAAAATATTTCAAAAGCAGCCCTTTCAACTTGTTATGGCTTAGTGAGTTGTGGCATAAGATAATTTTTTATTATTTATCTGGACTTGTTACAAGTAAATGTAAAAGTTATTTCTTAAATCAGGCAGGGTTTATACAAATTGAGAAAGGATTTTACACAATTGAACCTGTTGCTGAGCATGATCCATTTGTTGAAGATGCCTTTCCCCATATATTGTACAGGTCCGATAGAACAGAAAATGGTTCTGTTTGTCAAGCAATAGGTAATGTTGTGCCTTTTTTATCACATTTTGTACACATTTCCTATGGTTGAAAAAAAGGAAAAGGAATACTTAATTAATATGAAATTTGTAGATGAATTAGCAGCAATGATGTCAGAGCAAGTAATGAGAAAACGAAGGGATAACAATTTTGCCCCATCATCTCCCATGTACATTGAAACCTTAATAGTAATGGATAAGAGTTTGATTGGATACCACAAAGGATCTGATTGTGAGAATTATGTGCTGACTGTGTTCAATATGGTTAGTCTACTCAGACTTTAAACTGCATCTTAGAACTATAATGTTAATTTCAATACAAATTTATTTGTGCATTGATATTTTCATTTTCAGGCTTTCAATTTATTTCATGATGCCTCACTCGGATTACTGATGACATTAACAATTGTCAGAATAATTCGTCTGGAAGTGGAGGACGCCGATGTATGTACATGTAAAAATCAGAAAAAAATAAAACAGTTATATTTATATTCTCATTTTTGTGTAGATGAATTTGCAAGTCAACACAGATGCCATTAAAACCCTTAAATATTTTCAAACGTGGCAGTATGAGATAAATCCTGGTGACGATTCTCATCCAAACCATCACGATGTAGCCATATTTATTACAAGGTTTGCCTTATTGATTTTTCATGTGATCATAATTGCCTATTATATTTTTAATTCAACATAAGTTTTTATGATCGTCATTGTTTGAAACACCGTTTTATTATTTATTTATTATTATTTACTTACTTTTAGGGTTGATGTTTGTTATTCCCCTTCATCTTGTGGACTTTTGGGATTGTCTACAATAGGTAAAGCGTGCGATGCGAAAGAATCTGCCGTTTTATGCGAAGACAGTGGCCTTCGTTTGGGATTTGTCATTGCACATGAGATTGGACATCTGTAAGAACTGTACATAAACATTTCGTTTATTGTAAATTGTGTTTACACAATAATGTAATAATATAATAATATAATGTTTATAATTTATGATGTGTACCAGCCTAGGAGCTAGTCACGATGAGGTCAGCAGCAACGGAACAAGTGTGAGTGCCGCGACGACAGTAATGCATCCCCAAGTATCTTTGAATTCTCAGTTGTGGTCAAGTAGCAGTCAAAGTTATATTAAAGCTTTTCTAAGGTAAATTATTCGGGTTGATGTCTGAGCTCGAACAGGTTGTATTTACATGCGAAATTAGGATGTGTGACATAATATTTTATGTTGTTAGAAGCGGAATGGGAAATTGTCTATTGGATGAACCAGAAGACCATAATTTCAACACTCAGGATTTGCTGCCCGGAGTTATGTATGATGCCAATTTTCAATGTAAACATCTCATTGTGTCCAATGCAAGAGAATGTGACAGAGGCAGTGTAAGTTTTATTAAAAACATAAACCTTGGAAGAGGAATAATTTTGAGATGTTCACCGGTTGACTCGACAGAATTTTGAATTCTTAATTCTTTCAGTCGTGTGACAGTCTTAATTGCTACGTACCTGGGTACGCTTGCATCTTAACACATTCTCCGCCAGCGGATGGAACTCGCTGTGGCGAAGACATGGTGGGTAGGCGGACACAAAGTTCTGTTATGCAGCTTCAGTGTTCCAAAACAAACTTAGCATTTTGTATTTCACTCTAGTGGTGTCATGAGGGGAAATGCATTGGGCTTGGTCAACGTCCTGGGGCAGTAGACGGTAACTGGGGTGAATGGTCGTCTTGGAGTGAATGTACGAGAACTTGTGGTTCTGGTGTGTCAAGCTCAGTAAGACAATGTGATAAACCCATGCCTTCTCATGGAGGAAAGAACTGCGTCGGCGAAAGAAAGAGATATAAGATTTGCGCTACAACGGTAAATTTTAAATTAATCTACTTTTGCAGACCTTTTTTTATATTTTCGGAAAAGAAACGTCGGACCTGAACGTAACAGTGAATTGGTAAAAGACTACAACAGTCGCCCAAAATATTTCAGATTTGATAACATTCATTTCCGACGAAGTAAACGGAATATTTCGTTTGTGGGATAGCCTTGTAAAACAGGGCGACCCTCTTTCAGGGATGTTCAGTGCGGAGAATTCAACGATTGGATTTATCCAGAGGATGGAAAAGTGCACACTTGGAAAGCGTTTTATATGCACGAAGGTATATAAAATAAATAAATTCTAGAAGCGTCAATATTGTATCCATATAATTATATTGTATAATTTTAATTAAGCCATCGTTGAGTCAATCGGTAAAAATTTATTGCGAGTAAATTAAAAATTTTCAGACAATCCCTGCACCCTATTTTGTATTAATGAGGATAAAAAGGTGGCAGCTTTAAGAGCACGAGTTGTTGACGGAACAATGTGCTATAGAGGAATCAGGGATGTTTGCATCGGTGGATCATGCAAGGTATGTTGTTAATAAAAGAATTTACAATAATTAAAAGTGATACTTTTATTATACATGAAGAACTTTGGAAAGAAATAACTTCATGAGCACTAATTCTGAACTGCCTAAGACTAGTAAACCTAATCGTCATCATTCCTGACAATTATAATTGTATACTACTAAATATTTTTGCAAAATTATAACAATGTATTGCAAATATGTAATTATAATAATAATGTAATGATACAGCATGTAATACTTGTAACTAATATTCGTAATTATTTGAAACATAAAATTTGTATTCAGACAATTCAACATTTGTAAATACAGAGAGACAGAGCGTGTTTGTTATTATGTAGTATTATTCTTAAATTCTTCTCCAAACAGACCCTGCCCTGTGATCTTCAGTTCGATTCTAACGCTGTCGAAGACGTTTGCGGAATTTGCCATGGAGATGGAACAGGATGCGAATTCTCCGGTGAAACTCTTAATATAACTAAGTCGATGAAAGGTAAATGACTCCTTAAATAAAAGTACCCAATAAACAGAAAGAGTCAGACATTTGAAAAAAATTCATTCTCCCAGCCATGACAAAACTTATCGATGTGTCCACCGGTTCAAAAAATATAAAGGTTGAGGAATTATCGGCCACTTCAGCAAACATTATTGTCAAAGACAAGGAAACAAAGGACATTTATATTAAAGGGTAATTGGTATATTTTAGCTTCTGCTGAAGCAGTACTCATTCTAAATGTAACTACTAACTCTCTTGCAGGCAAATGCTAGGAATGTTTACCGTGCCTGGGTCGCAAGCCTGGTTAGGAATGGTAAAAAATCACCAACAAGCATTAAATATACCAGGACCGGTCACGAAGCCCCTGTCCATATGGGTAGGACTTCAGACCTTACGTCTTAATTGTTATTTTTCGTGGAAGTAACGTAGGAAAATCGTTTTTGTGCTTATGTACAGATTCAGAATGACAATAATGTAACGGTAAAGTGGTCCATGGCGTTGCCACCAATGCAACAACGCAAACCTGAGTTTGCTTGGGATTTTATTACATGGGGACCTTGTTCAGCTAAATGTGGACCAGGAACACAAGTAATTTATTTTTCATTCACAATTTTTTTACATTAATGTTACGTAATTCGGATGTCGGGTGTCGTTTATGAAATACTGACTTTATGTATTTTCAGAAATCAGAACCGAGTTGCATGGAAGAAAAATCTGGTCATGTTGAGAACATGTTTTGTGCTGATTTGGAAATGCCACCTGTAAAAATTCGACAATGTGAAATCGCCAAGTGTGAGCCAAGGTGAAATCTGTTTCAATTGAAAACATTTGGTGCCCTGCTGCCCTTACTTTATCGCATATTTTTTATTCTTAGATGGATGGTAGGTGACTGGAAAGGTTGTGAAAAACCAAACACTTCAGAGAAAATTCGTAGAAGGGTGGTATATTGTATAAAGCCTTTAGGTGAAGGGGAAGGGGAAAGTCAAATAGTATCAAATTCAGAATGTGTCAGTCCTAAACCACATGACACTGAACCCTGTGAAAATCGACAAAAGAGAGAAGATACTGAGTATACTCGTCCATTCTTCGATGACACAATGTTCCGATCGGATACCGTTGAGTTTGGATTCCATAAGAAGTACGATGATTATTTAACACATTTTGCTGCACTGTCCGGTCCTCAGAGAAAAAGTGAAACGATTCCTCTACACCTTTTGTCATCGCCCCATTTCAAGCACTACTTTCGGGTATTAGAATCTCCGGAAGACAATCTGTCTGGTGTAAATTCAAATTCAGGTGTCAATTTGTCCTACGCTACGTCGGACCGTCAAGCACAAAGCAAAATCTCTCCAGATTTTTACAAAAACACATTTAGCGGAAATCCGATTGATGTCGGTCATGTGGAAGCCCAACGGATTTCTATTAAATCGCGTAAGAGGGCACCATCTGAATTAAGTAACCTTTTTGACGGTATTCATGATATAAGATCGCATAAATATTTGAAATTGCTTCGATTGTTTGAAAAGAAACCTACAAACCAAGGTTCTTTAACCAAGCATGGAGCATTGAGAAATTTGAAGAGATCAAATGTAATGAAAAAAATTACTCGTAAAAAGTTGGAAAATATTAATAAAAACGGTGTTAGAACTGCCAGACAGGGTGACGCTTCAAAGAGAGAACAAACCATTAGGAGGCCGAAGGTGTATAAAATCTCAAAAAAAAGTTCCGTGTTATTCGGAGACCCAAAAATATCCAGTAAAAAAATACGAAACTCCCTTCACGCATTCCTGTCAAAGAGACAAAACAAAATATTCAACTACACGTCGCCCAATCTCACAAATGTAGTCAATAATCTTGAAAATGTTGATGCACTCGCTAAAACACGATTTATGAACATGATAAAAGGTGTCGAGGAAAATGTAGAAACCGCGTTTCCAAAGGACTCCGAAAGCAAATGTCCGTGGAGTCCTAGCAACACAGAGCCTGTTAAGGAGAATTGCCAAGAATATACGTCCGAGAGTGCTGCACAAAATGAGGAATTTTACGGCAACGAAATGAAGAATATTAAACTACTAAGAAAGAATTACGACGGAAGTGGCATGAAGAAATTGAACGTTACTCAGTGTAATACTACTTCAGCAGTCTCGTCTCCGAAAAACACCGTGGAAAATGTTGACTGGCCAAAGAAATTACTTCCAGGAAGGAAAAACTCTTTTTCAAATCCTTTCAATCCAATGGAAACAAACGCTAGAATATATTCGACGAAGGCAAAGTTCAAAGGGGGGTATAAAACAATCGAAGACTTGTTCTTTGAGAAGAAAAATAAGAAACTGCAGACGAAGAGTTTGAAGAAAAGGAATGCACACTTAATATTGTGGAATCGTAGGGGATCCGACCTAGTATCCGTGCATCCGTGCGGAATTAGGTCAACTGAAGACTGCACCCAACGTAAAATTAGAAAGAGACTGAGTCGAAAGTGGAAAAGGCCAAAGATAAAGGATCTAAATGGAAAAAGTTCGGCCAAAGAATTTGGAGGAACCGGGTACGGTGCCGAAACAAGAAATTATTTAAATAATATATTTAGGGATACTCATGTAAAAGGTACCCCTAAGCCAGAATTTAAAACAGAAACTGAAGCAACCATTATTGATACCGGCAGATTGGTTGTCGATAGGGATTCCTTAGACGAACAGGAATTGGATATTGTTGTTCAGGACAATCATGGCGAGGAAGGGAGTTTTAGCTATCAAGTTCTGCCTCAACCGTCTGAGAATAGTGAAATTCATTTGCGTGGTCAAGAAGTGTGGGATTTGTACCGCAAGTTAAAACAGAGAGATGAACGTACACCTCGTTCGGAAGTCTTAGGTGAATCAAAAGCAGAAGCAGAAATTAACGGCGGAATAGCAAATCACCTACCGAAATCAGAGTTATGTAACAGGGCAAGGGAAAGTAATGACGAGTTCGAGCCCATCGTAACGGATGCCCCATCTACAGAGAAGGTAGAAACAAATTCATTTGTAATAGAATCCAGTACAAGGATGCCCAGTGCCCACAGAGTGTCTACTACAGAAACTGCAGTGGAGTCTACATACACGCCGGAAAAAGAGGAAGAAACCACTTTACCGGCCGAGACGACAACACAAGAAACAGAAGATGACGAAGACGAGGATGAGAATGAAGACGAAGACGAAGACGAAGAGGAAGGAGAAGACGAAAACGAAAACGATGATGAAGAAGACTTAACATCAACGGTTCCAACCACCACAACTGTCTCAAAAATTAAGAAAAAAAAGGAAGTAAAATTAAAAATCCCAATCAAAAATCCTGGCGATGCTGCAGCAAAGCAAAAAAGATTTTCAATCAAATAAATGCGAAACAAAAAACGCTTGTTAGCGTCGAAAGTATAAAAGTATTTACCAATTAAACCAAAAGATTTAAACCACATCGTTGAATTCTAACGATTACCTCTTATGTAAGTTATTATTAATCCTACCACATACCTTTTGTACATCAGGATAATGACTCTTAATAATTGATTTTTTAATTCATTATTCTTTCAGGATTGCATTGTAGGACAGTGGACAGTGTTTTGGTGTTGCATTAAAAGGTATTTATTTCTTGTTTAACAATAAGTCAAGCAATGCAACAAGTTAATTCTTTTCATTAGCAGCTTCAGGCTATATTTTTTTACAGCTTTCAAAAAGCCACTCTTAAATTCTTGGGAACATTAGTCTGCATGGTTATTGCTTTTGGGACTGGGAACTTCCTAAAACTTTCCTAATTTAAAACAACATCAAAAATTCACTTTCAGTGCAATTTATTTCGAACTAGAAAATGCTGATAAGAAATGCACTGGCAGAAAAGCTGAGAGGTGCTTTATATTTCTGGTTTCGAAATAGTTTTGCTAAATAGCTTTAATAGAAATATTTCTGTCCAATTAACAATATCTTTGACAGGATCAACTAAAAGCTTTTATGTTGTAATAAACTAAAACTGGTGTTATATTAACAATATTTTGCTTATTTCTAATATTCACCAATGTTTTACAAGAACAAGAAGGCAGTATCTCTTCTGTAAACTTTTGAATTCTATCAATTTAAAGTTTAATACACAGTAGATACACCACATTTGCTTTGTACACAACATTTTGTTGCTAATGTCATTTGAAAAATGACTTTTAGAAAAGGGACCATAACCTATTGGCAATGTTCCCTCCAGTTGTTTGTTTTTAAGACATCATACCAGGCACTCTGTATAAAAATTGACCATCATCATCATAATAACAGTCCTTAACTTTGAATGTTAAACCAGACCCTCTTTTGCTTCTGGGAATTTTAATTCTTTGGGGATAACTCTCTAAGGAAGCCATACTATTCAGCATGGCTTTATGAGGCTCTTCAGGAACTTGCAGTGGTGCTTTCTCAACTTCAATAATTTTTTTCAACTTTTGTGAACCATGACTGCTCCAAAAAGGTGTTTCACTAATGTCTTTAACTTCTTTTTCATAATACAATGAATCCTTTTCTAGTCTCTCTGGATTGACTTCTGCAAGGTGGTTAAACCTCACAATTGATTTCCTCAGATTCTTAGTTTTTGGTTGCTCCTCAGTAACTTCCTTCTTCTGCAATGTGTTTCCTATTTCAAATTCTGACACAAGCAGAGTTCCACAACCAGGTTTTGGAGGAATAACAAGACCTTGCTTTGAATCAAGGTCATGCATTTCCTGATATTTCTTAAATTCATGTTTTCTTACTGTCAGGTCATCAGGTTTTTCAGAGCTGTAACTTATATGAACAGACTTTTCTTTTCCAAACTTAGTCTGTGGCACATTCTTAATCTTCCCATTTTTTAAGTTCGTCTTATGCCTTAGTGCCTCCACACTTTGTGTTTGTGCTGCTCCTTTTCCTTCCAGTGAGTGTTCTAATTTATTCCTACCATAAGTTTTCTCTATATATTCTCTTTGTTTTGAACTTATTTTTCCATCATCCTCAGTTTTTGTGAAAAAATCATCATGCAATTCATCATTTGTGGTATTACTGAAATGGTGAAGTATTTTACTAACTACATGGCTTTCCCTCTCTTTAGTGTGAAAAGTCTGTGTTTTTTTTTCAATCTTTGTAGGATCAATATTTGGGACACTTTTTTCCTCTTGCACTGAGTTTGGTTTATCACCTTCAGTTAATGATGTCCCATCAGTTACAAATGTTTCATGTAGTTTCAATGAGTTTTCCCTATGCAATTTTTGTAAAGATTTCTCATAAAACTTTAAAATATTACTCATTTCTCCATTGTTCCAGGTGACTTTTTTTTCAGTTTTTGGGAAAAACCAATTTTGGTCTTTTAACTGGTCTACAAGAACTTGTCTTCGCTGTGTGAATTTTTTCAAGTGTTCAATTACTTCTGGTGATGCATCAAGTTTATTTTCATTTAATAATTCCCAATTTTTTTGAACCACTTTATCCATCTTTTGAATTTTCTCAGGTGTTGGTTTCCATTTTGACTTTAAAACTTTTTTGATTACTTCTGGAGTTGCTGGAAAGCTTTCTGAGAGTGTAACAACATCCCATTGTTCTGGATCTTCTTTATTTAAATGCTTGATACACAACTTTTCATTATAAGTTAACATGTTTGGTTGTGGCTCAGAAGAAAAGAATTTCTTTGAAGTAATTTTGAAACTAACTTTTTTCCTCCACTTTTTAAGTTGCCTGTAATGCAAAACGTACTGTTACGTATTTCATTATACATAATACAATAGTAGCAAATATTTATTTAAAGGTGTCACTCAAGAAGCATTGTTTTGACTTACTCTGCTTCTTCTTCTATAGCTAAATCTGATGCCATAAAATTTATATCCTCATATTGTTGATTATCATGATAATTAAAGTCATTACTTCTATCATTCTCAAATGGATCTTCAAAAGGCAAATTCGAGCCTCTATTATTTTTTTTTGCTCTCACTTGAGAACAAGAAGTCGTATGTATACCATATTTAAAGACATTAATCAAACCCCTTGAGGTGAGCAAATGCCTACCTGAACATTGCATTGTATTTTAATATTTTAATTATTGCACATGAATTTTAGGTTAAGAAAAATTTTTGCGTACACTGTACTTTCAAATTCGTCGCCACCTTGTGAATGGAATACTCATTTGGCGCCATCGTGGGACAAGAAAGGCAACTGTTCCGTACACTTTGTTGAGTGCATGGTGTGTAATATGAGCGCTAATTGTGTCAAGTTGTTTAATCATATTTAATGAACATTAGTTTAATTTATCTTGAATATCAGACGAAATGAGGGTAGCAGACTTGGCCAAACTTTTGGAGCTCCAAAAAAAGGCTGAATGTGTTCGCAACATATGTATTTTGGCACATGTTGACCATGGTAAAACTACAATTGCTGACAGTCTTGTGGCGAGCAATGGAATAATATCTGCGAAACTAGCTGGCAAATTGCGGTAAAATTTATTTGTTACATCACATTCAACCAAGTGTTATGACTGCCCATCAAGTCTTCAATTCTTTGCAATATTTAACCATTATGTCATTCTATAACTCATAAATTTTTATTCAGGTATATGGACAGCAGAAAGGATGAGCAGGAAAGGGGAATTACAATGAAGAGTAGTGCCATCACACTCCTACATTCATTTGACAACCATCTGTATTTGATAAATCTTATAGATTCTCCAGGTCATGTTGACTTCTCTTCTGAGGTGTCAACCGCTGTTAGGCTGTGTGATGGTGCAATTGTTGTTGTTGATGTGGTTGAAGGAGTGTGTGCACAAACAAAGGTTGCCTTACAGCAAGCCTGGTTGGAAAATATCAAGCCTATTTTAGTGTTAAACAAAATAGACAGATTTATATTGGAACTGAAATTATCACCACTGGACACTTACTACAAATTAATGCAGGTATAGTATTATATTAAGAGCAACAAAAGCATGGATTTCATACAATAGATTTTCATGGCTTATTACTCTTTAATTTTCATCTGTCAGTGACAAATATATTTCAAACTTTATAGGTCTTAGAGCAAGTTAATGCAGTGATGGGAGAGCTATTTGCTACTGATGTGATGTTAAAGGCAGATGAAAAGACAAATAGCAGTGGAAAGGAAAATAACAGTAAAATTGAGGGAGACACTTATGATTGGAGTTCTGGGTTAGAAGAAGCAGATGATGAAAATTTATATTTTTCTCCAGAGCAGGAAAATGTTATTTTTGCTAGTGCATTTGATGGATGGGCATTTGAGTAAGTTTATCAGATTAATAAAAATTAGTTAACTGTTGTACATTGTACAATGCATTTGATGTTTGGGATATCTTGAATAATTGTTTTAAATTTTCAATGTTTTTTATGTACATTACAGAGTGAAAGATTTTGCAAAAATGTATCATGAAAAGTTAGGAATTCATGAAGGAGTTTTGAAGAAAACATTGTGGGGTGATTATTATTTGAATACAAAATCCAAAAGGATATTGAAAGGAGCTCAAGTGAAAGCCAAAAAACCACTTTTTGTCCAATTAATTTTGGAAAATATTTGGGCACTCTATGATGTAATAGCTCTGAGGAGAGATAAAGACAAACTAGAAAAAATTGTAGAAAATTTAGGAATTAAATTGACAACAAGGGATTTAAAGCATACTGATTGTAAAGTTCAACTTCAAGCAGTTTGTTCTCAGTGGTTGCCTTTAGCAAGAACTGTGCTAGGTGAGTAATTCTCAAATATGAGTACATCATAAAATATTTTTGTTTGACTTTTACTACAACAGATTTTAACTGGCACACATTTAGATGTGGTCTGCAGGAAACTCCCAGCACCAAATAACATTACCATCGAAAAGTCAGAACGCTTGATGTCTTCCGGGGGTGAGGGCTTCGAGAATTTGCCGCTAGAAACACAAAAATTGAGGGATGCCTTTGTGGCTTGCGACTCAAGTGAAAATGCTCCAACAATTGTATTTATATCTAAAATGTTTCCGGTTGAAACTAAAAACCTTCCTCAAAATAAGCAAAGACCCCTGACAACAGAGGAATTGGCACAAAGGCGTGAAATGGCGAGGAAAAGGCATGAAGCAAAGTTAGCTGGACTAACTTTAGAAAACGACCACGAGGTGGTGGAACATGAAATTCCAGAGGAAATTGAAAAGGAAGATCATGCATTTATTGCGTTTGCAAGGGTTTTTAGTGGAACTTTAAAGGAAGGACAGGAATTGTTCGTATTAGGACCGAAACACGACCCCAGCTTGGTCTTAAATAAAGTAAGGCAGTAATTACTTCACTCCTGATCATGTTGTTTTCTTTAAATATTTCAAATTAATATTCAACTATTCAAACTGCCTCTTGCACAGTTGGATCCTAGCAGTATCGGTCTGGAGACAACACTAAAGGATTTGAAAAGTGGTCAACATATCACCAGAGTTAAAATTCAAAATCTCTATCTTCTCATGGGAAGGGATTTGGAAAGCGTAAAAGAATCTCCTGCAGGAAATATTATTGGTATAGGGAACTTAGAGGAACATGTACTAAAAACAGCAACACTTTCAAATAGCATCGCTTGCCCTAGTTTTTCCGAACTGAAGAAGGTTGTTGTACCAATTCTTAGGGTAGCAGTCGAACCTATCAATCCTGGTGATCTGCCCCAACTCATTAAAGGTCTGAAACTCCTGAATCAAGCAGATGCTGCTGTTCAGGTACTTGTTCAAGAGACAGGAGAACACGTCATCGTCACAGATGGAGAAGTTCATTTACAGAGGTGTTTAGACGATTTAAAAGAAAGGTGTGCGTTGCCATTGTATGGATTACGGTAATTCATAGCACTGCATGACGTGGTTCTCATGGTTTTCATTACTTCTTTTATGTATTGTTTCAGATATGCAAAAATACCGATAAATGTTTCGGAACCCATCGTGCCTTTTAGAGAAACCATTGTGCCTCCTCCAATTGTAGACATGGTAAATCAGGCAATAGAAGGTCAGAACACCAGTCAAACCAAGGTCAGAAAATATCAAATTTTAAACTATTTTAACTTTTGTGTGGCTAGATGTGCGATTACATAATATTATGTAATGGTCAATTTTATTTTATTCAAAAATGGGCCGCAGAAAATAAATTTTCTATTGTCACTTCCTTTACAATCTTACGCAGCAAAATGGTTTAATTCGACATCATCTCTTGAAGACCAGAAGCCCTTTTTGAATTAAAAGGGAATAGACTTCTAACTTAGGTTAGAGGTGAATGAGAAGCTCATAAAAGTAAAAGTCGAAACATCATTAAACTTGATGTGTTTTGCCGGCCCTCGGACACTAATTTTATTTCGCATTTTTGTAGATAGAGCTTTAGGGCAGTAAATTTCGCTAATATCATCCTCGTTTTAATTTTAGAAACAGTTTTGTGCGCGCTGTTTTGGGGCACAGAAACCGTTACACGAAACAAATTACTTGAGGCCTCTTACTGCAAAACTCGGATGTGTTAAACGTGATGAAAATTCATTGATAAAAAAGGAAATTAAACTTTTGTTTGACTTGCAGGAGGAAGTGAACACAACAATTGTTTTAACGACACCAAATAAACAGTGCCAGATTACATTGAGGGCAGCTCCTCTGCCGAATGAAGTCACAGCTTTTCTGGAAAACAACACTGAACTCATTAGAATGACAGACAAATTTTGCGCGAACAGAAACAATCACAAGGGCAGTTTAGAGGAACCGGCAGGTATAATTTGTGATGTTAATGTTGAAGGACATATACCTAATTACTTAAGTGTTAATACATTGATTAGTATTATGCTTCCGTTCATTTTCAGATTCCCAAAACAATGAAAACCCTGAGAGTCATAAACCAGGACGATCAGAGAAAACTCTGCAGAAAATTGAATCGTTCAAAAGTGAACTTAAGAAGTTGTTTTCGGAAGCCGGTCAAGAGTGGGAGAAAGTATTTGACAAGATTTGGTGCTTTGGTCCCAGAAGATGCGGGCCCAACATTTTGTTTAACTTGGTTGACAATTATGATAGATCTTTATGGTCCTCCTCAACAGAAACGATACCTGTATATTCTGAATATGATAGTAGTTTTAGCAACGGATTTCAGTTGGCTGCTTTGGCTGGTCCTCTTTGTGAGGAACCCATGATGGGTGTTGCCTTCTTCGTGGAGAAATGGGAAATTTTGAATGAGCCTCCGACAAGCGGGTACACATATTTAATTTGTATTAGTTTGGTTAAATGATTCTGAATATTTCTCCAACAAGTACCTCAGTTGCTCTCAAATTTTTAGACTCAAGGTTTTCAGGTTACGTTCAACACGTGTAAGAACAGATTCAGAACTTTCCTCTGCCGTGTAAAACTATATTATAATTTAGTGCGCAATATAATATCTGAAAAATTTGTGTCTATCGTGGAATAGAATATTTAAATTATAGAGAATTGTGCCTAATATCTTGTGTTATTACTTCTAGGGTGGTGTATGGGCCTTTGTCAGGCCAAATTATGTCCTGTGTTAAGGATGGATGCAGGAAAGCATTCCAAGCCCAACCTCAAAGAATAATGGCAGCAATGTATTCGTGCAACATTCAAGCGAATGCTGAAGTATTGGGTAAGTGAACTTATTCATTTAATTTTTTGCACTTGTTTGTTTCCCTACTGTCTTATTATAATTCTATGACGGTTCACGTAACGGAGAAGGTCGATTTTTTGAAAATACAATCGAATTACAAGTTAAAATTTATATTAAAATATAAACAATGCATTATCATTAAGAGCTAACAAATTAACACACCAGAACATTATTCATATGGACTCTCAAATCGCACTGATAAACAATTAAATTATTACAACGTTGAATAGTTTTTTATTGTACATTTAGAGTTCTTTGGATTGGAATATAGGAGGGAAGGTTAGAGTGAAGGATAGGTCAATAGATATTCGGGGATGTGAAACATTTTAATAAATAACTTAAGGTAACTAACTGTACAATAAATATTTAAAAGAAAACAAAAGTTAATAATTTTTTTAAAGCGAAAGTCTTGTCAATTTTGACTTATTCGTTTGAATTTATTCTTTGTTTTATATTTAGTTTTACTAATTATTTTCTTCGTTGTTATGTACGATCATTCAGGCTGTCACCATTGAATTGAAGAACTGAATTCTTTTACTTTCTTCCAAGGGATTTGTCGCGTTTGACCTGTAAACAGATGAGAAAGTTTTAATTTTTCAAGTGTAACTAATCGTCACTCTAATTTGATTTCTGTTGAGTTCTCCAATGCGAACTTGAAATTAATTTGATCGCTTAATGACAAACGAAGTGCTGTCATCTTGTGTACGGGTGGTTTTCGCATATTCGGTTTAAACTTTGGTGGTATGCAACACGAGTTGTAAAACGTAAAAAATACCTCTAATCGATCTTCTGTAACGGAAAGATCTATTTATCCTGTACGAGTCCCTAATGCACATCATTCCGTACACCCGTATACCTGGAACACTGGCGTATGCAGGTTGGTCGTGACTCATGGGTCCCTCTGAAATTAGACAAAAATAATTGAACCTGTAAAAGCAGTGGAATGCTCGGTTTATGTGCATTGCAACTACGTCAAGTCATAATTCCCTCAAATGAGACCTTTTGCACGTTGTGCCTCCCGGCCATCATTTATATTTTGCGCAATTTAAAATATTTTATATTTTATCTGTATTGTGTTTCCTGCTGCTAAATTTAGGAAGACTAACCTAGTCGTCCTTTGTTTGGACATCTACAGATGACCAAATAGTGAGACTTTCCAGTCCTTATGTTTTGCAGAGCAAGAAGTGACCAATCCCGAGGGGCCCGACAAATTCTCATTTCTGTCACAGGTTCGCAGGTCTTCACCAGGGTCAGTACCTGGAAGGTAATTTAAATCTATGAAAGAAAACTGCACCTGGGTCAGGTCCAACTTTTGCGATGTACTTTGACGTACCTTCCCGCTTGTGGCTGTCACTAGCTCTGTCGTGTGTTGATCGTCTGCATTTAGACTGGCTGAACATGGCTCTTTCCTCGATGGGCATGCACACAATGGTTGAGTGTAGTTCAACCGAACGTAAACAGCGTTACAGACCTGTTGAATAGAAAGTGAAATCAGGGACGCGGAGTTAGCTACATAAACTTTTGAATTATTCAAAGTTGCCTCGGTCATTGCACATATTCGCAACTTGGAAATTAGGGCAAGGTGCCGTAGAATCTTAGTATTAAATTCCTTCATTTGTCCTTATGAATAACCTATTCCTGCTGTACCACATCATTAATGCTCTTTCGCTTAACCTCGTGTAAATTTTAATATATTGCGCTTTGTGTGTTTAATTATATCGTTTGATTAAAGTAATTAAGTTACCTGTGTTCACTTGGATAGTTGTTACAAAAGGTACAGTACCTGTTGTATGGCGCATTCCGGAAGGAGGTAAATATGTTGATTGTGCGGGTAATAGTGATATTTAGTGGGTTTCGGCGTTACTTCTGAAACGGCCGGCTTCGGAGGTGACGTGGTTTTCGCCTGAAAGGAAATAAATGAAATTTAAGAAACTAAAGCGTTCATGAAGTCTTAGGTGTAACTGAAGATGAATTTTTTCTTTATTGTATACATTTTTATGTGAAATTCGGGTTAATTCCCTCGACCTTAATCCTATTTCGAGACCTCATTCATACTTTTAAATTTGTTTAAGGTCTAAATTCGCATTATAGATGGATAGATATCTAATGGGAATGGAGATCGGGAGAGGAAATGTATGTTTGGTTTTTGGAAATATTTCTGGTCTCACTTTGTCTTCATTGACTTCATTGTTCAATGAAACAAGAGCAGTGAAAGTTAGTTGAAGGAAAAATGGGACACCAGTGGTTTTTACGTTGACTGGCCTGCTCCAAAAATTGTACTCCAATTTTTATTAAGTTTTGTCAAGGTGACAAAAATTTACCGTTTGTTTTGCCTTGGTGCAGTTTATCCAAAACTTTGTACATAGCAAGGCATATGCATGTTTCTGTTGTGTTTAGTTAATAATTTGATTGCCAAGGACCTTTATCGGTGGACCTTTAAGAATAGGCAGAATTGGTTCAGAATAAGCAGCAATCATTTTAGTAATTCGATTTCTGTATGTATCTGATGGTATATGTAATATGTCTCCATTGTTTTTTTGGAGAATCAGATTTAATTCGTGGTCCTCGTTTCTGTCCTTTTGATTTTTGATGTGTTACACTAACCATGGATTTTTATTACTTGAAAGGAATTAAATTCATTCCATTTGAACTGGGTGAACATTAGCAGTCTACTATTTAAGTGGCGACAAAAATGTTGGTCTAATTAAATTCAGAGTGGACCTTCTTTCATTCAAAGGAGTATTAAACTCGGTGGTGAATTAAATAATTGACGTGAACTAGGTGATATTAAGTGCATGAGAGACGTATTTTAAAGAGAAAGATTGTCGAAACCCCCAGGTTTCTTCTAATTAACTCATTAGATACCCTACTTTATGAGATTTGTCTTTGCCAAATTAAATTCAAATTTAAAAAATGTGTGACAATTGTTGGTTGACATTGATTTTGTGGCGGTTCAACTGCTTCCTGCACGTGGATTTAGTATGTTAAATGCCCGATATCTGTCCTTGTTTTACAATCGAAATTGAGGTTCTTTAGGTAGTGCAAACTTATATTTGTTTGAGATCGAAGGAGGGGGTAATGGCGATGAAATTTAACTTTAATTGCCAGAGTCATTATTCAAGAGGAATGTGAAGAGTACTTCACGAACTTTTATTATTTTTTTATTTTTTATAGAAGTTTTGCACCTTGTTTGAACGTATATACAGATTCTTGTAAATTTGAAACCGAAGAACTTCTAATTGTGCAGGGATTTGTTGGTAACAATAGAATCTGAGTGGGCCGGTTTATTGTACTTCGGGGACCACCTTCATGTTGTGAAGCGTTCTCAAGAAATAGAAAAGGACGTTCCTTTGAGCAAAAATTAATTGCACAGCTTGCTGCAATTAGACCAGCTACTATTACAGTACAACTCAATTTGGAGAATTCCTTTGGAGGACTTGTTTGGATAAAAGATTTTATTACTAGGTCATACAATGCAATTGTTGATATTGTTCACCTAATTACACTTGTTGAACAGAAAATCTAAATTGATTGTTACTGAAAATAATTATTTGTTTTTGTACTCGGGTAATTGGGAGAAACTATTAGAAATTCTTTTGCAATTGAAAGAGTACTGCGATACAAGTTGTTAAGATAAGAATTACGGGCAATTTTATTGACGCAGTTTTTTGACAACTGCAAAGAATATTCTTCTTGTTGCACAAGTAGACGCAGGAGATAAATTGCACAAGATGATTTTATACTACAAATTTCTCTTTTGAGGATAAGTTTAAAGTCACTTTTCAGTCTGCCTTAGACAAGGTAAAGACGGGTATGAAAATAATTTCTACAGAAGGTAAAGTAATATTGATTGTTGGTTTATTAACTTAATTGTTGGAGCCCCCACGGCATGCCATTTGAATTTTTATAAAACTTCGCATGGTTTCAACCCTGTGATCAGCTTCAACAACTATCACAAACTCAATAACTTTTTGTTGTTTGCTATTAGTGTTTCCCGTGCAGCGCTTCATTTCTTTGTTATAATGTTATTGGTTTTGTTTGATTTTTCGGGTCCAGGAAATATCTATTTTCAGTACTTTTTTGTAAAGTTTGATCGGAGTACACATCATTTTTTCAAGAAAAAAAGCCAATACCTTGAAAGTTCACCAACAACTATGTGAAACTATAATTTTTTGAGGATATAACTTTCAATTTGCAAATAAGAATGACAACTTAGATTTGCTTGACTTTTCGTGGGCACATAATCAGGACACACAAGTTTCATATTTTTCAAATTTAAAGGAAATTTGTGGTGACCTTGCATTCGAATTTAAGATAATTTTTCATTTTTTGAATCGCTTACCTATTTTGTAATTTGATTTGTAAATGTATTTAATGGATTAGAGTTGCTAGACACTAAGTTAAGAAATCAATATTAAAATTCCACTTCGCATTGAAATGCTATCAAATATTCAATTACATGTCTGGTCTAAGTGTATCACATATTATTATTTGTACCGCCAATCAATATTCATTAAAGTAGCCGCTTTTGTTAAATAATTGTTGAACATAAGGATGAACCCGTTTTTAAAACTTTACTAAAAGGGAATTACCACAACGAACGGGAGACAATTTTGACATCGGTGAAAGAATGCGTGATGAGGTTGAAGTTGAAACATTTCTTGAATTGCATTTGGTCGACAGTTAAAGAGGCAGCCGACAACTTGTGGTCATTTGGTGAAGCTGCAAACTGTAAAATAAGTTAATAAGGCGGTACAAGCAGCATTCTAGAAATAGATTCCAGAAATGTGAACTTTGCTACTATTGTTGTTTCCAAGTTTTTAGTATATTTTTTTTACTTGTCAGGACGAAGTAGGAAGAAAACTTCGTTCCAATTTGTAAAGCAAAATTTTATGCGGAATTGATGCAGTATAGGCGATGAATATTGTCAGTAGAACAAGAGAAACCAGTTTCTTTCTGCTTGAAGACTTTTAGCAGTGTTTACTAGTCCGTCAAAGAATTTACACGATTACTTTGTTTGAATTGAGGGAAACATGATTTGTTTGTTGCAAATTATTTATTTTAGGCAGTTTACACGTCTAAAAATCACGCATTCTTGATGGTACTCTGAAGAAGACTACCTAAATGTCCGTATGAACTCTATTGAATTTCACAATCGAGTTATTTTTCGTTCGGGACTACTTAAGTTTTACATTTGCACGTAACAAAGTAAGCAAGTCTATCGCTGAATAATTTTGCCCAAATTTTCTGATTTGAAATTTAAATTTCACTCTCTCAATTAACATTTTTATTGCCCAAAATTATGAGAGTTCCGTTTGAGAAAGAATGCGGAAGGCGTTTAGTACACTTATGTGTTGTACTCAAAAAAATATTCCTGATCTGGTAAATGAACGTGAAGTGGAGAAATATATATATAGCTTTGTTTTAGTTTGGGTGATACGACGTTCGTATCTCAAAATCTTGCTTATTATTGATAGTTTATTACTTATTAATTTACTTATTTATAGTTTGCTAGTTGTCAAGCTGATATATTTTTTTTATATTTTCATTTTAAATAGTTCGCATAATAATATAATTAAAACAACACCCAATTAAAAACCCTAAATAATAATAAATAATAAATAAAACCATCTTTTCATAATTTTGTTTCCAGTAGAGAGAAAGGCATTCTGACCTGCAAAATGTTACGAATTGTTCGATTCTAAGTAATTTTTTATTGAGTTCTTTTCAGTTAAACAGTTCATTTTATCTGGGTCAGATTACAGGTTAAGCTCTTTATTACCCCCTTTATTATAAAAATGCTATTTTTCTTTTTTTTATGTGTCATATTTTATCATACTTCTACTTGGGAAAGCGAACCTTATTTTATTATTCACCAGCTTAAACCGGAGCACTCGAAAAACAATTAATAAGGGTCATTTTTGTCATTAATCACACGTATTGTAGCCGACCGGTTTCAATAATTATCTACCCACACACGTACAAATAAATTCTATGTTATTATTTATTGATTTTTTTGTCGGATCCTGACTCTTGCAATTCAATGCGAAATTGTTTTCGTCTGAGCAACGGATGAATAAATCAGTCGGCACAAACCATAAACATTTAACAGTAATTTCAAGGATGTTCTTAAGTAAAATTTGAACTTGGAAGACCTACTTCCACCTATGAAACGGGATTCACCCACCTAAGACACTTTCCCTTTATTTAAATTGAACATTATGACTCTTCCCAACCACAAATTGAAAGATTATGCCACATATTGTTTGATATTTCTTCCCTTAAAACTCTCATGTTTTTAATAACTTGAGCGTTTCTTTGGTCATGGAAGTTACAACGGGTAAATTTATTTTCTGCTTTGCGTGTTTGGGTGACCAAAAAGGGTTCCCATTGAAAATACATTTTTCATTAGAAATCCGTGTTGTTTCCGGTTATATTTATATAAATTTCGAGTTCAGTTTTTTCTCCCACTCACCATTTTAACATCCGCTTTCAATTTACCAATTGTCTTACTTTTTTTCTTAAAAGTTTGTTTAGATCGTGATTGCGAAATCGGTAAACGTGGAATCATTTCCATACGGCACAAGTAGCTTATTTATAGAAAAAGATAATCTGTTTGGTTTCTTTTTTATTGCACGTTCCAGCATCGATTATACGTTTGTTCGACTGGAATAGTTTGTCGTAAATTACTGGTGGAATTATTAGTTCTCTTTCTCTCTTCTGAAAGTACCCGAATTTGAGTTTCAAGATTTTTTTATTTATTTCAATATTAGGTTGACGGCTCTTACACCAACGAAATATGGAGAATGCTAGCTTTCTATAGTTTTCATTTACATTTTTATGTTGTCTTCTTTAATTGAAGGATTTGGCAAGTTTTGACTTTGACATGGGCAGCAGTTAATTTTCTTTCCGATCTGGTTGTTTAGTCATTCTTACAGAGGATTGTATTTATCTTTTACGTTCTCATCAAAGTAATGGCGAGCGACAAGAAAGACAATAGAGTGCGATTCCGTTAATGATACATTGTGACATTTTAATTTATACAGTTACTTAATTTCTTTCGGACCTCTACGCATGATAATTGCAGACCTCGATTGTTGCTGTTTGTGGTGTTGAAAATTTACAAAGACGAAGACCCGAACAGTTTAACACTTCATTCTTTTTTGTATCGTTGTATCTTTAGTCAACGTTAGCTCCTCAATTGAATACTTTTACGATTTCTTTATCTCAGCTTCGATTGTTAATTTTTAAAATAGCTGGATCATAAGTTGCTGGCTGTCAGGCCAAAAAGTTGTTCTCTTTCAAGAGTACCTACGGAGGAACTGCGTTATTTTTCAAGAGATGTAGTTCGATGCAATTTGTGGATATTCATAGTGTTTGGGTACATGGAATGGCGTGGAAAAAGCATTAATACTTTTTTAAAGTTTTTCTCATCTCTGCATATTTAGTTCCCATTGTTAGACGTGTAAGAATTCAGGTACCACCAGACATAGTAAACTGTTAAGAAAGTAAGATATTTAAGACGTTTTTTCATTTTCAAGTGATAAATATTCTTTAACTATAATGAGATTTCAACACATTGGAAGGTTAGTTTTTTATAAGACTTTACTAGACCTCAATTGTTTCAATTCTCCACAGGGTGATATTTGGCAAAATTAAGATTTTTTATTAAGCATTTTGTCGTATAGGCTTCGTCCTACGCTTTGAGTAGAAAAGTATTATTCTTTCAGTCAATTAAGAGAATGTGTAAAAATAAAGGATAGAATGTGAGTTTTGTTTTCCACAACTGGGTGCTTCTCCTGTGACGAACGTCAAAAAGATAAATCATTAATTCGAGATAAATCTTTGAGCGGAGTTTGGTTCATTGTGTAGAGCAATACGATCAGAAGTGTAAATAAGACGAACGATTAAATCAACGTGAAAGCAATGCGGACACGTACGGTATCAGATTGAATATCCAAAGGGAAATGACACGTATCTGGTACCTGGGAATTAAAAATCACTCGGGTCATGATGACCCGTCACGGCAGGACGGTGTTACCGGGGAAAAGATTTTATTATATACACTCTTTCTTAGGTCTGTTTGTGAATCGGCTGAATAATTTGAGGTCGTTAAAAAACCTACGAAACTCAATTGACGTTGATTGATTCTTGAACTGTCACGAACGGTCCAAAGTGCTGGGACGAATTCAGTGCCTTTCATATTGTCGTCGTTTTCTTCCACGTGCTCCCGTTTCTAGTTTTCGGCCTCGGTCATTCAAAAGAAAATGGACTTCCATTTCACAGGCCTTATAGGGCATTACACGTCGGATTCACTCATGTCGCAATGTACAAGATTGAATCTCTTTGTAAGATTGGTTGAGCCAGAAGCTGTTAAAGTCAAATGGACATAAATCATAAGCAGGGCTCAATTCGAACCAAAGTGAGGGTATTGGGGAATTGAATTATTTGAATTTTTTCAAGTTATTGATTCAACCGACTCACTTAATAATTAGTAGTTAGTAGTGGGAGTATGAGTAGGAGTTAGTTGGGTACCTACATCGTGTGAAAAGTAAAACGTCAAAATTGAGCGGAAACTACAGTTTTTCAATATCAAAAAACAGTAATTTTAATTGAAAACTCGACTACATCGAATGCCGTTTAGCCGCAGACGCGGTTCAGAAAATAAATGTGGGGATCTGCGTTCTACTAAAAACAAGGCTCGCCTTTTAACGGAAAGGTACGTTTTAAAAAGGTAGAATTTTAAATTCCAATTTGCTATGCATCGCCATGTTATCGCTCCCACGGAGATTTTTGTTCTTTTTTTCTCGTGCAGGAGTGGCATTTGTAAAAATTCGAAGTTCCGTGCCCTCATTTCCTCATGGCGACATGGGTATGTTGGTATCACATTTGCCCAAAATATTGAAAGCACCGGCCTTAAGTGTCATTCGACGAAAGCATCGCTGTAGGCGGACTTGTAATATTACTTGCAAATTGAGGAAAGTTAAATATCGGTCGAATTGTGGTGCTCTCATCAAAGTGAATCGTCGTAAAATTGTTTCCTCACCTTTAATGTCATTCGTGTAAATCAGTTGTGGTTTTCGTCTAATTATTGCTTTTACGCTTACTGCAGACTTTGCGGTTACCTTCCGGCCGTCTACTTTCCTACTTATACATTTCGTCAGGAGAATAAATGATAGAAAAATGCTAACACTTTCACCTAGTGGTTTTAAATCTTGCGGATTTTAGTGTCGGATGCGATTCGTGTATATCAGGAACCCGTACACATGACTACGCCGTCGAATTCTTTCGTTTGTCTCGTTACCGTTAAAGCGAATTTCTACCGTTCGCATTGCTCTAGAAGTAAATAAATTGTACTTGCTATCGTGTACTTATCTTTCACGTAGCTCTGGTCAGTCGATAATTAATTGATGCATCTAACACAGTTCCCCCGTTTCTCTGGCCGAGTGTGAGAATAAAAGATTTATTTCGATTCAATTAATTATTGTCTTTTTTGGGTGCACAAAAATCGTTTACCGTACGTGATATTGCTCCAAATAGTGTTTATAAATTAATTTATGGGAGTCGAACCGCAAAACAGCCATGCGAGCAAAATAGGTAAATCACAAATTAATAATATTAAATTATAGGATCGATTTCTAAGTACTGAGGAAAGGCGATGTACTTAAAAATGTGTTTTGTTTTACACAATGCAAGCTTCTATGAAATTATGATTCTTCGTGATTTCTTAGTAAAACATGTGAATACGTTAGTTTGTGTTTTTCTCGGTTAACATCTGTCACGCCTGCAGATTGGTACAAACTGACGGAAGAAAATTTACAACTAGTCTTATAGATAGTCCAGTTAAGGTCAAAGTATTTAGGATAAGATGCGAAAAACAACTTTTCTCAACGCTGGAATTATCTATTGTAGGTGAAATCCTGTAAAGATAGCCTCTCTCTTGTCGCTCGGGATAGAAAGTGTTCTGACAGAAATTTATTAGGAGATCGGATTTAAACGAGGTTGGTCAACTAAATACAAATGTTGATTTCAAATTGTTTGAGTTCCATTTGAGGTATCAGGTTCTTCTGTATTTTACTTAACCTTTACAATCGTTTGGTGCGCCTTTATGTGGCATTATTTCTATCAAACAATTTCTCTTCATTGGGTATATAAGTTTGTTAATTATTTAAGTTAATTATAAGTTAATAGCCGAAACTAAATTCAAACATTAGAGGAGCATTAGGTGTTTTGTTTGCACTGCAGTTCTAGTCCAGATGCGAGTGTTATGCTTTTAAGTTAGTTGACCTCTAGGGTTTCCTGCACAAATTGACATAATGGACCTGTGCTCGTACCTTAATAATATGCATAAAAACTCTTCCGTGCTCAAAGCATGTTCGGATAAAAGTGAAACAAATTAAAATTTACTGTAAAATTTAGTTTAAATGCGGTGTGTTAAAATCCATTAAAACAATAGCATTTTTTCCGTTTCTTTCACAAAAGTGGAGGTATTCGGAGTCTTTCAATAGCTTTTGCTTCAATGATCTAAGCTAATCTGAAAAGCAAATGAGCAAATTTTAACGGTAACCGTTATTGCAACACGAATGCACCCAAGTATTTCAATGGCTTTATGGCTACCAAGTTAAGCTATTAGAGTCTAATTGATGCAACCGGAAAGAATTGGTCTATTCTGTTCACTTTCTTGTTTATGTCCGCGGCAAATATAAGTGACTAATTCAATTTAGTTCATGTTTTCTGTGTTAAACACACGTTCCTCTTTAATCGTCATGAACGATTTTATGGCGTTTGAAAAGTCGTATCACCAGTACGAAAATCACGACGGGTACTTTAACTCAATGGTTTGCTGCTCGGAAAATACCCCTCAGATTTATGGTTAATCAAAAAGTGGGCTTAAGTTTGGGATGCACCAAACGGGTATTAAAGTGAACGGTAAGACGTTAATGGTAACCTGGTTGAGGATTCGTTGGACACGTTTTTTATTATTCGTGCTGTTTGTTTTAAATGCAAGATTCGAATGTGTTAATGTATGTTTAATTATAATAACTCAATGCCGGAATTGATCGTATTCCATTAAGTAGTGTGCAAATTTGGAAGATTTTGAGCACAAGACAATCGGGTGAATCTTTGATAGGGTCAGTGGTGCAAGAAATAAACCGGAAACAGTAAATGGTTGGGGGAATTACGTAATGTAATTTCCTTAGGTTAATGGGCACGCAGAAAAATTCCGTTTGTAACGGATCCTGCCCGTCATTTTTATGGTCATTTAAATGATATATAAATTTTAAAGTCATGTGATATTGTAGTTGTACTGAGTAGAAATTAAAATTTGAATTTTTTGATGGTAAATTTTGGTGAATTATCAAAACTTGGTTATTGAATGGGTGCACTAGTCCTTGATTTTCGTATGTTACATCAGGTTGATGAGGGTGTAAAGCTTGATTTCGATGTTGAATTTAGCAAAAATTACAAAAAGATTCGGTTGTTGCATCGATGTAGACGCTAGCTTCATTGGACACACGTACTGCATTGTTTCATTTAACATCAGGCTTGTTTCTTTAAAGAAACTGCAGTCGTTTGAAATTCATTTCTTATATGAATGATACATAACAGGTGTGGCCGAAAAAGAAATTTATGCGACTTAGGATGAATATTATAAAGATGAGACCGCGCGTCTCATAGATTCTGCAGTAATCGTTTTCAACTTCCCATATTTATATATTATAATTTATTTATTGCATCAGGAGACTCTCTGCAATTTGGTTTTTTACTATATTGAAACTTACGATAACACAAGAAGGGAGAAATTTAGTGACCTCTTGAAGGAAATCATCGTCCAAACCAAATAAACCGACTCTGGCATATTTGTTGGTAGTATGTTAAATCGTGTGCCCCTATCATTCAGTAATAATAGGTCGAATTAAGGAGAAGATGATACTTTAATTAATGCTGCGTACAAGTGCTTATTTCCTTCTCGGGTTACGCAGGGTACCAACTCCAAATGGCGTCGGAATGAAGTGAATGAAACTTACATTCTCCGCAGTGAACTCATAAATTATGTTTTGGATGGAATGATAATTTATATTAAAATTAAATTCCTTTTCGTAAGCTGAAAATCTGTGGTTTGGTCCGGTTCGTCTTTCATACGAAGAGGAATGTTAAGTTTGGTGTTTCTTAAGAAACAGAAATTGGACGTCGCGGTTTAACCTCAACGCCATAAATAATTGATAATTTTATTGCCTCTTTTGGAGGTAAGGGAAAAACATGAGTCCGTTGAATGTAATAAAAACATAACGCCCCGGTGTTTCTTTGCTGGTAATAACGCGACCGTTACAACAAATACTGATACAACCAGCACTGACGGGTACTTTCCTACCTAGAAGTTGAGTTTCACCTGAGAAATTATACATTAGGGATGGGAATTCCCAATCCGCCATCGACGAAATGAATAATTGCCGAAGTAAAGCTGAACTCTTACAAGGAACTGTATAGACTCCAGGTAGAGTTTATTTACATGTGTAATTTCCTGTAAAATTTATTTGCTTTTAATTTGTCGTATTAAAATTTTGGCCTGAATGTTAATAAATGAGATTTCGAATTTTCTTAGGGCATTAATATAGACCACAGCGGTTGTTATCTTTTTTTCTGTCCTCTTGCAGTCAAGGTACTGTTTTCAATTTTGTGCCTTTAATTTTCTGAAAAGTCTTTAATTAATTTTTATGTTCTTGACCTGCTGTTCTGCGTCGCCTGAAATACTGTCATGCGCTTACACGTCATGATCTATACTCGTGTTTTTGTTATGATTCTCTTTTGTACATAAGTTAAGTTTATGTAATCTTATTATGCTAAATCTGAAATTTTTAGTTTTATTTTACTTACTAGGAATTGTGCTGAGCAATTAAATGTACGAATGAGTGTGTGAGTCCTTCATTTTTTTTAATGTCAAGACAATTAGTGAGTCCTTCATCATTTGGATGGTGTCTGTTTTTTGACAGTTGTCACTTTTGGTAAATGAGTTCCGAAAAAGTAAGAAAACTAGTGAATGAAAGCACGTGACTTTCATGGAAACTATTCGTGCTAGTCATTTTGTTGACGCTTTGCAATTACATTGGTCGACATAGTTTAAGATCGCGGACAAAAGTCGTGTCATTCAAATAGTTATTTAGTTTGAGGTAACATTAGATGGCGTTTTAGCCATACTACGAACCTTACCAAAAATATAAATATAATAATCTTAATTTTGGAGATGTTCTGTACTTATACTTCTAAATAAGTACAGTGATGGACGTTTGATTGAGATTCTTGTTTTGTGTAGCCCGAAAACAGAACTCCACTTATGGGATCTGAAAATTCTACTAACCCCCAAAGACTTATTAAAAATATACGTGGTCTTGTACTAGTACGTTATACGTCATTGTGTAGAGCGACTTAAAAATTTTGTACTTTTCAGTACTTGTGTTAAACTATTCACCCCTTTGATGCTATACGGAGACCATAAAAACGTATTTGTAATTTTCCATAATCTTTCTTTTAGAAAATTTTAATAAATACGAACGACTGGGAAGTAGAAAATTATAAACCTAGGAAAAAGATAGGATTGTACTTTAAATTACTGTAATACGCACACAATTTGAAGTAAATGCTTATTTAAGTATATAAACATTATTATTAGGTTATTATTTTTGACACGAACATTTATTTTTGCAACTTTAATGGTACTTGAGTTTCACCTGACGTGCCATTCTTCTGAGTACCACCGCCATAAATGTACCTGGAAGGCTTCCACTGTGCCATTCCTTGTTAATTATTTTAAAATTTTTTGCAAAACAGAAAATGATTTATTACACCTTGTTTGGCGTACGATATTGAAAATACCAGGTGAGAGTTCTGCCTTCTTTGGAAAATAGAATTTTCATAACGAATTTCCTACTCTCGTCTTAAATACAAATTGATTAATTTACAAAACGAGTTTTGCACCTTTTTAATTGGTTATTTCGTTGATTGGGTATCGCACGAATCCATACTGCCCGGACATATTATTCAGAACACATTATTTTACGAAATGAATGTGATCAGGTTGGGTCAAAAAACACATAGCCGAAATCTATTGTAATGAAGTGGTTCATGGAGGATGAGAAAAGTAGCAATCGTTTACTTGCATGCCATTTTACATGTTTCATTCGTACATCAGGCACAGTCAGGAATATAATGTGCCACTTTTCATTGGCCAAGACCTCGGCTAAGTCACTTTGAGTCAAAAATCGAAGTCGACTACATCGACACATTTTGAATTTAAATAATCCTTAATATACATAAATCATTAACCTCATTAACACAAGTTCAACGTCGGAAAGAATTTCCGACAAAGGAACTTTTCTTTTTTCACATTAGCCGCAAATTATGTAGTTGCAGGTCAATTGACATTTTCTTTGAATTTCGACATTTCCATTTCCACAAATTTGGGAAGTGATTGTGTTTAGAACAGAATAGCAAAAATTGTCGGCAATCAAGAAGGAATATGGTCCAAAAAAAAGGAGAATGAACCTGCGTGAGAAAGGATGAGACTAGGGAAAGAGGAACCGGTGAAGTTAGATGATCAAACTTAGTGTTGAGTGTGAAGTCATTTAAGTTATTGGTGAAGACTTGCGCTCTTTGGGTGACAAACTGCTTCTAATCAAACGTTTGTTTTTACTTTAATCGCTTTTACAACCTTAATTGTTGTCAAAATTGTTGTCAAAATGACATTTATTGTTACGGTACAATTATTTTTGATGCAACTTCGGTTATTCCTATAGAGTTTATTTTTTCGCGGTGGTCTCTTTTTGGTTTGGCAGTGTCGTCAAAGAAAAAATTTTTTGTGCGATCACCATTATCATTATTACAGTAATTGGCAAAATGGATGTAAACGGTTGAAATTTCTCATTCATCGGGTGAAAAATTTTGAGTCACTATTGACATTAACAATTGACGGAACGTGATACACTTGACGTAGGAATGAGCGTTGAAAACTTCTAACTGGGGTATTAGGTCCGATTGGACGACTGAGGCCATTTTTGTTTTAGAAAGGTGATTATATCCCGCGGAGCTGTGGGATTTAGACAGCAACAGGAATGGTACCTGTACACTTTCGGTTATTTTATTCTCCTGGTCCATTTCTCAAATCGATGATTTTCATCTTCATTCTTCTGATTGTGTGAAATGCTTTGTAGCTATTATTGAATTTCTTTGAATTTCTTCATTTTTATATCTAACTCGATTCGAATTAATTTGTGCCTCATTCTTCAGCCCCCAAACTTATTCTTTAATCGTCTTAAAATAGTAATTTTCGTCTCGAAGTCATCTAAATTCTAAAAGTAATGTTCTAGAGAGAAGATTCGGATAGATCCTAATCCTCTATGCCCAATTTTGTCTCTAATTAATGCTCTATTGTTAAACCACTGAAAATTCATTCATCTACTGTGGAACGCTATGTGGGCATTTGTAAAAATTTCAATAGTTTGAGAGTACAAAATGTTAAAGAACATATTAAAGTGGGTGAGACGAGGCGAAATGCAAGAAATGCAAATCATTTCAAGACTGTGAATGCACTTCAACATCATGTGCTTGTGTGCAAGAGTTACGCAATAGAATTAAGTTTCTATCACATTTTATCTTTTCAACACTTTGTAATTTCAATTAATACATTTGGTTCCGTCCATTATTACCAATCCTTCGAAGAGAATTTGTGTCAATATTTGAATAGGATTTATCTGAAAAGAAACGACTGGCAAATTCCAGGGTGATTTTGAAATCATCAAAATGTAAATATTAAACTGAATTGTTAAATAGTTTAAATCAATCCATCAAAGTCCACTTGAAAACAGCGGAAATGAAGCAAAAGAAAATCTCTCTCTCTCAATGTGTTCTTGTGAACTATTGTTTTATATTGTGTTATTTTTCCTTACAATCATTGCATTCGGTGAATTAATGGGAGTGTGTTCACGTGTCTCGTTTAACAAAACAAAAACGTTACTTATTCTGTTAGTCTAACAGTACTATTTCTAATACAGCTTGACTTTTTGGAAAAGTCAATTCATTCAATACTATACTGGTAGTTCTAGAGTGGGCTACACGGCACAACTTTGTTGTTTCAAATGAGTTGACGTTTGCCCCACTTTGTAAAATTGCATTAGAAAAAATTGAAAATATGTTGTCTGGAAAAGAATACAAAAAATACATAGTATCAAGTACATTTTGTTTTTGCCTTATAATCTGACAAGTTTAAAATATCATGGAGCTACTTAAGTTTTGAAACATCATTTGCTAACAGTATTGTTCTATTTGACTTTGGACGACAGACTAGTGAAGTAGTTCAATGGCAACTTACTATCGAACAGCAGTGACTATCGAGTACTTCGGCCGTAGATTACTCAAAAGGAAAAGGCGGAAAACGGAAAAGTGCGGGTACTTGTTACTAGCACGTAGAACAGAAGTAACCGTATGGGTTTTAAGGTAAACGAACTAGTTTTGTAGAAAGACTTCACTTCACGTCAAACGTTTTGCCGGCAAGTAATTCTTTTTTGACTGTTCCTTTCTAGAAAAAACGGTTCCTCCCGATTTGTCCTAATTAACGAACCTAACAGTATTTTATTTTCTCAGGTCACCGTGAAATAATATATTTCATTCATACTCCATTTTCACGGTTGAAATCTTTCGCTTCATAAATTAAGCGTCTACAAAAAAAAAGTGTAGAAACATTTCCGTGGAGTTTTAATGGGGGGCAGAAGGCATTGGAAGGTTGTCTAGTTGAATGTGAATTTCTAAAGGTCGGAACTGAGCGTTAGGGTGTGATTACAACCATTGAAGTATTCTACGAGAGTGAAAGATGTTTACCCTTTTACCGTCTACGAAAAACGTTTCATACTTTATGTATACCCCAATTGATTACCTTAGTCCAAACAAAAATAATAATAATTTTTTCATTAAATTCACTCTACGAGGTAATGCGTGAAACGTGAAGAAAACCGTAGATACAACCTAGTGACTTCTAACAATGGCTGACCGCCAAACGTATAATGTTTATTTAAAGTAATGTTTATTTAACCACTTTTCTCAATAAATATTTATAATATTTTGCTTTGGGAGAGATATATTTAATTTTCTAGTTTGTGAGGTAGGTTAAAGTAGAGGTAAATTTTTCTTGCGACCTGCATTGTTTAAATTGTAACGTGTAATTAATTCATTAATATACAGACGTCAATATCCAAGTAACTTGAGTGGTTGATTGATGGGTTATTTTTACCTTAAAGGTTCTAGTGCAGTCCTCATGTTCAAGAAAACAATCAATTTGTTCTCAGCTTACTTCCAAAAATAAATAATGTGTTAGGATTGATTGTTGATTTGCATTTGATGTGACTCAAGTATCCTGAAACTTATCAGAAATGAATTTCATATATATATATATTTCTATTATTATAGTTTCTCAATTATTGGGTTTGAATAAGAACTCAACTTGAAAATGAAATCTGTTCCTTTCATTATTGCCATAAATTGCAATTTCAGAGAATAACGACAAATAAAACCTGAGGTATAAATAATGGTCGACTGCAATTTGTTAGATTGTTAACAATTATATGGGCCGAATGACCTATTTGTTCTGAACAGAGCCGTTTTCAATTAAAATATCATTAATAATTTTGAATAGCAAAAACAATTTAGTTTTTACGTTGGACATTGGACGAAAATTATGGTTTTTGGAGCGTATTTAAGATAGAATTAATAACGAATTTCAAATACCAGTAAGGTTGCACTCGTAGTTTTCTTAACTGGCCTGAACGAGAGGGCAATAACGTCGGATCTTCGTGTACTTAAATATTCAGTGGTTACATTAATATTCATTACATTAGTTGGAGCACACCAAAATGGGGGTGTTAAAGCAGTTGTTGTTGTTGTTCTATTATTTTGAATTATGCTCATTTGCCGCTAATTGTAATTAATCGAACTAATTGTAATTTATTAAAATTTTTTCTGTCTTTTACGAACTTCAGTAAAATTTGAAATTCCGTTGAACTTGTGTTATGTTTATTTAAATTTTATTACTGAAGTAAAGCAAAGGGTCAATAGTAAACGCAATGTAAAAGGCATAAAAGAGTGACTTCCAGTAAGTGCTCGATTGTTTAGCACTTTAATAATTTCAATTCAATATCGCTGATATAATATGAGATCTTTCAATAGAGGTATAATAGAAAACATTTTCACAAAAACAAAATTGAATGATAAATTATTAACATGCAATGCACACAATGAAGCTGAGACTCAACTGCTATTAATATTTTAAAGTTAATTTAGTAGTTTTTTAGTAATGGAATGGTTTTTTCATCGGTTACAAAAAATAGAAGTACTTTTATTGAGTTTTGAATAAGAAGATGAATCAGTGATATTTATTTAAGTTATTAATGACTTTCATCATCCTTCTGAAGGTTTGTTTTTGTCTTTAAAATAAATGAAGATATTTCCGAAATTAAGAAGGCAGGTCGTACCTGGTTAGTTCGTTAGATTGTGAACATAAAATATACGTTGTCCTAAATTTATATAAATAAACTGCTTATTTAATTCAATTGAATATTTAAGTCTGACATTTACAATAGTACAGTATATCTTATAAATAAAAGAGCTACCTGTACAAATGCGTTCCGCTTGATGATTTCATTCTATCAGATAGTATAATATTATTATTGCGGTCTTGCAATTTATTAAGTAATATTGCTCAAAATTAATGACTTAAATAAAATAATGGTTTAAAGATATTGTCTTTAACCTTAGGTCTTTCACATGGTTGCCCGTGCTTCGACGAAACAAATCTGTCAAATCTGTGCAAAAATTTGTTCTGGTTATGTGACCAACCAGGAGTCGTTTTTTCTTTACACACAGACCGAGACGAATTGAAACAAAAGAAATTAAAAGGGTACCCGAATTGCACTATTGGAATACTCTGATAGTTCAATAAATGGCAATACTAGAGAATAGTTTCACAGGTATAAATGCGATTACCCTGCAAAGTATCATTTACTTATGCTGAACCAGCTTGTCAATTCTGCAGAAGGGAGACTTTTCTCCTGTTATCTCTGTAACGTTTACTGAGTTGAGTGTGTTTTTTAAATTGTATTGCGTGTTACATAGGAAGTGGAGTAATGGCAATAAGTTTGGTTTGATGTGTAATTGCACGTTGAATGAAACTGCCTGGAGAAGCAGAATTGTTCAACGAATGCCGTTGACTTCTGATTTAATTAAATAAAAATTTGAGTCGGATGATATCGTGTAATTTAACACATGAAAATGATTTCGCACTTTCCTACCGAAAAAACCGTTCTTTTTATGATTCTCTTCTCTCGTTTATGTCTGCGGGTGTGATAGAATTAGACTTACTTAAGGATTTGTCTGTGGAAAATGTAGCTCAGAGTAACAGATAGCTAAGTTTGCGTCTGTTCGAATGCCGATCTGGAAATGTAGAACATACTTGTACAACCTCAGTTAATTGTGATTTATTGAAGTTTCGTTCCTACCCATTCTCTCTGCGCCTGATTTGTATTCATCCAATACCATGTGTGTTGTACGGAAGGTGCAATAAAGTTCTCACGGATTTCACGAACAGAATCTAAATTCGTCCGGCCGTTTTTTCAAGTTTTAGACGTCAAACATTTGTTTGTCGCGTCAGGTTCAAGAACCGCCATTCGCATCCTCACGAAACATTACTTACTCTTGTGGGCTTGATAAAAATAGTTTCTTGGTTTTGTGTGCATCACTGGAAGGTTATTTTCATGCGTAACTCTCATTAATAGTAGCATTCATATTAGTACGGGTGTTATGACTACGGCTAGTGCATGTGCATGTGGATTGTTAATTTGATACGTCACTATTTGCAAGGTTTGAAGTGCAGACGTGTTTCTGTTCGACCTTTACAAGTAACGACTAATTGATTTACGTGTTTCACTTTGTCGGCTAACTCGGTGCAAGGAACGTAATTTTGTATTGTACTTGTTTTTGTCGTGCACATCTCAAGTCATTCTGTCTCTGAACCCCGGGTGACTTTATGCAGTTTTTTGTCTCACACCCATACGGTCGTTTTGAATGGAGTGATACACAGTGGATGAGGTTATTTAACCTCATTAAGACTAACAGCTTCAAAAGATTTGCTAATTAATGAATTGTTAGCGTGATATTAATTACTCTAATGGAAATTCAAAAGAGAGAACGAAGGGAAATTTATTTTGCTTTGGTGCACGCTATAACCGTACGGTACAACTGGCGCAGTGTATGCTTTGGAAGTTAGTTAAAAGTGTCACAGAATAACAATTAATTAGTCATTGATCTAAATATTAGGTATAGGTTGATAAATTTGGTTAACCAAGTGCCGCTTGTGCGGTTTCATATCGGTGTCACGAAATGATGTATTACAACTAGACTGTTTGATCAAGCAAATCGGTATGCCATCTAACCCAATACATAAATAACGGGTAATTTTGAAGGGTTTTCAGGCGGTTCAAGTTTTCCTGTTTCTCCCAGACTTTTATTAAGACTTTTGAATTTAATTATATCCTTAAATTATAATTATATTACGCTCTAAACTCATCCACCTCGAGGGCAACCGAAAGTGTTAAATTTTGCCTGTGGTCAATTCCGTTACGGCCTTTTGCATGGGATGTTAGATGCAATTTCAATCAAATCAACATCATTTCATCACTCATCACTTCATCATGGGGTTACATTTGTGGTCGCGGTACCGGTAATAAATTTCAGCTAAGAATCTTCAGTGGAGGAAGTCGTAACCTTTATTGGGGATATTGCTTTTGGTAATCTGTAAATTATTACTCGGTGAAGAAGTAATGCATTCATGAAGTTACTTTACCGATATCTGGGGATGATTCGAATTCCAATTAAAGGTAAAATTATGGAAGGGCTCGAATCATACACCGTGGTTGAATCGGATGCGGAAAAACATGCGTAGTTGTATGTAGCAGCAATTCCAATTTTGTATTGAATGTTGTGTGGAAATCGAGGCATGTAACGCATGTCAATTTATAGTTGGTTCGCCGTTAAGGCCCTCGATTATGGCCCAAGATCGTGCAGGCGCTGAAGGATAATAATAAATATAGTAAGGAAATGCTTTAATAAGGGAGAATGACTTCGATTTGCTTGTCAGTGTGTAGAAAACCGCAAATCTTGGCCAGTGGGAAACACCACGGTAATTTATTTTTGTATACACAAGAGTTTTTTTCCTATGGACTGAAAGGTGATGAAGGATAATGGGAATCGAATTAATTTGCCACAGAGTCGCGGAAGGAGTTCCGGGACCAATGGCCTACCGTTAATTTGGTCAGTGTTGACTTCTGCGACAAGAAAAGTGGACTCTTAACATTGTAATTTTCTATTAATACCGTGCTAAAAGGCAAACGGAAGACGTTTTCCTCCCATAGAGAATTATAATTGTTTTCTCGTCATGACGCACATTTGTCCGATAGAACTGCGGCTAATAGCGACATGGTAACCGTTTTCATAACCGAAGATTGGTTGAAAAGGAATTGTACCTAGGATGATGGAAAGTGGTGGAATCGTACGGAGTATACAGTAAGTTGTGTTTGAATAAGCAACAGGAAACATTGAGTTCAATGCAAGCAAAAGGATTTTGGTAGAATTACCCTTTTCCCTGCCGTGACGAATAATATAACCCTGTTCGTTGTTTAAATCTTATGCGTAGGACTCCAAACACTTTTAATTTTTAGGGCCCGCGTAGTTGTACAATTGTGGTTTGTGCCTCTTATCATTTGCATTCAAATTACATTAAGAATTGTTGTGGTTTGATTTGCTCAATAAACGAAACAGAACATTCTTGCGTACTGTTAGGTAGAAATACCCTTCAGAAGGATGTACTTCATTAACTAATGTATTTCTCACCTCAAACCTCAGGTACCTTAAATAATTAGTTTGAGCTACCCGATGTAGTTAACCTTCAGTGTTTGAGACCCAAAGTAAGGTATTAAAATAATTGTTATATAAAATGTTACAATTGAATAGCGAAGACTTTATAAAAGTTCCTTTGATTCTTTAGAAAATCTTGTACACAATATATGTACAAGTATCTAAGGGATTCCTAGTTAAGTAAATAATCCTTTTTTTCTTTATTGAGGAATAGTGAGTTTACACTTATGAAAACGTATGGAATGATTACAAAGTCATTAGACGAAATTAAATGGATTCATATGAAGATAAGACGTGCATCAGTAGATTTACCCCCTACCTTAGAGCATGATTTAAATATGTTTTTTCCTTTAGTGTTGAGTCCCAAACAACTTGGTCAAGATCTTGGAGTCCAGATTTTACTTAGAATCATCCAGTCACCTATCACAACTTTGAACATTAACTCAGCCCAAAAAAAAATAATTTTCAGTTGGTCTACCATTAAAAGTGCCTGCCCCAGGAGTTGAAATGAAAATTTCAAGTGTCTCCTTGGGGGCAACAGTTGGACTCTTCATATGTAAAATTTAATCATCTCAAACGGTCCTAACCATTGTATGGACCTTTTTATTCCCCTGTGAAACATATTTAGGTATTAAAATTTTAGTTTAAATTCAGTTCACGTTGTTTTGTGCTGAGTTAACTTGCGAGCCACATGGGTGTCCTCCAAATCCTTATTTGATGGCTCCCTTTACTACCCAAACTACGGTGCAGCAGAGTCGTGGCACAGATACCTGATTTGCCCCCGAAATTCCGTTGAAGGATGGGTGTAGCTGAAGATTCGTATCGGATGTGTCCTTGCAAGGAAAGGTCAAAATCCTTTTGGATCATTTAGGTTTATCTTGGAATCGCAGCAAAGAAAGTGGGTTTTTCTAGTTCTTCTGTAAACTTTGGCACATGACTGTTTTGTATGCGGGTTACCTGCCGGAAGTGTTGGTGAGTGGGTCAGGCAGAAAATGTAGGTATCACGCATTATACTTAGATACTTATTACGGTTATTTGTGTAACGAAAATTCGTATGGACATAATTACTGAACCTTCGACAGTTTTACTAAAATATTTCCCATATTTTTGTGATCAGATGAAGCCGTCACACAAACGAAGGTATGTAACTATGGTGCGATTCTATTTGTACGATTCCATTTAAAGTATGAAAGGTTCCTGAAGCAGTTACAGCAAGTTAATATTTTGTTGACATACACATACCTAATTAAATATTCATTTATAAATAACATAAATAACTTCTTTATTTATGTCCTCATATCAGTATGTTTGAGTTGTTATTAGATTGCTATGTTGTTACATGTACACCCACACAAGGCAATCATTGTTTTAGTTACCGATAAAAGGTAAACAGGCTGTCATTTTACAAATATTTTACATTGAAAACATAATGATCCAGTGAAAACGTGCAAGGATCTGGTCGATCATCTAGTCTGATAATTTAAAGTCGAAATTTAAATCTTTACATTTCATTACTTTAGGTAAGATGATGTTTTTATAACAGACCTCTAGGGCTCTGACTTGACACCTCAAATTCGTGTACGATAGGTCAAAAAAAGTTCTTCTTACCGGTGCCTTTTTCTTAGTTGTGGCTCCTCTGCGACTGGGATAGAAGTTGTATGTCGTCGATTCGTCAACTTCCTCTCGTTCCTCACTTCTCGTTTGATTTTCATCCTCACTCACAAGATTGTTCACTACACTCTCGTTTTTTGAGCTTTGCTTCGACTCCTTAAACTTATTCGATTGAAAATTAGCCGTGGATGAGGGCATATTTCTGCTCAGCCTCGGCTGCAGGTTGTCTCGCAGGTTGGCTCCGAGTGAGGCGACATTTTGCGTCACTTTGGCCAGCCTCTCCAACTCTTTTATGTTCTCATTTGACAACTTGTTCAATTTGGGCACCGTCCACTCATCGTCTGCACTAGTTAAATATACACAGATTAAATTAAACAGAACTACAAACAAATAATTCGTATTCATCTTGATGGGTTGCTTATTCTTTTTAGTGTTTTATCCGATTCTCCTGCGACTAACACATTTTCGACGAGTATCTGTAATCAAAAGAAACATTACGTTTATAAATCATAACTGTTGAAAGAATACCAAGTTCAAGTCACACTATACGTTGGCGAAGGTGGGTAGAAGAATGTGAAGGTGGACTGACACAATTAAATACAAATGGTAACCCATGGAAATACAAATATTTGTATATTTTTTGGTCATTTGAACGGTATTTTCATGTAATTATGTTCTCAAATTGTTTTGTTTTGAAGTCAATATAATATGTCGTTAACTTTATAGGAATGGTCATTAAAATATATTGTAAGAAAATCACTTAAATTGTAGGGTGCCTATTTGTTTAGGTTGAATTCATGCGTGGATCGGACTTGTTCGAAATAATGCGCCATTAGTCAAATATTAAAATGTCGGTTTAATATGACATGCACGTTCGTAACTGTTTTCCAGAACCAGTTATAAGTTGATAGTATCATTAAATACAGCTGGTACGAAATCTCATAATCCCCTTTTGGACCGTCCGAAATATTTTGCTCTGTTATTGTCGGATTTCTGTCATCACTTTACTGTTTTGATTTGTTTCAATGGTCCCAAGCGTATCTGCATTCGATTCGTGATTCTAACCATACCTTTAATTGATAGACTATTTATGCCTTAAAAAGAAATGCAAATATAGACACATTGCCAAAGACAACGTTGGCGTATTATTTGTAATGTTGGTCGCACTTTAAGTGGGCATCAAGATGATGGTAATAATCAGATGTGACCCCGAACACGTACAAGTTAATCCAATTTTTAAGAGAGATGAAAGACAGTAAGAGAGCATAGTAAAAGCGAAACGGTAGTCACCGTATAATCTCATTTGTTCTTCTTAATCCACCAAAAAGTGTAATCCAAGGCTTTTTCTAAACGGTTTTCAACAAGCAAACTTTTTCTTGTCTGCATTATTACATTCCATTAGGCCCGACACACTTCCTCTTGAGACAGAGATGTTTTCGTATCAAAAATTTCTTTAAAAGTTTTACAGAATGCGACTACTTGTAAATTAGGTGTATTTTCTTTTCCTAAATTATTTGCCTTGAGTTCGACTGTTTTACTCAGACAATAGTGTAATTTGGAGTTGTGGTTCATGTGAAGGCACAACTGTTAATTCCTAAATAGCTTTGTTATGTTCGTTAATAAACAGTAAATAATTTCAAAATTTTATATTCTTTCACGAAGTTGTCTAGGTGATTGAAGTAGATACTTCGTTGTAAAAACGCAGTAATCGGGATTGAACGGTATTTTCTCATGGAAGATTGTGGAACTACTTGAACGAGTAAAAATCAGAACACATGACCATAGTAACTATTTCCATGGATAGGAAACAGCAACCAAAAAAAGAGAAATAACTATTTTTTGAATAGTAATTACCGTGCTCGATAATTTCCAAATATACTCGACCCATGCGTTACGCATGCATACGCGTACGATCTCGTTATTCGTAGCATATCGTATTAGAACCCGCGAAAATAATAGACTAGGCGAAACTAGAAAATGTTTCTAGTCGCGAATAAAAAGTGATAAACGATTCCGTGCCAGATCCCGGTGATTTCTTCCAACTAAGACCACCACGTCGTTACCTGAAATACTCGCATTTCCTTAAGATTATGCCTTACATGTAGGAAGCTAATTTTTTTATACTATTTTTGAGTTATTTTATTTTGTTTCGAGAATTTCTTCTCTACCATGTCTTACATTTTGAAATAATAATTGACAAATTTTAAGTATTCTTTTAAAAAATTATTTATTTACAAGAATTAATTTAGTAAATTAAACTTTACATCTTTTAACCGGAAGTACTCTCAGGCGTCATACGAAAATTCGGTTGTATAAATCATTTGAACAGAGCTATTTAGTGGGTAGATTAAAGAAATTTTTAAAGCCCGTGTAGAATATTTGAGTTTTATGCGATTTCTGATGTCTGCAGGGCAGTCGCAATAAAATAACTACATACGTGAATTTGTCTCTTGACATTCTAATCTGATATTAATGACCAATTTAGTATTTATTGACTCTGTACTCAATTAAGGTGGTTTGATTTTTCAATGCTTAGTCGTAGTTATCCAGCTCAATTAGTTCTGTTTGTTTTTACTGTATATAAGTTATGATTCGAACACTGCCTTTTGGATTTCTTTTTTTTAGATTTAGGCCTTTCTTCGGCCTCACACCTCGCATGTCGTTGTTCTACGATCATGAAATGAAACCAATAATTTAATAACAGACGTTACAACTAGCGCACGGATACAATTTGTTTGAAAGCTGTAAGAGATAAAATAATATCACGCCATTATATAGGAAAAAAGAAATTATATCAAAGTCGAGCAAAAGAAAGAGCGTTTTTTCGTGAAAACGACGGCGTTGTAGTTTTGATTTACGACATGTTTCGACCTGACTTTTCCTTTTCGACTGTTCACGAAACGGGCCTTTGACTTCGCATACAAGTAACTGCCCTTTCTCAGGCATTTCGAGGACCAGGTAAAACTGTGAAGGAAGTTTGGTACAGACCACCGACTACTTCTACTCCCTGGTGCACCCGAAATTCATTTACGACTTTGTCAGGTTTAAATTTTCGGATTCGCATGACTTCGTTCAACGATGTTTGCGTGAAAAAAAATTACAGGTGTTTTACAGGAACCGGTTAAATCTCAGCTATTAATACTCGAATCGATACCAGTAATAATGATTATTACTGTAAATAGTGCTTATTTGAATATTAAAAACGCATTTAATATCGTTCGGTCGAGTTACCACACGGTACGACGACAAAATTATTCAATTTGAAATAATTTGAAACCGTTCGGAAACGAAGCGATCCATAAATTCATCACGGTCGAGCACCTTTCAGGCTTATTTACTGGTAAACATATGTGTGAATGGGCGTATAAATTGCGGCGCTAATGCCCTACCTTAACGGCTAAGTATCAATGAATAAATATTTTGACACGAATTTGAGTAGTTTTACCCTGGTTTCGAGCACTTTTGATTTATGTACCTTTACGGAGTCCCTCCGGCTAACCCCCAATAAAAAATGTACGGTAAATGACGGGACGATCAAAACACGTTCACCACATTTGCCAGGTATAAATTAATTTTCATGGTTTCCTATCGATTGTGTCTTGTCGATTTTGGGTGGCGATATCGCATACACATGAGAATAATTTGCACAGGTTCGTTAAGAATGTCTTTGAATCCGAATGAGAAAACAAGGTAGTGCAGAAGTAATGGAAGTATTCTTTTTTTTTTATTTTTATTCTGTTTTTAGCAAGGAAAACAATCAAGAATTTATGTTCAGGACAGTCTAGGCAATGGGCTGCATCAACACCAATTTCTGTTCCAATAAATTCTTTGCTCTTTCGTACTTCTGTTTCACGTCAGAATAAACAGAAATTTATTTTAGAAGTCGCAAAGACTTGATATTTACAAAAAAATTAAACGACTGTTACCCAAGTAATGAAGGTTGCAAAATCTACAAAATGACGCCGAATAACATTTTCTATATTTTTGAATTATTATTTGCGATTTTCTGATTGTGAGTTAGAACTTCTAATGTGATACTGTGTAGAATAAGTATACAAAATATAACTTATAAATTACAGTAATTTAATTCCCCATTACAAATCAAATGTATGTATGAATATATCATTAATAATGAATTAACTAGATTAATAGTTTTAAGTCAGCTCATATTAATCGACATAAATTTATTCATATTTGTGCAGATATTTTGAACACAATGGGGCTAAGTGTAATTTAGCATTCGTATGTATAATAATACAGAATAAATAAATTTTACTAGTATTACGAAATGAAAATTCACCTTTATGGAAGCAATGAATAAACAAGAATTATCGAAGGGCCATTTAAACCGTTCAAAGACCGGACAGGAATTTTTTTTCGGCCAAGAAACGCTAAAAATTTAATGAACGCGTCCAAATTAACGCGAGAGCATCATCAAATTTAAATTAATTTACGTCCGCATATTCTCTCAATTTAGTTGAACCGACCCCGTTTCGAAAAATCGGAGCACAAGAAAAGCAGAACGCACAAAAATCGTAAAATACTTGTGGGCCATGGTCTCCACAATCAATAGCCTTTACTTGCTGTGGAAAATTTGGATACCTGACGACGCTGAAGCTCTAATTTCTCCTTGAACTGTCCACCATTGTCTTTTTTCGCTTATTAAGGCCTTGGTAAAGCGGCACTTAAACACCTGGGTAATTGTACTTTTTATTCACAGCCCTGGATTAATTTGAGTTACAATTAATTTTAAGTTTAATTTAATGTTAATTGATGAGGCTTAATTATTTGTATTTTCTTATTCATTCTGCTTGTCTTGGAGCAATACACTCAGACCGTGGGACTCGTGTTGAAATTGGCAATGTTTCAGGAACTTTTAACGAAAAATTAATGTGCTACGTGGTTGGTAGCAACAGAAAAACAAACAGTAAGTTTCTGCAAATTTAGGAAGTTGAACGAGACATTTATACAGGAAATAGTAGCAACAAGTTGTAATAAAGTTAAAAATTGATACTTGAGAGGTTTTTGAAATGCCTCGTTGTTGTAGTAAAAAAATGTTACAACACCTACAACTTGAGTTAAATTGAACAAGTACACATTTGTAAACTCAGGTGCTGTAATTTTGCTTTGCATTACCATTTAGCTCAAACCTAAAAATTTATGCAAATTAAAATAATTTCGCTGTTGTACATTACATTTGGGTTTTTAATGGCTGTTTAAAGTAAAAATTTTGTTTAGTTTTTGTGTTTTAATTAAGAGAGGTGTACTTATTTGCTGAAAAGACTTCCGCTAGAGAGAATACAATTTTACGCCCTTTTTACTTGGAGAAGACCAAAATAACTACTCACTTGATGTGTTGATGTGCTCTTTCTGCCTTTCGCAAGAATTTTATTAAATTTTCGAGTTCAAATTCTTTACCGAACTACTTGAACTACTTTGCCACGGTTTTAGTTTCCGTTGAAATTCTTTTGGCCACAAACCATTGACGCGGTACTAGTACTTGGTACTCACAAGTACTACGGTTCATAAAGCTGTAGAAGATTTTTTACAAAACCATCTCAACTTGCGGTTTAAACTATCGATTTCAATTCGCGATTCGGAAAGTCAAAGGCGTCGAATCCTATTATAAGCAATAATTTTTTGTGTCATTAATGGCGCCCTGGAAATATCTTGGGAAGATACATTGTAGAAAAGAAACGATTGTGCCTCGCCGTAAGGTACGTGTCGAGTCCTGTACGTACCCGCCTGACATGTGGTGTTTGACTTCACACTTGGTGAATTATTTATGGATATAACACTGCCTAGATTTAACAGTGTGCGGCACCGAAGCGTGTGAAATAAAAAAATTACTTTCTGCAGCTTTTTGAGTGCACCCTACATACTGTAATGTACTAGACATGACTCAGGTTTATTGTTTACCCTCCACTTGAGAGAAACTTTATTTTAAAAAACGCTCTGTGCAGTCTTTACAGCAAATTATTTTAATTCTTCCTGTGACTTTGAGTGGTGGCTAAATGGCGATTTTTGAATCGTTTAAACTTCCCATCGATAGACAACGGGTACCGACCCGGTATTTAAGACGATAAGTGTTGCATATCCAGTTATTAATTGAATATTCAGGTTTTGAATGTTGCCGAGTGCTGAGAATATTAAAGAATCTTACATTTTTTGTTGAAGTTTTCGGTTGGCAAACAGTAGGTCGGCTCGATTTCTTTGTACATCCTTTTTCGTTGTGTTTTTACATGTTGTGTCTTTTGTGTATATGCAGTTTTTCCATTCAGTTTAAGTTAACCTTCAGTGACGTAGGATGCTTGGAGATGAACATTGAACCGAACTGTACCGTGTAATATGAAATATTACTCATGTGCGTCGTCTACATTAGATCCATTGGTGGTGTGACTATTGTTGGAGTTCTGATTGACTAAGGTCCTTTCCATCCAGGTGTTTGTCCTCATCTCTTCGTTTCTGCACTCGTCTAAGAATTTCAATATTTTACCCATGTCTTATTTTCCCTATATTACATTCTATTTACAAGAGTTTTCTATTGTATTTATACGAGTGAAATTTTTAATGTTTTTTACATGATTTCAGATTGTACGGATATAAGGTGACTTTGATTTTCTTCACCTTTACTGTTAAAATAGACTTGTTGCTTCTCCCCGTACTTTCTGTAAGCAGTACGAAATCACGATTGAATAGCTTTGCTTCATAACTTTCTTGTGGGAAATTATTCTGTATTGCCTCTCCCACCTCAACAAGAGAAAACACAACATTTTCAGTTTCTTGGTTTAAAAGAAGTCTAGTGCTACATTTCACAAATTCATTTAGAAATTGAATTTCCATTGACGTGTCTCGTGTGTAACACCAACCAATGGCCGCATTTTGCCTGTATAATAAATATTGTAACAGTGACTGTGTATTACCTGACGATCGTTGTGGCGATTAAGCTGGCGGGTACAACCATTGAATAGCAACACTATTTGTTTAAATATTTATTTTATAAGGCTGTTATGCAAATGAATAATGTTAACTATAAAAAGAAAATTAAATGCAGAGATAGTTTTTTTATAACCAACTATTGGTGTGGCCATACATCTGAAGAAAATCGATTTCGATTGTGCCAACTTGTTTGTTTCAACTCATTCCATTGCCATTGCTTAAAGGGAAAAGTTCACAACGATAAAGTCATTCTGCAAAATGCGGCCCTGAACACCCTCTGGATGTCTCAAACTCTTTTTCAATTATCGTTAACTCCCGTTGGATTGATGTTCTCGCTTTTTTTCCTTTGACATTTTATCACGTTAGAAACGATTTATGCACCTGATTTTTATTGAGGTGATGGATCATTGCATTGGATGTGCGTTTATATTCCTTAGGTGTATATCCTTTGATCCCATGAACGGGAAGGTAGTGACTTGAGTGTTTTCCGACCGAGTGTTGGCGCGATGAACTCGATAGATTGGTGTTTGATTTTCGTGTACCTCCAGGGAGTATTAAGTCACTGACCAACGGATTAACTCGAACATGTTACTGATTCAATCACGTCGTATCGCCACTAACGTCGACTGTGCCGCTGTTTATGTGTTTTGTATATTATTCATTGAAAAATAGTTTGGAATGGTTTCCCCCATTGTATTTGAGAGAAAATAATGATGGCGTACCGTGATATAAGTAACAAATGTGTTGAATTAATAGAAAGCTTTAAGGAAGAAACTATTTTTTTATTAAAGTCAGGTATTATTAAGATATACTCAATTTAACCTATTCACGCAGTGGTTAAAAATTGTACATAAAGTCACTTAAAACTTGTGTACTTACTTTAAATATATTTATTACTTGGTGTGTGCATAACATGTAGTCTACGCTTTACAATTGACAGTGTTGTAATTAAAAGTATGAATTTCTTTTCTTTTTGGGTAGAATTAGTATTAAAGGTACTTAGTATTATTGCAATTTATTTTTTGATGGGTCATTGTTAATGAGAAAAGGCTATGTTTTAAGTAGTGATGTTAGCAAAAAATTAGACAAATACAAGTACACAGGGGCAACGTAGAATTATTCTCGGGTTAGTGTCTACCATAAAATTTGACGTGGACTTTCTAAAATAGGGCCTTATTTCACTCGTTGTACTTGTCTCTTGAGGACATCGACATATTCCGTCCACATGAGAACTAACCTTAATAAATCAATGAGTAGATTTTAATAGGAGGACAATTTAAATCTTTTAGCGGTCTGAGAAAAGAAAGTCATAAGTGATTATCCGACATTGATTATTATAATTCTCTGTTGGGCACAAAACGGCGATAGATAAGAGAGGGTACCAACACCTGGGCGTGTAGTTAAATTTCTATGTACCGTTATGGCTTATTAATAATTCGGCTAATTGCCGTCGACGATTTGTAATCTCGTCTGATTGAACGAAATCTCCAATGGTTATCGTAACGGACTGTAATTTAAATAATTGTCTACTCTTCTATTGATTCCTAATAGCTTGGAAGCAACTTGTTTGGTTTTTTATATTTTCAATGAAACGGCGGTTGCCTTTTGAACTGTTTACATTCAATTAGAGTAACTTGTAGTGAGTGCGGTGGCTCATTGTGTGAATCCCCTTGGGATTATTATGCGTAATGACTTGAACAAATTTAAGCGAAATATTTGAGTGAGACAAACATTCGTAACTAAAGTTAGCTTCGGTAGTTTTCTTATTTTAAATTGATAGTTGCCTCTTTGTTGTCTCCTATCAATTTTTCTGTTCAGTTTATCATCAAAAATCAATAGCAGGTGTTTTTGCCGACAATTTACAAGAGTTCCCTCTCATAAACATTAACTGTTTTTACTTCTAGTCTTCTCCATGCGTTCTATCGAGATCAAAAAATTCCACACTCGAATTAATAGCGACCTAACTTAAAAATAAATTAAATTAAAAGTATGTTATTTAACTGTATCAACATTTCAATGAAGTCATGTTTAAAGTCATACGTTCGCAACAAAGTCTTAACATTCGTTTGTAGAACCTAATAAGAACCGTATCATTGTTCAATTGCATAGAACTTTGTAAGCTTATGCGAAGTGAAAGCATAGTGTTACTGACCACGCGTTCCATACAAATAAATTACTCAATGTAATTAATTTAGGATGTTACAAAAATAATAATTTAAACTCACTTCACGGTTTACGATAAGCTGCTTTTAATAACGTTGTTCTCACGGTATCCATTTCCCCTACTCATTCTTTCATTCGTTCTCTTTCTTGCAAATATTGTTTTTTGTTCGATTTCGGCCGAATTGAACGGGCCGAAAAATAAACATGGACACAGGGCAATGAGATTTTTGCATGTATTTGAACGGTCTGCACAAACAATGAATCTCAGAAAGAGAGACACTCAATTAAAAAATAGTATATAGTTCGGGGTTAACGTTGGTTGGTGGCTGGGAACCGGCGTGAAATGAAGCGAAAACATTAACCCACTTTATTTTGGCAACTAGCAAATGAATTTTAATTTGATTCTGTTCCTCCATTTCTCTGTATGTGTCTTTCTCTCCTTCAAATTCAATTGATTTTAATTTAATGTTGTCTGGAAGTTTCCCCGCGGGGTTGGGGGGCTCATGTTGCGGTGGTGACTTAAACAATGGTTCGACAGAGCAATAATAATTCATTCCCCAAACCGGTAACAGTAATAGTAATGGTAATAAAAAGAATGAAAGAAAAGTAAAATAGAAAGAATGAAAGAAACGGGCGAGCCGATGAAATGATTTTTTTTATGGTTTCATTAATGATAGTTTAACTCGTTTTTTGTGATTTGCATGTGGCAAGTGCGGCATTTGACGCCGCGTCGACGGGTATCCGTGCGAGTAGGCGGTGAAAAACTTCTTCCGGAAGGAAGTTGTCTTCCGATTGGGGAATGTAGGCCTGAGATTTCACACTGTGCTTTTTAAAACGAGTACCTGTCTGTGTTTTCATTCAGTTACCGATCGTTAAGCACATTAGCATTTCTTAATTTGTCGACATTATTATTTACTATCTTTAGCTTTTAAAGGTTAGGATTGCGAACCTACCTGTGTACAAAACTGTACTATGCTCTATCCACTGCTCGTGTCCTTTATTTTCTTTTGGCACCGTTGGCTTCTATATTTAAATATTTAAATCTAAGTAATAAATGTTCACAACTGGATGTATTTATGTATTTAATCGTTGCAGTGACGAGGTCAATGTTATAGTCTTATTCAATTCAATAAATTCAATATTCAATAATTTACTGAAGTTCAATCCAAGAATTCAACCACTGCTGAAGTTAACTATTTGCTTATACGTTGCCCTTAAAAAGTGCATTGTTATGCTTTTAGAAAACATCTCTCAAAGGTCAAGTTTTTTACCCCAATTTGAATTTTAATTGTTCAAATTACCTCTTGCCTTGTTTGTTTGCTACCTTCGAGTACCTGCTGCTTCCTGTGTGGTTGTTGTCCGGGAACAAATTCTTTTAAAATTCATTACTCGGAACGGTTTACAGAATTTTACGGAACTGATACAATAATAGAAAGTCGTTAGTGTTAATATAGTATTTTTCAATGTCTACGTGTCATATAGGAAGTGGTATATTGTGGAACGGCCGGTACTTAAACGTATAAAGTTCAACATCCAGCATTTAAACTATTTTTTATCCCCATAATTAGATTCAACTTGGTATCCATTGTATACAGGGTGCTGAGTCCTGATGAACAACGATTAATGAAGGAAAGATGTTGGCATTGTTGAAATTTGAAATTGTAATTTCAGAAATGGAATGGAGATAGGGGATACGAAACCTATACAGTGGACAAGTGACGGGGAGACAAAGAAATCTTAATTAATTTTGTTCCGATTGTCTAGATCCGCATACATCCTATAATTAATTTTTTTGCGAAGTTGTACTTATATTAAGAATAGTCATTAGTAATGGGGAATCACAACTCATATGTATCACCGTACATCGAAGTAAGACATTGTAGAAACAATAATTCATTCAAGACTGTGTGGTACCCAAATACATGTTTTGGTTGCGTTTATAGGTTGAACGCAAGCTGTTTTCATGGTTTTGTCACATTAAATAAGACTATTGAAATTCGTTTAAGGAAGGTTAGCGCCAAAAAAGATGGCACAATTTCTAGTGACCGAAAAATGGAATGACTACGTGACGAGACTGAAGATCCAAAAAAGCAAAACATCCGTTTGGCGTTGACCACTTTCAGTAAATCGAAGATAAAATTATAAACGACCGGTGAAAAGAAATAGTTTGATTGATAGTTTCTGGATCGAAATTCTAAAAATATATACGTCGGGTCAGTATCCGACAAGGACGAGTTGTCGTACAACAACCTTACAGGTTTAGTCGAGGCCAATCACAAGGCCGGAAAAGTTAACCGTTTGCAATGTGAAGCGAATGTGTTCCCTTTGAACTAATGAACTTTCAAACATATTCGTAAAGCACGCACCCACATCAGGTTCGCGGTACTGTTGCATTGTTAGTATCGTTTATATAAATTGTCTATTATCTCGTTAAGTTTGGAGTGTTTGGGTTTCGTGTCTCCGTTTTCAGGTTCTTCTAGTGGAAGTCTTTGGTATGAAAAAGCTGTCTGACACCGCGTGCGCGAGCATCTTAAAAACAAGTTGTCGGGTTGGCTTTTTAAATAATTTGTCACCGATCCGTTAGCGCATTAATTATTCATTGTAAGTGTACCTCTTGATACAGCCGATAATGCTAAATTCGACTGTTCACGTGTACAAGTTGTTTTTTTTTAAATGTTGGAATGTGAATTCTGTGACAGTAAGACGAGGCGTAGAGACGACCACTTTTTCCATTATGTATATTTAACCCATAAACGAGTATCGAAAGTTAGGGTTCCTTAACAGATATATGTAAAGCTTGGTGTTTCATACTGTTTGGTTACTTCTAACTTGGATGAAGTTACCGTAAGAGTGTACAATTAACTTTGACTATATAAACTACGGTCACAAGTGAAGTTATTTTTTACTGCTGCAGTGGGTAATAGATAATAAAGGATTGGAATATGTTATGGGTGCTAGGTAAAAAGCAAAAGAGTGATAAAGAAATAAATTATGCGGTGTAATTGGTACCTACATAGACAGTAATTTGAAAGAGAGATATTATATTTCAAAAGAGTACAGATTTTTATGAAATTTTCATCAGAAATTAACATTGAGTATTGAAATTGTATGACAATATACCTAACGCCCTGAGAAATATAAAATATCACTCTGATGTACTAAAGTATTATCAAGGTTCATTTAAGGTGGACTCTACGACAGATATATATACCTAGTTTCAATTGACAGAGTAAATTTATGCAGGGCAATACACTGCAGGAACTCAAGTTTTTGGGTTTAATTTTAAAATACAATTTTATTTAACCAATTGACTTGGTATTATTTACCTACTTCTTCCCGGGGTATAAGAATGTACGAAGCATATTAACTTCTTAAAACCTCTAATTTTCGTTTGTATTTCTATTTCTTCTTACCCTCATCACCCAAATTTTTGTGTTATTGCGTCCTTATTATTAACTGGGTAATTTCTTTTAGTTTTTTTTATTTAAAATTATCGGGTCGTTTCAATTCGTGTCGTGTTTTTATTTTTTAAATTACAATGGTAACACCTGCTCATCAATTTAGTCATACATAATAATTACTTGTTATCAACAAAGAATTTTAATTTGAGTGTATCCAAAAGCATCGACGAACGTCCGGTCAGTGTTTTGCAGGTTTGTGTAATGAGAAAATTATTTTCGGACACACCAAAGGAATTAGTTGAAAGTAACGTAAATAAATCAAGGCGTGTGCAAAATCTATCGGTACTTCGCAGCCAAGGAAGTACATGTCTCAGTAATAATTCACTGTATTGTGCTGGATAGGTGTAAGGATAACTCTTATAATACATTCGCCAAAAAAATTGAATGTACCTGATGCCAGCTGTTGTGTAGTCGGAGATGACTTGGTGACATTCCCGTAGAGAAATTTGTGTGACCCATTCGGACCATTCAATAAGCTACGGGTAATTAATTTTTGTATCGCCCGTAATTACCGGGATAAGAAAGACCCATTGAAAATAAAAAGAAACATTTCTTGTATCTTTCATTCCGTGCAAAAAGGAATGTTAAGGTCAGTTCTTAAATTGAAAACAATGGGCAGAAGAAAAAAAAAGAAAGAGAAATTAAATTATGCAGAGCTGTATACAAACAAAGGGATAATGGCGTTAACAGAAAATGAGAAAAATGGCCCAGTGGAAGGGAAGGAAGGAGTGCGGAAGTGGAGGAAAAGTAGGTTTGATAAAACCTCCGGGCCTTGATGGACCGTGGAGGAAGATGATGCAGAGGATGAAGAACAAGAAGAAGACGACAAATTGGTCGGCCGTTAATGATATTTAACTTTCGTGAGTGGCAAGACTTCACTTGTGAGAATAAAGTAAGAATGGCGAAGAAGCAATAAGAATTACATATTTCCTTTTCCTCTGGACCTATATGGTTGTACTGGAAATTTAATTTGTTTATCTTTGAATACACAACAAAGTAAATGGATTGAGTGAAGTAAAGATGCCTCGAACATAAAGCATGGGGTTCTCTAAAGGCAAAAAAGCACGCGAAGAACAGCACAGCACAGGAGGAAATGTTTTAACGTGTGAAAAACAAAGGAACCTGTGAACTGAAACCTCTCAAGTTGAGTTAATAAAAATTTATGTTTTTGTTCTACTTGATTTTGTCACACCTCGTGTATTATCTTGGAATATGCAATTTTCATGCTTAATGTCAACATGATGAATTTATTGGAGGCGTTAGCAGGGAATATTTGCAGAGATGTTAGTAATAACCTTGAGGGTTGGTTGAGATTAAAAATGCAGAAAGTCATAAAAGAAAGAGGCTGAGAGAAGTACGTGTACAAGCTGTGGTAATTAGATACGGAAAAGCATAGATGCACGTTACAAATGCTTAAGAAAAGGAAAATGGAGGGAAAGTACTGGAAAGAATGTAAAATCGACCGTGAAGAGAGGAAATTTAGTGAAAAGTAAAATAGAAAAGTAGTCAAATAGGAAGTCATTGATTTTGATCGGACGAATCGAACCAAAACGAAATTCCAGGAGTCGAACGCTTTCCTCAGTGTGCCTGTCTACAATAAATGATTCTTCTATTATTCGGTCTGTTGAGTCAATCGGTCAGTCAGTCAGTGGGACCTTCCAAAAAATAACATTTCCCGTCATATTTGGGCAGTCGGACAACAAAAAGTAACATTTTCGTTCCGTGTTTTTATTTGATGAGGACATAAGTTGAATGATAGGCCGTCATTTTTGCTCCGGATTCTGTCCCTCACTTAATTTTTTTCTCTTCTGCGTACAGGCACCTCAGATAAGATTTGAACGCCATTGACGGACTTAAACAGCTCCAGCTTGCATTAATAATCGATTGAATCGATCACGAATTAAATATTAACCGTTTTAATAAATCAATTTGATTCAGTGACCTAAAGGGAGACTTTCTCAGTCTTAGACTTTTACTGTAGTGTACTTTTATTTTTTTTTTGTAGTTAACTTTTATTTTTGTAGGTACTTTTTATGATATATAAATTCTGGAAGTAGACAAATGCGTGCAACACGTTAAAACTTTAATGTGCCATTTTTAACTATTAGAGCTACTTGTTTGAAGGAATGGTTTGCAAACCATATGCTAATAATGCTAATGCTAATGGTTTACAAACGACAGTTATTATAGAGGTATCTCAAATTTAGTAGTAAACCAAATATTATATCCGTACGAAATTATATCAAGCAATAAGGTATTTAAAAAGAGGAAGAGGAAACTCGTATTAATCGGTAACGAATAAATTGTGTTTCGGTTTTAATAATTTAATTAGGTTTATACGAACCAAGCGAAAATACGTCATCTCAAATTATTTGTTTTCCCATGTCTCAAACTCTTATTTTAATTAGTATTACTTATCTTCCCATTGCTTGTGAAATTATTTCACGTTATCATATTCATACCATATTTATACTGTTCGGTCGTTGGGCATTTGTAAGATCCATAACGGTTAACCGTCAATATTATTGTGTGTGTGTTCATTCGGGAGATGACTCGTTAAGTGGCCCATAATTTCTCGGTTTTATGTTACCCTAACTGTACGTAATGTAGCTGGACATTCATAAATAAATTATTAACAATTATGAATGAAAAGGTGATGCGATTTTTCTCGAGGAAAACAAACAACTTCTACGTAACAAATTTAAGTATTTTCATCACGAGTTTATCATCATTGTTGAGTATCTTATTATATCACTTTGCGATTCATAAATAATTCTTTCTCATTTTTAATGATTGAATCACTCAAATCAAATAATGGAAATGATGCATGGAGTAGCAATTAAAAAATAAATTGGAAATTCTGATTCATATTTTTATAGTTAATATTGAAATTTGGTTTGATTAAAGTGATGGTATTTTTTATGCGTAATATGACTCCTCGACATCATCAAGTTATAAAAATAAATAATTTTTAATTAAAACCAGGAGTCGGATTGCAGCCAACGTCCGGTTTGTTACAAAGTAGCATGAAAAAGATGCTGACTAATTATTTATTGATTAATATGCTAGCAACATGGTGGCACATTACTTTTGTTGTGGTACTCAAAGGTCAAACAGGGGGAGATAGAATTTCTTATATTTACATATGTATACATATTTTGTACGTTAAAGGTAACCTGTAGTATTCCATATATTCTGTAACAATTTCTGTTGTATGCTTTGTATTTTGGGTACCTGGTGATGTACATTTACGATCGCTCAACTAAATTGCAGACGTCATTTTGCGAGGTGGCACATTTCCCTTCAGTCTGACTCGGCCATTGTTGAGTTTCGGTTTTAAATGCATTGCCTGTGAGGGACCCTCAAATTTGGCGCAATTCTATTGTGTTATTAGCGAATCCTACGGAAATTGGGTTAGTGAGTTCTGTAACACGAGAAAACAGGTGTCATTTCCCCGTATCACTTTACCTTTTTTTGTCTCGTAATAGTTTTATTCACATGAGTATCGTTGTTTTAGAAATGCAATTTCTTGACATGGGAAGGCAACTTTATTAAGTTTTATATAAACACTCGTTAAGAATGTGTATTTTATTTGAATTACTGATTTATAATATTCAGTAAAGTGGAGGTGTAGCGAAATGTACCGTTTAAATTAATTTGAAGTTGAAATTTTCAAGGGGTATCGAATATTGACAATTTTACGTTTACCAGAGTTTTACATTGCTCCTTGTACTTAACATTATTTAAATTGGGGGTTTACCATTAACATTATATATTTTCTTATTAACCGAACACATCAACACGTACAGTTGAACGTATTATTTATTCTTGTATTCTGTGCGGTACAGAATGAGACGGATAGAAGATTTCGGATAAAATTTATTAACTCAAGTCAACACTACAATGCTACATTCACCGTTCAAAGTTTTATTACCTTTTTCATCAAGCAGAAATTTTAATATTCATTAACTGATAAACATCAGTTTGTCAAAAATACATATACCTAATAAAAAGTTTCTATCCATTAAAATCCTCCGAGTTTGAAAAATTTTTCTCTGGTACTGTATCATTAATGTAAGTAGCATTGACACAATTACTTTTTCTAAGGGATACACGAAGACCAAAGTCCAGTGCGGTAAATTTCATTTCTTAAAATTTGTCAAACAATAAATTTAAAACGTACCCAAAAATTGTAATTTCCAAATGTCAAGCGGACGCAGCTTGCAAACACATGCACACCGTTTTGAATCGTTTTATGAAGTTATAAACTATATATAAAAATCCACAAACAAAAACACCAAACAAACACTGTCGCTGGTTGTGACGCACCGGTAGGAAAAATAAAGCCGAAAGAACCCGTCTGTGTTGAATGGGCCTAGGGAAATCGCGTGCGCACCTTGTGTACCTGCCTCGTATCAGGGCACTCAGTCGACTGTTGACAAGGTATCTTCTCCATTCCTCGTTCCTCTCTTTTTTCACGGTAGAAAAACCTCATTTAACCTCCTTTTCTCTCTCTCTCTCTCTCTATTCGATTTCGTACCTCAAAACGGTTTATTCGTCTTCCCCACCCTACGGGTAGAACTTTATTGGAATTAAGTTCCCCGTTTTCTACGATTTTTCTTGAGTTAATCATGCAAAACCTGCGTACCTGAGTGTGCATTAGGGGAAGAAGTTCAAACTAATACGTTGCCCCCCCCAAAAAAAAAAATAGATGTGCTACAATATCATTTTTTATTATATTTATCATTGTAATAATTGTTTGTTTTTGTGCTAGGTATTGATAGACAATTTCCTATATAAAATGAAACCATTTTTATATTTTAACTATGTCAGGCTTGATTTTTGGTACCTGGAACCAGGATGTTTTTAATTTTTGGTTTTGTGCAACTTACAATAATCTTATTGTATCTTAGTGGATGCTTTCTATTAGATTTCATCTTGTTGATGTGAACTGTTGGTTTGGTGATGTTTGATTTTACATTTTACACATGTTCTATTTATCTTTTTGTCTATTGATGGTACTTTTACTCTATTGTACTTGCCTTTTTTTTGTCCAATGTACAACCCTACATATGTACGGTCATTAAAGCCAGTGGTGACTACATTTTTTATGTTGGGTCGTGAAATTGCATTTCATGTTTGAACATATTCCTAAATTAATTGGTCTTTATCACAGTATGAAATTAGTTCTGTTCAAAAATTCCTGATTTACTTTGTCAAATTTTATTTTTTTGTGGTTACACGGTGGCATGCCTGGAGATTGAAAAAAAGTATAATTGATTTTGAGGTCATTGATTGGCTGTGGCTGAAATAAAGAATTTATTTTTAGTTAATTTGAACTTGTGCGTTAGGATGACTTTAAAGAAGTTCAGTAATCTATCATTGACTTAGTGGTTATTTGTGTTACAATTTATAGTTAAAGTTGTACTATTTGAGTTCCCCGAGTTTTTTTACGAGTTGCTTGGTGGGTCACTAAAATCGTAACGGATGGATGTGGGAGAAAGGGTAACCGGGGCGGTGGGAAATTTTAAATGATTGCAAGTTGGGCATTAATTCGCAATTATCATATATTATTAATTCATTATGTCGACGAATTAATCGTTAACCCAAAATATAAGAATAGTAATAATAGAGCATAACTTCTTCGGCAGAGTTTAGAGCTTCTTTTAAAACGTCATAATTTACCGCACCTGCCGAGGCATAGAACCTCTCATTGTTACCAATGCAGTGCGAATCATTTACTCTACATGTTGAATATTGCTCTAATTATTATACATAATGATTATACAAAGGATTTTATGACCGAAGATTCAGTTGTTGTTTAGGAAGTTTAGTTTAGGCAAATTTGATTTTGTGTGGTGCTAATAAGTTTTTCTTTATTACTTTATGGTGTGATAATACATTTTTACATGTTTATTTCGTTTCTGGATAACGACTTTTGTCATGAAGAATTTTTCACAACTTATTGCGAGGTACAGAACTTTTGTGAACTTGAAGAAATATTGGTAAATAAAGGAGAACTGGATACTAAAAAAGAGGGAAATGAAATTTCTTATTATTGCATTCGGGTTTATTTCACCAATGTTATTAATACATATTATTCTGAAAATTGTACAGGATCTGAGACCATAAATTGTCATCAAGGCATTGTTATCATTGTAATATTGGTTTTCCACGTATTCAAATCGTACGCCGGAAGGACGGAATTGTTTCTCTCTGTTCACTTCCCTTTGTCATTGCCAGGATGCCAACGAGAGGAAATAAATGTGAAATATAAAAATTATGTGCTTGTAGTGTGATTTTATAAACCAAATGGTTTTAAATTTTAGGTTTGGTTCCACGGTTTGTTGATGTCCGGTTTGGGATGTCCGAAGTTGCGGTTGGTGCTTTGACCAAATAAGACTAACGGGCATTAATAACATTTTTCAATCGCTCATTTTCAATCTTAGGTGCATAATTTACTGCTACAAAAATATAAAACTTATACAGGGTGATGATTTGAATTGATAGATCTGGATGTGATGAAAATTTTGGTTGAAACTGAGGGGCACAAAACTACTGAAAGGTTTTGGCAATCGGTCGTGTTACATGCCGTACGACAGAAGTGTGGGCAGTAAATGGTAAGGGCACCTGAGTAATTTTGATAATGTCCTTTGAACTGATGGCAGATTTCTACATATCACCACCCTGGGGTCTACTGCGGTATGTGCACTCTTTATTATTTACAGGTAATCGGTACACACATGCCGTGTAGTAACCACAATTTGTGACCTCCGGACACTGCGGTCGCGACTTACCATTAATTTAACATTCATTTTGTTTAATTATTATTTATTCACGTTATATTCTCTTCGTACATTATTTATTCCTTGTTAACCACTAAATATTTCCTGTAGGGCTTCGTATTATTTTCAATTATTTAATCGACTAATTTTAATTTTTTGTTTGTTCAATGAAACGTATGACACAAACAATCAATAAAATGACAGCAGCACAGTCTTTTCATGTGATTGATTACTTGTATAAGTATAATATAATACCTTGCAGAATACAGAATTGTAATTTGTTTCACGTATTTGCTGTGGGATGACCAGCTTCACCGTAATTTACCCATAAATTTATAAAATGTAATATAATAATAGGTAGAGGGGGCACAATACGTTTTGCAAAGAATATGGGCACCACATATTGTTGTTTCATCAGCACGCGACCTCAAATTTCGTTACTGGCCTATTTCCCCGATATTTTTAATAATAATAAAAATTTAATATTCGCTAACAAAACAGTCTCGGGGAAGTCGATTAAACTCTTCTCTCGGGGAACTCTTTCCTTTTTAATGTTCGAAGTAACATGGGGCAGGCACGAAGCAAAGGTCTCCTGTGTCGGGTTAATAATATGAATTTCCAGTCAAACAATAAAAACAAATTTGAACGGTCATCTCGTCAAACATCACTAACGGCGAGTGCTCACAGGGAAGAAAACACTCGAGTGGAACGAAATCTCATCTATTCGACCTCCACGCTTATTTTCCACTTCCACCGGTCCGGAATTTGGGTCGTCAGGTGCTTTCATTACTGTTCGAATTGTCCAGGTGGGAAAGCGACTGTCATTTATATACCACTGAACTAGACAACTCATTCCTGTATTAATTGACCAGCGAATGGATTCCTACCCCTCCCCCTCTCTCACTGCCTCTCTCTCTCTCTCACAGAGACAAATTGACTGGTTCTCGATTTTATTTTTACGTGTGAAACTCTTACGGTTATGAATTGTGTAGGTAAAATAGTTCTTTTATTCTTTACTTTTACTTCTGTACTCTTAATATTCATCCGATTTTGCCTCCGCATGCTTTACCTGACCCTGAGAATTAGGTTTCCATTGCACGTGCACTTTCCTATACGAATGATGTTTCCATTTTCATTTTTTCTGCACTTTGAGGTTTCTGAAACAGTCACATCACACCTCGCAGTCATTCTCAGTTGTCTGGTACCTGAAAATTCAGCAATTTGCATTCCTTTCAACCTTATAACTTGCACTTAGCAAAAGCGATTCCTCGTCTACTACCGGTCACCGCATTTGGGAATTCAAAATGAATTTTAATTCGAATCGATTTGTCTTTATTCGGCGGTGAACTGCCTTATCATTTGAAAATTTGGTGAAGATTCGTCTGAAGAAACTTCACATTCATTGTGTCACGTCGACCAAACAAAAATGCTTTTCTAATTGTAGTTCAGACTAGACCAAACCGCACACCGAAATAGTCATAAGTATACATGAAATAAAAAATTATTTTATGATTTATGAATTGATTATAATTTTGGAAAGGTGTAACTGTTTGAGCGTTGAAGAAGTGAGGATACAAAAGTGGAGTGATGCTCAGGAGGAATGTTAAAGAAAGTGACCCCAAAAATTGCACAACCTACCTTATATCGTATTGGAACATATGGTTCGCGTTTCACATGTTGCTAAAAGAAGTGCAACTAGTCACGTAAACTAAATGCTATGTATTTGCATTGAGAGAGCAAATGAAAAAAGGTAACATTTGCGTTGCGCGTTAAGTACAGGTGTGCAAGCCTGTACCTGAGCGTTCACGCACGAACACACCAATTCGGTGAAATAAATATAAAAAATATTAATCTTTAAATTGTAGTCTCGACTGATGGGAGTCATTCATTTTGCGCCATGTAGAGGCTACCAAAAAAAACCTTTTATATTTTTAAAATTTTGCGCGTGATCGTCTCATTAGTGACCGTTTAGGGTTTCGTCAGGGAAACCTAAAAGTAGCTATTACTCCTTGATGGGTACTAGAAGTTAAACGACTCCCCGGAACGAGGGAATCCCTTCGGTTTGGGTCAAGGTTTCAGGATCCGTTTGTCAGTGTTGGTTTATGGGTTGTACCGAAGTACCTTGCTCCGACTTGCCTTTGCAATTAAAAATTGTTCACCGTTTGACTTTTGTCTCTCTGATCGTGAGCGACTCTTCCCTGGGTACCCGTTCGATTTTTTCAATAAATCTTTTCACAGATGAAAACATGTATCCGGCTACTTCCACTCCGTTCTTTCGTAATAGCTCCTTTTGATTTATCGTCCAGTGTTTAGCCGTCGTGTGTTTTTGCATGTTCGTATTAATTTCCTACAAGTGTGCTAATCCACTGGCTACGCCTTTACGTCTCTCTCAGATCCTTTGGTTGTACATGTCCACTTAAGAGGAGAAGAGAAAATGACATCGGGTACCTCCTACTGGTAGCGCATGTTCGTTGCCGGCGCCGTTTGAACCCTAAGCGCCCTGTCCTTTGCTTCCTTCCTTACTTTCACCAACTTGTTGTGGTCCCGGTCGTTTTTTGCGTTTTTTTTTATGACCGGGATAAATGCGGAATTCCAAAGAAAGTTGGATACCAAAACGTTGAAAGAAAGTGAGACAAGTAATTGCTCTGAGATGTACGAGCGATAGCAAAAATTAGGGTCAGCTGTGTGTTTTTTTTTTACTTCCGCCACTCCACCAATTTATAAGAATTTTATTACTAATTTTCTTTGAGAAACTAATGAGCAATGCAGCTGACATGTGTTACAATAAATAATAATTATAAGTATATAAAATGGTATAAATTTGGTGGCATAAGTCAGTGTGTAGACTTGCAAGTGAATTAAAAACTGGTAAGGACTCAGCTGTTGTAAATGTATTATAGCAAAATAACTCGCAATCTTGTGGAGTTTCATTATATATATTGAACAATATAACAGTATAATTAACAAGTAATAATAATACAATGTAATATTGTGTAGTACATCAATAATATTAAGCAGTAAATGTATTAATTATTAGCATATGAATGATTAATGAAGTGTTGTGCCTGGCATATATTTACATAAGTCCAAATATGAGCAATGCACCAACCCGTTCAATAATAGTTCTTTTTTTTATTTAAAGTTAACTCATTAGCAAGTTATTTTCTCTACGGGTTTTGTAAACTTCGTTTCTCCTGTCCTTTATCATTTCCACTTTCTTGTAGAATGATGTCATTAATTATTGGATTATTAGTTTTTCACTGTAATAAACGGACTTAATTGACTTAAGGAGGGATTATTATTGACCTAGAAAACACTTGAAAGGGTTAGTCACTGGAAAATCTTTTCAGTTTCAAGTGAAACACTGCTCATTTGAATTGGACGGACTTTCCAACTCTTGGTATATAAATATTAATATATTTGCAAATTATAACAGATTTGTAGAATATTTAGTAGTTTTATATTTCATTGTAGAAAGTCACTCAAATCTCGGGCGTCACACTCAAATGCTGCATCCCCAAAATTATGTTCTTTTCATACAGAAATCCGGGAAATAAGTATTAAAGTTCAAACAAATGGTTTTTGCCTGTTCAGGTTGCTTCATTTCAAATGACGTTGCTCATCTCAGTCATATTAGGTGAGGGAGTGAATGCCTCCGCAAAACCGGTACCGTCTAACACGAGTACAACTCACACATACATGCAACGTAAGTGCGTTGTTATTGATAATTAATCAATCCTTGGATTTGTGTAAAAATAAATCAACTCAAGTGCCAAATAACAGAGTCATTTTCAATGAATTACAATATAAATTCAAAATTAAGCGCCTTTTTTGAAACACAGGGGTCAAAGGATGAAATTTGAACTGCAATGTTTTGCCCAACCAAAGATATTAGTTAATGGTAGTAGTTGAGCCGTACCTGTCCAATGGAGCTATGAAACAAGTAGGTAAGCGGTTTACGGAAGGACAATGGAATTTTGTTGTTCGTTAAACGTTGGTCACAGAATGGTAGAATCGTGAAAAACCAGGGCCCCAGCTCTTAAACTAATGGTCTCGTTAATCCCGTAACGGGATTTTATTTAGAAGCGCCGTTTTGCCAAGAACGGTTTCCCGGAGATTTTGGCCAAAAGAACCTTCCTACTTGGAAGTTCATTCGGAAAACAACCAAAGTAGAAAAAATCTATCAACAGAATGTGGGACGACACACGACAAGGTTGAAACTCACCAGCACTTGCTTTGCTTATAAAGTATTTTGTGCGAATTTTGCGGATTTGTTTTAGGAAGCTTGTCTTGGATGACGTGATGGTCCGGTTTGATGGTGGAAAGCGCCAAATCTCTTAGGACACGACCTTTGTGACGTATGTGTGTTTCTTAATATGGTGTCACGTTGTTTTCTACAAGCATAGGTAGTGCCATTTTCTATCTTCATTTTCATTTGGCCATCAAGGAATGATTTCTACCCTGTAGAGGGTTTCCAGGGCAATGTACTTCCTGCGGGCATTTATTCAGAGTTTCAATTATTGCGTCAATTTTTGTTATTCATTTAAAATTTTATCATTATTTTCAGGTATGATATAAATTAAGTATTGTGTTTATAGGCATCGTGACCTCGTCAGTCAAGGCGAGGTCACGAAATTTGAGAAATAAGAATGATTGGTCACAACAAATCAGAGCAGGAGATCAAGTACCTGCGCTAGTTCAATCTACACACTTGCAGTAGAAAGAGTTATTGAAACAATTCTATTGTCAAGAATCAATCGTTGTGTGCCACACGCACAAGTGTAATTGATTGATTCTTGTGTGTAACACTTAAGTGGACTTGGGCAACACTTCTTAAAAGGGAATACGCCGCCGCGTTACATGGCGGAGCAATGCGAATTGAGTTGGACACAAAGGAGTTCTTCGAATGTAGCGAACAGTTTAGGATAGTAATTGGAATCATTTCATATTCACTTCCTTTGATTTATTTAATTATTGTTCTCAGGTTAAAGTCTTCCTATCGTTTAACTTTGTTCGAAATTGTACATTCAAACGTGTGCGTAGGTTGCGAATTTTACGATTTTCATCCTTGTTGTTGTTGTTGTTGTTGTTGTTGTTGTTCTTCTTCTTCTTCTTCTTCTTCTTCTACCTGGTACCTTTTCTCGTTTCTTCGTAATTTTCTCGGTCGCGGCAGATGTAATGAACTTTCACGAGTGTCGAAAATTACCGTGAGAATAGATAATGAAAGCGTAAGGGAGATAATGAAATAAAAATAGTTTTGAGGTTAAGCTCCAGGCGTCGAAAACTATTTGCCCTTTTTTTCCTCTCGTGTTCGAAAATTAGACGCCCCGAGAGCGTTTGTGTCTTCTCTTGCACTTCATTAACTTTTGCAAATGCCATGTCCGATTGTTATGAAAACGCTCGCTAACACTGACCCACAGACACTCACCTGAGAAGAAAGTTTCGCTGTTAATTTGTGGATATGGTGCCTTTTCTGACACTTGTGGTTAGAGTCAGCCGCTTGCTTTTTTCAGTCTCACCACTGTGTCAAATTTGTGGAATTTGTGCACTGTAAAATTTGTATAAACGGAATCAGAATAATCAGGATGATGTTGGTTTTATCTCTGTTTGTTTGTGAAGACAAATTGTGCCATGTATTTTTAGCGGACTCGATGGCTTACGCAAGAGTTGAGCTGCTCATCATGCCCTTTATATTGATTATCTAGTTTAAAGCTGCTGTATTTTGTGAGGTTTCGCGATACGAGATGAAGTAAGGCGTAACACAGGATGAAAGTTGTATTAATTTAAGGAAGAATCTTGTGATTCCAAAGATAAAAAATTAAGTGAAAGGATATCGGTCGAAAAAGGTAATAAATATTTGGATGACCATTAGCGAAGAATCAGGTTGGCAGACATTGATACTTCGATATACTGTGAACATTTTATACATAAAAATTTTAACAAGAAATGAGCAGTGGATTAACAACGTTGTCGTTATAAGAAATTATAAATTAGGTAGTTTAATAACTCAAGACAAGCACTGCTATTCGATGTGACGTCAATTCCTCTAAAAAAACTCTTCGTTTGCAATTAAACGACATAAAATTCAATATAAATTCACTGTAAAGGATATAAATTGGCATTGGCGAACTCTTCAATTTGTATGAATTTTGGGGTTAAAAGTCATGTTCTTGTCATCTTATGTTCTTCACAGAACAGATAAAATACTATTGTATGTACTGGAGTTGTTTAAATATTGTAATCCAAGTATATTATTATTATAATATTAGAAAATGACGTTGCAAGATGATTTGAAGCAACCCAATGGTTCTGAAACCAAAATACGAAACTAAAAGGTACCACACCACTCTTTTTTTGATCAACTATATATAGTTTTTTACTTTTTTTATTGGTAAGGTGGCAAGTGTCTTGGTTATCACACGCACGTTGACGTTTTACGTTCACGTGTTTCATTTATATTAATTTATAATTATAAGTTTCACGAAAAGATAATTTGAAGATCATTAACTAATCGATCTCTCTTTTTGGTTTTTGTCATTCACCGACCGCGTTTATTTGCTCTGAAATTCAAAGATCGGGTCAATCGAAAAGAAATTAGCCAATTAGTCAAAGAGGAAAACAAAATCATAAAATCGTGATACGTATGTAATAATAATGATTATGATCATGATCATGATTATTTGCGCAAGGCCGCGGGCTGAACTTGAAATGTAAACCTGAGTTCCTTCGTATGTTTGAACGATCGATTTAAACGTTTTGGAAAGTGGAAATTGGAGATGAAAATAAAATGAGAAACCGCCTGATCGATCCGAACCCGTCGCCGAAATTGAAAACAAATAAATTTAACTAAATAAAACCGTTTTGTTGTACAAGTTGTTTTCCTTGAAAAACTTGTGATCAGAAAAAAAAGAAAAATTTTAAGAACTATGAAATCGGGAGAGATACCTGGCAGATCTCCCAGCTTTCATGTGCGTGCTCTACGCGAAAGATATGGCCATTGACGCAGGTTAGGGCAGAAGTAAAACAGTTGTGTTTGATCGCATGAGCCGACGATCTGATCGAATCATCGAGCGAATCGAATTGATTATTTTGTCGTAATCGCATCCGGAATGTTACTCTGTTACAGAGTTACTCTCTGATGCACGCCTCATTTGGACTCTATAGTTTGCGATTTAGATTTACCTCCCTGATTTTTTTTCTTTATTAGAAGAGAAAATAAGGCAACTTAATTTTATAAATTGGAGAGCTCAGGTGTGTGATGGACTTCTGGCAGTAGGAGAAATGCCAATAGAAATATATCTACTTTTATTCAGGTTCAAATATACAAGCAACAGAACTTGAGAATGTGAGAGAGGTTTCTTGTGATAATGTGTTCTATAAGATTCCTAAGTTATACCAAAGTTATACCATTAGCAACAGTTGCAGATCTCATAGAATTTTCGCCAACTACAGAACCATGTCTTCTTAAATTACTCTCCATTTTTAGGACCTTTCCTTATTTAACTAATAGTTGAGTAAAAGAGATATCTTTTGTTGAAATGGTTGGTCTCTGAACTGACGGTGAGCAGTTTTGCCTATTTCATAACTAGGATTTATAGACTGTTTTTCGTTTCACAAAAAAAATTTCTCTCGGGAAAAGGACGAAATTTGGCTTTCCTTTCTATAGATCACTCACTTTCTGCTTCATTTACCATTTGTCTAACAGACAATTTATTCCTTAATCGTGGGAGCAAATTCATAAATAGACTAGAATCATTCAAATTCACAGTTGAAGGCGACAATAACGAGGGCAGAAAAAAGAAAGAAAAAAAGATAGTAATTTATCTGCGATTCGATGGTCCACAACTATTTGCTCACCTCTTACTTTCTCAATGAGAACAAAGTAGAAAACTACAATAAATAATTGACCGATCGATTTTCTATCGATCGAGAAGTAATCACTTTATTCCGATACCAGGCATTGGTCTAGTAAGACCTGAAAGAAAGAATTGTGTCCCTCTTTTAGTAATTTGTTGGGGCCGATCCGGTTTTGTGATGGATAAATACAAAATTATTATTGTTTTCGTACTGCAACAATACCACATAATATTATTTAAAACAAATGCTATTGAACCAGGATGCTCGAATCATTTATGTTGTAAAATTTTACTGGTGTAGAACTTTTCCTGACGTCACTTCTAAAACTTATTTATCTAGCAAGTACTAGTAGGCCTGTTTTTTCTGTGAAACCTAAAATTTTCTTCTTGCTTTAGTTCCCCAAGCTAAAGAGGTAAAGTTTTCTTATGATTCATCTTATTTTAATTAGATTTCGCTGAATATTAAATACGTTATATACAATATTATGTGAAAAGATAATTACCCACGGAGACAAATATCACATGTTAGTGAAAAGTGGCAAATAGCAGATAACGCTACTGTTATTTTACAAGAACGCTAAGCATAGTTTTAGTAGTTTTCCTCATTACATTATTCGATATTGTAACCCTCTGATATTTCAAATATAAGAGGTTTAATAGTAGTACAATGCTGTTTCCAAGCATACAGCACTTAAGGCCATTATTACAATAAATAGTTGGTTCTTTATTTTATTGTTTGGATTTGACAGTAGAAACATTGAAATCATTCCACCTCATGGGCTTTTACAATTTCAAGTCCTTGGGCTTGGGCTTGCCGGTTTGTTTTGCATTGAGTTCCGCCCAAATCAGTGACCCCATGATTCTTAAATTTCGGCTCTTTAGAAATGGAATTCAAAGAGTTGCAAAGGTACGGGTAATTAATTGTCGGATACCTGATAACTCACTTGTTCGACTACGATGGTTCCCGTTAGTGGCCGTTGGACTGCGTCTTACTAGAGAGGCGGAAAGTAAGGATTTTTGTTTTAGAAAAACTAAATTTACAATCCGTTAAAAGTTGCCAGGTACCAATGGATTTCGCAATTTTTCTGACAAATTTTCACTGGGATTCTTGTTGTAAAATTAATGGTAGAATTTTATCGAACACAAATTGCCTCTGTTCAAGAACCTGTGTTATTAATAATATTGACGTTTTTTTTACTTCACGGTCCATATAATATATTATCGAAGGAACTTGCATGTGTCTCTTTTAAAGTTCAAATTCAAGACCTTCTTCAGGTAACACAAAATTCAAGCCTTCTTTCTACTGGGTTATGGTTATTTGTGTCTGAATTTTGAACAATGCAGCACTTGTACTAATTGGTACTGTACAATGCAAATACAATCTGTTATTAGTGTGCATTAATTGTATGATGTACTACTGTTTTGAGTTACGGCCAGGATCAGGTGTTCATACCTCTGGGCATTTTTGCATGGGTTCAAGACTTGGCTTTCGTTTGGATCTCAATTTCTTGATTTTATTGCCTTAATAAATTTTTAATAATTATTATTTCAATAGACGTATTTTATCATTGGCAAAAGACCAGTGAGATACATAAAATTCGAAATTTTTTCTCCCCAGGTACAATTTGAACTTACAATACGATGACTTTTGACCCAACGTACCACAACTTAATTGGTGTTGATTTTGGTTCACATTGGTTTTTATTCTGTTTTTGTAAAGTTTATGTTATTTTCGAAAGAAAAAGATGCAAAATTCACACATAAAACTATTTTGATTCTTTGAATAATTAGCTTGGGTAGGATGGAAAGTCAAAATCATTCAAAATTTTAAATAATGATGTCTGTCTGTTGAATAATATTTACCTCATATTTCCGTTCGCGCTTGGTGCGAGTCAGACAAAAATATCATATAAACAAAGATATTTATAATAATGTTTATAGAAACTTCAAAAATTTTAGAAACTTCTCTGAGGAAGTATACATCTTAAAAAATGAAGAATTTTAACAAAACTAAATTGTTCTCGAATTGAACTAAATATATATGTGTAGGTGTGTGTGTCTGCATGTGCATATATATAAATATGCTCTTTTTAAGTAATAAATAATTATACAGCAGTTCTGACACAAGGCTTAAGGCCAGTTAGAATCTGTATTGTGATAATTATTATAAATAAATAAGTTATATTAAAAGAAGTAGAATGAATTGCTTAGGGTATCTAAATTTGTTTGGAAGATGTTACATTTACATTCTAAGAGCGGACTCGTACAACCGTAAAATCAGAAATAGTTTTCACTGCTTCTACCGGACCAAGAGAATTACCAAAAAATGTCATCCCATTAATTCTGGAATTGTAAAAATAAAATACGTAATTGTAGTGGTATTGTAAAGCGTTTTCAGGTACAGATAAAAATGAAGGAGATATGGCAAACGAAATTAATGCTCTGCATTCTCAGAGGTAAAAGTTAATTCATTTTTTTAGTTCTTTAGGACAGAGCAGGATGTGCCGCATGGGTCAAAGGTTAAAGTCTTGTAGAAAGAACTATAGTTTGCAGCATCAGCTGCTAAGCTCGTAAGATAAGACCCTTTCAATAAGGAACTTAATGGTTTTTGCTTGCAGATTAATATTCTTAAGTAAATGTAAAATTTATTTTTAAACAAAAATTTGCATTGCACTTTAATGTTTTTAAAAAAGAAAATCGTTTGTCTCACGCGAAATTTGTTTCAATCTATGCTCACTGCTATATTAACAATGTTGCAATATGGTATTTAGTTCATAACGTATGAGTTCAAAATTTGTTTTTTTTTCATTCAAAGAGCTCCTTTGCCTTGGCAAAAGTAATCTTCTCACACACGTACAATTTATTATTTCCAGAAGCCGTATATTTGCTTTGGAATTTGCCATTTGGCTTTACCGTTTCGTGAAAATTAAACTTCACGCTAGACCTATTCCAAATGTTTCACATGGTAAATTTAAACTGAAAGTTCCACGGAATCGCATTGGAATGATTTTGAGGTTTACACAAATTGTGAATCTCTCAGATTGAATAATGACATTTCCACCACAGTTCTTGCTTTCCTTAATTTCCTCCTCTTTTTCAGGAGGTAGAGTTCTCTGGCCGTGTTCTCCTCTCTTCGGTTTTTTTTAATACACAACTTTTGCCCAACATGACGAGAACATAATAGGTTTTATTAATATTCGATATGTTTTCGCTCTGAAGATTGTCTCATTCGTAAAGATTGCCCAATCAGGATTTTAATATTGTATTAGGATGCTTCGTAGTTGTCTTTCCAGTTCTCCAGATCCCTTTTGTGGGTTACAATGGTGTAAAATTAAAATAATTGCCGCAAAACAGGCGAAAGTTCCTTCCCACACATCTAAAGGTTGGATTAAATTAATGAACCGTGTCATTACAGACACAAAGGATCAAAAGATGTCTTCCACAATGGTCGTTCTTCTCCAGTTCTCGTGCTCGACTTGAACTTTTTCTTTCAACTTTTTCACCCAAAAATTACCGAGGTCCAAAGAGCAAGTACCGCTGGCAAATATCAAATTTAGGTACTTTTTCTCTTATATTTTCAACCTTTGTTTCTTTTCCGTGTCGAATAGAAGGCAAACGACGACCTCCATCCTGATGCCCGCGTTTGCCATTTTTCTGCTCTTTTTGATTCTCCAAGTGACTCTTTTTTTTTTAAACAAAATTACCCTAATTATGTCTAAAAGCAGTTATTAACGGCAAAGCACTTCACTTGGGTATTTCAGATCTTCTTTATTTATATACATAACACTTTTATAAGTGTTCTACCAAAATTGAGTTGGGACATTTAAAAAAAAAATAGCTTTTTTAAAATAATCAACCATGTGAAATTCTGTTTACATTAATGAATTCGGCAGTTAGAAAAAAGCATTCAATGCATTACATTGAAAAAACTAATATGGTACAGGTTGAACCTAAGACATGTGTAGAAAAAGTTCTTGTAGGAGCTGAGTCGTAATCTACGTTAAGTCATAATAAGTTAGGAGGACAGTCATAATCTCTTACAATGCGATGGTCCTATGAAAACCTTCATGATAGTGTTTGTTTAGATTATGTAATTGTTGAGATGAATTTTATGTAGTTCATTTCAGAATTACAAAGCTGTGCACAATAGACCTAAACCTATTTTCATACAATCAGACCGCTGTGAGTGAAGTTCCTCTCACTCGTTTTGTTATGAACCGTTCATGTAGTAAGCTTTCAGTCTCATCATTTTATGTTTCACTGATTTGATCTTAATCTTATGCTTCAGAACTGTGCGTTTGTAGCTCTAATTTCGTATTGATCTACATGAATGCAAAATACTAAATTACTCATTTCACTTCCACTCTTTAAATGTTTTTCGTACAGGACCTTTAATTTAGAACGTTAGGTTTTCCTGCCGTGTACAGACTTTTCTGCAACACCCCGTTATATTTGGTTAATTTCTAACGTGTTTCTGAGAAAGGAATACCTCGAGGGTCAGCCCGAGTTCGTTGGCCAAGTGTATTAAGGACTGTTTTCTTACTCATCTATTTCAGTAAATCTAATATAAAACTATTAACTGATTAAACCGTGGGCATTACGTAAAATCTCTCCGTAATGCATTTGAAGTGATTAAACACCAGCGGTTACGTTAGAAGAAAAAGAATAAAAACGGTAAACTTTGTTGCGCATGTGATTATGGCCATCACAGTAAACCCCGAATGAGCTCGAGGGATAACTTTTACAGTAATTTATTTGAGAGAGTAATAAATTGTGGGCTGCTCCGACATGCAGACACTCGAGGAAAAAGCCTTTAACCGTTTCTTTTTTTTGCATGGTCGGAAAACAGTGGCATTTAATAGTAAACGGTGGCGTAACATATTGTCAGGGTACAATGGGACAGGTACTTGTGGAACTGTAACCAAAGTGGACGATTAATCATTCGTTTTTTGTGTTTTCTGCTTGCCAGTTTCTGTTAGTTTGAATTGCAGATATGCAGTATTAATTAGAGGCCCTTATTTGGTTCTTCTGACTTGCTGTATTATGACCTTATTTATCCATAAGAACATTTTTTATTACAAATTTTTAGTCTTTTAGAATGGATGAAACTTAGAATGTATATCTCATACATATGGAAATCACCAAAATACTGTGTTTCATCCCAACTGTTTGTAATCCACAATCAAAGTTCAATGATTTATTTCAAATAAATGAGGAGGTTGTTATTTAGTGGCTTTTGTTCCAAGTAGTGTAATGTTTTTCAAAATTCTGGACTGTGCTTGTACTGTTATTATTCTGTTTAATAGTGTGAATCCTTTCACAACAATGCGGAAAAGAACTTAGTAGAATTTTCCCTGACCCGTGCAATGTTTTCCGTGCACCGTTAAGGTTGTAGCATGTGTTGACTGCCGTTAGGCGTATGAAGACTACAGGTACTGAAGGTACTCCGATCAAAGAGCCTTTGTGAGTGCCAAAATGATTGGAAATATCATTGTGTACTGAACTGGAACTTTTAATTTATGAGCATTTGCTTCGTCCTCAAATGAAAGACACCGATTTGCCTAAAAGTACAGTTCGATTTACATCCTTTACGATCGTATTTCATGCATGCCTTTATGTAATTATCATTTCTATCAGTGATGGCTGTGGGGTGAAGGAGTGTTTGACCTCGAACAAATCAATTCTTTGCTGTTTTATTTGCTTTTTGAGGCTACGAGAGCACCTCGAATTGACTCAAACACAAATTTCCGTGTTGTCGGCAATTTTTAGCCGAGTTTTATGGCGTCAGGTCTATGTACTGCATTAACTTTCTTCTTTCTATCTGTTTGACCACCTTTAACCCATTCGGTATTGACTTGGTAAAGGAGAGCCCTGCAGGAGTTAAACTCTTCTCGACGGGTGTCCAACTGTTAGGCTTTCAAGGAGTACATTTTAATTATTCGTTTGCTTACGGCAAGAACGAAAATTCCCACTCAAACCGCGTGAAACTCACAATGGAAGTTAAGCTTGACCTTTCTCTTATAGTGTTGCATTAACCCTTGCATCAGGAAGACATTTGTTGCTCTGAAAGGTTCACTTCACTATGTTGCAGACCGTCAGGTATGGCGGTTACCACGAGATCGAGGTTATTTCCGTGTTCGACTAAATGCAGTGGCGAGCTAAGCAAACGCTTTCCAAGTCACGTAGGGTATCTAGACCAAGAGAAGATGTTGGAGATGAGAATTAATACACTGAAGGTTGTGTTGTATAATTTAAATTATTACCATTTTAACGAGGTGCATCACAAGTTAAGTTAAAGTTACTGCATGAATACTTGTTCAGTCGTATTGTCACATTATTACGTTTTATATGAAGTTGTGACGGTCGCCGCATCAAAAGTTACCGCATCTTTGTCACGTGATGATCATAAGAATATAAGAATATGTTTATTTCATGAAACCGCAAAAATGTTATGCCGTTGTAAAATTACACTTTCCGCTTCTTTCCTTTAGTTAAAAACTGCGTCCACCACACGCTCGAGTTTATGTTGTTGTATAAAATAATACGACAATTTAAGGATCTCAAACTAGATTGTTTTATATACTTCAGTTGTAGAAACAATCGTCTTACGAAAAGAGATTGTAATGTGTCGTATATTTTATCTAAATGTTGACTTGTTTTTAAGTATTTAAGCATTAAGTTAATTTTTCCCTACCTTAATTTTGTCACAAATAAGTTTTGTTTTTATTTTATTCATCCATTAAGAAATTATAAAAAAATAAGGTAACAAATTTTACAGAAACTTCAATATCAAAGGTAGTTCAAGATTGTTTAGCATTGCTTTTCAAAACAATTTTTCAAAGTGAATACTCTATCTGATTGTCTCCGTGATAATACGTCAGACTCTGGAAAAGAGACTTTTAGAACTTTCTGATTCAATCGGTTTGATTTGGAGCATATCAATCGCTTGATATTTTCTTTTATTTAACTTCTAAAGAAATTTAGATATAGAATAGGATAAAATTGAGCACGTTTAAAAAAAAGGTTTAATCTAAAATCTTTTCGAAGGCTTCTTAAAAACAATTAGCTTTTACCTTTAAGCAAAAATGATCTAAAAAACCAGTTCTCGAGCGATCTGAAAATCGCTGGTGACAGATGAAATTGAGATCTAATTTACGATCAAATTCTACCGGGATTCTCTTGTTGAACGTGACCGGCATAACGTTCCACCTTCCAAGTCTACGGTACCTCACGCCGGCGTACCTCGTTGTTTACCTCGGCTTATATTATTACCGCTAATTGTTGGCTCTCTCGCTTACCTGGAAATTGGGAAAGTAAATCGTCCCATTGGAACGACGTTGACCGCGGTCCAAAAGCCCAATAACCTCGTCTATAAGTTCAGAGTCACCTCGTCTAATCGAGATCTGAACATTGTAATCTCTCACATTTAAATGAGGTGCACTTCTAAAAACGATTTATAGTAGAACAAACGAAGTTCTAATGAAGAAATAGAATTGGTGACTCGCGGGGAACTTCGTAGTTCCATCGAGGTAATAACTGCTAATTTCCACCTTCGGGAAATGGATCTCTCCTTTACGATATGATCGGGAAACTGATCGGAATAATAAGTTAATCCGGGATCAGTCGATCACGCCCGGACGGATGGATGCTCAATAACAAAATTATTATTTTTTTGCATGCGTCCTCGTTCCGTATAGTCACACTTGCACGCACGCACGCACGCGTGTTCCCCGTCGAATTTCGCCTTCTACCAGATTGGCCTGGCCGAATTTAAATTTTTCACCTTGCGGGCTTGTCGCTTTAATTGTCGTTTGATACGCATACCTGAGCGAGACATGTGTGTCGGGATGGGACAAATACGGACAGACCGAACCTGAATGACTCACCAAATGCATAATGTGATGGACGGGATGACCTAAACCTTGGTTTTGGCTCGCAATTCTTTGTTGTTAGAATTTGTAACCTTACTTCTGGCAACCAACATAGTTTGGTATGTGATGTACAGAATAATAGTAAAGTTCAAGCATTCTGATATAAGGTACCTATACCGCAGCCCTCGTCTAATTCTGTCGGCGTTCCAGATAGTTTGACTTTGTTAGTCCTTCTCAGTTCTATGTAGAAACTAAGGTGATGTTTGCCTTTCATCGTTAGGGTCGAGGCCATTCATAAAATTAGTGAAGTTAAAAAATCGTGGCCCCCATCTGAGGTAAATCAATGTCACTAAAAGGTGTTACTATTATATAGTTTTGCACTTGACCTCGGACGAGTAACAACAGCAAGAAACTATCGGTTAAAATCTCGGTTTGTTCACTGCACAATGTGGAGCAGTAGATGTATTTGTGTATTCACTTCAACATGTCTTACATTCATGCAATTACTCTAATGAATTTATTGTGTTTTATCTTTCGGACTGTACTAAATTTAGAAACTCGACATTAAAGTTTATGTCAGTTTTAAGTTCCGAGTCATTCCTACATTCGTATATACCACTAATTGTGAGTTCTTTCCGGGTCGACCAAAATTTTTCGCCAGTGAACTTGAACTCTGTCCATGAAACTGCCTGGTTCAACCAGGTCTTATCCTGTTCATCTCAGATTTAACGCACGCATCTACTCTAATGTCCGTAATTTGATCGATCTGACCCATCTGCACTCTGCGGAATGGAAAACTTTGACAAACAATAATTTGATTGTTTCACTCGGGAATTATAGTCATTAGGTGGAAAGAGAAAGCGGCACCGAAGATGACAGTGGTCACCAGGACATTGATCACTAAAAATGTCCCGGTGACTTGTAATTGAAATCAATAGTGTAAGGAACAAAAATAACCTAAATGAATTGGAAGGTACATAACAGTGCACCCGGTTGCATAAGAACAGACGACATGACCAGTGTTAGCGTTTACATATGTAACACTTATTGATGGGATTGAGGGGAGGTTTTAGTATATTTAACCAGGAAAAGAAATATAAATTTTGTTTCATAAAACTGTGATAGTTTCATAAAACTATTCCGTTCTGACGTCAGAACCAAGGGTGCGAGTATTACGATAATTTTTTGTATGTTACATTGAAAAATTTGGAAAGAATAAATTTTTGATTAGTAACCAATGGACAGCTGTCTATTAAAGAATTAATGAAGTGTAAAAAGATTTGCTGAAAGGAAGACTGCAATGTCTTAAACTGATATTTCAATCAACCATGGCTACACACAAATACATTACAAATTACCCTTCCGTTTCGAAAGAAAGTAAATCATTGGGCTGTCGTAAAGACATGAGGAATTGTAACACCATGGACAACGATAGACGAGGAAGAAGAGGAAGGTCAACTCACACGGAATCTTCTGCCATTTTTTATTTCGCTTAGCAAATATAAATACGAAAAAGCAAGTCAAAAACCGATAAAGAGGAATGAAAGAAGGAAAATGAGAAGTCAATCAATCAATCACGAATGGCTGGGGGCGAGGCACGAGAGGTTAGAAGATCGACCGTGCCTTTCTCCTAAATTTATTTAAATATCTACGTGCACGCTTTCAGTCATAATCTGATTTTTATTCTCCATTTTGACACTCTTCCTTCATTGTATTATCACGTCTCGAACTTTTCAAAATTCCATTTTCATTCTCGTAATATAAGTTAACACGCACAAGCAAACATGCACATGTACACATATGTGTGAGCGAACCTAAGTAGTTTTCATTCTCCAAAATATGAAATTGCTCAACCGGATGTTGAAAATAGTTTTGGTTTCCTTCCTAGTGTAGATGCATTAATAACTCTTGTTTATAGATCGTCATGAGCCTTCCGAGATAAAACTTAATGGAATAATTCATGCGAAATTGGCGGATTCCCCACGATAGTTTTTTTTTTTTTTTGAAGAGCAAAACTAGAGTAACGGTTTCTGTGTTGTAGAGTTGACGTTAAGGAGTCATAGTCCCGAAAAATTTTACATGTTTGATATTGGATTGCATTCAATTCGATGACGAAATTGCTTTTCTCATTCCGTTTGATTGGTGCCAATAGGAAATCAATCGATTGTGTTGAAGTCTCAATTCAGGTGCTTCAGATATTTTGCATTTCCGTGTGTGTTAACTAACCGTTAAGGTTTCAATACCAGCGAAGAGTGTTGGTCTTGGTGGTCAATTCTTGGCGCTTACTGGGCTCGACATATTTGACGTACACGAATTAAACAGTTGGGTTTGGCCGGTTTTGATGGGCGACGTACCTGCCACCCGCGAACCTGACCTTCTTCAAGGACTTGACTGGTGAGAGTTAGAACCGTGCGTCCGGCGTGGTCCATTGCATTCAACTTTTTACTTTGGCTCGTATCTTTCGGATGAGATTTCTACGACCAGGTTTGTTCGGCACGCTTTCCTGTAGGGTTGGGAAGTTGCTCCGATGGTGAGTGACCTAGCCGAATGGTCGACTTTGATTTTTGAGCACATGTAGAAGGTGCCCACCCACATCGACCGAGTGCCTCGTTTTTGCCTCATTCACTAAACAATAAATCCAAGAAATCATGGTATTTGGAAGTTTACACTTCCATTTTCATTTTTGTCGAAGTGAATTTTATATAAACTTAGGCACATTTTAGGAATCATTTCCGGTTCCGATGTTGTAGTTTACTACTGGTTACAAATATGGTGCCAGATTTTTTCTGAGTTTGTACTGTTGTCTTGTTGTTTAATATTCTCCTTCGTTCTGGATTTGACGAATTCCTACAGGAATGAGAAAACCTCTCGACAGTTTCACCAAAACCCTTCAATTAATGCACATCGACAACTCGTTAATGTACACATTTTTCATTTTCTCTTGACTGTATTTCCTTCGGGAATTTATGGACGACACGATTGATGGTCTCCAGGTCGCCATCACTTCACTCTATTTACTAGACTTTACCTTCATCCCCTTTGTTTTTATTTAGACAGGGAATTAAGTTTCATTTCGAGAGTGATGAATGAATGAAAAGGAGAAAATAATAGGATAGTGTCATAGGAGGTACTAATTGCTCTTTACTACTTGAGAGGTACTCCCTCTGCCCCAGACTGATTAACCGGAGCTGAAATTAATTGGAAAATTTTTCACCTTTCACCAGGTTGAGACGGATTTTTACACTCCGGTTTGACTAATTCTCGTCTTATATACTAGCGACGAGTGTATTATATATGAGAAATTGCATGTAATTTATCAAATCAATGTAATTACTTAATGATTGTCGTCGTTTCCGTATCGCTTGACGGCAGCTTCTGAAATGTTGGACTCAACACCAGTTGAGACTTTCTTTTGCTTGGTCAATACAATGTCGTATTTTGTAGTGCTTTATGAGAATGGTGACATTAGTTACTCGGAATTGGATTTCAAAGTTTAGGACTCGAGTAAGTCAGTTAATGTGGGTGACATTCAAGTGAACTGCCACTTTTTAATTATTTTGTACGTTTTGATGAGTTATGTTTCCATCAGCCAAGATTTGGACGGCTTTATTGATAATTTCGTAATATTCGAACATTCTACAAATGGTGTTTATCTCTAAAAATGAAGTTATTTAAGAGTAACAAGGTCTAATTTAGTATAAATTTTAATGTTTGAGGAAATAAACCAATTTTACTTGGTTACTTTCGTGCAGGGTTAAAATTTCATTGAAGATTTTAATTAATTAACGTAGTGGAGAACTAAATAACCTCAAATACGGCTAAAGATTAGCCAGGCTGGAAGCCATGGACACGAGGAATCACCTCACCTGTGGCTACCAATCGAAAGAGAATGTCAGCCTGTTCCAACTTTTAATTCTTTCCTATGAAAGTTCCCTGGTCAATTTTCAACGAATTTTTGTTTCAGTCGAGATATCCCATTCACTTTTCACATCGTTGTAAACGAATCGAGAACACTTGTAATTGTTTTTCAAGTGGTAGGCACCGTTGTTTCGTCCAAAGTAGAAGGTAAATGCCGGTATAAACCTCGGTCTACTTAGTGGGTTCTCGGTTAGTACCTACTAAACATAAGGATCCGTCGAGAACGGAATGATAATTAATCGGAATAAGTTTTTAATTACGCATTGTGAGGGATTAGAAAGTCATCACGCGATTAGGCCATTGCCATGTGACCATTAGACGTCCAACGACTTTTTTGTTATTTTTTCCCTTGTTGTTGTTGAGTATATGTTCACTGGTCTTGGACACAACCGTTGCCCAATATCTAGCAGAAGCCGTGACAATTACGTTTCGATGAGTTCTTATCAACTGGGCGACCGCCATTAAATTGATTCCCATAAAACAATGTCAACATGGTCGAAATTTTATGGAATTCACGGTTATTTTCTTCTTTGAACACACGGTGTTGCGTTAATTTATATGTAAAGTGGAGGAATATTTTAATTATTATTAATTCGCAAATGAGCTCGACTTAGATAGCTCTCTTAGTTAAATTTTATTAACGTTATCCGACTTGGCTCTGTTTTTTTTGCCGATTTTTATGTTTACATAAAGACTTGGGCGTTAGAACAACCGTAAACCATTTTTGTGTTAATCAATTAACAATTAAACATAATGTGTCCAGTAAGTTTTTTCGGTAATTACATAATTAAGATTGAAGTAATGATTATATTGTGAGAAGTGGGATAAATGCCAGACACATAACGTTTTGTGTATTTATTGTTATTCTAAGCAACGATATGTTAATTATTTGAGTTACCAGCAATAATCAACTTTTTATATGGTAGATATTTGCTGTATATTTCCTACAACAATTACAACACTATGTTACTTAAGAAACTGGATGACATAATTTGTTTCTTTTCTATTTTTATACGTCGAAATTGATGCGAGGAAAAATTAACTTTCTATTTTACTATAATAATCATACAACCTAGGTTGAATGACTAAAACTCCGTAGCGTTCTAACAATAAGTTTTGTATGGATTTGTATGGACTAATGTAAATATTTTTTTATTTTACAGGTAAGTCACGATTTATTTGACAGTCGAATTGAAGTTGACGGTAAACGACAAATTAGTCTGTCGACAAGGCGCAAGGTCAGTTGCTTAACTGTTTCCATTGTCATTGTGGACACCGAATAAACCGCTTAAATTAAACGCAGTCGTTTTAATGTCTCGCGGGCTGGTGTCTGCGTATTTTCAAGTGGAACTGTACAGTTCACACAGTCATCAGGTGAAATAATAGAAATGATAAAAAATTGTAAAACATTCCGGGTAATTTGAGGAGAACCGATAATTGACTCGGACGATTTGGGTGCGTATGGGTCATTAACTCGTAGGTGTACATAGATGTGTCTTCTGGTATGGACTTCGAATTTCCGATTCGGATGATAAGCGGAAGACACACAAACGCAAACCGGAGCCACAACAGTAATTGACAGTTCATTCTGGTATTTTGTGAGTGGATACGAGTCACTGGGCAATGTCTTTAGCAGGTATCACACGAATACTGGCCAGGTACCAATACGAAACCCGTCCTTTTTATTGTTGCATTTTCGCGTTAAACAGTTAATACCCGTATTGTTATTTTATTCCATCTTTTTGTAATTAAAGGATGTCTTGCTTACTCTCTGCAACCTGGAGAACTCACTTCCGCTGACCCATTTGAACATTTCTTTGTTTGTGGTATCCGCAAATTTTTTTCTTTGTTTCTAACCTATTTTTCATGTAATTGGAAAGCCTTTGGTTTCTTTTATCCACCGGAAACTTCATAACGTTTTCCGGTTAAATATTCTTGGTTCAAACGAAACCTTATTTCAATTCACTTGACTTGAATAATTATAAAGTCAAATGATACTAAGTAACATTTAGTTGATTGATATATACAATTTTGCATATTCATTTTGGAACCTGCAATATTTTCATTTTCAAAATAACTGTTGACGGCTAGTCTGACCCTACTATGAGATAGCCATTTTCTGATTGCGTTTACTGGTTAAGAATTACTTCAAGTAGGAAGTAGTACATTGTAGGTTTGTATTTTTGAATTCCTTTTACTCTTAGAGTTCTTATTAGTGTTTAATAATGCGAAATTAACGCTAACTATTTCTTGTAATTTCAACAAGGTACAAGTGAAAATTTTCTATATTGCATAGGTTTTTCTATTTCGCAGACACTGAAACTGCTAATTTTGTATCCGACTCATTTATCTTTTGAGTTAATTGTGTCGGTTTAATCTGTTACTTGACTGATCGGTCAACCCAATGACATATTTAATAAAGAATGCAATTAATCTTAACGAAAATCTCAGATGATGAAGACTTAAAGGCACTTACAAATGCTTTAATAATTTGTTTCTGCAATGGCGTGCGTTTGCAGTTTTGCGCTCTACCCGTAAGTAAATTAATAATATTATTGTGATTGTCGGACATTCAACATGAAAAGTATTAAATCAAGTACAGGAATGAGGAAGATATAATTGTGACGAATCAAAATATCAATCAGATTGTCTCACTCGTAATTAAGTTCAAGTATTATAACAGTGAGCCGTGCCACTCGTGTAGATTTACTGTTTGAAGTAATGAATGACGTTACAGTTATTCCTATGTTACGACTGAAATTCACTTCCTTGGTTTTCATTAATTAAGTCCGAGTAGATTTACTTAGTCTGATTCAATTAAACTTTTAAAATTCGTCAAATGTTTTAACACCATGGTTCATGAAGTATTGTTTTTGTGGTATTTTGTAGAGATTTAATGGTATTATTTGGATTTCGGATTTGGAGGTTCATGGAAAGGTGGAAAAGTGTTTTTTCAGAAGTAGTAATAAGTAGATTATTCGGTAATTGAGAGATTTAAACCTTTAACCGCTAATACTTAACCATAAGAAAGTTAAGAATGATAGGAAACTTCATAATTTTCTACTTTGAATAGCTTAACTTGACCAAATAATTAAAAGTTAAAATTGGGAGACAGTTCCTCTACTACTTCATTGTATTCATTGTACAATTGGGCCAGGTTAGAATTCGCTTCAGCAAGTTTCAGCACAGTTAGCAAAGTAGCCGAATTCGAGCAATGGCTTTACTCCGATTAAGTTGTGCAGATGGGCGTAAAACTATTTGGAAAACGTTATGTTTACACGGTCTAACGACGACAAATGGTTCGGTAAATTGAACACTTAGGAGCGAAGGATGCAGAGAGCAGACATATTCAGGCGATGCTGATGCACCGATGTGCCAAATGTTTCAATCAATTGATTTCCAATGATGACACGTGGGCTCGTTGACTGTCAACAGCAATTTTCTTTCATTGACTTCTTTGACTCTTCCTTTTATTTAAAGTGATTGTGTTGCAATTGTTTCGGTGAAGTGTGGCAGTTTGTCTCCAGTGTCACTGTTTAGTTTGTATTCTCTTTATTTTAATTGAAGGTTTTTTTAAATAGTTTTTTAGGTTTTTCCTTTTATTCTTCATGTAAGGTTTCGATTCTTGGTTCTGGTCTTTATGTTTATCAAGGTTGAAATGTTTTTCTTCAGAGGAATTCTAATTGTTGCCCGTATCATTTCATTGAAACACTAAAGTCTTAAAAAATTTGTCTTTATCCCATCAGCCGTGGATTTTTTTGAGTTTTAAAACTTTTACCTAAAAATAACTTAATGAAATATATTCTATCTGCTTACGGTTAATCTTTACAATTTTTAATTTTTAAAAATAAGAAATTACCAATTGAAATTCAGCCTAGGATGACATAAAATGAAAACTAATTACTGTTACTAGTAGAAATATAAGTGTTCTTCGATACTCCAAAAGGTAAACGGGTTTACTGGGTAGCCGTACCTGTTTCTAGAACTGGATAATAGTGGCAGCACCTGGCGCATGACTAAGAAAACTGTTTTACCTCGGTCTACTTGTCCGCATTCATTGAAAATGGTTGTGGCTGAACCTTTTTCTTTTGAGTGAATTAGACTTTGCAAATTCTTTGCTTAGAGATAGATCTTATTAAACATTTCTTACTCGTGCACAATGTATTACTTCAAATTTTATGGTGGATAGTTAAAGATACGGTTGGTCTGTGATTTTGGATAATGAACATATTTAAAGATTTGGGCCGATTCAATTATTGACTTACATAGTAGTAAGGCCCTTTGATAACACCTAATTTTTAATTTAAGTTGGCTCAATGTTCGAAAGAAAAAACACAAAATTATGACAGTTTTTTTAATAAAAAATAGTTTGGATTTGTTATTGCCAAGGTGTGAAATTCACAACTCGGAATAATTTATAAACTACAAGAAAAGACCCTTCGAAGTTTACCATGTCGAAGGAAACTAAATTTAAGTCTTGCAATATGACGATTATCATTCATTTAAATTAAATAAATTGTTCAGTGCTTTCGCAACACTTTCTCTTAGGGCAGGAGAAGCAACATTAACCACAGGAGTATATAAATTATGTTCCTGGTTGTACTGTCACTACAATCACTTTTAACTATTCTCTGCCGGTATTCTTCGTAAACTGTTTAAGAATACCTTCCCAAGTTTGCCTTCTGTTGCCTTCTGAAATTTTGCTGCTCGTTTTTTATCAGTTACATACGGATGTACTCGTTTTATTTATTGCGTTTCTCAATGAACGCCAAAATAAAATCGTCACATTTGAATTGATGAATTCATCAACATTTATGATATGTCAATTTGTTGAATTAACATAAAAATCGATTGCTCTTAATTATTCGGCAACATGTAGATTTTAGTGTGGCCAGAAATGTGTTGGGCTTCGCTCAAATATTGCCGAAACATACAGAACTAAAACAAGTTGTTTTTTGATTATTTGGTACCCTGACAGGTATCAATTGAATTTGAATATTCATTCGAAATTTTTTTTAATTGTTTAATTGTCTTTGTCGGTGATGAATCGGTTGAATATCACAATAAACGACGAGTTAGCGGGCTCTAAACAAAAAATAAAGTAAAAAGAAACAATAAACACACAATAAAAATGATCCAAAATGATCACTTTTTTGATGATGTTGATCTTTTTTTTTTTTTTAAAATTTAAGATGGTCAAATTTTAACCGCTGAAATTTCTCAATTGAGAGTTTCTGCCGGGAAAGCAAATCTTCAAATTTGAATGACTGCTGATTCAATTTGATATTTCAGAACATCACCTCATGACACAGTTTGATGAAACGAAAATTTCAGTTATGTTGCAATGATACTTTGAATTTGCAACTTCTCAAGCTTTGCAGTACAAAACCTCACAATTTTTCTAACACTGCCAAGCGAGAGATTTGCCTGGGTATCAAGAAAAAAGCTTCTACGCCGTTGCATTATTCAGAAACTGTTGAATAGATATTTCGGAGCACTTAAGAGTACTTGTGTGGAAGCTGACTGCCACGATATGATAATAATATAAATAATGAATGTTACGGGGTAACTGTATCCCTGCAACGAGGTTGACTTGTTTAAATAATTCAGAGTACAAGTTGTACTTTCTGAATTAGAGGGATTCAACCCACAGCAAAAATTACGACCTATTGAGTTGTACAAAATAAATACTTTTGTATTTATTATTGAACATCGTACTGGTATAATAATAATTCAGAAAAGCTCTTATTGTAAGCACAATAGAGTATACAGATGTTTAAGAGGTTATGCTATGTTGATCTCCATTCAGGGTTGTATCTCTGCACTTAGCGTGTATTTACGGAGTGAATAGAAGTTGAATTTCTAGCGTGTTAAGTTTGCATTTTGTGCTAGCTTTGTTGTTAACAAAATATTTGTGGTTAAGTTTCGTTACCAGGAATTTTGCAGTGTCAATTAGGTGCAACTTAAACATTCAGTTTTTTTGGGGGGCTGGTATCTTCAGTTGTGGTTGTGGTTTTGACACTTTCAGGTATCACTAAATTTGATTGATAAATGGGTTGAATGTCCCAATTAAGTAAAGCAACACACGTTTGTTTATGCGAACGGTGTGCGACTGAAAATTTCTAAGAGCTCTAATAAAGTGGGGTGCCCAATTTATTATTATGCCCCTGTTGCTACTGTGGTACTGTGGGCATTTTTCCTGGGTATTCAAAAAAAAAGGTACTGCATCTGCTTATTCCTAAGAAACTCAATCGGAGCAAGAGCGCTTAGTTTATGAAAATTAAGAGATGAGTGACATTTCTTAATCCATACTTTTAAGCACTTCTATAGGAAATAAGTTGTCGTCTCTTCTATGCAAAAGATTAAAGATTAATGAAATATGACATTCTATTTATCTGTCTGTATCTCTACATACCTAATACAAATATGATATAGAAACCGGGTGAGGAAGTGATCAACTTCAGGGAAGTTCACAAGAGTTGTGTGACATGCCAGACATGAGTTCCCAGTTTACTGTTCGAACTCCTTGAAAATGATATGAATGTAAACACATCGCAGATATCAAGTCTGAGAAACATTTATAGAATTATCACAAGATTAGATAAGAATTTTTGAAAATCGATGTTACAGAATGCCGAGTTGATGACCTGGAGAATCTGACGAGAAGACTGGAACTAAACCCTGGTGACTAGTAGTCGTAAAAATAAAAAAGTTTTACTCCAATTCGTGACCAATCAGAGAATTTACTTGATGAATACTACACATACTATTAAGTATTCGATAAATGCTTAATGTACATGCTGTTTATTTCCATATCTCATATATTATATGACTAATGGTATACTACACATTAATTACTGTGGAAATGTTAATTTCGGACAATAGTATTAATTATTGGCTGACTATTAAATCTGGTACTTAGATTTATGTCGTTTGTGTATCATGTAAGCCGACGTTGTCCGACAACAGCTGCTTTTAGATGTTTGCCACAGGTAATTTGATGATTAATCCAAAAGCAACTACAGAATAACTTAGACATACAACAAACACTATTCGCAAGAGTTCTATTTTTCATAACTTACCTCTTAAATAATTTTTTCTTCATTCCTTACCTGCTTTTTAACTTCGAACTCTATTTTGATGCGTGTATGGTTCAGTATTATTTAAACTAAGAATGTTCCAACAATTAATGAGTTGAACAAACGGGAAATGAGGGGCTCTTAATGTAAAACAAACTTCCGTATAATAATTAACACAATCAATTTATTGTAATTTCTCATTAAAGTATCATTAAATATCGTACAATTAATAAATTCTTTTTTCGTCTATTTAAAATAGGTCACGTCGGCACTCTTAATCATCTGCCTGCATTTTCACAATCATAATAATAATAATAATAATCATTATTATAATAATATACTTTTTGTACTAAAATATTAATTTATAAAATATTTATACAACGTGATTATTTACATAAAACTTATAATTAAATGAAAATGGTTGACAAATGTACAGCGTTCTAAAGCTAGTCAAAAATTTTGGGTCCTTTTCTACGACAATAACACTTAGTGATATTATACTGTTTACCTAGGAGTTACTACAACAACAGATAAATAACATTTTAATGATTTTGGTATACTTGTTTTGATAAAATTTTTCCTACACTGAATGAATCCTTCTGCCGTTGCATTTTACTTGCTGGAAATTTTGTAACTCTCCATTTGAGTACTCGACTACCCGAGCACTGCAAGAAAAGTTACTTATTTTTTAAGAAAATAACTTTTTGTGTGAGATGAAGGAAACAATTCAACAGTGTTGACTTGATCTGTGGCGTCGGGTACGAAATATAAAGAAATATTAATTTAATTGGATTATTCATTTTTTTTGAGTACTATGCGCCCGTTATATTGCGACTATATTAATCCGGAGATATTAAAGTACTGTTAGTACTTTGGTAAGATATAGTACTTGGTAATATAAAACTCGAGCACGATGCACATAAAGTGTACACAATAAATCATAGTTCAGGGGTTAATGTAATAGACTAAGTTGAACAAAATTATCTACTACATTTGGAAGTGGTGTGAATTTCTCTCTAGTCTATGATTTTCTACTTGTCAGATGCCATCAAAGATCCTTCGTAATTTATTTAGCAATAGTCCTCATTCCGTTTATTTAAAACATCGTTTTACTATGACCTGTAGTTTTCTCCTCGCTTTATCAATTACCATGACATGATACATGATGGGTGCAACCCAATTGATTTCTTTTACGTCACCCTCAACACCACACAAAACTTCCACCATATTCGTCTAGCTCACAATGGGCATGCAGTAACCGCTGTATGTTCTGATGGCTTCGTCGACGTACGATTTACCGGTGAGGACACCGGGATCCGTGTGATGTTTCGGACACCTGTGTGCGTGAGAGCACTGACACAAGGTATTCGTGTTGACCTCCTCTAGTCTCTCCTGTCTTTTTCTAACTGTGAAGAGTCTGCATGGCTCTTTTCTCTGACACCTTAACCTCTGTAAAATAAAACGGATCCGTTATATTGAATTATTGTAGAACTCGCTGGAAAAAAATAGGAATTCTAGTCAACCAGAAAGAAATGTAATTGTCAATTTTACATTACTTCATTAAAATTAATAAGATCATCAGTGACAAAAATGTTGTGTAAATGTTTTGTAATTGTTATTGGTGATCAAGAATGTGTCAAATGCTTGTCTGTGGGACACTGTTAAAAATCTTATATTTAAGGATACTAACACTTTGTGGTGAACATCCAAAAGAGTATTTGTAGCCAATTCCCGAGTTGACTTGGAAGGCTTGCCTTTTGATCAAATAAGCTACGGAGCCCAGTGGACAGTGGCAGTGCACAATTTGTTCTGTGACATTGTCAGCATTGCTTATTAGAGACCATGTCATGTCTCTAAAAAATCTACACTTTGGCAGCTTTTTGACTGGTTCACAAAGCTGAAAATGAATAAGAAAGTATTCAAGATAGTGTTTCCTGCGGGAAGGAAATGGTGCCAACAACCCTCAGGTTGCTGTGACTTCCTAGGTAGGAAAAGTAGTTGGAACTCACCTTGAATTGCCTTGTTTTATCGGTAAGTGTGTGCCCGTCGTGCGGACCAAGACCCGAGGGACAGGCATGAGTTCCTGGACATCTGCACTGTCTTTCTATCCAGGGTTGCTGGTAAAGGTCTACTTTGCTGCACACTGCCCAAGGACTGCACACTGGAAGGTCTTCTTCTGAATTCTGAAACAGTTTGTGTGATAATAATTTAATACAAATTTGTACATAAAAACTGAGTTAAAAACGGACGATTTCTGTGAAAAATTATCGTGACATTAACAAATCACTCAAGCCTAGGGCAGCCACATCTCGGCAATGGAATCTGTCAAGGTGTCATCCATGCAGGACCAAATTGTCCGCCATTAAGGGTCATGCCATGAGATTTTAGTTAGCACTGCAGGTAACTTGCAGGCAAGTGGAATGGAACAGGAAGAATAAAGTTAAAACGTGATGTGAGACGTGTATAAATTTCACGAAAAAATGTCTCAATACTTTTTTACTGTAAATGGACGTCAGATGCGTACTGATAGTCCCACATGTTATGTTTTCGGCATTCTAATAAGCTAAAACCATACAGGAACATAATTTCTTTTTAGTTTTTTTTTACTTTGTTTTTCAAGTTGGAGACCACGAATATTTTTCGTTTGAAAAATCTCACGGCAAGAATTCTGACCAGGGCCAACTGTGCACCGGAATCGATTTAGGTAATTAGCCCCCCGACACGTTTTACCTGGCTCTATTTCTTCGTCCTCCACAACTTCTCCTTCATCACCAATACCGTCATAATCATCATCATCATCATCATCATCATCACCATCATCCTCTTCTCTTTCTTCATCTCTTTAGGAAGGAAATTAAAAAAAACTCGCGTTTCCTCCCTGGCAGGCTAATGTGGCAACAAGGACGAGGGCTCTGTGAATCTAACGAAAAACGCGTGCGTAATCTTCGGTGGATTCCTTCCGCCATCGCCTTCACGCCCTCGAACACAAGAAATATATGCGAAAAAAAACAAATTACATCCGCATAAATTTCAAAAATGTGCCATTTAGTTGTATTAATGGCCGTTACGTTAACACCAACCTAACGCTGCATCATCGAATGATGCACTTGGCCGCCGGCTGTTGCATTCATTCATTCATTCATTCAATCATTCGGGCGTGAATTCTTTCACAGACTTCGTGAGGAAAAGGTTAACAAATTTATTTTGGGCACTAAATTTAAGCTATTAGATTCGTGAGCAGACGGGGTATTAAGTAAAGAAACTTGTGTGGGCCAAACACGTCAACTTCTTCACGACTTTCTTGTGCGTTTTGTACTTCAAGCAACTTCACCCGAACATCACTAATCACTTGGTATTGTAACTGTGACTCTTGGCAATAGTTCACATCAACAAATTTGCCTTTTGAAATGTTCCATTAGATATCTGAATTTCGTGTACCACTTGTAGAGTTATAAAATATCTGTAAAAAGTAAAAAGTCATGCACCGATTGAAGATGTCGATTCACTTAAAATATATATTTCACCGTTTGATTGTTACAACAGGGCTACTAAGTTGAACTGTCAAGGGAAGGAGTAAATTTTCAAGATGTTTTGTGTAGAGCCACGTACGATTCAGCCAGGGATGGAAACATAAAAAAAATTACTTTTACGCATCTCAAATAAAAATAATAATTAACACCCCATCAATTACGTGAATAATAAAACCGTATATTACATAGGAAAAGAAAAAAAAAACAGTTGCTGGAACCCTCACTGATAATTGCAGTAGCTGCCTTCGATTATTAGTCGAGAACTGATTTATAATGAGAATTGTTTTTTTCAAAAACCAATTTTTCAAATTATTATAAAGGTAAATTATTATACTTAGTAGGATCTAAAACCACTTGCTTGGGTTCGATAAGATTTACACATTACGATAGGAGTGAGGTTTGCCTCTTGCGGGTACCCCTACTTGACTCGATTAGGTACCATCCGTTGGTGATCCTCAAAGTGGCAGGTACTGATAGAAGTGATATTTAAGGTAATTTATTTAATGTCCGTGTATTTGTGGATGTATACGCATACATATTTATTTATTGCCAATACATCGATGTGCAGTGGCTATTGTACTGCCCTAATAGTGAGCTATTGGTAAGGTACTAATTACGTAAGTGGTTTTGTGGAAAAACAATGATTGATGAGGGGACTAAAAGAAGAGTAAGAGAATACGGGTTGATCGAAGATCAAGATCGCTACTGGTCGAAATGAAGGTTTTTGTTGAGTTGGCCCTGGTACGGGTGCTCACTGCGGTCAGCTAATTAAGAACAAGAAAATCGTAGAAAAACAAAGTGGTTTGTTTGGTTTTGACAGAGCTGATCGATTCTGTGAAGAATTAAAGAAAAAAAATTGTTGATTTGTGGAGTTGGCGATTCTGAGAAACCTGGTGCACCGCACGTGTCACATGGGTTACCTGATGGACTTCAACAATGCTATTAGTTTTTAAGGTGCGCCTTATCATCCAATGGTCAGGGCAATCGACATCAAGTAGGAAGCCAAGAATTGTAAATCATTTTGCTTGAACCACTCGTTCTGAGAATTTCAACAAATTAGGCATATCATGAGAGGCTTGTAATGAGTGGTCAGGT